>OU745260.1:23043750-24420000 GCA_916618015.1 Xestia c-nigrum
GTTCTGTCAATTTATTATTTTATGCTAATTCTGTCTTATAACATTGTCACTGTTTCTTTAGAAATAATTCATTTAATATTTTATCTTACATTTGAAAAACTCCGAAGTAGGTGATATTTCCATACATGCTGATATTTTCGTTCGTTCAACTTTCCTGTAAATGTAATAAACAAGGAATATTTAACTTATCCAGCTTATTCTGTATGCAAAGACAAAACAATGAAGTAATTTCCCTGAGGGCCATATTTTCACACTGAGCAATATAGGTGCTTTCGTATTTCTTACACGCGTACATAATGAAACAAGCTCTACAATATTAATTTTTGTATCATGTTTGTTACGATTTAGTACTCGACTATTCGTATAATTTGTAAACACTGAGCAAATTTTTGAGATTGTTTCAACAATTTTTCTACTTAAGTGTCGAAGGCAATCTAAAAAAGGTTGGGGTGTCCTGTTAAAAGTACAACAGAAACAAAAGAGCTAAACACGATTTTGAGTAAATCATCGCTTATGAAACAGCACGAAGTCACCGATGAGTTGTCGGTATCAACGTTAAAGATCAATGTTCAGTGTGTGCTGTTTTCAGTGTTTTTAAGCTCTAAACCCTACAAATTAGGACGTAAACTTCTTTACTAGAACATATTTAGTACCCTCCTATAACTTAGCCCACCAACCCGTTGTTGTCAGTGTTCCCAGGATGCCTACCCGAGTGCCCGCACAACGCCGACACTCGTCAACCGAGCGCCGACGACCTCGCAAAAACTTGACACTCCGCCATTTTGGACAGGCCGAAATACTCCGGAAAATGTGAAGTATTTTAGGGTTCTTTTCTTCTCGCTACCGGTATGACGGCTAGTGTATACCATCTATTGGGAAACAGGAAATTTTGGAGTTTCCTGCCCGTTCTTCTCCATAGAGATCTACGTTAGGGAATGGGCAACTACAGTACTTTCACAGTTTTTATGTCTTGTGACTGGGACTGTAGCTACATTTAATTTTCATCTTTGCTTCGACAATTCAAAAGTGCCTGTTATTGGCCTACTTGAAATAAATGCTTTGATTTTGATTTTGATACTCGGGATCAAACTTTGTCATTGCAACAGAGGTGGAATTGACACCTGAGCCGGTGTTATGTAGTCGGGCTCAAATGCTCACGTATTAACGACGGTTTTTAACACATTGACGAAGAAATAAAATAATGGAGCGATAAGTATTTTCGTCATTAATTAATATGAAACTATTTCTACTATTTAGACATTTTTTTCACTTAGCTTTACTCTTTCACATAATAAAGCTTACAAATGAATGTGCAAATACAAGTGGCCTTTCTAATTCTTTAATCTGATGCGAGTCATGGAAGTCCTCCATAAGAGAAGCACCAGGCGATGGATCAACGGCTTAGTGCTTCCGAGATACACCACCAACTTCAGCTACTGTTATTTTTTTTAAAAGCCTGTCTCAATCCCAGCTTAGTCACTAGCAGTCACGCTTGCAACCTCTAACTCAACAAGGAAGTAAAAACATAACATATTTTATTAGTAGATCAATCCGCTAATCCTAGTAACTCGCAAGTGATCTCTTAATTTAGCTAAAACTCTGCTCATCCATCATAAAGTAGCAGATGAACTCATCTCCGAGTTCCGACCACACGGTAACATTTCTGTTTGACTCTAATAACATTCAAGATCGGATCATGCCATCAATCAACTTTTCGTAAAAAATTACATCTCATTTTCAAATACACACAGACGTACATTTATCTGAATTAGTAAGTACAGTCTACCTCGTATTGCGTTACCAGTTTACGCTAAGCCTGAAGGTAACTGCATAGCATGGCATAAAAGGCTAAGATTTTTGACTCACAGTGGCCACGGTTAATATTTGTATTAGTCTATTTTATTTTATTACTTAGACACTAATTACTTAGGTACGCATTAATATTGTTACATAGTTTATAATTTCCAACTTAATATTATTACTTACATATGAATGCTGAAATGGCAGCCGCAGCCGTGAGGCACACAACACATTTCTACTAAGTCCTACTTTAGAATGTAATTTACTACTAAAGAATGTATTAGTGAATAAGTCGTTGGAGTGCCATAATTAAATAAATAAATAAATAAGATCTATTTTTTCTCTAAAGCCAGTGAAGCAGATAGTTTGAAAATTTAGTAAGGTTTCAACTCGGCTCTGGACTAGACGCTGACTGATAATAAATATACCTAGGTACTGATATCTGCCAGTACGGGGTGTCCGCACTGAGATCTTTTGTTAAAAGTGGTAAAGCAATAACGAAGTCGACAAACACACACACACACTTAGGTACCTACAGTTATTCGATTCATACATAATTCGCGAATGGGAACGCTCGAATGTCATTCTGAATCAAGTTCTGTAACCCTAAATTAACTGCAGATGGAATTACAATCGGGTCTAAAAGACCCCTGGATGGCGGCTCGATTGTAGCTCGATTGTTTGCTCCAAAACAATGGGTTATTAGAGTTTTTGCCAATACTGTAATGACGAGTTGGCAAGATGGTCATTGCGACCGGCCGACCGGAACGTACGGTCGGCAAATCAGTGTGATACCTGGAAGATACATAAATTAGTTTATAACAAGCTTAGCTCTTTTTGTTTTCATAATTACATATTTAGTGCATTTATTTTATACATTTCCTGTTAGTTTTTCTCGGTAGCGGATTTAAATAAATACTTAATTTATAGTAATAAATACACCCCACTTATTTAGGTTAAAAAATTACTGAGTGGGTGGGTTATTCACCTTCTTTTCAAAGAAGAATAAGATCAAAGCTAATAGTAATGTAATTATGGGTCGTTCTGCGTTAATACCACCTTGTAATCAGGCAAGACTCACTGGTCTGGCTGGAAAGTTCTGCGTTAAACAAGTTTAACGCAGAACTTTCCTCGACAAAAAAACCATTACACAAGTAAACCCTGACTTCTATTAAAACTGTTCTCATAGTTATTTCTCTTCTTAATTCCCATTTCAAACACAATTTTGTATAAATTTTTATAACGATTTCTTCAATCCGCCTTATTGGCTGTCGGTAGAGGCGCGGCTACAGTCATTACACGCAACAGGAATCTCCACAGTTCAGCCGCAGCCAACGAGCCAGTCGGCCACAGACTACAGTTATTACGTCGGTAATGTGCGACGATGTACCTGCTGTAGTCTTGCGACTTTTTTGCTCTGTGACAAGCGATATTTTAAATGGCGGCAACGTTAAATGAATGCTCTGCAACGACAGTGCTGCTGAAGCTTTTTGGCAGCTTTCATACAGGGCGAATTTCACCAAAGTTAAACGTGTTCGCTATTATGTAAAGTGGGAAGTGTTTTTTTTTTTTAATTTCAACCCTAACGTGTGATATATTGTTGGAAAGGTATTTAAAAATGAATAGGGGTTTACTAAAATCATTTTTTGATAATGTCAATAATTTCGGAAATAATCGCTCCAAAAGTAAAACACAATGTCCCCCCCCCCCCTCTCACTTTTGAACCATAAGTTTAGAAAATATGAAAAAAAACTGAAAAGTAGAACTTTATAAGGACTTTCTAGAAAAATCATTTTGAACTTGCATGGAAACAACAGTTTTTGTACAAAAAAGACAAAAAGTTGTACAAAATAATTTCTGGACTAAGTTTGTAGTATAATCGTACATGCAAGCATTTTTTTTAACTTCGTTTACATATTTTATTATCCTGAACGTATCTTTTTTCAAACAAAAAAATAATTATTAAAATCGGATTGGATTGAACACTTATTGTGACGGACGGGAAACTACGGAGCCCTACACTGAGCGTGGCCCGACACGCTCTTGGCCGGTTTCTTTAATTTTTAGAATATTGACCACTATTTGCTGATCGCGTTCTATCATTCGTAAATAGGTTCATTCTTTAGGTATGCTTGGTAATCATACTAATACATATTTTAAATAAGTTTGTGAGTATATGGATGTATAAATGTTTGTTTCTCTTGCTCGCAAAAACTACTGTATACTGAACGGATTTGGATGAAATTTTGCCCACAGATAGTTATTAACCAGGATTAACACAACACATAGGATACTTTATCCCGCTAGTAAGATCCCATGGGACACTGATCAACCTTCACGCCTGCGAAGCCTCTAGCAGAAGGTAGTCATAGCTAAAGCAAGGTTTTTCAGCTTTTTCAGCAGTGCTGCTGAAAAAGCTGCTGCTGCTGCTTACTTGAGGAAGTAAACTGTAACTTAGGAATAGAAACATCTGTGTTTCATTAAAGTTAACTTCAAAGTTAATCGTGACTAGTTATCTAGAACAGCCATGTTATGGTTAAATGTACCTATTTAAAATCTTTAATAAGTGTTTCGAAATTCTGTTTTAGCATCGCATATATATTTTATAAATTACGATAATAAACAGTTGGTTCATTAAAATATCCGATTTATCAATTCCACAATTCATAGAATAGCAATTACCTAGCTTTTAGTAGTTGAAAAGGTAAATAAGGAAACAAACAAACAAATTAATACAATCATGTTAAATAATTCAGAAAATTACTAAATCCAATGATTGAGCAATTATTGTAGCAAAACATGATTAGGTAATATTATTATAATATCCGAAAGCTATAATATTTTACCAATAATATTCGTGTTTGTTTATAAATACAGGTTCGAAAGAGATACCGCGGCCCCGGAACATAAAGGGCGAGGAAGGAACATGGATGACTTTAAGTTAGTAAAAGTCTGAAATTCCCTCCTGCTCAGCCCAGAGCGGGGAGGAGTCATTTGATGATCCCTTCAGAAAAAAAAGGTATACCTATAACTTACCTGAATCTTTACTGTTGTCTGTGTACTGTTTGGTTTTCAGTAGTTTCAGATGTGTGTTTGCTGCATGTACTTACACGTTTCAGGTTTGGTGATAAAGGCAAGCAAGTCAATTACCTGTAACAAAAATATAACATTAGGAAAGTTTAATAACAAAGAAAACTAATTTACCGTATTGTATTGTATTGTATTGTATGAAGGGCTGTTGTCCGCAAGTCCACGTCAAAGCGCGTATTTTGCGTATGGGCTATAATCCACCACGCGGGCCCAGTGCGTATTGGTAGATGTCACATGTCTTCGTATTTTTGGTTCTAGGACATGCCGGTTTACTCACGATGTTTTCCTTCACCGTTTTTGAGAGCAGTGGTGATGAAATAAATTACACAAGGTAATGTGCCTGCCTGGGTTCGAACCCACGACTTACTACTGTTGGTAAGTCGGGGCCGCCACCACTGGGCCACCACTGCTCTCTAATTTACCTGAATAAAAATTGTTTATAAACTTAGGTATCTACTTAGGTAAGAGGACAAAGAAAAGGAAAATCTTTTTGTTTATTTAGGTTGTCCTTAATATCAGAAGTAAAAATAAAGTTTAAATGAGCTGTGAAGCCAGAATACAAAATACCTGTCTTAGATATAAAATAGAAAGAGACATTCGTAACAGCAATACTTACCTACATCCAACAAAATAACCCAATTGGGCAACAAAAACAATTTGACAATCAACAAAACGACGAAATTATAGCCATAATTACATAACAATAATCCACCACGATCTGTGCTTACCCATTATTATCGTATAGACATCCGTCATTCTTCACAATACACAACGATATCCAATTGACTGTATACCTTGACTCAAGGAAATAAAGTTACCTTTTGATGAATAGAATAGAACAGATGAGATTAATGACAATTTGATTGTAATTACATTCGAATAATAGTAATAACTGAATAATAATTGGATTTATTCGGATGTTTGTAATAATTATTTTAATGTAGCCTACGTATTGATTTAATTCTAGAGGCCGCATTAGCAAGATGTCATTAGGGTTATCTCACGCTGAGATTTCAGAAATTTACAGACATTAAGGAACTTCCTTACAGAAAGATACTCGTACCAACTCAAAATCAATAATACTTATTTTATATTAAGTCATATAATACGAGTACAGACCCCCAGCATTCCAGTTTTGCACCACATTCCAGAGTTTCTGTTGAGGGGAAGTGGCTGAACTTCTTTCTTAACAACACAACTGTCTGGTAAGTTAAAAGAGCTTGATTCAAATGTGTGTAAAAAGAGTTTTCTTGAACCTGAAAGGCACTTATTGTTCTCCCCGTCACTGCTCATCTTGTTACTAGTTGTTACATATTGGAGGTTAAAGTTCCAACTTTTTCACACTTTACTCTAAATACCTTCCTTACCTTGTTCTATTCAATTCATCCATCAGCACAATGTTTTGAGTGCGTTACATTGAGCCCTGCCTTAAACCGTGATTTCTCATCCCAAAAAAAAAGTTTTTTGCCTCTCCCAGCAATATATTTGCGTTGAGTAGTACCTATGCTTAGTTTGATGTACCTACAGAATGCTTGGTTGACGGCTTCGTGATGAGGTTGTTTACACCCTGTATACTATGTTTGTGAATAAGTATCGGTTTATGTCCAAGGAATCATTAACCATTAAGCTTTCCAAATCTAACTAAAAGGAGAGACCAACCCAAAAATGACAAAATAACGCAATGATTCGTAGTTGATCGAATTTGGCGCTTGATGTCATCGTTAACACGCAGGTGGAATGTGCCCACCTGATCCACCCACGGAAAACATGCGACAATCTATTCTTAGGCACAGGTGACGAAATAAAAACAAGTGGTTAGACCTACTTATAGAAGTTTTAAATAGCACGGGCTGCTATAAGAGCGGTGCTGTCCAAATATATGTCTTCCGTCTGGACGATCGGATTGAACAAGACTGGAGATTTTCAGTGTGTGTTTTTTATTTATGATTAAATAGTTTCTTTGACTGGTTGGTCTGTAATGATGGTGGTCGCAATTTGCGACTGATCAGATTCCCGGGGAAATTTTTTATTGGATTTTTGCATCTAGAATTTCTCAATAGTAGTCACGGGAGTCTTTTGAAATTGGAAGAGCAGTTTCAGAGAAGAGTACCTATAAGTTTAGAATAACTGTGTTTTTGCAGTTTCCGAAGTGTTCTTGGATATCATACAGAAATTCACGTACCACCGTGTAGAAGAAACTACAGCGGGAAAACGTATCATACGAAAAGATGTTTGGAATAATAACGCTAATTATTTTCAAACTATGCAAATAAGTACTGACCTCGTAATCCACCTATGGCCATTACGGGGCATCCCAATTACCGATGGTAGAGCATAGCATCGCATACTGCCAGCCCCGTAAAGGACAGCAGGCGTGAAGTAGTAAACATAGAACAAAGATTTCCGACGCCAGAAAGCGTTAGTGTCGTGTTTACGACGTTGTTCTCTTATGATTTATTTATAACGAACTTTATTGCAGTTTTCATCATAGTAGCTTTGATTCGATGTTGTTGTTTTATTTTTATTTGTTTGGAATCATCACACGTTTCATACTCGTCTTTTCAGTCGTTCATTACTAACATTTTTCTTCAAGAATTGCCACATTCTAGTGCTTATTTAAGTGTTCCAAATACTCTATATTATCACTAAAATAGATTGACACACATTATATTAACATTAACAAAGTATGACATACTTTTATATCCTAACTAGCAACACCAGCATAACTGTCATACCACACGGTCTATTGTCTATAGTCATAACTAAGTTTGCCTCTAACTCCCGGACGTAAGAAAATGTACTGTTTGAAGTAAAACAAACATCGTACTAAGTTAGTGTTTTATAACAAATATTGGCAACAATCTAAAGTGTAGGTAAACTTGTTTGCGTAAACATTTGTCCAGCTAATGCGTCGGGCAAATTAACAATGTGTTGGGTTAAGAGCTGCTAACATAAATGAAGCAATATGGAGGACTTGCATCTGGTGGAACGTCAATAAACTTACTGATGTGTTGTGATGGCTCCGATTAGTCATTGTTTTGATGAAGAGCAACCTTTTTGGGGAGACATTGGTAAATTTTCATGAGAATGTGTTTCTGTCTCAATCATATTTTCTGCGATAAGTTGAGAAAGTATTCTTGTATTGATTTCAGAAGTAGAAAAACAAGATAAAAGTTAATTGACAGTCTCACAGAAAAGACCTGTTCTCTGTTTACAGGGCACAGGGTTAGTTTTCAGTTATTTCAATTGATGTTTCAGTTGTTGATTGATGATTAGTTAATAAATATTTCTTGATATTGATATGAACACAGTAAGTGGGTGGCCAACAATTTAAGCATAAACACAACAGCACCCAAAACTGCACACTCCTAAAATCCCAGATGTGCATCAGCACAAGTGTTATTTGGGCGACAAACTCAGGACAAACAGTCGTCAATTTAACGTCGTCGCCAACAAAGAACCATAAAGCATGCTACAAGTCGCCATCTTGACATTAACGCATCGTTTGTGATCGTCCACCGTTACGTATCAAGAACATGACGAATCACTGAAATGAAGGAGCAACATGTCGAGATGAGATGAATTATTTGAAAAAAGACAATCGGACACATCAACTAGATCTACATATTGCAATTTTTTCCTAGTAATTTGTATGTATTGAAACATGTAAGCTGACTTATGTTAAAAAGTTTTGTCAATGAATGTTGACATAACTGAGCAGCCATAACTATTTGCCAATCTTCGGGCGTTTTAGACTGAGCTACTGTAATAAAAAATACCGATTAATAATTCATTCACTGAGCATTGATTCATAACTTTTGTTTTACTTTATTCCTGAATATTTTTCTCTAAGGGCAAAAACCCTAAACTATTAAATTGTGTAAGACTGCACAGCAACTAACATTACGACCTCGTATCGTTACAAATAGCATAATTTGAAGCAAAGCGGGTGCAATAGGCTCTCAGACAAACAGACAGACACACAAATATTTACGTATTAACAATGTTAACGCGTGTTATGGTTCGGGCCTCAGCACAGCTATGTTTACATGCACACGTCGTAAAACAATGTTAGTTTGTAATTAACATGTTCAATTGTGCACTGACCTTTTATTTTTGTCTGAACTTAGGTGACCTGACGGATAAGTAACGAGTAGGCTGTGTATCGGGTTTCCTTTGCCAAGGTTGGCTACGGAAATAGAAAGGGTTCTAATGTTGTTTTATAGTCTGTGGTCTGATTATAGTGCAACTTCGTACTTAGTAGTTCTCTGTAAAGAACAAATTGTAATTACACTGTAAATTAAGTTACTCATGCCTATTTAGGCCCATCAAGTTATTTATTTTCATGAATAGAAAAAATAAACGGCAGTATATTACAGCCAGTGCCACACACAATCTATTGAAAGTTACAGGTATAAATCAAGGGATCGTAAAAAGAAACATTAAACTAAAAGAACATTATTTTCTATCAGAACTGGAACCAACCACTAAACAGTTCACCAAAGAAAGCCACAACATTTAATTTACACCCATAATCCCAAAATGAATTTCAATTTTAAATGTCCTTTCTCGTTTTAACCGCAAATAATTTTGTCAACTACCAGAAAAAATTAAACGCTTCGATACATCGAACTAAATGGTCCTAAACAAACTTAAAAAAAATATACTACTTTCTTAACGACTTAAATTAAACTTTATCACTTTACACATTAAGTTCAAAGTTGTTTGCAGCAAATTTTGAACATAAAGCCTTTATAAGGTCATCTTTATGAATGACTCGTCGCGTTCGTATTTTGAAAAAAGGTTCTTTTTGTTGCCACGATGTCTGCCGTAAATCGTCGTCCATTGAGAACCGGCGACTCGGAGGAAACAAAAAAAAAATAACAACAATCTGGCGGTGTAACTACCTGCTATTAGATACTGCTGAGTGAGTCGTAATATTTTAAATAATTCTACTTATTCGGTTCGAAAAGCGAAGTGATTTCGAATATCAATTCATTTTGGAAAGGAAGTGAGAAAGTCCTTATACTCGTAAATGCTCACATTATTTTAAAAGTTCTAGAACGTGTTCCTTTTTAAAATCATCACAAAATTCTGTTGTTTGTTAATTCAAACAATAAATCTGAAAGATGATTTATTTAACTTACAGACTAAGAAATTCCACGATTATTCAACAAAACAATTGTACTAGTCATACAAGAAATTCTAAAGTGCTCCAAGTGCGATAATATCGCCGACAAAGCGGGCTACTGTGAGGAATCTTACGACTTACGAGCAATCCGCAGACACCCACATAAACCAAGCAAAGTGAATAATATTCATTTACGCCAGACAAGGAACCGAGGAATATTAGATTTTATTATTGCTCCCAAAGTGGCGTTCTCAACTTACACAGTGGAATAATATAGGATTTAATTCTACAGATTTGAACGAGTTATTTACTTTCTTGGAAGCTAAAGCAGAATTTACTATAACCAAAAGTAAGTGAGAAATCTATCTAGCCTTGCTTTATGCCAGCGAGAACTAGCAAGAGAATAATAAAACATTCCGAGAGCCAAGCCAAGAAAACCATTACACGAAATCTCGGACTGAACTGCTACATTGCTGCTCCACAAACCAGAAAATATTAGTCGTAGTAAAACACTGCGGCATCCCGTGACCTTTCTCTAACCGCAACGGTATAAAACGGATACGAGGAGCGAATAAGAAGCGAATAATATTAATTTACACCCCGAGCCGGCACGACGAGTAATAGATTTTACTACGCCAGTAAATTCGCTTTATTTAGAAACTGCACCCGATCGGGGGACTGCCGTAAATTATAATTATGGACGTTTGGTTATTTCTTTACGGGGTTTTATGGTGTATCTATGTCGTTAAACTAATGTTGTAACTTGTGATTCGTGATCATCTACGTTTGGTGTAGGATTTTTTAATGTGTGGCTGTCTCCTGCGTTTAGCTGTATAAACATAGCAGCACATAAAAGTCCACGAAGAGAAAAATGTGACACATAACTTTTAAAAAACATCGAGATCTCTCACAGGCGTTTCCGTTGTTAAGTGCCTTGTTCAGCAAAGAATATCTTTACGGTCTGCATAAGCTACCAACCATATCTGATAATATTTATAACTGATATTACTAACTTAAGAACCCTTTTACATCTCTAATCACTCCTTTTGAAGATCATAACGATATAACAGCTCGCAAACGCTAATAAAAGCCAGCCCACACAGGCGTGCTAACCTCACCGTATTTACCGTATCCTGCGAAGCTGAACGGGCCTCTAATGCCGTATAGCCGTACCAGGGTATCAACACTCCCAGTAAACGATATACGGCGACGTTTACTGCGCCACCAATTACGAGCGAAGCGATGCCGCGTGCAATTGTTATGTTCGCGCAATCGAGCCAGATTTGATTTAAGTCTGTGAGTCTCGTTAGCTCTGGTGCGAAGATGATTCAGTGATCGATTTTTACATGAAGTTAATTGATATTTTTGGGTTCGTGGTGAAATAGTACTAATAAGGTGAATCAGATTTCCAAATAACCTGTTTGATTCGAGGACTACTTGTGGATAAAGCAAGCGTAATCCACAAATTACCTAGTACTAGTTATCATGGGTTGGTTGCGTCACTATTAAGATTTGGAATCATATTTTGGGGTAACTGTAGTGAGAGGGAGAAGATTTTTAAGGACCAGAAACGGCGTATTAGGTCTATGTCAAACCTAAAAAGCACAGACAGCTGTGAACCTGTGTTTAGTTCTCTGAGGATACTCACTTTTCCATGTTTGTACATAATGGAGGTAGCAATTTTTGTGAAGACCAATTTAAACTTATTTCCGTCACTGGTCAATATAAGAACACGCAATGGCCCTTTGAGATCCCAATACAAGAACTTGCTTCACATGGGAAATTACAAAGCCGCACTGTTAATGAAAAGTATTAGATATGACAATCAAATGGGTCCTGTCATGTATAATAAAATACCTCATAGTCTTAAAGATTGTTCTATAAACGTTTTTAAAAACCAAACGTTTTTAAATCTAAGGGAACTGCACTACTTTTAGACAAATGCCTTTAGGCAAATGACTTTTTAAATGATTTAAGTATATCCAGATAATGATTGTTTATTTCTGTAAATTTGACCATGTAAGACTTATGTACCTGAGTAATTGTTAATTGACTTCGCTTTAATTTCTGTTTTGTTAGTCTAATTGTTAATTGACTTCACTTTAATTTATATTTTGCTTATGTTGATATTATTTTGATTTTATAAATTAATTAATTTATGTAATAATTTGTACGCCGCAAGGTAGACTGTAGCCGATCTCATTAATTATGTACAACATCTTATACCTGTTCCTACATTCAAAGCAAATAAAGATCTGATTCTGATTCTGATTCTGATACTAAATCTTTATTATTCTGTTCGCCATTTTTGTCAACACAAACAGGGCAAAAAATGAGCAGGTGTACCGCAAGGTAAACCCAGTAAGGCTTTCGACCTTCTTACACGTCAAGAGAACATTCAAAAGAAAAGAACTTACGCCAGACAGCATCAATTTAAGTCTAGTCTCACTAAAAATCCCCGTTTATTTGCAGTAAACCGATTAATTTACTACCAAACAACGCGAAACTCATTACATTCTAAATTACCATTTAACGACAGCAATAGAGACTAAATTGGCTCTGCCAGACATATTGCTGTTTCCAGACATTTTTTTTTCTTACTCTAAACAGTGTGTAAACACTCTTTATTTTCTTCGTGACGAGAAAGTAAACAACGACGGTCTAATAGTGCAAATTAACAATACAGAAGATAGAAAGTCACAATAGGTTGTTTTATATTAAGAAGTAGCTCCTAAAATGAGTATGAAATAAGAATGAATACATATTTGAGCCAAGGACTGGGCTCAAATATGTCTTTACGTAAATATGTGTAAATGATAACAAAAAATAAAACATATGTTGACTCACATCAGAAAACATAACCACAAACAAGCGAGGACATTAGTTACCGCCAATACTACCTCGCGTGGGTGTCGGAACCCCGGTAGCGGTAGAATAGAACATATTACACGCGTGTTCCATAATGATGTGCTAATTAGTCCCGTGTCGGAAGCTAATTCGGCGTAGGATGGCGGCGCAGAAGCCACGTGTGGCGGATTGATTGCTGAATCTCATGCGGACCTAAATTACAATGTGATACGGATGATGTGGTTTGAATTACTTCAAGGAGATGCTTATGTTAAGTAAGGAGTTATTATCCTTTTGGCGAGTATGGCTTACGCACAGGGCTGCTCGGTAAGAGCAAGTGGAACCGTATTAAGGTTTGCTAAGGATACATGGTATATGTACTGACCTCAATCAAAGAATGTGTTAAGAATGATGACTGGCTATGATTGCATCTTGATTTTTTTTATCAGTTAGGGATGTGGTGGTGTTTTTATTATCATACCAGGCATATTCTATGTTATAGGGAACTCTTATAACTAAGTACAAAATTTAAAACTGTTTTGACTTTGCGTTGTCTGTCAACGAATTGATGACATCGTGGCAAGTCTGAAGATCTTTATGAAGTGATATTTAATCACTACTTAGTTCAACTAATTACACCACAAATTATGTAAATCAACACGTTAATTATTCTTTCGCAGTGCGATCAGATCACGAATTAGATACCTATCAGACACAAGACGAGCCGCGTTGTTAATGACATGTTAATTAATACAACTGTCAGGGTTGATACGATATCGGGTGTCGGATCTGAAGCCGACTGTTGTTCATGTATTCGCGTATTAGTTGCTGTTGACATCGAACGATTGTTGATAGTTATTAATTGTTGATTCATACTGTAGTCACGGTTTTGTACTGGGTTTAAAGGTATCGGAGTTTATGCTCGATGGTCATCATCTGCCTAGCCTTTTCCCAACTATGTTGGGCTCGGCTTCCAATCTAACCGGATGCAGCTGAATACCAGTATTTTACATGGAGCGACTGCCTATCTGACCTCCACAACCCAGTTAATACTGGGAAATACGATACCACTTGGTAAGACCGGTGTCAGACTTTTGGGGCCACTGACTACCTGTAACGACTGTCAAAGATGGACAAATGACAGCCGGGACTAACGGCTTAACGTGCTTTCCGAGGCACGGAGAAAACTTGGTATGTAAGGGCGGTCACCCATCCACAGACCAACCTAGGCAAGCATGGCTTCACCTAAAGATCGACCCGAGCTGCTGATATTATTTAGCCACGAGCTCCTCTTTAGGCACGAACTCCTCAGTTTATGCTCGATGGTATTGGCTACAAAAGGCATTTTATTGCATTACAACCAACATCTCCCATAATAACCGTTTCTTATGTTACTAGTTGTTCAGGAGCTCGTGTTGACATTTAGGTTAAGCTGTGTTTGCCTAGGCTGGTCTGTGGATGGGTGACTACCTATACAAACCGAGTTTTCTCCGTTCCTGGGAAAGCACGTTAAGTTGGTCCCGGCTATCATTTGTCCATCTTTGACAGTCGTTAAAAGGTAGTCAGTGGCCCAAAAAGTCTGACAACAAGTTTTACCAAGTGGTATCGTATTATTATGAGCAGGGTTGTGAAGTTCAGATAACCAGTGCTCCATGTAAAATACTGGTATTCAGCTGCATTCGGTTAGACTGGAAACCGACTCCAACTTGGTTGAAAAAGGCTAGGCACATTATAAAACATTGACGTTTCGACCGGATTGCGCCCCGGATTGTCTCCCCGCGACCACGGCTGACCAATCCGCACTGGGCCCGCGTGGTAGATTATAGCTCATTCCCTCTCATTGAGAGGAGGCCGTGTCCCAGCAGTGGGAACAATAATATATAAATTCGCGATAAATACGGGGGTATTTATCGCGAATTTACCTTTAATTTAAGCCCGAGGTTTTCGACCGGATTGCACCAGCCGTGGTCATCATCATCATCATCATCATCAGCCTATATTATTGTTCCCACTGCTGGGACACGGCCTCCTCTCAATGAGAGGGAATGGGCTATAATCTACCACGTGGGCCCAGTGCGGATTGGTCAGCCGTGGTCGCGGGGAGACAATCCGGGGCGCAATCCGGTCGAAACGTCAATGTTTTATAATGTGCCTAGCCTTTTTCAACCAAGTTGGAGTCGGTTTCCAGTCTAACCGAATGCAGCTGAATACCAGTATTTTACATGGAGCACTGGTTATCTGAACTTCACAACCCTGCTCATAATAATACGATACCACTTGGTAAAACTTGTTGTCAGACTTTTTGGGCCACTGACTACCTTTTAACGACTGTCAAAGATGGTCAAATGATAGCCGGGACCAACTTAACGTGCTTTCCCAGGAACGGAGAAAACTCGGTTTGTAAAGGTAAAGGTAACCCATCCACAGACCAACCTAGGCAAACACAGCTTAACCTAAATGTCAACACGAGCTCCTCAACAACTAGTAACATAAGTGTCAAAGAGTTTCAAAAACGGTTATTATGGGTGATGTTGGAATGCAATAAAACGCCTTTTGTAGCCAATACCATCGAGCATAAACTCCGATACCTTTAAACCCAGTACAAAACCGTGACTATAGTATGAATCAACAATTAATAACTATCAATAATCGTTCGATGTCAACAGCAACAAATACGCGAATACATGAACAACAGTCGGCTTCAGATCCGACACCCGATATCGTATCAACCCTGACAGTTGTATTAATTAACATGTCATTAACAAAGCGGCTCGTCTTGTGCTTGATAGGTATCTAATTCGTGATCTGATCGCACTGCGAAAAGAATAATTAACGTGTTGATTTACATAATTTTTGGTGTAATTAGTTGAACTAAGTAGTGATTAAATATCACCTCATAAAGATCTTCAGACTTGCCACGATGTCATCAATTCGTTGACAGACAACGCAAAGTCAAAACAGTTTTAAATTTTGTACTTAGTTATAAGAGTTCCCTAGAACATAGAATACCTATGCCTGGTATGATAATAAAAACACCGCCACATCCCTAACTGGTAAAAGAAATCAAGATGCAATCATAGCCAGTCATCATTCTTAACACATTCTTTGATTGAGGGTCAGTACATATATCATGTATCCTTAGCAAACCTTAGTACTGTTCCACTTGCTCTTACCGAGCAGCCCTGTGCGTAAGCCATACTCGCCAAAAAGAAAATAACTCCTTACTTAACATAAGCATCTCCAGGTGTAGACGTAGGTTTATCTTAAGTAATTGCAGTAATTCAAACCACATCATCCGTATCACATTGTTATTTAGGTCCGCATGAGATTCAGCAATCAATCCGCCACACGTGGCTTCTGCGCCGCCATCCTACGCCGAATTAGCTTCCGACACGGGACTAATTAGCACATCATTATGGAACACGCGTGTAATGTGTTCTGTTCTACCGCTACCGGGGTTCCGACACCCACGCGAGGTAGTATGGCGGTAACTAATGTTCTCGCTTGTTTGTGGTTATGTTTTCTGATGTGAGTCAAAATTATGTGTTTTATATTTTGTTACCATTTACACACATTTACCCAAATACATATTTGAGCCCAGTCCTTGGCCAAATAGTTTTTCATTCTTATTTCATACTCATTTTAGGAGCTACTTCTTAATATAGAACAACCTATTGTGACTTTCTATCTTCTGTATTGTTAATTCGCACTATTAGACCGTCGTTGTTTACTTTCTCGTCACGAAGAAAATAAAGAGTGTTTAAACACTGTTTAGAGTAAGAAAAAAAAATGTCTGGAAACAGCAATATGTCTGGCAGAGCCAATTTAGTCTCTATTGCTGTCGTTAAATGGTAATTTAGAATGTAATGAGTTTCGCGTTGTTTGGTAGTAAATTAATCGGTTTACTGCAAATAAACGGGGATTTTTAGTGAGACTAGACTTATATTGATGCTGTCTGCTAGGCACATTATAAAACATTGACGTTTCGACCGGATTGCGCCCCGGATTGTCTCCCCGCGACCACGGCTGACCAATCCGCACTGGGCCCGCGTGGTAGATTATAGCCCATTCCCTCTCATTGAGAGGAGGCCGTGTCCCAGCAGTGGGAACAATAATATAGGCTGATGATGATGATGATGATGATGACCACGGCTGGTGCAATCCGGTCGAAACGTCGGGCTTAAATTAAAGGTAAATTCGCGATAAATACGGGGGTATTTATCGCGAATTTACCTTTAATTTAATACACATTTTATAAAATGTGTTCTGATCGTGAAAGTTTAAAAAGACAAAGGCTAGGCAGATGATGAAACATATGTTACTAAAACACATACCTACCGTTCATGATTGCCGAGCTTGGTTTGAGTCGGCTTCGAGTGATAAGCACACGCACACCCCAATCAAGATATACATGTTATCAAACTTTCGAGCTATCTCGGACTACCCGTAACGACAACCAAAGATCTAAGAACGATAGCCGAGACCTACGGCTAAACGTGGTTTCCATTATGTAATAAATAGTCACCCATCTACGAACCTACCTCAGCAAGCATTGCTTTACTTTCAAGATCGACCCATGAGTCTGTAGTTTTACTACGAGCCGCTCCGATACTCGACATCATTGATAAATATTTATTGCATCTACAGGTAGGTGAATGCCCTTGAACAGCTAAGTATCGCCCCAACTTCACGACTTACCGTGATGGATTGCGCCACCTGTCAGTCTGGACGTCTGCGCCTGCGCCGGTGCTAAGCCGCGTAGGTACAATGCTACGCTTTCACAGTGATAAACTTACCGCGTGTAAATATAGTAGATAGTATAGTAAGTATAGTTGATTGGATAGTCTAAAAATATTTAGAATATTTTTACTATCTCCTTCACTGTTCGATAGGTATGTAGCAACCTGGTAATCTCAAGCTTCTTGTTTACTTCACCAAACTAAAAAGATCGTAAGATCAAAAGATCGATGATCGTAGATCGTGCATCGTGGGCAAGAGAGGTGTGTCGTATCCTGAGAGAGGCAAACACTATGTGCGGGATGGGTCGAGTACCTATAAGAAATGTATTAAGAATCAAATCTTAGCACTACATCGACTGCAGAAGTCCGAAAATATTACTGTTACTGCTAGCCTGTCCCACAGCTGGGTGAAAACCTGTCCCCATGATTTCCAGTTGTTTCGATCTAGGGCTAATGTTGACAACTGCCCGCGTAGCATGACCACCGTAGACACGACAGAGTGTCGAGAAATATTTTGTTCATCTGTCATTTTGTCGATTCTATGGTTTGTCCAGCAAGTCCCACCATCTTCTGTGAGGTCTGCAACGCCTTCCGAAAATATTATTAACTTAAAAGGAATAAGTGGCCTTTACGACCAAAATCGAACCGCCAACCCACTATAAGCAAATTGTTAGCAGGATACAACAAATTTTCCTGAGCATACACGATCTAATAAACAACACACAACTGCCAACAATTCAAAATTCATAACACAGCCTTACAAGTTACATTCCCCGGCAATAAATTAACAAAATAAATTACTTAAGGCTAATTAATTTTACGAGGCTCCTGGCCCCTCCACACTGGGCGCACACTCCACATCTCGGGAGGAAATCTCCACTTAATTAACTTATTGGACCATTATAGCGGGCCCAGGAATATTGAAGGAGAGGGGGGAGGAATAATGTCGCGGAGATAATGAGAATAGAAGCTGATGAGAATAGAAAGTGTCCTCATATTTGGCACAAGTAAGAATATTATAATGGGGTGTTTTTTTTTTCGGGACGATATGACTCCATCGAGTGCCATCCTCATTATTCGAGGGAATTATATCTCTCAACTCAACCATTGAGCCTAGAGACTTCATTTGTTACAAGAATCGAATTAATATAAAAATCTTTAATTCACACAGTCACAGACAGAAAACACACAACAAACGGCTGGACCTATTAGCATGAGACTCAAGCAACATGTTTCTTACTTGTATTTACCTACCTAAAAAGATTATTGAGTTCACCCCGTAGGGACCACTATGGGATAAAAGTTCATTTGGAAGTTCTTCTTTTTCCAAATGGGTAATACCATCCGGGACACGACTTGTATATTAATAATTAAGTTTCATCACCACTTCGCCTGCCAGTCTCGCTTATAAACGTAACATTGACAAATGGCAACAGTCCTCTTTCCCGTCCAATTAACAATAGCTGTCAAACAGACATGAAGACTCGGAACTACTAAACCCAATTATATATAAAACACGTCATTGACTAAACCCGTATGAATCTTATTTAAACGCAACTTTATACACAAGTTCCGCCCCCAAGTTTAATAAACTAGACTAGGGTTATAATCCCATGCATAAGTACATTGATATGTTCAATCTCTTATAAGGAATTATTTGCTACTATCCTATATCAAGAAGTCCTAGAGAAACATTTTCTCTCATGTTTTTAAGTGCAGACAACCGGACAGTACTTCTATTATTTCTTGGCAGATTTATCTCAACACATTGCAACGGAAAGCCGTTCAGTGTTCATCTATTCGTACTAAAACTCACTGCAACAGAAATAATATATCTTTTCAATGGATAAAACCGGTTCTCTCATGGATAAACTTCATTCTTTTAAGAAAAATATGAACAAAACCCAAATCCTACGTTACAAAAGATTGATTCTACTTTAAAAGGATGGATATCGATACTGTATCGGTAACAGACCGCGGAGATCTTGGGCTCGTTAACCGATAATTCAGTCATTACCATAATAGCGAGCGACAAAGGGTAACCGATCAACCCGAGGGGAATTAACCTCTGAGGTTGGAGCCAAGCAGCGTATAGTTTTGTAAGTAACCGCGTAGCTTTCGTAAGCAAAGTAAAATGTTCTAAAGGACTTGCTGTCTTTACTTGCACTAGTTGTCTTTACTTGGCGTAAGTATACAGTAATTCAGCATGAATGTATCCCAAATAACAATATTTATTATTTTGTAATATAGATAGATAGAAAAGCATAGTCGCTGTACATCGCTGTATAGCTGTACATCGTCGGTTTGGAACCAAATTCTAGAGTTCAAAGCGAGTATTGAATCGAGACCCATTTCTTCATGAACGGGTATCTATCATGTGCCTCTATGAAACAACAGGAACTCTTCATCAAAAATGAATTATAACCAAAAACGATCAAACATTCCCTACGCAACGATATTCCTCTCCCATAAGTCCCATACAACCGTCTAACAACAAAATAAAGCATACATTTCCGCTCAGACTCACATCTTCAAACATTCCTATACAGAGGAACAATTTGCGAGTAGTTAATCTTACCGAATGCTCACGGAGCATGTCTTGACATAAAAGGGATCGTCCCGAGGGTCGAGCGAGCGTGTTCACATCGCAGAACATACGGCCAGCTACCCGGGCCCCTGGGCCGCCGGGCCGCCGCGCGCGCCGGGCCGCTGGGTCGCCGGACCAGGCCGTGTCGGGTTTCGGATCTAGCCACAGCAAAAGTCTGCGAAACTATTGTTGTAGTGGAGAAACTTTGAAAATGGATACGAGTTTCGCATAGTGTAGTAATTACAAGTCATTATAGTTAAGTTTTAGTTCAAATGTGTGGTTGGAAGATAAACTCGAGACTGTGGTTGCTGAGCTAGCGGGGAGCGGAAGCGGAAATACTGGCTGTGGGGGGAAGACTACTAAACCATAATATTGAAGATCGTACTTCTAACCATGCTTTTTGACAATCGAAGAAGTTATGATTTAAAGATCGTTAATACTTTGGGACACGTTTGTGACATGTTATGTTATTATTATGACTCACACAAAATATATCATCATCATTCTTGCACTTATCCCAATTCATTTGGGATCGACGCAGCATGTTTTCTTCTTCCAAATGGTATAACTACATATAATAGATAGGCTATGATATATAGTTATAGGTACCATTTGGCCAAAATAGTCTTTAGTATCTGAATGAAACTTTAACTTATTATTAGTAGGTAACATAATATCTCGCAGGTCCTTCCACAAAAAGGGAACCTAAAACAACAAAAGCTAGTCCAGCCAGTCACCGTGTGCACTGGCGTATCCACAAGTCGGGCGAGCTACTCGCCTAGCTAGCGGACAGGACAATGGCCAGTGACAAACAGACCAGCAGCATCTACATACAATACTGTACAATAATATTGTAGCGCGCGTTGAATAATAGTCGTTTATTGTATTTGTATAATGGTCGCCATGTAAGCCTATTTGCAATAAAGGGTATGAATTGTTAGAAAAGTGTAGCAAGTTCCTAAAAGAAAAAAGATTTTCAAAATTCTTGCTGTCGCCATTTAAATCATCATCTTAGCCTTTTCCCAATTATGCTGGGGTCGGCTTCCAGTCTAACCGGATGCAGCTGAATAAATTGTTAAGCTGTTTGTTGTTATAATGTATATGTATGTGCTGCTCTATTGTGTTGTGATGTCCATTAACGAATAAATGATTATTATATTCTATTCTATTACCAGTATTTTACATGGAACGACTGCTGACCCCTGCTTAAAAAATAAATGCAATAAATTAAATGTCAAAGGTAAATTCTCTCCATGACTGAGTTGAATGTGAAAGAAAATTATTAATAATTTTTGAATTCATAGAGTTACATTGAAAAATTCAATTTGCCTTGATCAAATAAAATGAAAGGATCTGGCTTTCTACTCAGTATCGGTGGCTAAAATGCAATAAAAGAATGAATACTACTCGAAATAATTCTAAATACATGAGCAAATCTTCCTCTTTCTAAATGAAGCCGTATGTAAAGAGATTTAACTCTAAACATTGTATGCTCTGCTAATAGAAACTATAGAATCAAACATTATTACTTTAATCCCAAATCCCAAAATAATTAAAAAGCTCCCCTTTGTAACGGAGAAATAAAACAAATATCCTCTATTAAATAAACAACGCCGGGGCTAATAACTATGCAAATTCCGTCAAACAAACTGACGGGAACAACTAGTGCGGAATTACGCGCGTACAAATTATTGGCCAGTTTGTGTTGAGCTCCCACCCCTTGCTTATTGTTTGGCCTGTGGGGTTTCAAGGGAGGGTTTGTAATGCGGTGAGGGATCAGGGTTGAGTGTCGATAGTGTCGGGATACTAATGAAACGTCTGGATCACTGGACGCCGCGGGCTTCGGTGGTGGAGCGTGTTACGTCGTTAACACAAGTTCGAGTTTGATTGATCTTTTTTGAAACTTTTAATTATTTGTTGTTTAATAGAATAGTGAAGACGACGAAGAAAAAAATATGTCCGTCTTTTAGATTGTCAAAAAATATTTAACCCACATTTTTCGTTTCATAACGTAAACCAAAATCGAAAAAAATATCAAAACGTCACGCCTTGGTATAATCTTTATTGAGTTCTGACGTCACGAGCGACTCCTGAGTTATGGTGTGTTTTATCCCTGTCAATATTGATTGTTTTACAAAAACAAAAAATACGTGTCCATTATCTAACCCAGAGAAAAGAATCAAAGAATCTATGAAAAAATGTGAAAACTAAAAAAGTAAATTTAATTACAAAGCAAATTCAATGGTCTTGCATAGTTATGGTGCAACAAAAAAAAACCTGTACCTACCAAATTTCAGTAACTCACAAAGCTTTTGTTCACCTATTTTATGGTACAAACAAACAAAAAAATTACTCTTTTCTGTGCAAAAATCCGAAACGAGGATACATCCGAATCCTCGCTGTAACTTCCCAACAAACAGGGTTGCCAACATCAACAGTACCTATCATGTAACAAACGCTGTGCGCGACTGTACGTTCAAAGCACAAATTCATTTAACTGAAGCTTCAGTTAGGGATGTACGGAAATTTTATTTGTATCGATACTTTGGGTACAGGCGCAAAGTATCGTAAAGTATTAATTATTATTTTTAAATGTCTGGGCAAAATTCCAGTAATTCTGTTGAGCCCCTCCTTTTACATTCTTTCAAATTGACTGATTTATAAAAGTACAGTACGAACCATTCACACCGATACCGGTACTGTGGTGCCGATCCAAGCAATTATCTTACTATTTTAGCCATTATGATCTGCCTGGTCTTGCTTGTCCCATGTTACTTGGGATTAGCGTAACACGATTTTTTTTCATTATCCCCTGTCTCCTTCAAATTCAAATTCAAATTCAAATAATTTATTGTGGATCACAGGTTCATAAGATGTTGTGATAAATACAGGTGTCTGCTATGTCCCGCCATTGAGGCATACAAAATTCATGTCACAAGTTTGGAACAAAAATACAATACCTACTATTAGTTAATTAATTCAATTCAATTAAATTTAGATAAAATTACAATAAAATTAAAATACAATACTATGAATTGATTAATTAAATTCAATTAAATTTATATAAAATTACAATAAAATTAAAATACAATACTATGAATTGATTAATTAAATTCAATTAAATTTACATAAAATTACAATAAAATTAAAATACAATACATTTTTTTCAGGCAGTACATTATGATTAAATTAGCAAAATATTTATGTCAGATTAGCAAATATTTACCTTCATCTTAGTATTGATCCAAAAATATCAAAGTATCGTATCGTATAAGTGTTGTATCGTTACTGTAGAGTATCGGATCGGAGCATCACTAGTGTCAGTAAACTTCAAGACTCAACCCTGCAGCTATAATGTCCACGTTTTATTGGCGTTTGATTTTCCAAACTTTGGAGGGTTAATAAACAGTGACGAAATTATAGGGTTATTAAATTTAACGGTCGTGAAAATGGAAGCGTCTTTGGAATTTTGATCTTGGGAGGGTTAACATTGTATGCCTAGTGGTTATGTAATTAAATCGATGAATTATGTACTTCTATTTGTGTAGAATATTAATCCAAGAAAAGAGAAAATTAAAATGGAAAAAAAATTAATGCCTTCTTCTCTAATCTCTGAAACACTGACTCTGAAAGTTTTAACCAACTCTAGACTAAAATATTTACAACTTATTTTTCCATTTCCATCTGATATTATCTGAATAAGAAAAACATGCTGCGCCGACCTCAAATTAATTGGGATAAGGGCAATGATGATAATCAGCTTTATTGGTGTACTGGTCGCATGCACTACTGCTGAACAAATCGAGGGTTGAATTTTATTTCCAAATGAGGCAAACTTTTATTGAATTTTTCATCAGGAACTTCTCCGTAGCCCGGAGTCAGAACACCTGACTGTTTGTTAATAATAGTCTCACCTTCTTTGATATGACACTTATGAACGTAAATGCTGAAATGTGTACACATTTCTGCCAAACCCATAAGGAATATGGGCTTGATGTTATATTATAGCGTCGGATTCTGAAGGTTGGCCACCACCCCTGTGACTGTGACGACAATAACCACTCGGATAAGAGTGTGACGACGAAGACAGTTATATTATGTTCTGAAAAAAACCCCCAATACTTCGTAGAACTATCAATAAATAACAACCTAGGTGAGCTGTACGTAACAACTCCTTACTTCTGCATTATACATTCGAAATCGATTGCGTCCCCCCCTTATTAAATCGATTATCGTTCGCCTAGTCGACTCGATACTGTCAACTCGAGTGTTTCGCAACTCGGCTAACATTCTCACGATTGCTGGATGATCACGATTCGTGTTAATAGAAGCATTTTGGTTTATTACAGTCGTGTGTTTGTCCGTAAATTAGTTTGTGTTGTCTGTGGTAATGATGTTACAATAGTACTGAGACTTAAGATAATTCTGTGGTTTATTTTGTTGTCAGTTGTGTAGATCTTTAACCTGGTACTACTATTCTCCATCGGAGAAGTATTTAACTATGAGTCTATTTTAAAAGGCTCTTGTGTATGTATTGCGCATTTGCAAATGTTTCTTATTTTCATTAATTTCTTCAAGCGTAGTTAATGTTTGGTGTTTGCTCTCCCCTTCTGAGTAAGAGGGGTATTCAGTATTATGAACATCACTCTGACTCATTTCTCTTCCTCTCGGTTTTATGATATTGTTTACCAACCCTCACGACCCTCCATCTTTCTAAGAACTTGATAGTTTAATAACAGGGAATTCTTTCAGAATAGGCATGGCGACATTACCAAAAAAAAATGCAAATCTATTTAGTCCGTCAGTTAGAGTATTGGAAACTAATGGACACTATTTTTTTGTTTTTGAAAATCAATGAATCAATGAATAAAACGCATCAACACTCAGAAGTGGGGGTGGGGGCTTATAACGTCAGTACGCTCTAAAAGTTGTACCTAAGCGTGACGTATTGAAAGTTTTAAAAGCGTCGTATCTTCGTCAATTTTAATTTATGTGACAGAAGAAAAAATACGTGTCAAATATTGTTTGATAATGTAACTGACGGACAAATTAGTTTTGTCTTCTACCTTATGTTATTTTAACGGGCATAACTCCAAGTCATGCATAATTCGGACTACCTAAGTTCACAGAACACAACACCTCAACAGATCTTTGTAATCCCCACCCAATACACTCACGATCAACAAAACAATTTAATCGATCACTTACCTGTCTATTTACAAACATTATCCGAGATCCACTTATCCCAAAATTCGTGAACAATACACACAAGGGCTCGATTCATCGTTTGTGTGGAATACATTACCGATAAGGGAGATGAATCGACCTCCATTGACGGATGGCTTGGGCAGCTGAGCAGCACTCGCTGAGCCATGGCCGACTGATAACACAACTAATATGAAGTTACTAGGGTTCACAGTTCATCGGAGAAAGCGTTTGCTTTGAGATTCAATCTTGTAGATGAATTGTCAGTCTGTTTTTTCCCCCCAAAAGTAATTTCCCAGCAAAGATTCTAGCCTTGGGTTAATAAGTTTGATGAACAGACAGTACGGTAAATGAAATCATTTTGAATAATGCAATTAAATATGAAAAATACGAACTTTGGAAAGACTTAAATACACAGAAAGACTTTATAGGCTTTATTTACATACAATGTTGCGAGCACTAACCTAATTTTATCTTGTCTCATTGACCACCGTGTTATTACTAATAAACACACACTGATGGTCCATAAATTCCAACTCCTGTAAAAGAACCATCTCACTAAGTATGTCAGTACCGCGTCGTCACTGATATTAAAATCATAGCGGTGACATTACATTATTTTGCATCAGGCGCGACGGTTTCAATAAAAACGCCATTTGTCTCGGTTACAATGCACTGATGAATTCAATTTGTCTGGCTGTGTGTGTCCGTTTAGTCAAGAAGGAAGTATGACAGAAGACCCACTTTATTCTCCTAGATTAAGGATGGCCTACTGAACCTTATCTATTTGGGCCGTTAGGATAGAGACGGGCTTTGACGACGGAAGAATCTACAAAATGACAGATCAAACAAAGAAATCTGACATTTGGTCGATTCTACCGTAGACTAAACGTGTTTCTACGATGGAAATGCTACGCTTGATGGCGCGGTTCAGCACAAGTATCTGTTGCAGTAATTTAAAGATCCAAAATACGTTCGCTATTTAACCAAAAGATGACTATTGGGTGTGGGTAGTTAGTGCTTACGATAAAAGTCTGATCTCTGAACACATTCATGAAAACTTCGCAAAAAACCACACTAATAAAGAATGGTGAAGCGCTATACGCTATGATTATTCAAGAGTGAACGTCTTCTAAAGTTGAACTTCTGAACCTAATGTACATAGTGAGTCCATGTTTCTAAGTAGTGCTTACTAATGCTAAACTAATTTCCTGTGTTCCTAGTATTTCCTAACTATTCTGGGGCGGGTATATATCGACTAGATAAAGGTTAATAGGGGTCAGATCACGTGATCGCTGATGGTGCAATGTAAAAGTAACATAATTACTTATGATTTAACTGTAGTTTGAAATAGGTTTTTAATGATGCAACCATTTTATACGTTAAATGGGGTACTTAAGGTTATGAATTTATTATTATATGCCACGCCTCATAGGAAAGGCGTTTATAGGAATTTATTATCGCGCAAACGCGGGCCACTTGTTCGGCCATTAAAGCTGCATTGTTGCTTGTGCGAGTTAGTTAACTGCTTACCTTTCGCATGAAGGGAATGCTGCGATTTACGCCTGCTTTGGCATTTGTTGACGGTAAAATCCCATGGTCCCACTGATAGTATACCAGTAGGACCATGGGATATTGCTAGCCTGCTTCTTTTAATGACTAGGTCTAGTCAGTCATCAAAAGAGTTAGTACACAAGCTAGCAATCTTCTTACTACTTACTATTTTAAATGCAAAAGGGTTATAATCGACACACTAACTGATTTGTTGACTGACATTGTACAAACGATACTTTAGCTGCAGCGTAATAAAACTTATGAGAAGCTAAGCTATGGGCCGCAAATAAACATCCATCCAAACATATTTAGTTAAATTATTCACGATCTTTCAACTGTTTAATATTGGCTTGCAAGAAACAACTATGAACAGTAATTCAAAAATCTGTTCACCAATATTGCCATCACAACCATTCAATGTCGAATATCGTGAAAACGAACAAATTATAAGAACTGTTATTTAATCGAACGCCAGGTGATCAGAGAATTCCTTCAGCGTACAACTGGCGTACCTACCACTTTCCTCCATTGTGCTGTGAGCACAATAAGCCATAATTTAACGGCTCGACAAGTAAATTTTACTTTGACATAACAATATTAATAATTTAAACCATGTTGTGTACGGAAACCGCTTTTAAGTTGCTTAAGCTGTTAATCAAACAAGTATTTGTGGAAACTGAAGACAGGCACGACTAGAAGTAGGAACTTCAGTTTGAAATCTAAGTTTATGACGAGTCAAAGAATTCTGTACAGTTACAAACTGCCTGTAAATACTCCAATATATTGCATGTAGAACCTTGTAGAGTAGTACCTCCCCGAGCTGGCCTAGCGTACTACAGAATTGCAATAGACTAAGAGGTCAACTTTTACTAGGTTTTTATCACGGACTGTGTTGCAAACGTTTTGCTCTGTGCGACAACTGATATTGATGAAAGCAAAAACTCAGAGCAGCATCCGTTTCCCAAAGCGTAATGGTTGTGGGAATATTATGTTTCCTAACAGTTTCATATAAGAATGGTTTTCAAGAGTACCCACAGGTTAATTTATAATTTACTTATCAAATTGATTAGACCATGAAATTGATTCACAAGAAAAGATTTAAAAAACGTTAAAAAGACGAGACATTCTGTCTTTATAAATTATTCATCATCATCATCATCATCATCATCATCAGTCTATAATGTTCCCACTGCTGGGACTCGGCCTCCTCTCAATGAAAGGGTTATATTATTCACTCATCAATAATGGCCGGCGATAAAGTTGTCTTAATTTGAATTATTTGAAAATCGAATAATCATTTATCAAATCCTACTAATCCTACTTCCTACTTAATATTATAAAAATGCGAAAGTTTGTGAGGATGTATGTTTGTTACTCTTTCACGCAAAAACTACTGAACGGATTTGGATGAAATTTTGCACACAGATGGTTTATAACCTGGATTAACACATAGGATACTTTTTATCTCGGTAGTAAGATGCCATGGGACAATTTTGAAACTTCACGCGGGCGAAGCCGCTGGCAGAAGCTAGTATTATAAATGCGAAAGTTTGTGAGGATGTATGTTTGTTACTCTTTCACGCAAAAACTACTGAACGGATTTGGATCAAATTTAGCACACAGATAGTTTATTACCTGGATTAACACATAGGATACTTTTTATCCCGGTAATAAGATCCCGTGGGATAATTTCAAACTTCACGCGGGCGAAGCCGCTGGCAGAAGCTAGTGGAATAATATGAGAGTGTTTACTCTAGAACAATACGTTATAGAGGGGAAAGTGTCGTTTGTAAGTCAAAAATTGTTGATAAGCAAAACCGGTGGTGAAGAGATTGAGTTTATAAAAAAAACCCTTGTTTAAACATATCTATTCATCTTTATTACACCTACTTACTAATATTTATAGGTAGGTACGTTAGTCAAAATGTCGGTAACTTGGCACGTGTAAATCAGACTTGCCTTAATCCCTACAAGTTCCCAGAAAAATATAGAGCAATTTTCCTGTACATGTTTGAAAAGAAATAAATTGACTTGAAAATGTTAGGTAATCCTCGTCGAATTTAGCCCAGACTCGTGTTTCTGTCATCAACATCATTTGACACGACGCGTGACGGTGCGTCTTGAAAAAACATGTATTTTCCTTACTAATTCTTATCATGTCTGCCAGGAAAAGCGTCATGAATGAGTGTTTGAAATTGAAATTAATAACACTCATCTATTATTACACATGCTTAGGCCATTGCCGCAACGGCCAGACGCGGTTCAGCCACGCGACGTTCTATTTTCAAATATTACAAAGCGTCGGTCGCGTTCCGATTAATTTGTCATACTATCATCGCGTTCCGTGGCAAGGGAATGTTTATTTTTATTACAAACAGCCTAATCTTCATCTTGGTGAAAGATTTATAACGTGTAGCGGTTAAGGCAATTATAATTGTGGGCGCAGCGGGCGAGGAATGTAGCGTATTTGTTGCTCGAGATGACTTTTTTTTTGTTTATTTTGTTGCGGAAATTAATGTTTGTATTCGTAATTGTCGTGTCAAGCTGTAAGTAGAAATTTAATTTGTATGATTTGTTGCCCTGTTAATTTTATTGTGTTGTTTTAGCAGCTGGTTCTGGCTTCTCCGTGAGAAAATTATCATAACCGTGCACGTTTCTTCGACGATCCCTAACTTTTTTTAAATTAGTCCTATTTACAGATTCCCCGAAGCCAAACACGGAAAATTTTAAAACAACAAAGCCGTATTTTTTCCTCTTGTTTTATTCCAGGGGCTGTATTGTTGAGAAGGATATAATTACGTATTATTTCAATCAATACGGAGAAGGAGGCTGGCGTGTCGATAATGCAGAGTATCGAGCCACAACTAAAGGTGTGATACCGCCTGGAGCTGCACTATATTTAATAGTTAATACCGCTTAGAAAGAGTGAGGAGGGGGCGGCAGCGATTTTTCCAACGATTCTCAAGGGTAAAAGCAAATGCCCCTTATAGGTACTTCAGCCCTTAATGTTTACCAAGTATTTAAAACATAATGAACCACCATTGTGAAGATGGCCCACTAATCCTTTTTTGTCATACGTGTTACTGGGAAGTTGGTTCCTCTCCTTCTTTTCATCAGCTAAATACGAAGAAAGAAAGAAAGAAAGAATAGAAAGAAGAATAGGAAGAATTAGAAAGTGTTGGCAGGCGTTACTTATAATAAATAACAGATTATCTCAGAACTTTATTTATTCAAAGATCTTTTGATTGTGACTTCTGCAAATCACAACAATGCCAAACCAACGTCACAATTAAATTAATTGTGACGTTGACGGTGGACGACGAATCGAAGACGACGTTGGATGGACGAATGCCCATAAAGATTCAAGCTACCCGTGTATCACTTGCACCACACCCTAAATGCATAATTGTGTGCTAGAGTCACGAGCGATGACTTTTAATAGTAGTATGATGGGATCAGGCCGAGTGAAACCGAGTGAAGCCGACTGAAGCCGACGGCTAATGTGTTCGTGTGCTCCCAATCATTAAGTAGATCGAACGAGCTTTGCTATTGATGTATAGGTTGGTAGGTAGGTATATAAGTTATAAGGTGCAAAGAACACATTAGTGAATCTTTGGGACATGAACGAGCTTAATGCAAGTGATTATATCGAGCTTTGACTAAGCTTCCTGGCGTTTGTGCCTAGGCCGTCCCCAAGCTAGATGGACCGGATTTTAAAAAGGTGGCAAACTGCATGCGGATCGCGGATGACAATGCGCTGTGGTACATTTTGGCAGAGAAACACCATTCTCATTCACGGTTTCAGACTAAACTTATATTGTCACTTACGGGATATCTTCCGTAATTGCAGGCAACCCGCGATCATGGCGCTTGCAACATCGTCGAAATATCGGGAGCTCTAAACAATGAACAATCACGGAAGATATCCTGTAAGTGACAATATAAGTTTATCTTGGAGAGGCTATTACGTAATATTTCTATCAGAGTACGATAGGCTGAATTGATTGAGTGAGCTCATCAGCCTAACACACATCATGTAGGTAGTAAAGGTATTTGTGAGGACTCTGTAATTTAATAATAAATCATTCTCTTGCCCGTATCCCAATTTATTTGGGGTCGGCGCAGCATGTCTTCTTCTTCCATACTCCTCTATTTTTCGTCATCTCATCAGACACTTCTTTTCTTACCATATCCTTCTTAACACAGTCCATCCATCGTTTCTTTGGTCTTCCTCTACTCAAATACCCATCCACATTCATACTCAAAACTTTTTTCACGATGTTTTCCTCATTCCTCCGCATCACATGCCCATACCACGACAACCGATTACCACACAACTTTTCAGTCACCGGCGCCACTTTCAGACTTCCTCTAATATACTCATTTCTTACTTTATCCATTCGCGTAACACCACACATCCCCCTTAGCATTCTCATCTCCGCGACATGCAAATGCCTTTCATTCATCCCTTTTGTAGCCCAACATTCTGATCCATACAACACAGCAGGTCTAACCATTGTTTTGTAAATCTTCCACTTAAGTTTTAGGGGAATACGGGAGTCGCAGATCGTTCCCGTGACCTGCCGCCATTTCATCCATCCCGTGTTAATTCTGTGCTTTACACTACGATCTATTTCGCCATCGCTTTGCATGAGTGAACCAAGATACCGAAAGTCGGAGCAGACAGGAAGAGACGCGCCATCTAGCGCTATGGCAATAATAAATATTTTACGAAAAGATATCTAAAACCTTAAGTTTTTCATAAAATCTAGCCATTTGGATAAAGAGAAAATGAAATAAAACTATCACTAATTCTAAGCTCTTAATCAAAAAGGACTTTTAACCCTACATGTACATAATCCGCTCCGACTGCTGCACCTCTACCGAACAGTATCTTACAATAAATCTATAAGATTATCAGCGTCGTTTATAAGCTGTGAGACAATGGCGGCCACTTAACAGCCGCAAGATATCGTCCGATCAAGAGATAGCGCGATAACTCGCCTTGTTTCTATTAACTACTGTTAATTTATACTGATTATTAATCTTCGAGGCTGTGGTAAGCGTCTAATGTGGAGTGTTCGATGATAATGTTCATCTCTTCGAGTTTGATGTCATGGATGGCGCAGTGGCTGCTCGTTAGGGTCTCAGCAATGGTGCATTATCTTTTCATGAGAGTGGTATCATGGGGCAAGAGGGGACACCCCTTTGGGTCCTTTTTCCTTTCCATCGCATACATTTCACAATATTACGGTTTCACTTCGACAGATTATAATTTACCGAAAAATAATGCGTTATATTGTAAGCAGTATGTTTGTTTGACAATCTTTCGAGTTTACAATCTCTCTAGTTTTATTACAATTTAACAGTTTTTACAATGTGACGCTGACATATCCACTACCCATGTTTAGCTAGCGGCTAGATAAGTTAGTCATGTTTAAAGTTTCTCAAATAGGTCAAAAGGCAGCCTAGATCTGTCTGACATGAGGCCGGTAATAGGGGCAGTAGTTTATTCATGTGAGCACTAAAATAATGGCATTAGAACTGAAACTACCCTATAGCTTTCCCGGGAAACACCTTTAGTACGGGGCATATTTGGTGCTGAACCTTGTCTATTCCGCTCGAGATGCCAGAACTTCTGGAAAATATTGCGTTGACGTATTACATGGTTATCTGCAAAATCATGATTATTTCTTTGGCAACGGGTTTGGTTGGTAACAAAGTAGTGTCAGTTTAAGTATTTCTCAAGCAAACCATGAGGTAGTCAATAGTATAACCAAATAACACCAGCACAATAAATTAATATTTGTAAGCCAAAGTTTACTGCCAGAGATAGCCACGACAATGATTTTATTCCGCTCAGTGATATTCAAAGACGGAATTAATCAAATAAATCGATTTATAATTAACAAAGGGGCCATTGAAACTTGGTTTTATCTTCTTGATTTACGAATGTACTTAACCCTCTGACCATCGTCTACACAGTGGGTCATCGTGTGCACAGTGGACCGCCACCCAGCCCGCCACTCATAAATTCTTAATACACATAAAATTGATAGTTTTTACGATCCTCATTTATGAATGTTATTGTAGATGGTACAAATTGCTAATTTTGCTTGCAACTATTCGAATACTGGGTCATACTGATGATTGACAGAAAGTATGACCTTTTCGTTTAACTTAAGTGAGTTTCTACAATTGAAATACTAACAATAATGAGTTATGTTTTCCACGTGTACTACTAAGCATAGAGTTAGAGTTTTAACAAGTAAAGATAAGATTGTGTTTTTCACAATTAAAAGGCTAAGAATACATTGGGTGCAACAAGTCAACAACTACATTAGTGACATTGGTCTTTTATGCTCCGACGTGACATAGAGCATTTAAATTCAGTAAGTCTTGTAACAGGAATAACGCTTTGAGGAAGCAGATTCACACTGCCAACATAGTCAAAGAGACAAAGTTCTTATCGAAGGGTAGGCTTAGCTTGGGTAAAGGAATCATCTACACGACGAAGAACAAAGTAACAAGGGCAAACGTCTTCTACATAACATGTACACGATAGGTACACCTACATACATGTGTAGGTGTTTTAAAATGTAGGCCAAGATGACATCATGCTATACTTGAATGAATTATCTGAAAGAATGAGCTTTGACTGCGAGACGACGCAAGATGATCAAGGTTAGATAATTTATTATTTATTGAAGGTAGATCCATTCATGAAAGCCTCCTTACAACACGAAACATGAACAAAGATCTAAATGCTCGTATTCACTATCACCAAACTAGACGTTAATTGTGCCAAAATACGGCAGACTGTGCCTCGGAAAACATGCAGTTGGTCCCGGCTGTCATTTGTAGAACTTTTACAGTCGTACAGGTCGTCAGTAACACGAATGTCTGACAACCATTTTACCAAAAAGGTATTGTATTCCTGAGTTGTGGTCAGATACGCAGTCGTTCCATATAAAATTTAGCTGCATCCGGCAAGACCAGACGCCCCCCTACATAGTTGGGAACAGGCTAGGCTATGATGATGACATCAAGATCATTAACGTTTGGGCATTCATTTAGGTATCTTTAATAAAAAAGGCATTACTTAGTAATATTTGTTTAACTAGTGGTGGCATAAGTATTACCACTCTCGTTGGCAAAGAGTCACTTGAAGTTACAATATAAACTTCGCGTGAAAGAAAATCCCGGATTTATCAATTATATCTTATCGGGCTGTCGGACTACGCAAGTTATAAACGCAGTAAATAATTAACTGTGAGGCGGTTAGTTATGAGCTAGGCTTACATAGATTATCATATTCACACCGATAGATAAATGCTATTAATTTTTGCTATTGCGTTAGACGTTAAGACGCCGAGAAGTGCTGTGGAGGTGGATTTACTTGGATATACACGCATCAAGATAGTACTGGTTTAAAACGCATTGGAATATTCAATGTAGAAACTCGTAGCTATAAAATGATTTGATAGAGATCACTTGTTAGGAAAATAAATATTATGTCAAATGCCGGGTAAGTGGTGAGACGTCAGTGTGGAGAAGAAAATGATGTGGATTATATGGTGCTATTTTTTGCGAGTCAAAAAACATACGATGAATTCAAGTCTTTGACTGGTTCTTTTGATTTGTCAATAGCAATAGCCGGCTCAGTTTTGCTTTCTGATATTTTTACTGAAAACCGTATCTAACTTTAAATCATTGTAACTTTAATTTTATTTGGAAACACTCATAAGTAAATAAAGTATACACGTATTGTAAGTTTACGTATTGTGAACTCATTGTATGTTTTCTTCCATGATAATTTTATGGTTTTAAATTAACACCAATCTAATCCATATTGTAAAACCTGTGTTTTGAACATTACCATCTCTACAACAATTCTCAATGATTGTGTTGATTTTGTAATAAGCACATAATCTACGATGATGGTGCGTTAACACAACATAGCAGTACTATCAACATCGTTTGTGTGAACCAGAGTGATGGTTATGGGCGAGATTAGCTCGGAGCTGCTCAACTGGTTGGTTGGAGCAATGATGTTGTGGCGGAGTTTATGTGATAGTACTGCTGTTATGGGCTAGGATTAGGAGTTTAATAGCAGTGTTTATTGATACTAGGAGGTTTGTTGCGAAAATATGGGCCATTTTTTTGCCAATTCTAAAGGAGGTTTCGGAAAGCTACGGTCTCCAGAGATAAGGGTGCTAAATAATGATAGACAGAAGATCAGTTAAACATTAGACTCTTCATATATTTACAGCATCACAATTATTTCCCAATCAGTCACAACCGGCGTCGCTAACAGTACGTCATCAGCTCATCAATGGTACAGGACTTGTAGCAGCACTCGTCGACGGGGCCGCGCTTGCCGCGCATGCCAACCAGTGAGGCTGCCGGCGGGCCCATGCGGCCGCGCTTGTCCTCCTCGGGCCCCCAGCACAGCGCGGCCAGCGTCTGGGCCAGGTGGCGCCCGCAGTACACGCCGCGCCCGTCCGCCGCCGCCGTGGCCACACACACACACCACACCAGCGCCACACAGAACAACACTAACTTCAACATGGCTGCTTCACGGAGGGATGTGCTAATACTGCTCGATGTGATGGTCCCAGTGAATGGGGTTGGAATGTGTTCTTCCCTTAGATTACTACCCTTTTATACTAAGGGATAACTCATTAATATGCACTTTCAAATTGACGCCTTTCAATGTGTAGGTTCCGGCCCTGGTACTGCCCACTCTTTTCTTGTAAGTTGACGTAAAATAGGTCTAGACTTGGATATTTGTTGACTCGACACGTTCAGCTAACTGTATTTTAAAACGTTAACAGTTAGGGACTTCGCTAAAATGCTATCTTTTAATATCCTTCAATATTGTGGTCTTCCAAGATCGTCATATTGAAGAAATGTCTACCGTTGTTCCTGTAATAAAATGCCTACAACTTCTCTTTATTTTCCAATGTTTTTACTGCTTCAAAGTTCAAACCTAACAGAAACAAGCTGTTGTTAGTTCATATCGCTTATTAATCTGTAGGGTACTCTTTGCTTGACCAAGATTAAATATGTTTGGACTTAAAAAACCGACTTCAAAAAAATACAAAAAAACTAAAAATAATTTTAGCTTCTGAAGTCGGTGACCTTTGTTTGATCGATTTAATTTTTGGTCACCGACTTCAGAAGCAAAGTTATTTTTATATTTTTTGTATTTTTTTGAAGTCGGTTTTATTTTTTGCAAAAAAGTTTTTATTTTTCAATTTTTAGTGGTTCACATGTGCTTGGTATACATATGGAAAGTGCATACCGTTACAATTACAACAAGCCCAAACACGAGTAAGATACATTGTCTCATTATGGAGTTCCGTGACTCTTGGCTTCATCATCAGATCTGATGGTAAAATGGTTCTTATCTAACGCAAATGCTTCATTTGTTGCAGAAAATACCACAATCGCTGTGCGTTATCCTATAAAATTTGAAGAGTTCCCTCGATTTCGCCAAGATTCCATCATCAGATCCCGACTTGGTGGCTATGGGACCATTTGGAAAGTATACCCTTTCCTACAAAAAAAAGATCTTTTCAAATCGGTTGGCAAGCGACGGAGTTATGTGCGAACAAACATAAAAAAAAGAAATAGAAACATCTGAATTGAGAACCTCCTCCTTTTTTAGAAGTCGGTTAAAAAGGGATAGTAATTCTCTGAGTTGGTTTCGAAAGTTTATTTTCAGAATAGTCGGATAAGTAACAATTACCCTATCCAATTTCTAGAATATTAAAAAAAATGTGTAATTTATTATTTTTTTAAGTTGATTTAATCTTTTCTCTGGACGCTCTTAATGTGCACGTCTTTCTACATCGTTCTCACATATATGTATAATCACAACATGAATGATGTAACCAAGATTTTGTAACAATATTTTGATTGAAAAGAGTGTCCATGGAGTTTCTTGCCCGTTCTTCTCCATAGAGATCTACGCTAGGGAATGGGCAACTACAGTACTTTCTCAAGTTATTATGCCTTGTGACTGTGACTGTAGCTTTGATTTAGTTTTGTATTTTTGACATTCAAAAGTGCCGTAATGGTCTAATTGAAATAAATGATTTGAGTTTGAGTTTTGAGTTTGAGTTTGTGAAAACCAATTTACAAAACAAATATCATTCATTTATGGAGCGGTAATGAGGTGTACATACACCTCATTACCGCTCCATTAGGACGTCACCTACACATTTTCACTTGCTAAAAACGTAAGCACCAGAATATTAATGAACTACATCCATAGTATAAACAATGAACCTACAAGCGATGGCAGCAATCACTGCAGATTTGCTGTGTGTTTTTGAAGAGTTCCGTTGTATATCTCAGGTATAAAAGGGTAGTAATCTGAGGGAAGAACACATTCCAACCCCATTCACTGGGACCATCACATCGAGCAGTATTAGCACATCCCTCCGTGAAGCAGCCATGTTGAAGTTAGTGTTGTTCTGTGTGGCGCTGGTGTGGTGTGTGTGTGTGGCCACGGCGGCGGCGGACGGGCGCGGCGTGTACTGCGGGCGCCACCTGGCCCAGACGCTGGCCGCGCTGTGCTGGGGGCCCGAGGAGGACAAGCGCGGCCGCATGGGCCCGCCGGCAGCCTCACTGGTTGGCATGCGCGGCAAGCGCGGCCCCGTCGACGAGTGCTGCTACAAGTCCTGTACCATTGATGAGCTGATGACGTACTGTTAGCGACGGCGCCGGTTGTGACTGATTGGGAAATAATTGTGATGCTGTAAATATATGAAGAGTCTAATGTTTAACTGTTCTTCTGTCTTTCATTACTTTACATCTTAATTTCTGGAGACCGTGGCTTTCAGAAACGACTGTTAGCGACTGTAAATATATGATGTGTCTAATGTTTAATTGTTTATCTGTCTTTCATTTTCTACCATCCAAAAACTCTGAACCCTTAATTTTAAACTCAATCCTTACAAGTTGCAAACAAATTTTTAGCTCATATTTTCGCTACAAACCGTGTCCGTAGCAATCAACACTGCTATTAATTTCTAATCGTAGCCCATAACAACAGTACTATCTCATAAACACCATCATTACCTTCTAACCAACCAGTTGAGCAGCTCTGAGCTAATCTAAACATCTAAAGTTACAATAACCATCACTATTCAACACAAACGATGTCGCTAATACTTGCGAAGCTGCTTTAACACTTTAACACACAATCATCGTAGACTGTCTGATTATTATAGAAACAACACGATCTTTGTGATCGTTAGTATATCTTCAAAACACAACATATTATGCACTTGATAAAGTCTAATAAAATGTTATGGTTTTGCGAGTCATGGCCGGCTCTCATACATAAAACGCAGAAAACCACGGAGATTTAATTGTTAGCTAGACAATCAATAAAGTACTCTTGTAAACATAAAATATACATTCATTTATTCTTAGGCAACTTTGCCCCATAGATATTACGTTACAGAACAACGTAAATATAATAAAATACAATACATAACACAATACATACTTAGTTTACGTAGTAACTATTCAGTAATCTGTGACTTAGTTTAGTCCTAATCAAAAGATAAGGTTACAGTCTGTAGAAATTTACAAGAATACTTCAACGTCACCTGTCTGGCAAGAATGCTGAATGAATCTTTTTGGCGCAGCCGTGAGGCACACAGAACATACTGTGTATATTCTCTTTATTTTGTGTATTTTATTTTATTATGTGTACTTAATGAACTGACGTCAATTAAACATTATTCTTTCTTTCCAGGATTTAACACAGAACTCGCCACTTTCGTATTCCTACTCCACCACCTTACCATTCACATAGTATTCTAATAGCACCATCAAAGTGTTAGATGACTCTTCATTCACTTCGATCACCTCACACTTACCTACCTCAATGAATGTTATTTACGTCCTAATATACATGTAACAGCTGACTACAACGTCACCTCGGGTCAGCGGATGTGTTAAACATAACTTGACTTGTTACATTCAGTAGAGGAGTATGATTCTCATGTAACTTGGTGAAGGAGACACAAGTTTATTAGGAATTTCAGAATGATGTGTACAGGCATGTTTCCTTTGCCAAAATGTTTGTCCTTATTTTTTTAGCGTCACTTTTATCTTTTTCACTTCTCATGCTGTAAAAGTACGCCGTTATAGCCCTACTTAGCGGAATTAAAATGACCGTTTATTCCCTAGGGAGTAAAAAGTAATTTAAAAATGGAACGATCTTTTACTCTGAAACATGGTCACAAAAGAGTAACTTGTCAAAGATTTTATTTAAATTTCGAATTGGCATGCAAATAGAAAGCGGTTTATTGAAAAAAAAAAAAACAAATTAACTCTTCAACGCGAGAAAAATTTATGGTTGTTTGTGTGCATCGTTGATTTAGAAAAGCAATGCCACTGTTACTTATTATCTGTGGAGTGTGGATCATCTTCATTGCAAAAATGTGGAGAGTTTGTGTTGTGTTTTCAATGGTTAATCTGTGACTGACCTGATAGAAGAAAAAACTGACCGCTCAGTTTAGAATTTTTGTCGAGTGTAAATTTGTTCAGTTTTAAATGACAATTTTTCTCGCACTCGAAGTGAAAAGTACAGTTTGCACCTCGAGACTAAACGCCAATATAATATACCCTCGCTTTCATTGCCTCCCTCGCAAGCTCGGGAGTCAAACCACCTCGGGTATATAATGGCTTCGTTTAGTCCCTCGTTATAAAATATACTATTATCTCCCTACCACATTTCCGATGGCATCATTCTCCTAGTTTCATTCCTCTGATATAATTTTCCTGCTATCATTCCTGTTTCAGAATAAATTCTTCTCTGTTGACCTACCACAACTAATTCCCCTGCCACCATCGTTTCCCTATCATCTTTTCCCCTGTCTTCATTCCCGTAGTGACCATAGTTACCAATCGTGTCATGGTTTACAGCCACACAGCTTAAGTTTACAGCAGTCGTAAAGAACCTAGTTACGAGCTATGCAAAGTTTTTGTGTTGATCGCAACAAGTGGACGCTTGGACGGTTACCTTTGTGCTCATGTTAATGCACAAGGATTCACAGGCTCGTACGACGGTAAAAGTTTTACAAAGGATCTAGAATAGCAGACAGGAAGAACTTAAAGTGTGGTTGCGTCTCATCTTTACTGAAACATGAATGTTTCCAGCTTTAAGTATGAAATAAGTATTTTGTATTGAAAATGTTGACTGCGAAATGGTATTAGTCTAAAAACTGAAAATACACGTTAAATCAGTTTCCAGTTTTAGTAATAGACAACCGGAAGCTTTTTTATGGATGTATGAAGACCTAACTCAGACCTAATTTTATCCAGCAGAGACAGAGAGACAACTGCGATTATAATAATGTTGTTAAAACATCTAAATCTTAGTAGAAATATTATGTAGTAGAGATCAGTCACCCATTTAATTTTATTCAGTAAAGCCGATATCTAGACCACCTTAACCCTAGCTGAAACTTAAGTAAGTAAGAAGGTACACGCAAGTAGGCTTTACCTTGTGTGTCACCTTGAGTTCACGTGTGAACGAGCACCCCACTGAATCTGACTCACTGACACTATCTGGTATCCAATATGGCTGAACTTTGAAGGAACTACGTTGTCATGTCATGCAATATTATGTTCAAGAAAATTGTAAACTAAAAACGCAAGTTCGTATTTACTTATTTTACGTTTCACATTCGAAACTATATTTACCTAACATTTAAGTTTAAACTGGCGAATACTGATTTAAGATCGGTACTCTTACTCTACAGGGAAAAACTCGCTTGATAGTACCTAAGTTAAGATTAAAAAATAACAGAGAATGGTCACATGTACAACAGGTTTTGAAAATTGAAACTTAACATAACCCAGGATGCTAAAAACCATGCCACACCTTTACAACTATTTTAAAGAAATCTCTGGAAAAAAACACAAAAACTGAAGAACCTGAACAGTTACTGCATATAACAGAACCCATAGCTTTACTTTCATATTCAGCAAGTAATGCAAGATCTCAAGTGAGAACTGACTGAGAACCTGCAGATCCAGTTCAGATATTAATTAATGAATTCAAATTGAAACAATCGCTCACAAGACTTAGTTAATTACCTATTCAAATGTACAATTATAATGCGGCCTGCATTAGATACGCGTTGATGTAATAAGCTTTAATATTAATTGAATATTTAGTGCTAACACTGACTAGGAATTGGAGTGAATTAATGATGCGTATCGAGTATCAAACATATTACTCGTAGCTTAAGGAAACTGTGTTAAACTAATTATCTAAAGCCTGATTACTTGTCGGTATTCCCAATTTCTAGATAATCATAAGTTGTTATGATATTCCATTAATTTTAGCTTTATAATGTCAAAGGAAACAGAAATGTTTACTGAACGGGCTTCTAATTGTTAACAAGCTTAAAGCATGTATTTCAATTAAACAATTTTTCACTCTGAAACATGGTCACATAAGAGTAACTTGTCAAAGGTTTTATTTAAATTTCGAATTGGCATGCAAATAGAAAGCGGTTTATTGAAAAAAAAAAAACAAATGAACTCTTCAACGCGAGAAAAATGTATGGTTGTTTGTGTGCATCGTTGATTTTGAAAAGCAATGCCTCTGTTGCTATATAGCCGCTGCAGTAATGTAGGTACTAATTATCTGTGGAGTGTGGATCATCTTCATTGATAGAAGAAAAAACTGAGCGCTCAGTTCAGAATTTTTGTCGAGTGTACATTTGTTCAGTTGACTATTTTTCTCGCACTCGAAGTGAAAAGTACAGTTTGCACCTCGAGACTAAACGCCAATGTAATATCGCTTTCATTGCCTCCCTCGCAAGCTCGGGAGTCAAACCATCTCGGGTATATAATGGCTTCGTTTAGTCCCTCGTTATAAAATATACTATAAAGGTCACACCAGGGACGACACGGTAGAGGATTCTGCCACCGGCCACAGAACACTGATGCTGTGGTCGGCCTATGATGTACTTCATGCTGAAAGCCAGTGTTCACACCACCACCATCTAACTTATTGACACAATGCCAATAATTGCCCGTTTCAAAACGCAAAATGTTAATATTTTTTTTTTCATTTTCAAATTAAATAGTCCATCGAACACTTAGAATGAAGTCCAAGCCAAACTTGCTATTTGCAGTCAAAGCTACAAAGAGCAGAATCTTGTAAGCTATTGGCTAAAGTTTTATTTTCAGATTACGTTATGGGGTGTCAGAAAGAATGACTGCTGCACTAAAGAAATAACGTAACTTATGAGTGGCTGTAGTACGTACGTCGCCGTCGTACAGTTTAGCAAAAGTAAAGCAGAGTATGGAAAAAATGAGGGCGTTGTAAGCGACTTTTTGGCAACCGTGCGCAATGACAAGCAATGTCAAGTTTGACAGAAAACGCGGTATTGCCAGGTAAGAAATTTGTACTTAGTTCAACGTTTCGCCACCATCTAAACTTTTTTGTCGGGCTGGACATACATGAAGGTACAGTACCTAATCTCTTTATAAATGCTACATCCTATTGACAGTGCAAGCGTTGCTATCATCAGAAATCGTACAAGTGAGTGCATGCAACACACACACATACATACATACATACAGGCAGCCGGATTAACTAAAGATCGATCATTGCGTAAACCGAGATAGATTGCAGGGTGTGTTCAATTGCATTTCCCTAAAAATAAAAGCTTTAAATGAAATATGAAAAAGATTACCTAAATTAGTAAAGGTGGTAACTGCTTGGTTGTATATCGTAGTTAACATACGTAACCCGGTTCACAGGCCACTGACCATTTACGACCATTATAAATAAACGTATTTGTACACACGGAGAAATTTAAAATATGGCCAATAAAACCAAGCCGTCAAAACGGTGTGTTAGAAACACAGTAAACATGTTGCAGTCGTGGGCTGGACAGACAGACAAACAACAAACTAAAAACCACTCAAGGAAACACCCACCATCTTGTAAAAATAGTACCTACATACTTCAATATCTTTATTTTTCATAATTTTACGTCGTAAAAAGATCACAACAGGCGATAGAGTAATCGAATCTGCATAACAACAGCAAAACGAGTGGGAATGTTCGAGTGCACTATGTCTATATGTAAATATGTGTGTATTACGGTGTGCGTATAAATAAAAAGCCTATCCGACCACTCGGTGTCTAGTAATAGAGCCTTCAAATAAATTAGAGGACCCCTGTGGTGTAGGGCGTGGTCCAAGACATAAAATTGCGGCGATTTTGCCACAGTTAGGCGATGAATACATTAACGCCTTATTTATATTCAAGTCACTAAATATGTGTCTTGAATTATAATAAAATATGTGCTTTATATTGGCTGGACAACTATGTAAGGTAATATTGCAGTTATTAGACAGCAGTATCTGATTTAATTTGCAATTATAGTTCTTGCTGAGTTAGGTAAGATTAATTTAACACCAGTAAAGTATAAGGATATAAAGTGAAAGCTGTTGAGTGGAATAATGAAAAAAAATAGTTCATATATCAGGACAGCCAAACTGAATTTACTCTAATCGAAGGCACTTATTCAGATCGCCGTCGGATCTAACCTTTTAATTCTTTTGTTTGGTATATATTTACCTTAATTAATGGCAGACTCCCATTTTCTGCCACTTTTGTACGTAGTAGACATAACATGCCTCCGTAATCGCTCCGCTCATAAATTACGCCAAATTCTTACACCACAAAGTCAGTGCGAGGAAAAATTATCGATAGTTTTTTGTTTTTGTTTGATGTCGACACCTATCGACGTCGCCTCCCTAGTCGTGAGAAATGGCACTACTTTGCATTCGTAATTACTTGCCAGTTATTTATACACTAATGGCGTTTGGCAATTTTGTTTTATATTATTTATTTTACAGCTGTTTTCTAATGAATGTGAGTTAGTAGATGGCAAAGCTAAGGTAGTAAATATTATGACTCGGGAACAGTTAGTGGCCGTATTTTTTCATTAATAGTTCTTTAGTTATTTATGGTACCTAAAACGAGCCATAGTTATATTATTTATTGATTGGAAGTAGCAAAAAATAATTGCCTCCCAGAACCGTAATTTTAAACTCAGTAATCTTGTGAGTAAATAATGTCTTATTACGGCGTAAACTGGTGGCTCAAGGTTTTGTTATTTATTTTAAATATTCTACTATTATTTTACCATAACCTCTGTGCACTGTACCTACGTAACTCCAGATGACTTAACAGCCATCCATGTTCAATGAACTTTGCTGCTTAAAGTCATGCAAATAAAGTTTACTTTGTTTAAATTTTCTATTGGTAGTTTATGTTTATTTAATAAATAAATTAGTGATGGTACTTAGAGTTACGCAACACAACGTGGGAGTGACTAATTATCGATACTAGTGTTGTAATAACTTAACTATTGAACAGTGGATAAGTTTATTTTAACTGTACAACTAAACCAGTCAAGGGCGAGTTTGTTATTTATTCTTTAGTCGATTATTGGAGCAGACGTAAGTTGAATCGACCATTGTGATGCTCTCCAATTTCAACAGAGGAATTATTGCTCTAAGAATATTATTGATTATTTTTAGCTCTTATTTTCTTGGGTCGATCTATCTTTGGTCGACATACATACATTCTGTGTTTAACATACATAGGTAAATCCCAACACAAACTTACAGATGCCATAGTGGATCTACTTCTTCTTCTAGAATCGATCACTCAGAATTTGTCCGACCAATTCGTATTAATCTAAATAAAAATTAGTTTACTGGAGTGTCCAAAGTATATCTCGACTTTAGGAGAAGTGAAGACTACTTATGAATAAAGACTCACTTACCTGCTGCAGCTGGCAATGATCTTTTGACTTTCTCGATTGACAACTGACTGAAACATCACCCAACAAGGGAAACAACCCGTCTTACTTAGAAAGATAAACATGAAAGTTGCTAGTGCGCTCGCTTCTGTAAACCCTTTCACTTTAGAAAAGAACAATTTTCTTCGCAGGGACTCACTCGTCATCTCTATGAAAGGGGTGTCCAAAATCCAACACGGGTTTGGTTCGCGCAGTGCCTGGATATTTAAAAGAGTTCTCCCCTTCAATGCATTTAAAATGACAATATAAATAGTACAGATGAGTCATCGCTCATCATATACGACATAATAATGTAACTCAAAGTTATTGCCGCGACTAAACTAAAATAAACCGCCAACCAAGACGTCACAACACATTATGATGTCAAAAGTTCATTCCTATCCCGACCCCTTTGTAAATCTATCTAAATAATACGTGTAACATTAAAACAAACACCATTTTAATGAGTCGTAAAGAGCTTATATAAAGCTGTTAATTTGATCTCCGCCTCTAAGCAGCACATAACTAATGTTTAAAGATTCTCACCGCGCGCCAATACGGAATTTGAATTACCTGTAACAAGAAACAATAAATTTAGTTAAGACAAAGTGTGAATAACTTGAGTGATGGTACGTGGAAGAACTGTTCAATATTACATGACACTACATGATTTATACTGAGAAAACGATGGGTTTCCCCGCGTCATAGGCGCCTTGCGTAATCATGAAACATTTGGGATTGAATAGTCATACGATGTGCAAATTCACGCCTTTTCCCACAATTAAAAACAAATCATCAGTTTTCAATTAATTTTAGCGATCAGAAAGATATATTTGATTAGTTGCTAAAAGCTAAAATTCGAGTTTATGTTCGTTCAAGTTAAAAAACTTGTTTGCCTTAACAATTATCATAAGCCACTAAACGGCCTAGCGAAGGTCACGCTTATAAGTGGACACTATCCAGTGTCCACGATTCTGTACTTCCTTCATGGATTTCAAACACACGGTTTCTGAATGGCTGACTTAAAGAGTGCATAAATATAGTCACTTAACTGTGGTCTATTTAAAACACATTTTAGCAGTATGCAGAGCAGATATGTAAGCAGAGCTTACATATCTAGAGGAGGTTACTAAGTACCCCAATACAGATGACCAAAGATACCGTAGTAGTTTTATACCTTGCACAGCAGCTGCACACGCACTACGATCCAAATTGCTCTAGCCATGACATTCATAATCCTCCCCTATCGTAACTAAAGCTCCTAAAAACACCACCATACATTTCTCTGTGCAAAATAGTCCTCTCGGACGCTAGAGGCTGCGCGCGCGCGCCGGTGCGATGGCTATCCTTCGCGTCACTCGTGTGGGAGGTACACCACTTTATGGCTTGTCCCCTGTTAAACAACACGCTTGTGAATGGTTACATGTGTTTTTCTTTGAGAAAGGATTCTTGTAGGGTACTTATACTTTTGTTTTTGAGGACTGGTTTCGTTGGTTTCTTGGGTCGCAAGAGCTAGAGATAGAGAAATGTTGAGACTGGTTGAATGTTTTACTTAAATAATAAGATGACGATAGTCAGACCATAATAACTTAGCAACGGTTATTAGCAAGGTATGGAAAACATGCATGTATGTAATCTAATCAGCGATTAAGCATCACTTGGACTATTACTGCGTTGATTTTCTGGATAGACTTAGCTAATGAAAAGTTTCAATCGAAACAGATTATTGCTAAATTAATATCAGTTTATGTATAAGTAAAACGATGCAAATGTTACAATAGAATAGAATAGAATAGAATAGAATTTTATTTTGCAAATATGGGTAATACATAATAGTTCTTAAGATTACATTTAGCTCAGCCACATTTTACCAATCGGCATGCAAACATTTGAAATTATTAATATCATTATTATTACACTTATTTTGATCCATTTCAGCTTAATTAAAAAAACATATTTTAGTATTAAAAGGAAAATATAAATTAGTATCATTAAATTACTCATGTCATTACTATTACAAATATCATACTATTATCATTACATTATTTAACATGTCGTTACTATTACAAATACCATTATATATTACAATTACAATGTCAAAAACCAAAACCAAAATGTCAAAGAATCAAAATGTCAAAAGAATCAAAATGTCAAAAAATCAAAATGTCAAAAGAATCAAAATGTCAAAAGAATCAAAATGTAAAAAGAATCAAAATGTCAAAAGAATCAAAATATCAAAATTAAAAAAAAATTAAAATGTCAAAAAAAATTCAAGTACAAAATTTCAAAAAAAGCAAAATGTCAAACAATAAAATTTCAAGAATCTAGATGTCACTCATTAACTAATATTTTTTTATTTTTTTGCTTTTTTTTTTATTTTTTTTTTTGTTACAATGTAACTATCTGTCATAAAACGAGACTCAGTTAAGATAAACACGTGCATTTTCTCGAGGATTCAAACCGTCAGTTATTACTATATCTGGCAGACATTCCGTCTAGATTTCTATCGTAACTGGATCGTAAATACCGGGTTACACGCACGTGGGGCATATCGTCCTCCTAACTGCACGTACGGAGATACATTATGTACATTATATATCTAGGTGGCGTGAGGTGAAGCTATCAGGAAAGGACACTTATTAATAGACTGCGTCTGCTGTGAGTCACGGGTCTATATTTGTAATTCTTATTGCTAAATAATGGTATAGTTTCCTCCACAAAGTTGTCAGGTGTTATATGAAGAAGTGGGGTCCGGCGGGCTTATGTAACTCGCCCAGGGACCGAAGTACATGAAGACTGAAGGTGCGGTTCAAGTCACCAACATAAATAATTATGTTTGCTAAATGTACTGGCGGAAACCAATCTTTTGGATAGCGTTGTCATTTCTAGATGGATGTGTGAAGGATGATAAGTTACGAAGGAGGTGAGTTGGGGGAGGTATCTGATGAGATGACGAGTTCTTCTTCTTAACGAGTCGCTCGCAAATATTTGTTAAATATGTTTGGCCCAAAATTCAGCTATGCGAACTCTGCTCTCTGATGCAGTCATGGGATCGTCAAGTGTGCGGCGCAAGATGGGAGATGGGCCATTGAGAGATAGGCATACATAGGCATGTAGATAAAGACTAAGCAACAAAGCATGCTGCGCCGACCCCAATTGTCATAAAGGCAATAGAATGCTGATATCTCTTGTAGAAACGTTTCGTAGTAACACTTCAAATGTATGAAAGCTGGGGTTTAAACAACCATTAAATAAGTAAAGACTTAAACAATGGAAGCAAGGTCAAGCCCCATAAAATATTACAACACAAACAAAACTTATTGAAAGCACTTCAGATTTCAGAACACCAATCAATCCTTGCAGACTTTCTATCCAAAGAGACCGAGATACTTCTAACTGATTCCCATTAAACAGATGATCGCTACAGTCCCACACCGTGTACTACAATATCAACAGGTCCTGCAGCACTTAAACATAAAGTAAAGGATATGTGGGACTCTTAACGGCTAATGGCAGCACATTTGCATTGACAGGCAGATATCAAATGGTACTGCCTCACAGTTTATAGCGTAAAAAATGTTCTGCGGAGTTAACTGATACTGTAAATTATACACATGCACGTACATAATGTGTCTATTATATCTATTAAACTATTTATTTTACGGCGACAACCGACAGGGCAATTAATAAAAGATTGCACTAAGAACACAAAATGCGAAGAGATTATTGTGAATGCATTTTAAATCCACATTAGAATCAATACGAAACTGCCTCACGAACAGTGAAACAAGTGCTTATGCTTTGGACGTTGCTAAATTTGAATGAACTTTCTAACCCTGGTTGGGTTGGTTGGAATCTATTCCAAAAGTTATACGGTCTCTAGAAGTACCTTTAAAGCATTAGGTCCTGCAACACTATGTTTTACTACAACTGGAATACGTACTTCTAATCGTGGTTTTGTGAATTCTCACAGTTGATACGAGTTTTATTCAATCGTCTATGGGTTCTAGTTTTTCCTTTTGAGGGTGAGTGCAAGCGATAAACCTTGAATTACTTAGCGATTGGCGATAATGTGCACATTTACGAGTTGGACATCGACATCGAGACGCGCGACGTGATAAAACAAACAGCTGCTACTTTGTTTTTCTGCTTTTATTTTTCTTCCACGTTGTGTAAATTAATGTAGTGATGACATTCTGATTTATCTACGAGAAAACGGTGCGACATTTCAGATTTCAGAACACCAATCAATCCTTGCAGACTTTCTATCCAAAGAGACCGAGATACTTCTAACTGATTCCCATTAAACAGATGATCGCTACAGTCCCACACCGTGTACTACAATATCAACAGGTCCTGCAGCACTTAAACATAAAGTAAAGGATATGTGGGACTCTTAACGGCTAATGGCAGCACATTTGCATTGACAGGCAGATATCAAATGGTACTGCCTCACAGTTTATAGCGTAAAAAATGTTCTGCGGAGTTAACTGATACTGTAAATTATACACATGCACGTACATAATGTGTCTATTATATCTATTAAACTATTTATTTTACGGCGACAACCGACAGGGCAATTAATAAAAGATTGCACTAAGAACACAAAATGCGAAGAGATTATTGTGAATGCATTTTAAATCCACATTAGAATCAATACGAAACTGCCTCACGAACAGTGAAACAAGTGCTTATGCTTTGGACGTTGCTAAATTTGAATGAACTTTTAATACCTTTAAAGCATTAGGTCCTGCAACACTATGTTTTACTACAACTGGAATACGTACTTCTAATCGTGGTTTTGTGAATTCTCACAGTTGATACGAGTTTTATTCAATCGTCTATGGGTTCTAGTTTTTCCTTTTGAGGGTGAGTGCAAGCGATAAACCTTGAATTACTTAGCGATTGGCGATAATGTGCACATTTACGAGTTGGACATCGACATCGAGACGCGCGACGTGATAAAACAAACAGCTGCTACTTTGTTTTTCTGCTTTTATTTTTCTTCCACGTTGTGTAAATTAATGTAGTGATGACATTCTGATTTATCTACGAGAAAACGGTGCGACATTCTTTTGAAATAAATCGTATTTTTTTTCAAAATTTCGGATCTTTCTTCAAAGATTGTCACAAGATGTGGCTTCTAAAATGACATAAGACATAATGTGAAGCCATGACTCAGGCAGAAGGTGTCGCGGTAGACCTCGTAGAAGATGGCGGGACGAACTTATCAAAATTAACGACTCGTGGTCCATTATATATTAGCCCTGATTTTCGTTTTAGGGTATTCGAAATTTCGAAGCATTCAGTTTATATTTCGAATTTAAACTGAAAATTGATGTATTGTATCAGTAATCAGAAATATGAAGTAATATCCACATGCCAGAACAATTGACTAAAATAAATATATTTGGAGAAGTAACAATAGCAACTTTTTCTACTCTCGAGCCGGTAAATTTGAGTTTTAAGAGAAAAGCTTATAAGGTCCATGTTCACCCGAAAAGATAACCGTCTGATTATCTAAAATCAGCTGTCACTGTGACATGTTCCCATACAAAAAATCGTTTTAAACAGCTTTTTTAGGTATTCAGTCCGTCATCTTCTTGGTGAGGATCGACCTAAGTCTCTCGATTAGCCTGTCTATTCGTAAGATTGCTAGCGGTACCTAGTCAGTTAGCCACTTGATACTGCACCTACACTCCTACAGGCATATAACACTAACAGCAGCGAGAAAATCGCACCCGGAAGATATCAAGTGTCATACTTAACAGACAAATATCAGTTAAGCAATTATCTTCAAACCGCTTACTTGCCGGTAACCTTTAGTTAGACACGTCTAATGATCACTTAAATAGAAAGATAACCGTTTTATTCCGAGATTTCAGATAAAACGTTAATTTCCTAAGTGCTGCTGTAAAATGAACGTTGTATCTTCTATAGTTCATAAAATCAACAGTTTTTTTTTTTTTTTTTTTTTGTGTTTGTTACCTCAGAACTTTCGACTGGGTGAACCGATTTTGATGGTTATTTTTTTGTTTGAAAGCTGGTGCTTCCCGTTTGGTCCCATTTTAATTTGAAGACCTGAAGACCTGATGCTGATCTTCGGAGATATACAACGGAACTCTTCAAAAATACACAGCAAATCTGCAGTAATTGCTACAATCGCTTGTAGGTTCATTGTTTATACTATTTCATGGCGTAACATCACGCCTGTATGCTCTGAGGGGGTACGCACATGTGTAAATACAACCAGATTTCGAAATTTTTTGTTACCTCAGAACTTTCGACTGGGTGAACCGATTTTGATGGTTCTTCTTTTATTTGAAAGCTGGTGCTTCTCGTGTGGTCTCATAATTATCAAATCAGTATCTGATGATGGAATTCTGGAGAAATTGAGAGAATTCTTCACATTTTATAGGCACACTAGAAGCGATTTGGGTAGGTTTAGGAAGTGTACTTTCTCGAAGTGCTCCTATTTCAATTTGATGAAGATCTGATGAAGAACTTCGGAGATATGCAACGGAACTCCTCAATAAATGATTGCAAATGTACCTACTGTGATTGCTGAAATCTCATATCTGTCTATTGTTTACACCAGTTCATAACCTTAAATCACGCTGGTACGCTGTGAAGGGGTAAGCACATGTGAACAACTAAAAAGCGAAAAATAAATCTTTTTTACAAAAAATAAAACCGACTTCAGAGAAAACAAAAAAGTGAAAAATAACTTCAGAAAAAACGCTTCAGAAGTCGGTGACAATAAAACTAAATCAATCCAACAAAGGTAAAAAAAAACAGACGAATTGAGAACCTCCTCTTTTTGGAAGTCGGTTGAAAATCAACAGTAAACGATGTTATTGAAGTGTAATTAAAATTAAAATATGCAATAATTACACAACCTTTTGGAAAATTTTCACAGTTAAACTACGACTTTAATTAACATTTTGGTATTTTAGTCCAAATGATAACCTATACCCACTTTGACAATATAAAACTGCCAGTCATATTGAAAAACATTATTTGATATTTTCTATTTCATATCTGAAGAAAGACATCATTTATTCAGAATACTTTCCATCTCAGAAACCCTTAAACATAACTCGTCGGTAAATCCGTGACACAGCTATAATGACATAACCTTCAAAAAGTCATCCTCCAAGTCCAAAAAACAGTGCAATCTCTCGCGAATCTGTCTCAGCCTTGTGCCAAATGAGGCGCTTTGTCTCCGAGACATATTTGGGCAATAACACCGCCTGTAACAATCACGTAACGTGACTGTTCCACTTTCCCCGGATTTAGATCTGTATTATAGACGTGTTACATTAAACTGGAGCTTAGAAAATGGTAACAGGATGTTTTGAAAGAAATGAAGTCGAGTAAAAGATTTTCATCAAACAGTAAGCCTAGGCTCCAATCGAGAACTTGGAAGATCAAAGAATAAATTGCTATTAGCAATTTATTCTTTGATCTTCTATCAATTTGTAGAGTGATTATTGATCTCGACCTTATCACAGTAATAAATGAATTGGCTACGATTTATGGTGCAGATTTCAATGGGTTAGTAGGTACTGTTCCAGCTGAAAACCTCACAAATAGGTCGAACGTCCCTATTATTAGAACTTCGGATTGGTTCTCGCAATCCGTTATTATTTCCGCATCGGGAACCGAACCGATACCGTCGCTCATCTTGACTTTACTACCCCCTCGGGATAAGAATAACTGCTCTATTATTTTCCGGGGAACACCGCAAGCCCTTTCCCTAATTTCATATTTATGATGTGGAATAATAAGCAGGAAAAAATATAGTATATGGGTGAAATTCACCGCACATACGCGATGCAGTAAAAATCACCCTTATTTGCTACGACGTAAAGGTGCTGTCAATGTCAAATTGTTGCCACTGATGTGTTGGTTTAGGCCTCGTACAGGACCATTTGGTTGTCTAGCAACTTGTGTTGATTTACTGATCGAAACGGAACCTTACTACATTTACTTTCATATCCTGAAACGTATTTAAAGAACATCAAAGGTGAGAATAATGAACAAGGTAAATAGAGTTTTCCCTGAATCAGAAAAAAATATGAAAGTAATTTAAAACATCATGGAAATTATTTTCTTCAGGGTATAACAGTATCAGCTTTTACATTTCCCTGTTACAGTTCTCGAAATAGAATGACCCAGCTCATTAGCAACAAGGTGCTTTCCCAATGCCCTACAATTAGCAACACTTTAAGTTGGCGAGATTCAGAGCATGTTAACTTAGAGCAAGCGCGGACCTAGTACCTTAAGTACATTCCCGATACAATTTCACTTGGAAAACTTATGAAGAAGTAAGTAGATAAATAATGTATAAGTTAGGTAATAAATACTAACAATTTATTGCACGTCTCACTCGTTTGAATGGAGAAGAAGTTAATCGATTCATTCGTAAGGAATGGTCTTAGAAAATATGCCTTCCTGCTGTTTGTTAGGTGTGGTATGTAATATGATGTGCAAGCTTGCAGTAACAGCTTGCAAGTAGTTTACGTAGAATAGCGGATAAGTATTATGTTTAGACAGTGAATAAAAGGATGGCACGACGTACACACGTTTCTTTATAAACTCCGCCTAACCCTCTGCACAATCCCTACATGGCGACCCTGCCAGGATTTCAACCAAATTTCGACGTTGTTTAAATATCTACATGGACAGTTAACGTACCTACATCAAAATGTGTCGCTCAGATATAAAGAAGGACGAAGTATTCATCACTCAGAGTGCTTCCGGAGGATCAAACAGCAGCGCGGAATATCACCTTTCAAACATAAGCATCGTGATGTTCGTCATCTGCACAATACTCTCAATTGCAGCACTTTACGGACTATACGTTTTGTACAAAAAGTGCCATCAGAATTGGATCACGAATGAAGTTTTGACACAAAACTTGAGACGGTCCATTCGCCGCGTGACCACTAGATCCGGAGAGGAACCTACCTGCGTTTCCTGCGCCTGCCGTAAATAGAACGAAAAATAAATAAATAATGAAGAAGTGAAGAAAGAAGATAAAATAATATAGAAGAAATAAAATAAAAATTACAGAAGAGAGAAGAAAAATCAAAGAAGAAAAAAAAAAGCGAGGAGAACGAAGAAATAAAATGTACGAGTATTTAGTTGGAGGAGTCAGGGAATTCCCGGCTCAGTTACCTGTGGTGTCCAGGGTATAGCCCGGCCCAAGCTGCCATTCCTGAGGATGAGCCAAGCAGTCACTTCAGAGGACAAGCCAAGCAGCCCTTCCAGAGGACAAACCTAGCAGCCATCGAGACGGATAACTCCATGAAAGGTATCAGTGCGGTACTCATAAGTGTAAAAAATAAGAATAAGTGTAAAACTAGACTCTATAATTATTCATGGAAAGACTTAGTGAAATATATGAAAGTATACTAGATTTATGTGTTAGTATTAGAAAATTAGGCCCTAAACGGCGAAGCGAAAAAGTAGGAAAGCAAAAGTTTCAGGAGGCTAATAATTTGTATAACGAGTTTACATTATTAATAGAATACGGACGTATACGTAAAAAGGAATTACATTTAGATCCGTCAATACCTAACGAAATTGAGCAAATTTATAGAAAAATCTTGGGTTATAAAGAGGTTACAGATATTTCAGAAAGTTCGTCCGACGAATTTTTAGATATAGAGGAAAATAAGACAACATACAAAATGGAAAGTTTCAGTTTAAAAACGGCTAGTACTTTGATTCCAATTATGGACGGAAAGGAAGAAACAGTAGAGAGAATAATTGAAGGTATAGAGATGTATGAGAGTTGCTTGACAGAAGAAAGTTGTAAGAAATTGCTCGTTTCATTTGTGTTGAAGACTCGTCTATCAAAAATAGCGAAATTAAAACTGAATAACAGTTACACCACTATTTCGGATTTAATCAAAGATATTCAAACTCATCTTCTGACAAAAAAATCATCCAACTCAATAATAGCACAGATTAATAATATAAGTCAAAACAACTTGACCATAGGCGAATACGGAGAGAAACTAGGAGATTTGTTTACCACCCTCACCATAGCGCAAGCAGACGGAAACCAGACAGCCGCCGAGATACTAAGTCCAATAAACGAAAGGTTAGTAGTTAAAAGATTTGCAGATGGTCTGAGAAATCGACGACTTAGTACTATTTTAGCAGCTAGAAATTACAGTCAACTCAAGGATGCAGTACGAGCAGCTGAGGATGAGGAGCTGTCAGTTCCCGGAACCTCAGGTCAGGATGCTCAGGGGGTATAAAAGGATGGCACGACGTACACACGTTTCTTTATAAACTCCGCCTAACCCTCTGCACAATCCCTACATAGGTCTTCAAACGGTATCAGACATAGGCTACGGTTACGATGTAAGTTATACTTTCAATCAATTAATGTTTGTTTTAGGTTCCTATAGGTACAAGCCATTACATGTATACCGAACTATGACGGTTGTAGTCAAACAGAATATTTGAATAGCTAATGCCAATATATCGTCTCAATGAGTGTTATTCTATCAATGAAAACGATGATGAAAACTCAAACTATGTATAAATTGGACACAACTACTAAAACGCTTTTGTTACCAATCCTGTTGAAAGTCTTTATAGAAATACGACGCGCTTTGAAAGCGATTGCCACACTAAGAGGATTGATCACTTCGGGACTTTAACAAAACTGTCTGGAGTCTGGAGTCTCAGTAAAAGCGCACAGAAAATGCATGAAAGTACACAGTGTAGAATTGATCACTTCATGATTTGATAGGTTATGTTAAGTTCCATTTTAGCCATATCATGAAGTTAACAATTCTAAGATCTACAGTCTGGCTACTTCATAAATTCATCGAGTAACAAATTAACAACAGTTAAGTCCGTCATCGTCGCAGCAAATATGCACAAACGATTGCAGTAAACACTTTAACACTCTCAATTACCAGTTAAACATATCCGAAGACAAACATATCATAGCCCTCTTAAAGAATCGATGTCAAAATTGACGCTTTCTTGTTTGGTCACACTTTCGCGCTGTGACTTGTGAATATTCATCAAATGTCTGCCAACATCCAATATTACATGCTGGAGGCTGGTGAACACACACTGTCCGCAGGTTTTCAAGAGGTTTTCGCTATAAATGTTCGTGCTTTTGAATAATGTGGACGTTTCGTTGACAGGCGGGTCAGACTGACCCGCCATCTTCCGTGAGTCGTAACACGTTGGTCTATCTGTCACGTGACGAAAATTATAGGTATAGCATCTTTAAAGTTGCGACGTGACGTAATAGGGTAGGAAAATACATAGGTACATAGGCGATATACCTAGAGGTATCGTATTCTTTGGAGGGAATGGTCCCAGTCACTCTGGTAACTAATAAAACCTGACATTTTCCGTACGTGCTTATTGGTCGAACGTGTTTCGAGGTAAAATTATTCCACTCGAAGTACTTTAGTATGAACTAACCCTTTATACAAGATGTCAAACCGTAACCTTAGAATTTTCAAATAATGTTTTTAGGAAATTCATAATTCATTGCTGAAAGACAACGTAACAACATTAATTGACATTGTTGTAGCTATATTAACTCCTAAAGTCTTACGAAACTGGTGCTGGCTTATCGCAAACTTGAACGAACCTCCCTGCACAAGTTCACAGTGCACTTGTGGACCTCGGGTACTCTGTGTTAATAACCCAATAAGCCAAAGTACACAGCGCACACTGAAGCTGTGTTTGTTTGTCTGTCAGTTTGCAGACGAGAACGGCTGAACGGCTGGCAGTCACGAATACAGTGCGCCGTGACGTGCGCAAACACGCGACAGACTCAAGTTGCCGACTGACTAAACACTGACATGATACTGGACTGTTTACACGTTGATAGTTAACGGGATTTTTAATTGTTGGTAATTTTGGGAATCATTTTTGATGCAGTGTAGTGTTGATAATAAGTAGGTAAGTGTTTCATTTTATTTTAGTAGTAGAAGTTTGTTTGTAGACGTATTATAATCTTATTCGTAGGAACACAGTTTTTTGAAACCGGACTACGTTTCAGAAAAGTGCGTATCTTTCTTATTTTAGGAGTCAGTTGCCTTTTTTTCGAGAAACTTTTATAACATGAGATGATACAGATGCATACAGTTTTAAAATGAGTCGTATAGAAAAATTTTAATGACCAATCTTCTCATCATCTATTTTCACAGGTTGGTATCATTTTTATAACACTTTCCTTTTTCTAACAAGACGAGGTTTCACATCTCCTTTCGTCGCAGTGAAGTGCAAGTGAAAATCCTCATATTTTACGAGTATTTTTAACAGTACGTTCCATAGACATGTAACACTAAGCTATGAAGCTTTTGACAAGTTTTCTCTCGTAGGTAACTTCTAGAAAATATCGTAACATAGAGGTGCATGATACTATCTGTTAATACATAAGGTAGCTCGTGAATATCAAAAATAATGCCATGGGAACTTAATACCGGGATAAAATCTTTTGTCCTCGCCTAAATCATGATTCTTTGTGCCAAATTTAATCGCAATTCGTTCAGACCTCAGTCCAAATAAAAAACCAAGACATAGCGCTGCGAACAATAAAGTGAAGCACACATTTACATCAAACTACAATTAAACTACGCCTAAACTACGCTCAATGAATGCACACATGTTTATGACACCGGCGGCCCCACTACTCGCATGCAAAGGTAACAGACAGAGTTCCTTTGTCATTTATAATATTCGTTTGGATTCATGTCACTAAAGTCTGTAGCATCAGTCAATAAAAACAATCGCAAAAAAAAACAGTGGGCAGAAACACCGGCGGCAGCAGCCTGTCACAATATTTTTTGCTCTTACTTCCTCTACCGGGTTTTTGGTAAATTTCTTCTACTTTCCAATATTAATATGAAAGCAAATTATTCTCCATGGAATAACATAACAGCTAGTGTTACGACTCCTGATATCTTAAGAAATAGTTACTAATTCAGCCTCGGGCAAGCACTAGGAAAGGCTTAGGAAACTTCCGGAAATGTAATAAAATTGCATTGATATTTAAATTGTTATTGGCATAACCGGTTTTATTGCAAAACATCATAATATTTTCATTCATTACGGAAACAGACAAGCTTTTATTCATACGTAAATTGATACACCTAGCACTTGTATATCAACGTTGATACTTATACCGAACTTTCATTTTCTAGCAAACGGTTGTGGTAATTCTTTTTCTTTAATTAGCCTGTATTATCCCACTGCTGGGCAAAGGCCTCCCCCATAGTCTTCCACTCCTCTCTACGTGCGGCTCTCTCAGGCCAATCTATCGCAAACGCTTCTAAGTCGTCACGCCAGCGTTTTCTAGGCCTCCCTCGGCGACGACGCCCGTCTTCTGGCACCCACTGAGTGGCGACTTTGGCCCATCGGTCCTGATGCATTGTACAGACATGGCCTGCCCACTCCCACTTCAATCCAACAGCCTTATCAGAAAAAAAAAACTGGGCCCTGGGTTGTCCTAGAGCCCAGTCTATCATCATCGTTATTCAACCCCAGTAAAGAACTTTTTTTTTTAAATCCATCTTCACCTCAACTGTAGTGTAATATTTCAAGCTTGTATTCTATGTGGTTCAGGCCGTGCGTCGTCAGTCGTTAAATGATTTAAATAAGTATATTTTCGTCACCTATCCGGAATTCCGGATTCACATTAACATACATCGACAAGTAAAATGTAACCCGTTGTCAACAAACCATTTGGATGCGCGCTGTAAACGCGCCAGTATGTCGGTAGTACTACCATCACTGCGCCCACGCATGGTCAAAACATGCTCCGTAGTTTAACTTGACAATAAACGAAACAAGGTATAAAAGAAAATTAGGAACGAAGATAAATGTAGGAAAATTGGTACCCAAATACGGTATTTTACGATGCTTAATTTACTTGAAAATTGCTTACTTTCCAGTAACATACATACAATGATAATGAGGCTTTTTAGGTACTAAAGCTAGGAGTTTATCGCATTCTACAAGTGAAATCCAGTGGAAAAAGAAACTGTTTAAACCATAAAACTCGCTATCATTCGCTTACAGGAAATTAAGTTAACTTCAGCAAGTACTTTGTTGGTAAAGTTGTAGTTAAGTTGAGGCAGTAAGCAACTGTTGGAGTCGAGTCGGTGACAATGTGCTTAACACGGCGAGCGATGAAGACACCCTGCTGGTAGCGACATACGGGCTGCTACATCAGCTAGTGTTCGCAAAGTTATGAACTTGTCCCAGATTAAAAAGATCGTTAACATTGTTAATACTAATAAATATACCTAGTAATAATAATAATACCTACCAATGAACCAAAAAACGAATGCTAAATGCAAAAAAAAGCGAAATAATGCGAATGAATGTACCTACCTAGTAATGATCATTATCATTAACAAAGAGAGTTATTAATAATTTCTTACTATCTCTGTTCTGATAAAACACTCCCATAATCTCATTCTATCAGCGAGATCATTCATTGTAATTATATAAACTGTTGGATTGACCTCTACATCTAAAGATAAATGTTTCTATGAAGAAGACTAAAAAAACCCAAACAATTACACAAAGCCTACCGTTGATTCAGCACTAACATGTTCCTAGTCCCGTACCTATTATAGTAACAGCAGCAACAACGGCTTTATTTTCAAAATCGCCAAACTTGTGCAAATATTGTAACTTAACAGGAATGTTCAAAATCCTTAGCCCCCGTATGTCTCAGACGTTGAGTGTGTCTGCAAGTGCCACTAAAATGCTGCTAGTTAGTAAAGTCTCAGTCCTATGAATAAATTAATAATTTCCCGCGTTACGGTCGCCACTCGGAATCCCATGTAATTGGAAATCATAATAATTATATTCGATCAGCATTTTATCGCCTCTCCTCCATTGCAAGGTGAACGATATGTGTACAAAAGCAACTTATGATCTACATACTTTTTAAAGGGCATTTTTACACTCATATGTAAGTAATTATGTACGATACGATTTTACGTCTCGCGATTGATGGTAAGATATATATTTTCTTGTATTTTATGCCTATTGTATTTTACCCCTTCAAGCTTGCTAGCTTTCGTCTTTCAAGCTTTATTTCTAGAGTGAGAAACCAAAAAACGTCTGGATTTATCAGTATAGAGATTAGGTCAAAACAGAACAGATTGATGAACGGTTCTGCCTTTACCGCGGACTCTAACTGATATCATCATCTGCCTAGCCTTTTCTTAACAATGTTGGGGTCTGCTTCCAGTCTAACCGGATGCAGCTGAATACCAGTATTTTACATGGAGCGACTGCCCTGACCTCCACAACGCAGTTCTTTAATACTGGGTAATACGATACCACCTGGTAAGACTGGTTGTCAGACTTTTTGGTTCACTGACTGTTAAAGATGGACAAATGACAGCCGGGACCCTCAGCTTAACGTGCTTTTAACCCGGTATGTAAGGGTGGTCACCCATCCACAGACCAACCTAGGCAAGTACGGCTTAACCTAAAGATCATTATCTGTCAGAGATTGGTCTCCGTCAACTCGTCCGGAAATCGCCGTACCGGTCGGTTTGCCCGAACTTATAACATTTATTTAATCCACAAAAACTCTACTAGAACTTTAAATGCCAGCCTGCGATCTTCTTTTGTTAAAAATAAAAAATGACAATGACTATCAATATTCAATATGGAGCGTTCATGGATACCAAGTTTTTGTGGGTCCATGGTACAAGGGAATATTATAATACCGACAGGTAACAGGTAGCCTGCTTCATAATAGAGTTTTTGGAACCTGATTGTATAACTGTAAATAGCGTACATTGTGTCTTGAATATTAACTCGTGTTTGCCAAACTGATTTAAACAAAACAGATCAAATAACTCCACTATCAAAACGGTAATAAACTTCAAGTTCGTAGTAATAAATCCATGTCAAAATATACCTTAAAACTTGCACATTGGCTGATCTAAAGTTGAAATAGCTTTTGTTTCGTATTCTAAGCAGACCACGGCCATTGAAATACGAATACGTACAGCCAACCGAATATCAGTCGTAGTTTGACATCGACTGCGCTTTTAAGTCTTGACAATAAGATCTGTTTTCACAAGGCAATTAGGGTATAGTTGACTATACACTATAAGCCAGCAAAAAGAGAAATAGACCGTATTTGTTACGTTCTGAAGCGGTAGGACGTATAGTGACAGATGTATGGATGGATTATCCCACTGCGTACGGATTTTTTATCCGAAGCTTATCCGTGGCATACGGCATACGGCGTAGGGCTTCGCTGCCAATCGATGGCAGGAAGTCTAGAATAGGGAGAACAGGTTAATGAAAATGCAACAATATTGTAGCCATAAACAAGTCGGGTGAGTATGGGTATGTTACTTTTTCAGTTATAGGCCTAAACGTGATTAGTTTATGGAAATACTTACAAGATATATTAACATTAACATAAAACAATACCTACATAAAATAACGAATGGGAAGCTTATTTCATTTAAAAATTAATAATTTCAATGACCAACACGGCCTACCTTTTCAAAGCTTTTCTTATTTCTGTAACGACTTTCTGCAGAATTGACATAAGCTTTTCGTTGGCTAATGTCAAATCAATACATTTTTTTGCTTTTCCAACATTGTTATCGCTGAGAGAATGTCGTTTTGTCTAGGTTTCTATAAACTTTACAAATGAGAGAAAACATAGTCATCAGTTCTCTCTGGTTTCTATTGTGCGTGCAGAATTAAATACTTAGATATCAATTGACACCACAAAATATCCATACCTAACCTACTTATACCGTGAAAATTATCATAATAACTTAATACCTGCAAGTCTAGTCGTATTACTATTATCTGATTTAACAGTTTCTTCGACAATAAGTCAGCTAATAAATGGCCTACCGTAGGATTATCGTAAATAATAACATAATATAGTTTGCGTGGCACTGCTGGCTCTAGAAGTGGTAGTAATAATTATTATGACAAGTTAATTTGTTGCTGAGTAACACTTACAAGTGTTGAATGAATAGTGTTTGCTGGTAATCAATGGTAATAAGATGATTACATGTACCTAATTATAGGTGTGGGCGAAAGATTTGTTGTGTATTCGTGACTTCTTCGGTGTGTTCCAACTCATTGTTTCAAGCTGCAATAGCAGTATAAAACAATGAGTTCTGATTCTATCTGCCTACTGCAAATTGCGAATTATTCAGTAAGGTTCAATGTTCTTTCAATCCATGAAAATCGGACGTGGATATATGTACGTGCGTGTAATAACATCACTAAATTAGGTAGGGTCTATCATCTGCCTAGCCTTTTCCCAACTATGTTTGGGGTCGGCTTCCAGTCTAACTGGATGCAGCTGAATAAGTATCTGTATTTTACATGGAGCGACTGCCTATCTGACCTCCACAACCCAGTTAGTACTTCGTAATACGATACCCCTTGTTAAGACTGGTTGTCACACTTTTTCGGACACTAACTACCTGTAACGACTGTCAAAGATCTACAAATGACAGCCGGGACCAGCTGCTCAACGGGCTTTCCGAGGCACGGAAAAAACTCGGTATGTGGGTGGTCACACATCCGCCTACTTACCAACCTAGGCAAGCACAGCTTAATCTAAACATCGACCCGAGCGGCTGTTATTATTTAGCAAAGGACTTCTTAGGTAGGGTCTACAACAAGCATTATTAAACGAAAAGAGGGAAGAGTATTTTCTTTAAGTACAGCAACGGCAGAAAAATTACAAAAAAAATGTTCGTAAATAACACTCCAAGGACTGCATACGTTCAAGTTTCAGCTTAAAAAATAAATAAAATTAGCATAGCTTTGTGCGAAGAGAAGTCTACGGAAAAGAAAATAATTCACCTGAAATGAGTTGCTCCGGAACTGACGTCATGATTTATTCATCCCGACTTCCTTTCGGAAAATTAACGAGATCCATTCATTGGAGAAAATAAAAGGTGTCAGTCTGAATGTTGAGAGCAAGAAGTGGATACGATTGCCAGAGTAAGTAAATGTGACTTCGTTTAATATTTTTTTGCTAATTGAAAAATTATTGCTACTTACCTGAAACTTTTTTTGAATAATTAAATTGAAGAAGTACATCTTTTCTTTTAATGAGTGACTTCATTAAAAGAAAAGACGTTTACTACTTTTAAGTGCAAAGGTGAAGAATAATTTTCTAATTGACATTTGCCCTGAATACTCATATTTTATTTTCAAAGATAACATTCTAGCCAATATTCTCCGTTACTACAGACATTTACGACGGTATAAGGTTACCCAACTTTTGTCGAAAAACTTCAAAATTACGACATTAGGGAAAACCGTAACGCACTAAAGAAAACATGACAATCAAGTTAGCCGACATTTTAATACAACTTAAAATTCAAGAAACGTTCTCGTGAAGGCAAAATTATAATAATTTCCTGCTCACACTGCCAACATCACAGCGTGAATGGACTTTTTACAACTCTGTGCTCAAAGAAAACATCGTTTTGGGACTATTTGTCTTAAAAAGCTACCTTCAGTTCCTAAAACTAGAGTCCAAAATTCTATGTGTGGAGTAAAGTTGACAAATCATCACCAATAAGAGTGTGTGCCAATGATATTATGCGTAGACACGAGTTCGGTCCCATCCACTATGTTTGTTCGGTCTTAAACCAACAAAAGTCTACCCTATTCCATGCTAATAAGATCTACTTTCACCCAAACTTACACAGAGCTTATATTTTTTTAACAAACTTTATGTAACCTCAAACAATTGAAATTAGCCTTTGGGAGTGAGGTAATAAAGTCGTAATTATGGATGTAAAGTTGGTTCATTAAGGGGAAGTACTTTGGTGGAACTTCCGTGGCATTATGTAGCGTTAATCCGCGAGAGGTATGCATGCGCGCGACACACGCGACGTGCCCTTAAGGCGGAGGATTACAACAACTTTTTTTTTTTATTATTAATGTGAGTTGACCGATGAAAGTGACATGTTAAAGTAATGATCTGAAAAAAATGGCCTCTATCGCAACCATTACAAAACCATGACCACGACATAAATATACAACAACGTGGTGAGCTTCGACAAACCATTTGTCATGTATAAATTGAAGTTTTTAATTCAGTTAGAAATACAACACGCGTCTCGTTGGGCTATAATATAAAACTAAGAAGCTCACATTTTCATAACAAAGTTAGGACATGCCCAGGTAATAAATACCCATTATTTTACTTTTAAGAGCTCCCGATATTGGTCATAAACTCATAATATATTTTACTTCGAGCTCCTTCGAGTGATCTAAGGCTGCTAACTTTTTTCATCTCATTACGCCTCGAACAACTTGGAACGTAAAAAAAGTTAGCAGACTACTTACTGGCTCCCGAAAATAACTGAAAAATCTTGTTTCCGCCGTTCTACCGAATATAATCACATTTTGACCCGAATGTTTGTCTTTGGAAACTTGGATAAGTTTATAAGTTTTTGGAAGAAAAATTAAGTGAGTTATCAAATACTTAAAAATAGTTACCTATCGACATTCGTAAGTTTTTCATAAATTCTGAATTAATTAGTAGGACATGTACCTAGTAGTAGTCAATTATTCATTTTAGCCAGCTATTTATCATCCGGCATCCGAATTTAATAGGGTATAGTTTATTTATTTATTTTACTGGTTTATTAAAATCTCCCTTACAACTATCATTACAGGTATATTTCTAATGCGATAGTATAGCCTCAAAATTAACCTATTTACTGTATAAACCAATGAAAAACGTAAAAAAAAAGGTATTACTTACTTATCAACATCTATATTCCCACTGTCTCCCACAAACCAACACAGACTATCAATAAACGCAGTTATCCCATAAGTTTTCCAATTACAAGTACTTAGTATTGTGTCGTTGTATTAAGTTAAACGTCTGTCCGCGGCCGGCGGCTCCATCCATCTCCGTCATACAGCATCATTTGTAGTTCCCGCCATACCCGGCACTCGCCAGGCCCGGCTGATCCCCGTATTGAATCTCAGCCGCTCTGTTTGACTAATGGCAGCCAGCCCGCCATCCTCCAAACTGATTTATTAAATAAATTAACGTCCGCTTGATAAACGAGCTTTTTAAAAGCAAATTCTACTGCGAATTATCTAACGCACAGACTTCGCCTTAACTTCGGTTAATCTCGTTTCACAAAAGAACTCGCTTTATTTTGCTGAACAGCCAAATCCCCCTTTTGATTCGTTCGTACTAAATTCTACGTGTTTACAATCGTCATGGGCGATACAAAAAAAAACTGTATTTTCCGCCAATTTTAACATAACCTCAATAAAATCCAACCTTTCTCGTAACCTCCTTTGTACGTGGCATAGACAAAAAATAATGTTTTCATGCGTCGCAAAAGAAATAAATCAACATGGCTAAACTCACCCCAGTGGAAACCGTAAAGTTTAGGGCGCATATTGCTAATAAAAACAGGGGCAACAGTGCCACCCCCGCCGTCCGCGTGCAATGAAACGGATACAATAAATAAATGCCGTAATTAACTCTATTCATACATCAAATTATCTGCTGTATTTACGCGTTCCCCAAAATTTTGGCGCACAATGAAGTCGTACAATTGTATAGAAAGTGCGCGAATTGGAATCGGATGACAGTTGGACGGCCATTTTGTATTGTTGTACATATTTCAATAATAGTACGGCCTGCAGGTCAAAATGGGGGTGTCAATGTTGCAGTTCCAGGCCGGATATCACGCGAACATCTGCGTTCAGTTTGGGACGATTTAATTTGTCCTAATTGAATTGTAACAATACCCAGCTGTTGAATTAAGGCGATTAATGTTATTAAGCTAATGAATGCGTGTGAAAGGGACGATGGCCATTGTCATCATCTGTTGCTTGTGTCTACATAACGACTGATACACAGTCTACTGGACATCATTCAATTTCCACCCTCTGGTACATAAACCATTGAAGTTAGTCATCCACAAACAGACTGCACTGTTGAAGTTGTGCGTATAGAAGATAAGAATGACGATCATTAGGTTTATCGCACGATATTAGTTTGAATATCTGATGCTGTTTACAAAAGCAATTTAAAAATCACTTAATAATTTCCGAGAAACAGAAGTTAATGCACAACTCATAGTTTAATGATATCTCAAATACCACTACGATATTAATGGCAACAATTTCACGCACGCCATTAGCCCACATCCAACACAATTACTATACAGCATTTGATAACTTCATAAATACGTCGAAACGATTCAATTTGAGATCTGAAGCATTCATCTAAATACGGTATTTGTTTGACAACTCGGAAACATACTTATTTTGGCGAAAGGCCAATTTAGATCCCATGTATAGGCGAAGCTGGAATGGCTCCTAGCCTGAAATAGAACAAATTGCAGTCATTTGTGAGACAACGGTGTATCTTGTTATAGGCATGCTGCAGGCGTGTGGGAAGGTCGGATACACAAGTTAGATAAGTGTGAGCACAAAAAGAAATTTAGGTAAATACCTAAATCTCTTTTTTAAGTATGTAGGTCTAAACGTAGATGGTGTAGCTTTGATTTCCCGTGATAATGAAGAAGAAACAGATGATACCAAATGGACCAGAGCACTCTTGGACCCACATTTAAATTAATAATAGACTCTTGCACAAATATGAATTCAAATGCAACTTATCTCTTTGCATCTTTGATCTCTAATACCGATTTGAGTAAATTATCGAATCTATCGCCAAGGTATTCAGGGCCCTTTTCGAATAGTACTCATGTCCCATTGCGACACAATACAGTAGAGGCAAAACGTTACCCTATTCCTTACAAACACCTGTTGTTTCAACAAAACGTTTACAAACACGTCCTTATTCCGAAAACAAATTCGTATATTCGTATTACATAACAGAACTGGCAACAAACGTTTCCATTGACGGCTGTTTAAAAAAAGCAAAGAGTCCTGTTACCGGGCGCGCCATAAATCTAGCAGTAACCGCGCGTTTAACGCCGGGTTTAAATAGAACTGAGGTTAGAGTGGCCAGGTGGACGACGGTTCCGGGACTATGCTTTAATGTTTAACCTGGATTTAGTAATGGGACTTTGAAGTTAGCTGTCAAACGTTTTGTTTCCTTGAAAGGTGCTGAATTTTATGGTTGAATCTTAACGTTGGATGAGCAATATCTTGCAGCCTCCAGCAATGGACTATTATACTGTGTCTTCTGGCTAGCATCTTGCACAAACGAAGCTTCTTGATCCTATATATGCATTGATATGCATGAATGCACAGTTCTAATCCCCTTCTACTACTTGCAAAAATGCTAGAGAAGTACCGATCTATTTATAACAATTTCAATTCAATAACCTGAACCGTTCAATTCCATATCCCAAAATGCAGCACGCCGTATCTGGCAACACTACACCGTGCTATAGTTAAAGCGTTAGTTATTATTACAACGACGGTTTTATGACTGATATTCGAACTAAACGTATCGTTATTTTAAACAAATGTGACGTTAAAAACTATATAATAACTGGGGACTTTCATAGCTTCCTCGAAGTTTTCAAATAGAAGCACGTGTAATAAGGAAATGGTTTTCATAAAATATGAGACGCTTTTTTATGAAGTCTGGGTTGGAGTGACTTTTACCGTCAATGGGGAACGAATACGGACGGATTATTTTTTTTTGTTTAAATCTGTATGTAAAAAAAACAGGCGCTTCTCGCCAACAAACTGATCAGTTTGGCGAGTAATTTGTTAATTAACAATAATATGTATGTACTTGTGAACTTGAATAAAAAAAAAAAAAAAAAAAAAAACAATGTTTACAAGGTTATTCTCTTGGTTGTACACTTTTCAGCATGAAAAAATATGTTTGGTTGTTTTCCCAACAAAATATTTTTTATCGCCATGGCACTAAAGCTGGATCTACTCCACATTTTTTATGTCAATTTTTTAACCATTCAATTCCCGCCCACCTTTTTCAAACCAACATGAATAAAAAACTTGGCAACACTCTTAATAGGCACACGTCAACACATATACAGCCTTAAGCCGAGCTAATGACATATTATTAGAAGAATATCCGAACGTATTTAACTGTCATTACTGTCATCAGCGACCATCCATCATGACGGCTTAAATTCTATCGGCGGCGCGGCGGCGTCCTCTGAACAGGGCATTTTTGAATTATCTCGTTGTATGTTATAGTTATAACTAATACGGATGGACCTATTTCTATAATAATGTAATCTATGAATAGAGTAGTAACCGTTTCAGTGTCACCCCGGGAAAACAATTTGAATGCAGTTTAGTTCTGAGATTTAATTGGGCCTGTTTTCAACCGACTTCCAAAAAGAGGAGGTTATCAATTCGTCTGTATGTTTTTTTTTTTTTTTTTTTTTTTTTTTGTGTTTGTTACCTCATAACTTTCGACTGGGTGAACCGATTTTGATGATTCTTTTTTTATTTGAAAGCTGGTGCTTGTCGTTTGGTCCCATTTTAATTTGCTGAAGATCTGATGCTGATCTTCCGAGATACACAATGGAACTCTTCAAAAATAGACGGCAAATCTGCAGTAATTGCTGCAATCGCTTGTAGGTTCATTGTTCATACTACATCATGACGTAACATCACGCCTGTATGCTCTGAGGGGGTACGCACATGTGCAAAATACACCCAGTTTTCGAAAATGTTTGTTACCTCAGAACTTTCGACTGGGTGAACCGATTTTGATGGTTCTTTTTTTATTTGAAAGCTGGTGCTTGTCGTTTGGTCCCATTTTAATTTGCTGAAGATCTGATGCTGATCTTCCGAGATACACAATGGAACTCTTCAAAAATAGACGGCAAATCTGCAGTAATTGCTGCAATCGCTTGTAGGTTCATTGTTCATACTACATCATGACGTAACATCACGCCTGTATGCTCTGAGGGGGTACGCACATGTGCAAAATACACCCAGTTTTCGAAAATGTTTGTTACCTCAGAACTTTCGACTGGGTGAACCGATTTTGATGGTTCTTTTTTTATTTGAAAGCTGGTGCTTGTCGTTTGGTCCCATTTTAATTTGCTGAAGATCTGATGCTGATCTTCCGAGATACACAATGGAACTCTTCAAAAATAGACGGCAAATCTGCAGTAATTGCTGCAATCGCTTGTAGGTTCATTGTTTATACTACATCATGACGTAACATCACGCCTGTATGCTCTGAGGGGGTACGCACATGTGCAAAATACACCCAGATTTCGAAAATGTTTGTTACCTCAGAACTTTCGACTGGGTGAACCGATTTTGATGGTTCTTTTTTTATTTGAAAGCTGGTACTTTCTGTGTATCTATCAAATCAGTATCTGATGATGGGATTCTGGAGAAATAGAGAGAACTCTTCACATTTTACAGGCACACTAGAAGGGATTTGGGTAGTTTTAGGAAGTGTACTTTCTCGAAGTGATCCCATTTCAATTTGATGAAAGTCTGATGAAGAACTTCGGAGATATGCAACGGAACTCCTCAATAAATGATAGCAAATGTACTGGGATTGCCGAAATCTCATATCTGTCTATTGTTTACATCAGTTCATAACTTAAAATCACGCCGGTACGCTTTGAAGGGGTAAGCACATGTGAACCACTAAAAAGCGAAAAATAAAAACTTTTTAACAAAAAATAAAACCGACTTCAGAGAAAACAAAAAAGTGAAAAATGACTTCAGAAAAAACGCTTCAGAAGTCGGTGACAAAAAAACTAAATCAATCAAACAAAGATCACCGACTTCTGAAGCGTTTTTTCTGAAGTTATTTTTCACTTTTTTGTTTTCTCTGAAGTCGGTTTTATTTTTTGTTAAAAAGTTTTTTACCAAATAATATCTCATGTTTTTTTATTACTTGTAATTTAATACGTTTTAGTGTAGTTCAGAAGAAATACTAACTTAGTAGTTAGTGTTAGTTCCTCACATTTCAAATGGTTTATTAAATAATTTGGCGTCACTTTCAAAGTCACTCTACCAATCCGCATAGTCCCCACGTGGAGAATTAGGAGTTTACGACCTACTCTCTTTCGGACGAATAGCCTATGTCGTAGAAGTGAGGACATTATAGGCTTATGTTGTATATCACATCGACAGGGGTGCCTTTTGACTGTTTTCTACTTTAACTATAATCATTATCGATCCAGCTTTTTCTACCAAAGACAGTTGATTAACTCTTGGCTATTTACCTATGCGCGCAAATGAATACTTAAATCATGCAAGCAAACAAGCGAATTATTCATGGATGCCAATATTCTATTCAAAGTTAAATAGCTACCAGTTAAATATTTGAGCGAGGAATTATTACGTTCTGTCCTAAGTGGCTATTAGTAAATTTTAACAAAATTAATCTTAACACTGTTGTGGCAGGTAGCTGTATTCTTGCGGTTTATTTAGTATAAAGTGCGAAGCTTGCACGTGCTGGGTCAGAGATCAGCAACTGGTAACTAGTAACTTGCCAGGCAGTAGTTATGCGACGTTAATAACACTTGGGTTTTTTATATGCAGAGGTTTTATGCTGGTAATATGTACTGATATATAATTATAATCTACCTACGTTCAAAGTCATACAGTCATACTAGCTGGTGGCGATCATCAAACTTTACAGTTATTCAGGTTTCAAATTCAATACAACATTACCAATCTAAGGTCCTTAGTTGTCTTATACTTGCAGGTTTTTTCACTATTCCCCAACAACTGCTGAAAGCTGCAACTGCTGATAATGCAGTTCTACGAGTCCTATAGTGTTACAGTTCAACTGTCATAGGATCTCGCAACGAAATTAATCAGAAAATAGCAACAGAGGAGTCTAAAAATAAACAATTGCCACTTTCAGACAGAAGATTTGGAACAGAGATGAACACATTACAAAACTTATGCAAACGGGTATTTTTCGCGAACTTTACCTTAATTTAAACCCGACATTTCTGGATTGCACCAGCCGTGGTCGCGAGAAGACTGAAGTATTGGAGGTACCGCCACAGCAAAGCGTTCGGGCTTAAATTAAAGGTCTTTACCTTTAATTTAAGCCCGAATGCTTTGCTTTTCGCGATAAATACCCGTTTGTATAAGTTTTATAATGTGTTCTGATTGTGAAAGTTAAAAAAAGACAGAGATGACCACACTATTCATTTCATTTCATAACCGGTCACGTTCTACTCGGACTCGCGCATTAAAGGTTCCGTTCCCTACCATCGTAATAGCCCTTTAATTTTTTCGGCACAGTCTGTGAAAACTTCAACTGTCTAATACCTATTACGGATCTTGTGTTACAACTCGCTGACAGACATACAGACGGACAGCGGTGACTTATTCTTTAGTATCAGGGTCCCGCTGGTTACATTTTGTGCATGGAACCCTGAAAGGGCTCCCAAGTTCAACTAAAATCAATCTCTAACTACCCATAGTAAGGGCTACATTATCATCATAAAAGCATTCAGCTATTAACTCGACAACCAGCTTCACAATTTTATATTTTTGAGAACGACTTATCATAATTAAGCTCCTTTCAATTACCTTGACCTATCAAAAGCTCCTCACAGTTCCAACTTTAGTACATCGAGAAACAAATGAGGGGTCGTTTTATGCTGGTTGTCTAGTAATTGAAGCTTTGCGTGTCTGAATACATAATGCTGGAGGAAATGACTTAAGTGCTGTTTTGAAAGAAAAGTGAAATAAATAGTGTTTGTTTTCATTGAAAACTTGTTTCTTATGTTAATAAGTGTGGTTACTGTGAGAAAATATGTGTTGCTCTGGGAATGTGAGAAAAAATATTGTGTTTATCATAATTATTGTTTTAATGACATTTTAGATTATAGTATATGCTTTTTAAAAATGACACTTAATACCAATTACCAAACAAGTAAGGTCCCGTTCCCGCTATGTCGTGACGACAGATAATCGTGTAGGTTTAAGTGTCGTCCACGACTTTTGCCAACTAAAAACCAACGATAAATTAATCGTCACGACTTAATGGGTACCGCTTAAAGCCGCTTCTCAATGACGTATCGTTAATTTACTACGACACGTAAAACTACACGATTATCTGTCGTCACGAAAAGTTGAATTTAAACAGATATTTTTAGTTCTTGTAACCTCACAGACAGATCTGTTGCTGAGGAGTTTGTTGCGCTACTTGTTCTCCTTTCTTTTTTGGTCGGTATGGGAAATCATCAAATAACTTCTCCCACTCTGGGCGGAGCAGGAGGGAGTGTCATACTTTTACTGACTAAAACCCTCCTTGGCTAGTGTAGAGCTTAACTTGGCAGGTGAGGGCTTTGGCATTGGGGGCGTCTTGTTCATGTTTTGACGTTCAAAAAGTAATGATTCTCAACCTTGTCTAATTTAAGTATAACTTCTGTTTTGACCTAAAGGTCCAGTTACCAGGTCATAAAATTCAAAAAAAAAAAATAACTTCTGTTGATTCTTGGTTCCAAATTCAAATCTGTTCGTCAAATCTGATCGTCATACGTGTTCGAAATTCAATCTAATTGTCTACACAGCGCGGACACGACTTTAGGACACTTCAACACATCTAGTTCATTATTTCACAACAAGGCTGGGCCAGCTGATCCAGCATTCAACAGGAAAAAAACTACTACCTACTAAAGCTAGTTGTTTTATCACCTCATAAACATCAGTACCAAGTAGTGTATAAAGTTTAGGAGTCCACTAGTCATCCAGCCTCCGTTATTATTTGCGCGTGCGCTGATCTCTGACCCTCAACGTCGGGGCCAAGCTTTGACTGATGCCGACACGGTTATATTGATACTGGGGTCCTGCTTACCTGGTTTGATTCAACTAGGTTTAATGGTATTATTAACATGGTTCATGTTAATAATACTTTCATGGATAAAGAATGGTCTGATTCAATTATTTGGATGGGTGACCAAGCATTATTTTAAGTGATGCATGTTTAAGAGAGGACTTGAGGTAGGACCGATTTTTAATGACAGAGAACTGGTTTGTTTTTGAAAAACATCTAGTAAAAAATATTAAAACTAGCGGTTTAATATTATGGTAAAAAAGTAATTTAAAGACATCACTAAATTAAGCTTTCCATTTTTTTTTTACATGGTTGGACAATATAACTTAGATTTCTGGCAAGCGTATACAAAACATCAAGAATTTCTATTCATAAAACAGCAGGACACTAACCATTACCAACTTAAAGTCACCCAGTCATTTATACGAAATTAGCCAAAACATCCATCTCGAATACAAAACAACTATTATTCTACCGACTGTTTTTGTTCTCCTATTGTATTACAACTCGAAAAAAAAAGTTTTAGCATTGTGGGCGGTCAAAACTTCACTACACATCAATTATATTGAAAAACATGTCTTCATTTGCTACTACTCTTCTTACACACCAATCGATTTCAAGACTTACACTTGAAGAAATAAGAGTGTGCAGTTAATTTTAGGGAGGGGTATATTAAGTTTGTAAGGAATTTTGACATAGAGAGAGGACAATGTGTCAGTTTAGTTGTATTGAACGAATGAACGAATGAATGAAAAACAATGACTTGAACGATGACTTCCGAAGGTAATTGTCGTATTGGTTTTAATCTCAATGCCGCTGTCAATGATGCATTTGAAATCGTTATGCTTGATGATGATTGCGGTCGTCATTTTAAACAATAATGGTTTATGTGTTTTTAGTGCTTACTGAGTTTTGTGTTGTAACTTAAACTTTACACAAGTGATATAGCCCTTTCTGATACAAACAACTGTAACCTTTGACCACCGTCTGCAAGGGATTATAACGACTTAGAGCCGTAAGGTAGTGGGTTTGTACCCAAGTAGGCAACTTTGTTATTCATTCCCACCTCTGCTTTAAAAATGGTGAAGGAAATGGTGTGCGAAAACATGTCCCAAAACTAAAAATTCCTAGACATTGTGACATCTATCTACCTCCAAGGCTAGCGTGGTAGAATACAGCTCCTCTCACCAAAAGGCCTGTGAACTAGCCATTACAACGTTATAATATTACCCAACATTTTGTTTACTTTTTCTAATAAAAAATATCTCAATAAACCAAACCCAAGAAATAGAAACAGCATTTCTACGTACTTTTGTAAAGTAAAGCCAGCTATTACGTAAACAGCAGTAGTTTGTCAAAGTGAATAACTTGTAAGTATCTCATTGGTCCCGCGCATGCCATCGCTTTATTGTAAACTTGGGGTCGCGCCAACCGGAGGCTTTAGCTCTACTTTATTACGCACGGAGATAATGTTTTGATGCTAATAGTGGGAATGGGCTGCCCACGCAGTTAGAATGCACTCGGAGAGATGGGCAAAGATAGTCACTCACTGGACGCCTGACGGAGGGAATCGCCGTCGAGGTAGACCGCGGCGAAGGTGGTGTGACGATCTGATCTTGTTTGCGGGGCGAACATCGACAGATATCGCACAAGATAGAGAGGTTTGGAAAGGAAAAAGGGAGGCCTTTGCCCAGCAGTGGGACACACGATAGGCTAGGAAAATTAAGGCTTATAAGCGAAGAGTTTCGTATAGGTCATCTTTCGGGAGGGTTCCCTACTTGTTTTCGAAAGTTGATGATTCGATTTTTATTATATCGAACACGGTGTGTCGATAATTCAGTTGTACGATGTTTTATTCCGTCGATGCGTTGTTGGTGCGATGTAACGTTTGTGCGAAAAATCCTGTTACGAAAAACCCTACAACGATTGCTCATTTGTTCGGTAGTTTATTAGTTCGAAAGTATGTCGGTTTGAAACGCCTACTGTTGTCCTTGACATTTAATTAATAATCTTATGTTGCATTATAGACGTTAAGGAAATACATTAAATACCATACATATCTTCACGTCAAATTTCCTAAATTGAGGAAGACAGGTAACAAATTCACCACGTTTAGCTGTGGCATGGGCCAAAGATAACGTAGACAATATCAGTGATCGGTTGCTAGCCAATCGCCTGATACCCTCAAAAGCCAAAACTGTCATACCTCAATCGCCTATTTCGATATGCAGCATGGAAAAGAAAGCAACTAGGGCATTCTAAGTTTTTTTTTAATCCTCGCCCACTACGGAAGCAAAAACGTTAAAAAAAAATTATAGCAGACGCGCCTGTCGCAAAAAGATAAGGAAATGTTCAATAAGATGCAAAAAAAAAAATTCTGAAAAATAATAGGATTAAGTACTGTAGGTATGCCAATTTATTTTAGGATTTCATTTTTAGAATAAAATTTACAGTAGGTAGGTAGGTAACATAGATAAAACATTTTTTTGTATATATTTTAATTTAAGTTATTAGGTATAGATAGATTAGGATTATTTTAATAATATATTTACTTGATGTAAATAATAAACAAGAATTATACATTTTTTTCAATAAAAGGAATGTATTTTCTTAACTTCTATAATGCAACATAAGATTATTAATTAAATGTCAAGGACAACAGTAGGCGTTTCAAACCGACATACTTTCGAACTAATAAATTACCGTACAAATGAGCAATCGTTGTAGGGTTTTTCGTAACAGGATTTTTCGCACAAACGTTACATCGCACCAATAACGCATCGACGGAATAAAACATCGTACAACTGAATTATCGACACACCGTGTTCGATATAATAAAAATCGAATCATCAACTTTCGAAAACAAGTAGGGAACCCTTTCGGGACTCTACTTTACGGGCGCATTATAGGCGTTTGAAAGATTGGCCGATGATGCCGTGGTAGTACCGAAGTATTGGGCCAATGATATAATATTTAATAGTACTATTGACACGAAAAAGAGAGAAGAGCAATAATTTCAAAAGAGCTTTGATGAGAGTCCTGAGAATTAGTCTATGTATGGAACAATTACAAAACGAGGGTCAAATGTTGTTGAAAAAATATGATCAAAGGCCTGCTAAGGACTACTAGCAAAAAAGGCATTTTAAAAGAGGTTCTTTGCTTTGCTATTCAAGCAAGATAACTGTAAATTTTTCTTCGAATTATACTAGGCAATAATATTATGTGCATACTGCACAGCTCAACCTAAAAAAATACACAAAACAGCGTATCACAAATCACCACTAGATGCAGATGCAGACTAAACAGTCAGAATGATATAACGCTCACACTCATGATCCGTAATGGGTCAAGCAGTAGCCACGAGTGTTATTTCAGAGCTGCACTCGAATCAATACGAATAAACACGAGCAGTTATGATAACTGTGCTATTTACTCTACAACTACACATCTACTGATACTATGCAAACCTATTAATACAGGAATGCTGGCATTGATAATAAAAGAACTATGGGCCTTTTTAACCGACTTCTAAAAAAGGAGGAGGTTCTCAATTCGGATGTTTCTATTTTTTTTTTTTATGTTTGTTCGGGCATAACTCCGTCGCTTGCCAACCGATTTGGAAAATTCTTTTTTTGTTGGAAAGGGTATTCTTTCCAAATGGTCCTATAACCACCAAGTCGGGATCTGATGATGGAATCTTGGCGAAATCGAGGGAACTCTTAAAATTTTATATGAAAACGTGTTGCGATTTTGGTATTTTCTACAACAAGTGAAGCATTTGCGTTTGATAAGAACCATTTTACCATCAGATCTGATGATGAAGCCAAGAGTCACGGAACTCCATAATGAGACAATGTACCATAGTCGTGTTTGGGCTTGTTGCAATTGTAACGGTATGCACTTTCCATGTATCAAGCACATGTGAACCACTAAAAAGTGAAAAATAAAAACTTTTTTGCAAAAAATAAAACCGACTTCAAAAAAGAACAAAAAAGTGAAAAATAACTTTAGCTTCTGAAGTCGGTGACAAAAAAACTAGAGCAATCAAACAAAGGTCACCGACTTCAGAAGCTAAAGTTATTTTTCACTTTTTTGTTCTTTTTTGAAGTCGGTTTTATTTATTGCAAAAAAGTTTTTTGTATGATTTTTGTCATGTGTTGTCATGAAAATTACTCGTAGAAGAAATAGAATAGCAACAGATCGATAATATAAATGTCCAAAGGGCTTAAACAGTGATACGCCATTGAATTGCATGATAGAAAAGTCAAATGTGTTGTTGGAGTGACATAAGGTATCGAAAAGCTTAGCGTCAGTTCTGAAAGTCACTGTAGAAAGAACCAGAAACGCAGATTCAAATTCCACGGCTTTATCTTAATCGGTTTGGGTACTTTATTTTATTTTTATAAATTAAAGAAAACTCATTGATTCATCATTCACTTTCATGAGTTGTAAACTTGTAACTACCTATGTATGTAGCTTTTGTTTAAAATGTACTTGTGATATTTTTAGAATTCCATCTGATGACTACAATATTAAAATATTGTAAGATACAATATTTTAATATTGTAGTCATAATTAGAAGTACTAATCTTCCAATTTATGTAATTTCTTACATGGATGAAAAATAGTGTAATTTCTATACCAGGAATTTATTCTAAACTCATACATCCTGTACAAGTCGATGAAACTTCTATGCTTCGTTCCACATAAGGGCCAATCCAATTTCCATTTTATTTATTAGTTAAATCAATAAATAAACTACTTGTTACATAAAAACGTACACAACTATTGCAGTCTCGTTCTATTGCAAGAAAAATTACAAGATAGGTAGGATTTATTGAATGTTTATTATTTTATGGATGCTGAGAACCCGTAGAAGTGAAGTCTTTAACATGGAGCTTAACTGTAAAGCTGAAGATATAAACAAAAAATGGATCTTACCATAATCAACACACTTGAGTAATGAGTGGAGGATGAATGATCGTGTATCCCATTCCCAGATAGCAAATGTAGGTACAAAGTTTAAACTACGGAAAACCAAAAAATTACAAGAGAGACTGCAAATATTAAAATGCAAATAAGTACATATTGTTTTACTAGTTTTTTTCATATTGTAACTGTTTTGTCCTTTTAATAAAAAATAAAATATCATTATTCCCTTATTGCTGAATGTTTGGACTGTTTTAACAAAAATAACTTCTTGTAAATAAGATTACGACGATTAAGAACTTTGTGTTCATGCAATATGTAGGTACATACATATTGCATGAACACAAAGTTCTATTCGTTGAAATACCTATCAACATCCTAGGATAAATCCAATGAAAGCAAATGACCTACTGAAACTCATATTTCAAAATATTAGTTACAATAAGGAAAACGGTCCACTAATGTAAGTACACCCATTCAAGTAAACTAGAAAACAACAACCCGAGATACAAATGTTCAGTAGTCCAATTACGTTTATCGCTGGCGCTAGTAGCTCGCGCCAGTAGCTCGCCTGTTGAGGCGCTGCCAACTCGACTAGATAGGTCCGGATAAATACTCGGCCGTAAATACTCGCTTATCTGTAAACTTTTTTTACTGCTTTTTGTTGACAAAATTAACTGTGATGTATGTATCAGTCATGGGTTTTTGGGGACAAGAGAGTAGAATTAGCTAGTAAATGGCTTGTTAAAGTGTAGTAGGTGCAAATAGGTCATCTAGAGCTTTTCTAGTGCCGCCTAATTACGAAATCACACAGCCGGCAAAAAAAATCTAACAGTTCAAATTTATTTTATTGAAAAGGTAGATCATTTATTTTATGAATACAGCCATTTAACATTTACATTAAGTAATGCTTAATGGACAGAATACAATTTGATAAGTTTATTCAAGTATAATTATCATGTACTATACATACTACAACTAGAACTACTTATACATACTTACTTAATTACAAAAATACCTACAAATATACAACGATGTCAATTAGGCGTCAAAGTACCTACTCCTCCGCATCGCTGACATCCGGAAACGTACCCAGTTGACTGGCAGCATTGCCGCGCACGTTGAATGGCAATGTTAATTCTTTGGCCAAAGAAAGAGCCAGCCAACTGGGCCTGGTCACGCGAAGTGTCGATCAGTCGGTGGGAGATTAAAAAAGAGACGCGCACTCGGACCCCATGACCCGAGCGTTTCGGACCCAAACGGCTCAAAGCTGTAGTTACCAATAAGGTTACAGTATTTGCACCGTTTGAGGATCTCAGCAGCCGCAGCAGCAGCGCCTGCACAGCCCGCCATGCTTCCAAAGGCCTACACACGCTCCAAGGCACCAACGTCATGCCGTCCGATTTCTTGCCATCGTCATGCACGAAGCCGTTTGTTTCGAAAACTGCTGGTACGCCGGCGCTGGCAAGAGCTCGACGAATAATGTCGTTAGTGGTGGTGTGCCGTGCAATGCAACCTGCGCTCCTGTAGCAGGACAGGCCATGGTGACCGAGGCTCAGCATCTTTGTCTGCAGTGACAAAGATGCTGAGCCTCGGACAGCGATGCGGAGCAACACAAGGTGCGCCTAAGCGTAGACTCGTAGCGACCCGGAACGATGCGTCATCCATCATAGTGCCAATCGTGAATGAGGGAAGTGCCTGAAGCTACAAGTTCGACTCGCATTTCCCCACAACCAGTAGATGGGCACGCTCCACAGTTTTGATTGTAAAAGGGTATTCCGTACAATACTGCAGGACGTCCCACTGCCTCTGGGAGGACAAGTTGTCGGGCAAATCCGTATTGAGACAACCATTTTCCAAGCGTTCAAGGCATCGGTCAAATACGGCACCTGAACATCAACCAGTGGGAAAGATAAAATATCCCTGGTTAGTTTATCGGTACCGTAGACCGAGGAGAGAAAGGTTGGTAAACTTATACTTGAAATTTTGGGGACGCCGAGACCACCCAAGCGAATGGGAAGTGTGTCTTGCAGGCTGCCGAACTCGGCCGTTCAGGGGCCAGGGTCACATTAAGTATTGAAAGTAATTACAATTCATTAATTTCATTCTCTGTGATATGACTTAATTTTATATGTCTGTACCTAAATTATTCAATTATTTCGCACACCTGCATGATCACAATGCTGTATAAAAATTGCAATAAAAATATTAAGTACATCTCGACTCATTAAAACACATTTTCAAATTAAAAACGGCAGCCATTACTATTAATTCAGTAACCACAAGCCATCACAAGCCCGCATAACTAAACCATAAGAAGACAATAACACAGGACTCCTGGAGATAGCCGATTGTTCCTCTAAAACAGCCACTAGACATATCGTAAAGGAAATAAGCCATTGGTAATCAAATACATGGTTTTTATCACTTCCTAAGGCTATAAAACATGCCATAGCGACATATCTCGACAAATAACTTGATAATATCAATCACAGGAATTCATAGGGCTAGTACGACTAGTTTTTGTATCAATACACTTTACTTTAATAGGATAGTTAGCATTCTAACTCCATTTTCAATAGTTTTTGAACTAAAGTCTTTCAATCGGTTGCCAAACTCTGATTTGGTAACTGAAATTCCTCAACTACTTAGTTTAAATTCAGTTGTGTACGGCCAAAAATATTTTACGTTCCTGGATTTTTCGTAGTGACCATTGGAAACAATCCTTTTTGCAACCAGTCAAGTGGCAAAATAGATGACAAGAGAATACTAATCTGCTATAATTCCTTCACTGTAAATTATTTTTTGCTCCTCGCAGGGTTTGTTACAATGAGATAGCCGAACTCGAAGCTAAAATGGAGTGACTATCTGCTGCATGAACATATAAGGCGGTTACGTGTATCTTTCCATCCGATTTAAATTTAACCAAACTTTTTAGAAATATTAGGAGAAACAAAGAGTCTTTTCCGTTTCTTTTTGCGATTGGAATGTCAAATGTGAAACTAGTGGCGCTAGTGTAGTCTGCTGTTCCTACTGTTTCAAGCATTGTCATGGATATAAAGCTAGTCGATGCCACTTTATATTCCAAACAAAGTAATGTACCCTAATTGGCCAGATTGGGAATGAGATATGGTCATACAATTAGGCCTTTTTTACTGCTTCTTATATCACTTCATTACAGATTATAGAACATCATCGCAACCGCATCAAAACATTGCCCCATTATAACAAAAACTTGTCGAATTATGTCAAAACCGTCCACTTTCCTCACGTCGGCAACCCTGCGGTGTCGAAAGCCATAAACTAGAATTCCGAGACAAACAGCACGTTTAACACTAAACTAGTACAATAAAATAACATTATCTTCACGCCGATCGACGCGCTGTGATTCATCCTAATTTTTATCCTTTTTATGGTGTGTACCTCCTTTATAGAAGAAGGTCTCATCGGATCCTTATCGGTGTGACCAGAGTGTAAATATTAAGCAGTTAAAGCCTTACATGGAATAAGGATAATGACGTATTTAACCCTATTTTTTTTGAAAAGTTGGTCTATGAAAACATGTGCGAGTGTTAACCTGATATAAAATGTTTATTAGCCTTTCAATAGGGACAAAGGACGAGCAAGGACAAAGTTACTGTTATAACACAAAATTCTGCACTTATTATAGCGACTCTAGTTAAAACTACTTGATTTGCATAGGTTATGTACCTATGCAAATAAAGTCCTTTGACTTCAACTTAAAATTACATAACTTACGAGTATTTTATTTTTATTTCAATATTTAAACTTCATGTAGTTATGGTACGATGGACCTAGTGCCACAAGGCCACAAGGCATTCCTATATGTATTTTACCAACCCTACTTTGCTAACAGGAACCGGAAAAACTACCCTTTATCACAGTTTTTCTTCCACAGGTAATAAAAAGCCCATTGATCAAGCTTTTCGTCAACTGCCACAACAAACTGTATAGGTAAATTTATAATAAGTATCTACAAAGTTAAGTTGTTTATATTTTTAGATTGTCTCGGCTATGTATGTGGGTGCTTCTGAATGTTCATAGCGATAGTGAAACGTCTCGAAATGGCCTTTATAACACAGAATCATGGTTTTTATGGCTTTATTCTGATATCATTTTTGTTGAAACTTGTTTTTGGTCTACATATATTTTATGCAGTAACTGCAGAAATAAGACGTTTCTTTTGTGGCTTTCTGGTAAAACTAGTTGAATTAGAATACTGAACGATTTTTTATTAAGTTATCAATGCCACCATGTAGGTATCTACCTGTTTCAGTTTAAAATACTCGGAAAATAAAATAGGTCAGGAATTTAATAAAAACTGGTTTTGTTTAAAAGCGCGACCGTTATTTTAGTACGCAATACCAAATTGTTATTTTTTCGGCCGTTTCCATAACAGTTACTGCCAAAATTATCATTTTTTTAACATTTGCTGCTAGATATAATACAAATCCAATGTTTCAGTAGTTTACGTAAAAAGTCACCATCTCCCTAAAAAGAAGATATTGTGACAATTCAATTTATTCAGTTACCAAATAATCCATTAAAATTTCCAAAAAGAAATTAACGACGCACATAAAAATCTAAATAAGTCGTTGCCCATTACTTTTAAGGGGAGATAATAATACTGAAAAAATAAAAAAGACATCCTTGAGACGTCTTTTTAAAAGTAGAGTTGGTAAATTTATGATAATATGCGTTTGTGGATCACAAATCATAGAGGTGGGATGCGTGGGCGCACCTCTATTATCACGGCGGAGTTTGTTAGCTCTACATTGTGATACCGAATGGATGGGTAATTACGTGAAGACGACATTTAAGATAATTGTTCATTACAATTCAAGTTTATTTTGAGTTACAGTTGATTTTTTTAAAGCTCAAAGCTTTGCAAACTTACCACAGCACCTTTCGACTTTTGCATGCATTATGCATTACATTTCTAATTAGTAGGACATATTAGTAGTACAATTAGTAGGGATATCGATTTAGAAAAAAACACTCCAGCACGAAAAGAAAATGCCGGATAGAACTTGTTCTTCTAAATTCAGATTTAAATGCTTACTAACTTAGGTCAAAGATTTCCTCAAACGTGTTATCTGCCAGAAGCCAATTATAGATAATTTAACGCCAAGTAACACAAAAAACTACATCTTCTTAAACATACGACCTACCAATGCCCTGATTCCCATTCAATAAAATCACTAATTCCGTTCTTCAAAACTGGTAACAACTTTTCCAAGCACGTTTTAATTTTCTAATATGGTATTCTCATAAAGCTGACGGCCATCAATCCATGATGGATGGGGTTACGCTGCGCCTGCGCCGCTCAGCGGAAAAATTTATAACTCATAAATGTTAATTAACGGACAGCTATGCCGTGCAATAAATCAATTAATTTAACCACCAGTTAGTTGGGAGCGGGTTAAATATGACTTAGATTAAGTACTGTTTGTAGAAACCTCTTATTTTATAGTTACTGATATCTTTCACGCGAAGTTGTCAATCGATTTTGGTAGAAGTACGAGAAGATGTGTTTATTGATATTGATATTTCTGTTTTTAGTAAGTTCAAGTCACAAGTACAGATTCATCGGATCTGAAACAGGAACGCAATCTAAACTGATGATAATTCGTAGAACCTTAAATTCTGAGTGAAAGAAATGAAGGATTTTCCAGGAAAATTGTTTTTACTCCGCTTAGGATCACAGTACCATTATTTTAATACCTACTCTAGAAGAATTAGGGAGAAATGTTATTATAAACAAGGCCCGTTTAATTTTCAAAGAAATATCGCAGAAATTTCATGAAATTCGACCTACTCATAAAATGAAACAGTTTCATTCGAAAGAATTATAAAGAAAATAATGAAGTAATTTAATCACAGAATACCTGTTATTGATGATGAGTACTTACGTTGAGCCTCACATAAAATAAAATGGTATGTTCGTTTCTATAAAAATAATGTGTAATATTCTGGGCTCTATAATATGAAGGCAGGCTATTCTGTTGAACGTAGGCCTCACATTTAAGTAAGTGTAGGCGAATGGTAATCTTCCTACCTCGTAGTCTTTTACTTAAGTTTAGCTTCAAAGCCAGCTTTAAAATAAGAAAGCAGCGATTTACATTTTCAGATCCTTTGATTCTTTTTTCTTTGATTTGATTTTGCGATTTCCAAGTGCTTCAAACAGATAGATACTTATCTTCATCATTAAGATATTCGATTAAGTTAGAGATCGCTATTAATTCAACAGTTTTTTTTTTATCTTGAAGTAAATTTGTAGAACTTAATGATCGCTCCACAATTATTGCGGAGTAATTACGGAAATAACATTGATTGGACAGTCGTAAAACAAACAGAGAGCAACAAAAAATAAGCAAATCATCTAATTGTTTCAAAACAAGAATGTAAATAACCTCTAATCTACGGATACTCAAATAAAAAATACATCGATTAGTAGAAACAAATAACAAAATATCAGCAAGCAGATTTAACTATTTTGTGGAACTGACCTTTGCATTCGTTGGCATCCCTGGCGGTGGCGCGTCCCCAGGGCCGGTCGAAGTGGAAGGGCTTGCAGCGCTCGCAGTCCCGGCCCGCCGTGTTGTGCTTGCACTCGCAGGTCAGCTGCTGTACACCTCCGGTAGCGGCCAGCTCCCCGCCCTTCATCGGAATGCACCGCGACGCGTGACCATTGCACTTGCAGCGCCCCCCGACCGCGAAGTCCGACACCGCGTAGTGCTGGCTGCCCGGAGCCGCCTGCTTCTTGTTGTCGATCTCGTCGCCTTCGTTGACCATGTGCAGGCGGTTGAACACCACCCTGACATCAGTCGCAGTGACCCAGTCTTGGAGAACCGGGGATATGTCGAAGTTAGCAGCGCTCGGGCGTCCTTCAAGGGTGCTAAAAGCCAGCCTCGCTCCACCAGAGCTCTCTCCGGTCAGTCGATGACTGTCGGAGCACCTAGCTTCCTGCTCATTAGCAGCAGTAACAGTCGCCTTGTTGGGTCTCCCGTACACCCGTCTACATTGACTGGAGTAAAACTGGAAGGGTTGCCAGGTGACGCCGTTGTCCGCGCTCTTGTAGATAGCGACGGAGTCAGGACGAGCGGCCTTAGGACAAAATTGTAGGCTCACGTAAGTTAACTCATACTTTTTACCGAGAGATAAGGTAAGCGACACGTTGTCGGGTGGTGAGTCGTAAGAGGTCGGAGGTATAGGAGCGGATCTCCAGCAGGTGACATCGTGAGGGTTGTTCAAGTCAGTTAGATGGGTCGGTGAGTGTCGGCGGTCGGACCTGGCAGCATCGCATACTCTACAGGAGTTCTCCGGGGGTTGGTCTCCAGGCGGGTCGCAGAGGCGCTCGGGTCCTCGCCTGCCGCAGATGGAGGAGGCTACCACGGGGGCGCCGAAGGCAGCGTTGACGAAGTCGGGGATGCAGCGGCGCGGACGGCCGTCCTCCAGGCAGGGGTCGGGCGGGGTGGCGGCGAGCGCGAGGGCCGCGGTGGCTAGGAGGGCCACGGCGCGGGCGGGCATGCTCACTCACTGTCACTACACTCGCGTAAAGTTTCCGTGGGAGGGCGTTGCGAGCGGCACGTACTCGCCGGTCGACTGCCGCCGGCGGACTGAAGGGGCGCGGAGCTTGCGAGCTTTGTGCTGGCGGAGCGCGCCGCGGACGAGGAGCAGCCGCCGCGCCGCGCAGTGAAAGTTTACTATTTTTAATATCGTGTGTGATTTGATTAGATAGTAGATACGTATAAATTACCTCTGTTGTACAAACGACATCAACGAGCCGTACTTCGCCGGTGGACAGCTAAGTGCTCTCTTCCGTGATTGCAGCTCTTGTTAACTGTAATCATTCATGCTATTTATGAGATTGTTTGATTATGAATGTTTAAATTGGTGTATTATTATGTTTGCTATTTTGTTCTTTGACTACATAAATCAACTTTATAAAGCTATACGCGTAAAGCTCTAAAATAAAGTGTTTCAGACACGTATAGCTTTTAGAAGCATTAGGGTCGTACAATAGGACCGTGGCCAGACGGTTTGATCCCGCGTGTGTAAGAATGCGCCCCTTCGCGCACCCATCATACCTGAGACTAATTCATAACTCGCTTACCCCCGGAACCCCGAGCCCCTGAGCTGTAGGGTTCCCTACGGCTCCATTGAAAACGTTTTGTTTTGAGTCCTTCGTGTTATGCGGACTGACTGTATTATGTTTGCTCGTTCAGCTTATTTGTGTTTTTTGTTGGCGCTCTGGTAATTTTTAATTGGGAGATTTATGTACCCTTTTAAAGACTTGTTTAGTAGTGTCTAGGTTACTATTATATCAACAATTACAGTAATCTGTATAAACCTAAAACTCGCAATAAAGCTTTTAATAACCTATTAGTATATAATGTGACAATAAACGCAAAAAGATTTCTTGAATTAATAGGACATTATGCCAATCGTAAAAAGTTAAAACATGAAAGTTATCTAACTTCCGGAGTAGGTACATTACCTATAATAATAAAACTATCATTAAAAGCTCGTGGTGTGCCAGGTATGGAAAGTTTCCAATTTATTACGATGTAGGCCGCATCAAACTACCGCCTCGGGCTATAGTGCCCGTACTGCCCGTAGTGCGTACTCACGGGATTCGAACTGAAAGCTTTTCACAAGTAATCATAATACGCTTTTATCAAAAGCTCTCTGAAAACAACAAGTCAATTACAGTTTGTGAGGGATCTGGGACTTTTGCGCGAAAGACATTTGCGCGAAAGACACTTGCGCGAACCCGTTTTCGCGAAAAGACAAATGCGCGAACGGACTTTTGCGCGATTGGACATTTGCGCGAACAGACATTTGCGCGCCAGGACACATGCGCGAATGGACTTTTGCGCGATTGGACTTTTGCGCGAACGGACTTTTGCGCGAAAGGACAATTGCGCGAGTGGAAACTTGCGCGAGAGGACATTTGCGCGACTTAATGGCCGCAGAGGTTTACTCTGTGGAGTAAACATAACATCACAATACTTGAAGGGGTTTTTGAAGTGAAACTTCTTTATCGGGGTTGGAAAAAATTTTAGTGTAACATTTTTTCGTTACGCGTCACATTTTTCCGTTACGCGCCATCTTTTTCAATAATAATCTTTGTAGTAATAAGCTAAAATGAAATAATTGTAGAATTTGCATTTATGTCTTGGGGAGGTCGGGAAAAGGATGGGTGGGTTAAGCAACACTTGGAGAGGTCAGGAAAAGGATGGGTGGGTTAAGTAACATTTGTTGAGGTCGGGAAAAGGATGGGTGAGGCTAAGCAACACTAGTTGAAGTTGGGAAAAGGATGGGTTGGTTAAGTAACACTTGGAGAGGTCAGGAAAAGGATGGGTTAGGTTAAGCAACATTTGGTGAGGTCGAGTAAAGGATGGGTGGGTTTAAGCAACACGAGGTGAGGACTGGAAAAGGATGGGTGGGTTAAGCAACACTTGGTGAGGTCGGGTAAAGGATGGGTGGGTTTAAGCAACACGAGGTGAGATCGGGAATAGGATGGGTGGGTTAAGCAACACTTGGTAAGGTCGGGAAAAGGATGGGGGGGTTAAGCAACACTTGGTGAGGTCGGGAATAAGATGGGTGGGTTAAGCAACACTTTGTGAGGTCGGGAAAAGGATGGGTGGGTTAAGCAACACTTGGTGAGGTCAGGAAAAGGATGGATGGGGTTAAGTAACATTTGTTGAGGTCGGGAAAAGGATGGGTGGGGCTAAGCAACACTAGTTGAAGTAGGGAAAAGGATGGGTTGGTTAAGTAACACTTGGAGAGGTCGGGAAAAGGATGGGTTAGGTTAAGCAACATTTGGTGAGGTCGAAACAAGGATGGGTGGGTTTAAGCAACACACATAGTGAGGTCAAGAAAAGGATGGGTGGGTTAAGCAACATTTGGTGAGGTCGAGTAAAGGATGGGTGGGTTTAAGCAACACGAGGTGAGGACTGGACAAGGATGGGTGGGTTAAGCAACACTTGGTGAGGTCGGGTAAAGGATGGGTGGGTTTAAGCAACACGAGGTGAGGTCGGGAATAGGATGGGTGGGTTAAGCAACACTTGGTGAGGCCGGGAAAAGGATGGGGGAGTTAAGCAACACTTGGTGAGGTCGGGAATAAGATGGGTGGGTTAAGCATCACTTTGTGAGGTCAGGAAAAGGATGGGTGGGGCCAAGCAATATTTGGTGAGGTCGGGAAAAGAATGGGTGAGTTAAGCAACACTAGGTGAGGTCGGGAAAAGGATGGGTGGGTTAAGCAACACTTGGTGAGGTCGGGAAAAAAATGGGTGGGTTAAGCAACACATGGTGAGGTCGGGAAAATGATGTGTGAGGTTAAGCAACATTTGGTGTGGTCGAAAAAAGGATGGGATGGGTGGGGTTAAGCAACATTTGGTGTGGTCGAGAAAAGGATGGGTGGGTTAAGCAACACTTGGTGAGGTCAGGAAAAGGATGGGTGGGGTTAAGTAACATTTGTTGAGGTCGGGAAAAGGATGGGTGGGGCTAAGCAACACTAGTTGAGTTGGGAAAAGGATGGGTTGGTTAAGTAACACTTGGAGAGGTCGGGAAAAGGATGGGTTAGGTTAAGCAACATTTGGTGAGGTCGGGAAAAGAATGGGGGGGTTAAGCAACACTTGGTGAGGTCGGGAATAAGATGGGTGGGTTAAGCAACACTTTGTGAGGTCGGGAAAAGGATGGGTGGGTTAAGCAACACTTGGTGAGGTCAGGAAAAGGATGGGTGGGGTTAAGCAACACACATAGTGAGGTCAAGAAAAGTATGGGTGGGTTAAGCAACACTTGGTGAGGTCGGGAAAAGAATGGGTGGGTTAAGCAACACATGGTGAGGTCGGGAAAATGATGTGCGAGGTTAAGCAACATTTGGTGTGGTCAAAAAAAGGATGGGATCGGTGGGGTTAAGCAACATTTGGTGTGGTCGAAAAAACGATGGGTGGGGTTAAGCAACATTTGGTGAGGTCGGGAAAAGGATGGGTGGGTTAAGCAACACTTGGAGAGGTCAGGAAAAGGATGGGTGGGGTTAAATTACATTTGTTGAGGTCGGGAAAAGGATGGGTGGGGCTAAGCAACACTAGTTGAAGTTGGGAAAAGGATGGGTTGGTTAAGTAACACTTGGTGAGGTCGGGAAAAGGATGGGTGGGGCTAAGCAACACTAGTTGAAGTTGGGAAAAGGATGGGTTGGTTAAGTAACACTTGGAGAGGTCGGGAAAAGGATGGGTTAGATTAAGCAACATTTGGTGAGGTCGAAACAAGGATGTGATGAGTTAAGCAACACACATAGTGAGGTCAAGAAAAGGATGAAAAAAAAAAAAAAAATGTAACATTTTTCCGTTACGCGTCACATTTTTCCGTTACGCGCCATCAAACTGGGGTCAAACAGAAAATTCAAGATGGCACCTATGTTTTTTAATGGTTTCCACCAAAAAACCATAAAAAAACATGGGCGCCATCTTGAATTTTCTTTTTGACCCCATTTTCGTAATTAACAACTCCAAAAACCATGAAAATGACACTCATGAAATAAAACCACAAAAAAAACATGGGCGCCATCTTGAATTTTCTTTTTGACCCCATTTTCGTAATCAGCTACCCCAAAAACCATGAAAAGGACACCCATGAAGAAAAACCAAAAAAAACATGGGCACCATTTTGGATTATCTTTTTGACCCCATTTTCATAATCAGCGACCCCAAAAACCATGAAAACGACACCCAAGACAAAAAAATAACAAAGGAAAACATGGGCGCCATCTTGGAATTCTTTTTGACCCTATTTTCGTAATCAGCGACCCCAAAAACCATGAAAAGAACACCCATGAAGAAAAACCAAAATAAACATGGGCACCATTTTGGATTATCTTTTTGACCCCATTTTCGTAATCAGCGACCCCAAAAACCATGAAAACGACACCCATGACAAAAAAAAACAAAAGAAAACATGGGCTCCATTTTGGATTTTCTTTTTGACCCCATTTTCGTAATCAACGACCTCAAAAACTATGAAAATGACACCCATGATTAAAGTATAAAAAAGAAGTGAAACTTCTTTATGACGTTACTTTTCAAAAAATAATTTACTATATGCAACTTTACAGAAATAGGTTAAATAAAGTTAAATCAGATAAAGTTTAATAAAAGGCTTTTATTATCATAGACATAACTACAAATTCTACAATTATTTCATTTTAGCTTACTACTACAAAGATTATTATTGAAAAAGATGGCGGGTAACGGAAAAATGTGACGCGTAACGAAAAAATGTTACACTAAATTTTTTCCCCATCCTTTTCTTGACCTCACTATGTGTGTTGCTTAACCCCACACATCCTTGTTTCGACCTCACCAAATGTTGCTTAATCTAACCCATCCTTTTCCCGACCTCTACAAGTGTTACTTAACCAACCCATCCTTTTCCCACCTTCAACTAGTGTTGCTTAGCCCCACCCATCCTTTCCCGACCTCAACAAATGTTATTTAACCACACCCATCCTTTTCCTGACCTCTCCAAGTGTTGCTTAACCCACCCATCCTTTTCTTGACCTCACTATGTGTGTTGCTTAACCCCACCCATCCTTTTCCCGACCTCACCAAATGTAGCTTAACCAACCCATCCTTTTCCCGACCTCCCTAAGTGTTGCTTAACCTACCCATTCTCTTTTCGACCACACCTAATGTTGCTTAACCTCACCCATCATTTTCCCGACCTCACCAAGTGTTGCTTAACCTACTCATCCTTTTCTTGACCTCACCAAGTGTTGCTTAACCCACCCATCCTTTTCCCGACCTCACCAAATGTTGCTTAACCCACCCATCGTTTTCTTGACCTCACCAAGTGTTGCTTAACTCACCCATCCTTTTCCCGACCTCAACAAATGTTACTTAACCCCACCCATCCTTTTCCTGACCTCCCCAAGTGTTGCTTAACCTACCCATTCTCTTTTCGACCACACCTAATGTTGCTTAACCTCACCCATCATTTTCCCGACCTCACCAAGTGTTGCTTTACCTACTCATCCTTTTCTTGACCTCACCAAGTGTTGCTTAACCCACCCATCCTTTTCCCGACCTCACCAAATGTTGCTTAACCCACCCATCGTTTTTTCGACCACACCAAATGTTGCTTAACTCACCCATCCTTTTCCCGACCTCAACAAATGTTACTTAACCCCACCCATCCTTTTCCTGACCTCACCAAGTGTTGCTTAACCCACCCATCCTTTTCCCGACCTCACCAAATGTTGCTTAACCCCACCCATCGTTTTTTCGACCACACCAAATGTTGCTTAACCTCGCACATCATTTTCCCGACCTCACCATGTGTTGCTTAACCCACCCATTCTTTTCCCGACCTCACCAAGTGTTGCTTAACCCACCCATCCTTTTCCCGACCTCACCAAATGTTGCTTAACCCACCCATCGTTTTCTTGACCTCACCAAGTGTTGCTTAACTCACCCATCCTTTTCCCGACCTCAACAAATGTTACTTAACCCCACCCATCCTTTTCCTGACCTCCCCAAGTGTTGCTTAACCTACCCATTCTCTTTTCGACCACACCTAATGTTGCTTAACCTCACCCATCATTTTCCCGACCTCACCAAGTGTTGCTTTACCTACTCATCCTTTTCTTGACCTCACCAAGTGTTGCTTAACCCACCCATCCTATTCCCGACCTCACCTCGTGTTGCTTAAACCCACCCATCCTTTACCCGACCTCACCAAGTGTTGCTTAACCCACCCATCCTTGTCCAGTCCTCACCTCGTGTTGCTTAAACCCACCCATCCTTTACTCGACCTCACCAAGTGTTGCTTAACCCACCCATCCTTTTCTTGACCTCACTATGTGTGTTGCTTAAACCCACCCATCCTTGTTTCGACCTCACCAAATGTTGCTTAACCTAACCCATCCTTTTCCCGACCTCTCCAAGTGTTACTTAACCAACCCATCCTTTTCCCAACTTCAACTAGTGTTGCTTAGCCCCACCCATCCTTTTCCCGACCTCAACAAATGTTACTTAACCCCACCCATCCTTTTCCTGACCTCACCAAGTGTTGCTTAACCCACCCATTCTCTTTTCGACCACACCTAATATTGCTTAACCTCACCCATCATTTTCCCGACCTCACCAAGTGTTGCTTAACCTACTCATCCTTTTCTTGACCTCACCAAGTGTTGCTTAACCCACCCATCCTTTTCCCGACCTCACCAAATGTTGCTTAACCCACCCATCGTTTTCTTGACCTCACCAAGTGTTGCTTAACTCACCCATCCTTTTCCCGACCTCAACAAATGTTACTTAACCCCACCCATCCTTTTCCTGACCTCCCCAAGTGTTGCTTAACCTACCCATTCTCTTTTCGACCACACCTAATGTTGCTTAACCTCACCCATCATTTTCCCGACCTCACCAAGTGTTGCTTTACCTACTCATCCTTTTCTTGACCTCACCAAGTGTTGCTTAACCCACCCATCCTTTTCCCGACCTCACCAAATGTTGCTTAACCCACCCATCGTTTTTTCGACCACACCAAATGTTGCTTAACTCACCCATCCTTTTCCCGACCTCAACAAATGTTATTTAACCCCACCCATCCTTTTCCTGACCTCACCAAGTGTTGCTTAACCCACCCATCCTTTTCCCGACCACACCAAATGTTGCTTAACCCCACCCATCGTTTTTTCGACCACACCAAATGTTGCTTAACCTCGCACATCATTTTCCCGACCTCACCTCGTGTTGCTTAACCCACCCATTCTTTTCCCGACCTCACCAAGTGTTGCTTAACCCACCCATTCTTTTCCCAACCTCACCAAATATTGCTTGGCCCCACCCATCCTTTTCCTGACCTCACCTAGTGTTACTTAACCAACCCATCCTTTTCCCAACTTCAACTAGTGTTGCTTAGCCCCACCCATCCTTTTCCCGACCTCAACAAATGTTACTTAACCCCACCCATCCTTTTCCTGACCTCACCAAGTGTTGCTTAACCCACCCATCCTTTTCCCGACCACACCAAATGTTGCTTAACCCCACCCATCCCATCCTTTTTTCGACCACACCAAATGTTGCTTAACCTCGCACATCATTTTCCCGACCTCACCATGTGTTGCTTAACCCACCCATTTTTTCCCGACCTCACCAAGTGTTGCTTAACCCACCCATCCTTTTCCCGACCTCACCTAGTGTTGCTTAACTCACCCATTCTTTTCCCGACCTCACCAAATATTGCTTGGCCCCACCCATCCTTTTCCTGACCTCACAAAGTGTTGCTTAACCCACCCATCTTATTCCCGACCTCACCAAGTGTTGCTTAACTCCCCCATCCTTTTCCCGACCTCACCAAGTGTTGCTTAACCCACCCATCCTTGTCCAGTCCTCACCTCGTGTTGCTTAAACCCACCCATCCTTTACTCGACCTCACCAAGTGTTGCTTAACCCACCCATCCTTTTCTTGACCTCACTATGTGTGTTGCTTAAACCCACCCATCCTTGTTTCGACCTCACCAAATGTTGCTTAACCTAACCCATCCTTTTCCCGACCTCTCCAAGTGTTACTTAACCAACCCATCCTTTTCCCAACTTCAACTAGTGTTGCTTAGCCCCACCCATCCTTTTCCCGACCTCAACAAATGTTACTTAACCCCACCCATCCTTTTCCTGACCTCACCAAGTGTTGCTTAACCCACCCATCCTTTTCCCGACCTCAACAAATGTTGCTTAACCCCACCCATCGTTTTTTCGACCACACCAAATGTTGCTTAACCCCACCGATCCCATCCTTTTTTTGACCACACCAAATGTTGCTTAACCTCGCACATCATTTTCCCGACCTCACCATGTGTTGCTTAACCCACCCATTCTTTTCCCGACCTCACCAAGTGTTGCTTAACCCACCCATCCTTTTCCCGACCTCACCTAGTGTTGCTTAACTCACCCATTCTTTTCCCGACCTCACCAAATATTGCTTGGCACCACCCATCCTTTTCCTGACCTCACAAAGTGTTGCTTAACCCACCCATCTTATTCCCGACCTCACCAAGTGTTGCTTAACCCCCCCATCCTTTTCCCGACCTCACCAAGTGTTGCTTAACCCACCCATCCTATTCCCGACCTCACCTCGTGTTGACATCCATGACCGAAAAACCATAAAAAACATGGGCGCCATCTTGAATTTTCTTTTTGACCCCATTTTCGTAATCAGCGACCCCAAAAACTATGAAAAAGACAAACATGACAGACAAAACAAAAAAAAAACATGGGCGCCATCTTTGATTTTCCATTCGAACCCATTTTCATAATCAGCGACCCCTAAAACCATCAAAATGACACCCATGATGAAAGAATTAAAAAAAAACCCCTTTAAGTATGAGGCGTTATGTTACGTTTACTCCACAGAGTAAACCTCTGTGGCCATTAAGTCGCGCAAATGTCCACTCGCGCAAGTTTCCACTCGCGCAATTGTCCTTTCGCGCAAAAGTCCGTTCGCGCAAAAGTCCAATCGCGCAAAAGTCCATTCGCGCATGTGTCCTGGCGCGCAAATGTCTATTCGCGCAAATGTCCAATCGCGCAAAAGTCCATTCGCGCATTTGTCTTTTCGCTCAAAAGGGTTCGCGCAAGTGTCTTTCGCGCAAATGTCTTTCGCGCAACTGTCTTGATACCGTTTGTGAGTTGATACTCAATAATTTTACACTGATATGCTTCATCCGCTGTTTCATGATGTATTGAGGGAAACCAAAATTGTATTTTGAATGCAGGGATTAGAAAAACAAATAGAACGATGGCGCTAGGTTTTGAAGCTTTCAAAAATATTAAAGTTTTTTGTTTTTCGCATATAGTTTCCGGACCATTTGCCCAACCTACTAAATTAATTTGTCTCATTTTAGGTACTTGCATAGGGACAAATTTGGCTATTTGTCTTTTCGACCACTTTTAGACGAAAAGAAAATTATAGTTGAAAATTTTACTTTCATCATAATAATTAAGTAGGAACTGATATACGTAGGCATTTTGTGTCATCTCTGTCCACGAGGAATCCTTATATTTAACCAGTACGTACCTAACACGTCGCCCAACGAGCTTTATAATAATATTTATTACGTAATTGGTGAAATAGTAATATTTTGTGGCGAGCTCATCCACGATATTTACAGATATATTTTTTTATTACAATGCCCTGTAAAACCCGCAAAATAATATTCAAAATAATTAAATAACTTAAAATTGCATGGCCTGATTTGGCACAAAGGAGATGGAAACGATTACTTACATACATTTTGGGCCTGGATGTGAGGAGATGAAAATGGTATCAATTAATAAATTCAGACTTATCAGCCCCTCGCTGAAAATTCTGTTAGTTTTGACAATCTGAGACCTGAGTTATTCAAGGTTTAGTAAAAGTGAGGTTATTTTATACAAAAGAGCTGATTAGGTTCTTTTAATCACTAATGTAGGATATGTCACCGTAAAATTGTCAAACACGTTATATTACAATATAACGTGTTTTTTCTCGCGATATTGTAATGTCTCGAATTATTGTCAACTAACATACGGAAGTATCTCTGCCCCCATAATCGGGACTTGGGGCACCCCCCCGTTAGGTTAGTTAGGTTCCTTTAAACCCTGCACTCGGAAATAGGGGCCCCGTCGACTACGCTTTTTAGGGGGAATATAAAGTGTTTTAAGGTTATGTTATATTAATCGGTATTTCTCAGGAATGGTGCATTATCTTTTCATGAGAGTTGTGCCACTGGGCAAGGGGGACCCCTTCTTCCCTCCACACCGCGTAAGTTGACTACCATCGCATGTATTTCACGAAAAATAATGCGTTTTGTTTTAAGCAGTATATTCATTTGACAATAATTCGAGACTTTACAATATCGCTAGAGATGTTACAATATAACGTTTTTGACAATTTTACGGTGACATATACATATTATATTTAGTGTAGAATGTTTGAAAAGTCATGGTCAAATATCGATGACTTGAAGCCATAAATAGTCAGCAGAAAGGATTTATCGAAAGGCATCAAGAATCAATAAAAAACACATTTTAATCTAGTACATGGTATAGATAATCATCATAAATTATGTAAGTATTGTTAAAATGTCGTTTAGAAATTGTGCAGGTGTTACAATATTGTCTTGGTACCCAGCTCATCCAGGTTATATTTACTTTCAGAGTTAGGTGCAAGCCACTTCCGTCCAAAGGTCATCGACCTAGGATATTGCAGTAATTCGTTGCAACCCTACAACTATTCACACAATGATCCATATTTTCAATAATATTCAAGAAAAGCCGATGGCAAAATTCAAAAAAACACTTCCAAGTTAAACGTGTGAGCGATCTTTGGTGTGTCCAGAATATAAGCAAGTGTCGTACAAGGTAGGCAGGGTCGGAATCCGTAATAAACAAAGCAGTGGTCTTTGAAATTATAAAATAATCGGGAAAGCACTCAAGACGTAACGGAAAACACGAAACGAAGAGAACTTAAGAATTGGCAATTGTCAATGTCGGTCCGCTGTCAATGCTGTCACAGATAATATAAAACTAATTCTTTTATTTAAAATATGACTTATTTAATCAATACGAAATCGATCATGATTTAGGTTTTGAGTTATAACATTTTCTTTATTAAAGTAACTGTAATTAAATGAACTTTGTTGTAAACCAGTATTAACATACTTTGAGTTAATTACCTAGCGCAAAGCACTTGTTTTTATAATTCTGTAATCGATTAATTCAATCGTTAATGTTATTAAAACAATCTTTCTCATTTTTCTCCTCTTCCAGATTGAGAATTGAGCTGATTTTTCATATTTTGAAATAGAAAAATATGACTAATTTTTTAGACTATATCTCAATTAAATATTGGCCTACCGTTTTCCTTATAATTTTCTTAATAAGCCTTATGTGATCTGAGAAAGAAAATGGTTATTTCATTTTTTTTTGCACTATTTTTTTGCGCACTGAGTTACTGACCCAGTCAGTTTGCACTGGAAGAAAATGACTCAACTGTGTTTTCAGGCTATCCTAGATAAATCATCATAATTATTTTAAACTTTAAATCAATTTTGCCCGTTTTCATTTGAATAAAAATAATCAACCACAAATCATCAAATGACTGAAAATGCAATAGTCAGCTGTGACACAAAACGCAGTAATAAACTTCATAGGTACGACTGTATCCACAGGCAAGAAATACACAACTTTTGAAACGTAAGGCATCAAAACAGCTATCGGACTAAAATTGTTTTTTTTGTTACATTTAATTCTGTTTGTTTTAGGTAAGTTACTTAGTATACTCATAAAAACCAAGGAATCCAAAAAGCCCAAGGCTTTTCTAAAGCTATAATATCAGGAATCTTGCCGATTTATTAAAATAACGTTTTGTCATTATTCCAAAATACAAAATCATGTATAGTACTAAGTATGTTGTACTTGAGTTTAATTTCAGCTCTAGATTAACGTATCACTGTTTTAAAATAAACATTTTAAATAACTCTCTAAATAAGTCCTATCAGTATTTAGCAACATATTAGCACACAGTATCTACACTTATGTGCTCTTAGATTTTTTCCTCATAATGAAAGCTCTCATCACTCATATGTGCAAATTACATTCATCAATCACTTCGTTCATTATCCGTTGACAAGCAGTTAATTAACTAATTAAATACCTTTCACATCTCATTGTGTGATTTGTTTGTATTACAAACTGTTTTGAGAGAATCAAAATTGGCTTTAAGCCGCTAGCAAAATGTCCGTTTGATTTTGCTGACGTTTTAGAAGATGTTTTTTTGCTTGCTTAATTTTAGAATTGACAAGTTACTCTTTTGAGACCATGTTTCAGAGTAAAAGATCGTTCCATTTTTAAATTACTTTTTACTCCCTAGGGAATAAACGGTCACTTTAATCCCGCTTCGTAGGGCTATAACGGCGTACTTTTAGAGCATGAGAAGTGAAAACATAATTTTAAGTTGATGTTGGCCAACTTTCATTAATTAAGGAGCCAAAAGAAGAAGAAAACCCGATAGAACATTTCAGAAACGTATAGGGGTTTCTTCTACATATACTGCACGTATATATAAGTACTATAATTATGTATAAACAACTTAATCGTCAACACGAAGCGATTTATAACTTCATGTCACAAGACTATGTTCAAATTAAATTATAATAATTAAATTAAATGTGAATAATTAATTTAATGTTGAAAATGGACCGTATTATAGACATAATACCTTAGATAGTTATGTCTGTCAGTGTGTGACATGTGACTGAGCCTCACTGAGTACATTACATCACGCTTGACTCCAAGGGGGCTCGGATCCTTCTTCATTATTTAAGTTAAGCCCTTCAAGGGGTTATTACTAGGGTGTTTTGATAGTAGCCACTGTTTGTTTGCACATTTTTTACGTTAGGGTATTTTTCTACATGAATTATGTAATTGCCGTGCAATATTATTGTCAGTTACAGATGTGTACAGGTTCGAATTAAAAAAAAAACAGGTAGGTATATGTTTTACCGAGTTGCCTAAAACTCAAAATCTCTCGCTAATAATTTTTGGTAATTTTCGCCGTAAAGATAACTTTGTAAAACTTCAATTATTTATGGAAGTTCAGCTAATGTAGTGTGTTTGAACGCAGTGCACACATCGAATGCATCGTTGTTTCGGTCGATATGTATCCAACGATCCGATGCCGACAACTGTCACTCCACTGTTCACCGCTAAACATGGTACATAAAAACATCCTAATGAAATGCTAAGTAAAAAATACAGAGCACTAGAACTAACTTTACAGTACGTCTAGCTCCATCTCTTTCCCACACCGAATACTGCCTTGAGAGATCATGGTAACCCCCAAGTAGATGCTCTATTTCTGCTCCATGTCGAATCTGCCTTCGTTTGCAAAACTTAAATGAAATATATAATAAAGAGAGGCAAAAACGCCACATTCAGCTTACAAATTGAGCTTACAACTCTTCCATACAAAAAGGAAATCAGAAAAAACCTCATATAACAAAATGTGCACATTACAAAATTCCGGAAGCACTCGGCTAATTACAAAAAGTCCTCTTTAAGTTTCGTTTAAAATTCCGGACGCGCATAATTTCATTACACTGCACTTGACTGCCCGGGCCGAAATGCATGGATGACGTAGTTACGTTATCTTCCCGCCGGCCAGCGGGCGGTAATTACTCACTTCCGTAACTTCCGGTCACCCCTGCATCCCTTTATGGGCTTCATATTTTAATGGCGGAGAGATTTGCACAATTTATAGTGTTTTTCGTGGAACAAGTTTTAGTTTTATGTGGCTGAAAAAGTTTGTGTGGCTATCTCACGTACTCACTACTCACGTATTAATGTTGGAGGTAGTTCTAGCTGTAGTTTGTATTGCCGTGACTGAAGTATGAGGATAAGCTTTAATTTGTTACTGGTAAATGGAACGTATTCAAATAAAATTAACAACTACATGATTAAGTTTACTTGTAAGTGCAAAATGGTTCCACACAGCTACTTACATATATTTCATAGTGCCTATTGTGAAAACCGGACATTCATAACGTATCGATTTAAAATATTCCACAACGCGTTGGCACATCGTTTATAAGTTACAACTACTTACAAGTAAAACATGGCTGATTCAATCGCATTGTACTGTTACTTTCAGCTCCACATAATCACGTGGAAATTCTCGTTTGCACACATACACTTTAATCTCACCTCTTATCCTGAAAATTTCAGTTTTACACTCGAAATCTTTGTCCCTAACGGCTAATAAAACAAGACAGTCAACTTAAAAACCTCAAAAGTCTATTCTATTGGGAAGCCAAAATAGGTGACCTAAATTTCGTACCGTCTCCGAACTTAAACATATTTGTTAGGTCAAAGTTTATCAGGTCATTTTATTCTAGTAACGAAACCCCAGAGCTTTATAACCTGGCCTATATCCATCTAGACAACTGTTACTAAAGCTGCAGCATGATTACAAGCTGTATCCCGTAGTGTATGATTACGCAAATGCTACGCGTGACGTGTTGAGAACAATGAGAACAAAGTGCAATTGTATGAATGGCTGCCATGACTGCACGAGATCATATCGGAGATGTGAGGACCACTCCTAGACGTTGTGTTGAGTAGCGGGATCGTCATTTAGCTAAATTATAGGGGAAACTACGATGTTTGGACAATGGAATGAGATATTTATATATTGCAACAGTTTTGTTGGTTTATCAGACTGTAAACTACGGGTGATGGCAAGCGCTTTCTTTTTCTATTGCTACAGTGGACAAATCCGAAGTAAAAGAAAATCAACACGCCGAAATCATTATGACAAACAATGATGCCAATCGTAGTTTGTTATTAGCGATATTTCTTTACCCTTAACGGTTCACCCGACCCGTCCTATTCAAGCTGCAATTCTATGCACATTATTTTAAGACACTGCAATAGGAATCTCACTCGTGTGTACAAGCACTTTCAAGGAATCGAGGCATCGTACAATGTTCCAATTAGTGTCCATCCAATAACATAGTGCACATGCAATATTCCTCGCCCAACACCATGTAACATGTAACTATCCTCTAAAGGCGGCCTTAAAAACTGCGCTTAGCAAGTGTAATAACATAACTGGCGATACCAACTCGTCTGCGATGCGATCTGACGGATAGTCGCATAAAAAGTCGCGTCCAATAGCGACTAATCGCAGTCATTACCCCTGTATGGACTACTGCGGCGTAGAGTAGTGTGGGGCAGACAGTTTCAGGCATTTAATATTACTAAGCATACATTCAAAGGGCCACGACGAACCCACGACAATATTTTCGTAATGAAAAAAGTTTTTAATAATCAATGAAAAGTTCAGAAAATAATGAAAATGAGATATAATTAGGGTTTGAGATATGTTTCGGTGTGTGAGTTAACTTGAAAATAATACAGAATATCTTTCAGATACCAGAATTAGAGCTAACGCTAACTAAAACTGAACAGTGTCAGCAAAAGAAAGATGTATCAAATTGTCCTGCTCTCTCTACAGGTAACTACTCTATGTAACCGCAGGACATTTACGGGCGCGGGCGAACGGACACAAAAACGGACTGGCAGCCGCTGCCTGCTTAGTGGACAATTACTTATCGACGCCGGGGACATGTCAGTCTTGTTGGGAAGGCTTATTCTGGAGCCAAGCTGAACTATATTGTTAGTATGTAGCGAACTAGTAAAACAGGCATGTCGTAGGTGCAAAATGGGAAAAGAGAAACCCAAACTCCATAGAAATTTGGGCCTGGCTAAGATTTAAATAGGTTAATTAAGCAAAATAGTTTCGGCTTTCGTGAGCACAACGGCAAGTGTTGTAGTCTATTTTAGTTAGTTTTTTCTGTATGAAAACAACAACGAAATGAATACATGAAAGTGTCACTGTTGATGAAATACGACGGTTAGGCGTGCTACACGCATGTTCGGGTAGACCTGCTTCAGTAGTTCAGTACAACCGGCAAAATATCTGTTCGTTTTTGTGTTTATGTAGCACCTCTTTATAGGTTGGTGCATCTGGAAAAATGTGTCTAAAAGTGAAGTTAAGAAAAAGACCGTAGCATTTTGTTTCTAAGCCTATTAAAACCACACCGTCTCATTTCGCTGTAGATTCTTGATAAGCGAGACCCATTCCAATCATTTCGCCACACGCACCATAAATCTTCGACCACATACCAGCAGCTTTATCTGCGAAACGCCACACTTATCGATTTAAGGGTTAGAAAAAATATTTAGGTCGCCGAAGGCCTTTTTCCTTGCGTTGTTGGCATTCCTTGGACCCTGGACTCAGAACTTTGTAATTTATCGTAAGGATAGTCCGTCCTTAGGAATGTGTGAGTTGCCAAAGTTGGTCGGTTAAAACTTTGTAATTTTCAAGGGATAAGTGAGCAACGATCTTCTAAGAAAACATGATCTACTATGGATCAAACTTCGCAAGTAAAGTGTACAAACGGTTGAAAGTTTGCCAATGTTATCGATTTCTATCGGTTTTCACAAGCAAAAGCAAGCTCGGCCTTTATTTCTATGTAGTAATTTACAGCATCGACTAAAACAAATACATAGTAAAAAGGAAAACTGCAACACATATGCAGAACCTGTTGAATTTCGTGGTAACATGCACGTATACCATTGCATAATCTCCATCTTCTCACAATTTCCAGAATACACTTTCCTCACTCTCTTCATAGTATCAGCACGCTACAAATCCGGGGCGGGTGAGCAGGCGCTCGCAGGGATCGTGGGTAAAAAGGAAGCTATGCGGAAGGCATGCGTGCGCGCCGCTTCACTTGTGAGCGACGCCGCGCAGTCGCACGGGTAGGGACGCGTGCCGCATCCATCATACTTCTTGATAATTATGTATGGAGATCGAGGATCAAAGAAGGGGAGATATGACAAAACTGTACAAATCTTGAAATTAAAAAAAACCGTGGGCTCTCGACTCGTCTTTCTGATACCTACTTAAAAATTGGAAGATTATATTCATCTCAATCTTTTTAATTTTTGAACTGAAATGCGTTGTTCAACTTACTTTTCTGCTTAAAAATTTCTGTAGAAACCTCACCAACATTCAGGCACGTATACAGGGGGGGAGGGGGATAGATGAGATTTATCCCCCCCCCTTCGAAATTTGACTGAAAATAAACGGGAACACAACCACTGCGAAGTATTTAAATAATTTTATACCGTTTTTACACAGTTCTAACTATGGGCGCCGGCCACAGGGTGCAAGGTGCCCGTAACGGAAATATAAATACAATTACATAAATTTTACTGTACTTCTTTTTTATTTCTGGGTGTCCCCAATAACAAAATTAACTTAATTTATCACAAAATATACGAACGTGCTCAGACATGTTATGTCCTTTGCGTTCATAAGCTTTTCTTTATAAATTGGCTGACTGGCGTTTTGCTTTTATAAAGGACAAAAGAAAACCTATCAAATTCGAGGTGAATGTAAAAAATTTCAAACTCGCGGCGCTTGCTTTTCGAGTTCTAATATTTTTTCGTTGATGGGGTTTTCTGGATAGATTGGCCAAATTACTCCTTGAAACTTACGTATTTATTTAATTTCATGAAAACGTTCGAATTTTTTTGCACTTCGAACGTTTTCATGAAATTAAATAAATATTATAATACTAGCTTCTGCCAGCGGCTTCGCCCGCGTGAAGTTTGAAATTATCCCACGGGATCTTATTACCGGGATAAAAAGTATCCTATGTGTTAATCCAGGTAATAAACTATCTGTGTGCTAAATTTGATCCAAATCCGTTCAGTAGTTTTTGCGTGAAAGAGTAACAAACATCCACACATACATCCATACTTACAAACTTTCACATTTATAATATTAGTAGGATTTGAAGGCCATCTTCCTTGAAAATTGTGCCGGCGCCCATACCCAGTTATCATGGTTGACCCCCCCGAACCAAAAGTCTGGATACGTGCTTGCCGGCATTGACATTCTTGGGGCAATCCCGCCATACTATTCCCAATCATAGTATCGCCTGAAAAACAAAATCAACTGTTGCTAACTGGCTACCACCAGAAGACCGTCAAGGTCGAAGCCGAGGTTGAACACCGGTGAAATGATTCAACTGTCTTGACTCAACGAAATTAATCAGACATCAACATCATAATTATGTGATAACGTGCTTTAACTTCTTTTTCCAGACCTCTACCTACAGCTTTCTGAAGCTGAAGAAATTAATGCCATTGCCATTACTAATAACATTGCCATGTCCATAATTTTTCAGCAATCCACGTCGGGTTCCACAGAATATTCATAAAAGGTATGTAGATACCGCTCGGCAGCCGCAAACATATTGTACAACATGGCGCATTCAATAACTTCAAGTTATGATAATCACTATTACTTTTATTGCTAATGTCCAGTTTTTTTATATAATTCATGTTAAACAAGCCATTAAAGGATGCCAGGGATTTCAATTGAGGAAAACTTGCTTGATTTCCTAGGTAGAAACTTGTTTTTTTTTATGATTTGAGAAGGCTTGCCAGTTTTTCTTTTAGATTTCGGCGAATATCTGGATTAGTGCCGGGACTTCTTGACTAGCTCTTATAACCATCACGCCATCATTATATGTAATACCTACTAGTATAAATATATGTAGTAACCCAGGCTTAATACATCTTTTCATTGAAATAAACCAGAAGGCAATTTCGCACAACTTACATATTATGTCACTGTAAAATTGTCAAACACGTTATATTACAGTATAACGTGTTTCTCTCTAGCGATATTGTAAACTCTCGAATTATGGTCAACTGAACATACGGAAGTATCACGGCTCCCACACCCGTTAGGTTAGTTAGGTTCCTTTATATCCTGCACTCAGAAATAGGGGCTCCGTCGACTACGCTTTAAGGGAATATAAAGTGTTTTAAGGTTAGGTTATATTAATCGATATTTCTCAGGAATGGTACAGTATCTTTTCATGAGACTCGTACCACTGGGCAAGGGGGACCCCTAGGCTCTTTCCCTCCACACCGTGTGAGTTGACTACCATCGCATGCATTTCACGAAAAATAATGCGCTTTATTGTAAGCAGTATGTTCGTTTGGCAATAATTCGAGAGTTTAAAATATCGCTAGAGAGATTAGAATATAACGTGTTTCTCTCGATATTGTAAACTCTCGAATTATTGTCAACTGAACATACGGAAGTATCTCTGCCCCCATAATCGGGACTTGGGACACCCCCCCGTTAGGTTAATTAGGTTCCTTTAAACCCTGTACTCGGATATAGGGGCCGCACAAAGCGGGGCTCTGTCGACTACGCTTTTTAGGGGAATATATAGTGTTTTAAGGTTAGGTTATATTAATCGGTATTTCTCAGAAATGGTACAGTGTCTTTTCCTGAGAGTGGTACCACTGGGCAAGGGGGAGGGGTCCTTCCCTCCACACCGCGTGAGTTGACTACCATCATCGCATGCATTTCACGAAAAATAATGCGTTTTATTGTAAGCAGTATGTTCGTTTGACAATAATTCGAGAGTTTACAATATCGCTAGATATATTACAATATAACATATTTGTCAATTTTACGGTGACATATACATTCTTCTGAAGGTTATAGCGGTTATCATGATATAGAGATTCCTTTCAATATTAGAGTTACGACTGGAGTAACTCGTGTTAATATTGAATAACGCCCAGTTTTTCTCGAAAATGAGGTAAGTACGTGTTACCCACCACAAACACGTCCCACGCACGTAATAAACTGATATTATGAGCTACCATGAAAGTAGCTAACGCCCCTAACACTTTATCGATCGCTAGACTACGTAAATATACTTAATAAACGCAATATTAATACAAATAATGACCCCAACTGCTCAAGATTCACGTCACAGCTCCGTGACAGTCCTCCCTTATAAATCCAATAAGTACGATATCCGTTTGTCCCCGGCTATCTCCGGAACAAGGTGCTAATGAGACGCTGTTGATGTTAGAACATAAATATTTCGGTGTATAAAAATTTATATGATCGAATAGTAGTGAATTGCAGTTGAAGCTAATCCGAATTCTTTAAAAACATCCGCTGATAATCATATTATTATGTTAAAAAATAATTTACTCTTGCGTGCTACCCCTTTAAAACTTATAGACCTGTAACGAATACAGCAAATTATTCTGATCGTAAATAACGTTTATTAACACCGGAATGTCGGAAAAGCTGTGACATGAAAGTTTGTTTGTAACGTTACAGCGTGGGCTGGTGTGGCACAGTTATTGTTTTAGAAAATTGTGTTTACGGTCTGAGTGACCTTGTGAATTCAGTGGGTGGCCTTCTTTGTGGTCACAGTAATTGTCTTTGGAGTTGTTAATCTAAAAGGAGAATAGAGTAATGGGAAGATTCAGTCCAATTCTTATGAAGAAACATCGAATATCATCCATTGATCAGTTATAGAAGTCAGGTGCTATTTTGCGGAAATCCATGACATGGAATGTTATCCAACATATTGAGTTCCAATTCCGCGAAATAGGAGTATGCTATGCACTCAAACCTATAGTTAGTATACTCAAAAACACTACAGATTTTAGGTGTAACCCATGTGAAATATTATTGTTTTCCCTGCATGAGCTTTTAATTTATTTCCTATATTTTTACGGATGGGTGAGCGGTTTTACATCCTGCAATCAAGCCTCAAGAACTTGTATAAAAGAGCAACTGTGAACCTTACTTTATTACAATCTTTACAGATTCGTTGATGAAACATCGGGAACGTAGAACAGTTTGTCACGCACCCAGTCACAATCAGCTGTGCAAGTGCCGCAAGACTTATCATATAACAGATAATTGAGAAGGCAAACTCTTTACTTACGATGTCTTCAATTTTCATACAACATCATAAAAACCAAGGGTGCGTGCAAGACTGCCTCTGCACCATTTTACTTGTCCATATCATTACGAGTTACGACTCGTCATGATGGTGATCTGGCAACGAAACTTTGATGAGAGTATTTCGTTCTCGTACGACGTAAGTAAGATCGAAAAGGTTACCCGTGTATTATAATCTTGTCTGTCTACCTGAAGCGCCATCTTTAGTTTTTCACTGCAACTAATTATGTCGTGGCCAACCCTCCCGTGTTTAGCGCATCCTCACTGTTTGTCTTTAATATTTAGTGTCTATTAACAAAAGTTATACAATAATAATTCTGGCCTACTTATTAACTTCACCAAACGCTCCAATAATTACAACAACCCGTATGGAGGTTTTAATTGGGTTAACTTTTAGGGTTAGTTGAAAACCTCAACAACATCCTACTTCCTACTAATATTATAAATGCGAAAGTTTGTGAGGATGGATGTATGTTTGTTACTCTTTCACGCAAAATCTACTGAACGGATTTGGATGAAATTTTGCACAAGGATAGGGTATAACCTGGATTAACACATAGGGTACTTTTTATCCCGGTAAAAGATCCCATGGGACAATTATCAAACTTCACGCGGGCGAAGCCGCTGGCAGAAGCTAGTAGGTTTATAAATTATAAATAAATATTGCTGGACATTAACACACAGCGCCACCTAGTGCCACACTAAGCAAAGCTTGTGTCGTGGACACTAGATAGTTGATATACTACCTACATATATATTTTTTTGTTTGTGAATACATACTTATTATACATATAAACATCCATGACTCGGAAACAAATGTCCGTGCTCATCACACAAACATTTGCTCCTACCGGGATTCGAACCCAGGACCCTAACAACGTAAGGCAGCGTCACTACCACTACGCCAATCGGGTTATCCCGTATTATAGGGTTAATCAGGCCCAGAGTCCATTTACGTACATTAAAATATGCTGCAGGAAACTGCTGGAGTTATCCCGCGCGGTGCTTCTTTATTTAAACTGTTAACCCCTTTAAAAGAAGGGCAACCCGAAGAATGGTTTATCAAGGAAATGGTTTGGATGCCGGTTAACCTTTGAACCCGGTTAACCGGCCCCAGGAGGCCCAGGACCCAAATCATTATTAGCGTTAATTTGTCTGATGTTATACATAATTATATAATACCTACGAGATTAATCAAGCTTAATAATGCTGATGCTACACTCTATTAGCTTATAGCGATCTTTACAAAGTAGACAGTTCTTGAAAGTGGACCTTTTGCATCTTCTTGTCCTATTGGTTAACGGTATAAGATGAATGTCTGAAACAGCGGGCTGCAACTATTTGATATCATTGTTCTCTTGATTAGACAGGGAAGCACTATCGTCGCTAGATAGTGCTGTCTCTTTCTGAGGTTGCAACAACGTTGAAATAGAAATTTCACCGCTTGGTTCCTTTCAATTTGGCGAAGAATTTAAGTTTTCTGTTGTTTAGGATGGATCATTGTTTTATTATTATTTAACAAGGAGCTCCCGTCTAGTTTTTCAAAACCTAGCATCTCTTTAGCTGGTAATTGCCTTTTAGGAACAAAATACAGAGTAAAGCTTTCCTAGGAATATCAGGAGAATTCTTAGGAATATCATTAACACTGCAATACTTACACGGTTTTACTGCTATGAGAGATCACGAAGATACCCTGAAAAAGGCCGATTGGTTTCAAACTCAAAACTAGATGCCATCATTCATCAAATTCCTTATCCTCAAAAAGCTGCTGAAATGTCCTCCTTCAACAAATCGCCCAAAACACGTCATTGACGAGTTGATCACGTCTCGGAAACACATAATTGGCTATTAGAAGCCGCGGGTGCGCTGGCGCAGCGCCAGGCTGGCCAATCAGGTGCGCGACCGAAATACTGCAGAGTGAGGAACACGCCGGTTTCCTCACCGGGAACTGAGGTCGGAGGGCCTAGACATACTAACATACTATCAGTGATGACGATAACGTAAGAAATGGTAAGAAGTCGACAATTTCAAAATACCTTAAAACTCGCGTGCACGCCAAGTTCTTGGTAATGTTCAGGACTAGAAAGAGAAGCTGCAAGGATTTGTTTAGAATAGAACCTCTGAAACCTGACACCTTAAGAAAACGACAATCACATATGAATGATCAAGAGAAAACTATTAACTATTTATGAAATCAGAAAGTGCACTTGGAACAAACACCTTTTAGAAGTTACACGGCGATTCTCATGACTGCAACTTATAGCTTTCGCGAAAGCATTTAAACAACCGCGTAAAGCAGTGCAATAAATATATATGCACATACTTTATTGAGCTCTCTTGTAAACAAATTCACACACAAATAATTTGAAGTGCAGTCAACAAAACAAATGTAGAGTCATCAACTGAAGTACATCAACTCAACGATCACTGATTTGAAGTCTGTACCCGCGTATTGACGTGCCAACTTTCTTTCGCACTTTATATTACACTCTTCATTTGACCTTCAACCTTAGGCGTTTCCATTAAGGTTGTGGGTGGAGATTTTCAAGTGTAAAATTAATGTTTGTGTGTCTGTCTGTCGGCGCTTTGAACGTCCAATGATATACCAATACTTAAGATGTAGGGTCTCATTAACTCTGTAGGTGTTTTTGATCGCAAACGATATAACTAAGTGTTGGACAGATCGTTCGAGTAATGTCTATGTGGGCTCGAAGTATTTATACCAGGTGACTATGTATGGGCAACACGTTAAATAAAACTGTTACTTTGTTGGTCAATCAAGGTTGTTGGTGAGTGATGGTCAAAATAAATAATAAATCAAACAATTTGTAATGAGTTATGGCTGTGTTAACAGGAGTAGGTACATTGAAAGAGCCTTCACGGGTGACGATAAGTATCCAACAACAAATAGTTAAGTTCATAAACGTCTTTGTCTAATAATGACACTTCTGCATAGCACCTTTGGCAGTTTCTTTATTTAATTGCAAAATGGGCGTGTTCTTGATCTGGATCGCGTCTGAACTTATCATCATCTTCATCAGCCTATTAATGTTACCACTACTGGGACACATACCTCCTATGGGCTATAATCTATTACCAGGGCGGGCGGGCGATGTCACATGTCTTCGATTTTTTTGGTTCTAGGACATGCCGGTTTCCTCACGATATTTTCCTTCACCGTTTTGAGAGCAGTGGTGATTAATTAAATTACACAAAGTAATGCTCCTGTGTGGGTTAGAACCCACGACTAACTGTTCTTAAGTTGGGGCCGCCACCACTGGGCCACCGCTGCTCTCTGAGTTGTCACTATAAAACATATGAACATTCAGATCAGTTGCAGTCTCCACAACCTCCATATCCTCCACAGCTGATTTACCTGATGATTCCGACTTTGAATATAATGAGGTGTCTTTGGAAAGTGGAACACTTCAGGACGAAGAATAAACCCTCCCCACACATCGAGCTACGTCAGCGAGTAGTGTTCGCTTTTCAAATAATATTTGTCCACGACACGCCAAAAAGAAAAAAAACATTTGGATTTCAAAAATAGAACTTGAACTGTTTGTATGCCTTAGCCTAAGTAAATTACAGTAAAAAACATCAGAATTTCCGGATGTATTTAACTACATAGCTATCATTCATCACTATCATTCAGCACCATACTGATTCTATGGTAATACTAGTTTTAGTTTAATTTTCTGAAACTAGGTACCTTAGTTTCAGAAAACTCTCGTAAGTAATGTACGAGAAAATCAATAAAACGTCCGAGTTCTCACTTTCGCTCGTCAGACTACACAATAATTAGCCGAGTGAGTGTTTACGCCTCAATCTGCATTTTGAATGAGTTATTAACATAAATTCCCGTAATAACGTGTTCAAGCATTTTTTAGAGTTCCGCAAAACAATGCTGGGAAGAGTGGTGTATGTGGTCTGTCTCTAATTTTGAATGAAAGATTCATAACTCAGAGCATAAGCAACACTTTTCATCATGAAACTGTTCCTACTTTTATTTTTCTCATCAATTAAACATTTCTAGTTTTATATATCACTGTTCTAAGATAACATAATTATCATCCCTGTAATCCACGAAGGGTTGACAGAGGGCAAAATGTGGGTTTACTATTATTAGGTACTTGTATATCCAAATTTTTAGCCCAACAACAATTTATCCGACTCGGGCATTGTACCCGTGACCTTATGCTCAACAGTCGCAATTGCGACCACTAGACAGCCTACAGCGCTATAATCAGCCAACAGCTGTCCACACTGAAACAAAGAGCAGAGACAAAGACAAGCAGAGAAAAGCAGTACCAAAAGTAGTGCAGTGCAGGGCAAAGATAAGCAGTACCTTTGTGCTCTTCTTTCTTAATGTAATGTCCTATCAGGTATTTTGTGTGTACATAAATAAATAAAAAATATTTATTTGTCGCAAGGATATAGATATAGGTAGGGTAGTGGTATCTTCTATTGCTTGCCATTCAACTCGAAATCACATAAATAAAGGAAGAAATGGCGGAACAACATCTTCATTTATTTCTCCCAACTCGATTGTCAGCAACTCTCTTTGTTTCTGCTAAGCACAAATAAATCTAGAAATAAAACATACGGGTCTCTTCACCAAATCCCACTGAAACGTGTCCAACTCCGTAAGCTGCGCAGTGTCACGCGAATCAGCAGGAAGGCGCGGATCACATCGGTATGCGCGCGCGCAGCTTTGTAGAAAGCGCCGTAAATATAATGTGACAAAACGATCGCAACTCATCTTCATTCCAGAGATAATTCAATTAAATTGGGTTAGTGTGCTGATATTCTTGAAGATGGTTATGATGAGATATGTGATTAATGTGGATAATTTGTCGAGAACTTACAAGTTTAAAATTAATGATCGACCCTTTAACACTAATGGCTGGATCTTTCACCTATCTATACCAATATACTGAACAAGAATAAAATGTCACATGCAGCCCTATATTTTAGCCACAGTTTTTGTTTTATTCTGGATCGTTCTAACCTAAAGTTGTTTAGAACTTAAGGAGAACATCCATAATGGTAGAAAACGGTATAGTTAGTTGGTCATTCCTAGATTATGCAGACTATCATCAAGCAGCGGCTACCATTGTCACTACTTAGAAATACATTATGTTTATTGATTTCAGTCTCGTCAACATCTAAATAAAATGTTACTGTGACTCCCTCCCCCTTCTCTTCGATTCCTCCAACGATTATATTTGGCTAAGTTCTCGTCGCACCTCATTAACTTCAATACGGAATCATCGACACAACAAAGATAAATATTAATCGTCGTTGCAACACCACACATCGTAAATCCATAACCACTCTTCTAATTTACTACCAAGCTAACCGTTTTGTATCCAAATGATGACCGAAATAATTTCCTCACGAAACTAATTTGTCTTGAAATACATCATGGCGAAGAATTTGTATAATTGTAACATGTTATGTTTATTTATGAGATGATAAATCTGAACAAACGCCGGGCCATGGCAGCCTTATCGGGACTGGTTGTAAATTTTATAGACCTTAAAACAAACTTGGAATAAAGTGGTCGAATAAAACGGATAGGTGTGAGCTGTTTAGTGTGGACGATTGTCGTGTCGTGAGGGGCGGTTTGTAATGTGCAAGTAACTACTGAAAAACTTTAGTTTAAACGTACGTAATAGTATCAACGTGTCAAATGTGTGCGTTACGCAGTGCTTAAAAATAATATGGTTTCAAAGTTTTCACACTTGGTTTTCATTAAAGGCCGCGCGCGAGCTCCACCGATTCCGCGGAGCTCGCGAGCGGACTGTAAGGCCCGGGACAGATACAAGAGGCGTCAGGCGGAAGCGAGGCACACTTCTTTGCTTTTTTATACAAAATGTATAGAAGAGGTGTGGCGCGAGACATACTGAGACGGCGTGGCACGGAAGCGGCGCGGGCGCCTCTCCCTCTTCCTCGACGCACCCGCAGTTAGCAGTTAGCAGACGGCGAAAACGCGTGACAATATAGACTTGAAAAACGAGAATGCGCCAGCGCCGCGCCTTTCCGACACCGTTAGCGCGCCGGTTCTGCGCCGCGCCATCACCTCGCCAGCGCTGCGCCCACGCGTTGCCTCCGCCCGACACCAGACCTCGTGTATTTGTCCCGCGCCTAACTAACACGCCAATATTTCGCAGATGCGGACGTTAAAAAGTTTTTCAGTCATGAACTACGCGCCCAATGCGTCACAAGATTTACAAGACATCACTATTGTATACTTGTACTTGATCCAACTAGGTAGTCGTGTCGTGGTATGTGAAAGTCTTCCGACCAAACTAGGTGTGTTCCTGATTGAGTTTTTACTGCACCCCAACAGTTGTCCGTCCGCGTGTCTCGTTATCACTGGAACTCGTCCAATTACTGATAACGCGGAGATACCTCCGATGTGAGCCGCGTTTTACTGCAAGTGAATCAGTTTCCATCTCATTATGGCGTCGTGAGCTGCTCCTTATCTGATTAACGACGTCTTGAGCAACGTCCTGGTGCATTGAATATCCTGGGGCTGATGGAAAGGATACATTGCATAATCAGTAAATCAACAAGTACTGCTGACTTTATGACTTACCTAGAGACCACAACCAGCGAGTACCTATTAGTGTAGAACTGTCGCCACGTTTCTCTAATTAACTCTTGTGTTCGTCTTGTGACACCTCACCAATGAATGGACGTTGGCCATCAATACGAGTCTTTCCCCTTTTAACCTAGCATCATATTAATGTTATATTATTCCCGTCATGTGTTCCCCCATCCCCTTTTGTTTCTAATTGGTATGAACTGCATTTTCTGATTTCGAATTTTGAGAAAACTTCTTCTTTCACGCAAACGGCCAACATACAGCTAACAATCGATGGGCCACTGTAGAGCCACACAATTATAGTCCTAGTTAAAGAAGCGTTATATCTCCCTATTAGTACATAAAATGCATAAAGCTTAAGTAAATATTTCCTAAAAAGGCTGGACTATTGAACACCCACTGCGTGTCGCACGAAAGCACTAATGCTAATCGAGAAATATTTGCACATATACCCAGTTACCTAGTTAGGTTAGGACAAAATTTTACTACACTTTGAGGCGAATTTAAATCGATAGAATTATTGTTAGACGTAGGTTTAAGTGCTGTCTGGGAATGATTACACTTAAGTGGTATCAAATGAGCCGATTCACGCAATTCGTCGTGATGGTTTATAGAAATATAGAACATACAGTGTTCGTAAATTCCATGTCATTTAATGTGTTCACTCACAGTTCAAAACTGGCTGTTCTTGCTTCAGAAAAGTCCAATACTATGTTAGGACGTAAACTCGGTAATCTGCAGAACTCAGCATAAGTGGAAATTAAAGAAGAGAAAAGACTTGTAAGACCAGTTACTTACCACTCAAAACTAGGAAACCATTCTTTGAAAAAAAAACTCACAAATTCATACCATTATTATTGCTTTGAAAAATAAATAATTACAAATTCGCTTAATAATTGCTGAATGTCAGACAAAGTGACCTTGAACTATTTATAGCCTGAGTACAGTCTGCCATCTCAATCATAATGTTTTATTTATTTTATTCTATTGATTTTACCTGGAAGAGACGTGTATTGCATTACCAACAAAACACGTCTGCTGCTTGTATATTTAGAGCGAGTCCTGCGGAGGCTAGACAAAAATAAATATGTAACGAGCAAGGGATATGAATAAAATTCAGTATACAGAAGAATTTACGGGCCTATTTAACAGAATTCCATGAATATTGATAGGTCTTCCTTACTATCAAGATGTTACTTTTTCCAGGAAACATGGATGAAGTATTTTAAACGGTTTAGCCTAGTTAGAATTTCTCCCCTAACTGTAACACGAGTATCTCCCAATATCAATCCAGCTATATTTCTACAACCCTTAATTGTGAACGCACACTCCCTTCACAAACAATCTCATTTGTTTAACCTGCTCTAACCTTTTTATAGAACCTCGCAAATAAATACAATATCAAATGTCGTGACAAATCGTGAAGGATTACAACCCTTCCCGTACCCTCGCTCTCCTGCCCCACCCCCTAGCTCCCCTGGCCATTGAAAACATTTAATTAACAGGGGGTCACCCCGTTGATACGCACAATCCTGCATTCTTGGATGCGTAGTTATTTATATTGCGACTAGCTGCTGTTTTTGTAATTAATTTGTTATTTGATATGGGCGTTATTTATGTTGTTTATATTTTGCATACGATATAGCATTTAGAGATGTTAGCAGCTCGAATTGGGATTACAATAAGCAGTGGCCCACGTAGGTACGTATGTGAAGTGTCCAAATAGTTTTTTCCCTCCTGTATTTTAGAGAAGACGACACACTGGGCCGGGCCGGAAAATTATAAGACTTATGAGTATATTGTGTTTGTTAATTCGAACCAAGTTGTTGTTTGTTTTGTTTGTTTTGAAAAACAAATTAGCAATGTATCATGTGATGCAACTTCCGACCAAAGGACAAGAGAGGCCTAACACAAGATGCTCTTATAAATGAAACCCCAGACCTGTTGGAATCGCCCACTTCATCTGAAATTAAACAACCCCCGCCGTCTTACTACCCGCCCGAAAACACAAGGCTTCAGCGCCATCGCATCACTTGTAATAACAATCCCGTAATTCTATATTAATAGTTTAATTTGCAGAGGGCGCTGTGAGCGACGGCCGGAAATTGCGAGCGGTTGCACTTCCGTATGCAGCGGTGCCTAAGTTCGGCGCAGTACGGCCCGAGACCGTCCTCAGGCGATACGACACTACTGGCATCAAGACACACGCACATGCGACATGCGACCATGTATCGCTTGTTACCTTCGCGTCACTACAACCAGGGTGATTCGTAGCATGCCAAAAGCGACATGTTTCATTTGTTTCTCCGCAGTTGTTGTCGGTTGACCGTGAAGGTCGTGGCCGGGCAGAAGGTCCAGGATACAGTTACTCCGTTATACCAGCAGATATAGTAGCTAGGAGTAGGTGCTGCCCGAGGCGGCTTTCAACTTAGATTAGATGTTGTACGCAAAGATACGGAAGGCAAATTCACGTTGTTTTGTGGAAAAGTGGTTGAAATTAATTTGGGAACAAAAGAGATTGCTTGGTATCTCGATATCTCCTATTTTATCTTGTTCGTTAAAATCGTAAACATTGCAAATATGTGTCTTCTAAGCCTTTGTTTGATTGATTTAGTTTTTTTGTCACTGACTAAAGTTATTTTTCACTTTTTTGTGTTTTTTGAAGTCGGTTTTATTTTTCTATAAAGTTTTAAATGTTTCCATTTTTAGTGTCCTCTTACAAATATTTGTCATGAATTTATTTTACATTGTTTAAAACACACATCGTGGTAATAGGCATAACCCCAATAAATGGTACTTTACATTGGTACCTAACTGTCGAAATGTAGGTGTATTGTACACATCTGCGTACCCCCTCAGAGTATACAGGCGTGATGTTACGTCATAATGTTGTATAAACAATAAACATTCAAGCGATTTCAGCAATCACGACAGATTTTCGACCGTCTATTTTTTATGAGTTCCATTGTAAGTATTATCTCCGAAGATCAGCATCAGATCTTCACCAAAACGGGTCCACCACAGGAGTATCTATACAAATCTGTAATCTGTATCTTTTTTATTAAATTGAAAAATAATTTTGAGAATCGGTCCACAAATGGGGGAGAATAGGTGAAAATACGTAAACAAAAAAAAAGCAAACAAACAGTCGAACATTTAACCTCCTCCGTTTTTGAAGTCGGTTAAACAAGTATTAGCATCGTAAACTGGATACCTAATACGACTTTAAATAATGTGTTGCTTGTGAAAAGTAGTTTAACTTTACCGGTAATCGCGTGTTGATAATAATCAAAGCTTGCGACTGAGGTGCATTTACTTTTCACCAAATTCTCGAAATGAAATCATAGAGCTTAAATGTGGAACAATTTCTGTAGTCTTTACAACCTTTTTTAAAATCTAACCATCCTTCCCTGTACAGCTTTCAGCAGTTACAAAAAGCCCCAATAAACTAAACGTCGGTAATTTCTAACCCCTTGGATTTATCTCCGTAGCCCACATCATTGCGAAGTCTTCACGAGTGGACCGCAGCACCCTGGGACACGAGCCCTGAATTATTCATGACAGAACAGCTGGCGCGATTCACTTTACATAATGCCTTCTGTTTATATCATACGTTTCAAGAATTCCGTTCGGAAATGCGTTTTTGATTTGGTGATGTTTTGTCTCGATTTTATTTGGGTTATGGGAATAAATACCCCAAACTTTTGACAAACCAGTCGTATTTTTTTTCCTACTTCTCCGTTATACTTTCTGATTAATTTCGTTACGGGATCCAAGACAGTTAAATTCATTCTCTGGGACTTCGTCGAGCTTCATTGTGTCGGTTTTCTGGTGGTCGCCACTGTTGATTCTGGCTTTCAGGAGTTGCAGTAGTTTGGGAATAGTGCATGCAGAAAAAATTGGCCTGCTAATAATTGTTTTTTCAATACACTTCCTCGAAAACTGGTTCTTTTCGCACTACGATTAGGTTCAAAATGGAGTGTATTTCACATGCGTGCATTTATCATGTTTTTTCTACACGTGTGCAGAAAGTAAAATTGCCACAGATAACTATAAGTACCTATACTTAGTCAAACTTGGTTCAATGCCTATAGTCAGATTTGAATGTTTTTTTTTTTAATTTCGGCAAAGCGATAGCTACGTCTTTACGGCGTAAACATTTTTTTAATATTCAATTTGTGTTTATAAATCCAATATCAAAGATAAACATGATTATTTAAAACTAATATTTACTTTTATAAACAAATTAACATTTATTTGTATTCTAAATTCAAAAATATTAAAAAAAAAAAAAATTTAAATTAGGCTGTATAGCTGCTTCATACCTTTGCTTTTCGTTCAACGTGGCGAAAGCAAAGCGGGGAAAAAAATAAGATTAAATCAGAGTCTCGTAATAATTCATGACACAGATATTTTCCATTATTTTATTTTATTTCTTCAAAAGTGTATTGAAAAACGTCGTTTGATACACGTGGACATTTGTTATTGTAGTTCTCGGCTCAGAAACACTACTCGCCTACGGCTCGTGTGTCAATACCGCCTCGACGGCAATAACAAACTTTCTCCACTTGTATCAAAATGTACTATAATTTATGTCACATCATCAGTTTTCAAAAGACGGATAGGTTTCACTTAGCGCACCATAGAAAATCTGAATCCTGATACTCACCTGTTGCTTATCTTCTATTTAACATTTATTTATTTATTTAATTTTAAAGAAAACTTACAGACTAATAATAATCATAAATAATCATGAATAAGTAGTGACATTTGCTAATTACAAGCTTCCACATGAATGAAACATCCTATAATTGTCTCCAGTTTTTCTCCAAGTTCCTTTACTTTTCAGCAAAAAGCAGTTTTATATCCAAAATCGCATGAAAACAAATTACAAAGCCATTCACCCACTTCCACCACCCATACAATACAGAGCCATGTTCATAGTTTCCATCCCGCATGTATCCATTAGGAACATTCGTCTGCCGGTAAACACGGCCTCAGTGCCGGCGCCGAACCGTGCCGGGCCGCTACGAGTGCATTACCGGCACGTGACCGGCATGCAACACCGGACGACTGGTCTTTTGTGTTAAGTCTAGAGTTGTTGAAGAGTGCGGCCTTTTGTGCTGAACATTATTCATGATCGGGGCAGTTCTAGCCTAGGCTAGAGATTTTTTTTTCTTGCGAGATAGGAACTGACTGATGATATCTATGAAAGCTTATAGTGCTATGTTTATCTTGATAGTTGAATTTTGCAACACCCGGACGAGGGCAACTGAAAATGTGAAGATGGTCATAGCATACGATGTGGCATAGTGGCATTGTTTCAAAGTGGCATTGTTTTCAGCACTAACGATGATATAAAAGATAACAATGAATTGGCTGCTAAAAGTTAATATATATGGTGTTTATATAAGTAAAAAAAACCAAACGCTTTGATAGCGATGTCTCATGTCTGGGCACTCAGACAATTACTTGTAATAAGATGCAGACAAATTTTTAAGCAGCAGAGACAAAACCATGCAGGTTCAGAAGTTTTATACAAATGTGATCTGAACTGCCAATTCCGAAATTGTGGTTCTCTTTCTTACGTATATGATCGTGCAGAAAATTAGCAATAACAGTGTCTGATTACACGTGACACGGCTTGCTCCTCGGTTGCCGGAACCCATCAGGCTAATGGAAGCTGCCCCGCCCCCGTCCCGGGACCTATTAGCGGTCATTACAGACATAACGACCGACATCTTCATTATAAACACTACTGGTTTCTGCGACGCTAAGGAAAAAATAGGTCCCAGTGATTTTAAACGTACTATAGTCACACGCAGACATGGACCAATTATTGTTTATTTCGTGTCTTGCATCAGATTTCGAGGAATACATCGTAAAGGAATCTCGTAATAATTTGAAGGATGTAATCGGGACTCGAGAAGCCGGAGTTCTGTACTCACTCCTTCTCCTTCCTAAAAAAAGCTCTCAAAAGCCACAAGACAGCAAAAAGTGGACAAGTGTCTTCTTCAAACATGTCATAAAACCATTTACCAGCTAACTACCCAAAACCGCTCACTAACAGCCCTATTCAACATCATTACAGCCCTGGCTATCAGCAATGTATGAAACGACATTAAACAGCTTCAATGTATACGTCCGTCCCTGAAACTGTCAACTATTGTTTTACATCAAAACAATGTACGACAGAAATCATCTGAAACAAACGTCCTTAAGGCTGATACTCAAACTCAAACTCAAACTCAAATCATTTATTTCAATTAGACCATTACGGCACTTTTGAATGTCAAAAATACAAAACTAAATCAAAGCTACAGTCACAGTCACAAGGCATAATAACTTGAGAAAGTACTGTAGTTGCCCATTCCCTAGCGTAGATCTCTATGGAGAAGAACGGGCAAGAAACTCCATGGACACTCTTTTCAATCAAAATATTGTTACAAAATCTTGGTTACATCATTCATGTTGTGATTATACATATATGTGAGAACGATGTAGAAAGACGTGCACATTAAGAGCGTCCAGAGAAAAGATTAAATCAACTTAAAAAATTAATAAATTAAAATTAACCGTGGCAGCTGAGAGTTGACCAGTCTCAATTGACAGCGCCCGTTCACGAACATGACGCATGTATCAGCATCATTCCACTCGACCATATTGAAGGGAATTAAATGACCCGACACACCCGCCACCATCACCGAGACATTTGAGTGAGCATGACATTCTCTCAGCCGCCAGGGCATATTCAAGTCAAAAAATAGATAACTAAATGTAAAATGGTGGCTTTACAATACATAGAACTCACACATGTGGTATGCAATTATATAATATTAAGAGATGGAATCTATACAATGCAAGGATATTTTTACAATCTTCTGCAGCTTCCACAATAACTTCACTGGGAATCAATTAGTTTGCGCCTATGGTTGTGGAGCAGGACCGGCATTGAGCCAAGCATTTTTATCATCAATGTAATCCCCCAACTTATAATATGCTTGACTACATAGTGTGCGTTTTACACAAGATTTAAATTTCGTCTCATTCAGTTGTAGAATGTGGGGAGGTATTTTATTGTAACATTTTAAACAGTACCCCATGAAAGAGGAATCTACTTTAGCAAGCCTGAAACCTGGCTGAACTAGTTCGTCCCTATTTCTAGTATTATAGTGGTGTCTGTCACCTCTTTTACTGAATAAATGCAGATTTTTCCTAACGTACATGATGTTTTCATAGATGTATTGACAAGGTACTGTCATGATATTAATTTCCTTAAACAGCTCTCTCAGAGAATCGCGTCTACGTAAATCATATATGGCTCTGATGGCTCTTTTCTGCAGAATAAATATAGACTCGATGTCTGCAGCCCGTCCCCATAGTAAAATACCGTATGACATAATACTATGAAAATAACTAAAATAAACTATCCTCGCGGTATCAACATCGGTAAATTGACGGATTTTTCTAACAGCATATGCTGCTGAGCTTAGGCGTCCTGCAAGAGATGTTAAATGAGGGCCCCATTGTAGCCTTGAATCGAGCGCGATTCCCAAGAAAATCGTTTTATCGACAAATTCTAGTTTCTCTTGATTTAATACTATGTCACAATCACTACTTTTGACATTAGGAAGAGCAAATCTGATGCATTTAGTTTTTTTCCCATTTAGAACTAAATTATTTACAGTAAACCAATTATGAACCTGCAGTAGGGCGTTATTTACGTCGTCAAAATTAGTGGCACGTCTGTTTATTCTAAATATTAAAGAAGTATCGTCTGCAAACAACACCATTTGCGGGCGATTGTTAAATAAATGGGGTAAGTCATTAATATAAACCAAAAAGAGGAAGGGACCCAATATCGAACCTTGTGGTACACCCATTTCTACTTTTAAACCCATTGAATTGACACCATTTATTTGTACCTGCTGCTGTCTATCACTCAAATACGATTTAACTAAACTGAGCGCAAGTTTACCTAAACCGTAATGCTCAAGTTTCAAGATTAAGGTTTCGTGATTTACGCAATCAAATGCCTTCGAAAGGTCACAGAATATTCCTATGGCATCATGTGCCTCTTCCCACGCAGTAAATATGTGTTTTAATAAAGTGACACCGGCGTCAGTTGTACAACGTCCTTTGGTGAAACCATACTGTTGATCGTGTAATATTTTATTGGTGTTAAAATGGTGAAGCATTTGATTGAGCATTATCTTTTCAAACACCTTGCTGAAAACTGGCAACACGGATACGGGCCTATAGTTATTCGTGTCTTTACTGTCCCCGGATTTAAAAAGCGGTATTACTTTACTAAACTTCATCAGATCCGGAAAGACCCCTTGATCCACGCACAAATTAAATATTAAGGCTAAATACGGAGCTACGGTCTCAATAATTGAGGTACAAGCTTTGATAGACAAACCCCATAGATCTTCAGTTAATTTGATCTTGATTTGCTTAAAAGCTTTTAAGACTGTTATGGGGTTTATATGCTGGAATTTAAATTCATTTGGACAGGCTGAAACGTTTGCTTTCAGTAAGTCAATAGAGACCAAGGGACAGGAGTTTAAGGTTTCTGTAGTTTTAATTGGGATACTAGTAAAGAAATTTACAAATTCATGAGCAACTTCACTGTTGGAGCTGACAAGGCCACGTGAGGTCTCTAGTGTGAAGTCATTACTTTGTTTTTTATTTCTATTTGTTTCGCTGTTGATTATTTTCCAAACCGTCTTTATTTTATTTTCGGCTGATTTAATCTTTTTGCTAATGAATAAAGATTTGGCTACCTTGCAAGTAGTTTTAAAAATTTTCGAGTAAGTAGCAACATATTTATTAAAATATTCTGTTTTGATGTAAGGCTTAAGGCCGTACAGCTCAAACAAGCGTTCCCTACTTTTCCTAATACCCTGTGTTGCCCAGTCACTGAAAATAAACTTAGGGCCAATAGTTTTAGTTTTCATTTTTAAAGTGTTATTGAACTCAGTGTGCACTACCGAAAATAATTCTTCATACAATTCATTTACATTGTTTCTAATATGGCCTGGTATATTAAGCTTGCTAATTAAATTATTATTGAACTTTTCTAAATTGCTGGGTGTTATTTGTCTGGTTTGAATCTGAATTTTTTGTAATTGTTTATTGTACGCGAAAGCAACTGTCTGCCCGCTGTGATCTGAAGGAAGATAATTTACGATGGATTTATCTAAGTAGTCGCAGCAACAAAAAACATTATCAATACATGTAGCAGTATTTGTAGTAATTCGGGTTGGTTCTGAAAACACGTTTGACAAATTAAATGATTTAAAAAGACTTAAAAATCGACTGCTATTGACATTATTCTCTAAGATATTAACATTGAAGTCACCACAGATAATTATTGATTTATTACCAGTTACAAGTTTTGCCAAAGCATCTTCCATTACTGACTCAAAGATAGAGTAGTTCAGATAATTTGGGGGTCTGTAAACGCACACTATTAAATGCTTATCAAGCTCAACACAAGACAATTCAATGCTATGTTCGACCGATAGATCGACTATATCATTTCGAGATTTAGATTTAATACAGTTCTTAACTAAGATCAATGAACCTGTGGAGTCCTACCGCTAAGGTACGATGTGTGCCGGGAATTCTTATGTGTAATGTGGAAGAAAACACCGACATGTGTATTCACCAAGCAGCTTTATTGAACTAACCTTTATTACAGTAATGTGCATGCAATAAGGTATAAACGTAAGTACGCGGGCGTCAGCATAAAATTGTCGAGTGAGCTCGTACATGCTCCCAAATCACAAAAAAGAGGCAAAATGTAATTATAATGTAAAAATAATGTAAACATGGAAAAATAAACGTAAAAGTAAACAAAACATTGTAAGTAAAGAATATAAAGTCCAAAACTAATATCTAAATCTAACATCTTGCCGGCGAGGTTGCTCTGTCGACCTTGTGCGCGCGGCTAGTGTCCTGGCTCATCTGTGGTAGCGGCTCGCTGATCGCTTGCTCCTGTTCCGGGTTACCAGGTCTATAGGTAACTCGAAAAACTGCACCGTAGCGTTTCCTTAGTTTGAAGCTAATCAATAGACAGGCCCCAAGAACAACGATGAGCATAAAGCTATACATAATATAGCGATGATTGTGTGTCGTGGGAAGTTGCCACCTCGTTTAGAATCTCTTGGTGCATCTTCACCTTTTCAATTTTGGCTTTCAATGTCTTCATCATCACTTCATGATGCTCAGGTTCAAAGGTATAGTTGTTGTCTGCTATGAAGTGATTGATAGTCGATTCTTTCAAGTAAAGCTCGTCTTCTGTCATGGTTATCTCACTGTGAAAGTTGTTATGAGAGCGTAGTATAATGTTATCTCCTTTCAATGTGCATCCAGGATCAAGTGAGATAATACCAGTAGCACTTAATTGTTTCGATAATGTGCCAGATGGACAGAAAATGCGAGTCAAGCATTGTTTACAACATATGTAGAGCCACGCGCCATGGTTGTGTAACTGTATCCACTTGTCACTGCAACTTGATACAGTTGTGTGGCACGCTGATAAGTTCTTATTGTTTACTATAATTTGTGCCTCACACATCGTTGTGGCTTGCTTTATGTCATAGACCGGTAAACTCAGTGCACATAGTAACTTGTATTTTCTCAGTTGTATACATGTGCTTAGGTCGTCGTATGATAGAGGCATCATCACGTCTTTCTTGAGGTTTATTGCCAAATAATCAGATGTAGGCGTGATATGCTTCTCTGTCTGTCCTTGTATCGAAGGTATAGGTATGACTTGGCTTAGCTCGTACTGTTCGTTGATCACCAAAGGCAACTTTACTTCAAAAAGGAAGAAGTCTCTCGTCAGCTTGACGTGTACTCTTGACAATTTATACATCTGTCGAATGCACTGATGGCTATTTGTGCAGGGCAGAGACAGGTCACTTGGTAATTGTCCAGATATTATGTTTAATTGTTCTTGTAACTGATCTGGCTTCAGTAAATGTATATCGACGTGTCCGCCCTTTACATCAGTCACTAAGTCGAGCAGTAATTGTTGAACTCTCCTTATGTTGGAGATTATTAAGTTGGCTGCTAAGGCAGATGACATCACATTGAGTGCATTGCTTCGTTCCACCTGTATGCGCTCGTTAGTTTCTTGGAGTCGTTTGTTTATTAGTGTAAATTGCTTGTTCATGATATCTTCGTTTCTCTTCAAAATATTGTACTCGCCTTCCACAATCGATGTTTGTTCCTTGTAGAGGTTGAGTAAGTGGTTTTCGTTTGTATGTATGAGATTGATATCACTATCGTATTTTTTAGCAAAGTTTTCGTCAAGGACTCCAAATAGATAATTAGCTGCATAACCAATTCCATTTATAAGACCCCGTTTCTTGCGCGTTCCGTGCTCCGATCGCAAAACATCGTTATAGTGCTGTATTTCTTTGATTTCGTGTTCTAGTTGAGAGGCAATGGATATCAAGGTAGGCTCTTCCTTAGTCAGGCTGTTCAAATGTGTGACATAGTCTGCCACGTTTTGTAAACTTCGCCAGTATGTTGTCATATTGTAATACACAACCATTTTCCAGTCGTCTTGTCGTATTTGCATCTCAGCAATTTTGTCGAAGTAGATTAATTTTGCTGACGATAATGTGGTGACGTTCACTGTAGTCTGTGCCAGTGATGTAGCTATGCATAAAGCAATCGTCATAAATATGCAAACGTAACTGTTTAGGAATGTTTTAGCAGGTATTTTCCGCTGCGGTTTCTTTGTTTTCTTTTGTTCGAAAGGCGTTGTGTCACCTTCGCTCTCTACGCATCCTGTATCATCACTCTTTTCAACAGGTAGTCGTGATAATTTGATGATGGGGCGTTTTAGAGTGCCATTTTTTGTTTTCAGGGTCACCACTCGAACGTGTCCATCCTTACCAGGATGTGTCGCCATAACCCTTCCTAAGAGCCATTTAGAGGGCGGCAAGTGATCGTCTTTTATCAGCACGATGTCGTTAATCTCAAGATTCTTTGTTGCATAATTCCACTTGCTGCGCGTTTGAAGTGTTTGAAGGTATTCAGATGACCATCTCTTCCAGAAATCTTTGAGCATTTTTTCCAGTAGCTGCCATCTAGTTTTAATGTTTCTAATATCCTCGTCTGGTGAGAGTGGGATTGACAGTATTGGCCCTCCCACTAAAAAATGTGCAGGCGTTAGGCAGTCCAGATCATCAGTGTCGTCTGTTAGAGGAACCAATGGCCTAGAGTTGAGACAAGCTTCAATCTGGGCTATCAGTGTGGAGAACTCCTCAAATGTCAGCTTTTGTTCGCCAAGGACGCGCTTCAGGTGGTGCTTCATGCTTTTGACTGCGGCCTCCCACAGTCCTCCTGCTGATGGCCAAACTGGAGCGTTAAACTGCCACTCAACTCCTAGGTTGCCAAGCTCACTCAAGAGTTCTTCGTTGACGTAGTGCATTAATGCCTCTTTGTGTTCCTGTATGAGTGTTTTGGCAGCGCCCACAAAATTTGTTCCGTTGTCTGAGTACATACACTTTGGTGTTCCTCTCCGGGCACAGAAACGTTTGAAAGCGCCGAGAAAAGCTGCAGTACTCAAGTCGGAGACCAATTCTAAATGAATGGCCTTTGTTGCTAGGCAGACGAATATTGAAATATAGGCCTTGGAAGTCTTAATCCCTCTGCCCTTGTTGGCCTTGACTTCTACTTGTCCCGTAAAATCAACACCTGTGTGCGTAAATGGACGCGATGGAGTGACTCGGGGCCTTGTTAAGTTTCCCATCAGCTGTTTGCTAGTAGATGTCTTGAAGCGATGACATTTGATACACTTGAGAATGTGGCCTTTTACTGTCCTCACACCTCTGAGTATCCAGTATTTGTTTCGCAAATGTGTCAAGGTGAGTCTTGCTCCCCCGTGCAGTGTCGAAATATGTGACTTGTCGATCAGAAGTTCTGTAAGTCGTGCCTTGTGTGGCAAAATAATTGGATGTTTTTGTGAGATCTTCAAGGCTGATTCTGTTAAACGTCCCCCGACTCTCAAGAGACCTTGTTTGTCCAGTAACGGGTTTAAATTTAGTAGACAACTCTTTGAATGCACCTTGCCATGTTTTTGTAAATGTGCAATATCTTCGCCAAAGTGTTTATTTTGCACTCCCTTGATAACGACATTCAATGCGTTCTCAAGTTCTCCTGTTGTTAAGTAAGGTGATTGCGCATTGTCTTTGTTTGCCTTGACTCGTAAAATCCAACCTAGAATTCTGACGACACGTGTAATAGAGTTATGTTTACATAGTAGCTCTTCGATGATCGATGACGATGTTTGGGATGCACAGACTTTCTTTTTGTTCTTGTGTTCTACTGTCGGTGCTTCGAATTCTGTCGAATGATTTGGGATGTTGTTCTGTATCAGCCACGTAGGTCCCTCCCACCAAAGTTTGTGTGTGACTAGTTGTGACGGAAGTAAGCCACGACTAGCGCTATCCGCCGGGTTTTCCTCGGATTTTACATGTCTCCAACATGATGGTGGCAAGATGTTTGTAACTTTCGTAACCCTGTTTGCTACGAATGTTTTCCAGCGGGAAACGTCGCCATGTAGCCATCCCAGAACGACCATTGAGTCAGTCCAAGCTTGTATTGTTACTGTCTGTTTGTTTAACGACTCTATGACCTTTTTCGCTAGTCTAGATAACAAGTGCGCGCCGCACAGTTCAAGTCTGGGCAGTGTCATCAATTTTCTAATCGGTGCGAGCTTTGTTTTCGCTGCAATTATTCGAGTCATGTATTGGCCATCGTTTTTGATGCTTCGGCAATAAATCACACATGAGTACGCCTTTTCCGATGCATCGCAGAACCCATGCAATTCAACTGAGGTGTGTGTAGCTCCCATCCATCGAGGAATAGCAATATGACCTATGTATTTGAGGTCATTCCTGAACTCTTCCCATTGTTTCTGTACATGTTGTGGTACGGGATCGTCCCAGTTGAGGTTTAAAGTCCACAGTTGTTGGAAAATAAGTTTAGCCTTTATTGTAGCAGGTGAAAGCCAACCTAGTGGATCGTATAGTTTCGAGAGTTGAGATAGCAGCGATCTTTTTGTAACGATAGCGCATGTGTTTGATGTTTCCACTGGATGATGAAACGTAAATTGATCTGTGTTGGGATTCCACTTAACTCCCAATGTCTTGTTTGTTTCAGCGTGCTTGAAGTCTATCATGTTTTGACTAATTTGATCGGGTGTAAGATCTTCTAATATGCGTCCGTCGTTGCTCGCCCACTTGCGCAAGTTGAAGCCACCTCGTTTAAGTAGGTCTATTAATTGCTGTTGTGTGGTTTTGGCTTGTTGAATATCATTGCTTCCGCCGAGGAGGTCGTCGACGTACAGCTGACAATCCAATGTTTCAGCAGCAAGCGGGTACTGAGCACCATCGTCGTGAATTAGTTGTTTTATTGTGCGCATCGCTGAAAAAGGGGCAGATTTAGTGCCGTACGTTACGGTGCACAGCTGGTATTCTTGGATCTTGTCTTCCTTGGAATCTCTCCACAGAATTTTCTGTAAATGTTGATCTTGTTCCTGTATTCCGACTTGTCTGTAAAACTTTTCAATGTCGGCGGAATAAACAAATTGGAACACCCTCCATCGTAAGATTAATGCCTGTAAGTCTTGTTGAAGGTTTGGCCCACACTCCATTAGCTCATTAAGACTGTTGCCTGAAGTTGTTTTGTTTGAGGCATTAAACACAACTCGGAGTTTAGTAGTAGTGGAGTCCAATTTCATGACACCGTGGCGTGGTAGGTAGCAACTTGGTTCCAGTGGAATTTTACTTTGTTTCATGTGATTGAGACGTAAATAGTCAGCCATGAATGCCTTGTAACTTTCAGCAATAGACTGGTCTCTGTCTAGCCGTTTCTCCATTTGTCGGAATTGTGCCAATGCCTGCGATTTTGAAGAACCTAACTGTCTCTCGAATCCCTGTTTCATGGGTATTCTGACCTCATATCTGCCGTCAGACTTCCTTATAGTTGTAGTTGCATATAATGTTTCGCAATATTGTTCGTCTGACGTCAGCGTTGTAGACTGTTCTGTTATTTCTTCTATTTCCCAGAAACGCGATATGTCTTCCAGGTTGTTAAGCACTGCATAGCATTGAAATGTTGTGGTGTTTCCCAATAGAACCCATCCGACCTTTGTCTGTTGAGCTATTGGCGCATGTATAGGTCCTCGCAGAATCCCATCCATGATTATTTGTGCGTAAACACCAGCGTCCAGTAAAATGTCAACGGGCCTGGAAATGTTGTAGTTAGGATCCGCGAGACTGATGTTTTCTAAATGTGGCCAGTGTTGGCGCTCAAACGTGTAATTGGGTAAATTGTTCAGCATTCTTGTCATGACAAGCGCCTCGAAAGTGAAGTTGTAGTTTTGGTATATGGACTCGCAAGTAAGTACTACGGTTCCATGGCTTTTGTTGTTCGAGATGCCAACTCCTGAGACGATCGCATCTTGTTTGCGCCTGTGAAGTCCCAATCGCTGTGCAGCTGATTCCGTAATCAAGTTTATTTGGGAACCTTGGTCAAGTAGAGCCCTAAGTTTTGTAGGCATTCCATTTTCAGCCATAACATACAGTTCAACTGTGGCCAGTAGAACTTCGTTCACATTCCCACCAACGTGATGTGATTTATGTTGCGCTACTGTCGGATCGCTTTTGGGTGTCATGTTATTAGCAGGAATCGTATGTTGAGCCTTTTGTTGTATTGCATCATGTAACGTCGTATGATGCTTGTTATTACACACCTTACATGTTTTCGCGGAATTGCACTGTTTGTCGTTATGGCAGTACATACAATTCTCACAGACTTGCAATCGTGCAATTGTATTTATTTTATCTTCTGGCGCCATACTTTGGAATGTTTTACAAAAAACCAATATGTGGTCCGACTTGCATAATGGACATTTTCTTTCAGATCGAGCATGATAGGTCTTTGCCCTGTTGTAGAACTTTTTAGGAAGATGTTTTGAAGAAAATTCCTTGGCTTCACTGTTGTCCATGTTCTTGACCTCTTGCTTCGTGGAAACAGTCTTGTTATTTTTCCTGTTGACTGGCTCGAGAGCTGTAAATTTGCTCTCCAGAAATACCATAAGCTCGTCGAATGAAGGCAGATTTCGTGGTGCTTTTCGGCACTCCATGTACGAACTGTAGGTTTCTGCATCCATTTTTTCTGTAAGTATGTGCACCAAAAACGGATCCCACGTAGTGGTGTCAACTCCGAGGTTGCGTATGGCGTGAATCGTTTCCAAGGTCGTGTCGTGGAGGTTTTTCAGTTCTTGAGCAGATTGTTTGTGTGCAGTCGGCTGGCTTAAGAATATTTGAATTTGCTTTGTAAATAGCAGCTGTATGTTGTTGTACCTTCGGGTAAGTATATCCCAGCATGCGTCGTAGTTTTCAGCTGAAACGTTGAGATGCTGCACTAGACGCTCTGCCTCTCCTTTCAGTTTGCCCTTGAGGTGCTGCATCTTTTGTGTTTTGCTCAGCGTTGGATTGTAGTGGATGGCTTCGGAGTAGAGGTCCATGAAAGTTGGCCATTGAGCATAATTGCCATTAAATGCCGGAATCTCTAATTTCGGCATGGTTTGTTGTCGGTGAGATGTATGGCTAAGTTTTTGGTTTAGTTGTCTCTTGATGGCTTCGTAAGTATTTTCATGCTCCGCGTACTCTTGTTCGTAATCCAGTTCCGTGCCGATTAAAAGATTATCTATTTGCCAATGTAGATCGTCAACAGTTTTCCAGCGCGCCTGTATCATCTGCAGTTTGTCTTGTAATTCCCATTTTTCAGAGATAATGTTAATGTCAATACCTCGTACGACTCTTGAAAAGGCTCGAAAGTTTGTTCGTTGCTGATTAATCAGCTCATCAGTTTTGGACAACATACCTTTCTCTTCCGTGCTGTCATTGTGTTGTTCGTCACCTTGACTACTTGTACCTTGTTTAGCCATGGCTTCGGTTGGTGTTATGTCTATCAGCAGAGCACATGTAGCTGTGTAGAGCTCTTTCACGGAGAGGTAAGCGCCAGACTGAAAGTACTCGTGTTTGTTATCACAAAGCACTTTTAGTTTTATGTGATTGTTGTCGAACTCATCCCACAATTCTTCAAGGGTCACTAACCGTTTTCTTGTGTACTCGGCAGTTTTCCGAATTGCAGAATCTTTCTTGATGTTTGTAGATATCTTCTGTACAGTTTCAGCAATAATTTGTTGACGTTGTAGTAGCCCTTCCATTGTAGATGTGTTGAAGAAACTAGTTGTCTGTTGTAATCACTGTCACCGATAGAAGATGTTGTGGAATTGTGTGTCCACTGGTTCTGTTAGTTCCGTGTGAGCAGATGCCTCATCAAAATGTTTGCGCCTTCTCAACTTGACTGGTGAGACCCGCTTGTGGGAGGCCAGCCGAGCCGATTCGCTATTGATGAAGACACCTTCTCTTACACTTCACTATAGTCTCGAAGGACCAAAAATATGTGGAGTCCTACCGCTAAGGTGCGATGTGTGCCGGGAATTCTTATGTGTAATGTGGAAGAAAACACCGACATGTGTATTCACCGAGCAGCTTTATTGAACTAACCTTTATTACAGTAATGTGCATGCAATAAGGTATAAACGTAAGTACGCGGGCGTCAGCATAAAATTGTCGAGTGAGCTCGTACAGAACCCCCTCGCATCTTAGATTTTCGGTTAAAGCAACTTCCCACGTTGTAGTTGTTATAATTTATTTGCATTGATTCATAATCTTTCATCCAATGTTCGGTAAAACAAATAACATCAAACTTAGTTTTTTCTAAAAACAATTCTATCTCTAATTGTTTGGATGAAAATCCCTGAATATTCTGGTGAAATAATTTCAAAGTATTCTGCTCAGCCCCTTTTTTACAAATAGTTGATTGAGAGCTAGAAGATACCGGTTTATCTAAATTATCTCTATTACCTTCTATTGTCTTACTGACTAGTTTAAACCTAAGCTAAAATGTGTATAATTACAATTAGTATAATTACTAATTTCCGTGGGACTATTTACAAAAGACTGCGACATATCACTTATGTCTGAGTTTATATTAAAAGCTAATAGCCTCGCTATTTGACGTCTAAAACTAATCGGTAGGTATGCATTATTCCTCGTTGACTTTAATTTCTGAACGAAACTATTTGTGTCGAAAAATATCAACTTGTCACAATAGTGACATAATAAATGCATGTGATTATTAAGGCTATGAATAAAATGATTTTGCCTGCTTGACAATTTCTCAAAGTAAGGAAAGGCACAGAGAATTATTTTCCTACAATTTAGTTGCAACAGTTGAGTGACATTGTCAGTGATATCATTAATGTTTACGTTAAAACTATTCCCAACAAATACAGTTAATATAGCATTAGGATCTAATTCCTTCCGAGTTATGGATGTCATTATTTGGTTGTAAGAAGCCTGAGGTGTACAGTAATTTTGGGAAGAATGACTCAGATTGTTACTTATTAATTTTCCTAACCCTATTCCGATACTGTCTGTAAACATAATGGAGCAACCACACTGTGAACTACTACAAAGGGGAGAACTACTTTCAGGTTGTCCTATAGGTGTAGAACCTTGAACATAAAGCGGTGAATTTTCAATGGGGATACAGCCCGGAACACTTCCCAACCGGGCCGGGTCCTCCGTTACCTCAGGCAGGAGAGTGTCCGGGCTGGATTCCCCTTGTGATACACATTGAGTATTTTCGAAGGTCATCATGTCTACATAGTCTGCATTACCATTTCCCCTATTTACTAACTCGTTTGCAGCAAGTATGTGTTCCTTAATTTGTTTCTGAGAATTCACATACTTAGAATAACATGATTTTAGTTGACACTCTAAAACTTGAATTTCTGACTGTAAGTGTTGAGTGTCTGTCTCATAAAACTTCTTACTGTCCTCTAATTTAATTTGATAATTATTTAACTTTTTAATCAGAAAAACACGTTCTTTTCTTAGATTTATATTGTTAGAACTATGTTTTTGTTGTTTTTTAAATTTATTGCATTTCTTTATTATTCTATTCAGTTTTGCATATTTTTTTATTTTATTTTGGCTTACTTTATAGCTGCTGCAATTATATTTCAGAATAGAATCTTCAGTAAGATCTATTGTTGTTAAGGAATGTGGGTTGCACTTTGAATTTAATAATTGATTATATAGGTGATCTGTTTCCCTAACCTGAGTACATTCTCTTTGTTTTTGAAACTCAATAATTTTTTTATTGGCATGAAGCAGTTCATCTTCCAAGTCCCTAACCTTACATAAAGCCGTTTCATAATAGTTACTGCAGTCGTTGAAGCCATCTGTGACCACCCGCAGTTTGTCCCGTTCATCGACAACATCCATGTATTGTTGGTGCAAGTCCACTAGCTCACGTTTCAAGCTTGTGTTTTTGAGAACGACCTTCTCAATTTCGATCTCGTGTTCCTCTCTATCCAATAACAGCTGTTGACACTTGCTGTTTGATTCTTTAAGTTCATCAAGGGCCGTTCTCAACTTAGCCTGCAACTCCTGGGTAGTAGCCTTACGGGTCATCACAGGCATGGTTTCAGGCAAAAGAACTGAAAGTGGAAGTACAAAGAATGGTGAGAACTAATTGGATGGACAAAATTAGGAAAGCTAGAAGTGAATGAAGAAAGTGAGAATAGAGTGGAATGTGTGATTAATAGACTGGTAACTGAAGTAGGCTTATGAGTCTAACACAAAATACTTCAATAAGAAGATTAAATTAAGTTGAAATTTACATTGATTTATGTCATTTACTTTTTCATATAGTGGGTAGGACTCTTGGCTTAAAAATTGTTGGACCAAATTGACTAAATAATGCAAAAAATTAATAATGAATAAGCAGTTTTCTCTATTGCTTTGTTTTTAGTTGGTGAAATAGATAGAAAATTACTTGATTAACTTATTACAAACTACACAACTACTTATTATTTAACAAGTGTTAGCTGACACTGGATCTATGTTCAACTACAAAGTAGTGCCAGATTAATCAGAAAAAATATTTTAGTGTTCCATGAAAGCTATTAGTTAACCAAAGTGAGTTTATACATTAAAAGGAAACAATTATACTCCCCAGATTGATCCACAGGAACATCAGCTGTTCGTGATATAGGTTACCGGTTGAGGTAGGCAACGAAACACTATGTTTTATAGCGTATTTTTCCGTGAAAACAATAATCCTGGGTATTTGCACACTTAGTAGTCATTTAATTACAATAATACAAGTTTTAAACACTTAAAAAATAATTAAAACTAATTTTAAATTACGGAGCGAAATTTAGACATGTCACTCAACCAGTGTTCCACCACCAGTGAACCATACTCCAGGGTAGGCCTCAAAATTTAAATTTTCCAACGTTTTTTGCAATTTGCTGGGCAGTGCCAAGTTATACGCTGATGAAAACATCGTTCGCGGCTGCAAGACATAAATATCGCTGGACATTAACACACAGCGCCACCTAGTGCCACACTAAGCACTACTTGTGTCGTGGACACTAGATAGCTGATATAGCAAGATGACATACTTATTATAGGTACATAAAAGGTGTAAAACACCTCTTAACGAATACGAAAGGTACTTGTTGTCCTCGTCATTTGGATCATTTTTTTGTTCTACACCATAGATATAATAAAGAAGGAGATATGGCGTGGAGTTCCAAATGTATAGAAAACCGATGAAGCCACAGTTGCCCCTCCATAACGCTAATATTGCACACAGAGCTCTGTCAAAACAATACTACGAACAAGTGCACACACGCGCCATCGATAACTCTGTCATTTAAATACAAACCTTATTTGTTAAACTACAGCGTACTTTTTCCGTATAATTTACTCACACTAAAACAATTATCATTGTGTGTTGTCGGGACACGGGGGCGGATACGACACAGTGCTTGACTAAATCGAAGAGTTATCGATAAATATATCGATTATTTTTATAAAGGATTTGGAAATAAAGTAAATTAAAAAATTGGTTGTCTGTAAAGTCGGTTTACGGACGATAGATTTACGTGATAACATCATAATCATTATTTTATGTAATAAAACACGTGGAACGGTGGAACGTTACTATGGAACGTTACTATGGAACGTTACTATTTTTCATGAGTGTTGCTGGTATTATCAATTTATAAGACGTTATCACGTCAAAATGACGTGTAAAAGTGTTTGAGAAAACCTACTTGCTGAATAAATATCATTTAGGTATCATATATCATTTATCATTTATCATTTATCATTTATCATTTATCATTTATCGTTTATCATTTATCATTTATCATTTACCGTTTGAGATGTTACGTAACAAGGACACTTTTGAGTCGGCCTGTTTTAAAACTCCGCAAAAAACGTCATAATCATTATTTTATGTAATAAAACACGTGGAACGGTGGAACGTTACTATGGAACATGGAACGTTACTATTTTTCATGAGTGTTGCTGGTATTATCAATTTATAAGACGTTATCACGTCAATAATATGAAACCTACAAATATTATTCAATGAATAAAAATACTTTAAAATCAATTAAAAATCAAATGACACAGTTACACGTAGTTCAAAATCAAAATCAAAGCATTTATTTCAATTAGGCCAGTTACAGGCTCTTTTGAATTGTCAAAGAGAAAAAGAAAATTAAGCATAGAACCACATCGGCCTTCCAACCTGATTACAAGAGTTAACAAATTGAAAAAAAATGTGAAATAGTAATATAACAATTCGCAGTCCACTTTCTTGTCGACAGACTTTGTCAAACCTCCACGAGCACATCACTAGCTCGCGCTCAAATACGGCGGACCGGAGCAGCGGCCGCACCATGCGACAAAACGGCTTAATGATGTTTCGTTATGTCAGGTGTACATTGCTCGTTCAGTCACTCAGTGACAGACTAAGGTGGTTGTAAAAGAGCAATGTATTTAATGCAAACATAATACAGTCGGAGTAATACAAGAAAACATAAATCAAGTAGTACAAGTCAGATATATTTTAGGGATTATGGTTTTTCGTGATTTTTAAGACAAATATTGTAAAATACTTGTTCTAACTTGTAGTAACTGATGCCCTGTCTTCTAGAGTTTTTGTCTTGGCTTCTATTTTTGCACGAAACCACCGAACAAGACGGCATAATCGTTTTTTTTTACGAACGCGGTTGACGACACACTAACTCGCGGTTACGGCCATTTTTTCAATAGCTGAGCGACGAGGCCAGCTCCACGTGGTCACCGACACGCCCCCTTGCCACTTCTCCTGTTTTTAATATTTCTGTGTTCTACACCATACCTGTGAACCTTTTAGTTACAGAAATACTGAGGGTCAAAGTTGCAAGATTTTTACTTTAGAATATAATAGAATAATCATTTATTCGCTAATCGACAGCACAACACAAAGAGCAGCACATACATATAGATACTTAAAACTTACTTACTACTTAGAGACTTTAAATATCTCTACGAACCCCGTACTACATTGACCCCAAAAAAAAAGTTGTTTCCCAGAAGTAATTTTTGCGTAAAGTTACTTAGTTTGATGTACAGAATGCTTGGTTCACGGCTTCGTGATAAGGTGATTTACACCTTGTATAAATATCCATCCATTATAAGCATCAAAATCATCAACACAACCCTCAAAGTTCATAAAAGTCGAGAAATGACTTTGACCGTGAATAATTCGTTCCTCGACTTTCATGAACTTGGAGGGCGGCACCGATGATTCTGATGGACTACAATTCTGCAACCACATACGCCCCACAGCCGCGAACGGTACTTCCACTAACATGACAACCCAGCACTGGCCCGCAAATTGCAAAAAACCCAAGAAAATTTGAATTTCGCGGACCACCCTGACGCTTTCACCTTAAGTAGATCCGCGTTATATTAAGCTCTGTACGCAGAACAAGGTCATGTTTCTCCAAACGCAGTTTATTATTACAACGAAATCTTAATCCTGGCGCTGTCGCCATTGTTTCCAGAATATATTTATAATTAAACTCTTCCGCTAAAGTATATTATGAATTTACGACCGATCATAGAAATAAGGGAGATAAGACAAAATGGTGTATGATTTCCAAGGGAATACTAAAAGCATATCTCTTCGTGAAAGGGATTACTAAGGAAAATTATTATTTTTTCTTTTTGTGTTCAGATTTGAATTGTGTGGATGCCACTGTTACTAGTACAATGCGGCGTTTTAACTTCATTTACAAGTTTGGGAAAACCATAAACTACATCTTTGTTTTCTTCATCAAGCAGGTCATCAAGTAGACACAAGGTTTAAAATTCTCTAGTTTCCCGTATCAGCTAGTGCCAGTGCTACAAGAGTTATTTGTTATACAAGTGTGCAAAGTTGCTTTTTAACCACGTGCTCGATTTAAATGACCGAGCCAGCGAAAGATTCAAAACTTAGAATCTTGAGCGTTAGCGAGGGAATCAAAAGAGCACGAGGTGAAAAATCTTTGCACTCGAGTGCAACACGTAACTTTTCATCCCACCTCAGCGAGGAAATCAAAGACTACAATAATATAATGAGACTAGCTGACCCGCGCAAATTCGTCTGCGTCACATAAGAGAAAGAAAGAGTTACAGAGAGTGGGTCGTAAGCACCTATAATACAATTTTCAAAGAGCACATCACACACATCCTTCCCCATAATGAAAATGCGCGCCCGGTACATGATCATTATTTTGCTGCGGAGTTATTTAAAACGGTGTATCTTAAGAGATATACATTGAAATCAATTTACGTGCAATACGAAACGCGTCCATCAATTCTGTTAATATTGTTGATTACAAAATTTGAAGTAGATTGGACCAAGGAATCACATTTTCCCATACAAACTTTGCCCCCCTCTTTTCACCCCCTAAGGGGTATAATTTCAGAAAATCTTTCCTTATCGTATGCTACGTCATTTAAAAAATTTACCCTCCATGTTTCAGGTTTCTACAATATGCGTTTAGGCTGTGCGTTGATCCATCAGACAGTCCTTTAGGACAAAGCGTTTTTTGTAATTGTAAATAGTAGGATTTGTACTCGTTTGTTTTTGTAACTTTTCCGGCTTTACGTCTGATGTACATTCGTATAGTCTACATTTTCTTCGTAGTATTTGTTTATTTGTAAATACAGGGTGGAAACGATTAAAGGGGCAGAAAGAGGAGCTTCCTTAACCGTTGAGTATTAGAAACAGGATCGATTGCCATCAAAAATAGTTTTGTGTAAAATAGCAATTTTCTTGCTAACTGTACTTTTTTTTAAATCTGTGAATGGGGATCAAAATTTCACGAAAAATTGCGGATGGTTTCCTAAGACCATTTTCATGTAGCTCATTTTCATGTAACTGCAGCGGTTAAGGTTTTTTTATCATTATTGGCATCAAAAAATTGTTTCATGTAAAATGGCAATTTTCTTGCTAACTGCACTTTATTTTTTAATTAAATCTTTGAATGGGGATCAAAATTTAGTGAAAAAATTATGGATTGTTTCTAAGACCATTTTCGTGTAGCTGTAGCTCTTACTGCCCCGTTTACCGTTTCCACCCTGTATTACCAACTAGTTTTACCAAGGAAAGCCGATTTTCTTGAGTTCCGCTATTTTGGGCGTATTCACTTCAAAAATCAAATTTCAAGAAAATTGAGAAATTGTATTTACCTGTATTAGATTTGAAGTATTTACAGCAACTTTTAAAGTTTTACACTTCATTGGATTTTGTTCTTTAGGTGTATGAAGTTAATTAATTTTAAACACAAAACCCTCTTTTTTATGTCTCTGGATAAAATTTTAGAAAAACGCTGAAACAAGTATTTCTTTATTTTTAACTAGCTGACCCACGCAACTTCGTCTGCGTCACATAAGAGAAAAAAAAAACGAAAGGAAAAAGCATCCCCGTTTTTGCAACATTTTTCATTCCTGCTCCGCTCCTAATGGTCGCAGCGTGATGTTATATAGCCTAAAGCCTTTCTCGATAAATGGACTATCCAACACAAAAATATTTTTTCAACTCGAACCAGTAGTTCCTGAGATTAGCGCGTTCAACCAAACAAACAAACTCTTCTGCTTTATAATATTAGTATAGATAATAAGTATTTACTCTGAGTTTCATGATTCTAGAACAATCTAATTTTTTTTTGACGTGACAACGTCTTATAAATTGGTTTGCCGGGTGACACTTCAAGAAACTGCGTTACGCTCCGCTCACGTTATGCGCTCACAATGAGAGCGAGTGAGAGGCACGGTTAGCCCGCCTAAGAGCGAGAGAGACAGACATAAAAAGTGAAAAGCACGCGTCCCTTCCACTCGAGCACAGTTAGCCCGCCTAAGAGCGAGAGAGACAGAGCGAGAGAGAGAGAGTGAGAGAGATAGGCATACACACCGGTTCATTTCATCCTTCTTCCTACTATACGAATGAATATTCACATTAAAATTATTTTACCACTCAAAGTCGTTGTCACGTAAAACTTTCGCCCGTATACCGACTTTACAGGCAACCAATTTTTTTTCATACAAACTTTACCCCCCCTTTTCACCCCCCTTTTTCCAACATTTTCCATAATGTCTATAGCCTAAATGTTATTCTAAGTTTATTTAAATAGATTAGTGAAGTTTTCATCAAAATCCGTAAAGGAGTTTTTACGTGATGCGCGGTCAAACAAACAAACAAAAATTTTAAAAATGGTTTTAATATGTTCAGTTACTTATTTTAAGTCACCCTGGTCGGCTTTTTTTTTAAATCTTCAATGTACAGATTTTTTGGTGTCAACGATTTTATTATATGTATATGTCACCGTAAAATTGTCAAACACGTTATATTACAATATAACGTGTTTTTTCTCGCGATATTGTAATGTCTCGAATTATTGTCAACTGAACATACGGAAGTATCACTGCCCCCATAATCGGGACTTGGGGCACCCCCCCGTTAGGTTAGTTAGGTTCCTTTAAACCCTGCACTCGGAAATAGGGGCCCCGCGAAGCGGGGCTCCGTCGACTACGCTTTTTAGGGAGAATATAAAGTGTTTTAAGGTTATGTTATATTAATCGGTATTTCTCAGGAATGGTGCATTATCTTTTCATGAGAGTTGTGCCACTGGGCAAGGGGGACCCCTCCTTCCCTCCACACCGCGTGAGTTGACTACCATCGCATGCATTTCACGAAAAATAATGCGTTTTGTTGTAAGCAGTATGTTCATTTGACAATAATTCAAGACGATATTGTAAACAATATCGCTAGAGATATTACAATATAACGTATTTGACAATTTTACGGTGACATATAGATAGACGGTACTCTCAACCGTATTTCCGTCATCATACAAGCAGTGCTCTCTATCCGTGGTGGTGGCGAACTAAATCAAAATCTAAAAAGAGCTGTTCTATTGCATAATATGACAGTAATTGTCAGTTGGTGACAGATGGTTGATAGTGTAACCATGAATGAAATACGTTTCTATCATTGATTGATTTAATTCTTTTATTTTTTATATTTACTTAGATTGGTGTATATTAAACAAATATGGTTTCTTAATCGAATTTATCAAAATTGTTATTATCAATTAAATCTTATCAGGGGGATAGGTGACGCTAGTTTCCGTACAAAATTTTCGAGCAAGCTCCAATGTTCTAAGAGAGCACAGCATGGAGAAATAAAGCCCGAAAAAAATTGCGTATTATTAACAGTTTCAGTTTTTCATATGATAGATAATAAAGTTTATGTTTAACGGATTGGTATTGACGATTGCCAAATAAAGGAAACCGTGAAACACGAAACGGGCATGGTGCCGAATTTCTCATACAACTTTTTTTATTTGTTAATAACTCAGACTAGGAACCTTCATGGTGTACTTTTTTAATTTGCTTCTCTCGTCATATTGTTAAAACCTTAGGTTAAAAACAAGAAACTTGAAAACAAGTGAAAAACCTAAAATGAGTGGAATCACTGAAGATATCCCGTATAAAGTGACATTTTAAGTTTAGGTAATTTCCTTGTTTCTTTGATCCATGAACCAAATCGATATTAGTGCAAATAAATATAACCAGTTTCCAAATAGGGAGGTATTAGTATATTGTTCTAACTTGATTTATGTTTCGCGAAACAGTAGCGTGATAACCCAAGCGATAAGTGGTGAATGAGACACAGCCGGTCAGTATCGCGGGTTCGAATCCGACCACTAATCAATGTATTGAAAATTGAATAATGTTAACTAGAACTTTACTGAGGTTGTTCAAACTTATCGTTCTATGTTACACTACACTGCACACACTACACGAATGATAATTTTCGAATTGAACCTTTGTCAAACCTGTTTATTTAACTGACACTTGATCGCCAATGTGTTAACTAAAGCGCAAAACACACAGAGAACGGGTGCGGGTCGGGCGCGGGGCGAGCGCGGGTCTATTCTATATAATTCACCCGACCCGCGCCCGACCCGCGCACGCGTTCCGTGTGTTGTTGTCCATATAATTATATAGAATAGACCCGCGCTCGCCCCGCGCCCGACCCGCACCCGTTCTCTGTGTGTTTTGCGCTTTAGTAGTCTTTAATGGAAGTTAGGTAGGATGACCACACAATGCAGATTTTGGTCTGCAGGGTCGCTTTCACATTTGTATCCGCAATAAATCTCTCCTCGACTTTAAATCTTAATGTCAAACAAATAGTTTCTTTCTTTCCGTGTATGTTACACGTAACACGTGGAGTATTCCAGCGATTGCGACAGGTGGCGCCACCTGAACTATGCCGAGCATGCGTGACACGTGGGCACGTGTGACAGTGTGACACGAATACGTCAGGTGTCAAACATTTCGCATTCATTGTGATGATTGACGCTAATGACTATCAACCTAACTTCGTTGGTCTAGTGGTAGGTTGGTCGACTGCCGCGCGTGTGACCTGTGTTGGATACCTAGGTTTGGATCACTACTATGTACAATCTGTACATCATCATCTGCCTTCCTTATTCCAACTATGTTGGGATCGTCTTCCAGTCTAACCGGATACAGCTGAATATCTGTATTTTACTCGGAGCGACTGCCATTCTGACCTCCACAACCCAGTTAGTACTGGGTAATACAATACCACTTTCCGAAAGGAGTGGCGACCGCGAACCGGAAGACGATGCATCGGAAGACCTCCCACTAGATGGACCGATGACCTGGTTAAGGTTGCGAGAATCCTTTGCATACGAGTCGCACGGGACCGGTAAATGTGGCGACCCTTGGGGGAGGCCTATGTCCAGCAGTGGACGTCTTTCGGCTGAAATGATGATGATGATGATGGTAAGACTGGTTGTCAGACTTTTGGGCCGACTGTACAATCTGTACATGAAGTTTAAATAAATTTATAAGGGCAAAGTCAATTTAACAGTTTAAAATTAACCCTAATATCCAGGCCAATGAAACCATAACCAGTATTAAATTAACCGGCGCGGCGTAAGACTAGGAGCCGATAAATTAAAAGAATGAGTTCTGCCGGCTCCCTCGTGGTCGTAATGAATTTATAGATCTGCCGCAGAGATTTACGAGCACGTCGCGGAGCCTGTACATCATTCTACTATTGTTACAATGATTTACACTTGTTTGTTCAGGGTTTAGTTGATTTGAAAATGCTGATCCGATTCCGAAAATTCTTTCACTATTGGGAACATAGAAATATTTTAAAAAACAGTTAACTGTCAATGGTGCCAGTGACAGTGAAGCATTATATCTATGATTGGGAAGCCATACTATCTCCGAGTGTCGTAGGCATGTGAAGTTGTCTGATAATAATATGATCGTAACCGCGGCAAAAAACGGACAGAGTCAAGAATTTACGCCGGTGGACGTAGTTAAATGACAAAAATAAACCGCAATAATAGAATAACTATTAGAAAATGCTACATTTACTATGGGCAATTTTGTATACCTACTTTTTCTTACCATTTCGGTAAAAGACGGTAAACTTAAGTGCCTATTTAAAATTACTTTAAAAAAACTATTTAATTGCTTACATAGTGCTTTGTTTATTGATTTAAATGCGGTGTTTTACTTAAAACGTAGAAAATCCCTGAAAAACATATAATACTAAAATGTAGATCACCAAAATCTAGCATGTCATCTAGGTAACCATAACTGCCCCTACAGTAGTCGTCTGCCTACCCCATGAGTAAGAGATGGGTTGAACACAATGTAGTTACAAGTTAAGACTCGCTCAGTACTATTAGCCACGTCTGAAGCGACTTCATTACAGCTCAGAAGTGCTTAGGGCAGTAGTGTACTTAATGCTATGAAGATATACTTTATATCCTTGATAGGATATGAGCCTTAGCCTTTTGCCATCATATCCAATATTTGCCGGCACAAATCTTACACTTTTGCCCGACATGGGAATCGGAGCACGGATCACCACATACTGAATGTAAGCGCTTGTTGTATGACCGCAACTTAGTTGGGAAAAGGCAAATGTATACTATGAAATAACAAAAGAAAAGAATAACATAATAGAAATAAGAAAAGTTAAACATGACACGAATTGCTATTCCACTGTGGCCGGAGCAAGACAAGTGTTGAGATTAAGAGCCTGTTTGTCGCGGCCAAGCGGTAAGCGCACCCCTCTCCGGAGCATTCACCAGTAGTGTAACATTCCAATATTGGATACGAGGCGCACGGGATCGATCCATGTGTCCAGCGATTTTCCACAGAAACAAGTAATTTGTTTGCAGTTGCACTGATAAGCTCTCCTCACTTGCTGATGTAAAGCTCGAGTATGAACTGTCACATTACATGCGAATGATCGGAGAGGGAGTGTATTTAGGCTGTCATCATCTTTTGTTATCTTTCTCAAAACCTTTCTGTGTAGCACTCCCCTTAGGTTCGTTCGCGGTGCGATGTTCATTGTGTGGGGAGCGCTGAGAGTGTAACGCCACTCACTGCCAACCAGAGCCACCTGGCGGTCGATAATTGCATGTAGGACACGGTTTCAGACTGAAATCGGATAGAAAGATAGGCTGAAATTCTGAATAAGATTTAACTCCATCATTTGAGATACGTAGGTACTACCGATTAAAGAAAGGGAAGATGACTTGAAACTCTTTAATTCTGACTAAGCCGGTAGCAGATTTTACACGCTTGTATCGACAAACGCAAATGTAACGCGAATTTGTAACGATTCAAACGAGTAAAAGTTTTGTTATGTGACCAAATTTTTTTTTTTTTTTCTCATAAGTAAATACCCTTTTGTTCAGTTTTTTGGTAATATTAATAAAAACATCATTCTGACAGAGTATTGACGGGTACGTCGATATACGGCAACCGTCTTCAATTGCCCAACTCGTAGAAAGCTGACAGGATAGCAATATGATTAAAATAGAGGGATTTTCCTGTAAATAGGTAGGTATGTATTTTCCATACCTAAAAGAAAAAAGGTATAAGCTGGAAGAGTGATGCTCCTCTTCTAATTGGTTTTTTTGGTATAGGCTACATAATATTTTAATGTACATATTGTGTTTAAAAAAATTATATTCTGTATGTCTGAAGTTTTTATTTTTTATTTAGCCTGTACTGTCCCACTGCTGGGCAAAGGCCTCCCCCAATTCCTTCCATGTAATCTTTTCCTGTGCCGCCTCGGACCAACCCTCGCGGTACGCGTCCAAATCGTCTCGCCACCTTTTTCTGGGTAGGCCACAGCGGCGCTGCCCGTCTTCCGGCAACCATCGTGGGGAGACCTTTGCCCAGCGGTCATCGTGCATGCGACTGACGTGACCCGCCCAATCCCATTTTAGCCTAGCAGCCTTCATGCCAACGTCCACTATGTACTACCCGTTTTGGAACGCAGCGTGGTGTTTCGAACCCTATCTTGTCTTTTGACACCCAAAATGCTGCGTTCCATTGCTCTTTGGCAAACTCCAAGGCGGAGCTTCTGAGACTCGGTGAGCGACCAGGTCTGAGCTAGTGTTGCAACAGAACTCTGCTTCCGCTTCCGCTTCTGCAGAAGTTCCGCAAACATTTTCACTTCCGTTTCCGTTTCTGGTTCCGCAAAATTATAACGGAACTCTAAACGGAAGCGTACAGCGAGGAGCGCGGGGTGCGTGGACGACTAGGCTCTTCGAAGAGACGCGCAGTGGGGTAGGGGGCGGTCCACAAACGTGTCGCAACGAGTTGTTTTTTTTAATCTTTTTTTGTTCATTCTGCGTATCAAGGTACTGTGTAACTTCTGCCGGGGTTGCGGGACTGTTCGAAAGAGATACCGTGGCCCCGGAACATAAAGGGCGAGGAAGGAACATGGATGGGTTTTAGTCAGTAAAAGTCTGACACTTCCTCCCGCTCCGCCCTGAGTGGGAGAAGTTATTTGATGATTTCCTATCCGAAAACAAAAAAAAAAGGTACTGTGCGATTGTGTGTGTGCATCACCGCGCCCCGAGACGTGATTACGATCACGACAAACGATCAATGTTGTTGTTTTTTTAAGTTTGTTGTTTGCTTATACCTTCGAGAGTACAAAAAGGAGAAGAGGCTGCCTCTTCATGGGGATCCACTTATGTGGTGGAAAATCAATGCCAACAAATACCCCGATCTGTTGCCGGTAGTGCGTCCGTATTTATCAGCTCCAGCAATGTAGCCAGTGAGCAATTGCTTAGTGGAGCTGGTCTAATATAATTATGAAGAACACAGAAACAGGCTGCAAGGTGTAAAAGCGGCGAAACTACTTTTTATAAAATATAATTTAACTTTATTTAATTTTGAGTTCTAAAAATACAAATAATAATACTAATATTCAATTACATAACAAATAAAAAAAAATATGGTTTTTATTCATAGTAATAGCAGTTCCGTTTCCGCTTCTGCTTCCGCTAAAATTTAGTTTTGACTTCTGTTTCCGTTTCCGCTTCCGTTAAGACACTTCCGTTGCATCACTAGTCTGAGCACCGTAGGTTAGGACGGGCAGGATGCACATGTCAATGAGTTTGCGTTTCAGGGAGATTGGAACTCGTCCATGAAGAAGACGCTAATGAAGGGTGATCCCTTCATTAGCGTCTTCTTCATGGACGAGTAGCTTTTCCAGGCATTCGAAAAATACCTGTCTGAAGTAAATGAATGAAAACTTTAATCACCATTGCTTTATTTGTTTATTAGAAGCATTTTTTTCGTAAATGTCAGTACCTACCATGTAGAAATGAAGACTGTCTCTAGGTAAACCATCGAAAATTAAAAGTGTTCACTTTACAGGACAGCTCGCTTGATGTGACCATGTGACTTGTGCTCGATTGATGGCAATAGGCTAACCTACATGCAACATAAATATAACTGGTGTGTACTATTAAGTATACCTCAGGCTAAACTCTGTAATGTTATGTTTAGAACGAGCCCGATGTTATGTTTACTACTTGGTGCTGCTGCTGAGATATTTCTGCATACAAGAAAAGAATTTGTTTGGTGGCCAGATCGATACAGCAAACCGCACAATTTTATTGAATCAAAACAAGACTGTATTTCTGAAACCATTTTTCCTGAATATTTTATGAAAACACTAGCTTCTGCCAGCGGCTTCGCCCGCGTGATGTTTGAAATTGTCCCACGGGATCTTACTACCGGGATAAAAAGTATCCTATGTGTTAATCCAGGTTATAAACCATCTGTGTGCAAAATTTCATCCAAATCCGTTCAGTAGTTTTTGCGTGAAAGAGTAACAAACATCCATACATCCATACTTACAAACTTTCGCATTTATAATATTAGTAGGATAATCGTATTCTGTAAACACTTGTGCCCGTCTACTATTTTCACACAATACAACAAAGTAGCAAGTATTGTATTTCTCAGTATTTTACCTGTAAGTGCGACACATGGAATGAGATGTTTTTCCCATGTTATGTGGGATTTCCTCCCTTCTCCCTTCGCATTTCAATTTAACGTCACTTCTTACTGAAAAGGATCAATAATGTGCCGACAGACAGGTGATTGGTTTATTATTTCTATGTTATTTACCTCTGTCTATAAAATGATATCAAATATTGAATTGTTATTCTATAAAACCTTCGTTTTTGTTAACCCTTAACCGTTTAAAAAGTCATTCTACTCATCGTAATGACCAACTTTTGCCTTTACGACGGATGTAATTAGAACGAATGTAAAAAATCCGATAAAAATAGCAGCAGATTGTTTACTAACACAAATTAATGATGTTTTTTTTTGTATTATTGTGATGTATCCCTCATATATCAGTATCCCAAGCTATTAAAAGATAATATCATGTACGTCAAGACGTTTTGCTGTGGACAGGTTAACACGGCTAGTTTGAAACCAAGTTACTACAATAGCCTTTATTTAAAAGTGGCTCTCGACGAATTACCTAATCGATAAACAAGTAAAATTAAATTTAAAAAACCCCCGACACAATGTACTAAAAATTTAATAAAAAATAATTCGTTAATTCGACCTTTTGTGGTGGCGGCCATGTTTGATTTTTTATTTATCATAGTGTATCGTATTCTACTAGTCAATCCCTTTCATTTTGATACCCATTTTGAGGGAGTGGTTGAATAAAAGTGTAATGCCTACGCCATTTTGTGGCTGCGGCCATCTTGGACTGATTTTTATCCAACATACCTAAGAACACTCTTAACTCCCGAATAATTCCTTTCATACAAAAAAAAAAACAAAAATCGGTTCACAAACAGACACACACACAAACACAAACACGTCAAACTTATAACACCCCGTCGTTTTAGCGTCGGGGGTTAACTAGTAACGATTTAGTTCTAAAAACACAGCTAAAAGTTTTACCTTTCTTTCGATGGCCTGAATGTTCACGTGTATTAATTGTTTCACTTCCAGCCCCAAGACTCTACAAGTCTTCCAGAAGTACCTAAGTAGAAATACCAGTAAAACTTGACCAACCCTTTAACTAACTACATATTATTACTTCTCTGCTCGTCCAATACAGTAGTTTGTGACTTGAACTTTTCTTGCTTCAACTTCGGGATTAGCTCATAAGTCTAAGTCATAAGTCATAAGCCTTTGAAAAAACATTATTCTATGGAATTAAATTTCCAGTTGTTTCAGCTGCTCTACTTTCAGCAGTTCACCATTTACTCAATGAAGTTTCAGACCACATTTTATCAAGTGGTTCAAAGAGGCATCAATTAGCAATTTCTAGGAACTCATCAAACACGTTAATTGTAACTTGTAACTGTCACTTTGCCGTGTAAATAGAAGTAAGTAATAGAAGCATCACAGTGCGTGTCTCCCAATCAACTATGACAATTACAATTGACCAGGAGAAATGGAGTAACATCGTAAAGTGCCACACTAGACAGACTAGACTTGGTGACAAGTGACCGAGTTACACAATTAACAACGTTATACACATGCATTGACGCACGTGCAGAATTGTGCACAATTCTACATGTCCATTCTCATAAGCTGTGAGAAAATTGAGTTACTGGCAACTTAGAATAGATCTTGTCTACACTTAAAGTACTTACGGGATTATATCCGTGATTTTCTTAAGTGTAGTTGTGTGTTGTGTGTAGTTTTTTTTTCCGTGTTTTTTCTTCTTTTCTTTTCTTTTCTTTTCTTCCGTGTTTTTTTCGTGTTTTTTTAAGTGTACTTAGTGAAAAACCGTGAAAGAGTGATGGACATAAGTATTGATGGATGGAGGGGGCGAGGAAGGCCAAAGAAAAGATGGATGCATTGTGTAAAGACTGATATGAAAGAGAAAGGAGTAAATGATGCCGTGACGTCTAACAGGGGAGAATGGAAGAAGAAAACGTGTTGCGCCGACCCCAAATAAAATGGGACAAGGGCAGGAAGATGATGATGAGTGAAAAACCGTGAAAGTCTAAAACAGATCTTGTCTAGCTAGACAGTATTCCAAGAGCATCATAGTTGTTATGGCGCGTGGCCATAGTCTGAAATGAAGATGCCTTTAAAAAAAGTAGAATATATAATATCGTAAAATGTACGTACATACTATCAGGTTCACCTCTGCAATGTCTCACGGTATCAACCTTGCGAGCAATTGAAACCGTGAAGTTACAAAACAACTACTTACTTTATTCCTAAGAAATTATTTACAAAAATCTTCAGAAACGAAACTAAACCTTAAACAACCTTTATTATGTTAACCGACTTGTGAACTTAACTAAATCAATATCGTAGATAAGGCAAATACTTTAAATAATTCAAACACGGGCCCAGTTCCGTTCGCTCGGACAATCGTGTTTATCATCTGGCTTTTGAATAAGACATTAAACTATAACAGCGACCGAATTCTAGTAGTCAAAACTTATCTAGTAATTTAAGGGTGACACAGCATTAGGCTTTAGTACTTTGTGAAGGCAAGGTTGTTTGCATTAAGACCTACTTAATGTGCTAAGTGCAAGAAGTCATTAAATACAATATGGATTGAAACTGATAACATTACTACGGCTTGTAATCCCCGAAGGAGTAGGCACCTTTCGCCATTTAAGTTGAAGGCCCAAGTAAGAGGCGACGAAACTATTGCCATGAACCGACCACAAATCTAGATTCTGTGGGTGCTGCAGAAAATCTTATGATGAAGAAACCTGGAAATCAAATCCAGGATCTCACTACACTAGAGCAACAAGTCAGTCAATAGTTTATATAGTAATTTAATAAAACGCTTTGCAGCGCTGTAACCGATAGCGAAAATCTTATAAAGTTGACTAGTGTAAGTCTGACAAGTTAATCATTTTCTTATCATGCTTAAGTTGTGTTTTAAGATTTCACGAGTTTGGGATTGTAAGTTTTGTAAGAAAAGGCTTTCCCGCAAGAATTTTTCATGTAATGCACGTCAATGCAATAAAATGAACTAGTCAGCCGAATTGGTGGTAGGCAGGGTTGGCTAAAAATAGTTGTATACAATACTAGCTGATGCCCGTGGCCTCGCCCGCGTAAAATTATATACAAAAGCCACTCACTCTATCTATTAAAAAACCTGCATCAAAATCCGTTGCGTAGTTTTAAAGATTTAAGCATACATAGGGACAGACAGACGCGGCGGGAGACTTTGTTTTATAATGTGTAGTGATTCTAATACAGGTGCCTGACTCACCAATCGTAACCAACTCTTCCACTCCATTCATCCCTTCCAAGCTGGCAGTCTTTACTATAAATTTACATATTTATCGGCACTTACACTGGTGGTACAAGTGACTATACTATACACTATACAGTCTACATAACAGTATGACAAACGAAAAGTTCCGCGAAGCGTGGGGATCGTTGCCAGTCCCTGACGATATTGCCGATGTTCTCTCATAGGGATAACGTTTGTAGTGACAGCGGAGATTTAAATGAAGAGTGGATGGGGATTATCGGGGACTTAGCTGCTGGGTGAGTTACCTAGAAATCTGGAACTGTTGTGTCAAGGAACGAGGTTGAAATTGAATGATCTTATTTGGCAACAGACCTCGTACTAATATTCTTAGGAATGGATATAATGCTAGAGCGGTTAGATTAGTTATATGTAGGTATAATCGAATGTATAAACGTTAGCTTTGAAAATGAAGTGAGTTCATGCCAATCATGGCAATCGCCGTCAATGATCTCGGTGATTTTTGATAATACAGGCAAACACAGTCAGCTAAAATTCGAGATATGTCGAGCTGAGGACATAAACACATAGAAGAACAACGAACGAAAACGAAAACGTTTACTATGGGTACAGTTTTAACAAATAAAACCACTGGCTATCCATAACATCATGATATAAACGTCTGTTTCGCTTCAATCACAGATCAGTCAATGCAAATGGCCGTCGGCTAGACCCGCGCCGATCGGCTATCACTCATGCATCGCCGATTGATTTGTCAGCTAGACGGAGCACGGACATTGATGAAGAGAATCAAAAGTGGCACACTGATACAATTGTACCAAGACCATAGGGCAGTATAGACAGGTTGCTTTCTACGAACCATTCTTTATTTTAATATCAACAATAAGGTTGTTTAAGACCACATAATTATAACTTTAACCCACCGACGCGTTAAAATCTCATTCTCGAATTAATTTCCCTTCTCAGATTACTTCCTTCAACTGCATTTAAAAGAAAAAACCTGACGGTGTCGGTACAAATGGCGGCGCGTCTAAGCGATTGGCAACGCTGCTCCGGCGCTGATGACGGCGCGCTTCGAGACCACCCGTACGGTACACTGGTACCCATGGTTGATGCAGGCTTTCTTTGATTGCACTTGATTTGATTGTAATCATGTCGAAGTAGATACTCTAGCTGCATGCTGAAGTGCGGGGGAGCAAAGTTGAAGATGGTTGACTCGCTCGGTGGTCAGACCTGGAAATGCCTTAAATCGTCTAAGGTCCATGTTCACCAAAAAGTTGACGGTCTGACTATCTAAAAACAGCTGTGTAATAATATTTTATAACGAGAGACTAAACGAAGCCATTATATACCCGAGGTGGTTTGACTCCCGAGCTTGCGAGGGAGGCAATGAAAGCGAGGGTACTTATTTTAAATTGGCGTTTAGTCTCGAGGTGCAAACGTGTACTTTTCACTTCGAGTGCGAGAAATAATTATACCTAGTCAAATTTACACACGACAAAAATTCTGAACTGAGCGGTCAGTTTTTTCTTCTATCAGGTCATTCACAGATTAACAATTTAAAACACAACACAAACTTGCAACTTTTCGCAATGAAGATGATCCACACTCCACAGATAATTAGTACTTATGTAAGTATGTTGTGCTTGTGTGTTGTGTAGGCATTGCACATACTTTTCAAAATCAACGATGCACAACCATAAATTTTTTTCGCGTTGAAGAGTTCATTTGTTTTTTTTTTTCAATAAACCGCTTTCTATTTGCAATCCAATTCGAAATTTAAATAAAACCTTTGATAAGTTACTCTTTGCGACCATGTTTCAGAAAAAAAAGATCGTTCCATTTTTAAAATACTTTTTACTCCTTAATGGCGTACTTTTAGAGCATGAGAAGTGAAAAACCCATTTTCATCCCATCTATTCGAAAAAGACGACTTGGTTCGCCTTTAAGTGCACCCAAAGGTGGTGTTTTCTATAAGAAACTTTTAGCGGGCAGTAATGAGTTTTTAATCCTCTTTATAAGTGCGCCGCAATTATCTTTGCCGCGCACTTTTTGAATTTGGAACATCTTGTGTTCAGCGCCCAAGAAATCGAACGCAAATATTGTTTGAATAAAGACTGGCTGGTGCGACGGCCCATAGTAGCGCCGCGCGCCGGCTGAATACAAAAAAAAAAAGAAATAAAATTAAAAACGCGCGAACTATAGCCCGCGTTTTCGTCAATTTTCACGGATTGATAGAAATTCATGATTTTGTTTTGAAAAATGAGTTCTTCAAGTGACAGTGAAAGTATAGAATTAACTCCTGATAGTATTAGAACTGACGCAAGAAATGTGATGGATAATCTACTACCTGCAAAATCCCGGGAGAAATGTATGAAAGCTTATGGTAATTTTATTGAATGGAGAAATTCAAGAGGCGCCAAGAATTTTTCAGAATCTGTGTTTTTGGCCTACTTCCAGTACTTAGCCAAAACTAAACAACCTTCCACACTTTGGAGTACCTACTCAATGCTAAAATCAACAGTCAGTTCTAATAACGACGTAAAACTGGACACATATTCGAAATTAATAGCGTATCTGAAGAGGATGTCTGATGGATTTAAACCTAAAAAATCCAAAGTGTTCTCAGTCAAAAACGTGGAGACTTTCCTTAATGAGGCACCCGACAACATCTTTCTTGCCGTAAAAGTAAGTAACTATGTATGTATATATGGTGGATTAGTAAAGTATAACCAGTGTTTTAAAATGCGCATTTTATTGTAACCTGTACTTCGATAGATAGGTACTTGTCTTATTCACATTCGGTTTTGTTACAGGTGGCTTTAATTTTCGGAGTACATGGAGCTTGTCGTGGCAATGAACTTTTAAAAATAACTGTTGATGATGTCGAAAATCACTCGGATAATTTACTGTTAGTAAAGCTGACAGACACAAAAACAAAAATTGACCGATCCTTCGTAATCCGAGGAGAATACAAAACTATTGTACAGAAATACCTGGACCTGCGTCCTGCTGATATAAAGACCAATCGGTTTTTCATCCGTTATCGAAATGGCAAGTGCTTCAAACAAGTTATGGGAAAAAATAAAATTTCTTACATGCCACAAGAAATCGCTACTTATTTGAAGTTACCAGATATCAAGCTATATACAGGACATTGTTTTCGTCGCACTTCTGCTACCCTGTTGGCAGATTCTGGAGCGGACTTAACTGTTCTCAAGCGACATGGAGGATGGAAGTCGAGTGCTGTAGCAGAGGGATATATAGAAGATTCCATTGAGAACAAGGCGAAAACATGTGAACGCATCGTGGAAAACATTAAATTGCAACCTTCAGTTAATCCATCCATGCCACTGTCGCCGCGCCCATCTACATCCAAACAAAGAGATTCACCGTCACATTTTCCTCAAAATGAGCCACATTCTGACATTATTTCAAACACGCAGAATAAAATTAAATCTACAACAATCTCTATTCCTAATAAAACTGTAACAATTAATTTTCAAAATTGTGAAAATGTCTCAAATGTAAATATAAGTTTTTTATTATTAGATACTACTTAATTTCAATTTAGTTGTTACTCTGTTTCATTAAATATCAATATTACAATAAAATATGAGGCGCCTTTTATTTTCTCATAGTGGGTGATGAAAAGTAGAGTGTATCACTCGGGCGCAAAATATATTTTTGGCTCGGGCGACGTACTTTGAATCCCTCGCTACGTTCAGGATTCTACTAAAGAATCCCTCACTTCGCTCTGGATTCAAAAAAGCGCCCTCGCCGTAAAAATATTATTTTGCTCCCTTATGATACAATCTACTATTTTGTAAGGTAACATGTCACAGTGACAGCTGTTTTTAGATAATCAGACCGTTATCATCTCGGTGAACAGGGACCTAATTACTTAAAGATCTTCCTACACATATGGTAGCTACCTACTACATCTCTATATTTTCTAGAATATATAGTATTATTAAACGTCACGCTATTCGACGACTCGAGACGTTCGATATGCCTCTATATGAGCCTAAAGGTGCCCGCCCCTATTATTTAAGTCCTATCTGACCTACTGACTGTCTGACTTCAGCGTCAGCGTCACATAAGAGAGAAAAAGCTCACAAAAGGAATAAATTTTCCCCATTATTGCAACATTTTTCATTATTTTATGCTCCGCTCCGTCGTAGCGTGATGTTTTATGGATTTTTCAATTTCGACCAGTAAGTAGTTCCTGAGATTAGCGCGTTCAATGGCGTCAACATTTCACTATAGGTACCTATCTTATTTGGCAGGGATATTTTAATCTGAAATATTCTCATCGAAAATCAATTAATTTATTAAGTACTAAAATAAAATCTATGACGTCAATTATATGTTCACACATTTCAATCAGTTTCATAAATTACTCTAGAATTCTACAAAATTAAAACTAACTAACTGTTTACCGGCGCGGCAGCGCGCGTGGGATATCGTTTACACACTCAGCCAAAAATGTACCAACTAATATATCAAAGTTAAAATTTTCAACAAAATTAATTCACCGCCCCTTCGGATAGCAAACAAACACATCTCGTTATAACTATCCCTCATCGTTGAGGGGTGAGCAGAGGACTAAGTCCCTGAAAAATGTCAGCAATATTTTAGGTCGACATGCCGGAGGGCAGAGGGTGGAGGGTCACAAACGGAATTAAACAAGTTCCGATCTAATTTACAAATACGTATCTTTGCCGTGCCGCCATGCCGACGCGGAACTGCACAACTTTAATGGGTTCATTGGTAATTAAATTATAAATTGTCGGAGAAGCAAAAGTGTTAGAAGCTTGACTTTAGATTTAAGCAGATTAGAAAGTGATTGTTGAAGATTTGTAAAGTGATGGTATTTTGTATACGAGAGAAGCAAAGTTAGATGTAAAATAATTAGTAGAATAAGACTGAACAGAAAAGAATCGCCAATAAAGCTGTGGTGCACGCTGAAATATACATAACTAGGTGGCTTCTGCTCGCGACTTCGTTCGCGTGTATTTCCCGCTTGCAACTTTTCTTATTGCTGCTCCGCTTTTATTGGTCATAGCGTGATGTTATATAGTCTATAGTCTTTCTCGATAAATGGACTATCCAACGCAAAAATATTTTAACAAGCTGTGCTACTGCTCTCAAAATCGGTGAAGGAAAACATCGTGTGGAAACCGGCATGTCCTAGAACCAAAAATTCATAAACATGTGACATCTACCAACCCGCACTGGGCCCGCGTGGTGGATTTATAGCCTATGCACAAAATACGCGCTTCGACGTGGACTTGCGGACACCAGTCCGTTATACAATACAATACAATGTTTCGTAGTAACCTACACCATCAGTGCAAAATATATGTCATCATTTTGCATTGAACAACGTTTGAGACATAATATTATCTAGTTTCTTATTTCTTCAAAGACTTGACTACAGCGGAAAAATAATCCTTATTTTCCTCAGGCTACCTACGCTACGCTCCTCCAGCAAAAGAAAACGAATCGAATCGTCAAATCAAAACAAAATATTTACCCATCGACAAGCCTACTGTTCCCCACTTACGAGGTAATAATAAAATAATAATAATAATGCGCCGGTGTGCGGGTGGCGCCGCGTGCCAGAACAAATCCAATTTTTAATAAACTCACTCTCTTAGCCCATGTAGGCGAACCATGCTTGTAGGAGAAAATGAGACATCGCGGCGTTGCGGAAATTGAACTTCCGAAGCAGTAGAACTATTTTCCATAATCTGAAACTTGTAGAACTCGTACATTACAAAAATTGATTGGAAATAATTTTAACCTGTTTATTTTCCTACATGAAAGGTTTCAAATAGGGCAAAAAATCAACCAACACATTTGATTACTATACTCAATACTCAATACATTTATTGCATTCCACAATGTGAACTTAGGTGGTAGGTACATAAAGATACATACTATAGTTTTGGAGCATTATGGGCCCTGTCGGGCATAACAACATAAAAATTAAAAATTAAAAATAAGGAGGAGGGCTATTATAAATATTTGTTCACAACTTCAATATTAATGTTTTCTTTATATCTATGATTAATATTGTGTAGGTAGGTGGGCTTATAATTAATTGCATCACATAATTTTTGCGACTTATATATTTAATTTATGCATCAATATTTATTTAATTTATACATGTATTATTATTATTTGTATTTATTTATTTATTTATTACTTATATGGCTTCTCAACAATGAGATTACTATGATTTTCATTGCACTTAATTTTCAAGGAAATGTAGATCTAAAGAACTTTCCCAAACCACTAGCTGTCCCTTTAAATAAAAACGCACATCCACCTCAATTCCCCCTAACCAAAACGAAGAGAAGAGACACTGTTTATATTACTAGTGGATTATTCGCATCGCGGCGCGCGCCACAGACAACTATTTTTTGCGTCCTCCCCACAGACTCCTGGCAAAAACAATGACTATTCAGCCTCTACCCTCTGAGGTCATGGAGTTCATTACTGAGAAGGATGTATGGAGAAATAGATGGTCGTTGATGAATGAAGATGTATCGTCTTAGACTACAAATGAAGGGGAAAAGTTAATTAACCTCTTAAATATTTTCACGCGTTACGTTTTACCCCAGGCCTAAGGTTGTGTAGACTATTTATGTACGTACAAACATGCATTGAATTAGACAACAGGCGAATTGATTTAAGTTAAACGCAACATGTGTAAGCTTGAGAAATAATTAAAATAAAACAAATTCGGACCAAAAAAGTATTTCCCACAAATAAACTGCAGGTGTCATAAGTCAAGGATCATAAACCATTCCTCAACTGTAGTTTCTTAAAAACAATCCAAAAAATGTGTTATTACATCATCGTTATTGGCTAACGCGGCGCATGTCACGGAGAAATGAAGTGAAATAAAATTCCTGCAGCAGCCGCGAGACGGCGGCTCTCGACAATGGATGCTGGAGTATCGATGTTTGGATATCGAGAAGATTTATTAATTTAATGTTAATGTATGTGTTTTATGTTTGTTATTTAACTTCAACAGACACTTACTCACTTGAACTTGTGAAATACTTACTGATACTCATTAATATCCGGTAAAATATTAGAGGGCATAAGCAATTTGTAGAGTAAAGTGAATAAATGGTTAGATTTGCACACAGAAAATCACTTTAACTGCTGCAACTGAAATTGATGGCATAGGAAACCTCTTATGCCATAAATTATAGCAGGTACTCGGAGACAATTATGCTAGATATCTTTTTAAAACTTATATAAACCTATAAAAGATATTTAAGATATTTAATCTGTTTTATGTATTCTATTTTCTCTCCTTCTTTTACACACTATGTCTACATCTCTTTATTTAGTATCTCCTTTCGCAGGTATGCTGGAAGAGATTTCATTAGAAATAAGCATCACCTTTGTACTATTTTCTGTTCCTTTTCAACCGACTTCCAAAAAGAGGAGGTTATCAATTCGACTGTATTTTTTTTTTTGTGTTTGTTACCTCAGTACTCTCGACTGGGTGAACCGATTTTGATGGTTCTTTTTTTGTTTGAAAGCTGGTGCTTCCCGTTTGGTCCCATTTAAGTTTGCTGAAGACCTGATCCTGATCTTCGGAGATATACAACGGAACTCTTCAAAAGTACACAGCAAATCTGCAGTGATTGCTACCATCGCTTGTAGGTTCATTGTTTATACTATATTATGACGTAACATCACGCCTGTATGCTCTGAGGGGGTACGCACATGTGTAAAATACACCCGATTTCGAAAATATTTGTCACCTCAGTACTTTCTACTGGGTGAACCGATTTTGATCGTTTTTATTTTATTTGAAAGCTGGTGCTTCCTGTGTGGTCTTATAATCATCAAAACAGTAGCTGATGATGGGATTCTGGAGAAATAGAGAGAATTCTTCACATTTCATAGGCACACTAGAAGCGGTTTGGGTAGTTTTATGAATTGTACTTTCTCGAAGTGATCCCAATTCAATTTGATGAAGATCTGATGAAGAACTTCGTAGATATGCAACGGAACTCCTCAATAAATGATATCAAATGTACTGGGATTGCCGAAATCTCATATCTGTCTATTGTTTACACCAGTTCATAACCTAAAATCACGCCGGTACGCTGTGAAGGGGTAAGCACATGTGAACCACTAAAAAGTGAAAAATAAAAGTCGGTGACAAAAAAACTAAATCAATAAAACAAAGGTCACCGACTTCTGAAGCTAAAGTTATTTTTCACTTTTTTGTTTTCTCTGAAGTCGGTTTTATTTTTTGTAAAAAAGTTTTTTATTTTCTGTAATAAGTGTGTACATTAATTGTTAAATAAATAAAATAAATAAATAAAAATCAACAGTATCGATCCATCGACATTCCAGCTGCACAATTGCACATCACTAAACAAAAACGTACATCGACATTAATCCCAGCACACGCGAAATGCACATGTTTTTACTTTTGATTCGCGTCTTTAGAACGTTGGAACGAGACAAATTTAAACGGATTTTTTAAACTTACAGCAGTAATTCTGTCCCCAAAGTAATTATGAGATAACAGAATAAATGGCGCACAGACATTTTAAAACAACGGTATTTGCATATTCTGCCTCGAAATCTCAGAAAGTGTGACAAGTTTATTTAAATCTGAATAAAATTAAGCCGTCTGTCATGGAAGACCGATGGCTTGTTTATCCAAAGCAATTTTTGATCAATCAAATTTACCGTGTATTTTTATACTTTTTAATTGATTTCGAAAAATGGTAAAAATATTCGTCTGTAATAGTAGGTAGTATTTCTACAAATTATGCAGTTGAAGTATGCTCTATTACCTAAGTACCTCTAATGAATGATTTTAGTAAAGGAGAATGACCAAAGATTTATTTTTATTTTATTTATTTATTTTTTATTTATTTATTTCTCCACCTTACGACTATCTTTACAGGGTTACCTAATGCGATAGTGTAAACAATAACAATATTAATTGCCGTAACTAATTACAAATAAAGCATTTTTTGTGAACTCACTCAGAGAACAATGAAACAAATCAACATCAACCAGGTTGAGAGTGCGGAGCGCACGCGTCATTGGCGCCTCCCCTAACAGATTGGTCCGCGCGCGCGGCACCGCCAGTAAAGATGTTGGGCTCTGGTCCAAAAAAAAAACTGCTGCCCCCAGGGTTGACTCCATTGTGGGTTAACTTATAATGTTGGACTTACTATGTGTGCCAATGTGCATCAAATTCTAACCCACACTTACAGAATAATTCAACAATTTTGAATCTGCAAGTGAATGTGCTACTTTTTTTCAAGTTCACGTTTCAGCTAATATCTATGATTCCGTGGGACAGATTTTTTCAGTTCCATAGAAGAAAATTAAGCATTTTAACCAGTCTTTCCAATGAGCTATGTAGTAAATCTGGGGGCAGAACTTTTCTTTTTTTTTTCAAATTTTGGGCCACTTTGGTCATTCTCCTTTACCAACAAGCAAAATCAGTACTTATAACGCTCTTGAGACTGCCCAACTAGCACACTATTGGAAATAGCAGCCTATTTTGCAACTGTTAGCTGTACAGTAGCGCTTTACGGGTTCAGAAAGTGGTTTTAAGTTCTACTATTGCTTCCGTAACTGTTCATAGCTGTAAATATCACTAGGGGTAGCAGACAGTGAACCAAATGCTAGACTTTATAAGAGTTCATGTTACAACCTATTTGCCATCTATAGATTTAAATGAGAATTAAAACATGCATCTACTAAAAAGCCACTATTGCCGCTGCTGTACGCTTCAGAACTGCACTAAACCGAAACTAGAAAACAACCTGTCAGAAACCAGTACAAAAAAAAAAATTACAAATCGAGTCCTGTAACACAGCATTATTGAAGAAAAGTGTTATTTATATGGGTACATATACAACAAATTGCCAGATGTTATGAAAAATGATACAAATAAAAACTTTAAAAAGAAATTTGTAGCCTTCCTAACAGAAAAATGTTATTATCGATTAATGATTTTTAATGGACAAAACTTTTTAATCATCAATGTGTTTAATAAATATAATTAATATTATCTTGAACATGTGTACCTAATACTTAATAATTATAACAGTTATAATGTAATTTATTATGGTGTAATATTTTAATTTTAATTTGACTTTTTTTCAATATTATTTAATGTATATGTATAATAGTACATTTTATAACGAGGGACTAAACGAAGCCATTATATACCCGAGGTGGTTTGACTCCCGAGCTTGCGAGGGAGGCAATGAAAGCGAGGGTATATAAAATTGGCGTTTAGTCTCGAGGTGCAAACTGTACTTTTCACTTCGAGTGCGAGAAAATATTCATTTAAAACCGAAAAAATTTACACTCGACTAAAATTCTGAACTGAGCAGTCAGATTTTCTTCTATGGTCAGTCACAGATTAAGAATTTAAAATACAACACAAACTCTCAACATTCTCGCAATGAAGATGATCCACACTCCACAGATAATTATAGTACCTACATTACCTGCAGCGGCTATAGTAGCAACAGAGGCATTCCACATACTTTTTCAAAATCAACGATGCACACAAACAACCATAAATTTTCCCGCGTTGAAGATTCATTTGTTTTTTTTTTCAATATACCGCTTTCTATTTGCAAGCCAATTCGAAATTTAAATAAAACCTTTGACAAGTTACTCTTTTGTGACCATGTTTCAGAGTAAACGATCGTTCCATTTTTAAATTACTTTTTACTCCCTAGGGAATAAACGGTCACTTTAATCCCGCTTCGTAGGGCTATAATGGCGTACTTTTAGAGCATGAGAAGTGAAAAATAATTTGTAACTCTATTTTTATATTTTTTTTTGTTTTAAGATTCTTAACAATTTTTGGAATTTTTTGCGAGCCTATTTTCAGGCAGAATGTACTCCTTTTTATTCCACCTGTATTTTAATATAACCTACATTCATGGCAAATAAATGATCTGATTTGATTTGTTTGAATGATTTACTTAGTTTTTTGTCACCGACTTCTGAAGCTAAAATTATTTTTCACCTTTTTGTGTTTTTGGAGTTGGTTTTATTTTTTGCAAAAAAGTTTTTATTTTTCACCTTTTAGTGGGTCACTTGTGCTTACCCCTTCACAGTCGTTATGCACTGGTGTAAGCAATAGATAGACATGAGATTTCAGAAATCCCAGTCCATTTGCTATCATTTATTGAGGAGTTCCGTTGCCTATCTCCGAAGTTCTTCATCATATCCACACCAAATTCTATCAGATCCCGACTTCATTTTTCATCCTTCCATCTCGGAACAAGCAATGTTACATCGGACCTACTAGAACATTCGAGAAAGCACGTGATTACAGGATCTGTACGTTGGAATTTCGAGTGCTTTCCGTTATTATTACTTTTAAAGTTAGGTAGGTACAAATTCACGACCTATTTATAAAAAGACATTAGAATTTCGACCGTACGTATGTTTGTTTTTCACAAGTTGCTTATACCTACTATTCTTTTGTTAGTGTTTTTTATGACCCTCTAGAATATTCGTGGTGATTCTGGTGTGTCTGTTGGCGAGTATAAATACACCGCTCAGGCCTGCGACCGTCAGTCTTGTTTTGGCTACACAGCGAAGTGAACTTGAAGAGCGATATCTAAGCGAATAGTTAACAGTAGTGTATTCTTGTGATTAAGGTTAAATTATTTTGTGAAAATTATTGTGTTGTTTAATCGGTAGTAATTAATTTACCTCATACCCAGCTCGTAACAAATTGGTGCCAGAAGTGGGATATAAATTATGCTAATTCTACCAAAGGACGGCATCCGTACCAGAAGTCAGCGACAGCAGGACATGGACTAAAGGCGGTTTGGAGAACTCCGGTACAGCTACCGATCAGCACATAAACGTCCGAGGCAAGAAGGAGGTAGAGTTAAAATTGGGTGACAGATTTTACAAGCAGAATGTCATCGTGGCCGACATAGTGGACGATTGCATCTTGGGCTTGGACTTCATGCGGAAATATCGTTGTGAGATCGACGTTGATCAAGGAGTACTGAAATGTGGTTCAGAGGAAGTCTTCATGGAAGGTGCACCGTCAGGGAAAGTGTACTGCTTGAAGAAGATTGTTCTTCCTCGCAGATCAGAAACGGTTGTGCCAATTTGTTTGCCACGAAATGCTGAAAACAAGGTGAACAATGACTTTCCATGGAAGATGGCACGAACCCTGGTCAAGGCCACCAACATTTCAGCAGTACGCATACTGAATCCAAGTGACCAGGAGCAAGTGACTAAGAATAAGTTCTAGCACTAAAAACAACTAATATTTTGTGACAATTAGTGTTTTTCCGATGAGTGATGAATCAAGATATCTAGTAAAAAGGAATCAAAATAAAAACCAAAGCATTTATTTCAAGTAGGCCAATAACAGGCACTTTTGAATTGTCGAAACAAAGATGACATTTAAATGTAGCTGCAGTCCCAGTCACAAGACATAAAAACTGTGAAAGTACTGCGTAGTTGCCTAATTATCTGGTTACCAGAATTTTATAAGGAAAAGAAAACAAGAAGAAGATCGTGATAACATACAACTACCTATGAAGAAAAAACCGAAAATTTTCGTCTGTGCCATCTTGGTTTTCTTTTGACGTCATTTTCATTGTCAGTGACGAAAACGACACCCATGAAGAAAAAACGGAAAGTTTTCGTCGCTGCACTCTTGGATTTTCATTTTGACCTCATTTTCATATACAGCGACCCCAAAAACCACGAAAACTGGGTGTGTGTATCGAGCACACATTATAGTACGTTATTTCATAACGTGACGTGTGACGATTTCTACTTCGCAATACCCGTGAACCGCGTTAAGGATCTAAATTCAAATATTCGTGAAAAAAAGAGGCTCTTCTTAGGTTTCGCACACAGGCGCTGTGGGGGGTTTGCTCGGACCTGCTTGTAACAACCCGTATTGTAGATCTTTCCACTAAAACTGCAACCCCCAGGAAACAAGAGCTAGAAGTAGAATTATTTCTGGATTCTGCAAGTTCACTGAAGATACAGTAGGTAGAGGTACCTACCGCTTATCTATCGCTGGACCTATGTATTTACCTATTCGTCTTACCTATACTTATCAGATACTTAACCATAATTATGAATTTCATACAGCCCCAAAACAAACGTCGCATTACATTAAACAAATAATGTTATGACTACGCAGCAGTTCCGCGCGCTCCCCATTTTCAGTACCAACTGCCAGCGAGAGAACCCAAATTACCCCGTATTACTGTGTTCCGCCCAGTCTGAATTTGCATAGATTTACTTAATCTGACCCATTGTTATCTCCGGGTTAACAACGGAAGAGTTATTTAATCGTTATTATTATCGCAGCCTTTACTGCCATTTTTAATTGTCCGCTTTAATTATGGGCCTCTTGAAACGTCAAGTGTCGGGAAATTGCCAGAGTTTTCCCTTTAGATGAAACTGGTCTCATGGTCGGTCGGTGCTGATTAAGCACTGTCAATTTATCTTACATAATTAATGTTAAGGCTAAAATCAAGATTTAGCATTTATTACTAGATGTTCAATCACTGCTAGCCAAGCCAACCCTTCGTAGAATATACCTAAGCGTGATAACTAAAGGCTAGCGGAGCAACCGCACTTAGCCCATTCAAATAATGTACTAGAGTAGAATCTATTGAAGGAAAATTGAGAAAAGATTTATGTTGTGGCCTCCTTGTTAACAATTGCTATTCAGAAACAGAAAGGCGTAGGAATGAACGCAAGTCGTATGCAGCTACGCTGGCAACTCGCAGTGCAGTACGTAATCAGCGACAAGGAACAGGCCAAGTCCTATTCAAATCAGCTACAAAAGACAGATCCTAAGTTAATTCTACGTTTTTATTCCCTCCGTTGTCGCGATAACGAGTTGGCAGCGTGCTTAATGTGTCAGTGCAGCGCGCGGCAGTGGGCCAGCGGATAACTCCAGTTAGTTATGCCCTCCACTTGGCTCGGCGGCTCGAGTCAGCGTCAGAACGCTGTTACGTAAGCCAGGCTTTGCTGCAGATTAAAGCTGGCTCTTTTTAAGCTGGAATTATCATTTGTTGGGTTTCGAAAACATTGCAAGTCATCTTGAGTGATTCGGATTGGGTAGGATGTAGGATGAATATCCACAAATACACGTGTCACCTGCTGACCCTGTTTCGGTCATTGTGGTGCATTAACCCGATTCCTCTCCCAGATTAGAGGCATGAAAATGTGCACCCTAGCAGTCTGAACTTGAGTCATGGCTTGCTTCATAATTATTATGCTAGTAGGGCTTAGCACATAAGTAAATGTACTCGGTGATTAGTTAATAGATCAGTTCAAACCATTTATTTCAATTACACCATTACAGCACTTTTGAATGTCAAAAATACCTTAAGAATAATATAGTTAGGTACTTTATGTAAGTGTGGGCTTTTTACTGCTATTTGTTAGTCTTATGATCGCAAACGCAACTACTGAGCGTGGGGTTCCGAGTTCAGTTCCTGGATCAAGAAAAAACTATTAAGCCGGGTCCACACACTGAATTCGCGTTTTATTTCACGATATATTACGCGTTACAGTCGATGAGAGAGTTCTGGACCCGGCTTTTCCAATTTAGATTTATTAATAAGTAGGTACCCCGCATTTAGGAAATTGGTGGTATGATGCCCCCCGTGCCCCAGTACGCACATTAAAGCAGTACCAACACTACGCTTGATCCTCCCCGGAGGTGTCGGATTGCCGTCCCATCTGATTATAAAAAGGAAAAAAACAAAAGGAAAAACAAAAAAAAAGGAGTATAGGAACAACAGAGTGTATCTGCACACCGGTCAGGAGGATATAGTTATGTGGATACATACCCACCACTGCTGTGATTTTATGCTGTGTGTTACCCTGGCAAAATGTTGAATGCATTTGAGATGTGAGACCTAAACAAATAATTAGAGTATCATGAGTCCGAGCAATTTACTTATTAATAGCAAAATTTGCTTGCATTATAGTTTTCGAGTTATTTGAGAAAAAATGTGCTGCTGTGTGGCTGCCATGGCAAGGGACTTATTTTTTTATCAATGGACATTCAAACGCATTGATATAGAAATGCGGCGCACTACAGCAAAGCGCGAGACGCTGGTGACGGCTGTCACTTCGGTATGAATTGACCCTTAGGCGATTTTCACACTGCCCCGCATCATGCTGTATATTGCGTGTCGACGCACCTACGCGCGTTCCTGCGGGAGTGCAGATCTGCATCATTGTGCGGGTTTTTTGCGCACTCACGCGCGTAGGTGCGTTTTGTAGATTCACGCACGGCGGCTCTCATTTATTCGCCGTTCTCTGTGGTGGTCGTGCAGTACTGAGCATCACGATAGTTTTGACGCGCGGCACTGCGGGATTCGGTGTGCCATACCTTGCGTCTCGCAGGGTTGCATGTTTCTCCACGTGTATGCGCGTGATCCGCATGAACGCGCGTGGATGCATTTTCTGTGTGTTAGACTGTGCGTGTTTTCCATACAAACGGAGATACTTACAAGCAACGGAAGAACACGCATCCACGCGCTACGCTGCATCATGCGGGGCAGTGTGAGAATCGCCTTATCTCTCGGCTCGCGTCAACGCTCAGGAGTTAGAAAAAAAATAAATAAAACGCAGTAATTTATTTAAAACTTTTGTATAATTACTATTATTGTACAATAATCATGAGTTCACAACATACACACCACACACAAATAGCCAATAACGTAACTTAACTCCAACCGAGGCAGCCTAGGGTTCAACAGAAGCATTAACATTATCAATGCACACTCTAAAGCAAATATGCCTTTTAAGGCGATCCAAGGCCTTAGAGCCTTATCACACTGGCCTTTCAAGTCCCAGGCATACTTGATACTTATTGTAAAAGGCACTATTCCCGAGACTGCCTCTCTAATTAAAAACAAATGATTAAATCTACACCAACTAATCCAATACAAATAATTAAACTCACATAATATATTTATCGGTCATATTAAAATTTACTAAAAATGCATAGTCTAAAATAATGGAAACATGATCATGATCAATACGTTTGAGTAAAATAGGTAATAAAACTAAGCATGGAAGCATAAATTAAGTGAAATCTTGCGGTTTTTAAGTAATTAGTAAATATGGCAAAAGTTCCTTTGGTTAGCCTTTACGTATGCGATTAATTACTCAGATCGTTTTAAAATTACTAAAACTGGAAGTCTAAAAATGGATTGCGATCATCACATCTAAACTACGTTCAGGAGCTATGTGTAATCATTGTAATGGTAACAGTTCTAACTCTGACAGCACTTGAACATAGTTTTAGATGTGCTGATCACGTTCAGGCTTGTTAAAATTCAATGCAATTGAAAGATCTAATATTGAAATCTTAAAAATTCTAAACTAAGAGTAGCATAAAATTAATACATAACAGTTTTGGCCTCTTTATGAGCATAATCAACACCGCCAACACTTAGTGGTATTGAACTAGTACTATTGTTAAATTTTATTAATTATGGCAACACCTGTCTAATTCCGCCTTATGTGAAAACAAAACTCACCACATTTAATCATAAAACCACAGCTTAACAAAAAAAATATCACTTGGAATGGATACCAAGTGAGTTTTTTTTATAAAGTTCATTGCTGACAATTTTTAATGAAGAAATAAGGCTATCTATAGACGATAGCGCCATCCTTTGCTGAACAACTAAGCATTTTAAAAGGAGCTTTCATAGTCCTGACCATGACATTTATTGCTAGGCTGCAATCTGCCTGGTTATTCAACCATAGACACGGAACCAAAACGTGGCAACATTTTCAAAGGTCCTTTCTATCTTACTGATCCCTTATATCAGTTAGCCGCTTGCACCCCACTCTTGCGTCTCCTCGTCGACCGCTTGGCTTTCTCTTCAACCACGTTATCCTCTGACTCACGCAACACCTTCTTGCGTGAGGATCTCCTCGGGGTAGCGGCATCATGGTCACCATCTTGCGTAGTGTTCATACTCTTACGTCGACTCCTCGTCACCACTGGAGATCTGTCTTCAGCATCCTGCCTGACCAACTTGGACTTTCTTCTGGAATTTTCTTTATTCTCAACTTTTTCTAAATCCATAGAGGAAATTCCACTGTCAGTTTGTATTTCATCAGTTTTCTGTTCGTTTCTCTCACTATCTGGACTATCTGGTGTATGGTAGGACATGTCTTGTAAATCAGCATCTGAGCGGTTGAACAGCACCATCTTAATGGACTTTCTGGTAGATTTCTTTTCCGTGTTTGTGCCCTTGAGTATGCTGCGTCCCGGGGTCGCATACAAGTTAATTGGTGTCATCGGCACTGGGGTTTGCTGCGGAAATCATTCGTTTTAGTAAAGCGGAAGTAATCTTTTATACTTTAATGAATATTAAGGATCTTTTTACACTTACCGGTAGAAGAGAGAATCCGTCACACTCCACATTCTTGCCTAATACTGAGGCACGCAGCATCGCAAACGATGTTGAGTTCTGAAATGAAATAGGCAAATTTATGGTTTTGAGCTTCAATGTTACATGACCTTTTCCACTGTAGAGTTAACCAGAGATCTATACATCCATAATTTCCCAGCTATAATGAACTTCTGGCCTATTTTGTACCAATTACGGCGCGGTGCGGAAATGCGGAAGCTACGACCAATCACAACGGTGACCAGAGGCGTCATATGGATTTCTAAAAGGTGTTGTCAATGAATAATCACATTGGGTAATTTCCTACACACCTCTCCGCAAAAAGGCTGGTCTCAGATTTGGTAGAAAATGAGTATAAGTATCTCTACAAAACAGTGAGTCGATAGTGGCTCACCTTGTTGGCCGACGCTTTCTTGGCCTCGCTGGACAGCACAGCCTTCAACAGACTGCTCTTGGAGCCCGGCGTGCGCGAGCTGGCGGGCGACAGCGACGCGCTGGCAGGCGAGCGCACCGGTGAGCTCACGCTGAAGAAGCCCGCCTCGAACGTCTTGCTGTCGCCTGAAGGAGGCTGCAGGGTATTAGCCGAAGTACCCTCTTCCTGCTCTTTCTTGGCTTTTCTTGCAGCTGAAACAGAAAATCAATTGTGAATGCAATATCTTTCTCCGTTTGCTTTATATTTTATAAATAAATATCGCTGCACGTTACGCATAGCGCCATCTACTGCCACACTAAGCGACGAGGCTTGTGTCGTGGATTGTTACATTACACTACATTGATACTTTTTTGTTTGTAAATACAAAAAAGTTAATGTATTGTAGTTAAAAGTTGGATTTTTTTTTTAATTAGTTCTTTTTTATGTATATTATACATCAAAACATCCATGACTCAGAAATAAATGTCCAGGCTCATCACACAAACATTTGCTCCTACCGGGATTCGACCCTTAGAACGTAAGGCAGCCAGCCTCACTACCGCCGCGCCATTCGGGTCGTCAAAAATTTTGCTGCTATCATACAGATGAAACCCACGGTTCTCTATCGTATTACCTAACTTTTTAATCCATAATCTAAAATGACATAATGTTTTTTGTCATAATCATCATTCGTCCGAATGATAATTTTCCCGAACTTTAAATCACATAATATCATATGCCATAAAGTTGAAATCCCTATATATAATAAGCCCTAAATCCGTTTGTCATAAGTATGACAATCAATAATATGCAATGCAATGCAAGCAAGCATGCAGCAAGCATGCGGCACGCATGTGGCAAACATGCGGCACGCATACAGCAAGCTTGCAAGCATGTAGCAAGCAAGCAAGCAAGCATGCAATGCAAGCAAGCATGCAGCAAGCATGCAGTAAGCATGCAGCACGCATGCAGCACGCATGTAGCAAGCACATAATGCAAGCAAGCATGCAGCTCGCATGTAGCAAGCATGCAGCAAGCATGCAGCACGCATGCAGCACGCATGTAGCAAGCACGTAACGCAAGCAAGCATGCAGCTCGCATGTAGCAAGCATGCGGCAAGCAAGCAAGCAAGCATGCAGCAAGCAAGCATGCAGCAAGCAAGCATGCAGCAAGCAAGCATGCAACAAGCAAGCATGCAAGCAAGTGTGCAGCATGCAAGCAAGCATACAGTATGCAAGCAAGCATGTAGCATGCAAACGAGCAAGCATCATGCAGCAGGCATGGTTTCTGTCACGGCTCCGGCACTGCGGGGCTCCGGCGGCCTCACGCGAGCTTATCGTCGCAGATGGGTTTAACGCTCACCACCGCAGCTTCGGCTTGCTGACCGGCTTCGCCGGCCAGCCTCAGCCGCGGCGGGGAGTGTTACAACCACCTGCTCCTCAACTCGCGGCCCGCCTCGCCCCTCCGCGCCTACGCGATTTTAAATAACACTCTTGGGGTAGGGCAGACAAGACTGCGTGGAGTCGGATTTACAGCAATTCGTTTCTGTCACTAAAACCTAACGTTTAGGATTTTTTTTAGCGACTAACAATTTTTACATGACCATTCGGAATCATACACATTATGTGCAATACAATACTTAGGACATACGACTTTATGTCATGTAAAATTAGGAGATTCAGTTATTATAGTATTCGATATTATAACAAAATTGTATTAGAAGTAAAGTTAGTTATGTAAAACATAATTTCGGTGTTTTGAACATTATGGTTACTGAAGTTTATAGCAAACGTGTTATGGATAATGATTTTCGGACAAATAATTTTAGGCAAATCAAGGGAGTACCGAAACCCACTGAAAGACTCCACACTCAAGTGACTTGATGTGGTCAGTGCCGGTTTTAGCACTACCAGCGCCCAGGACCAGATTTCTACGGCGCCCCCCCCCACCCCTCCTATCTTATTTCACTCCGTACAAACAATTTTTTATTTAATTTTGTGATATGTACCTTTCCCACTCAAAACAAAATTAAAAAAAAAATGTCTCCCAGTCTGTGTATCTGTTTGTGCCGGCTAATTCTGAAACGGCTGGATCGCTTTTGACGAGACTTTTACTGGCAGATAGTCAAGCCAATTTTTGCGTAATTTTACTTTTTTTCCAGAAAATTATTTTTAAACCAAAAAAAACTGGATAAACTTCTGCTAGCGCGCTCGAGTGACGTAATCGCCGTCCGTTCTATCTACCTACACATTACTCGTAACATAACCTGTGATGCAACTCTTCATACTTTTCCTGGTTAAATCAGGCGTTACTGAAATCTATGATATAGCAAAGGCGCCAGCTTTCGGGTTAAGGGGCGCATAACGGTGCGAGTAAAAGCCTATTTGTAAGGGTTAAGTTTTTATACAAAAGTTCGTTCGTTCGTTTTCTAAACTTAAGATACAAGAGGAAGTTGGTTGCACGAGCGAGCGAAGCAAGCTCGAAATTTCTTGACACATTTCCGTGAACAAGTTTGAAACCAACCAAACGCGCCCTACCCTAACGCCGCCACTGGATGTGGTTTATAACTTTGTTCGCGATATTTGTCTATCCAACTGTCCAAACCAGATAGAAGAGACTGATTAATGGACTAGTTGGTTGGTTAAAAAGTCATAAAGGAGGATATGAGAAAAATTATGGCTGAAACCTTAGTCAAATAGTCTAGGCCTAGAAAGATAGCCTACGTCGAATCGACGTATTAGATTTAGAAAAATCGACATAACCCGTTTATTTTTCGCGTTACTTAACTTTCCGTACCCGCCCTTATTGCTCCGATAAGTGCAATACTTTTCGTCAATATTTAGCTACCGTACGCGGTACGTCGATGTGACGTTTTTGTGATTTTATTAGATTAAATGTAGATATTTTTATTAGTTTATTCTATTTGTTATATGCTAAGTTAAAAAAATATAAAGACGTCATAAATTCGTGCAACGATGAAGAAATCAGTTGGTTGTTGCATGAATCAAGCGTCGAAGAGATTTAGGGGTTGGACAGTGAAATTGAGAATAATTGATTAGAAGAAGAAGTATAGATTGATGCCGACGACATTCAGGTTAGTGTTCCACAAGTGGAAAACCCATTGGACACTGAAAATGTGTCTGAAAGTGATCCATAAATCCTTGTGCTTTGCTAAGTATGTACAAGTCCAGCGCCTATCCTAAGTACCTTTAGGGCGAAAATGAATTTTAAAAAAAATGACTTAAGTTTTATACACTAAAGATTTTACAAAAAGTTGATTTTAAAAAGATTTTCAATTATAAGAACATTTTCAATTATAAGACTGATGAAGAGATTCCTAAATGTTTAAGTTTTGTAATTCCGTGTTTTGTTTGCATTTTATTTCCAAATAAAAATAAAAATTAACCATAATGTTTTTCTTTTACTCACTACATAATATCATACATTAAGACATATTGCCACATTCATAACCCATTACTCAAAAATGCGCACGTCGAATTGACGTATAAAAAAATTGAAGATAAAAATAGTTATCTTTCTAGAGCTAGGATAGTATAAGTTGAGCAAAAGAACCAATAAGAGAGAAGTTTATGTCCTCACCAGCAATCATCTCCCTCAACCGGCTAGGTCCGCCACTGGGCTTGGCAGCTCTCTTCACATGCACAGTAGGTCTGACTACTTTCTTCTGCACCTCAATGGGTTGCTCCTCCACCCAGCCACAGAGACGAAGCTCTTCCAGCTTCTTGAACCTCATGTCTACATTTTCAACCTATAAGAAACAAAATGATTTAGATGACTTTGCAATGAAACTTGATAGGAATGGATTGATTTAATTCAAATATTGCAATGACACAACCAGAAAGACCTCATAGCGCAATTTTAAAGTGGCGAAAAGCGATAATAAAAATTAATGATCTATTTTGACATGACCGAAACCAAAAATGAGGTCTTCATTTAATTGTAGCAATCCACCATTAAAAATCAGCAGACTGCACTCCTAACTACTGCAAAAAGACATAGTCATCAGTATATGGAAGAGAGATAATATTTATCTACACTAAACTCCTTCATCCTTGAATAATTAAGTCTCTAACTAATTGCTCTGCTGGGACACAGGCTTTCTCTTGGAGAAAACCTGCGCCAGGGAAGGTGGTGGTGGATTACCATCTGGTCACCACAATCCACTAATTACTACTGTAACAACTGTCATACCATTACTGCTCTATTTCTTCCTAAAACTTGGTGTGTCATATTTTCTGTTAGGCACTGCAGTTACCTGCATGAACACCATGTCCCAGAAGCCGTGCAGGTCTGCGGGCGTGATGAGCGCGGAGCCGGGCTCGGGCCGCGCACACCGCTCCACCAGCGACGCGAACTGCTGCAGCTTCTGTGACATCAGCAGCCGAGCCTGGCCCACTGCTGATAGTACTGCTTCCTGTGGAACAAAGTAGAAACAATTCAATTTTATTCAGGAACAATTTATATTGTATTTAAAATCATTGATCTGCCTGTTGCATTTTATGTGGAGAGATTGACTAAATTTGAACTAATATTATAAAAGGAATGATTTGATTTTTTGTTTATTTGTTACGATTTTTCTCAAGAACTACTCAACCAATTTAAAAAATTCTAATAGTGAAAAGAAAGCTACATCTTTACCGAGTAACAATTTCAATTTTCGTGGACGAGGTCACGGGTGAAGTGCTAGTAAACAATAAAATTGTAAATGTAGATGAGACGCAGATCGTCATGTGTTACTACAGTTTTATAGATTTTTTAAAGTGGAAAATTCTGTAATTCATTGTTTCCATACCACTCAATTGGTATACGGGGTGCAATCTGTCATCTTGATCCAAGTGATTTACCATAATTGAGGAATTTAGGTGGCCCCAAACAAAAACCCATCAGCATCAGGTGGCAAAACCAATTCTACTGTGCTGAATTGTAACTCAAACAATTGTTTAGCACACTTGTAAAGTTACAAGCCCTAAGATAATTTACCTGCACAGATTCCGACAACACAGTCTGCTCCATTATCTTGTCCCAGGTATCACACATCTCTGTCATGCGCTTGATCTCTGAAGCCAGCTGCCGCCTGAAGTGGTCCACGCTTTCTATGTTGCTAGCATCCTCGTCCAGCAGGCCTATACCATATACAATGTTGTATTTTGTGTGCTATGAGCTCATATACAAGGAACAATATCAATTCACAAAACAGCCCCCACTGGGCAAAGGCTGCATGGAGGAAGATGAGGCAGAAGTCCGCATGTGATGCAATGTAAGTTCCCAGAGGTGAGAATCAGGGATGGACTGAATAATCCATTCTCCCAGGCATATCCAAAAGCAAAGCATAGCTTTGGGCTTAAATAATTATGAATACATTTAAAACAATTATTCTGAACTATAAATCAAAAAGTAAAAACTTATTGCACACAATATGTCTAGAAATACCTACCTTCGTCAAGTTTCTTCTTCATCTCCTTCCTAGCATTATCCTTGCCTCGTGACATAGTGACACAAGGACTAATGTTCTTAGCCTCCTCCACTATCTGCTCAGGAGTCAATGCATAATCATCCAAAGACTTGGGTGAGCGCAGACGCTCCTCAGAGCTCGACTCACTCCTCGGCACAGGTCTGTTAGGAGTGATATTCTGTATAGATTTCCTTGGTGTCTTAGTTGTTATTCTTGGTGAATTTTGAAGTGGCAATGACTTCCTAAAGTTCTTACTCGTCAAAATGGGTGAGAATTCATTATTCTGCTCTATTTCACTTGAAGAACTACTCTGTAGTGGAGTTATTGTTACTTTATTGGTTTTTTGAGCTGGTTTGGTCACTTTGCCTTTGGTTGGTCTCTCTGTCTGCTTACGCACAGCTTTAGTTTCTGTCACAGCTTGTTTGACAGGCTTAGATCTTGTTTGCTTGCCGGTTTCTTTCTCAGTGGTAGGTAAGACAGGGTCAAATGTGATATTATGTTTCTTAGTCTGTTTCGTCTTTGGCGCCAATTTTGGCAGTTTAGTCATAGTTTTAATTTCTGGTGGCTTAAATGATGCATTTTTGGGAGCAAATGAGTTTGATGCTGCCTTTGACTCTTTAGTTTCCTTAGGTTTGATGACCTTAGCGGACTGGGATCGTGTCACCCGTCCAGAAGTGCTTGGCATGGGCTTGGGAGGTGGAGGTGGGGGCACAAACTTGAGTGGTGCATGTGGCACTCCCGCTACAAAAGGCTTCTTCTTCTTTGAAGCAGCTTCTTTCTTCTTCTTCTCTTTCTCCTCCTTCCACTTCTCCAGCTGCTGTCTCCTGTGCTCTACCTTGGACAGCACAGGATGTACCATGGGGGCTGGACTGTCGCATTTTGATAAATTCCTCAAATTGTCAAAGAATGACAATCGGCTGCTCTTCCTATATTTTAAATTTTTTTCTAGCCTCTTTTGGACCTGAAACCCAAGGGTATTCTGATTAATTGGTTGCAAGTACCGTCTTATTAGACCAAAATGGTGCATTCATACAGTATACCATGCTTCAATGCTATGTAATATGTTAGAGAATGAAATAAGTGGAATGAAAATAGTTTTTGTTTCATTATAATGCATTAAAGTTTCAAGAATAGAGTAGTAAAGGACACATGCAATCCAAAATGATCTACAAAACAAACTTAGTTAGGGCACTAGATTACACGAACATTACAAACAAAGTAGAACAATATGAATGCACTCTGTTATACCTACATTACAAGAGGATTCTACCTCATGCATGATGATAACTAAACTTTATGATTTTTTTACTAAAAATACTAGAAACACACCCCGCCAGCTACGCTGCCAAACTGTGAGGGCTTGCTCTTGTGCTTTTTCGCGTGATTGTTGAGCAGCTTCCCGAAATCGAAGCTTTCCTCTGCAATTAATAAAGTAATGCTTCAAACAATGGGTACAAATTCAAATCAATCAGTCTCAACTCAGTCATACAATATTGATATCTTTTATCGTTAAGTTTTCAGAAAGTTCGACGTTCACTTAATCAATTTAAGGCAATTACATAGGAAATACAATATTTTAAAAGGAACTTACCCATATTTACCTGAAACTAAAAAGCAAAATTAATTTTAAATAAATAACTGTCAACAAACTCAAACAAATTCATCACTAGAGATGTGCGTTGTGCGCTTTAAACCACAGAGTATATGATCACTACGTTTACTATAAACGTAGTGATTATATACTCTGTGGTGCGCTCAGGGGGGGCAATATATAAATTATTTATCGACATTCGAGAGCATCGTTTGATGATTGGAAAGCTCAAGAAAACTAGTGAAATTATTTGCATCTAGTTTATAAATTCTACTGTTCTTAAATTATAGCAAACATTGTGCAAAGAATAAACATAGTGTTGGAATTTTATATTTGGACATCCTTAACCTTATGGGGTCCACCTCTAGAAATTGCGGATATTTACCATGCGGTTATCATTCGGATACATTTCAAGACAATCTGAGCATTTGAATTAGGAAATCAAATACTAATTCACACTTTTGTAGTCAATTCAAAAATGTGGTTTATCGATACGTAATCTCTTTTTGATTAATAGTTTTCGTTTTAATCGACCTTGAATGCAGAACGAATAGCAACATTTGGGAAATAAAATCGAATTAAAGGGCAATACCGTTTCCGACTTCCGGCTGTCAGCTGATAGACTCCCTATTGCTTTCCAAAACCTATTTCGATTTTCGCATAGAAAGAATACGTCAGGCACCATTCAACATGGGCTTGAAATACGCGATCAAAAGCTAGTTGTAGCTGAAATATTGCTCTAATTGTAGCGTTATTGTTATTATAGTTTCAATTTACATGTACGTTGTGTAACTTTATTAGTAGAAAAATGGATACGTTCAACATAGGATACTTCGGTTATGGCGTTTGTTGATCATTAAAAAATTACGTTTGGTTCATAGTTTTTCTTTATATTTGATGTCAGCTTTTCGTTTGTGATCGTCTGTTTAGTTCGTGTTTACGTGTTTAATGTAAAAATGGTGAAGGAGAAGCCTAATTCGATTCGGATTTACGACGACGAGGGATTTAGACGTCGCGCGGCGTGTATCTGCGTTCGTTCTGACGCCGAAACGGAGGTTAGCATTGTAATTCTGTTGTTGCTGTGTTGTTTGGGACGTGAAGAGGTTGTAAAGTACGTGTGTTTGCTGTTGTATCGTGTAGGTGCTCCTGGTGACATCGTCGCGACGTCCCGACAACTGGATAGTGCCCGGTGGCGGAGTCGAGCCCGAAGAAGAGCCCTCTGTGACCGCTATGCGCGAGGTGCTCGAGGAAGCCGGCGTCATCGGCAAGCTGGGCAGGTGTCTCGGGGTATTCGAGGTAAGCACTCACGTAAACATGGAAATATGTCACATAGGTACGACGCAAAGTGTCAATCAGGTGCTAGGAGTTTGATGACAGAGCCAAAACTTGAACAGATTCATAGATGTGACTGTAGTCAACAAATAACATAGCCATCTTTTATCATTATGACACAGCAATGAAACCTAATGATAATCACATGGAACGTCAATTTCCCAGTTCATCAATGTGTTATCAAAATTGACAGAAACTGATCTATCTAAACATATTCAATGTTATTTAGGTGATAAAATAAAAGTAGAATGTAAGTTCATAATAAATTCAAAAGTCATGAAAATCATAATTTGTTGACATTCATTTTTCACACAGTCCATAGTCCAATATTTTGCTAGTCCGTAATCTCATAGCTAAAATAATATTACATAGACATTATAATAATTGATGATGTAGCTAAAGTTGCTACTATCCTTGACTGATAAATCTTTTCCATAAGTTCCAAACCTTCAGCTCAGCAGTATACAGTGTGTTTCTGGACAATATCTATAAATATAGACCTGTCATTGTACTCGATATTATGAAAACTTTTATCATGGGAGCAAACCCTGAATCGCTAATGCTAACATATAGGGAACAGTAGCTTTTTTTTTCGCAACAAAAAAAAAACGCTCTTCATTTATGGATATCGTCCAAAAACATGGTGTATAACTGTTTATTGCAGTTTTTAAAGTGTTTGTTGAATTATTACAAAAAATATGGTGTGTGCTTATTGCAAAATAATAATATGTGCTTTGGATATGGAGTTATAGACACCTGCCAATATCAAATAAATGTTCTTTTTACAGTCAACTTGTATTCAAAATGTCTGGTGACCAGATACTTTTTTATTTTATATTAATTAATTAATTAATATCAAAAACAAATAACTATTATTATCTTACATTAAAATATTGTCGACCCGTCAGCACTTCTTGTCTTTAAATAAATTGTGGATACCTAAAATATAGCTGAACAGTTAATTTTAATGTAATTTTTTAATAAAATTTGAATAATAAACTTGCACTATAAACTAGTACTTATTAAACAATTATTAGGACTGCTCACACCACAAATCACCAAATTATGTTTAATGTTACTTGCATAATTTGTTTAAACATTGTTCTGTTTCTGTTCAAATTATTAAAAAAAGACAAAATTATCTTTTAAATACATATGTAAAAAAATGTGGGAGATCTTGGCCCGGCAGTGGGACAAACTCAAAACAAATAAAAAAGTCAAGGGGTATAACGACTTGCGGGGCAAGTATATAGAAAGTAAGCAGAAATACAGTAGCCCTGCTGGTATGAATGAAGTAATTTGCTGGTTGTTAATATTTCTTGGCAAGAAAATGGTAGATAAATTGGTTGTTGAACCTAAAATATTAACACCAAAGAATGTAATGGATATTGTAAAAAAAAGATCTATACAATAGATGTCATGAATTTGTTTCACAGTCAGTATTGTTTCTGTTTATAAACAGACTAGGTATTACACAATAGGCTATTAGGAATGGAGCCAAAGAAAAAGCTTTGTATCTAAGTCATGTGAGGGGCACACAAATGATCGAATGTTTGAACAAACCTATTTCAGCCGAAACTCGTTAATTAGGCGGATATTTATGTTAGCCTTTGAATTTTGTCGTTGCGGATTTTATGTCCCAGTGCCAAATATGGTAATTTTATTATTTTCTCTTTAATTTTCCTATGGAATGGTGGAATTTACCTATTTAAAGTAAGGGATAGGGATTCATAAACTACGCAACTTAACTTAAAATTGCTTTATTTCGTACTTGTGAAGTACCTAGTTTTTTTGGTGGTGAAAATGTAGAAGAAATCGTCCACTGTAAGCCACGGCCATGCTACGCAAAGATACGTAGCTGGCAGACAACTTAACCGCGCAAATAAACTAGGTATTTTTCTGCAAACATCCAACAATAAAGTTGATCATCTATGATCAACTTTATTGTTCACCCTACGCTTGTCCATGTTAAGTCGCCTTCAACCTCCGATACCACCAACATTCTTTTTATTCTTGGTTACTACATTTTTTTGGCTCCAACATTTTTACACAGGCTTTCCGGGTGAGACTACAAGTCAAGTTAGCTGGTTCAATCGATCAATCAGCACGTTGTTGTTTTAATAGGTTTCGAGGGCCAACCATTAAGCTAAGCCTCTAAATTGCTAGACAGTGTGAAGTAGTGTGAACATGTAATAGGCCAAAAGGCTACATTATTTCGTAACATAAACGCCCCATGTGTTGTGTAGTGTTCCAATAGTTTGTGTTTGAATGAGAATTAAATAACATTGCAACATGTGGGCAACACAAATTCCAATCTAGATAAAAACCTATCGTGTGTCCTTTATGTGACTTAGGCACCCTAGGTGCTAAATATTGTAGGAAAACGTAAGTCAATAGTGCTTGTGTTTATATAAATACACACTGGCTCACGTGGGTAAGGCTAATTAATCTGTGCTAATACCGTACGATTGGACTTTTACGAAAGACATTTAAGAAAATTTCTACTTTAAGCTTACAAGTGACATCCCAATTTCTGACCCTGCGGGGTTACCACAACGTCCAAATGCGATTCAATTTAGGTTTGAGCTGTCATTTTCTGACAGTTTTTCTATGGAACTGACAGCTTGCGACTCAGTGTAGACTAGGACCTGAATTGAATCGCATTTAGAGGTTGTGGTAACCCAGCTGTGTATAGAACCTCAATCAATAAACTCCAGGCTCTAGGGTATTTCGGATATAAATAAAATAGGTATCCTTTGACCTACATTCTCTCGGAAGGGTCTTATTTCGAGTTAACCTTCACGTCTAAATAATCTACGAGTCCTAGAACAACATTAAGCAACAGAGGCATTTGCTCTGCTCATCTAGTACCTAAGGACTCAACAGCGATATATTACAATGTAACGCGTATAATTTATAGCACAAAATAACATCGCTTCATCATAACAGAAAGTAAACAAGCTACTGTTTGCCCTATCTAAATTAGTTTTGCAGACAATGTAGCAAACGGTACAAACTTGCAATGAACCGGTCCCGCTGTTCTATAAGGATATGTTATGGGTTAATTATGGTGAATTGAAAGGAAATTGACGAGCTTTAAAACAATGAATCACTGTTATATTATTATACTGCGCATAATTTCCTTTCGACTCTGCAATTGTCTGAAATATAAGTTCCTGATAAATTGTGGAATACAAAATGCCAAGGTTCTCGAGTAAAAATTTGAAAGTTATGCCATACTAAACACACATTAAGAAGGCACGGAAGCGAATGACTAATTCTAGACTAAGCCATAAAATCTATAATTTACTATCAAGTACATTTTTGACCTAGAATTTGTCATAATCGGTCCGCATTTATTTTAGGTTCCCTCTCTAAATCCACTGAATGTATTTCAAGGCTGCCTATCTGACTCACTTAGGCCAATCGTTATAAGAAAGACCTATCTAGACGTAAAACTTGCTAGGCTGCAGGTTGTTCTTCAAACTTTTAAAATATCGGCACTTTGCATTCCGTTACTTGTGGCATCTATAGAAGCTGTCTTTCTCCAAAGCTATTACAATTCCTATGGGAAATAGGTATTGCCAAAGGATTTATGAAAATTTATTGTGGATAGTACGTGTATGATGCTGCTGCCCACCCATCCTCAGGAATGTCTACATTTACGATTACGACACCTGTTATTTCATGTCCGGGAAACCACACGGTCGGCTAATCATTGCAGGAAATTTCAATTTAACAACGTATTGTGCGTAGTACTGTTTCTCTAGCTACATATGTATAACTTTCATGAATCATAAAATATCATCAGACTGATTTAAAAAAAAACTCGCTGAAAGCATAACCTCTTCCTATTTTTCAGGTTGGTTAGTTAGAAAATTCTAAAAGCGCAGTTATTTGTTTTTCTTTGAATCATTGCGGAAGCAACTTATACATTCAAATGTTCCAAATTATAAAAAAGCTTGTTTCTGAGCATTCCAAAGATGCGCAACGTTGAGGTGCTTCACGAGTTGTATCCCTTGACTAATATTGTATGAATTTCCCTGAGATAAGACTTGTTTATTACTTTGTATAGTCGATCGTTCGTCAGTTCACCTTCGACTGTCCGTGAAATATTTTCGATCTGTCTTCACATCACCTAACTGAACTCTGGTGAAAGCTTGACATCGCTTAGCTAGGAACACTAGGGACCTTTTAAACTTGTTGAAACAAATTGCTACAACTCCATCAACAGGTGAGGGCCAACAGGTATTACAGGGTCAATCTAAACGATAACCTATCTACTATAATCGATCGCGCCATTCAATACTCAGGCGACACAATAGCTAATGAATACTCAATTGCAAATAAGAAAAAACATTGCCTTCATTCCATTCGGATTAAACACATTATTTACATAATAAAGCTTATGATTTAGCTCAACAGAGTGAACTCCTGACTTACTTATCAAGCGTTAACTGCCGTTGCTAATTACGTAAGCAATTACTTTGTCGTTAAATTAATTAAGATCGCTTGATTGGTATTTACGTCATGCCTCACTTCTATTGTTTACAAACTAGATTTTATTCGAAACCAATTTCCCAGTGCTTCTTGTAGGTTGAGGTTTAAAACAGGTTTCATTACTGCGGGAAAAAATAACAAGCGTGGTGAACTGGTGACGTCATTTGATCCCCGACAATCGCTGTGCAAAGCTACCTGTGTGTAAAGTTACACTACTCGGCCTTTGTCAAATATTGCGAGGGCCGTGGGGTATCATGTTATGCGGTCGTGGACAACACTTTGTTCACTAAACTCGACCATAAAGTCGGTTATCTTTATGAACTCTTTGAACCTAACACATAGTGGGCGAATGAATGTCTCGTTTAAATCCAATATGTATTGCTGTGATTGCTAATGTAGTGTGGGGTCTCCGACCTATTTGAAATGATTCACGAATGCCCAAATGATCGATTAAAGGATTGAATAATATATTTGTTTGCGGTTGATTCCAGAACCGAGAGCACAAACACCGAACAGAAGTGTACGTGATGACGGTGACGCAGGAGCTGGCGGAGTGGGAGGACTCGCGGCTGATGGGGCGCAAGCGGCAGTGGTTCAGCATCGACGACGCGCTGGCGCAGCTGGCGCTGCACAAGCCCATCCAGCGCCACTACATCCAGCAGCTGCGCCGCTCCAAACAGAACAAGCCGGACGACCCCGGCAGCTAAGCTCCGCCGCGCCCCCATAGGTTAAGTCAGCCCGGAACTGAATCGAGCCGCGGGCCCCCGCGCGCCTCCCGAGCGTTGGGCTCATAACGACGCAGACGCCACACGTATAACATCTCCTTTTTTCTATTTTTACGTATATTTTTATACTACGATGGAATAAATGTTAATTTTATTTTGTTAGCATTAAAACGAAAAGACATACAAGCTCTATTTTTTATTTAAATTAATTCTGCGTTTTTAATCCTGATGAAATGAGTTTTAAAAATAAACATTTTATATTGCTCTTCTGTAAAGTTTTTGTTTGGTGGACGGTGGTTACCCAAATATTTACCTTGCGAAGCGGCGCAGAATGCTCTGCTTTTAGACTTCTGCAAAAACTGTTTGACGTATTTTGTAATCCTATTCAAATAGTCGTAAGCCAAAATACGTCATCGCATATTGACACACATATACTTAAACTACAAAACATACTCTTTTCGTGTGAACACATGTACTGAGCTGACACAAACATCGTAACATCTACATTACATTCACATCCTGGCGATAGAAGCCAGGAACACCCAGACACTGATGACATTGTTAGGGTAGGCGCACACTTCCACTCCCAGCGCGAACTCCGCGTTAGGGTCGTCGCACAGATGCAAGCCGGTGGACTTGACGGCGGATATCACGGACTTTGTGTTCACGAACGACATGTTAAGTGGAAAGCCATAAATCTGGAAAAATAAAAAAATGTAGAAAACAGTTGTTTGGCGCCCAAAATGGAGCCACTAAAGTTACCTGGGAAGAATTACCTTAAACGTGACCATCAAATGCTTAAGTTTCTGACTGAAACCAGGCTTCGCTCCTGCTGGGCTGAACACCCAATACTCCCATTGTGGCAACATATCGCGTAACAGCGTACTGCAATACCTAAAATGATAGAGAAATCGTTACTTTAGATGCTACAGAAACTCAGAACTGATAGTCCAAACACATAAATCACATTGGACTGGGCCACAAGTCCGTAGCCAGGAATGTAGTTCGGGCAGGAAGGGAGTTTACCCTGATTAAAAAGGCATATCTGCGAGAGAGGGGTCAAAAGTTCAAAACTAAACAAAACAAGTAGGAAAGAGTTTTCGAAAAAAGGTCGCAAGTGAGAGATCCTGGGTTCGATTCCCGGTTATTGGGTTTTCCGATCAGCCGTAGGTAGGTATACCAGAATTCCCGTAATGACGGTCAATAAAATCATATTATTGGAATTGTGACGGGGAGTTTCTATGGATAAAAAGTATGTACAAACTTCCAAATGGAAAATGTTAAAATGCTCCAGTTCGATCGTACCAGCGGATTTTCAACTCTCTGTAATTGAGCCGAGCATTGATTTTTACAGAATTATTCCTACCGCGTCAAAAAACTATTGTCTGTTCAACTCTTGGCATTAAGCAGGTGCGTTGAAACTCCAACATGCGATATAAAATCGTCACCGTCGTCGGGTCAAAAAATCGCCCCTACCCGCCTTTCAATCGAGTCGTAATTTTTCGTAACAACATATCTATTGTTTAGGAAAACCTTTCAAGGATACGGGGTGATAGGTGAGAGATGGTGATGAGATGTACCTACCTACATAGGTACCTAATTTTACAAATAGTTCAATACTATTGATGCTACAATCATCAGCAATCATTGAAACTAAGATTTAAATACATTTCAGAACTCCAAATATACCTACTGCTCATCTCATTACAGGAAGGAAGATCACTCCCTAAACTAGGCCTTTACGGCCTTGTTAAGAAAGTTGAATACATTACATCGCGGTCAGATACCCCCAAGACCAGAAGCTCCTATTTCTGCTGCTGCTGGAGCTGCTTTTGTCATCAACCTGGTTAGTACCCCACAGACTTTCATTGCTGACCTGTTCCTATCGTCATCTACCAAATCCTGGCATACCCCTGTGCCCCGGAAAACACGTTAATCCGTTGGTTGTTCTTCGCCTGACCTCTCCAGTCGTGTAGTTTTTGCGGTCGCATCGGTCTGTGAGAGTGAGGGAAGAAAGTGCATCTGTGTTTGTACACACTATTGCATTAAACGATGCAATAGTGGCTTGTCCCTTCTTTCGTCGATGGCTTGTCTCCGCTGACATTGGCAGCCATGACCGAAAATGGCCAGAAGGATAATTTCTTATTTACCTGTTCCAAATAGTCTTCATGTGAGACCGCCACTTTTGCACCTTGGTTTTGATCTTATTCTCCAGCGCGACCCTGAGCCCCTCCACATTCGGTGGGGAGGAGTAGAGTGCGTTGTCTGTCACCACCGGCTGCTTCATTACGAACACAGTTTTGTCGAACACCTGTAAAATAGATTACCATTAGGGCTTCAAGGTGTTTTTTAAGAGGTTCTCAATTCGTCGGAGTCTTTTTTTTTATGTATGTTCCCCGATTACTCGAAGATGGATTTGGATATATTTTATTTTTGTTTGAATGGGCTTCCCAGGTGGTCCCATACTCATCAAGTCAGGATCTGATGGGATCCCGCAGAAACAGAGAGAACTCTTCACACACTTGAAGCGATTTGGGTAGTTTTTGGAAGAGTACTCTAACGGAGTGATACCATTTCAATTTGGTGAAGATCTGATGAAGAACTTCGGAGATAGGCAACGAACTCCTCAATAAATGATAGCAAATGGACTAGGATTGCTGAAATCTCAAGTCTGTCTATTGCTTACATCAGTTCATATCATCAAGCCGGTGCGCTGTGAAGGGGTAAGCACATGTGAACCACTAAGGTCCATGTTCACCGAGAAGATAACAGCCTGATTATCTAAAAACAGCTGTCAATGTGACATTTTCCCATACAAAAATGTGTTTTAAACAGCTGTTTTTAGATAATCGTCCGTCATGTTTTTGGTGAACATGGACCTAAAACGTGAAAAATAAAAACTTTTTTGCATAAAATAAAACTGACTTCAAAAACACATAAGTAAAAGGAGTTTCAGGAGTCGATGACAAAAAAAACTTTTTTGCAAAAAATGTAACCGACTTCACACAAAAAAGTGAAAAATAACTTAAGCTTCAGAAGTCGGTGACAAAAAAACTAAATCAATCAAACAAAGGTCACCGACTTCTGAAGCTTAAGTTATTTTTCACTTTTTTGTGTGAAGTCGGTTACATTTTTTGCAAAAAAGTTTTTATTTTTCACTTTTTAGTGGTTCATATGTGCTTACCCTTTCACAGTAACGGCGTGATTTTTTGTTATGAACTGGTGTAAACAATAGAGAGACATGAGATTTCGGGGACCCCAGTACATTTGCTATCATTTATTGAGGAGTTCCGGTCGCCTATCTTCCGAAGTTCTTCATCAGATCTTTACCAAATTGAAATGGGATCACTCCAAGAACGTCCTCTTCCTAAAACTAATAGCTTCTGGTGTGCCTATAAAATTTAAGGAATTCCCTCTATTTCTCTAGGATCCCATTAAATGGAACTTAACACATCTAACAGTCGAAATCTGGGTGTATTGTACACTTCTGCGTACTCCCTCAGAGCAAACAGGTGTGATAAAATAAATAAAAAAATAAAAATAAATAAAAAACTTCATTTCAATTACATTAGGCGTTTTGATACATAACTTATTGGAGATAACCTTTTAAGCAAGAAATTGCTTGTATTAGGAGACTCCGCACTTCTACTTGGCAGTAAGTAATTGAAATGTAGACAATGTAAACATGCAAGACTAATAAAAAACAACAAAGAAAGCTATAAAATAAAAATAAAAATAACAAATAAAATACAAAACTTACAAATAAAATAAAATAAAATTATACAAATTAAAATAAAAAACTAACTAACTTTAGAATATACAAACAGCTCTACAAATGAATCTACGTTATGCAGAGGAGGAGGAGGATAGCGAATAGCCAGATCGCGCGTGTGCGTGTGGTATGTGTATCATGAGTGTGTGAGTGAGTGTGGGTGTGAGTGTGACTAGTGAGGATTGTGCGGTGTGTGAGTTATGACCAATGCTTTTTTCTCTCTTATCCCAATAAATATTTTGTCTGTTTATTTATTTATAAACTGGACACGCCTTCAAGCCTATACGAAGGTTGTCGGTTGTCGGTTAGCCCTGCGACAATGTCTTGGGATCGAAAGAGGCTTAACAAGCCATTCTTTCACTAACCATGTGCGTAACACCCCAATTGTGCCTAATTTGGTTATTGCAAAGTAGATACAATACACTCAACATCGTCGTAGGTTTTAGTTTTGAGCCAATCGGTTACAACTTTTTTACAGTCCCTGAGCTTCATGGAATATATACGTAATTCTTTATTCAGCAAGTTGTACAGAGAAGATGATCGCCTTGAGTATTGCCTTTTAGCGAAGGCAGATTTAACCTTGACAGTTGGGGCGACTAAGTAGCTTCTTCTGTTTTTTGGTTTAGAGGGGTCATACGGTATGGATGTGTGTTTTCTAAGTATAAGTTGAAGCAAGTATAGTTTTCTTACAGACAAAAGATCAGATAATTGGTAGAGGCTGTGGGTGGGGTATCTATAGGGCTTAAAGAACATGACCTTAAGTAAGGTTCTCTGCGCCCTCTCAAGTTCCAAAAAATTTTGTTTTGTTGTCCCTCCCCAGCAAGACAGACAGTACATAAGAATAGATTGCGCCAATGATATGTATACTTGCTTCAGAAGCTGCTTCGAGGCCACATGTCGTAGTGTTTTAAAGGTCCATATCAGCTTCCTAACTCTTTTCATAATAAGTTCGGTGTGCATGTGCCAGGACAGGCGCTGGTCAATCATAACACCTAAATATTTGGTGTGCTGTAACCTGTCAATTTTCAAGCAAGAGCAGCCGGGGTTGGGGGGGTTGAGACAGTTATGGATTTTTATTTGGAAATCTTGAGACGGTTGCGAGTTATTATACTTAGTAAAGCAGATGTAGTTGGATTTTAAGGCATTCAGAGTGAGGAGACTATGGTTTAGCCAGGCTGCTATCTTCGCAAGGCCACGCTCGGCCAACCCACAAACATCATCCCAAGTCTTAGCAGTGAAGACAATGGCAGTATCGTCGGCGTATGAGAAAATGAGCCCACCATCAATCCTCATGTTGCAGAGGTTATTAATGTAGATGAGGAATAAGGTCGGCCCAAGAACACTGCCCTGCGGGACTCCAAAAGTGACGGTTGACTCGGTACTGGTGTACATCGCAATTTTAACCTTTTGTTTGCGATTGTTGAGGTAAGATTTAAAAAGTTCAAGAGTGGGTCCCCTTATGCCAATGTGTTCAAGCCTCTGTAAAAGTAAGGGGACTGACACTGTGTCAAAGGCCTTTTTGAGGTCAAGAAAAACAGCAAGGCACTTAGCTCCACCATCAACACCGTCTACCAGAGCAGAAGTTAGTGACAGAACTGCATCCTCAGTAGACTTTCCCTGTCTAAACCCAAACTGAGAAGGCGAGAGTATTTTATATTTTGAAAGGAATTTAATTAGGCGTGAGTTAATCAGTTTCTCAAGGATTTTTGAAATAGCAGGTAGGACCGAAATTGGTCTATAGTTAGACGGGTCAGACTTATCTCCAGACTTGTACACAGGCGTTATAAGGGCTACTTTCAAAGCGTCCGGGAAAAGTCCCTGCTTGAAGCATAGATTAATTAAGTGAGTCATGATTGGTACAATTTGTTCGTGGGCTGATTTTAGAAAATTTACTTGTATTTTGTCCCATCCGGGAGCGCTTTCCGATTTCAAGCTCATTAGAGTGGCTCGAACTTCGTCGGGGTCTGTGTCGAGAAGAACAAACGATGTTGGCAAAGGCTTGTCTGTCGAGAAAGAGTTGCGGTTGAAATTATTCAATGCTGAGGACTGACAAGTTGTTTGTTTTTTTAGGTTTGCGTTGTGTTATATTGTTAATGATAGTCCACGTTTGTTTAGGATTCCTGTCCACTTTAGAAAGTTGATCTCTATCATGTTTCCGTTTTTGTTTACGAATAATGGTACAACAGTAATTACGATACCTTTTGTATGTGATTTTTAGCACCTCGTTGTATGGGTCAAGTCTAAGTCTCTTTTGCATACAATTTCTATTAAAAATACAGCGCAACAAGCCAATTGTCATCCATGGTTTTAGGATTCTATTTTTCAAAGGTATGTTCAGAGTAATCGTACTGAGTGTGATACAGTTTTGTAGTATTTTGATTAGGTTACTAGTGAGAGTGTTCGGGTTATCTAGCTTTAATAAGTCCGGTAGGTTACTGGCCTTGAGAAGCTCAAGCCCCTTCTCCGAATTAAAGACTGTTTTTGTTTTTGAGCATCTTTTAGAGTTAGAATGGTTTGAGATTTTTAAGAAAGTCATGAAATGGTCAGTAATGGTCGTGTGAATAACAGCAATGCTTGCAGTTTGGTTACCAGGTTTGAGTTTTATTATGAAATGGTCAAGACAGGTTTTGGCTCTCGTGGGTAGCGAGTGACCAGGAAGTAGACCATGCATTGCCAGCATATTGAGATAGTTTAGTCTGTTTGTACGTTCCTGTGACTGCTCATTTTCATCGTATATCAGATTAATATTTATATCTCCAGTGATTATTATGTTTTTAGTTGATGCAAGGGTGGTTAGGTGGTTGTTTAAGGAGTGAATAAATTGGTCTGCGTTTGCAGTTGAAGGGGATCGATAAATCGCAACAACTATAATATCAGGCGCCACATGAACCTCTAGGCAAGACGCATGAGCTAACTTAACTTCTCGTGTTTTGTTTTTGTGGGTGCTTTTAATATAGGCGACTACTCTGTCAGCCTTATTCAGATGATGTGTGGTTTGGTACGACTCGTAATTAGTTATTTGAGGTATTGGTTTATTTGAATTTAACCTACATTCGGTTAATATTACCAGATCAATATCAGTTCCAAGATTGAGTAAATTTAATTGAAGATCATCAAAGTTAGAGTAGACAGATCTAATATTCTGTGAAACAATGGAAAAGCCGGAAGAGTTAGGGGCTATGGTATGGTATGGGTGATGTTACGTCACTATGTTACATAAACAATAAACAACCAAGCGATTGCAGCAATTACTGCAGCTTTGCCGTGTATTTTTTAAGAGTTCCATTTATATCTCCGAAGATCAGCGTCAGATCTTAACCAAATTGAAATGGGACCACACGGAGAGCACCAGCTTTCAAATAAAAAAAGAATCATCAAAATCGGTTAACCCAGTCGAAAGTTCAGAGGCAACAAACATTGTCGAAATCTGGGAGTATTGTATATATCTGCGTACCCCCTCAGATCATACAGGCGTGATGTTACGTCATGATGTAGTATGAACAATGAACCTACAAGCGATTGCAGCAATTACTGCAGATTTGCCGTCTATTTTTTAAGAGTTCCATTGTATATCTCGGAAGATCAGCATCAGATCTTCAGCAAATTAAAATGGGACCAAACGACAAGCACCAGATTTCAAATAAAAAAAGAATCATCAAAATCGGTTCACCCAGTCGAAAGTTCTGAGGTAACAAACACAAAAAAAAAAAGACGAATTGAGAACCTCCTCTTTTTAGAAGTCGGTTGAAAACTAAATCAATCAAACAAAGGTCATCCACTTCAGAAACTAAAGTTATTTTCACGTTTATGTGTTTTTCTATGTATAAATCTGGTATACGTTGTTTGTAACTCATATCAAGTGCTGTTTTTTTTTTTACTTCCGCAGGCGGAAAAATTTGGTCAGCTCGCATAGGTACGATTCGTTGCCTCATTTAATTATTTTTATTAAAGTTGACTATAATTCTTACGGCCTGCCACTCTGAAGATCTGGTGAAATCGAACGCCATATTCTCGCAATCTTGTGACGCTTGTACGTTCACCCATATCTGAAAAATACCTCGTTTATAATAATGTTCTCCAAGAACAAAATCGTCTTTACTGTACTCATTTTCAGAACTTTACTTACATTTTCGTTATCAAACACATAGTCCACAGTCTTCAGAGGACAGCCAACATCTCTGAGCTCATACCTCTCCCCGCTACTCGCATCACATACATACCACGTAAAACCATCACTCTTGTTCAGAAACCCTCGACTTCTGAACAACTGGTCATTCTCCAGGCTGACTATTCTCCGTGTGGTCAGGTCATACTTTATTAAGACGAAGCTGCTGTGACCTCGGGGGAGGCCCAGGCCGATAGCTACCCAGCATTTGATGCCCAAGTAGATGAAGTAGCTGGCCAGCAGAATTGTATGGTCTAAGGGGGAGCCGTGGAGGACTTTTAGCAGTTCCTGTGATGGGAATTAAACTTATTTTATGAGTACAAATGAAGTCAGTTGAAAAGATTGACCTGTCAAAATTATCGAGGTAATACTAACAAGTCCCAATAGTGTAACAGCATGTGACTCCGTGACTTCATAACTTGGTATCAGCGACACGTACCGCAAGCAAGCGTTCATCATCCTGGCCAGGCTGTCTCCTTCGCGAGCGCTGTAGATCGACTCTCTCTCGTCCTGACTAACCCTATCCACATCCAACTCTCTCCGTCTCCCACTCGAAGATGAGCTTTTCGAAAACCCAGAGGACTTGGAAATAGCAGAGTCACCTCTCGGATTCTTCGGTATAAAGTCCCTCGCAGGCAAAGGAATCGGCTGTAAAAACTGCGTGACGCATTTGTTCCTACCCGCGCTATCTATAAAAGTCAACGAAATATTCCTCATCGGAAATTCATTTGTGTATTCTGTTACGAAATTGTTCAAATGTTTGATCAAATAATCGTCTTCTATTGAGCTTGGCAACGGCTGGCTGTAAGCGTGTAATCCTCCCAAGTGCGAGAGGCTGGTGGTTATTTGTAATGTAATGAATGCGGTGTCTTTCTTCATGAGTTGGGCTACTTCGGGGATTAGCGATGTTGACTCCTTCGTTTGGAGGGTTTCGTATCCAAACAAGAGTGGTGGGGTCGTGATCTTGAATGTGCCCCGGAGCTGAAAGCGTGATAGTTTGGTCAATATCAGTTCAGTCAATATTTGTGATAATTTGGCTACTTATGGTTTATTCTTGCCGTAAAAGCTTTTGGCTAGTTGTAAACCTTTCCCAAACGTATGAAGTTGCTATTACTATAATAACAATAACCATACAATTGCTGAACTATCTGGATAGGTACAATTCGGCACAGATACCGACCGACCCGGGGGTCGGTAATTCTCAAACTCCATGCGGGCATAAGCCTTTCAATATCACAACGTAGTGGCATTCGTAAAAATATTATTAGGTAGGTACTAAACTTAGTTTTGAATTGACTCCACCAATTATCACAAACTATTCTGCGTAATTCGCGGTGCTAATCCAAACCGGTGATATTGGTGAGACGTGCTAAATGTATTGTGTAGCCAATAGTGGTACGTCAGTGAGCCACGCCCATCGGCACAACTGGCGTCATTGAGCGATGTCCGGTGCCAGGACGTTACTCTCAATTATTATTACACTGGATTGAGTATGAATCACGCCGCTTCCTCGCGGCCGCGACGTTCGCACTCAATAATATGTGTCACTCTCACTTAGGAATGTTGAATGGACACACCTCTTTGAGAACTTCTTTTGACAGTATTATATCAACATCTAGTATTATTTGTAGATAGATAATGTTTTTTAAAGTATCATGATGGCTTAGAAGGATCAGCTACCAATCAACAAGTCGATGAATACTGCGGCTAGGTTGTTGACTTCTGTAATATCTGTTGGGTGTTTGATTCTCTCACAGGCTGCACGAAACAAATATTTGTATGGCCTACAAAGACGCCGTTCCGGCTGCAAATGTTTGCACATATGTAATTCGTGTCTGGATTCTGGATCCATAGGATTTCTTTCCTGCCTGGCGTGTTTGATAGATACTTACAGTGCCCAAAGTCAATACCGCATACAACGGCACCTCCAAGGTTCCTAGCCACTTGTTATAGTACCGATAGTGAACTGTCTTGTTTGAGTGATCCTCCTCTGAGAAACCATCCACGATGTTCGCCTTGTACTCGTCGAAGATGTTGATGTGGATGGACGAGAGTGGCTCCAATCTGTAGGAGAATAAGGATAAAAGAAGGGAGCGTGTTATTTCTGCTGATCCCAAAGGAATGATGCAGAGGCACTGCATTATTTGGCAAAGAAGCTAATATGGCTGCACAATGTTTTCTTAAGATAAACAAAGTACCACTATTACTGACTTGGTGCTAATTTTGAGCGTGTGACTCCAAGACGGATGGCAACCGATAGCAGTAACGGTTTGAGCTGCTGTCCCCCTGTAGTTCACCCGGACGAATGGTCTTAGAGGTCGCACTTTGAATCCTGTAACAATAGAGCACAGTGCAGAATTAGTCAAAAAACTATTCGTAGAATGTTCGGGAGTAGCACTCTGAGCTTATATAGTTTTACCTGCGATCTTCTCATCATCTTCAGACGTTTCATCAAGCATGGCAGAAGTCCGGTCGCGTAGATTGAATGCCCTCAGCACAGTCACATGAATCTCCTGGTCTTTTCCCAGGGACTCTTTGAGTATTTGCTGTTTTGTGGAGTTTGATGCAGCCGCTAAGGCTCCTACGTTGGACTGGTTGGAAAATATACTTCTGCAAACAATAAATTAGAAGGTAGATATGGACATCTTAGCTGAAATTGTTGATGAATGTCTGCGTACGCAACAAAATTGGGCAAATCAATGTTGAAGGAAATGGAAGAGAATTGTAATACCGAAAAGTTACCAAAAACCAAAAAAATGGTTAACTCATCATCATCATCATCAGCCTATAATGTTCCCACTGCTGGGACACGGCCTCCTCTCAATGAGAGGGAACTGACTGAGTGGTTAACTGGTTCCTTTCAATTCACAGACCTAGTATGGATAAACGTTAATTGATTTCAATAATCAATTTATTTTTGAATTTTAATCAAATAAACTAATTGAACACACAAACCTTAAACTTAAATTGAACTCCTTAACTACGTCTTTGTGAGTCTTCTGCAGTAGGTAGTCGTTCAGGTTCCTCAACATATTTTTATTTAACTTCTGGACATACTTGGCTCCAATAAACCTTTGCAACTCTACTGGATCCATTTCCATTTCCCTATCATTCAAATAGTCCATGTCGAATTCTCTTTCATTTGTTTTTTGAAGACAGTTCAATTGTTCCGTTGTAATTTGACTTGCATGGAGAGGAACTAGTTTCTTGTCTATACTAGTAAATCCCCCAATATTTCTCAAATGAAGTAACTTGAACCTTGTAATATCGGGATTATTCTCGTCCAGCGGAAAGCTATCATCATCTACAGCTTCCATTTTACTTAGTTTTTGTAATGTCTGTACCATGTTTTCGTCAGTTACGTCTTTTTCATATATCTTACTAACTACATCTAATAAAACATCTAAACTCGGTTTATCAATTCCATGTAACAGTCTTTTTATTTGTTTTCCAGTCTCCATAGAAGATTTGATAGCTTCAGATTGATTTTGCTGTAGTTTATCATTCCAACCCACTTTAATGTATATTTCGTATCTGGTATATAATTTTTCTTTGAACAGATTGCTGCTTTTAAGCCTCACTTTATTTGCGTGAGCTATTTCTTTAATACTTACACCACTTCCTACACATTTAGAGTTAGGTGAAACCATTTCTTCATAAATGAGATCTTCTGATATAAAATCAGCATTAGCGTTAGTTTTCCTTACTTCGAATAAGTTTATTTTGAAATCTGAAACCTTTGAATCATTTTCTAGTAATGTTACTCTTATATTTATATTCTTTGGTAGAATCTGCACAGAGAAACTCTCTGTAAATTCTGCACTAAACATGTCATTACTGGAGTATTTTTCAGATTCACATACAAAAACGTCATCCACATAGATCAAAAAATTATAATTATTTTTGAGGTAGCGCTGACCTATTTGTCCAAAGTCAGTTAAAATGCTTTCATCTTTTTTTAAATCCATTTCTATTTGGTCCTTACTAATAACAGAATTAACAAACGCTTCCACTTGACTTTTGATTTTCTCTTGGTCTAAATGCAATTTGGGTTTGGTCTGTTTATCGGAATCCCCTTTTTGACCATTCTTCGCTTCTTTATATTCAATGTAATTCGTAACGTACTCAAATTCAATTTGGTCAAGCATATCGGTGTATTCTGTGTTAAATGTATCATTCCACTCTTTCTCGTATTCTGTTTGATCTAAAACTCTTTTCGTTATTTCTAATATATACGGTGTTTCGATACGTTCACGTTTCTCTCTTATCATTTCTATATCCGACCATAGTGATATTATTTTATGCATAATCTCTTTTTTCGATTTTAGTATTTCTTTATATTTATCTTTAAGCTTGATTAATTTTTCTGTGTATTTTCTTACTGTTTTATCAAATCGAACGTCATCTTTTTTACTAGGACTGACTTTCATTAGATCTTTCTTAAGATTATCTTTTGTTTCTCTGATGACTTTAATGTCCTTCACAAGATCTTTTAACAGTCTCAGAATATAATTATACTCATTATAGCTTTCTACAACTTTCACACAGAGTAGCTTTTCTAGTGTAAACGTATGGTGATGTTTAGAAGTAATATTTTTAATTGAGAAGTCTAAAAACTTTATGGGAGCGTCATCATCTTTGCCGTTATTTCCAACTATATCACTAAACATACAAGAGTCAACATATTCTACTGGTATTAAACAGACCTCAGCCTCAGCATTTTCGAGAACTCTCGGAAATATAGGACTCAAATTAACAGCTCGTGATTTATGAATCCACCTAGAAAATGTTAAATTAGTAAATTATTTATTTATTTATAGGCACAGGAGCGTGACGCTAAAATGGGGCACGTAACCCACTGTTGGTCATTGGTCATATAGCCATGCCCAACATTTGGTAGACCCAGGCGCCTCAAGCACATCGAACTACCCGTAACTGTCAAACTTTCTCAATCAACCTTGAACCTAATAAGCTTTTACGATAAAGTTGAAAATCTATAACCACAGGTATAGGTTGGTAAGCTGGTTTTATATTGAACTCTTCCTACTAAGCATTGATAAACTTACCCGTTCTCTAAATCAGGAGAAAAGTTCTTAGATTTGTGAAATGTAGGTAATAAGGAACTCGTTTTTAAGTAACTGTTTTGTCTCTCTTTAGTTACATCCACCATAGTCACAACATTTTCAGTAACAGGCGTTACAGAGGCAGCTAACTCAGAACTTATCATGTCCATTAAATTCGCCGATTTTTCTTTCTTCTTTCCTTTTTTCTTTTTTAAATGTTTCTTGGGTTCAGTTTTTACATCATGTTTTGTAAAGAAATCGTATTCATTCAAGTGTTTCGGAGATTGTTTTGAAGAAAATGAAGTTTCAATATCGTCGAGTGTTGTGTCTTGCTTGATCTCGTGGTACTCTTGAATGTCATTTTCAATTGAATCCTCCGCCGTCCACGTATTTAATTCTATATTTTCATTCATAATAAGCAAATTTTTAAAACAGCACAGAACTTTCGATATTTGTTGTTACCGCCATTAGTTGCTATAGCAACACAATTTTCAAAATTAAATTAAATCTTAGTCTATGGCTGAAGGTCAATTATTTTATATTAGTAGGAGATAGAATAAAAAAGTATTATATGATTATATAAATCTTTCAGAAAATGTAAAAAGAGGACTGCACCTAAATAACATAAATAGGCCTAGAGTTGAACCCTGTGGCACTCCCACTTAGTGAGAGTTTTTCTTTTCGAGAAATAAAAAAAAAAACAGTTTCCAAGAACTCGCGTTGAACTGACTACAAAACGCTTGAAAAAACACTTGACTACCATCGCATGCATTTCACGAAAAATAATGCGTTTTATTGTAAGCAGTATGTTCGTTTGACAATATTTCAAGAGTTTACAATATCGTTAGAGAGATTACAATATAACGTATTTGTCAATTTTACGGTGGCATAACCCACAGAGTAGGTAAATAATCACTAGGTACGTTTATCCTATATAATCACTACGTTTAGCATATCTATTAGGTCAAAGTGAAATTATGTGACGTTCTGTTCCTTGCAGTAACGTACCGAGATCAGCGCCATTTCATAATTTGACGACCCGAATGGCGCAGCGGTAGTGAAGCTGCCTTACGTTTTTAGGGTCCCGGGTTCGAAACCCGGTAGGAGCAAATGTTTGTGTGATAAGCATGGACATTTGTTTCCGAGTCATGGATGTTTATATGTATAATAAGTATGTATTTACAAACAAAAATTAGTATATGTATGCAGTATATCAACTGTCTGGTGACCACGACACAAGCCTTGCTTAGTGTGGCACTAGATGGCGCTGTGTAATGTCCAGCGATATTATTTTATTTATCTATAGCGACTAGGGAAGAGTTGAAAAAGAAAATCCCTCAATATGTACCTAGTTATCACAAAAGCCAATAACTTGGCATATAATTAACTACAGAATCTGTAACAACCATAGACAGAATGTCGCATTTTTGACATTTTAATTTGTCATTGTCACTTCGAGACCAAACTGACAGTGTCACAACAAAGGGAAAAGTTTCGTGTTTTAGTTTTTGAAACGAAAGTTTATTATGTATACAAGATGGCACGATTCCGATTAAAAGACAGCGATGAATACTACTTGGCTCTATCTGGTCAACCAAAACGATTTGACGCCGATAGTCCAGTTACAAATGTATTTTTCGACGACAGTAATGGACAGGTAAATGATCATGTATTTTCTTGTGTCCTTCAGTTTTTTAGATGATTTTTTTTACTGTTTTGTTATGTTCATCTTAGTCTGTCTAAACAGTCACTAACTATGTTGAAGAAAAGGTGTTTTCTAACTGGATCAATCTGGTTTTGTGTGTGTTACATAGGTATATCTTTTTTTTTCTTCTAGGTGTTCACAGTTAGGTCTGGGGGCGTCACAGGCGTGACGGTCAATGCCATGGATGAAGCAAAATCAAGTTCATTCCGAATGGAGGACCGTGGGCCAATAATATCAATAAAATTTTCTCCAGACCTGAAAATTCTTGCAATACAAAGAAACCAGGACAATCAGAATGCTACAGTAGAGTTTGTTAACTTCAAAGACTTGGCGCCTACGAATGTGGAGTACTCACACACATGTAAATGGAAGAATGCAAAGATCCTGGGCTTTGTTTGGCCCAAAGTGAATGAGATTACATTCATTACAGACCATGGCATAGAATTACTTCAAGTTTTGCCAGAGAAGAAGCAGTTGAAAAGCTTGAAAAACACTTCATTCAGGTATTATTGCTGTTAGTAATTTTACAACGGGCTGGTGTCCACAACTCCATGTCAAAACATATATATTGCATATGGGCTATAATCCACCACGTGGCTCAGTGTGGTTTGATAGATGTATCTTCGAATTTTTTAGTTCTAGGACATGCCAGTTTCCTCACTATGTGTTCCTGTTTTTGGGAGCAGTGGTTATGAAATAAATTACACAAAGTAATGTGCCTGTCTTGGTTCGACCGCCACAACTTACTGTTTGTTTGTCGGGGCTGCAACCACTGGGCCACCGCTGCTCTCCGTTACAAATTAACTTAATTCTGTCCTCACAATATCCAAAAGCAATGTAGTTATGCCAAAACTAAGAAAAAAAAAACATTTCTTTAAAGTAAGCGTGCAAAATGTAAACCTAGCAAAGGGGGGCCTATGCCTAGCAGTAGGTGATAAAGACTGATTGGATGATGATAAGTAAATGGTGGTTAGTACCTACAATGACACATCCAATATATCATCGGTGCTATCCAATATTTTTTACCTTCTGTGCGCATTTTGGTCATGGAGTAAGCCATGCTTGGCATAACCTTTCTAGATCGAGTGTATAATATCGAAATCCAACGTCATACGAAAGTCTATGATGTGAGAGTCTGGGTGTTACACCTCAAGTGGACTAGGGGCAAGACATCTAGCTAGTCACTTAAATGGCCAAATAAGGCTTGACTGATTATCGTCAAAATCAAGGGAATCCCATGAATCGGGAAGTGTAGCAGAAGAAAGGGGAGGCCTATACCCATTAGTGGGTTGATGATTACTGTATTATTAGACTGACTAAATAACTTTAATTTGTTGTTCTCCCTTCCAGCTGTGCATGGTTCTCTTGGTGCTCTCAGAGCAACATAGTGCTGCTAGCCGGCAACAATGGAGTGCTGCTGCAACCATTCTCCCTCAACAACTCCACCATTACCAAACTGCAGAAGTTAGAATGTAAGAAACGAATTTTGTTCTTTTGCAGAAAGAATTGCAGGACAAGCTCAATTGGCATTTATAACTACTTATTCAAATAAGTAGTTATAAATGCCAATTGAGCTTGTCCTGCAATTCTTTAAATACAAGTAATCCTCTGTATACATCATACTCATACTTTCTCTCATGGGTTCTTGAAAGAAGAATAAACCTTCATAATTATGTAAGTGAGTAGACACAATAATTAAACAATGGTGTCAGAACAATCTGGTCAGGCTTCACAGACGACATGAGAGTATGAGAAACATAAGATCTGATGGTGATTGATTATTAATTTGGATTTTGAAGACCCAAAATCATAAAACAAAAAGAAAGAAATTATAAAACAACATACTATTCATGTTGCAGTAGATGCAACGCGTCCAGTGGTAGAACGCGATGTGTTCATCCTGCGGCTGTGCGACGCGACGTGGTGCGCCGTCTTCAGACACGCGCATTCTGCCACCGTCACAGCTCCAGGACCCACTGAGGTATCTATCTATCCATAATCGTCCTAAGACTTATTGCAACCAGCACATTAATTACATCACATTAAAGGCCTTATCACACTAGCGGATTGTCAACGAATTCGTCGCGAATTGACAACGTACACTCAGTAACAAAATAGATTCTATAAGAGGAAACACTGCTGTTGGCTTTGTTACTTCGAAGACACCGGAGACGAAAGCGAAAGCATCGAATAATTTGGGAAGATCCATTATCAATCTATCGAATGGAAGAGAGGGACTACTTACTTCGTGTTGTTATGCAAACAAATAAAGAATAATCCACAACAATTTCGATTCTACCTACAAGTGTCAAGTCCTTCATTTTATGAGTTGTTGCATCTGATACAAGCTGACCTAAGACGCGAAGACACACATTTGAAATTATCAGTTGTTAATAAAAGTAAATATTAGTTTTAAATAATCATGTTTACCTATGATATTAAATTTATAAGCACAATTTGAATATTTGCTTAAATTTGCTTAAAATTAATTTTCTTCGAACTTTTGACTGGCTAGTGGCGTTTGTACGAGACAGTACAAATGGAGTCCACGCTGCTATTCGCGACGAATTCGTTGCGCCACCGCTCCGCTTTGAATCCGCTAGTGTGATAAGGCTCTAAGTGTTAAAGTCAATATTCCACAGTTTGGCATGGATCTTCCAGCGCTCAAATGACGTTGTCAGGATTGCATAACAAAAGCAGCTTACTATATTCCCACTGGGAGACAGGTTTCCTCTAAAGAAAGGGAGTATGCTGTAAACCATCACATAGGTCGAGAGTTGGTAGAGGTTACTTGTCTTCGAATTTTAATTCTAGGACATATTGGTTACAGGTTTTCTTTCATCATTTGATCTTAAAAACCCTAAAAATCATATAATACTTGAAACAACCCAATAAGGGGCAATGCCATCATCCATAAATTACGTCACGTTGAAGGGGGGTCGCGAAGGTAGAAATTTCGTGACGTCACATTTCTTTTTTTTGTTTCATTGGATGTTAATTTCATTAAAAAAAAAAATACAGACGAATTGAGAACCTCCTCTTTTTGGAAGTCGGTTGAAAAGAATTTAAATCGAAATAAAACTAATTTCGGAGCTGCTTTTTTATTTCAATAATTTGTAATTCGATGTAAAATTGCAAAATATGTGACGTCACACTAGGGCGGGGGAGGGTAAAAACATCATGAAATTCGTGTGACGTAATTTACGAATGGCCCCTAATGGTGTCGATTCTGTTGTGCACAAACTTTTATTAATTTAGGCTATTGCTATCTTTTACTAAAAGGCAGTGCGAGAAAAGGACAGCAATAGCTATCAACTAAGTTAGAGATGTCAAACTAGTTTATGCCTTGCGCTTCACCGTGTTTTTAGTCGACATGTGTTTACGTGCACCCTTCATTTGTATGGAAATATTAGTTCGAATTAAATTTGACAGCTCTAAATTACGTCCGTCTCTTTCTCGTTCTATTAGACAGAAAACGATAGAAATAGCCTAAATTAAGTTTAGTTTGTGCACAACAGAATCGACACCAATATCAAAGCTCCTAACCAAATATGACCCATTCTCTTGAGGACCCGAATGGCGTAGCGGTAGTGAGACTGCCTTACGTTCATAGTGTCCTGGGTTCGAATCCCGGTAGGAGCAAATGTTTGTGTGATGAGAATGGACATTTGTTTCCGAGTCTTGGATAGTTTAATAAGTATAATAAGTATGTATTTACAAACAAAAAAGTATATAAGTAGTATATCAACTACCTGGTGTCCACGACACAAGCCTTGCTTAGTGTGGCACGAGATGGTGCTGTGTGTTAACGTCAGCGATATTTATTTATTTATTCCAGGTGTGGCTGATGCCGATCACGGGTCCGTCGGGGTTCCACTACACGCACGTACTGAAGACCGGTCTGGTCGGTAGGTTCGCGGTCAACGTGCTCGATGATCTGGTCGTAGTGCATCATCAGGTAACATGCGTTTTGGTAGCTTAGTCATAGGGATACAAAAGACTGATTGTAAATGATACAATTCTAAAGTATTGCTAGACTACTTAAGAATGTCCTGCATACCGTAAGTGTGTAGTGTATCCTGCTATAAGACGACATTAGTTGGTTGACTTTTGAATCTATTAACCAAGCCTCAAGACTAAAAAATTACTAATACAGAGCATACTGGACCAAGCATGGTGAAGAAGTGTTTATTGAATGAGATGAGCTCTTGAATTGCGTTGTAACAATAATAGTATATGTAGTGTTGGGGCCTTTCTAACATTATTCGTTTTCTTTAGTTACTTATTTTGTATAATTTCTATTGTGTATTTAATGCCAAATAAACAATGTTACTAAGCTGCGTCAGCTAAGCCTGCGTAACTATGTATAATATAACTTTTGTATAAACGTAAGATCACATCAACGTCACCTAACGCTTTGTAGCACTCGTAGCCGATTCGCTACGACGTAGCACCACATAGGCCAACCCGTAGCAGATATAGATTACTTAGTTTGCGCTTCTATCGGCAGTCCGCAAAGACTTTTTTAATTAACATGCGTCTCATTAATTCCAGGCTAGTCGAACGTCCCAGCTATTCGACATAATGGAGGAGTCTCGGCCGGAGAGCGGCGTCGTGATCCACATCCCAGTCGTGCCGGGCGTCAGCATGCAGCCCGCGACTGTCGGGGACCTGCACTGTCCTATGTGTATCCTTTCAAAATAGAAAGAAAAAAAAAATTGCGCAAAAAAAACGTTCTCGCAAAAAAATACAAGCGATTTAAAAACTCAAATGTTCAAAGTAACCATTGATTTTTTGTGAGTAGTCCATCAGTCCACCATCAACATAGTATTAGCACCTTTTGGAAGTCAGTAAAAAATAACATGAATACCTTTACTAGGTACCAATTTTATGAAATCTAATTGGGTCTTGAAAGTACCAAAAACTGCCAACGAAACACCAAAGCATATCGATTTCAATTGGCAGGTGATAGAAAAAATCTAGCAAGAAAGGGTTCATGGATTGACTTGCAACAACTTTCTTGCTTGATCTTTAATGCAGAATCGGCACGACCTCGATGTCCGTCCGAAGTCGCCAAAATAAACTAGTTCTAAAAACCAATAGCATGACGAAATAATTCCTTGACTATGTGGTAATAAAGATTCCGACACGTGGGTGGTGTTTCAACCGGACTACATCATCGACGCGCGGCTCGGCTGTCTGTGGCGAGTCAACCTCGTACCCTCCGGGCTGGCGCACTCGGTAATATACACTTTTACATACAATTAACTTACAGTCTGCTGTCAGTACTAGGACGTGTTGAAACCACAGAACAGATAAAAGAGGTTAGAAAGGATATAGTTTCTGATTTGTATTAGAACGCGTCTCGCTGCTTGTTTCCCACTCTTTAACTCCACTACAAGCAAAAGACTCATACGTACGTGCATTACGCACACATATAAACTACTCGCACTTAGATCGAGAGCTTGCTATTGATGGTCACACTAACGCAAACACTGTGCTTGACGTGCACACACACACACACACAATAAAAGCGGGACTGTCGGTCGATTGACATATGAGCGTTCACTTATATGAGCGGTGCGCCTGCCCCGCCCACAAGGCCTCTCTAACCTCTTTTATTTGTTCTATGGTTGAAACAGACCCTGTTTCAACACGTCCTAGTAAGTTCTTTTTCATTCTGTTCCATTTCTTTCAAATTTCGTCAAAGAACAGTGGCCTTTTATTACCAAGCTATTCAAAAAGCAGAAACCTTACCTCACCATCAAATCCGTACATGTTGAAGAAATATAAAAAATTAACAAACTCCTCATTAAACCCGCAGGTACCAAAAGATGAGATATCAAAGATAGTAGCAGTACTACTTCGCCGAACTAACGGCAAGGACACCATATACAGGATCGTGAACCAGCTCGTGACCGAGGCGGGCTCCTACCTCGTGCAGCTCTCACAGGTCTTCGACGAGATCAACTCCGTGTACAGGTGAGTACAACGTGCCCTGTAGTGTGCCTTCCACCTTGACTTGCCTTCAACCTTTATTAATAAGTCTTCCTCTAAAAAAACACTCAACTAATTACGCAACCAATTATGCCGCTGCAAACGCAATCTGGCAAAGTTTTTAATGACTTTAAGGTGAAACCGTCAGGGTAGCCCGTGAAATTCTTTTCTTACGTTTTTTGCAATTTGCAGGCCAATGCTAGGTTGTATGTTGATGAAAATATTGTTCGCGACTGTAAGACGTGTTTAGTTACAGAATTATAATCATCAAATTCGTTAGTACAACCCTCCCAAGTTCAAAAGGTCTAGGAACTGTTTTTAGACGGTCAAAATTGTTCCTTGGCCTTTATGAACTTAGAGGGTTGTGTAAAAAATGTAAGAAAATTTGAATTTTGCGGGGTACCCTGGCGCTTTCATCTTAAATAGGTACCTCTAGGTCCCCCGTATTATTCAATACATGGATGTAGTGAATAATATGGGGGACTCACTACAATGTTTTAAGTATCATTTTGAACCTACTGTAAACAGTGATTTTTTACTCCCAAAAGGAAAGTTTTTTTCCCGCAATAAGTTACTTTGATGTACGAGTACATGTAGCAGTTCTCTAACACTCACTTACAGCCTTTTAAGAAATCACTACATATTATAAAACAAAGTCTCCTGCCTTGTCTATCTGTCCCTATGTATGCTTAGATCTTTAAAGCTACGCCACGGATTTTGATGCGGGTATTTTAATAGATATAGTTATTCAAGAGGAAGGTTTTAGTATGTAATTTGACACGGGCGAAGCCGCAGGCATCGGCTAGTATAAACTAAAGCAAGATTAACTTTACTCCAAGTTTTAAGTATAAATTAATGAAACATAGAGTAAGGAGGAAGTAAACTAATCCGGCTCTACTCGCAATAAAAGTCTCTCAAGATAGTTTAACATTTTGGGTGGGTAAGATGTACGGTGCATGGTAAGTACAGGCTGTGTTTGATGGCATAAAAACGATACACATCTCTAGTAGACAACTCTATTCAGACATTTGGATTATAAATAAATTCACTTTGAGAAATTGTTGTTTTGGTATTGTATGGATAATTATAGGTAATTAGATGGATAGAGATTACATTTTATTAATGACCTGAGGGTGATCGAAAATGCCGGGGTTGCGGGCCTGTTCGAAAGAGATACCGCGGCCCCGGAACGTGAAGGGCGAGGAAGGAACATGGATGGGTTTTAGTCAGTAAGAGTTTGACACTCCCTCCCGCTCCGCCCAGAGTGGGAGAAGTCATTTGATGATTTCCCATCCTAAAAAGAAAAAAAAAAAAAAAGGGTGATCGAAAATCCGCGGCAAATTGTCACTCAGCGAATGTCGCAACCCCGTGCAGTTTCCACCATCAATTAATTGTAAATCTATTTTAGTCCGTCCAGGACTAGAGTATTAGAAAATAATGGACACGTATTGTACAACGGGCTGGTGTTCGCAACTCCACGTCAAAGCGCTAATGGAAACTAGAATTTTCAATTTTGGTTCAAAAGCAAGTTTTTTATACACATACACGTTGTATACGTGTCTGATCAGATCAAAGTTGTGCTGAAATTCCTATCTGTGATTGGATTTTAACTTTGATAGCTCATGACACTTTAGAACGTTTTGTGTAAAACAAAACTTGTTTGTATTGGTACCAGCTATCGATTATGCGTGGCCGCTACTTTAAAAAAAAAAACAAAATCCGGCCAAAAAGTTCAAGCCCATGTCATTGTATCGTGTTGACCCAAGACCTTGATTTTTATACACCTAATAGGGACTATGGACCTCAGTATCTGGTATAAAGAACAATGGCAGTCGCCCATACATTAATTTAGCTGAGATATTGCGTCTTTAAATGAGAAATAGCTTGTTCAACTCGGCTTCAACTTCTGAATTAGTTTAAGCAAGATTTTTTGTTCGAGAAGGCCGAGATAATTAGAAATTCAGTCATGAACTTTTGTAGGTTTGTCTATGGTAATACCAATTCGAGGAAGATAAGGCACAAACACACCGCGGCGCATGCTGTGCACGGACACGCGGAGATTTTACGTGACTCAAACTCAAACTCAAAGCATTTATTTCAACTAGACCATTACGGCACTTTTGAATGTCAAATTACAAATTAAATCAAAGCTACAGTCACAGTCACAAGGCATAATAACTTGAGAAAGTACTGTAGTTGCCCATTCCCTAGCGTAGATCTCTATGGAGAAGAACGGGCAAGAAACTCCATGGACACTCTTTTTAAATCAATATATTGTTACAAAATCTTGGTTACATCATTTGTTGGGGTTTTCTAGTCGTTGACAGATACCCCGGTAGTTGTTGTAGGAAGGTAGTTAGTTCACACCAAACCACTGTTCTGTTCAATAGTTTAATTACGTTTAAGTTACGTATGTTTAGTTATCTGAGCCGCACTTGATACAATATTATTATTGATCGACCCGCTTGTGGCTAAGTTTTAGTGACGACTGAATTTATGTTATAAATAATTAATAAAGTACGTTTAGCGTAATTCGTTACGTGCGCAGAAACGTACTTTTGCTGTATGAGCATTATTGGCTCGTACATGCTCCCGAGGGAAAAATATGTACGCACTCAGATTACCAAACTTAAGTTACAAGCTAAATAGTATACATGTTATTAAGCAATCAAAACAATAAGCAAGACATAATATAATTCTTAATTGATTAATCATAGTTTAAATCTTGTTCCAATTGCTGGTAGCGGTGGCCGGTAGTTTTCCGTGTGTCCACCTCGTATTTTGGCGTAGGCAGGAATCTCCTTCAGTTCTATATCTTCTGTCCTTTCTTGAGTTTTGTTCGCGTTGACTGCACTATCGCTCTTCTTGTTCTGAAGATATCTTCTTATTCGCCAAACTATTATAGCGGCGACGATTCCTCCCACCAGCAAAGAGCTTACAGCGTAGTTGCCGATGTCGTGGACACTTAGGTCGTTAGGCAGGCTCTCTCTTCCCTTTTGTGCGGTTATCTGGTCATCTAATAATTTGTGGTCATTAGATAAGTTTAATTTCGGTAGCACAATCTTTGTGTTTTTGAATGTATTCCACATATCATTTGGTGAGTCAATAGTAGGTACCTCCAAGGCCATTCCAATGTTGGTACTGCTACTAAAAACGTTATGTGAATAAATTGTGTTATCTTTGTGCTGAAGTATGCAGTCCTGACCTAGGGCAAGGAGCCCTGCTTTTGTTACAGTGGTTGTTGTAATTCGATTTTCGCAGACTATGCGAATCGTGCACTCATTGATGCAATTATAAAGCCATATGTTTGGTCTCTGTAATTTTATCCATTGGTCAGCGCATTGTTGTGATACCCAATCACATGTAATGTTATTTACATTTTGACTAAGGATTTTAGCTTCGCATGATGCCGTAGCTCCATGTAAGTTGTTGATAGTTGTAGACGCGTAGCAGATATGATTATCCTCCGTCATTGTGGTACACTGCTGAAGATCAACCTCTTCCATCTGTATATAGGTACTCTTTACGAAGTTGACTCCAATGTATTGTGTTGCTGTCTGTATCACCTGACATTGTTCAGCCGTTTCCCATCTAGGAATGGCTATATTGCGATACAGTGTGTACTCGTCATCGCTTAGTAACGGGATATGCAATTCGAAGAGCAAGTACCGATCGGTGAGCCGGGCTTTAACATAAATAATTTTGTAAATATTTTTTATGTTCGACCCGTTGCTGTGTTTGATTGGTAATGTTAATCTTTTCGGTATGATTCCGGCGATGTAATTGAGTTGTTCAGATAGCTGCTTCGGTGTGAATAATTTCATGTCGAGATGGCCTCTGTAGATATCTGTCAATGCACTTAAGAGCATTTCTTGGTTTCTTCTCAGTACTGAGATAAGTAAACTAGCTGTTAGTGCCCCAGCGTTGACATCATTCATGGTTTTCATTCGTTGAAATCTGTTTTCTATCAGAGCCGTATTATATTTCGTTTCGTTCATGAATTGTTGGATTACTTCCAGTTGCGTCTTTACAAAGTCTTCATTTTTCTTGATGACGTTGTTTTCTGCCTCGATGATTAGTGTCTGATTTCGTATCAGTTGTAATAAATATTGTTCGTTTGTTTTGATTTTTTCTATGTCCTGAGCGTATTTTTCCGCGAAATCGCTATCAAGGACACCAAACAGGGCTCGTGCAAGATTTCCTACGCCGTTGACGTAGCCACGTCGCCTCCGCTGTTGATGTTGGGACCGTAACAATATGTTATATTCGTTCAGCTGGTTCATTTCGAACTTGAGTTGTTGTGACGTAGCGTGGCAGGGTTCGTTAGGCATCGTGTCGCATAGTTGGTCTAAATGGTTTACGAACTCCTCTACCTTTGTCGTACTTTGCCAAAATGTTGTCAAGTTATAGTATACCAGAAGTTTCCATTCGTCGTGAATGAGTTGGATGTTCCCGATGGGGTCAAAGTATACTGGTTGGTTCTCATAATGGGATGTCTCAAAGATTTTTCTATTTAGCTCTTCCTTTAGGTTGTCGTAGACTTGCTCCCAATGGTCGAATTTTGCTTCATAGTCCTTGTCGTTCCCTTGCAGTAAGTAGCTTAGTTCCCAATGAATCTTGTCGATGGATTCCCATTTAGATCGTAATATATTGACTTGATCTTGGAGTTGCCACTTCTCTTTCATGTCGTCCAGGTTAGTTTTGGAGACCGCTCGCTTAAAAGCGTTGAAGTTACACATTTGATTACGTAACAGAGTTGATAGGTGCTTGTCCGTTTCATCCCCGATTTGTTGGTGTACTCCAGTGGTATCAAAATGCGGTGTTCCGGGAGTTTCTAGTATTTTCGGTTTTGATGTACCCGAAAATCCAGGTTCGCTTATCAACTTGTTTCGTAGTTGATTCATAGATTGCATTGTTTCGTCGAACATGCTTCTAGTGATAATAAATATGTCTTGCCTAAAGTAGTCATGGTCTCTTTGGGCAAATTCATACGTCTTCAAAGTTTCGTGATTCGATCGAAACTCATCCCACAAAGATTGTAAAGCTTCGATGCGCTTGTTAAGGTAGTCTGTGGTTTTTCTACTCACAGCATCCTTTTTATAGTTGGTTTGTAGAGTTTTGATTCTCTCGTAACTGTTTTGCTGTTTCGTGATAAGTTCAGCAAATTCAGGGTAGTCTTCTGTGGACATTGTTTTTGCCTTGTGGCTGCGCGTGGTTGGCGTGTAGATAGTGAGTACTCACGAAGTTTTCGGAGCTGAAGTAACCGCAGGATGTGATCCCCGCTGATTCTTTCTTAGTTAAAGCAGTAGATGTAATCTCCGCCGATTGTTTCGTTGTAGTTGAAGCAGTAGATAGAATCTCCGCTGATTGTTAAGTTGTAGCAGTAGACGTCTTCTCTGCTGGTTCGTTAGTTACAGGCGCTCAGTGTAGCTCACCCTCCTTTACGTTATGTGCAACGTCTCAATGTTACTGGTGAGACCCGCTTGTGGGAAGCCAATTACACCGATTTGCTAACGTAACTGGGATATACCAAGCTAAGCACTCTGCTGATGAGGAGACACAACGACGTACGAGGTGGTATGCCGCGTGATCCGGCTCGAAGGACCAAAAAGATGTTGGGGTTTTCTAGTCGTTGACAGATACCCCGGTAGTTGTTGTAGGAAGGTAGTTAGTTCACACCAAACCACTGTTCTGTTCAATAGTTTAATTACGTTTAAGTTACGTATGTTTAGTTATCTGAGCCGCACTTGATACAATATTATTATTGATCGACCCGCTTGTGGCTAAGTTTTAGTGACGACTGAATTTATGTTATAAATAATTAATAAAGTACGTTTAGCGTAATTCGTTACGTGCGCAGAAACGTACTTTTGCTGTATGAGCATTATTGGCTCGTACATCATTCATGTGTGATTATACATATATGTGAGAACGATGTAGAAAGACGTGCACATTAAGAGCGTCCAGAGAAAAGATTAAATCAACAGTGTAAAAAAAAAAGAAATTAAAATTAACCATGGCAGCTAAGAGATGACCAGTCCCAACTGACAGCGCCCGTTCACGAACATGACGCATGTATCGGCGCCATTCAACTCGACCATATTGAAGGGAGCTAAATGACCCGACACACCCGCCACCATCAGCGAGACATTTGAGTGAGCATGACAATCTCTCAGCCGCCAAGGCATATTCAAGTCAAAAAAAAGAAAAAGATAACTAAATGTAAATGGTGGCTTTACAGTACATAGAACTCACACAAATGTGCTATGCAGTTATATAATACTACGAGATGGAATCTATACAATGCAAGGATATTTTACAATCTTCTGCAGCTTCCACAAAAACGTAACCTGGGAATCAGTTAGTTTGCCTATGGTTGTGGAGCAGGACCAGCATTGAGCCAAGCATTTTTATCATTAATGTAATCCCCCAAATTATAATATGCTTGCCTACATAGTGTGCGTTTTATACAAGATTTAAATTTCGTCTCATTCAGTTGTAGAATGTGAGGAGGTATTTTATTGTAACATTTTAAACAGTACCCCATGAAAGATGAATCTACTTTAGCAAGCCTGAAACCTGGCTGAACGAGTTGGTCCCTATTTCTAGTATTATAGTGGTGTCTGTCACCTCTTTTACTGAATAAATGCAGATTTTTCCTAACGTACATGATGTTTTCATAGATGTATTGGCAAGGTACTGTCAAGATGTTAATTTCCTTAAACAGTTCTCTCAGAGAGTCGCGTCTACGTAATTCGTATATGGCTCTGATTGCTCTTTTCTGCAGAATGAATATAGACTCGATGTCTGCCGCACGTCCCCACAGTAAAATACCGTATGACATAATACTATGAAAATAACTGAAATAGACTAGCCTCGCGGTATCAATATCAGTAAATTGACGGATCTTTCTAACAGCATATGCAGCTGAGCTCAGCCGTCCTGCAAGAGATGTTAAATGAGGACCCCATTGTAGCTTTGAATCGAGCGTGATTCCCAAGAAAACTGTTTTATCGACGAATTCTAGTTTCTCTTGATTCAACATTATGTCACAATCACTACTTTTGACATTTGGTAGGGCAAATCGAATGCACTTAGTTTTTTTCCCATTGAGCACTAAATTGTTAGCGGTAAACCAGTTATGGACCTGCAGTAGGGCATTATTTAAATCGTCAAAATTAGTGGCACGTCTGTTTATCCTAAATATTAACGAAGTATCGTCAGCAAACAACACCATTTGCGGGTGGATGTTAAATAAATGGGGTAGGTCATTAATATAAACTAAAAAGAGGAAGGGACCCAGAATCGAACCTTGTGGTACACCCATTTTTACTTTTAAACCCGTAGAATTGACACCATTTATTTGTACTTGCTGATGTCTATCATTCAAATATGACTTTACTAAACTAAGCGCAAGTTTACCTAAACCGTAATGCTTAAGTTTCAAAATCAGGGTTTCGTGATTTACGCAATCAAATGCCTTCGAAAGGTCACAAAAGATTCCTATGGCATCTTGTGCCTCTTCCCACGCAGTAAATATGTGTTTTAATAAAGTAACACCGGCGTCAGTTGTACAACGTCCCTTGGTGAAACCATACTGTTGTTCGTGTAATATTTTATTGGTGTTAAAATGGCAAAGCATTTGATTGAGCATTATCTTTTCAAACACCTTGCTGAAAACAGGCAACACGGATACTGGCCTATAGTTATTGGTGTCTTTACTGTCCCCGGATTTAAAAAGCGGTATTACCTTACTGAATTTCATTAGATCCGGGAAGACTCCTTGATCCACGCACAAATTAAATATTGAGGCTAAATACGGTGCTACAGTTTCAATAATTGAGGTACAAGCTTTAATAGACATACCCCATAGGTCTTCGGTTAATTTGATCTTGATTTGTTTAAAAGCTTTTATGACTGTCGTGGGGTTTATATGTTGAAATTTAAATTCATTTGGACAGGCTGAAACGTTTGCTTTTAATAAATCAATAGAGAGCACCGGAGAGGAATTTAAGGTTTCAGTAGTTTTAAGTGGGATACTGGTAAAGAAGTTTACAAATTCTTGAGCAACTTCATTATTGGAGCTGACAAGGCCACCTGAAGTCTCTAGTGTGAAGTCATTACTATGTTTTATATTTCTGTTTGTTTCACTGTTGATAATTTTCCAAACCGTTTTTATTTTGTTATCGGCTGATTTAATTTTATTGCTAATGAATAAGGACTTGGCTACCTTGCAGGTGTTTTTAAAAAATTTCGAGTAATTAGCAACATATTTATTAAAAGATTCTGTGTTGATGTAAGGCTTAAGGCCGTACAGCTCAAACAATCGTTCCCTACTTTTTCTAATACCCTGTGTTGCGTGTATTCATTAGTTTTATTTTTTTTAGCAAAATTCGCAATTCAACAGGACCAAAAGACATATAAAGAGTAATACTACTCTTTCTTTATACGTCTGTGTGTCAAACCAAGTTATACTTTCTTTAGATTTGGGAAAACAGTCTTTTTGCTCGTCATAAATTGAAAGTATTTCGTTTATTTTACACTACAATATTTTTACCCCCTGTAAGGAACACTTACACTTAGAGATAAACAGTATTTGTTTATTCGTTTACTCGGTTTAATTCAGTATCAAACAAGTACAAGTACAATAATTCTGGATTTACTGTCACTTGGCAGAATAAATATAAAATGGCAACACTAAACGTCAATGAAAAAATCAGCTAAATTGCTTTTAGATTATCTCTTTCTTTATCCGGCCTTAACTAGTTTATGTGGTACTTTGAAAAAAATAATGGAACTGCGTCGTACACAGGGTGTAAACCACCTCATCACAAAGCCGTTAACCAAGCATTCTGTACGTCAAACTAAGTAACTTTCCGCAAAAATTATTACTGGGAAACACTTTTTTTTTTATAAATCATGTTTTGTGGTAGAACTCAATGTAACGCACTTAAAACATTGTGCTGATGGATGAATTGAATAGTACGGGGGTCGTGGAGGTGTTAAAAGAAATCTTACAAAAAACACTTGTATGAATTTTAAAAAAAACTTTGTCAAAAAGTTGTAACTTTGACCCTCCATATCTCCGTTACTAGAAGGTTCCCAGGTATGATGTAGAACAAAAAAATGACCGCGACGATGGGGAGAACAAGTACCTTTCGGCTTCGTGAAGAGGTGTTTTACATCTTAACAGGGTGTATTTCACCTCATCACAAAGCCGTTAACCAAGCATTCTGTATATCAAACTAAGTAACTTTACGCAAAAAATATTGCTGGGAAACACCTTTTTTTTTTGAGGTTATAAATCATGTTTTGTGGTATAACTCAATGTAACGCGCTCTAAACATTGTGCGAATGGATGGATTGAATAGTACGGGGGTCGTAGAGATATTTTAAGTAAAATTCATGCGATAAAAAGTGGTATTTAAAAAAAAACTTATCAAAATCTTGCAACTTTGACCCCCGATATCTCCGTAACTAAAAGGTTCCCAGGTATAGTGTAGAACAAAAAAATGATCAGAATGACGAGGAGAACAAGTGCCTTTCGTATTCGTTAAGAGGTGTTTTACATCCTATATGTATAAGTCACTTTTAGACGCTCAAATCTAATTCAGCTAAGATCTCGCCATTGTCCTTTCAATTTGCTGTCTACCCCGTCCTGAGAAAATCGGTGGTGACAGACGGACAAGCACGTATCCAGACTTTTGGTTCGGGGAGGGGGGAACGGAACATTGAAAGAACCATGAGAAATTGAGAACAGTGTGCATAGGCGCCCGCACAATTTCTTCCATGGAGGTGCACCTTCAATTCCATGAAAACAGCTCGATATATTTTTTGCACTCGAAATCGGATAATTATATTAGATTCAAGGAGTAACTTCGATCTGCCCAGAAAAACACATCAATAAAAAAAAGTAGGATTCGACAAGTGAACTTGAAAATTTTTGCATCCACCTCGAATCTGAAAGGTTTTCTTTTGTCCTTTATTAAGGCGCTTAGACGAGCTAAATTAGAAACTCTATTTGTGGTGGTTAAAACTTCGTTTGAAATGCTGTTAGAATAAAGTTCTAATCAGCTTGCACTACCAAGTGGTTGTTACGTCAGCCACTGCGGGCCAAATAGCGCGAAATGTGTGGTTTCGATCGATTTATTTATTTATTTAACACTTCAAGCACATAGTACAGAGGCGGACTTAATGCCATAGGCATTCTCTACCAGTCAACCTTTGGGTGATGCAGAGACAAGCAGTGGTAGGTGTACATCTGAAAATAATTCGAATAATACTTAGGTAACTACAAAGATATATAAAATACTATAAATAACTATTTTAGTTGTTTGGTGGTTTTGTGGTGTTTTAGTTTTTTTGATTTACAAAAAAACTATTGATTGGATTAAAAAACTAAAACAATATCATGCTAATATAATGCTTGTAGAATTATTTGCCAAAAAATCAGAATGATCGCTTGTATATAAGTATAATATTTTATAATTTTTTTTATTGTTTGAAAGATATTTTTAGAGTCCGAGTGTAACTTCCGATTTTAAACGGAATAGAATATTTGTGTGCGTACGCGCAGCGGAATGTTGTTGAATTTAAAGATTATAATTATGCAGATATTTAGTGTATGACGTCGTATAATTGTGTATGGTAAATTAAAATTTGTGTACGCAACCATTGTGGAGAAATTCACCAAAAACTGTTTCCGCTGGGCGAACGTTGTCCTGGCGGAACTTTTTTTAATCCATAGACTTTAGAAGAAAAGAGATGTGTCCAAAAATTAGTGTGTATTTGTGTGTAATTGTGTATGTATGAATAAAACTAGTGCATGCATAAACTTAGGAGAAATTCAAGTTTCCGCTACGCGAACGTTTGGCCATTAGCTAGTTTTCATATAAAGCGCTTACATAGAGAACTGTAGATTTTTACATACGTTGTTTTGAATTTGTTTATATTTGTTTAAAAAACAGATTTAGAAAAGAACGTAGGGCTTAAACGATAAAAATATAAACGTAAAATACGCTTATTAGGTCTTAGTTCTTAAAGTATGCACTTTGGGGTCTAGATTTTCACGTTTATACAAACCTTGTAAGTGTCTGCAACATGTTGCCAAGTATCAATGATGTTCCGTTAGTAATTAAAGAGTTATAGGACAAATTTACCATGAATAGATCACTGTTTACAAAGCAGTCAAATATCACGACGTTCTAAATTAATTGCATGGTAAAATGTATGCCAATAATTAGTGTATTCATTCAACTATTCACATGCAAAATTTCATGTCATTAAATTCAGTAATTAAAGAAAAACAATTATAATACTGACGAAGCATCGAAAACCTACATAACCCGACCAAGTTCGGATGGCTACAAAAAAGTGGCCGTGCCATATATCTAAGAAACGTTCTTAACCTTCCAATATAGTATTTATTAATATGGTACAGGTGCGTACACAAGCGTTAGGAAAAAATAAAACAATTGCATTTCTTGAATGAAAAATATTTTTTTAATAATAACGCCACTATCTATTTTTTATTTTATTTTATTTATTTAGGGACAAAAAACAGTTACACGTTACAATTTACATATCAAAGCAAATTAGGTTCATTTAATAAACGTACAACCCACACTATTGTCCACGGATTAAAAAAAAATACTTAAAAGAGGAAAGGACGGAAGGTCACATTTATATTATTAACAATAAAAAAGAAAGAAAAGTAAGTTATGAATGGTTGTCGGTAAGTAAAGTTATAGCAGTTTTTTTAAATCTTGCGGGAGTAAACGCAAAAATGTCTGTGTCAGTAAAGTGTGTGTTATAATCTACGATAAAAACAAAACTTTACTTAACAAGTACTTCTCTATTTAAATATCCGCGTACAAAAATATTTTTAATTACCTATAATACTTAATTATGTAATTATAATAACGTTAACAAACGCTTGCAATGACAGCAATAGACTTAAATGTGTTTTAACTAAAATAGATTATGAACTAGCTTTTGCCCGCGACTTCGTTCGCATGGATGACGAAACTTAGGGTAAGTATAATATTTCGAGCTTCAATAAAAATTAAAATCACATGACATAACTAACCTATTCAGTTGTTTAGATTTGATCAACATTAAAAAAATGCTTATAAACTAAAGCATTGGTATAAAAATACATTTAAAAAAGTAGGTGTACGAAAATAAATGACCTATAAATTATATCGAAACAACAATTGTGTTATCACCTATACCAATTCAATACCGGTATTATACTGTAAATTTTGGGATGTTACCTAAATATATTGCACGGCCGCTTTTTTGTAGCCATCCGAACTTGGTCGGGTTATGTAGGTTTTCGATGCTTCGTCAGTATTATAATTGTTTTTCTTTAATTACTGAATTTAATGACATGAAATTTTGCATGTGAATAGTTGAATGAATACACTAATTATTGGCATACATTTTACCATGCAATTAATTTAGAACGTCGTGATATTTGACTGCTTTGTAAACAGTGATCTATTCATGGTAAATTTGTCCTATAACTCTTTAATTACTAACGGAACATCATTGATACTTAGCAACATGTTACAGACACTTACAAGGTTTGTATAAACGTGAAAATCTAGACCCCAAAGTGCATACTTTAAGAACTAAGACCTAATAAGCGTATTTTACGTTTATATTTTTATCTTTTAAGCCCTACGATTTTTTCTATTTTTTATTTTTTTATTAATATAAACAAATTCAAAACAACGTATGTAAAAATCTACAGCTCTCTATGTAAGCGCTTTATATGAAAACTAGCTAATGGCCAAACGTTCGCGTAGCGGAAACTTGAATATCTCCGAAGTTTATGCATGCACTAGTTTTATTCATACATACACAATTACACACAAATACACACAAATTTTTGGACACAACTCTTTTCTTCTAAAGTCTATGGATTAAAAAAAGTTCCGCCAGGACAACGTTCGCCCAGCGGAATCAGTTTTTGGTGAATTTCTCCACAATGGTTGCGTGCACAATTTTTTTTTTACCATACACAATTATACGACGTCATACACTAAATATCTGCATAATTAAAATCTGTAAATTCAACAACATTCCGCTGCGCGTACGCACACGAATATTTGAATGAATAAGGCTGTTAGAATAACAATACTTTTTTTTTATTTATTTAGTGCATGGAAGACTTACAGCTTACAGCTAATAAATACAGGAAAAAAAAAAGGAAACCATAGTCACCAGAAAGCCAATTCAAACTCAAACTCAAATCATTTATTTCAACTAGACCATTACGGCACTTTTGAATGTCGATAAAACGAAAAAAAAAGGCTACAGTCACAGACACAAGGCATAATAACTTGAGAATGTACTGTAGTTGCCCATTCCCTAGCGTAGATCTCTATGGAGAAGAACGGGCAAGAAACTCCATGGACACTCTTTTCAATCAAAAATGTTGTTACAAAATCTTGGTTACATCTTTCTTGTTGAGATTATACATATATGTGAGAACGATGTAGAAAGACGTGCACAATAAGAGCGTCCAGAGTAAAAAAAAGAAATAAATCAATAATTTATAAAATAAAGCAATTCAAATTATCCATGGCAGCTAAGAGATGACCAGTCCCGACTGACAGCGCCCGTTCACGAACATGACGCATGGATCGGCGCCATTCAATTCAACCATATTGAAGGGAACTAAATGACCCGACCCACCCGCCACCATCAGCAGGACATTTAAGCGAGCATGACATTCTCTCAGCCACCAAGGCATATTCAAGTCAATGAAAGATAACTAAATACAAATGGTAGCTTTACTGTACATGGTACTCACACATGTGCTATGCAATTATACAATACTAAGAGATGGAATCTATACAATGCAAGAATATTTTTACAATCTTCTGCAGCTACCACAATAATATTGTCCATTAAGTTTGCACCTATGGTTGCGGAGCAGGACCAGCATTTAGCCAAGCATTTTTATCCTCAATGTAATCTCCCAGCTTATAATATGCTTGCCTACATAGTGTGCGTTTTACACAAGATTTAAATTTCGTCTCATTCAGTTGTAGAATGTGGGGAGGTATTTTATTGTAACATTTTAAACAGTACCCCATGAAAGATGAATCTACTTTAGCAAGCCTGAAACCTGGCTGAACTAGTTGGTCCCTATTTCTAGTATTATAGTGGTGTCTGTCACCTCTTTTACTGAATAAATGCAGATTTTTCCTAACATACATGATGTTTTCATATATGTATTGACAAGGTACTGTCATGATATTAATTTCCTTAAACAGTTCCCTTAGAGAATCGCGTCTACGTAATTCATATATGGCTCTGATGGCTCTTTTCTGCAGAATAAAAATAGACTCGATGTCTGCAGCCCGTCCCCATAGTAAAATACCGTATGACATAATACTATGAAAATAACTAAAATAGACTATCCTCGCCGTATCAACATCAGTAAATTGACGGATTTTTCTAACAGCATACGCTGCTGAGCTCAGCCGGCCTGTAAGAGTTGTTAAATGAGGACCCCATTGTAGCCTGTGGTCGAGAGTAATTCCCAAGAAAACCGTTTTATTGACAAATTCAAGTTTCTCTTGATTCAATACTATGTCACAATCACTACTTTTGACATTTGGTAAAGCAAATCTTATGCACTTAGTTTTATTCCCATTTAATACTAAATTATTAGCGGTAAACCAATTATGAACCTGCAGTAGGGCGAAATTTACGTCGTCAAGATTTGTGGCACGTCTGTTTATCCTAAATATTAAAGAAGTATCATCAGCAAACAACACCATATGCGGATGGTTGTTAAATAAATGGGGTAGGTCATTAATGTATACTAAAAAGAGGAAGGGACCCAATATCGAACCTTGTGGTACACCCATTTTTACTTTTAAACCCATCGAATTTACACCCTTTACTTGTACATGCTGCTGTCTATCATTCAGATAAGATTTTACTAAACTGAGCGCAAGTTTACCTAAACCGTAATGCTCAAGCTTCAAAATCAGGGTTTCGTGATTTACGCAATCAAATGCCTTCGAGAGATCACAGAAGATTCCTATGGCATCTTGTGCCTCTTCCCACGCAGTAAAAATGTGTTTTAATAAAGTGACACCGGCGTCAGTCGTACAACGTCCTTTGGTGAAACCATACTGCTGTTCGTGTAAGATTTTATTGGTGTTAAAATGGTTAAGCATCTGATTGAGCATTATCTTTTCAAACACCTTGCTGAAAACCGGCAACACGGATACGGGCCTATAATTGTTGGTGTCTTTACTGTCCCCGGATTTAAAAAGCGGTATTACCTTACTGAATTTCATTAGATCCGGGAAGACCCCTTGATCTACGCACAAATTGAATATTGAGGCTAAATACGGCGCTACAGTCTCAACAATTGAGGTACAAGCTTTGATAGACATACCCCATAGATCTTCAGTTAATTTGATCTTGATTTGCTTAAAAGCTTTTATGATTGTTATGGGGTTTACATGTTGAAATTTAAATTCATTTGAACAGGCTGAAACGTTCGCCTTCAATAAATCCATAGAGAGCAAGGGAGAGGAATTTAAGGTTTCAGTAGTTTTAAGTGGGATACTGGTAAAGAAATTTACAAATTCTTCAGCGACTTCGTTATTAGAGCTCACGAGACCATGTGAGGTCTCTAGTGTTATGTCATTACTTGGTTTTTTAGATCTATTGGTCTCACTGTTGATAATTTTCCAAACCGTCTTTATTTTGTTATCGGCTGATTTTATCTTGTTGCTAATGAAAAGAGACTTGGCTATCTTGCAAGAGTTTTTAAAAATTTTCGAGTAAGTAGCCACATATTTACTAAACGTTTCAAATTAAAAGTCCTCACGTATAGACATATTATAGTTATCTATGGTGTAAGCACAAAAACACACAGTCATAATATAAGTGAGAGAAAATATATATATATATATATATGTAAAATCAAAATAAACAATATAACCTACGGCTACTTGAAAAACTTGAGGCTTAAGCACCTTCTGGCCGAATTCACACTAATTGTGAATGGGTCAAAGTCATATTCCTTGCATATGTCATATCTAATACTCCTGAGTTGTGTGCCCGCAGGAAGTGGGCAGACGTGGAGGTAGCGCGCAACACGGCGGGACAGGCGCCCGAGTGCGCGCGCCCGCAGCACAACCTGCGCGTGCTCATCTCGCAGCCCGACATCTGCAGCCACGTGCTGCAGCATCACGCGGACGATCAGTACTTGGTGCAGGTCAGTCGTCAACTCATGAAGTCATGTAACTATTTGATTAACATTTGAAATCTTTAAATTCTAGATACTTTTTCTTCTCTATTTTTCTCTATTCATTTTTTTTCTACAATATAGCTAAAAAACTTTATATAAAAATATTATTATGACGCACAATAATTTCTGCCATGGCCCAGGGCGGCAGTCCTGCTTACGTAACTGCCAGTGTACCGCCCGAGAGCTTCTTTCATCATCACCTGCTTAACCTTATCCCATTTTTTTTCTTTGTTTTTATTTGTATTCATTTTAGTACTGTCATGGTCAGGTAGTAACAGCGTACATCGCGTCCTTGTGCCGCCACGACATGGTGGTGCAGCAAGCCGCGGCCGAAGTGACGGTGCGCGCGCTCGTGACGCGCGGGGCGGCCGGCAGGCTGCGGGCAGCCCTACGCCGGGGGGCACTGGGGGACGCGCGCCCGCTGGCCTGCGCGCTGCTGTCGCTGGGACACATGGACCCGGCCGCGGCGCAGCTGGCGCTAGACATGCTGTGGAGACTGCGAGGATACGAGGTACAGACAGACGCTCGTGACGCGCGGGGCGGCCGGCAGGCTGCGGGCAGCCCTACGCCGGGGGGCACTGGGGGACGCGCGCCCGCTGGCCTGCGCGCTGCTGTCGCTGGGACACATGGACCCGGCCGCGGCGCAGCTGGCGCTAGACATGCTGTGGAGACTGCGAGGATACGAGGTACAGACAGACGCTCGTGACGCGCGGGGCGGCCGGCAGGCTGCGGGCAGCCCTACGCCGGGGGGCACTGGGGGACGCGCGCCCGCTGGCCTGCGCGCTGCTGTCGCTGGGACACATGGACCCGGCCGCGGCGCAGCTGGCGCTAGACATGCTGTGGAGACTGCGAGGATACGAGGTACAGACAGACGCTCGTGACGCGCGGGGCGGCCGGCAGGCTGCGGGCAGCCCTACGCCGGGGGGCACTGGGGGACGCGCGCCCGCTGGCCTGCGCGCTGCTGTCGCTGGGACACATGGACCCGGCCGCGGCGCAGCTGGCGCTAGACATGCTGTGGAGACTGCGAGGATACGAGGTACAGACAGACGCTCGTGACGCGCGGGGCGGCCGGCAGGCTGCGGGCAGCCCTACGCCGGGGGGCACTGGGGGACGCGCGCCCGCTGGCCTGCGCGCTGCTGTCGCTGGGACACATGGACCCGGCCGCGGCGCAGCTGGCGCTAGACATGCTGTGGAGACTGCGAGGATACGAGGTACAGACAGACGCTCGTGACGCGCGGGGCGGCCGGCAGGCTGCGGGCAGCCCTACGCCGGGGGGCACTGGGGGACGCGCGCCCGCTGGCCTGCGCGCTGCTGTCGCTGGGACACATGGACCCGGCCGCGGCGCAGCTGGCGCTAGACATGCTGTGGAGACTGCGAGGATACGAGGTACAGACAGACGCTCGTGACGCGCGGGGCGGCCGGCAAGCTTTCCATCAAAGCAGATCAGTTTGATGCAGATTGAGGTTTGAGCTGCTTACCTCCAAACTCACGGAATCGTTTCGTTGAGTGCGAAGAGTTTTGGTGTTCGAGCTCATTTGACTATTTTTCGTTTGGTCCTTCTCCGATTACTGAAGGTTAGCCAACTTTTCGGAATATTTCTGCTCGTTGGTGTTGCAAATAATAATTTGACAAAAATTAGTTTTATTGTTTTTACCAACACCCATTGCGAGTACGATGCTCCTGACTTCGACGATCTGAACAGCCCCTCTGACATCGTTATAAACGTAGATAGTGGTCACAGTGGTAAACAGTTGGGCTCCCTGTGTGAAGTGGCAGTGTCCCGCAGGAGGTGGTGGAGGTGTTGCTGAGCTGGGAGGAGCCGGTGGGCGCGGCGGGCGCGGCGCGGCAGGCGGGGGGCGCGTGGTTGGCGCTGTCGCCGCGCAAGTTGTTGGCGGCGGCGCGCGCGGTGGCGGAGGGGCGCGGGGAGCCCACCGCCTTCACCGCCGTGTACCACGCGCTGCAGAACAGGAACGAAAGGACCAGGGGCTCGCCCTACTTCTTGAAAGGTAAACAGCTCTTATATTGTTATTATCGCCCCCGTTTCGTACGGCGCCACCTTCCTGGTTCAAATGTTATCTTCCGAGTCAGAACTACCCATACACGTTCACAAAATTTCATTGAAATCGGTTGGGTGGTTTCGGAGATTAACGTGTACAAACATGATACACGTGATTTTTATGTGTTGGGATTTAAGCTACACGTAGAACATCCTGATTTATTCTAAATACAAAATAGTATTTTTGCTAGAAATGACTGACTTTGCAACTTTTTTGAAAATTCTACTAATCATGATGAAATGCAATAATTACAGACTACGAGAAATCACACCTGTCATGGTTTTTAGCAATTTGTTTTGCATATCTTGTTACAAGATATGATTACAGCCATGAGTGTATAACAATGCATCTGAACTGGTCTCACATTCCACTGTCTCTTCTATCTTCACAGGACTAATAAACATGGAAAAGGTTTTCACTATCAAATCACACTTGACCTCTAAAAGAAATAAATCCTCATCAGATCAAACCAGTTCGGGACAGTTTTTACAAAACACATCATTATCATGGTGTGTCGGTTATTTTTCAGCTGATAACTTATCGACACCATTTACTGTTCATGTCATGGGGTTGCCACTGAAGATAAACTGTTTTAAGTTGGTAGGTAGTTGATAAGCCATATAGAGTGCCTATAATGAGTGATGATTTCACAAGCAAGATGGGAAAAAAATACACCAAATGGCGCAATAATAGAATATAAGGATCGTATGCCGTTCTGTAGTATCTGCCTAGCCCCGTGCGAAAAAGGCGTGAGTCTGTGAATAATTATGTTTATGTTGCGGAAAGTACTAAGCCACGTGATATGTTGTGTGCAATACTTATAAATAGATAGCATTTTAGATAGGTAAAGTTTGTAAGTTTGGATAAAATCTAGCCTATGGAAAATGCCGAATATTACCCATATTCGGAATTCTCCATAGGCTAGATTTTAATCGTTCCCGTGGGATAATTCTCGACCATAACGCGATCAAAGCCACGGCAATAGAAAATATGTTATTAGGTACAATCAAACAATGTTTATTAATCTCACTTATGTTCACTAGGTGGACCGATGACCTGGTGAAGGTTGCGGGAATCCGGTGGATGCGAGTAGCAAGGGACCGGTCAATGTGGCGACACTTGGGGGAGGCCTATGTCCAGCAGTGGACGTCTTTCGGCTGAGATGATGATGATGATGATGATGTTCAAAATAATTGTACTGTAAGTGTAACCATTGACACCGTGTTAACCGCAGCGCTTTTGTTTCAGGAGAACAATGCGACAGTTACGTGGAGTATTACAAACAAATCACTGCTGAACCAATGTAAACGACGAATGCAGAAACTTGGAAGACTACCTTGACAATATAGCTCAATTTATTGTTGTAACCTTCATAACTCGTCTATATCTGTGCCCAAAAGGAGGGTAATGTTTTTTATTTAACACACGTAGATTACAGCCGTAGTGGTCCCAAACGGCCGCAGCGGTTCTTTTGTTCACTCACACGTACATTTTGTATTACAAATAAGAAAATGACGTAAGGTTTCCCAAAATTCGCTGCGTTTCGGCGCTGCCCTCCTATCTGCTCTAGACTTCAAGAGCTACAGAATCTATGAATTGTCATCTGGTTTTGTAAATCCTACTCTACAACAATAAAATTATACATTTTAACGTGACGTCACGTAAGATGAACCTCGCAAATTAGGCACGGGATAAACAAGAAGCGTATAGTGCGGTGGTGTGGCGCGGACGCAGTGCGGTCGCGGCGCCACTTCTTTGATATTTCATAACAAATGGACAGAAGAGGTGTGGCGCAAGACATACTGATCCGGCGCCGCGCGAGCGTCGTTTCCTCGCCCTCGGCGCACCCGCAGTTAGCAGTGACACAGGGCGGGAACAAGACGGCGAAAATGCGTGACAATATAAACTATAAAGAAAGCGCCATTTCGACACCGTTAGCGCGCCTGTTCTGCGCTGCGCCGACGCTTCGCCATCACGTCGCCACCGCCATACGCCTCTAGTATTTGACCCGCGCCTTAGAGTGACTTGTTAACGGGGGAACCTGGCTATTCAAAAAATTACTACAAAGGTGTTAAATCACCTCCATCACAGCAAATTATGGTCAACTGCTCTGCTTCTCATAAAGTATAGGATCAGTTTATGCATTAAATTAGCATTCAAAATTCTATAACTCAAGTCTAAAAATCGAATGATACAAGTGTTTCACAATTTCTTAATAATGTCTTTAATTTATAATATGGCGTTACCTGTCCTTTTCAATTATTGTTCCTCGCATTTGTCCAACGTAATTTGTAAGATTGTAGAATGTTTAGAAATTAAAATATGATGTGTACATGTCCTATTCTTTGAGTAAGTAATGTTTTAAAATTGTGACAAAGATGTACCTACAAGAGTACACTATCTTTCATTGTTTATCATTAAATTTGATAGATGTAATAATTGTGACAAAATATTTATAATTATTAAAACAATGTTTCTCTAATTAGTCGAAATTATTGTGTAAATTGTAAATACATAATGTTTGTAAAAATGTTGGATAGTTACATAATTAAGTAATGCAATGTATATTTTGTTATGAATATAGACAAATGTTATTTTGATGTATTTGTTTGTTTCAATCTCCATTGAAACTGAACACTATTAACTAACCTAATCGACACCCATCCGCTAAATCACGCGCGGGTACGTAGCGGGTCACCGGAAAACCGCCACACGCACCTTTACCTTGACTCACGCTGCACCGAGTCGAGTCCGAGCCGAGTGTCGACCGTGCCATTTAGTATGCACGCACTCACGCTTCCGAGCCGCTACCGAGCAACGGATAATGGATTGTGCTACAGCCGACACTCGGCTCGGGCCCGGCACGGTCTAGCGTGCGTCATTCTTTTTTTAGCACTGCTCATACTATTTCATTATAGACGCGAGCATTGAGCGCACGCCCTAAACCGGGTTCAACACCTCCCAGCGTCAAAAATCTCCCATACGCGCAGTTGCCCCGTGTTAAATTAAAATATCCTTAGGAAAGCAGTCTCACGCGCACGCGCTAGTTAGCGCTGCTCTCACCATTTTTCAGACACGCGCGTGTTCCGCCATCCGCCTTCACCTGTACACGCGCGTTTTAGAAGAAACCCCTTTTTTTCGAATGGAAAATCATCAAATGACTTGGAACATTTTGGTACCCGTCCGTTCGAGCCTGGAACGTATGACAAAACCAATTTATCTCACTTTTCAGAATCATTATGATCAAAAGGTCGACCTCTTAGCACTAATGACTTTATTGGCGTCACGAAGTTTAAAGATTCATGTAATTACCGATTTTAATGTCTATATACAATAGGCAGTTAGATACCTACTGATATAATTGACCGTCGCGCTCCCTGTTGATAAACCCCAGTTACTTCAGCAGGAATGTTACGTATAAACCTACGTATGTTTGAGTGAGCTCAAACGTAAGGTAGATGCCGTACACTATTGAGGAGTTCTTCTGGCGGGTTGGGTATCCTGCATGATCCTGGTGGTACCTTTGTTTTTTTTTTTTTTTAGGATGGGAAATCATCAAATGACTTCTCCCACTCTGGGCGGAGCGGGAGGGAGTGTCAGACTCTTACTGACTAAAACCCATCCATGATGGAACACGAACGCGCCGTCGACACGGCCTGTCGTCGTCGTTACACGGACGGACGGCTAGCTAGCCCATAGCCAACCGTCCACAGGCCCGCATCTACGGTGGCCGGTAGCCACCACGTGGCCCTCGACGCCCGGTGCGTCTCCTGCGGCGGCCGGGAAGAGAGGATCTCTCCCTCTCTCGTTCCGCCACCTCCTTCGCTAGCATGACTGCTTCGCAGAAGGAGGTGACGGCTTCCCATTCCGTCTCGCTCCGGACCATGGATTGAACCAGGGCCGGACGCGAGAGGTCGCCGCCGCCGATCGCCGCTACGAGGACACGGCGGTGCTCCGCCCACGCAGGGCAGACTTCCACCGTGTGCTCCACCGTGTCGTCCTGGTGATACCTCAGGTCAAGGTTATCATACCTTTGTAATATCATTGCTGTGACAGGATTTCCAATTTCGAATCGATCAGACCTGTGTAAGTTGTTTACGTCTATTCATCAACTAGAAAAGAGGCGCATTCGATTTTCTTGATACAAAGCTAAGGCAAAACGAAAAGTACTAAATCAAAATCGGTTTATCCGTTCAGGAGCGATGATGCCACAGGCACGCAAACATACGCTTTACAAACTAAAACTAATGCGATGGAGTCCTTTTTTTTTTTTTTAAGGATGGGAAATCATCAAATGACCCCCCCACTCTGGGCGGAGCGGGAGGGAGTGTCAGACTCTTACTGACTAAAAACCATCCATGTTCCTTCCTCGCCTTTTACGTTCCGGGGCCGCGGTATCTCTTTCGAACAGGCCCGCAACCCCGGCAGGCTTCGGCCCTTGCGGGCCCCTCTCTTTTTGCTGACATCTCTTTGAGGCGCGCGTGGAACACGAACGCGCCGTCGACACGGCCTGTCGTCGTCGTTAGACGGCCGGACGGCTAGCTAGCCCATAGCCAGCCGTCCACAGGCCCGCATCTACGGTGGCCGGTAGCCACCACGTGGCCCCCGACGCCCGTTGCGTCTCCCGCGGCGGCCGGGAAGAGAGGATCTCTCCCTCTCTCGTTCCGCCACCTCCTTCGCTAGCATGACTGCTTCGCAGAAGGAGGCGACGGCTTCCCATTCCGTCTCGCTCCGGACCATGGATTGAACCAGGGCCGGACGCGAGAGGTCACCGCCACGAGGACACGGCGGAGCTCCGCCCACGCAGGGCAGACTTCCACCGTGTGCTCCACCGTGTCCTCCGGTCGATCCTCGCAGTGGAGACACCCGGGCGATTCCTCCCGCCCGATTCGGTGCAGGTACCTCCCGAAACATCCGTGTCCGGTGAGGACCTGCGTCAGGCGGAAGGTGAGGACGCCGTGACGCCTCTCCAGCCACTCCTCAAAGAGGGGACTTACCGCCACTATCGTGGCGTGCCCTGCACGGGGTTGCGACAGTCGCTCTCTCCATGTCGCCATGAGAATGCGATGGAGTCCTGACTTTGATCCTCATTTCTGAAAAAGGTTTTATTGTGTTATCAGATATCAGCTGGCATAAGCCTTTTTTTCGCATGGTAAATCATCAAATAACTTCTCCCACTCTGGGCGGAGCGGGAGGGAGTTTCAGACTTTTACTGACTAAAACACATCCATGTTCCTTTCTCGCCCTTTATATTCCGGGGCCACGGTATCTCTTTCCCGGAGCCCCGGCGGGCTTCAGCCCTTGGATAATGGAGGGCCCCCCTCCGGGACAGGTTCTCTCCTTTTCGCGTTCCGCCACCTCCTTCGCTAGCATGACTGATCCGTAGAAGGAGGTGACGGGTTCCCATTCCGTAGCGCTCCGGACCATGGATCGATCCCGCTGGCCGATCGCCGCTACGAGGACACGGCGGTGCTCCGCCCACGCGGGGCTGCCTCCACCGTGTTCTCCGGTCGTTCCTCGCAGTGGAAACACCCGGGCGATTCCTCCCGCCCGATTCGATGCAGGACCTGGCATCAGCCTGGAGTCTGAATTTGCAACTTGATTGACGGTAAAAGGCTCACCCTCCATAGGAAATAAACACACTTAGTGTAATGTAAGTGGTTACATGTACCTACACCCTACGTTACTGCCTACCCCCTTCGAGGAATACGGGCGTGACTTTTGCGTAAGATAGTTGAAGGGGACTGCATTAAAACCTTCTTCTTGAATCAACGTTTATTGATATTCTTGCATTTACAAGTATTAAGTTTTAATAATTATGTTTTCACAAGACGGACGCTTGCGCCGATTCTTCCGGATATTGTCTCTATGACGGGCGGCGCGCAGTGTTGCCAGGTGACTCGTAGCGCAGTGTTGCCAGGTGAGTCGCCCCGTAGATGGAGAATTAGAGATGCGCCGCGTCGTCTATTATTATATTCGGCGGGTGCACACTATGGCGTGCACATACTCCGCGGCGTTGAAGCACTTTCAACGGTTATGGTGTCGTGGGCAATAGGCACATTTTGTGGACTGCCCGTTTTATAAGGCCCTTGTTGGTATGGACGTCCGCAACCCGAACAATCCCATCCTTTCCAGGGTATGTCTTCATTATTCGCCCCATGCGCCAGTCGAGAGGCATAAGGTTGTCTTCCCGCAGCACAACCATGTCACCGACTTGAAGTGCAGCCTGCCCTCTTCTCCATTTAGATCTGCTCTGCAGCTCTGCCATGAACTCCCGGTGCCATCGTGCCCAAAATTGCTGCCGGATCTGCTCGATGCGCTGGTATCTATTGGGTCTAATGCTGTTAGCTGGTAACGACGGCACAGACATCAACGGGCGGCCTATAAGGAAGTGCCCAGGAGTCAAAGGATTAGTGTCAGTAGGATCGGGTGAGAGAGGGGAAATGGGACGGGAGTTAAGGATAGCTTCTATTTGCGCAAAAAGCGTGGCCAACTCTTCGAATGTAAGGGAGGCACTACCAGCAACGCGCTTCAAATGATGTTTAGCGGATTTAACCCCAGCCTCCCATATTCCACCGAAGTGTGGTGAGTAGGCTGGACAAAACATGAATTTAATTTCCTCATTTGAAGCGAAATCTGAGACTGATTGACGGCTGGCCCTCAGAACTTTTCCTAACTCATTGTTGGCCCCTACGAAGTTTTTCCCATTGTCGCAATAAATCGCGTAAGGTTTGCCGCGACGTGAAACAAACCTACGTAAACAAGATATAAAGGCTTCAGTGGTTAAGTCACTGACAACTTCTAGATGTATAGCTTTCGTGGCTAGGCATACAAAAACGCAGAGGTAGGCTTTAGTGACTCTGTTACCTCGACCTTTCTTAGAGGATATCATAAACGGTCCCGCAAAGTCGATCCCACATGTACTGAACGGAAAATCTTGATTAACTCTTACACTAGGCAAGTCCCCCATTAAAGGCTGTATCGGCTGACCTCGCAATCGAGTACAAACCATACAAGTCTTAACAATAGTACGAGCTAAGTTTCTTCCACCCAGTGGCCAAAACCTCTCGCGAACAGAAGACAAAAGTAACTGGGGACCTGCGTGAAATAACCTAAAATGTTCACAGTGCATTACTAATCTAGTTAAATGATGCTTAGAATCTAATAGAATTGGATGTTTCTTATCATATTTACAGTCAGCCTTATTTATCCTACCTCCTACTCTAATTATACCATTCTTATCAGAAAATGGATTTAAAGGCAACAATTTGCTTTTATGATGTAAAGCTTTACCATCCTTTATTATTTTAATCTCCTTTGCAAATGACTCTATCTGACTAAACTTTAATAATAATGTTAATGAACGATCAAGTTCCTCAATTTGCAAAGGTCCTAAAAGTTTAACAGTATTCTTTTTACAATTATGTACAAAACGTAGAACATACGCAAAACATCTTTTTATTTTTATAAAACTAGAATATCTATCAAATTGGATAAATGAATTAATATTATCTAACTTATCATCAACTGAAATTAGTACTTTTGTTTCGGGTAAATTATTAAGGCTAAGTTGTGGCTGGGTAGGCCATTTCGATTTATCTTCCTTTAGGAATGAAGGTCCCTCCCACCACAATGATGCTGCCTGCACATGCTGTGGATCAATACCCCTGGATGCCAAGTCTGCAGGGTTGGATTTTGTTGGAACATGTTTCCATTCAAATTCCTTAGTAAGTTGATTTATTTTATTAACACGGTTACGCACAAATGCTTGTAAGGTTTTATTTTGTGTCTTTAACCATCCAAGTACCACCGTGGAGTCAGTCCACATGTATATTTTTCTTACATTGTATGGCACTGACTTTAATACTTTACAACACAACTCAGCTCCTGTCAAGGCAGCACATAATTCTAGTCGTGGAATAGTAAGTGTTTTAATTGGTGCTACTCTTGTTTTAGCGCATAGTAACCTAACCGTAACTGTTTCATCTATATTTTTATTAGTAGAGCACATATAAACACATGCTCCGTAAGCTTGTTGTGATGCATCAACAAAGCAGTGTATCTCCACAGATTGAACATCTAAATTCTCACCCAAAACATAGCGTGGTAAGACCAGGTCAGACAACAAATGTAATTTTTTAATAAAACCAAACCATTTTTTAACATAATCTTCTGGCACTGGGTCATCCCAATCCAATTTGAGAGCCCATAAATTTTGTAATAATATTTTAGCCTTGATTATACAACAACTAACCAGTCCCAAAGGATCAAATAGCTTACATGTAGTAGAAATGATTATCCTTTTTGTAGCCTTATTTGGGATTTCAATGTCACTAGGAAAATGTAAATTGTCTGACAAAGGTGTCCACTTCAAACCTAAAACAGTGGCTTCATCATGAAAAGTAAGGCAATTATTAGATTCTGAATTTTCATCTAGTATTTTAGGACAATTAGTTCTAAACTTTCTTAATGGAAAACAAGCCGCATTTAAAGCTTGTGATACACCTAAATATATGTGCTTTAATTCGTCCTCAGAAGAGGCACCCGTAATTAAGTCATCCATATAAAAATTATTCTTAATTACCTCAGCAATAACCTTATCACTACATTGGATACCTAGCTCAAACAGACACCTGGTACTCAGAAATGGAGCAGATGCCATACCATATGTTAAGGTTTTGAGTTGCAAAATTTGAATAGGCTCCGATGATTTGTCTCTCCACAATATCAGCTGTAGATGCCGCTGTGACTCATTTAAGTCGATTTGACGGTACATCTTTTCGACATCCGCTGTTAACACACATTTATGTAATCTAAACTGGATAAGTATTGAAAACAAATCATTTTGCACTACGGGACCAACTGCCTGGATGTCATTGAGCGATTTGCCTGATCTTGTTTTGGCAGAAGCGTCAAAAACCACCCGAAGTTTTGTGGTTTCATGTTGTTCGCGTATAACACAATGGTGCGGTAAGAAACATCCAAACTTTGGCCTATCAATTTCAACCAAGTGTCCTAATTTAGCATACTCATTTATAAAATTGGCATATTGTTCCTTTAATTTAGGATTTTTATTTAATTTACTTTCTAAATTAAGAAAACGCTTAATTGCAAACGGAAAGGAATTGCCAAGAGCATGCTCAGGAACTTCCATCAACGGCATCATAACTGAAAATCTACCATCTGGTAAGCGACAAGTATTTTTATTAAAGTGTGATTCACAAAACTGTTCATCTGCAGAATAAATATTAGCTTCTGAAGGTACATCTTCAACCTCCCAGAATTTAATTAAAGATTCATTTAAATCTTGCTGAATATTTAAGCTTTTCTGAACAAAGTTACATTGTATCTTATTATTGTGATGACTCCCACCTGTGGGGCCAGCAACTATCCAACCCAGCATGCTCTCTTGTAAGACAGGTCTGTTGGTGCCTAAACTTATTTTGTTAGGCAATATAATATTAAAGAAATGATCTGCACCCAACAAAAGATCTATTTCAGATGGCTTATAAAAATATGGATCAGCTAAAAGTATATTATTTGGTAAATCTAACCTTTCTACATTAACTTGAACACTAGGTAAATTACCAGTAATCTTTGGAAGAATAAAACAGCTGATGTGTGCACTAAACATACCTATCCTTGAATTTAATTTAATTTTGCACCGTTCAGTAATTTCACATGCTACATTGTTTATGCCAGTAACATTAAAAACATTCAACTTCTCAGTCTGTAGTCCTAGCTTATCTTTCAGGTTGCTAGTCATAAATGAAGACTGGCTTCCCGTATCCAGCAGTGCCCGAGCTAAGTAAGTACAATTTGTTTCAGTATTAACTACTTCAACCTGTGCAGTACACAATAAGACTTGCCCTGGCGAGACTGCAGATAAACTAACAGGGACGCTAGTAGCTGAAGGCTCTATATTTTCAGTAGCTACATTTATAACCATACTGCTCTTATGTAATAAAGTATTATGTTTTTCTGCACATTTCTTACACAAACCTTTCAAAGTGCATTCCGCATGTGTGTGACCACTACGAAGACAGTTGATACACAGCTTTTGTTTATTTACCAAAGAATGCCTATCATTTAATTTCATCCCTTTAAATTTAAAACACTGATGTATGTAGTGGTTTTTATCACACACAACACATGCCTTGCTATGAGTGTTATCTGTAACGGCAGCAAATGACTTTATATTTTTACCTTCTTTGTTATTATTATCCCTAGAAGAGTTTTTACTATCATTATTACTATTACTATGGTAAGCTGTTTGCAGAATGTTAGCTCTTTGTATTAAAAAATCCTGAAATTCCTCAAGTGTAGGACGGGATAACAAATTACCTTTATGATCCTCCCACTTATTCCTAGTCCTGGGATCTAACTTTGCGGCCACCAAATGTATTATTAATGGATCCCAACCAACGGTAGAAATCTCTAAAGTATTTAGCGCACTCAAATTTTTAAAAATGATATCACTTATATCCCTAAGCGAAGTGAAGGATTCCTTTTGAATAGGAGCAATATTTATTAATGCGTTTAAGTGATAGTTCATAAGAATATTTGGATTATCATATCTCTTACATAAAGCTTGCCATGCGTTCTTGTAATCCTTAGCCGCAAAATTTGTTGAACTAATAGCAATCTTAGCGCTACCTACTAAGGAATTTCTCAAATAGTGATATTTATTTATTATTGGTATAGAGTCATTGTCATCTATAAGAGATTGGAATGTGTCTCGAAACTCTAACCATTTTGAAAAGTTCCCATCAAAACTTGGTAAATTAATAGTAGGCAATTTTATGGAAGCATTTACTCCACAACTTGACTTTACTGAATCATTATTTACAGAATTTTTGTCTTTACATGAAAACAATTCTATTGTTTCCTGCGCTAACGCAATTTGGGAACTTAATTCACTTTCAGTGATATTTCTTTCTGAATATTCCTTCTCTGCATTTACAGAAAGTTCTTCAATCTCAGATTGAAGCTCATCGAATTTTGGAACCAATTCTTGTAATTGTGATAACTTTACCGATAATTCTCTAATCTCTAAACTAGTTATGCTATCCAACTTGTCTATTTGAAACTTAGTGATGTAGTTTTTAAAAAACGTTACGCGGCTGCGTATACCAGCTCGTTTACGGATTAATTTAATTAAGATGGAATTTGAACTATCGTTAGCTTGTTCACTGTCCGACATTTTGTTTTACGAATTCTACGAATTTAACACTATGTTTCACAACTTCAACAATGAGAAAGGTAAAGTAAATTAAAATGTTCACTCTAACCGAGGCATCCAGGAGTCAAACCAGCTCAAACCTCGCAGCTGCCACCGAGCCCGCCAACCGCACGACAGCACCCGTAGGGCGCCGCTGCCGGCCTCGCTGCCGAGCACGTGGACAGCACGCTAAGTCCGCCGCGTACTGACGCAGGAACTTCTGGAATGTTCGGCAAATAACTGTTTACAACTAGTACATTAATCTCAATTTACCTAGGAACCAAAAACACGATGAACTATTGTTTATTATAAAAGTATTTTCGTGCAGCGTGCTCTCACAAATAGTGAAAATATGGCGTGCATGTAGCTATAGCCAATCATTGAAACACGCAGCTAGGCACCTCTCCCCACAGCCTCAAATTAGCACGGCATTTACACGCAACCAAAAGCTGGGAAAATAGGGATAAGGACAGAACAAGGAACGGGCTTACTTCCTTTTTAGAGCTGTTGAGACGCCGCCGCCATCTTCGTCACCATTGAATATTGTTCCTACGATCGACGACAGCAATATGGATATTTCTCGTAGCAGCTTCGAATTTTCTTTGTTCGATTGTTCACGGTCGCCACATGTCACTAGGAAAATGTAAATTGTCTGACAAAGGTGTCCAATTTCCTGATATGATTTTAAATAACCTCCTCCTCCAAAAAAGTGAAAAATAACTTTAGCTTCAAAAGTCGGTGACCTTTGTTTGATTGATTTATTTAGTTTTTTGTCACCGACTTCTGAAGCTAAAGTTATTTTTCACTTTTTTGTGGTTCACTTGTGCTCACCCCTTCACATCGTAGCGGCGTGATGTTATGTTATGAAATGGTGTAAACCATTCGTCCATTTGCTATCATTTGTTGAGGAGTTCCGTTGCCTATCTCCGAAGTTCTTCATCATAATATGATGAAGATATTATCTTCACCAAATTGAAATGGCACCACTTTAAGAAAGTACTCTTCCAAAAACTACCCAGTGTGCCTATAAAATTTGAAGAGTTCTCTAAATTTCTCCAGGATCCCGACTTGATGATTATGGACCATCTTCGAGTGCCTAATCGGGGAACTAACATAAAAAAAAAAGTTCTAAAACCAATTGAGAACCTCCTTCTTTTTGAAGTCGGTTAAAAAGGAATCAGTGCGTATTCTGTAGGTTTATAATTATACATATATAAACAGGCATTTCATGTTTTTCATGGATTTTTCCATGTTATTAATAGAAACGCGAAAATCAAGGCCAATGGAAACATACCTATTTATAGTATAGTTTATCGTCAATTAGAAGATTCAGTAGGTAAATTATACATTATAGTTACAAAATTGACAGGAGTGAATAGGTAATGTCAGTATGTAAACAGCTACGGATACTTATACACATGCTTACGAATTTACGGCTGCCTAGTATCAGTGTAGATACAGACCTCTGACACAAGATTATTATAATTCTGATAAGACAATGGCATTCTTTAAAATAAGTAGATAACAGCTATGGTTAGTGAATAAATAGTACAAACATGGAACTGTATCTACCTAACTACTTGACAAGTCTTAATACTAGACTAGGCTGAAGGCTCAAGGAAATTGAGTCGAGGCGTAAAGGCAGCTCCTTGCCACTTGGTGTGACGTGCTTGTGTGGTCACAATGAACATGAACCTAAGAATGAACACCCTTCCAAACAAAGTGAAATAAAAACAATCAAATGCAGTTCAGAGTATCATGAGTTTATTTTTATAAATATCATTGGAGTAACATGTTTGACATGTTTATCACTTCTTATAAAATGCAGAATAACAAGAACAATAACATAAATGCTTATAAAAATAGAAAGTTTTCCTTAACATTACAATTGTACAACAGCACGGATAGATTTGCCGATGTGCATCAGGTGGAAAGCCTCGTTGATCTCTGACAGGGGCACATTGTGGGTAACGAACGCATCCAGAGGAAGTTTGTTTGCCAAGTACTCCTCAACAAGCTTTGGTACACTGTCACGGCTCTTGTAGCCTCCGAAAGCTGTTCCCTTCCAGGTGCGTCCAGTGACAAGCTGGAATGGACGAGTGCTGATCTCTTCACCTGCAGCAGCCACACCAATGATGACAGACACACCCCAACCCTTGTGGCAGGCTTCCAGAGCAGCACGCATGGTGTTCACATTACCAATGCACTCAAAGGTGTAGTCCAGACCTCCATCAGTCAAGTCAACAAGGACCTGTTGAATGGGTTTGTCAGAATCTTTGGGGTTTACAAACTCATTGACTCCAAACTTCTTGGCTACTTCAAATTTATCAGGATTGATATCTACTCCAATGATGCGTTTAGCTCCAGCAGCCTTGCATCCCAATGCTACAGCAAGACCAACTGCTCCCAGACCAAAGATAGCACAGTTTGTTCCAGGTTCAACCTTGGCAGTGTTAATAGCTGCTCCATAGCCGGTGGGGACTCCGCAACCCAGGAGGCACACTTTATCTAAAGCTGCTGCTTCATTGACTTTGCACAGAGAAATTTCTAGAACAACAGTGTATTCACTGAAGGTGGAGCATCCCATGAAGTGGTATAGTTCCTGTCCCTTGCAGCGGAAGCGACGCGTGCCGTCGGGCATGACGCCTTGGCCCTGTGTGATGCGCACCTTCTGGCACAAGTTGGTTTTGGGGTTCAAGCAGAACTTACATGTGTTGCACTGAGGTACGTACAGGGGCACGACGTGGTCTCCGGGCTTCACAGAGGTGACTCCCTCGCCAACACTCTCGACGATGCCGCCACCCTCGTGCCCTAGCACCACGGGAAACACTCCCTCGGGGTCCTTGCCGGAGAGCGTGTATGCATCAGTGTGGCAGACTCCGGTCGCGGTGATCTTGACGCGCACCTCGCCGGCTTTAGGCGGATCTACTTCGATCTCCTCGATCGACAGAGGCTTGCCGGCCTCCCACGCGACGGCCGCCTGACACTTGATTACTTTCCCTGCTGTCGACATGTTCGTGCGTACTGGATCACTGCCACAAAATAAGTAAATTAAACTACACAGCTAGCTGAATTATATGAAACAACCACGTTTGACACAACGTATGTGTATCGTGGTGATGTAATAAGCATGAACGATAAGAACCAAACTTCAATTCTGTTAACCTTGAACTCTGATCATGAATTTAAAAAAATGTTAACAACTATTCTACCTACTGCCACGAAAATAGTACAAACTTATACCGATGGGTAAGGGTAACCTACCTGAATGTTAATTAGGCAATTGGAGACAGACGACAAAGCAACGTAAAAGCAAGTTACCGAATTTCGTTTGTTTTTATTTACTAAAATAGTCGGTCCAACCATGGTCAAATAAAACATATATTATTGTACCATGGGTCCAACAAATTTACTGTCCTATCCTATAATAAAGCCTATAACACACACTCGGCACCGACTGATACTAGACCACAGATTAGATATTAATACTGGACTAGAATACCTTACCAGAAATTCAAGTTTCGTTGTAGAAGCATATCCGAACGAGCTAACATTAATTGTCAAAACTATGCTCTAAATGCTAGGTATGTTAGTATATACTGGTAACTGGAACGATTCCACAAAAACATCAACACACGTTCGCTCGTACACGCGGTTTTTTCGTGTTTATGAATAAAAAAATACAGTACTTGTAAAACGTAATGGCTAAATTACATAATTACTATGTTCTGTGCCCATTAATAGATCAAAAAAGTTTTCTCGGCGTTGCAGAAGATAAAGAAGAGGAGCACGTTATTGTTACTTTGGGACGGAATGTCGTCAATAAATACCAAGTAAAGTTTTTACTATTTTAACCATCACAAGATGATATAGAAGCCGAATTTACACCATACATTATTGTTTTAAAGCCATAGTAACAAAAAATTCTACTTTTTTCTATTTGTAAAGGTTATGATTGTAACTTAATTTTCAGCTTTCAGACCAGAAACAAGTTGGTGGATGGACATCAAAAGACCACATAACATCTTCCGTAATCTATGACAAGGAACAAGCTAGTTATGTAGGTGTTTTCAATAAAAATACCATCAAAACATGGAAAGAGGACTCTGACAATTTGGATAAAATCAAGAAATTTAAGGTAACTTTGAATTACTAGCTATTTGAAAGGTAAAGAATCTAATTATCAACATTCACGTTATTTAATATGTTATTTCTATTTTCAGTTTCCACTAAACATCTTAAAAGTTATCCCTAGGGATAATCAATCATCACTGATTGTGTTCTCCAATGGCAACTGTGCATCACTACCATATGCACTTGACAACAGAAAGACTTATGAGAGCAAGTCCTTGCTGAAGGACACAGATTCAATAGTTGAATCAGCTTGCTACAATGTCAACAAGACAGATTTTATCTGTTACATTGTGAGGAATAATAAAGACAGCTATGAAATACTGAACTGTCCGTTAAGAGATGAGCTGGGTGACATGGACAGATCCAAATTGGTGCGGACAAAAATTACGAGACCTGATGATGTTTATGTTGTTGGAAAATTTATCTGTACAGAGGAGACAACAGCTGTTTATATTTTGTGTAAGTATTGATCAATATTTACCAATAAAATTTCAAGGCATCAGCATTTTTTAGACATTGCCCCATTCTATGAGCTTCTCCTGTATCATGTGTGCATTTACAAACATAAATGTTTGTAACTAACATACATTACTACCAGTAGGCCATACATTATATTTGTTTCGTGCAGGGATTGAGTGCTCAACCACTGCACCAACTGTGCTGTCAAATAAATCAATTGTCAATATTGAATTTATGTATAAAATCTATTTTCAGGGAATGATGGAAAAATGACAGTATACAACTTTAAGGACTGGAAAACAATAGGTAGTGTACCCTGGGTATCAACTGTGTCCAGTGCATCCCTAGCCTGGATGGGCAAGGAGCACCTCATAGTGTTTGGAAGTAACACAGATCAAGATGGAGCCATCATTATAGCTTACAACATAGTCCTTGGTGTTGGATCGTGTAAATACCCCATGAAGATGTATTCAGAAGGTGCAAGGTTATATTGCTTCCATGGACGGATCATATTAGAAGCCTCAAACCATATAGGCATGTTGCCGTATATCCTGGAGCCAAAGAGGAACCTGTCTAGTCTGTTAGGAACCCATGAACTCATTCAAGATGAATGTATGGAGATTGCAGACTGGGGTTCACCAACTGAACCTCAATTCCCAGTCAATAATGAAACCAAAGACCTTGTGAAACTGGGTCTCACAGAAAGAACAATATGCAGCAATGTGATACCTCCACTGTTAGAAAAAGATGACTTTAGAGCTGTGTACCAAACTCTCAAGCAATTCAAAGATATACCAGAAACAACTTTAGTGGCATTGCTCAAGTATTCTATAAGACTAGTGAACCCAAGTAATATTGATGTCACTGATGCTGAAGAATTCACAAAACTGTGTTCTGGTGAGCACAAAACTAAGAAGGAACAGATAGTGCACAAAGCCAAGTTTGAATTACTCAACTTTACTCTTCAAATCTCTTTCAGTGATGCACTGATTATTCCCCCTCTTAGAAGTGGGCTCAGTTTGGATGACACTCTATTTCTTATGACATACATGGCACATGTACTTGTGAATTCAGATAAGAAAATGGACCCAGAATATGAGAGTAAGCTGTTTGATTGGTACACACTGCTGATGGATGCATTCTACCAGCAATACCTAATGACTAAGGATGAGAAAGTAACTTCAGTTTTACAAAATACACTGAATATTGTATTAGACCTTATAAAGCAGCTGTATAAAGTCAGTGAAATATTGCCTGTAATTAACAAGTTGCTGTCTGGTAAAATGATTGAAAATGATGAAGAGTCTATGTCATATGCCATTGAATTAATGCAAATATAATATTTTAACTATTGACTTGTACTTTTATTTACCTCCTGGAGAATATCTAGATTAATGAGAGAAATAAATCTACATAGATGGTTACTCTATAGTCTTTTTATTAGCGGCTCTAGCAAACTGTACTACCATTGGTTTCTCCTTCAGCATGTAGCCATTAGTTTCATTCAGTGCTGTTTCCGCTGTGCTCACTGATGGGAATGTCACAAATGCTTGTCCCTTCATCCGGCCTTCCTGCATGACTCTCACATCAAAGCCTGTTAGTTCTTCATCAGTCAACCCTTGGACATAACGCTTGTAAATACTTTTAACATCCTGTTCCGTCACAGATTTAGCTAGATTTTTTATGTATAATCTCATTGATGGTTGCCCAGGATGATAGTTCTTGAACACTGGCAGAATCTTCATGTCTCTGTATGATACCCTATTTCGTAACAAATCTGCCTTGGTAATGATGGGTTGTTCTGGTTCTTCTTGTTTTTGTTCAACCTCAACTAATTGTTCTTCTTTCTGGAATTTCCCAAGTTCTCCTATAATTTCTGGTTCTTCAGTAGGCTTTTGCAAAGCATCTTGATGGACATTTAGCAATATTTTCTTTGGTTCATGAATTGGAGTAATTGTTTCAAATACCTCTTCTTGCTGAACTACAGTTTTCTTTGTCTTAGCTGGCACAGTTGGTGGTAATTTCAAAGGATTGGGTTTGCGTACTGCTAATTTTCTTTTCCTTGATACTAATTTTTTGACAGGTTCAACCTTGTGTTCATCCTCTGCACTGGATATCTCAGATTCTGGCTCACTCATGGGTGGTGGTGGTAGTTGTATGTCTCCCACAAACAAATGCCGATATGTTACTTTGAAAAACTCCATTGATTTAGCATTTTCTTGGAAGGGTACATCAAGACACATTTTGTTCATCAAATGCAAAGTTTGTGTATATAAAGGTTTATGAGAAAATAACGAATGAATTATATTGATAGCTATTTCTGGATTGATGTCTGGGTACTTGTATTTTAAATGTACTGGTGGGGGTTGATAAAAGTCGATAGATGGGTTCCATGCATTCAAAACCTTTAGGAATTGTTTTATTATATTAGTAGTCTCCGAATTCTGTTCTATCTCTGGCTTGTCACTTGTTACCGGTTCCTTTTCTTTAGAATATTCAACTACTAGACGTCTATTGGCTATTTCAAGTTGATGAAGGCGCGAAAGCGATGCTTTTGCTGTGTTCACGCAACTAAATGAAGCAAAAATGTAATTTCGTTTACATCTTGTCTCCCAAACTTTCTCGGCTCCGAAATGCTTTAGAAGTTGTTGCTTGTCCTCAAACGATAGCGTAACTGGTAAATGTCTTATCATCAGCACTTTAGACATGTTTGTAACTTTTACAACCAACGTTTAAAGAATATTTTTGCACACTAACGTGGTAGGTAGGTACCTCAGCTCGGTCTTAATTGGTCTTAAATTAAATTAAATATTAAGATTAATAAGGTCCGTATTACAGAACGAAACTCAAGCACCGATCTCTGTTTAAAACTAGTTTTAAGTCGAGTTTTGATTTTAGAACGTTCCTCAAGCATAGATTCGTTGATTGTAGTTCAGCTGAGTATAGCTTTATTCTAGAACATTACTCAGTTGTAGATTATGGTTTAAGTAGAGATTGATCTATGATCACGCAAGTGTGGTCGACACCCCGCTTGAGCAGAGATTTCCTTGTCAGTGTCAAATTATTGTGTTGTCGAATTGAAGTATAGAATACAAACGAAATGGATAATTTCGAAGAGCTTGATTATTACGATGATATATTTAACGACGATTCGAACAGAAGGTTGAATTTCAGCGTTCCTCTCAGATACCTTAGAGATGTGCAGGATCCATACACTTGTGACAATTTCAAAAAAAGGTACAGGTTTTCACAAGATGTGGTAAAATCGGTAATTCTGCCATTAATTTACCAAGGTCTGACGAAACCAGACAACCGTGGCCATCCCATAGCCCCAGAGTTGCAAATTCTTGTATGTTTGCGTTTTTATGCGACAGCGTCATTTCAAGTAAGTTTTTTCTGCTCACAATATAACAATTATGTACCTACTTATATTAGAAAATAAAATATATCAAGCAAAGGCAAGGTTAATCATAGATTCATAGTAGTCCGGCAAAATAGTTACTTAAGTAAATATTTTCTAAATTTTTTCAGATAGTGTGTGGAGATTTACTAGATGTATCTCAACCAGCTGCTTCAAACATAGTTGCAACTGTATCACGATTGATAGCTCTGCAACGGAGGCAATATATCAAATATCCTCAAGACATGATCGCACACAGGGCGCAGTTTGCACAGCTGGGCCAGTATCGAGAATACTCAGGCCTTAGAAATGTGGATGGGGCAATTGACTGTACACACATTAAAATTGTAAATACTCCAGGTGTGGAACACCATGAAGCCTATAGGAATAGAAAATCATACTTTTCTATAAATGTTCAGGTCAGCAAAATAATGATAATATCATTGTTCTTGATTGTAAAACACATACCCAACGAACATTCATGTATATTCACACTTACATATTTCAGGCCGTTGTTGGACCATTTGGAAATTTTATGGACATTGTGGCACGATGGGCTGGCAGTACACATGACAGCAGAATATTTCAAATGTGTATGTTGCGCTCCAAATACACACAGCAACAACATAGTGGCTATCTTGTTGGTGATAGTGGCTATCCTTGTTTAAAGTTTCTTTTAACACCAGTAAATACACCAACAACAAATGCCGAAGAAATCTACAATAGAGTTCATATAAAAACAAGAAATGTGGTGGAAAGAACATTTGGGAGATGGAAACGGAGGTTTCCTTGCCTAAGTAGAGGGTTGGGCAACAAACTGATCACAGTGTCAAATATAATTGTTGCATGTGCTGTGCTGTTTAACATATCATCAATCACTAACGACATGATGCCTTTATATGATGAAGAGAGTGACACCGATGAAGTTGATGATGTTGTTAGAGTTGAATCAGATAATCAAGGGACTACTGATGGTTTTGCATTTCGCAATACAATCATAAATAATTATGTTTGATTTTTTTTATGTAACGGTACCTACAGCTTTTATATTTTGTTAAGCTATTCAAATTTTTCTCAAATTGTTGAGCTCCTTGTGTTCTAAATTGAGGTACATGGTCACTGACTATGTGGATAATTTTTGCATACTTTTATATAGACTCAAGTTCTTCTAACTAAACAGACAGATGTGCTGCTGGTTAGTTTGTTGGGGGGCGCTTTTGAGGGACTGTCTTATATACATTTTCGACGTTTGTGTACTGATTTTAAACCTTATTTGAATAAATTACTTTCATTATTATTGTTTGTTGTGTATCATTCGTTGTTTTTTTTGGATCAATAAAAAACAATAAGTAAAAATAATCATCTTTTTATTCATTAACAATCATTGGAAGGAATGAAGGGAGGACTTTACCCAGCAGTTAAACAATAAGTACTTAAAGGTTAAATACCGGTTAAAACGGGGTGAATAGAACCGCAGGGGTAAATGGGGAGAAAACTTTGAAAGGGATTTTCTTTTCCTAAATAAAAATAAAAAAAATATCTTGTTATAAAAAAATAACATTGATTTTACTTAAAAAATCCCATTTAAAGTTTTGTCCTGATTCACCCTTGCGTTCCTGTTTGCACCGTTTGACCGTAACAATAAAAAAAAAATAACAGTAACATAACAATTACAACATAACCAACTTACCTAAATAATCATTTTAATTTCACAACAATAGAAATGAAACAATCAGGAATACAAATAGGTATAAATTAAGACGTATGCCATATTGGGCACCCGTTCTAATGGCACTGAAGCCATTCCACATACGGCACCTATCTATATTTTTATTACATACAATCATTTATTATTTAAAATTTTATTACACATGTTGTCACCTACGGATCAGTACATGCTAGTGTTGGGACATTAATATTTTTTAAAAGGTATGTGAAATATAAACATTCCAACAGTAGCACGTACTGATCCGTATGGGTCATATGTTGGATAATATTTTAAATAATAAATTATTCTACATTAGCCACCTGCAAAAAATGTCGATCGGTACCATATGTGGAACAGCTTCGGTGCCATTAGAACTGATGCCCAATATGGCATACGTCAAAATAAACACAAAAAACATCAATACAATAAACACAAAAATTAAAAGTTGCTCTAGGCACATTTGCAGAGATCTCTCTTCAATAGAAATAAATGTATGTACTTAGGTACATAATGTCACTGTTTTTTTTGTGCTGACTCGGCTTTAGCTATTGCTTCTTTTAGCTGTGCTTCTAAAATTTGTATCTCTAAATTGTGTTTTTCTTGCACACATTTTATTTGGAGCTCATGTAATTGAGCTGCTCTTTTTTCCCTATTGATATGTTCCTGTTTCAAAATTTGCACACGAAGTTTTTTTTCGTTTGACGATAATTCTGTATCTGGTTGGACGGTGGTACTTGACTGGATGATGTTACTTGATTGGATGGTGCTACTTGGTTGGATGGTGGTATTTGGTTGGATGGTGGTACTAGGTTGGATGGTGCTACTTGTTTGGATGGCGCTTTCTACATCTTGTAATGGCTGTGTTGCAGTATAGATAGCATGGGATAAGTTGCTTCCTGTTAAAGTTTCCTGATGCTGGTCAGAAACAGATGCATGATCTGAAAAAAAAATCATTGTCTGTAAAGTCGGTTTACTGACGTTAGTTGAACGTGACAACGTCATAAGAAAACTGTCATAAGGTAACGACGTATCGCCGGTAACGACACATGAAGTCATACTTTTTGGTGCATGCAGCCCGCACCATCGAATTATAAGACGTTGTCACATCAATAAAAATCTTAATATTCACTCAAAATGATGCCTTATTCACCAGTGGGTATGTTCTAGGCTAATTTTAATTGAAACTAATGAATATTAAATGAGCTAGTTAGGCTATGGTTTCCTATAAACGCCGTCGGCCGCATACAGTGTCATGATGCTTACTACGAAAATGTACTGTTGTGGTCTCTTTCACACGTTGACGTTGGCGTGTAGATGCTGTAGGCAGCATTTAAACGCTTTGCGCCGCATCTCTAGTTATTTAAAGCCATTTCAGCATAAACGTCTTCAGGTTTAGCATAGGATGCGTAAAGCAGTTTTATTATATATTTTTTTGTTCGCATATGAGATGTATTGACCACTGACGCTGTGCCTGGCGTTCATACGTCGATCGGAACGTTTACCTAATAACTCATGTTAGGCGAAAGATGTAGTAAGGATAAAAATAAAAATAAATTTGAACTGAACACCAACCATTGCAGTCCGAGTCCAAAGTGTCTTGTATCTCTACGAAGAGAGCTGGACATATCTCGGCTATAACAGGATTGATGTCAGCATCAGGGCACGGACCACCGCCGCCAGTGGCCATTCTATGTTGACGCTCTATGGTGAGGGCATCTCTTTGACGGGTCTTCATATTTTGCCAAAGACGCCTTAATTGTTCTCCTGATGCCTGTAACATTCAGATATAATGAATTTTAAATAGCAAATATAAAATAATAAATATTTTAATCACTGACTGCCTGACTGCTTAGAACTTTTACTATCAAACGGTGATTTGGATAGTTGTAAAACGGCTATAACATAACCGTAAGTTAAGGGTGAGAGAAAACAGATAAGAAAATACTTACTGACTCACTAATCATAGTCGAGGCATTAAATTTCTCCGCAATACGCGCCTAAGTAGTCTTCTTCATCGCCGTGCTTACTGTGTCCGTTTTTTTGTTCTCCACAACATGCTGGAATTCTTTAATAATCTCCATTAACAAATTTTTCTCTAATAGGCTAAAATTTTTCTTCCTTGTAGCCATTGTTTATTATCAGACAAGAGTTTGCTTGAAAATCATTGATAATATTTACACATTGAAATAAGTTCATCTGTAAATATGTCAATTGTGTCAATCTCTTCCACCACAGATAGATACGGCAAACACTCCGTTCTACGAACACACTAGTCTGTTTTATATACAATAAATTCGATTGCCTCATCCTTCAACACATTTTTTTATCAAAATTTTGCCTTTTTTATCTAAAACTTATATCCAAAAGGCTTGTGCTTTGTTAAAATCATAATTTCATAAATAAATTGGTTTTAAACTAAATTATTATTTTGCGTAACTTGAAACAGACTTGGCGAATAAAATAAAATGTAAACGAAAACAGGCTGTTGCATAGACAAAAGATATTCTCTGCTTGAGAAACGATTTGAATCTCGACTCAGCTGAATGTAGTTTGATTGCTGTTCTGGAATAAGACGGATCCTCAAGTACAGATTCTATGTTTAAACTATGATTGGGCGATTTAAGATCAAACTGGACTTGAGTTTCGTTCTGTAATACGGACCTTAATCTTAATATTTTGTCAACAATGGCCACAGACAATGCCAAATCCAGCTGTTTCTGACAGCAGAGGGCTGAACCCATAGAGTAAAGTAATATAACGGGTACTGGACCCCTTGGAGCCACTCGCAGTACATTTATTTTTTACAACTATACAGTAAACTTCTTTTAAAATATTATGTATTCAATTATTCAATTAAATAAATATATCAGCCTAAAAATGGTCAATAAGAAAAACGCCTAAAAAGAGCTAAATATCCAAGTGTCCAAAAATGGCGTTTTTTTTCAGTGAGTGAACTGATGAACTGTGAGCATGTCTATCTGCTGTCTATTCACGTCTGTCATGTCTGATGTCATTCTGTCTGTCTGTCTGTCATTTTCTCATGTTCTGTGTGGCGGTGCGCCGAAAATGTTTGAAAACAACCCGAATTTATGGACCGGTAAATGAGGAAAACTTTAGTAAATTCACCAAGTGATGAGTTTAAATTGAGAGTTGTGATTGTATACTTGTGATAACAGCACCATGGCATCAGAATCAGAGAGAAAAGTTGTGAAAGTCGTAGTTTTGGGTGATATCGGCAGAAGTCCACGTATGCAATATCATGCGTTATCTCTTGCAAATAATGGATTGGAAGTGAATATCATTGGATATTTGGAGTCTCAACCTCTTAAAGAAATCTTAGAGCACCCTCACATCACGATAACGGAGCTTCAACCTATAAATATTGGTCCCAGATTAGTGAGATATGTCGCCAAAACATTATGGCAAACGATAAGCTTACTTTTTACGTTATGCATCACAGGAAAATGTAATTATGTGCTCTGCCAGAATCCTCCAGCAATTCCTACATTGCCAGTGTGTAGATTGTACTGCTTATTTAGTAAAGCTAAATTCATAATAGACTGGCACAACTATGCCTATTCCATAATGGCTATGTCTCTGTCGCCTGATAACTTATTTGTAAGAATAGCAAGATTTATAGAAAAGTTCTTTGGTCAGTCAGCCGATCATAGCATTTGTGTTACATATTCTATGAAAGAAGACCTGATAATGAATTGGAATGTTCAGTAAGTGTTGTCCTATGGCAGAGCCAAAAGGAAGGTTTATGATTTTTTTATGTAATATTGTTGCTAAGTTTTTTACTTAATGAATAACATAACAAACAGCTTAGTGTGCATTAATTATAATTATTATTCAGTAACTATAGATTTTGCTACCAACTAAGTTCATTTTTTCTAAGCCTTTGATTTCTTATTCTTTGTCAGACTAGATTTATCTCATTCCCAATGACTTCTTTGTACCCTCTGTTATTAAAATATGCCTTTATTATTGATTTAGCAATGCAACAGTCCTCTATGACAGACCACCAAAGATATTCAAACCTCTTACATTACAAGAAAAGCATGATTGGTTTGTGGAGCTAAGCAAGACCTACCCTGGTTTTGCTGGCACGGGCCGGGAGCAGCTAAATGAAGGCAGCGGGCAGACTGTTACAAAGACGTTGTTCACTCAAGAGACTAATGGTCAAGTGCAACTGAGGCCTGACAGGCCGGGCCTTCTGTTTAGCAGCACAAGTTGGACCCCAGATGAAGACTTTAGTCTATTGATGGAGGCTCTACAGTGTAAGAAATTATTTTTTCAGATATAATTACTTTATTTCTTCATTTATAAATTATATTGCCATCAGCACACACACAAGTGAAACTGTTCACAATGCAGTTTTTCATAAGTAAATAAACAATTGAAGTACCTAATATTATTCTGTATTAATTTAGTTATGTTTTCTATAGTCTATGAAACAAGTTATGAGTTATCCAAAACTCTACCAAAGTTGATCTGTGTGATCACTGGCAAAGGTCCCGAGAAGCAGAGGTATCTGGATGAAATAGAGAGACGGAAGTGGAAGAATATCCAGGTTTACACACCATGGCTGGAAGCCGCTGACTACCCCAGGATGGTAGCCAGTGCAGACCTGGGAGTATGTCTGCACACCAGTTCATCAGGCCTGGACCTGCCAATGAAAGTAGTTGATATGTTTGGTGCTGGACTCCCTGTTTGTGCATTTGATTTCCTCTGGTAAGTAGAATATTTTAAAGTAAAATTTTAGTTTAAAGCAAAATGAAATGTCATGCACAATGTGCCTATGTATTTGTTATAATAAAATAACTACATAGTATACATTAAATAAAGCCAGTATGTTTTTTCTGCTTGCTAGCACTGACAATCAACCTTGACAAACTTTAATTTATTGTCCACAGTCTTGATGAGCTTGTTGAAGATGGTGTCAACGGGTACACCTTCAGAACTAGTGATGAACTCTTCAAATTGTTAGCAAGTTGGTTCCTGGAATTTCCCAACAATGCCAGACAGAACCTTATAGCAGAGAGGATGCGCAAAGAAATCGCCACTTTCAGAGAAACCAGCTGGGAGGGCAACTGGGACCTCAGAATCAAAAAGATGTTTGCCTCATGATCAATGAGTGTTGTTTTAATTTTAGGGTCCAATGTTAATGTAAATGATATCGTTATTTTAAGGAAATTGTTATTGAATTATTATCATAAGGTAGTCTTTTATTGCACTGCAGATTCTAGTCTTTATCAGTCACATATAAGTAACAAGCAAGCGTGTGCCCTGTATGTCAAACAACACATATATGTGACAAAATAGTAGATGAGATTGTGGTTTAGCATGGAGGGCATGCACATGCGTTTATGCTGTGGCGGTCAAAAGGTTAATATATAATCAATATTGGGCAAGTTTTTTAGAGGCGATACAAAAAACCCAAAACAAGACATCTATTTACCTGATTAGTGGTGTCAGAGATTTGTAAAAAACTTTTTTTTTTGTGTCTTGACAAACCAGATGAGTGCCTTGCAGGGTTTGGATACAGAGTGCATGTTAAAAGTATAATAAAACCAGTATTTTGTTAGTAGATTTTGTCTTTCAAACACATTGATTACAAGTCAACCCATCAAAGTATTTCAAAATACAAATTGTTTTACTAAAAAAATAGCACTTGTTATCACATAACTTAAACTAAGAGTCTTTCAATTTCTTGTTGAATGCTCTGGATTTGCGGCTTCAACTGGGAGCCTTCATTGATTGTAATAGAACAAGAGATGATGGGGCGGGACACTCCGCACGCTCTGCCCAGGGCTTGCTTAGACCTAACAAATACATAAGGTACATTTTTGTCCTCACAGAGGATAGGAATGTGTAGCACAATTTCCAATGGCTCTGCATCAGCCGCCATTATAATAAACTCAGAAAGTCCTCGGTTCAATGTCTTCGTAGCTTCGTTGGCGCCCTTGCGAAGTTGCTTGTAGTTGGACGCTTGTTGGACCAAGTTCAAGATCTTGGCTGTGAGGGCGGCGTCCGCAAGGGGGTAAGCCTTGGGGTTTACTGCAGCTTCATCACCCTAAAAACAGAGATAGGTAGTTCGACTGAAAGTTGGTGGTAACATCAACATAACCTAAAAGTATTCACAGCGTGAATTTAACCATATACACGTTTTAGTGTCAATAATAATTATTATACCTCTACGTCTTCATATAAATGCACTGATAACAATTATTTAAGTAGTTTCTAAGGTTTACCACGAAATATTGTGAAATAAGAACACGTGCTTACCATGTTGTTTGTTTGTTGGTACCGAGTGTTGATTTCCTCGTCAACCTCTCGGCGATTTCTCGCTTCACTGAGGACCTGGTATGACAGAGAAGACTGATGTCCTAATCTAACTCGGTTTACACAGTGTAAACAGAGAGGAAATTTAAAACAATAAATTGTGAAATTCGCAGGACGAAAGCACCACACGCACTTTTTTTTACAGTTGACACACTGGCTTGAGTGTTGACAGTAGTAGGGATGTCCAATATAAATCGATTACTACTAGCGGGAAAACATCGATATGAAATCCTCGAACTTTGATGAATAACATTAAAACATCGAAATACGCTGGAACCTGGGTCATCTAGTGACTTCAGATTTGTGTGAATCGGGTGAAGTTTTCGTTTGCGAATGTTGTTAGGATTAGCTAGCTCACATCTGGTGAAGCAATAAAAAAACTGTGGCGCCATCAACTGAATCAAAAAGATTTTTCAAAAGCTGGTAAACATCTGCCTTCAGCAAAAGAACAGATTTTAAAGTAAATTCTGAGGTCTAGTTGCATTAATTTGCAACGTATCATCTTACGATGTGTAATCGTCCAGGTAGGTACTTATTTATTTACAGACGGATCAAATTATGAAATTGCTTATTATTTAGATTCTTTGATTGTGACATGACATAACTATAATAAATTTGAAAAAGTACAACTTAAGTTGACATCTGTCATACATTGCTGATCTTTTGGCGATATGTTATTGTCAAAGATCGATTTGTAGCCTCTTTGCGGAATTACTGGTTTACTCTAAGTTTGACAAACGTCTTTTGGCAAAAGCTAAATAGATTCCAATTTCTCCCTTTGACTGGTGTATTTTTAAGTAAACCTAGAAGTAGCTATTATACTTTACTTTTTACCGACTACGGCGAAACAAGGAGGAGGGTTATGATTTTTTTACAAATTAGCTACTAGCGCCGTTTATTGGAACTGCTACCAGCGAGGACTTTGGAGAAAACCTATAAACGGGGACACTGAGTAGATAATTGATAAAACAAGAAAAACTTAGGATGTGTAATAAAACTCCCGCTGTACTTTCGATCACCAGTATAATATTTGACTTTCATAACAATATCAATATCAATTTACAATATAGACTCAACACTTGGATTAATAATTTATCACTTTCACACACTTTTAGATTCACAGCTTATAACTGTTGGAGAGGCAGAAAGCCTTGAGTCTATGCCATAAAATTTTTTGACAGATGTGACAGGTTTGTTGTCTCGCTCTAACACCTCACCTTCTCTCTCTCTGTTCAATGGCCGTCCCGTCAGGACATGTATTTTTCAATCCAAATCGATATAAGTGATTAAACTTTACTTGTGAGTGTTTTAGATGTAATTATCAATAAATAGTTGTCAAGGTTGATTTAACTGTTTAATTTTCTCATCTGCTTCCCCGCACGCTGCGTATTGGTTAGATCACGGCCTAACAGGTTAAGCGGCCCAGTGTTAGCAAAGATTGCATAAGTAAAAAGTCACTAATACGTAAAAATAACGTGCGTGGGTATAAAAGCAAATCATGGCAGATGAGCCGGCATCTGGATCGGCACCGATTGGATATGAAATGGCCGGAAATAATGCGGCCACGTCGATGGGGACCGGCATGGCACCATTGCTGCCGCCATCACATTTTGAAAGACTTGAAGGGGCCTCCAACTATTTGAATTGGAAATTTATTACAAAAATGATTCTCACCTTAGAGGGCCAGTGGGGCGTCATCGAAGGCAGCGAGGTTGACGAGGTAAAGGACAAACGTGCCTTTGCTCGTATATGTATATCATTGAAACCTACGCTGCTCCAGTATGTCCGAACGTGTAAGTCGGCCAAGGAAGCTTGGGATAGGCTGGCACAAACTTTTGAAGACAAGGGTCTTTTCCGTCGTGTTTCACTACTTAAACAGCTGCATCAAATCCAGTTCAGTAATTTTTCTTCCATGTCCGAATATATAGAGAAAGTTTCAACAATTGTACAGCAGCTTAGTAACATTGGTAAAGTGATTGAAGATGAGGAAGTGACTGAGATACTACTTAGTGGACTGCCTCAAGAGTATGACTCGCTTGTTTCCAATCTCGAGACATTGTGGATGACCAAACAACTAAACAGAGACATAGTTCAAGCAAGATTGTTGCAGGAGGAGCACCGTAAAAATGAGCTAAACGGTGGTACAGCGCTGGTGTCTAAGTCAAAGTCCACTTTCAAGAAAAACAAGTCGAGTAAAACAATAATATGTCACTATTGTCAGAAAAAGGGACATGTACAAGCAAAATGTTATAAGAAGAAAGCGGACGAGGGGAAGAAGAACAATGAGAATGGAAACTTGGCTGCAGCATTTCTGGTTCGAGGCTGCAAGGACTGGATCATCGATAGTGGATGCACTTCTCACATGACTTGGGATAGAGACTGTTTAATTAATGTGAATGAAAATAACCTTAAAGATTATGTCACGGTGGCTAATAATTTAAAATTGAATTGTGAGGCAATTGGTGATACTAAATTAAGATATGAAGAAAATGAGGTAAGGTTATCTAATGTATTATTTGTGCCAGAGCTAGCTGCAAATTTGCTTTCGGTGAGTAGGTTAGTTGAGAGTGGCTATGATGTTAAATTTGACACTAGGGGCTGTCAAATCTTGTGTAAAACCTCTGGCAAGTCTATAGCAAAGGGTTATTGCGAGAATGGTCTGTATAGGTTAAAAGGTTTAACGGGTGGTGACAAATTGCACACTGATGGAGGGTTCTCTCTTCAATCCTTGGATAGTGGATGCCAAGGGACTCAGCAGGGACCCGTGTGTACTAGTGCTTCTGCTGGGCAGGCTTTGTGGCACAAAAGATTAGGCCACTTGAATTATAAAAGCATGTGTGTTCTGAAGAAATCTAATATTGGTGTATCATTTCAGGATAATGGTGACACTGCGGGAGGCTGCGTACCCTGCCTTGAGGGGAAGCTTTGTGGAAAGCCATACCCTACAGGAGAGGGCAAGCAAGCCAAGGATCTTTTAGAGCTCGTGCATTCTGATGTCTGTGGCCCGATGGAGACTAGCAGTTTGGGAGGTGCAAGATATATGGTCACCTTTATAGACGACCACTCTAGGAAGGTGTTTGGATATTTAATAAAAGAAAAGTCAGAGGTAATGTCAAAATTTATTGATTTTAAAGTGATGGTGGAGAAGCAAACGGGCAAGGTAGTAAAATGTCTACGTTCCGATAACGGGGGTGAATATGTTAGTAGCCGTTTTGATACTTATTTGAGGAAGGAAGGCATACTGCATCAAACAAGCGTACCGTATTGTCCTCAGCAGAATGGGGTTTCTGAGCGATTAAATAGGACGCTCATTGAAAAGGCACGGTGCTTATTGCAGGGATCTGGACTAGGTAAGGAGTATTGGGGAGAGGCCGTGAGCACGGCAATTTATTTGTACAATAGGTCTCCTAGCTCGGCATTGTGTGGTCAGATTCCTGAGGAGGTGTGGACCGGGAGGACTGTGAGCCTTGGTCACCTCCGTGTGTTTGGATGTGTGGCATATGCATTGGTACCTTCAGTAAAAAGGCAGAAGTTGGATGCCAAGAGTAAGAAGTATATTTTTGTGGGCTATTCTGAGACCAGCAAAGGGTATAGACTGATGGACCCCCAGAATCCAAAGAAGGTTGTTATTGCACGGAATGTAGAATTTTTAGAGGAGAGTTTTTATCACAGTGACATAAATAATTATAAATTGAATTTTAATGAATTATCTTATGACCCAGGAGTAATTAATGTGCAGAGTAATGGAATTGATAATTGTAATAATAGGAAGGAATCTGTGATAAATAGTTTAGGTAAAAATAGTGATAGTGATAGCAGCTGTGATATTAGTTATAAGGAAAATAGTAATGAGTGTTCTCGAATTTCAGATGAGTACTGCACAGGCAGCGAAGATGAGTCGAGCTGCGCTAAGCATGAGGCGCGGGCGAGTCCGCACTGTAGTCAGTCCGGGTCAGAGGGCTTGGCAGAGGCTGATGTGTCAGCTGGCGGTCCAGGTGCGGCGGGCGAGTCCTCGCGGCGCTGTGCGGCGGGCGAGTCCTCGCGGCGCTATGCGGCGGGCGAGGGCCTGCCACAGCGCTCGGTGGGCGAAGGCCTGCAACCAGGTTTGGCGGGCGAGGGCCTGCAGCCAGGTTTGGTGAGCGAAGGCTCCTTGTGTGGATCGTATGTGTTACGCAATAGGCGTAATATTGTTAAGCCACAGAAATATAGTGGTTATGATCTGGAATTGAATTTTTTGGCTGATAATCTTGTAGAACCTCAAAGTTATGATGAAGCTATCACAAGTCCAAGCTCTGCAGAATGGCGTGAGGCAATGCAGAGAGAGTATGACTCTCTGATTGCGAATAATGTTTTTAAACTGGTAGACAGACCATCTAATGTAAATGTAGTACAGTGTAAATGGGTCTTTAAATTAAAATACGATTCCTCTGGTAATTTTGAAAAATACAAAGCTAGACTTGTGGCCAGGGGATTTACGCAAAGGTATGGTCTAGATTATAAAGATACATTTTCACCAGTTGTTCGCCATTCATCATTAAGAATCTTATTTTCATTAGCTGTAGAGTTAAATTTAGAAATTGACCATGTAGATGTAACCACCGCATTTTTAAACGGAAACTTAAATGAGACTATATACATGGAGCAACCTACTGGTTTTAATAATAATGATGGAAAAGTCTGCTTACTATTAAAAAGCATTTATGGCCTTAAACAGGCAAGCAAAATGTGGAACGAAAGAGTTCATAGTTTGTTAATTAGTAATGGTTTCAGGCAAACTCAGTGTGAGCCTTGTGTGTATGTAAAAGGTACTTATAAAAATATCATGATAATATCACTGTATGTTGATGATTTTTATTTGTTTTATCATAAAGGAAATCTAGATAAAAAGAATCTAATGTCACTATTAGAAAGTCAGTTTAATGTGAAAGACTTAGGTTCAATTAAAAATTGCTTAGGAATGAGAGTAACAAGGGATAGAGTGAAAGGTACTCTGAAACTTGATCAGTCTGAGTATATAAAGAGGCTATTACATCGTTTTGGCATGACAGAATGCAAACCTGTTAAAACACCTATATCTTTGAATTGTAAATTAGTAAAACCTGAGAAAGCCACTCTAGATGACAATAGGTATAACTATAGACAGTTAATTGGTAGCCTCATGTATTTGGCGGTCTGTGCGAGGCCGGATATCGCATTTGCGTGTAGCCAGCTCAGTCAATTTAATAACGGTTTTGATGTAACTCACTGGCAAGCTGCCAAGCGAATCTTGCGTTACTTAGCAGGAACAATAGATTTAGGTTTATTATTTGTGTCAAATAGTAACTTAAATTTTACTTTATCTGCTTTTACCGATGCTGACTGGGCAAACGACGTGACGGATCGAAAGTCTTATACAGGCTTCATAATTAAATTGGGCAGAAATGTCATAAATTGGGAAAGTCGGAAACAGCGTTGCGTAGCTCTGTCATCAACGGAAGCAGAGTATTTAGCTATTTCAGATGTATGTAAAGATATATGTTTCGTTCGAAATCTATTATTAGAAATAATAAGTAAAGATGTAGCTCCTGTTTTGTTATACAATGACAATCAAAGTTCATTACGTTTGTTAGAGGTAAAAGAGTTTTGTCATAAACGAACGAAACATATTGATATTAGGTACCACTACATGAAAGATTTAATTAAAGATAATATCATAAAAGCAAAGTATTTATGTACTGAAAACATGCTTGCCGATGTATTAACTAAACCATTAAGTAGTATAAAACATGAAAAGTTTGTAAAGGGTATGAATATGTGTTAGATATTATGATATAGGTAAATAAGGCTATAGACATTATGTATATTAATTTGATGTGTAAAAATGTTATTTTAGGGTTGCAACATGTATGTAAAATGTATATGTAAAGTTTATGTGACTGGGAAATGTAGAGTCCATGCAGCTTTGATGTGTAGAGTTGTATGGTAGTGCTTTTTTCCTGTTTTTTTTTTACTTATGATATCTTTGCGATTTTATGGCAAGGGGAAGTGTTGGAGAGGCAGAAAGCCTTGAGTCTATGCCATAAAATTTTTTGACAGATGTGACAGGTTTGTTGTCTCGCTCTAACACCTCACCTTCTCTCTCTCTGTTCAATGGCCGTCCCGTCAGGACATGTATTTTTCAATCCAAATCGATATAAGTGATTAAACTTTACTTGTGAGTGTTTTAGATGTAATTATCAATAAATAGTTGTCAAGGTTGATTTAACTGTTTAATTTTCTCATCTGCTTCCCCGCACGCTGCGTATTGGTTAGATCACGGCCTAACAATAACCACGTGGTTAAGGTAGCTCGGATGCGACCAACACTTTCAAGCATTCGGAACAAACTGACCCCGCCCGAGCGTTGAGACCGCTATTTATCTACCGTGCCCGAGCGCTCGAGACTAAGCGCCATCTTTTTTTCTACCGGAAGTGTTGCTCACACGCAGTACTTGCATTTTAAATAAATTCCAAGAATAATAATATTACATTGAACAAATTGACTTTTAAATAAGTTATAATAAAATATAACATTAATTAAATCATTATTAATATACAATTAATTCATACAGATCTGCTAACTAATATAATCATTTGACTTAACCGACTGACTGTAAATAATTACTCATAAATCAACGATTTATCTAAATATCATTATCAAATTATACAATTGTAACCTATTATTTCTAAAATTAATTTCTTAACTAGTCATCGCTAACACTCGTCCATCCTGACGAGGTGTATGTCCCCATACACGTATCAAGTGAACACTAAAACCAATCCCATGGTTCAATAATCGACCAATCCCATGGTTCAATAATCGACCAATCCCATGGTTCAATAATCGACCAATCCCATGGTTCAATAATCAACCAATCCCATGGTTCAATAATTAACCAATCCCATGGTTCAATAATTAACCAATCATATGATTCAATAATAATTAACCAATCCCATGGTTCAATAATTAACCAATCCCATGGTTCAATAATCAACCAATCCCATGGTTTAATAATTAACCAATCATATGATTCAACAATAATTAACCAATCCCATGGTTCAATAATTACTCAATTTCAGTAGCTCGTAAACCCATCCATTCTTACGAGCTACACTACACCTGAGACCCTGCGAACCCTTCCATTCTCGCAGTATCAACAGGAAGATGAATCGTTTGGCAACGAAACATGAACCCTTCCATTCTCATGTCCGATTGGCAACCAATCCACCCCTTTAGCTGTACGTGAACCCTTCCATTCTCACGTACAGCCTTTTATTTAACTTTTTTGAAGGCATCGCAATCGTGAACCCTTCCATTCTCACGACGATGTCTCCAAAACCATTAAACAGCTCAAGTTACTACCACTTCTGCATAATCCACAAAGTAACATTTGTACATACATATCACATTAAATCATATTCATAGGAACAAGGCGGGTACCATTAGATTTTACAGATTTCATTTAATAAATTAAAGTGACTCCTCATTAAATATAAATAATTAAATAATCAAGGTTACAAGGTTATCAAGGTTAGGTTAGGGTAGGTTTACTACATCACAATAAAACAATTAAAGCTATTATTCTCCCATCAAATCAGTCATCGCCTATCAGATTGACGTAACATTCTTCATGATCGCTATTCGCAAGATTTTCATCATCAGAATTACTTTCATTAAGTTCTAAGGCAGCTACATGAACCCATGGACGCATTCGATTAGCAGCTACGGTTGTCTTACGTTTATTTTTACTACCGCTTAGCCCGGGAATTGCAACTAACTCATAACGATCATTTCTCAATACAGAAACTACGCCATAAGGACCAATATACGACGGTAGGAGTTTCTTACTTTGGCCGTCATTAGAAACTGCAGTTTTCGTAATTTTTACTAGTTCACCCTCAAGACACTTATATAGCCCGTTGTCCTTTACCACATAATTATATTTTATGTATTTCAGACTCTCTGGTTCTAAATTAGAGCTAAGTAAGAGATATCCCATTTAGTTCAAAATCCCTCAACTGTAACGTGTGCAACTAATCGTCTTTGGTTACTGTCGTAATCATTAGATGTTGATCCACTTGAACATTCTCGTCATTTGAAACCGGATTTCTGGTCAGTGCGTCTACATGCAGCATCTTAGCTCCTGGTCGATATTCTATAGAACAGTTAAATTCTTGCACCACCACCTAGCGATGCGAGGGATCAAAACCCACTTACTAAAAGCTGTACGCAACGCGCTACAGTCTGAAACGACTTTGAAGTCTTGTCCTAACAAATAGACCCGAAATTTCTTCAGGGAACAAATTACGGCAAGAGTTTTCAGCTGGCAGTAGTGGAAGTTTCTTTCTTCCGGAGATGTCTGACGACTGTAAAAGGCCACAGGACGAAATGGTTCACCACTAGAGGAACGTTGCAACAGAATGCCACCCATACCAATCCTACTTGCATCAGTGTGCAATTCAGTCTCAGCCCAAGCCGAAGGGTCATATATTGCTAACACTGGCCTCTCAACTAACCTCTGCTGCAAAGTACTAAAAGCTTCTTCCTGCTCTTTTTCCCCAAGACCAAGTTACATCCTTCTTGCGCACAAGGATAATAGGACTTGCGTATTCCGATACCGATTCCCTGATTACGCCAGCCTCCAACATATCATCGACCATATCGCCATTTTAATCCGTTCGTTAGGAGATAGCCGGGACGGACGATATACGATAGGAGTGTCATTGTTAACTTCAATTCTCACCTCGCAGACGCTCGTTCAACCTAAATCCTTGAGAGACGATGCAAAACAATGCTCTATTGTTGCAATATGCAGATCAGCCTATCCTTATCAGTATTATTGACAGATGACCCTACGCAAACCTGTCTAAAATCAAGAGTTTCGGAACGCTCTTTGGATATTCCCAAAGATGGAGAAATGATTCGACTAACAACTCTGACAATGAAGCCCGCGCTATCGTGGCACCCTTCTGTAAGATGTAAGATACTTGATCGAGATACCGGAGGAATGCAGATGTTGATAGCACCATCCTTGACTAGATTTACGCCACCTGTCACTACACACTGTTCATTAGGTCTACTTACTGTCCCGCTGTCCAACAACACGTAGCCGTTACGAGCAGGTTTGACAGACACTAACCGTTGCCTTTCCGCTCAGGTTCACATTGTTCGATGTTCTGACACGTACTGTATTGCTATCACTACCAATATCATCTTCTTGCGAAAATGGGATCTCATTATAAATGTCAAGAAACTTAAGTTCAGTGGCACTTTTATACGCAACAATGTGAACCTGTTCAGTATAAGATTGACCAATTAACATAGGCACCTCCAAAAATCCGTCATCAACGACGCAGCAACGGACCCTAGCACAAATGCCGTCTACATAAAGGTTAACGTCTAGTTTACCACTGGACCGCACTAAATTGTTGCCGAAACCTTTCAACATAGTTTCAACACTGTCGTGGCTAAGGCCCAACTCCGGAAGCAGATATTCCCTCAAAAGCGAGACTTCGCAACCGAAAACTACAAATGCGTCTATTGTTAAATCGATGACCACGACCTTCTTATAAAACTAAGAGTTCGGTTGCGCAGCCGATGTAAACATGGTCTTATTGATGGTCAAATTTGTTTTTGTTGCCTACCTCTGATCTAGAAATACAACCCTCCGCAGTATGACCTACTCTTTTACATTTAGAGCAATTTATCAAGGGCTTAGGACATTTTAGGTATGGGTGTCCTTTTTCTTTACAGTTAAAGCAAAATAGGCTGTTATTGTTCGGTCTGTAACTACCAGTGGCGGCAACAGAATCGGGGCCTGATTTTTGTCTAGGATCATTAGCTCGCTGTTCAGAGAATACTGGACTTTCCTTATTGCTCATCAAGAATTTCAACAATTGATCGGGATGATCACAACGTAACGCGAGGGCACTAGATTTAGTAGTTTTATCAGTAATGCCGTGTATAATGCACTCAGTGGCTCGTTTACCATTTATGTCACATTGATTTAAAAGGCCTAACTTCTCATAGAAGTATACTTCAATGGGTTCATTGTATTTGCTTTTCCTCTTAAGCATATCCTCCAAGGATTGGCCATAGTTTTGCTCGAAAGGGAATGCACTTAACAATTTCTCCTGCCATTCTGGCCAAGTAAACAAAATTGTGTTCAGGCTCTCATACCAAGTTTTGGCCAACCCTTGTAGTTTCTGCATTGCAAAGTGCACAATAGTTTTGTCGTCCCAGCCATAAACAGATGAGCATTCATTCACCTTTTTTAACCATATGTCTACTCGTTGGTTTTTTAATGATGGATTAAATTCCGGCAAAATATTGTTGTGATCGCTGCGTTTTAATGAAGACCCAGCCGTCGTTGGTGGTTGAGACGTCAAATCTTTAATTGTGCTTAACATATTCATCAAGTCCTTAGCAGAAAATTCTAAGCTAGTGGGGCCTATCGGTTGTGATGTATCGGGTGTATCAGCTATATCACCGCGAGTCCTCTTTTGACAGTCACTTTGTGATGGCGAACGATCTCGCCGGAGAGATGACAGGCGAGAACGACCATCACAATGACGTCGTTGATTAGATGTTAATAAGCTACGAGCCTTACGTACCTTGCTATCCAGTTTGCGCAAACGCTCACGCTCTCGTTCCAGTTCCTTCTCCTGGTGCAGGACACTCCTCAGGCTTTGTTCTCGAGAGCAGCCTCGGCTGCGAAGGCGGCTGCGGCTTCGCTGCTGAATGCTGGGATGGCTGCGGCCTCGCTCCTGGCTGCTGCTGCGCTGCCAGCTGCGACCTCGATGCCGGCTGCTGCTGCGCTGGCGGCTGCGGCCTCGATGGCGGTTGCTACTTCGCTGGCGGTTGCGCTGCTGGCTGCGACCTCGTTGGCGATCGCTGCTACGGCGGCTTTCCATAGCAGTACTTCCTCTCGATGCCACATCAACGCGACGCGATTGACTCCGTGGAGCAGGCGTCCGCAGGTGTCGAGGCTCATCATTGCAGAGTGGCATTGTCTTGAACTCAGAAATATAAGCGTCAATACTATTCGATCAAAAATAAAAAATAATACGATTGAGGGTATCTCGTAAACGGTGCGTCGTAGCACAAAAATAACCAAATTTTCACCCCCCTATGCAACCCCGAAACCCAATGGTAACAAAGCGATGAATATATTTTTTTTAAACTACCCTCTTTATATTTTTTCAAAAAAATATATATTTCATTACATTACTCATTTTTGATTACACATTGAACATGATAATAATTGGGCGTGTACTTACCACTTCGGATATGTAATAAAACTCCCGCTGTACTTTCGATCACCAGTATAATATTTGACTTTCATAACAATATCAATATCAATTTACAATATAGACTCAACACTTGGATTAATAATTTATCACTTTCACACACTTTTAGATTCACAGCTTATAACCACGTGGTTAAGGTAGCTCGGATGCGACCAACACTTTCAAGCATTCGGAACAAACTGACCCCGCCCGAGCGTTGAGACCGCTATTTATCTACCGTGCCCGAGCGCTCGAGACTAAGCGCCATCTTTTTTTCTACCGGAAGTGTTGCTCACACGCAGTACTTGCATTTTAAATAAATTCCAAGAATAATAATATTACATTGAACAAATTGACTTTTAAATAAGTTATAATAAAATATAACATTAATTAAATCATTATTAATATACAATTAATTCATACAGATCTGCTAACTAATATAATCATTTGACTTAACCGACTGACTGTAAATAATTACTCATAAATCAACGATTTATCTAAATATCATTATCAAATTATACAATTGTAACCTATTATTTCTAAAATTAATTTCTTAACTAGTCATCGCTAACAGATGCAAGAGCAAACGATGCAACTAGCTCTGGACTTGGGCCACTCCGACCTGGACAGGTCAAGTACGAAGCCTACCGTACCTAGCCTACAAGTAATGAATTCATCGTCACCGTGAATTTTATTAGTGGATCATGGAAGAAGTTATGATGCATTCAATATTGAATTGAAAGTTGTCACTGGTTTGACAAGCTGAGCTGTCAATTGAATTTGACAATTATCATTGATTCTGGGGCCGTATTTTTGAATCAATAGAATTCCAAATCGTGTACGAAATCGCAGAATTCGTATGCGAATCCCTAAAATCGCTATTTTTGAATATTCATACCCGTGAATTTTGCAACGAGTGGTCCGACCCACTCGTTTCCGATATTCTACCAGTAGAAATGAGAGTGAGAATGACACTGACAAGTGAAGATTTGTTGACTGATTCTTTTTTTTTGTCGTTTTTGATTTTCTACGTACCTACTTTCTTTAACAATTTAAAAACAAATCCACCACAAATAACAACCGGGAAAAATATGTGAAAGTAAAAAATATCGACATCCCAATGATAGATGTCAGACAATGACATTATAACGTTCCGTTCCACCGTAACTCATTACCGGTTTTTTAAATCAACGAGTTATGGCTTTCCGGTTTTTATTTTTCTGCGTGAAATGAAAAATGTTATAAGATTCGAGTTTTAGGGCAACACTCATTTCTATTACTTCAAAAATACGTAAAATTTGGAGCAATCGAAATTCATTTCGTATACGTTTTGCTTTCGTGCACGAATTTAAGATTCACTTCGAGTGATTCAAAAATACGGCCCCAGATCCATTGTGTGACTATGACTCCGTTCAGCGAACCCACGCTAGTTTAATTAATATCCGGCAAAAAAATCACCGGCTTACTTAGAAATATGTTACGTTGTTGCTTTGAGTTACGTTGAAAAGGTGATAAAACCTGCGCATTTGACTTTTTTTTTTGGTTAACTAAACGTAAATGTTATCGTAGGTTTTTTAGAATATCTACATCACTAGCTGCTCCTACGTTAGGTACTTACTAGCAGTAATCAGAGTGATAAACTCAACGACTCCAGAATGTTCCCCAGATAGTTTCCTCATTTCCTGTTTGTTATGGGGCACAGATATTATAATAGTTATGAGGTATGCTCCAAGGTAGCCCTCATAAACCCTCGCCTTACGGCTCGTGTGTTAATACCGCTTTGGACTACACAAACTTTCTCCACTTGTATCAAAATTACTATGTCGAGTCTTGGTAGAATAGAGATAGAACGCCATGCTATGAGGACTTATAGGATACAGCTAATAAAAATAAAGAACATTTGATTATTTACAATTTATTTAAAATTGAATGACCAGGGTAACAATTCAGTAAATAAATAAAATATACTTTCGTAAGAGATACATTATTATTGCATGGCTAGAAGGACGCCTCACAAAATTTTAGAAAAAGAATCCAACTTTTCATTATGGGCAACTGTCTAAAACCGAAGATTAATACATTTTGCTTATGTTCTGTATTTATAAGCCGGTTTACAGGATGTGTTACGGCGTCGCATCACAGATTTCTCCAAATTGGACACGCGGATCTTAAGGTGAAAGCGTCAGGGTATCCCACGAAATTCAATTTTCTTGGGTTTTTTGCAATTTGCGGGCCAGTGCTGGGTTGTATGACGGTGGAAGTACCGTTCGCGGCTTTGGGACGTATGTGGTTGCAGAATTGTAGTCGTCAGAATCATCAATTTTTCACGGTCAAAGTCGTTCCACGACTTTTATAAACTTTGAGGGTTGTGTTGACGATTTTGATGATTATAATTCAGTGACTGCATATTGTCTTGCAGCCGCGAACGACGATTTCATCAGCATAAAACTTGGCACTGCCCTGCAAACTGCAAAAAACGTTGGAAAAATTGAATTTCGCGGGCTACTTTGGAGCATTGGGGTCGGCCGGTCAAAGCTGATTGTACATCGCTCATCCACCGCGTAGTAACCCAACCTGACCAATAAGGTCAAACTATATTGAAATATATAAAATGACAATGACAGAATTTCAACCAATGAGGATCTCTTGGATCAAGCGGTGCTAGCGCCATTAGTTCCACAATTGCCCACCCCATTAGGCTGATGCTCCAGGGTAGACGAGCCGGGGCTGCGGGACTGTCCGAAAGCCGCGGCCCCGGAACGTAAAGGACGAGGAAGGAATATGGATGGTTTTTAGTCAGTAAAAGTCTGACACTGCCCCGCTTCGCCCAGAGTGGGTGGAGTCATTTGATGATTTCCCATCCGCTTGCATCCTCACGCAGGTAAGTCTATCCCAGGTTAGTGTGTACTCTGGCGCCCGTTTACATTTAAACTTATTTTTATTTGGAGCACACACATATATATCTTTTTTATTGCGATTGACTTCTTTCACAACCCACACATTTATATTTTGTACTATTACAATTGGCAAAAGGGTAGCCCGCGAAATTCAAATTTTCTTACGTTTTTTTGCAATTTGTAGGCCAGTACTAGGTTGTAAATTATTGATGATAATATCGTTCGCGACTGTAAGACATAAATTATGTAGTTACAGAATTATAATCATCAAAATCTATATGTCAGCGTCACATTGTAAAAACCGTTAGATATATAACTGGAGGGATTGTAAAACTCTCGCAAGATTGTCAAACAAACATACTGCTTACAATATTACGCATTATTTTTCGGTAGGTAGATTATAATCTAACGAAGTGAAACCGCAATGTTGTGAAAATATGTAGGTATGATGAATAAAATAAATAAATATATTGCAAACCGATTCGCCTCTAGAATCTTTTACTGCATGCCATTGTAACGTCCAAACAACAATCATTGTCATGAGACTGGCCTCTGACAATGATTGTTGATTCTCTCTTTTACTTCTTTGAATTTTAAAAAATCTAATCCATCATGACGGATTATTTTTGGGCTTCTTCTGCCCCCCCCCCCCCCCCAGACTTGATGCCATAGGCAATTGCTTAATTTGAATTTTTAAAGATCTATTCCATCATGACGGATTTTTTTTGGGCTTCTTCTGGTGCCCCCCCCGCCAGACTTGATGCCATAGGCAATTGCTTAATTTGATTAAGTAGGGGTTGCACTATCTTTCAGTACGGAATCACATATTTCCTTGCTGCACCTATCCTTAATTTCTGTTGCTCAGAACCGTCATTTGCTAGATCGAGATTAAGATCGTGCAGCCCCGTGCGGTAGCCCTCCCGCCGACCACAAAGAATAAGGTAGTGTGGCAGTGGCCAATAGCAGTGACATCTCATTATACAGTGTGTCCGGACATGGACGCATAGCGATATTCTAAATACTTAAATATATAAACTATTTTGAAGTAAAATTACACCCTAGGCTTGGGTCCTTTATACTTACCCGCTATGTGGCAGCCATTTTGTTTATTTGTTGAAATACACAACTCATAGTTTTATGAATTTTATGTTGTACTAGCTTCTGCCAGCGGCTTCGCCCGCGTGAAGTTTGATTATTGTCCCATGGGATCTTACTACCGGGATAAAAAGTATCCTATGTTTTAATACAGGTTATAAACTATCTGTGTGCAAATTTCATCCAAATTCCAAATCCGTTCAGTAGTCTGCGCGTGAAAGCGTAACAAACAAACTTACATTCACATTTATAATATTAGTAGGTAGGGATTGTAGCTTAACTCAAAATCTGTCGATCTAGTAAAAAAATGAAAAAGTTGTCTGGGGTGTTTTTGTAGTAATTTACAATTATTGGTTGATTCGTATAATTTTTCGACTTTCCTTTTTTTTTCATACTTTGTGGAGTTGGAAACACATTGCATTATTTTTTTTATTTTATTTTTTTGTACTCACTTAAAGCATATTTCGACAAAAAAAAACAAAATCGCTGCCATATAGCGAGTAAGTGTATATGACCCAAGCCTATTTTTTTTTTTTTTAAGGATGGGAAATCATCAAATGACCCCCCCCCACTCTGGGCGGAGCGGGAGGGAGTGTCACTCTTACTGACTAAAAACCATCCATGTTCCTTCCTCGCCTTTTACGTTCCGGGGCCGCGGTATCTCTTTCGAACAGGCCCGCAACCCCCGGCATATGACCCAAGCCTAGGGTGTAATTTTACTTTAAAATGTTTATAATGTTTTTTTTGTTTTAAGTATTTAGAATAGCGCTGGTCCATTTAAAATAGAATTATGTAGGTACCTACATTTGTATGCACATTTATGTTGCTACAAACTACTTTCTACGAATACTTAGGCGAAAGACGTATGTTCACAGAATAGATAATAGTACCTACTAGGTATGTTGTGAATAGAATGACTATTTCGTGATATGAACTTCGAGGGTTGTATTGATGATTATAATTCTGTCACTACATACGTCTTCCAGTCGCGAATCATATTTTAATCAACATACAACCTAGCAATGGCCTGTAAATTGCAAAAAAAACGTCGTCAGTACAGCCAGCGACACTCAAATCTTTGATTAAAATGATTCGCGGCTGTAACACATTACGTTGGTCATAGCGTGATGTTATATAGCCTATAGCTTTCCTCGTTATATGGACCATCCAACGCAAAAATATTTTTTCAATTCGAGCCGGTAATTCCCGAGATAAAGCGGAAGAGTTTGTTTGGTTGAACGCGCTAGTTCAACCAAACAAACAAACTCTTCCGCTTTATAATATTAGTAATATTAGATAAAAGAAGAAACTGACTGACATTTCAACGCACAGCCCAAACCGCTGGGCCTAGACTCCAAACAAGCAGGTTCCTTATGTTGTGGTCTACGGGTGCACTCTAATAAAGCATATTTCAAAATTCACCCCCTTAGGGGGCAGATACGGGGCTCCAGTTTGTACGGGGAAACAAGATTGGTTAAACTATTTTATTCGAAACTAAAAAGGACCGGAGTAGTCCTATTTCAGTTTATTTCAGAAATCTAACCCTTTTTTTTTAGGATGGGAAATCATCAATGAGTTCTCCCACTGTGGGCGGAGCGGGAGGGAGTGTCAGACTCTTACTGACTAAAACCCATCCATGTTCCTTCCTCGCCCTTTATGTTCCGGGGCTGCGGTATCTCTTTCGAACAGGCCCGCAACCCCGGCAGGCTTCGACCCTTGCGGGCCCCTCCCCTTATGCTGACATCTCTTTGAGGCGCGCGTGGAACACGAACGCGCCGTCGACACGGCCTGTCGTCGTCGTTAGACGGACGGACGGCTAGCTAGCCCATAGCCAACCGTCCACAGGCCCGCATCTACGGTGGCCGGTAGCCACCACGTGGCCCCCAACGCCCGGTGCGTCTCCCGCGGCGGCCGGGAAGAGAGGCTCTCTCTCTCTCTCGTTCCGCCACCTCCTTCGTCAGTATGACTGCTTCGCAGAAGGAGGTGACGCCTTCCCATTCCGTCTCGCTCCGGACCATGGATTGAACCAGGGCCTGACGCGAGAGGTCGCCGCCGCCGATCGCCGCTACGAGGACACGGCGCGGCGGCGGTGCTCCGCCCACGCAGGGCAGACTTCTACCGTGTCCTCCGGTCGATCCTCGCAGTGGAGACACCCGGGCGTCTCCTCCCGCCCGATTCGGTGCAGGTACCTCCCGAAACATCCGTGTCCGGTGAGAAATCTAACCCTAACATAGAGAAATGGGTTTACAAAGTCTGAAAATCAATGTATTACAAAAACAAAAACAACGACTTGAAGATTTAATGTGGCGGACCTGGCCCCTTATTCACAACCATTCGACTCGCTTCCGATTCGGAAAGTTGTATAACTGTCTTCTTCTGGCATTACGAAAACGACCGAGATAGACATACGACTTTCCGAATCGGAAGCGAGTCGAATGGTTGTGATTAAGGTTGCTGAAATACCACATCATTCCCTGTTGCGGTGCGATGGGCTTTTAATGTCTAAAAATCAATATGGGTGTCGATTCCGAGATTATCAGAGATGCTGATTACGAATAAGGCATTTATTTTGAGATCCAGAAGATGGCGTATTCGACTCCTCTCAAGGGTTATTGGTCTTACTCTATCACGGAAAAACTTCGAAGCCGCGGGCCTAAGGTATTAAAATACAACTATATCGCAAATGAGAATATATCACGTTGGTGCTGGGCTTCTTTAGACGAAGTGCGTGTCATAGCAGAAGATTTTCATTCTATTCAAATGCAAAAATGAACAACTTCAAACTGCTTTTAGAGCTTGCTTACACAACCCCGTTTGAGATTAATTCACTGTTATTGGAACCAAATGTTTAAATAAAACCAGACCAAATGTTTAAATAAATATATTAAAACATTTGGTCTGTTGTGACTTTGTGAGGATTTAAGTAGGTGTATCATATTTCAGTAGAGCAGGAATAAAATTTGTTTTCGAAACGATTAAAAGCGTAGGAAACTAAACTTGGTAAACACATGCAAAATTCATTTAATATCTACAGCTAGAAATGGTGCCAATAGGAAGTGACCACACTTATCGACGCGGAATCGACTCGTGTGAGTCGGTCTGAAGCTCGTGTCGGTTCGAATAACCTGACTGGACACCGCGTCGTCGGAGTATTTTCTAAACATCGACATAAAATTATAATCACCAAAATCATCAATACAACCCCCCAAGTTCATAAGAGTTGATGAACGAATTTTTCACGGTCAAAATCTTTCTTTGAGTCTTATGAACTTAGAGGGTTGTATTTATGATTTTGATGATAATAATTCTGTAACATAATACGTCTTATAGTCGCGACCGATATGTTTATCAACATAAAACTTAGCACTGCCCTGGAAATTGCAAAAAACGTAAGAAAATTTGGATTTCACAGGTCACCCTGACGCTTTCACCTTAAGACAATTCCCCTTCTATAAGTGTGGTCGAGCCTTTAGTGTTCAACACTGCAAGGCGGCGACGCAGGTTAAAGTCCTTCATATTTTGGTGTTACCAAAGTTTTAAAGTCACATCATAACATAGTAATTAAAATATTCACATAACTTCTCAAAGTTCATCACTGAAGCCTCTTAACGGGGGGCTTCACAAATTTATACTAGTTGGGTTTTTTGAAAGGGTTCTGATTGTTGTGCATGTTCGGATGTTGCATGTTTTGATTTTGCATGTTCTGATGTTGCATGTTTTGATTTTGCATGTTCTGATTATGATGTGAGTTCTGATTGTTCTGATGGTTTTGATTCTGGCTGGAGAGGAAGGCCAGGTGACCCTTAGGACACTTGTTAGCATAGTGTCCCTTGGTACCGCATTTGAAGCAGGTGACTTCTTCCAGTGGTTTGTGAACCATACGCTGCATTCTTGGTGCTGGTACATTGGAGTCATCATTCTCATTAGCTGGTTTGACGTAGCCAAGGGCGCGGTATCTTGCTTCTTCTTGTCTTTGAGCTGCTTCTCTTTGCTGTAAAAAGATTTGAAATTTGAAAAGTGGATGTATGAAACAACCAAAAATAACAATGATATCTAAGATTGTAAATATATCCCACAAAGTTACAATAAAAATACAGCAAAAACCAGAAAACTGACCATTAAAAGATAGATGTAGTAAACAGATTTTTGTGCCTGTAGTAAAATACTAACCTCGGCTGGTATCTTATTACAAGAGGAAGCTTTATGGCCAGCTTCAGAGCAGTAATGACAGACAGGTAGTCTCTTAGTATCCTTGGTTTGTTCCGGTGGGGCAGGCAGCTCAAACCGTGGATGCATGAACTTGCAGGCGGGGCCTTCGGGACAGAATCCAGAGAGGTAGTTGATACAAAACACGCGGCGCACGTGTCGATGTCGGCAGTGAGGACCGTGACGACAGAAACCACGATCATACCTGCAAAATAATATTGTACATTGGTAATAAGGACAGTAATATTTTAAGTTCTGCAAAAATGTTTTCACTAGTGTGATTGGCTTTAGCAAAGTATCTTTTATGGTTGTGATGATTTAGATTCCAGTTTCAATTTCCAAGGATTCCAATTTTTACCAATTGTTTGTCAAGCTAATTTCTGCTAAAATACCATGCCCTCCTTGGATCACTCTATGTCGCCAAGTAGGGCACACCCAACTGGTTGGGAATCCCCAGGGGCGGATTTCCCTATAGGCCGAGCAGGCCCAGGCCTTTTATTCGGATGGGAAATCATCAAATGACGCTTCCCACTCTGGGCGGAGCGGGAGGGAGTGTCAGACTTTTATTGACTAACTAGCTGACCCACGCAACTTCGTCTGCGTCACATAAGAGGGAAAAAGCTACCTGCTACTACCTACCTACTACTACATTTTAGTTTCATGTCATGTTAATTTAATTTCTATAGTTTATTTAAAATTTTGCATGCTTTACAGCACATTGCGGGGCGGCAATCTTTTGTTTGCCTAGGGCAGCCAACATATCAAATCCACCCCTGGGAGTCCCTGTTATAGACCAGTGTTATTAATGGTACAACTTTTGGTATTATTACTATTACCAATAGATACCGGTACTCTTATAGACTTAAATGTTAATTGATAGACAACAATGTTGTATTTATTTTTGAATACATACCATGGACAATCCTTAATTTTACTCTCAGGGTCTATATGAAGGAAAGGACATTCTTTATTGTGACAGGCATTAAATCTAGCATAGAAGTAACATTCAGGCATCTTGGACATGTCATACTCGTGCAGGAACTCGCACTGGTCGCCTTTCTTGCAGAGGCCTCTCAGCCAATGCTTGCAGACCACCGTGCGGTCCCCGCGGACGTGCCGGTAGGGGCACTGGGGACCATTGCCGCAACCTCCAGGTTGGCTGAAGAACTCACACACTGCCGCGGTTGACTCTGAAATATAATCGAGTTTTTTAGCAACAAATACACTAGATAATACCGCTAAACAGTAGACATTGATGTGATCTTGTAGGTCACTGAATGTTTATTGGAAAGAAAACAACTTACTATCCATTCCTGGGAATGGTAAAGGTAGCGCACCATATTGCTCTTCTAAAGCGTAATCTATATCAAACTTTATGTGGTCAACGTTAGCTACTATGACTTCCATGTTTTAAGTTTTCTCAGATTATTTTTACTTTCTTGAGGAAATATAGAGAAATACTCGCAAATCGCAGGAAACACAACGAAAAATCGCAACGCGCAGACAGCGGCACAGATATACCAAAAAATGTGACAGCTGGGCTGGAGTGCTGGACAACAAAAATCAAAACGTTTAGTTATGAAAAGAATTACTTCCATGCCGATTCAAACATAAAGGGCTTATTACATTACACGATTTGCAGGAAAAGTGAAGTGTAGTATAGGTCGTCGAGTGACCCCAACCGACCTACTTCCCTGCCGCGCTGCCGATCGTGCCTTGCAAATCGTGCCCGACAAAATATTGTGTAATGTAATAAGCCCTTTATTGAATGTATCCGAACATCGAACTAAACGCAGCTAATGACACTATGACAGCAAAGTAAGCGTTCCAGTTTCAATACCTAATAATTTTAACATCTTTTTGCCACTATCTTCGTTCTCTGAACTGAAAGAAAGACAAATATTGTTAAGATAGATAGATACTTTACTTTACTTTTTATAGGTATTGATTTAATTAATTTGCTGTGTTTCTGATTCTATTTTGTAGTTTACGGAAATACACGAAAACAACTGTTTGCAAAATGTCTATATCCGATTTAAAACATACCTTACGGAAATATGAGTTTCCAATAAGTGCTAAGGAAGCTCTAAGCAAAATTGGTAAGTAACCATCCACGAGTCCAAGACAGTGAAATAAGTTTACCTCTGTCCATTATGGCATACAACTCAGGATCAAGACCTCTTCTGACTAGACTTTTTTAAGGATTTCAAGTAACCATTGTTTTCAGAACAACTGTTGGTTGGTCGGGCGGCTCCATCCAACAAGCAACTGGATATAGCGATGGACATCATATCGGAGTTCGTATTCTGCGAGTCAGACCGGCGCGGCGGTCGGCGGGGTGGAGGGCTGACCCCGCTTCAGGACTTGCAGCTCATAGACATCATATGTGACTACCTCTCGGCATGTACTAATGATACAACTAAGAACACAGTGTTCCTGTCACTCTTTGGTGGCATGGAGAGTCAGAGGAGGTTGAAAATACTGAGTATACTTGCTAGCATGGCAGTGTCTGCATCTAGTACACCAGTAAGTACAAACCAATAACTTTTCTTTAAAAAAATACTTAATCATGGCTTACTATACAACTTTATTATCAAGCTTGAGAACTTTACTTTATATTGCAGGTGTTACTAGCAGTTGGTGTTTGGCTCCAACAAATGGGCTGCTCGTCAGCACAGTCCCTGCAGCTGGTTGAGAATGTCATACGAGACCATTTCTACCTGAACACATCAAACCAGTTGGCTCTGAAGTCTCTGGCCAACACGGCCCCACAGTTTGTGTCCAACTTCATTACAGCAGTTACGGAGCTCTACATGAGGGATGCTCAAGGAACTACTAAATTGCCACCTAAGAACCTGTTAGAAGTGATTACAGCTTGGGTTAGTCATTTAAACTTGGTCTTACTTTTAGATTTAGAACTCGACTCTAGAATTAATATGAAAATCAAAATAACCAATGCAAGTAAATAACTTCTTTTCTTCCAAATGTGTTTTGTTTCAGCCTACCCACATGGGAAGGGTGTGAGTAGGTACAAACCAACACCCCTGTTTCCCATGTGGGTGGAGCTGCAGAGCTTACTAGTCATACTTTTGTTACTGACTGCCAGTAACTACCCAAACAACAGGGGACTTAATAAGCTTGTTGGTTTTACAGGTGTACTCAAACCCTACTCTATGCATGTCAGCACAACTGAATCCTGCAGCTCTGCCCAGTGGGTCCATACCAATGGCTGCTGTTACACCTCTGGCAGGCCTTATACATTGGTGTGCACTAGCTCCACTTTATATTGATGAAGGTATACATTTTATACACACTATGCTATAGATCAGGGGTTCCCAACCTGTGGTCCGTGGACCACTGCCGGTGGTCCGCAGGAGTGTCGAACAAGGTCTGGAGAGGTTAATGTTATTCATACTTTTTAACTTCTACAAAAGATGCAAGCTGAACCTAACCTAATAGTTAACCTATAAGAGACGATGGTCAAACATTTTTTGAGAATCTACTAACCTATTTTGATTATTCCTTTTTTGATTTGATTGCACCATTTTTTTATGAACCGGAAAGAATAAGGTATTTGTGTAAGTACAGATCACAGTTTATTATTACAGATTCAGAAATGGTAGAAGTACCAGCACCAGCCAAAAAAATAAAATTGGAAGTTGACATGGATAGATCAGTCATAAAATCAGTAACAAATAAGCCTCTGACAGAGTGCGAGCTGTATATAAAGCTTCACCTGGGCGTGTTGCATAGCCTGAGGGCAGGGAGGCGCACGCACGGGCCCCCTACGGCTGTGAACGCTCAGCACCTGTCTGCGCTGGTGCCCATCGTGCAGGGCTACGCACACGCTGTGCTTAAGAGAGGCGGCAGGCTGCACACTGATTATAAATTACAGGTTTGTGTTACTTGTAAGATTTTTAAGCACTTCTCCCGTTCTTTTTGCTGTCGGGTCAGTAACACTCCTAGTGTTTGAAAAGTGTGTTTTGGGAGGCCGTCTAAATAATTTTTACATTAAAAAAGTGCTGATCCTTAGCATAATTTAAATAGTTATGTAAGCTAGGATTGAATCCAAAAGAGATAATAAAAAGCTTTTTTTTTACAGGATAGCCTAGACAGGATAGGGCAGTCAGTCCAAGTGGCTCTAGCGAACGGCTGTGTCTATGGCAACATCAACAACCTCCTTGCTGCATTAGACACACTGCCTGAGAACCGCCTGCTGCGCATCATCATAAAAACCCATCAGCAGACCATATGACAAGTACTTTGACTCAACAATGGGCAGTGATAGAGAACTGTTCTGTTCACAAACATTGGACTTGGAGAATCCTCAAGTGAAGTGCTTTCAATATCCATGAGTTCCCATAGTGATTTGAAATTAAGTGCTTTTCAGAGAACAAAGTAACATGAATGTTATGGTTAAAATAGTTACAAATTAATAATTGGCTGATACAAGTAATGGTTCTTTGAATCAATTTTGATTAATGAAAAAAAAAAAATGTTCATGATATGTAGTATAGAAGTTTTAAGTGCTATTAGAAATGAGAATTTTATGAGTACATAATGTAAATAAAATACTGTGATAATTTGTTAAACATATTATTGTTATTTATTTCAAAATGGTTTAAATCTCCGGCTCTGCTTGATCTGTGCTATTTTCTTCTTGTCTTCTTCAAACTTCTGCCTCAGTGACACAATGTGCTTCATTTTAGATTCTCTAATTTGGAAAGTGTAGAAGTTCTTCAACTCTTTTCGCTTTTTATTCTTCTCTTCCTTTTGCATTATTTTGTTTTCTACCTTCTCTGTTCGAGCAAAGCTCTGGACCTTCCCTCTCTTAGTGACCGTGACCCATCCCTCATCATCCTCTTTTTCCAATTCTTTCTCTTTCTTATCAGTCTTCTGTGCATTTTCGTCAAACTGCTTCATAAATGTCTCAACATTTTCCTTCAGTGTTTTGGGCAATAAAATAGAACTGTTATACTCATCAATCCACTTTTTGATTCCCGATTTCATTTGGTGTGCATTCGAGTTCAGTGGTTGTAGTTCCATTAATTTCAGTGCTTTGTCTAACTCTGCAACCTTCTTGAAAACTATATATGCTGCTTTAAATGTAGTTTTGTTTTCTTCAGGTATGAACCTTGTTACATGCTTTATGTCGGCTGTTGATGGTTTTAAATACAGTTGAACTGACTGGACAGAGCCAGCTTCTCGGAAAGCGTTTATCAGTCCTTTTTCATCAGCGTAAGGTGGCACATTGACTACTAGCAACGTGCGCCCCTGTGGCTTGTCTTTTGTGTGTTCTCTGACTATATGCTCCTTGAGATATACAGTGTGTGGTGCTACTGAATCTTCTGTTAACTGTAGCTGTAAAGCTGAAAAGAGAAACTACGTTATTACATCTGGAACGCCGAATATGATCGATAAAGTGAAATCATACACATTAACCAAGTCCAACGGTTTTATTACCTTTAAAATCTTGAGTTCGTTTGGCAGCCTTCATGTTTCTTATTATCGTTTATATCTTGTAAATTTCTTTTGAAATGAAAATACACAAATCAACATGAGTTACACTAGAATCCAACACAAACAAACTGAGGTTATGTTTGATGACAATTGCATCGTCGTTCAACATCTATAGAAATAAAATAAAACTAAGTGTTATTTGTTTATAGCGCGATATGAGAAATTAATTCCACATGACAAATTATGACTTTTTGTAACTAACAATATACTATAAAACCGATAAAAAGTACTTAAAGCTCTGATCAAATTGAGGAATATTGCAAACTAATTCTTTTTACGTTCTGAAAGATAGTTTTTAAAATATTAAATGAAAGCTCTACAGTCTCTATGCACATGAATTGACAGACCTTGACAGTTTCGTCAACAATAACAGTGACAGTCGTGACAGATTACCATTTTGTCTATGATATACAGTGACTGTTGGCGAAGAGTGTCTGTTTTGCCCGTATTTTGTCGTAAATTTACGGCCATGTGTGTTTACAATTACGTGTTAGACAAAATTTCTAGTGATGATATCCACCACTGCAAACAGTAAAGTTAAAAACCCGAAAGGAACGGAGGCTACCGACACTCCGGAAAGGGACGAAATTGGACAAGAAAACACGGACGATAAGGTCAGAGGTTATGTTGGTGCGTACGATGCATCCTCGTCATTTGGGGGGCCGTCCAGAGATGGCAGATACCGGTCCCGCGGTCGTGTCACCGAGTTTAGGCCGTCTCGAGGCGGTGGGCGGGGAGGCAGGGGCCGCGGCGGATTCCCGCCCCGCGGTGATCGTGAACCTCTTGATAATTCCTATAAGTATCACGAATCGTTAAACCAGTCTTCCAACGACACCTGGTCTCAAGGTAACAGCAGCAACAAGTTCTATGAGCGGTCAGAGTTGGTGGTCAATCTTCCCGAGGACCCTCGCATCTCTAAGTTGCTGCGTCGACTATGTGCCGAGGTGGACATGGAAAAATCGCTTGTCATATGCAGTAAACTACAAGACGCCGTCATGTTGCCGGAAAACGCGCGGTACATACGTCGTTCTTACGACATATTAGTAGAGTCACTCCTGGATGTGCTCTATGATGCTCCTGGCCCTGAGACCAAAGAAGGTGCAGCTGTAGTGCTCGGGAGGATCGGCTACGTCATGGGTCCTGACTTCAGGAAACATTTAGATTGGATTGCTGCTAGTTTTGCAGTCCATAACTCGACTATAAAGCATTATTTGACTCTCTCATTTTCTGAGACATTTCAACTGGATTATCAAACTCCTAATCTAACAGATTTTGCAGAATTAACTCTAGATCGACTTCAGACTATCATTGAAAGCACAGACTCAGCTGAGGTGTTCATGTCTGCTATAAATGCTATGATCATCATGTCAAATTCATATCCCGAACACTTTGCTAATCATTTTGTGGACACGGTAGACATTCTAGTTGGTTGGCATGTTGACAATGCACAACCTAAGAAGATCAAAGAATTTGCTCTACAATCATTATTCAAACTGAGTCGCCACTGGCAAGCAGATGTTGGATTTTCAGTAAACCTCCTGAATCAGTTTGTAGAAGACATGGTGGTTTATTCTACTGAGATGGATTCAAATCGTTCTGAAAAACAAAGCGATGCTACAACACCTGAAGATTGTAAGCAGAAGATCACATCATTCCTCAATGTGTTCAATACTGTTGTGAAGAGCTTGGGAACACTTTTGAGCCCTACAGTCTCACAAGTTGTGTCATGGTCATTTCTTATAGAAGCATTTACTAAGATTTTGCAAGTTTTAACCAAGACCCTGAAGGATGACGCCGAAGCAGATTTGATATTGGCAGGTAATGAATGTATTGCTTTACTATTGAAATATTTGCAGTCAAAATCATCATCTTGTTCTCCCGCCCTGTTTGCATTGGTAACAAAAGAGATGACTAATTTCCTGCAAGGGGAGGAAAGTGTTAGCCTCAGTGTCATAGAGTTAGTATCCACTGTTATAAAGGAGATTGCTTCAAACCTGCCCATTGAGTTTATATCACAAACAATTGGGCCTGAATCACTTTTGCGTCGTTTGCGCTACTCGGACAGTTCTCACATTTTAAACAGTGTGATGTCAGTATACAGTAATTTGTTAAACTTGAAGAATATTCCACTCTTGCAAGAAACATACAAATTTGTTTTGACAGATATTCAAAATTCCTATTCAGTTATAATACCTGACATACAAATAATAAACCCAGAGTATCATGAAGAAGTAGAAAAAGATGATGCAGAGAAAAATGTAATATTTTATTTACAATGTTTATCAGATCTGGCAAATGCAAGTAACTCTATAATTGGGATGTGGGCATTACAACCTAGTATACTAGAACTGTTGGCCATAAAAATGAGCCCTCATGATGAAAAACTAATCAAGGAGAAGCCTGCTCTTCAGTATTCTGTACTATACTTGCTTTATTCACATTGCAAAAAGAACAATCACTTCATTGCTTCCAGCGACTTGGTAACAAATACCCAGCAAAGAGCGAATGACATATTTGGCCTATCAAACTTGAGTCTTGGAGATGTGTCTGGCTCCAGCCCCACATCTGGGCATTTAGCTGTAATCCTCAATACTTTGAGCATGGTATTAGATGAAGATGCTCCTAAAGAAACTTTAATTTTAGTCCTGAATTGGATATCTGATATATTTTGCCAATTAGACAAATATTTACCCATAGTAAGCATGTCAAAGGGTTTCCTTGTATTAACAACAAACATGTTATCACTGGCATATCATTTTGATGAAGACATAGTTTTGCTTGTAATGAAGAATTCTCAACATCTATTGAAAAATAAGACTCTCACTTGGAATGTTATGGTGTTGAAAACAATGGCAGTACTTTGTATACTACACATTGATAGTCAAAATAAAACATTGTCAAATGTTTGTAAAGATGTGTTATTTGAATTGCCTTGGGATATTGTTCAGCTGGAGTTGGACAAACAAGTAGTTAAAGTATTCACCGCAAGGAAAATGAGCCTAAATGTACTCAACAGTGATACAAAGGCAAATTCTTTTAAAGAATATCTAATGCGGGGATCTTTTTGCAATCTATCCAACCAACATTTTAAAATGATAATGAATTGCCTTCTCCAAACTACAATGGATGACAAGAAACCCTTAGTAGATGCATTTTTAACATCATGGCCTTTACAAACTGCTGACATTGATGAAAACAATCTTTTGTTCTTCCGGCAATGTGCTACAAGTTTCTCATCTATTTGCGTTGGCTGGGCACTTTCAGAACTGGCTCAAACTTGTGTGTCATTGAAATTAAGAACTATTCTGGGCAAACCTCAGGAAACTTTCATGAGGATCGAAGGAGTTTTGAAAGGAATAGCAAGAGAAATATCCTCCCATGAAACTAAGTACATAGCTAGTGACCAACAGCAACTTGTGGAAGTTGTAACTTCGGAACAAACAAGGACGCGCTGGATAACAGAGTTCATGATATTCTTAGAGAAGTACATTTATAATGCTGCAGAAGGTACTGCTACAGTACTGCCAGCTGTTGCTAAACCTGTAAGAACATTCTTTCATACGAACAGGCCGACTTGCCGCGAGTGGTTCGCTAGAGTACGTCTCGCTGCGCTCGCTGTTAGCCTGTACGCTGGACATTTCGGTGCTGCCATCTATCACGCTTCACTAGTATTACAAACAGCTGCCAGTTCCAATACAAATATTGATATCGAAGCGATAGCAAATAGCGTTGCCAGAGCACTTATAAAAATTGAAGAACCCGAAATGCTGCACGGTTTATATGTCTGGATAAAACAGAATTTCGACAAGAAGTTACTGTGGCTGAAAGGAGCCGCTGAACAAGCAAATTCTAGACATGAAGTAGCTATAGAGTTCTATAAAAAAATAAGTAACTTGAAACCTCACGAAGATGCAAAAGAGGGTGAAACATCATCCTATGTAGATGCCAAGAGTTCCAGGTTCATTGACGAACAGGTCATGGAAAGTTACAAACACATACAAAGCTGGGACGACATGCAAACGTGGAAAGACAGTGATCAATTCAATTCAAATATATCGCAATGGAGCTCTTTTTCGACTTTAAAGTTTTTCGAAGATGGCACAGAAATCCCGCTTGAACTCACTAATTGGGACATACTTGATAATGAAGCCAATGAGATATCGAAAAATACATGTTCCTATCAAGGCTTATTAAACAAAATTGAGTCGACTCTTGTATGTACTGCAGTTAAGATGTATAACAACGATTACAACGACAAATATGAGGACTTATTAAAACAATGCGACACTTTACTTAAATCACAAGCCGAAGAATTCTCCAGAACGAACTCCGTACACTTCTTAAAAGAAGTCGCAGTGTTGCAATTAGCAAATCATGGGTTAACCAACATTGTAAAGTCCGGGAAAATTATTCCGAATCCTTTTAAACCATCAACAGTCAAGGAGTACAAGTACGGAACTAATTTTAAAAACCTAAGCAGAATATTATGGTGGAATCAATATTTTACCAAACTGAATATGACAGAAGAAAACGTCTTCTATGCAGAATGCCTTCGCCTAGATGTTATTAAAAGTGCGAGGAAGAACTCTAATTTGATAATGGCAAAAAGAGAACTGTTAAATCATTTTAAACAAAATTCTGCTTTCCAAATGTGTTTAGGCAGCGTTAATAATTTGGAAGACTTAAGTGAAGCACTTCTCATGTCTTCTAATACTTACGATCTCGAAATTTGGACGCTTAACAACGCTACTGCGTTGGCTGAACTTTGCAAATTGACTTACGCGAAAGAAGAGACTAAAATACGCGCTGTCAATCTTTGTGCAAGCATTTCCTTTGGATTTTCTCAAAGATTGGCAATGACTGAACAAAGTTATGAACTGCGTGAAAAAGGCACAAGATTACTACTCACCCTATCGAAGTGGGTGCAGAGCGAAACGGAAAATATATTGGACATAGATTCACCCTTACTAAAGTTGGTGTCAGCTTTGCCAGAAATAGGTTTGGTTGACAATAATATATCGGAGAATGTTATCCCTGTATCAGACTCCGCCGTTGGTAAACTACTGCAATTTGGAGTTAACCAATGCCCAGGCCTTGCTAAAGCTTGGGCAAGCTTTGCGGCTTGGTGCTTTAGATGGGGCCGTAAAATGGTTGAATTTAGTTCAAAAACTCGAGAGCAGTTAACAGAAAATGACAAGTTACAGATAGAGAGCGTTATGATTGGATGCTCACCTCAAGATTTTGAGGAGGTTTGTGAAATATTGTCGAAAACGAAAGCTACGTGTGATGACGAAGACATTGATTGGAACGAAATTAACACATCTGAAATGATTGAAAGTCAACTTCGAACCGTTCCGTCTTTGAGCAATGCTTTTCCGGAACACCTTGCGCTGTTAGTCGATATTTGGCGTCAAGCACAAAAACGAGTATTTTCCTACTTTGAACTTTCGGCTGATGCTTATTTCAAGTTCCTGCAACTTATTTGTGCGTCAGACTTCATCAACCATAGCGGAGAAAACGCAGTAGTTAATGCAACTTTGAGACTTCTACGTTTGATTGTGAAACATGCAATGGAGTTGCAGACTGTACTGGAATCCGGTTTGGCAAACACACCTACTCAACCCTGGAAAGTTATCATTCCACAGTTATTCTCACGTCTTAACCACCCGGAAACGTATGTCAGAAAATGCGTATCTGATCTTCTGTGCAGATTAGCAGAGGACACACCGCATCTGATCACATTCCCAGCAGTTGTTGGTGCGGTGGAAAATGAACAGAATGATCTAATGGAGTTGAATGTTGCAAGATCTTTCCTGTCAAATGACGGTGCAAGTGGGGAAGGTAATCTCGACGTAGAAGATGCTGCTAGTGATAAAGTTGTCAATAACGAACTTAATTCTTGCTTCCTGGATATGGTGGAAACTCTTTCGAAACAAGCCCCAAAAACAATTCAACAAGTGAAGCTTTTAGTCAAGGAATTGCAAAGAATCAATTTACTATGGGATGAATTATGCCTGGGCACATTAGTCCAACATCACTCTGAGTTTACGAAACGACTTTCACAATTAGAAAGCGAAGTTGCCAAAGTAAAAAATAACTCACACTTGTCAGCAGAAGACAAAGAAAAACTTATTAAAGAGAAACATCGCATTATTTTTGAGCCGGTCGTTTGTGTACTGGAGCAACTTTATCAAGTTACCTCAGCGAAACCTGAAACACCGCATGAAGTGTCATTCCAAAATAAATTCCAGACGCTCATCACTGACGTGATCGACAAGTTGAAGAACCCTGCCAATCCTGATAAACCACAAGAGTCGTGGGCGCCTTTTAAACAACTTCAAATAAGACTTCAACAGAAAGTAAATAAAAGAACATCATACATTTTGAAGATGTCGGACATCAGCCCCGTATTAGCAGAACTTAAGAATACTGTGATTACTATGCCAGGAGTACACACAAATCAGAGAGCTGTAAGAGTCACAATAAAAGCGGTTGAAAATAATGTGGCGATCCTGCCGACAAAGACAAGGCCAAAGAAATTGGTCTTTAACGGATCAGACGGCAAGGCTTACACGTACCTGTTCAAAGGATTGGAAGACTTGCATTTAGACGAAAGAATCATGCAGCTGCTGTCGATAACAAATACAATGATGGCCAGGGATTCTGAAAATAATGATAATCAAACGTATAGAGCGCGCCATTACTCGGTGATACCTTTGGGTCCACGATCGGGTCTGATCAGCTGGGTAGACAACGTGACTCCACTATTTGCGTTGTATAAACGCTGGCAAAATCGAGAAGCTGCTATTCTATCAGCCAGACTCAATAAGCCTGTCAACATCTTGCGCCCGTCGGAGTTATTCTACAACAAGCTTAATCCTCTTTTGAAAGAAGCGGGTATATCAACGGATAACAGAAAAGAGTGGCCAGTGTCGATCCTGAAGCAAGTTCTCCAGGAGTTGGAGGCGGAAACTCCTCGGGATCTATTATGGAGGGAGTTGTGGTGCAGCAGTGTTAGTCCGGAGCAGTGGTGGCAGATCACGCGTCGGTACAGTTACTCGGTGGCCGTGATGAGTACGATAGGCTACATAATCGGGCTCGGTGACAGGCACATGGACAATGTGTTGGTGGACCTCACATCGGGTGAGGTGGTGCATATAGACTATAACGTGTGCTTCGAGAAGGGCAAGACGCTGCGGGTGCCGGAGAAGGTGCCTTTCAGGATGACGCCCAACATGGTGACAGCGCTTGGCGTGACTGGAGTTGAGGTGAGTGTCGTAATAATCATTTTCTTGCTGCTTATTCTATTGTACTTTGTTTTGTGATGTTATTTTGGTAGCCATTAGGTTGCCTGTTTAAGCATTCGTATTATAAGTAATAACCTAATAGGATTGCTCAGAGCTCTATAGGGTCATAAAGTTAAAACTAATACTAATCATCTTCGTCATCTTCCTACTCCCATGTAACTTGATGTTGGCGAAACACGTCAAGAAACATTGAATAATCACAGTTTTTAATGTAACTTGTTTTGCGTATGTGATGTCTCACACAGGTTCATTCTTCTCTAACTTTTCCAGTTCTCATATTTCACTTTGGTTACCTACAGGTTTCTGATAACGCGGGAAACAATCCGACATAGGAGCAACCTATTCAAAGATTTACCTCACATTTGAATTTAGGTTTAATTAGTTCGGATTTGGCTAACTGTATTAACGATATGCAGAATAGATGTTCGTTGCGATGTTAATCGTAACTTTAGGTAAAGCTGTAAAAAGTCAAAGATTTTGATACCTAAATGGTCACTATGGCAGTTGTGAGTTGTGTTGTGACAATCGGAGTAGTCTCTCTTGTTCGCGTGCTGGGAGACCGTTTGTCATATTTCGGCGTAACCTTGTTCTAACCGGATATATCTAGCTTCTCGCGATTCTCACTCGAGTTCAATGCAGGCCAACTGATATTTCATTTGTGTGTGCGTTGATCCCGTACCTTTCTATTTATGCTCTTCTAGTTTCTTTTTTCATATCTGCAAGTAGTATAAAACGAAGTGGCCTTTGTGCCCATCAAACCATTTTCAGATTTTTTTCGGGGTTTCTCAATGTATCGACACGTAGAGACTAGTAGATACCATCTGAATTAGTAGATCGTACCCATACGTTGGAGGGGCTGTTCGCTAGAGCTTTTACAATATTTGTGTTTCCTGATTCTTTTAAAGTTTATCTGTTAAGTTTTCTTCCAGTGTGGTGCGAAACGTTTGGCAGTGCGCACGCGTTTGTGCCTTTCGTATCGTGTGACATATTTTTACGAATACCCACGTTATTCAAATTGTTAAAAATGGACGAGGATCCTAGTGGTGAAGAATTAAGCGATTCAGAGATTTTAGAGAAGTGTGAACAACAATTAAATGAGATGAGAAATACAGAGGTAAATCGGGAGATTGGAAATGGGATAAATGATGGTGAAATAAGATTAGCAGAGAAAAGAAAAGAACGAGAAGATGACCATAGTGATGATGATTTTATTACTGTAATCAGGAGAAAGCCCAAACGTTTAATAAGAAGTGATTCGGTGGATGTAAATAATGAAAATGAGAAACATAAGGGAGGTACTAGCATACCGGTAACAATAGCGGATCACGAAGTATGTGTCACCTCAATGGCGAACTTACCTAAACCAATAGCTATGGCCAAATTATTGCGTTCGGAAAATATTAAGGATATTCTTAAGATAAAATATAAAAGCGTATACAAGGTTCTTATTCAATTTCGGAGAAAAGACGATGCTATTAAATTGATTGAGTGTAAAAAGTTCAAGGACATGGGCTTACGATGTCAATTAGTGCAAGATATGTCAACATCGTATGGAATAGTGAAAGGCATTGACCTTGAGTTAAGTGACGAAGAGCTAATTAATATTTTAGAGGCGAATGTTGAAGTGTTATCTGTAAAAAGATTAAAACGTTTGCAATCGGAAGGAAACTGGATTGATTGTGAATCAGTAAGAGTGAGCTTCAAAAGTAACGTGCTACCACAATATATTTATGCGTATGGCTGCCGAATTAAAGTTGAACCGTACGTGTTCCCAGTAACGCAGTGTTCGGGTTGTTGGCAATTTGGCCATATAATTAAATATTGCCCAACTAAAAAGGTTTTGTGCCCGAAATGTGGAGGCAAGCACGAAAACTGTACCATACAGGACTTCAAATGTCTAAACTGCAGGGGAAATCACTTTGTCTTGGACAAAACTTGTCCCGTTTTTCTAAAAGAAAAAACTATTCGGATTATTATGAGCGAAAAACAAGTGACGTACCGAAGAGCGCTACAATTGTTTTTGGAAAAGAAGGAAGAATTAAAGACAGACGATTTGTCACAGCGAATTGATAACATCCAACCTACGGCCATAATTAACACTGGTAAAGAAAATTACAGAGATGTATTGACCAGAGCTGTGGTGCATCAACAACCGATATCGGATATGCAAGAGGATGAAGATGAAGAAGAAGAGGAAGAAGAAAATCAGGCAAATGTGGAAATAAAAGAAAATACTAAACGTCGAAAAAAAAAGACAAAAACGAAATTAAATCAAAAAGATCAAAAGAAAACTGATGTTTCGGAAGAGTCGAAAAGGAATGAAGATAGTGGCAGTGCACAGAAAGGGAAAGAAGGATCTAAACAAAGTTCGCAATGGTTCAATAACTTTGAATGGTTGAAGATATGGATAAAAATAAAAGGTCTGTATAAATCTGAACTTAAATTAGAAGAAAAAATACTATCCACGTTGAAAATTATTTGGGAGGAACTTAAGAAATTTCTGGTTAGTGTTATATTTGGAGAGAATGTCCTAGAATATTTAAACTGCCTCAGTAATGGATAGTACGCAAGAAGTTATAAAGTTAAACTTATTCCAATGGAATTCACAGAGTCTACGTCCTAAATTAGTATCTTTTTCAGATCTGCTAATACAAGAAAACATACATATTGCAATGATTAGTGAAACATGGTTTGATTGTGAGGTTAACGTCAATATCAATGGGTACAATGTATATAGGAATGATAGACACGATGGTTACGGTGGTGTTGCTATTCTAGTGCACAGGTCGATTCAGTCTCACCCAGTGTCATTTAATATTCATAATGTAGGTATCGAACTAATTTGTGTTAAATTATTAAATTGTAAAGACTTAGAATATATTATATCACTGTACTGTCCATCATCTGTTCAAACTCAGTCTTCTGATTGGGATGATATTTTTGGGCACTTTTCTAATAAAACTATAATAGCTGGGGACTTCAACGGCCATCACACTAATTGGTCGGTTAAATCGGACGTAAGAGGAACTCAAATAATGGACTCATGTTTGGAAAATGACTTTACTTTGCTCAACAACGGCACCGCGACTCGAGTTAAGTTGGTAAATGGTAATTTGCAACAGACGTCCCCGGATATATCATTTGTCTCCTCTGACGTTTCAATAAAATTTGATTGGCAGGTGTTTAATGAGAATCTGGGTAGTGATCACCTGATTATTAAAATGACAGCTAACTTATTTTGTAATGTAAATATTGTTAAAAAACGTAATTTTAAAAATGCAAACTGGAATGAATATCGTCAAACGATTTCTGAAAATATTGAAACGTTTCATGAAGGAACCTTTAATTATAATGTGCAACAAATGTACGACGCTTTTATAAACTATGTTGAATATGCAGCTAATAAACATATACCCTTTTTTAAATTTAGTTTAAAGCCAAACGAGAAATTTAAACAAAAAAATTACTGGTCCCCTAAATTGTCAGAAATAGTTGCACAGCGAAGGCTGGCCTTGTCAAATTTCCGTAAAAACCCCACCCCAGATAATTTAAATAAACTAGAATCCAAGACTTTAGAATCTCAAACATTAATTAAGAAAGCTAGATATAATGGTTGGCAAAAATTTTGTGACTCTATAGACGAAACTACGTCGACGCAGGAAATGTGGCGCCGTATGAAGTGGATGAAAGGCTTTAAACAACAAAAATGGTGCCCTCCCATTGACACACAAGTTGAACTCTTACGTTCTCTGACTCCAGACTATGTTTCTAATTTGACTCCAAGCTTTAAGTCTCGAAATGAAATTTTAGAATCCGAATTTACACGTCAAGAACTTGAAAATTGCCTCAAAAAAAAGGATTCGGCTCCGGGGCAAGATGCTATTTCTTATTCAATGTTGTATAATTTACCGGATTCGGGAAAGTTTCTTTTACTTAAGATATACAATTATATATTTAAATTCGGTATTGTGCCTCACCAATGGCGAAATATTCAAATTATTCCCATACCCAAGATTGCAAATAATGTTAATAATGAAATCAAACTAAGACCTATTTCGCTGATATCGTGTGTGTGTAAACTCTTTCATCTTATGATTTGTAAACGGTTAGAATGGTTTGTCGAAAAAAACAAGCTCCTGTCTCCATACACAGTAGGATTTCGAAAGGCACAGTCATGTTTGGACGCACTATCCCGACTAGTCTCCTACGTTCAAGTTGGATTTACGAAAAACATCCCTACAGTTGCATGCTTTTTGGATATTGAAAATGCGTATAATAATGTGTCAATAGAATCTGTTACAAAAGTACTAGATGAAATTAAAGTTGGGTCTCGAATTTGCACATATCTATGGTCGTTTATGAATGAGAGGCAATTGAAAATTAAATCGTTCAATAGTGAAGCTTTAGAAACAAGATGGACTAACAGAGGATTGGCACAAGGCGATCCATTATCGCCATTATTATTTAATTTAGTTACACATCAAATCTGTCGTCAAATAAAAACCGTTATGGTATCGCAATACGCAGATGACTTTGTAATTTATTTTAGTGAGAAGCAAATAAACAAATGTGAGCGATATTTACAGGATACCTTAGACTGTATAATCACATTACTGGGTGAGATTGGATTGACTTTATCACCAACGAAATCTAATTATTGTATATTTAGTAGGGGCCGCAGGCGAATATTACCATCATTAAAAGTGTATGGTCAGCCATTAAAAGTAGTGGATTGTGTCAAATACTTAGGACTTTGGTTGGATAGAAGTTTACACTGGCGGAAACATATCAATGAAATTGTTAGTAAAGGTGGAAAATACCTTAATCTATTAAAAGTTCTCGCAGGCTCTTCTTGGGGGGTGCATACAAAACATATTCGTAGAATATATATATCTCTAGTAAGAAGTCGATTTGATTATGCCTGTTACCTGTACGATTCTAGTGCAAAAACACATACAAGTAAACTAGATAAATTACAGAACCAAGCACTCAGAATAGTGGGAGGTTTTATAAGAACCACACCAATCCATGTGATGGAAAGTGAACTGCATCTACCACCATTATTTTTGAGGAGACAATATCTCGCATTTAAGATGATTTTAAAATCATTGTCGTGGTCTCATAATATAACTACAGACACCATCTCAGAATTAGACTCCCTAACTAGTAATAGTTATTGGGCAAACAAAAGAAAACCCCTACTGGCTACTTCCTTTAAAGAATCAGGACAGCTGCAAATTAATAGCTCGGATAGTCTTAAAATGTTCTCTCTGGACATTTGGGTATCAGCCTTACAAATTGAAAAGTTTATCAAAAGTGATTTAGAATGTGTAACGCTTCCAAAAACATGTTATAATAACAATGCCTTAGTTCATGAAGTGGTATCGGAATTGGCTTCCAAATATAGTGATTGGGGTAAAATCTTCACAGATGGATCAAAGACTAAAGATGGGGGTGGAGCTGCTTTTTTCTTTCAAGGCACTGGCCATAAAGCTATGTATAAAACTAATACAAATATATGTATAATGTCTCTGGAGCTCATTGCAATATACCAAGCGTTGTCTTATTTACATAATCAAAATGTAAATAAAGTAGTTATATTTACAGATAGTAAAAGTGCTTTACAACATCTGGCTCGATGCGCCTCTGGTTGCAGAGGGGCATCGATAGCCTATGAGATTCTAAAACTAATTCATTACCACAACAAAGATGACATTAGGATTATCTTGCAATGGGTTCCAGCACACATAGGCTTACGGGGCAACGAAGAGGCTGACCGACTGTCGAAAATGGCTGTTGAGACGGGCAATGTTACCTCGTATATGTCCGATTACTGGGAATATTTCTCCAGGTTCAAGTATGTATGTTTTGAGAAATGGAAAAAACACTTTAATGAAATATCCAAACAAAAAGGCATTTGGTATAAAGTGATTCAAAATGAACCACCTCGTGAGCCATGGTTTGATGATACATCGTTAACTAGGGGTTATGTAAAATTAGCGTTAAGGCTCCGTTCTGGTCACTTTCCATCAGCAAAATTTGCTTTCTTAATGCGTAAGGCTGCATCGCCTAATTGCGAAAGATGTGACAAAATTGAAGATGTGCAACATTTGTTGATGGAATGTGCTAAGAATAAACATGAAAGGGAATCTTTGGCTAGGGAGTTCAAATTGAACATGTGGGATGTTGGACTTATCCAAAACATATTAACATACCCTAAATCAGAAAGGACTAAACGCATAATTTGTGGCTTAATTCAGAGGCCTAAGCAATAATTCCCTTTCCTACGAGTATGTCATAAGTTATAATGATAGTAGTAATAATTATGATAGTGATATTTGTATAGTGTGTAACTAGAGTATAAGGTACAATGGGGTTGACGTATCCGTGTGGGTAAAAACCCCTAATTAATAAAGAATAAAAAAAAAAAAAAAAAAAAAAAGTTTTCTTCCTTGTAACATCTGCTACACAACTAAGATGCACTTTTACGGCATATCATAACCTAGTGTTCCTTTTTAGGTCTCTTATACTTTATGTAAAACTAAATAATTTGAAAAAAAAAGATAAGCCGCAGGATATTCCCCGGGATATAATCTATCTCCTTGCTACATTTCATTACGAGCCGATCAGCCGTTTAGTCACGAAGAGGAAACCAAAAAACGAGGTTACTTTCGCATTAATAATATTAGTATTATTGATAAAGTATCTATACTAAATGATCGACGGTAGCATTACGGCGAATTCAGATGATGTTTCTTTTTTATACGTAAGTACACGTGTTTTCAATACCAAGTAATTGGATAAAGATAGGGTCATTAATCTAATAGCTGTTTGATTGCGCTTAGATTATACCTACACATTAATATGGAAATCTCGATACAGTGTCCAGTTAGGCGTGTCATAAAAATGCTAAATATCATATTGCAACAAGCTAGCGTGACTCTCGTCCGATACTGACCTCTTTAGATTGCACAATACGGACAAACAGGATTATATCAGCTGTGATACGGTCTCAACGTTATCACTCCAACATTCAAATGTTTCGTTTATTTAGTTGGGTCACTAACTTAAATCATAAAATATTCAAAGCAACTTTTCGATTGTCTGTTCTTATAATTCTACTTTCCAAGTTTTTTCCTTGGTATTTTGTGATTGATTGATTACTTCTTTTATTTAGCAATCCCGCCAATTATTCAGTCAATTGCTTACCCATCAGTTACAATTAATATAAGAATATCTTCTTTAAATAAGTTAATTTAGCGCCATCTTTGATATGAATTTCTTCATTGTTTCACTTGTGTTCACATTTTATTAATTTCTGCGTTCTGACATAGATGGCGTTGTAAGTCTTACCCTCGACAAATATTGCTTATGTTGATAGGCCTGAGTTAAATAATACACATTATTTACATACTTTATTATTACATGGAACATCTTTTAATTAATATTTATATCTTTAAAACATCTTTATTTGACAGAGAACCTCTTATTAAAACATCTTTTATGGCAGGGAACTCATTATAATCTCTCAATAAAAATCAACAATAAAGCTTTTAAAATCTTGAGCGTAGATTCGAACAGGTACCTAAATGCGAAAGGGGTACCTACAGTCACTAACAACTTTAAATACTAGAAGCGTTTCACGTTTCCCACAAAACGTCTACTGATCGTCTGAACTCTGAACACTACACAATGTCGGCGCGCGCGGAGGGCGGGCCGGGCCGGTGCACGGGTGTGGGCGCGTCGGGCGCGTACGAAGGGTTGGAGTCGCCGCGCTCCGCCTCCACGTAGCCCGCGTTCTCGATGATGCGGCAGCGCGCCGTGTCGGCCTCGTGCTCCATGTACAGCAGGCGCGCCGGTCGCCCGCCGAGGCTCGACAGCGCGCTGGGGGCGCTCGACCGGGTTATGGAACCTTCTCGAAGCGCCACGGAGCCTCGTTTTCTCTCCGGGGCCGGTGAACCTCGGTATTCCGATGTGTCGGGTCTCTTGCACCGCAGTAGTTTAGCGAACGCCGCGCGGAAGCCGGCGTTCTTCCACGCGTAGATTAGGGGGTTGATGCCCGAGTTGGACATGGCCAGGGACGACGTGACCCGGTACGCTATGTGGTTGTTCAGCGGCATCATGGGCAGCGTCTGGGCGCACGCCACCACAACGAACGGCATCCAACATATTGAGAACGATCCTAGCACTAGCAGCACCACCTGTGGGAACATTATCTAGAGTTAATTTAATGTTTTGGAACGGTTCTGGAAGCAATAATGCATTCGTCTTACGACGGAATAAACACTCTCTCACTTCGTAATTAATACATTAGGTACAAATACAAATTAATCGTGTACTTGTGTTGATTACCAGATAAGTGATTACCCTGTTATTAATACCAAACACTTCATTGCCAAGTATTTATAAGTGCGATGGTTTTAGTAGCGTTTTGGATTAATTCTCGGTTATCTGCAGTTTAGTGTTTTGGTAATGCATTTGTTTTGCGTCGGTGTTCATAACATGATTGATTATTCTAGATTTCGTATTTGTCTAGCATATTGAGGCGGTATAATTTGCCATGGCAGATCTTATAAACCCAATTTTGTTTATTTTCGAGGGTTTTTTCTTGGCCTTCTACCGTCTATTAAATGTTTCCGAAAGGTAGCAGTAGTAAAAGCTTGCTCCTATCACCTGTATGCTCTTCCAATCGTTGGCTCCGGTTGGGCAGCAGGTGTTGGCTCGCATGCGGCGCGCATGGCAGGTGGCTTCCCGCCATATCCGCCAGTACAGGATGAACATCACCATCCAGATGAGAGAGAACATCGGAGCCAAGATGCTCGTTGTGTAATTCGTTGGCACCACCTGCAACATTTATAGCAATTCGATTAAAACCTTAGCTAAACAAAGCATTTGAACAACAGGGAGCTGAAGAGAGTTTGTTTACGTACGTAAACGGCACGTCTACATGTCTCCGAGGTACTAACAAATAGTCCTACAACCAACAGTGTTTCCTGATCCCCGAGATAGGACGCAAATACGAGATCGTATTGCCCGATAGCATTTCCGGCTGGTTTGCAACAGTTATCGGCACGAAAAAAATGCATACCCGAAAAACTGTCTTTTCGGCATGGTTTCCATTTTTAGTGGGTAATGGCGGCATTGATTACCCGATATCCAAATTAACATGCTTAAATATAGCTCGAGGATAATGAGCTAATCTCACGTTACCAACATTTGCACATGTTTTAAATATTCGCTTTATTTCATTTCATTTGGGCAAACAGAACTGTATGGTAAATATTTGAGGTTCAACAAGTCGCCTTAAAATCTAACGCGTGTTAGTTGTCACGTATGCTAGCAGTACATAGTTCAATTTATTTATTTACTCAAAAGATTCAATAGACGGATCTGATCTGAACATTCCGGTTTTAAACTACTTCGGTAATTAACTTTATCTCATGACCAGATATGCAACCCTTTAATGTAATGTTAACAAATATTGGCACCGGTCCAAACACTTATTGTGATAGAAATTATTCTAGCGCCGAATATAATTTTCCTGGTTTCTCATAAGAATTAGCTCGTGACTTTATTCCTTCTTGCATAATATCAAACAGCAATATATTTCGTGTGTACTGTGTACGGTTACACTAATACACTAATGTATGAGATGGCTTCTCGGGCGAACAAGTACGTACTCGGTAACAAGATATACTCCCCAGAAACAACTGTATTAACTATTTATATTGTAGTGGGATCGCGGAGCGTGCCTCTAAAATACCATTTCTTTCCACTATGAATTTCGGATAATGTTGTCTTATTACGGAATGTGTTGACTGAGTGTTCATCCCCGGAGATATTTATATTATCATGCTTTATATTCGTAGGCAATATAAAGGTTAGGCAATATCATGTTTTATGGTGGTTTAAGATGTCTAGAGGACGTTGAATGTCATGAAATTGCCGTAGATCTACTTATGCATAATATGATAAGCACAAACCGTAAACTATCCGGAGTAACAAAGCGTCGATGTTTTAAGCGCCATATGAAAAGGAAGGATTATCGTATGAGGTTGTATGTTAGCATAATCAAGTCGTAAAATTGCTTTCTGACCTTTGCATGGCCCTTTCTAAGGTACAAAGCACCCTTTCTAATCTTACAAATCACTTAGGACTAGGTAGAGTCTGAAAAACAAGGTTCGCATACCATATTCATCTCGCACGCGATTCCCTCTTGCCAATCGTTCCAGAACACGGGGATGCAGCTGATGCAGACGGCCACCGACCACGTGAAGCTCATCATTAGCCGCGTGACCAGCTTTGTCATGTACCGGCTGTAGTGCAGCGGGTGCACTATTGCTATGTATCTGCAAATATATAACATTCAAATTAATACAGCGAAAGGACGGAAAACTAAATTGCATTGGTGTCACAGCCAGTTACACTGAACACAACAGTTTTTAATTCCATATTCAAGTTCACATGGCGTGACCAAAACCACGACATTGAAGTTTCTATTTTTAGTGAAAAAGATTCTTTGAAATAAAATTCAAAACGGAGGGCATTCCACTTACCTGTCTACAGCTATCGCTATGATGTTGTAAATGGAGGCCAGACACGCTAGGATTATGAGGATGAAGCGCATCAGACACGACCATTTGATTTTGCCGAAGTCATCGTTCAAGTAGAAGACCAGATGGTAGGGCAGCGTCAGCCCCACCATCAGGTCTGATATGGCCAGGTTAAGCACAAACTGGTTGGACACGAGCGACGACAGCCGCCGGCTCATCGTCACCGCCAGGATCGTCAGCGTGTTCCCGCTCACGATCAGCAGCATCAGCGAGCCGTCCACGATGCTCCATCCCCAGTGGTTGTACACGTTCGAACTCGCCCTCTCTTCGGTCGCGTTCCACTCCAAGTCGCTATCATTCCCGAATACAACGTCCATACCATCGCTGGCCGCGGACGCCAGCGCCCCCCACTCCGAGTAGTCCGACGTCGTGGTACGACTCACGCGCACATGCTCTTAACTATTACCCTCACCCGTCACTCGCGATACACTAGATATTTTTACAGAGGTCTTTTCCCGTTTGCACTTGTCGCACATTTTATTTGCACTGTATTGTTGATGTAGAACACCTGGAACAAAGTGTAGATATTAGTCGACTTAGTATTGAGGGCATGTGCTGCGCGGGGTGCACGTGCGACGGGTCCTTGTAAATGCATAGCAGCGAGCACAAGTAATGCGGCGCGGCGGTGAGGCGGTGAGGCGGCGCTCAGTATGCAGGGGCGCGTCGCCACACAAATGAGTCGCCTGGACCGCCCCACTTCGCGCGCCTCTCTCAATCACATTATCAACTTTTTCAAGGGATCGCCTACGAGAGCGTCGGAAGTTGTCGCTCCCGCTTCCGCCGCTGAATTATTTATGTTGCACAGTGTGAGACGAGCCCTGTCTGTCGGCGCCCTAATCGATGCCGTGCCGCTATAAATGAATTATTTCCAGACGTCGAAGGCCATACGGTCCATAAACTCGCGACTGTTTTGTAACAATTATAATACGTAATGTTTGAAGGTGGCGTCCTTCAGAGGCAGGTTATTTATTCATATGCAGCTCCATCAAGTTGGAAACTCAATAAATGATTCGGAGCACCACGTGCGACTGATCGCTGGATATGTTACGAGTGCTTTCAAACTTGCAAAGTTCAGCTATGGAACAATGTGTATCGAAAATTCAGACGCTCGTGGTTGAAAGCTCTTGAAATAAAAGTAGTAAAACAGCTGAAAACGCTGAGATTGCTTCTGATAGACACGTTTGGATTTTCGTTTGGTTTGGAGTTTCAATTTTAAACAGGTTTAGTTTACACAATCCCACTGAAGTTGCTAGAATAAAAAGATAAGACATGAGAGAAGAGAAACGTGATTATTTCTTTACAACAATTAATGCTCCTTTCCAGATTCTTGTTGATGAATTCGGTGGGCGTGTTGTTGGCCGATGAAATATTTCGCTCAGCTGGGACTGACAATGTCAATTATATTCGACTCATCTGGACCAAGCGGTGACATGGCCATCTGAATTACAAATAAGCACGGATCAAAATACTTTGCAGACTCCATTAATTTTAATCCATCGACACCATTTTGCTGCTCTTCTGTTGTTAATCTGCTTTTATAAAGAGAAATCAGTTGGTGCGGCTTTATCTGAGATTCTTAAATGGTTTAAAATAAGTTCAGATACAATTAATTAATTAATTCAATCTGCTACATAAACATTTGAACGTTAATAAATGAAGTAGTACCAAACCCGCTATCAGCTTCTGAAATATCTTTTTTAATGCGTTTGAGTATAAATGAGTAATAAAATGATAGCGGGTCCATTTGTTTAGAATTCGTTTAAGTGGAATCGATGCCGGCGTTCATTTGATGGCAATTTATGTTCGGACAAATAACGAAGTAGCTACGCGGTAGTATTCGTTAATTTCCTGAGATGCGGAAACGGTTTGGGATTTTTTGCACGGAATCTGTCTTACCTTACGCAGATTCGACAGTTCGACAGCCTTATTACGACAATTCATTGGCATTTATTAATAAAACGATCAATTTGGAATCGAGATTGGATATCGTATCTCGGGTCGATGTCATTGATGGACGCTTTAATAAAAGAGCAGTGAGCCTCATCACAATGAAATTCTGATGCGGCATAACGATTGTGGCTACGTAATTGCTCAGTAAAGCCAAACAAAGTTTTGATAAATGAAATGTCAAAAGTGGTTTTACAATTTGGTTGTATGCTTATGTGTGGCAACGATGACGGACACCAGATAGCAATTTGTAACGCGATGATTTCGACCGTTAGATTGGATGGATGGATTTATTCACGTATGATTTTGGCGCGGATTCGTTCGTACGTAGGTATTATAGTACGTGCGCGTGTCGGCGAATTGTAGTCTGCGTATTGGATTAGTTTGTAGCGTTACATTATTTATGGATATCTCCGAGAATATGTTAATGCTTTTAGCTGTAGTGTTTTGATTCCATGCTTGTGTTTTGTTGTTCTACATGAGTAGGAATAATTAAATCTAAATCAGCTTCTTAACGCGTGTTTATCTAACCAAAATATTGAACAGGAAAATTCGGCTTCAATAACCCCGTAATTAAGTTCAAAGTCTTGTTGATTAAAGTCCCGTTGTCTTAGAATTCGGAAAGGAAAAATTCTAATGAAATATTGATTAATTAAACAACTACGTTTACTTACGCAACTCGGTAGGCAAACACCAAAGATCTAACGAAGCCATAATCTGGATAACTGTGACGTATTACAAGCTCAAAATACGAACTGTTTTCAAAGTCGAAATGGACAAAGTAGATGAAACAGATATCTGACTCGCCGTCGTGTATACAGATGCGTGACTGTGCTAGTATTCTGGTCACAGGTGCACAGGGCTACTAGAATGCCCTTTTCCAATGCCTAGTGCATTAGCATGCGCTGCCATCACCGTGACTAATGTCGTTTGTCTATGCTCCGCTCATGGCGCCGGTTTGCGGACTCTCGGTTATCATTGATTTGGTCGGAGTACTCCTAATGTTAGGCACACGTCCCACTTCAGAGCTGGATAGCAAGCTTAAGTAGATACTGTCGGTAAACATCGCTTAGGGTCGATGCCGATACTGTGTTTATCCACATAATAGCACAGTAGGCAAACGAAACTGTTACACGAAGTCCAAAAGTGGCAATAACCGTTTTTTCCCAATATAAGTTTATTGGAAGTTGCGCGGACCTAAGGACCACTTTTTATTTCTTCGATCTTTCGACATAAAGCCCTTGGGCTTATACGTTAAGGCACTTGAAGAAATTGAGATTTTCATAAAATAGAAAATTGAACTATTTTCTACGATAGGTGACGGACGAGCAGCAGGTAACAAACAAACAATAATTAATCAACCGGGACGTGTGCTAATGCGAGTTGATTGAGCTGTTTTACATCAATGTTTGTGAATATGGAGCTATTTGGCGCCAACCGCCATATTGATCACACGTTACAACTCACTTCACTCGCGGGACTATTTATTACCTACGCTACGCTGCTACCGTAAATTAGGAATTAGGGAAAACAAAATAAAATTTAAATAATTAGTAACACTCGGGAAATAGATCACTGTCATGTTATCATTGAACTTGGTAGTCTGAACTTATGTAATCAAAGACGGCACAAATGTAATTAAATAACATTATACTTTGAAACAGTGGAGTCACTCGCATTCGATTAACGTACGGGGCTAGTCGCACCGTAATTGAATATCGGAGGAAAAGTTAATCGAGAAAACAGTAGAAAGTGGTAGTTCCAGTACTTGGTATCGATTTATAAATATTTTTGTGTTTATATCCACGATCGTCCTTTACGTAACGTGCCGTGCGGGCGTCGCGTGCGACCTCTGCACTCCGATCTAACAACTATTGTAACTATTTTAATTGCTCAATTTTTCGTTACATTTCGATTTTAATGAATGTTTATTTTTTCATTGTACTGAGTACATTAGTGCTTCTATGTCACGATTCTATTTATATCTGGAAATAACAAACTATGCCTAATCATTCCTGACATGGTGGAAACAAAGTTTGAATAAGTGTTTCCAAATAGAACAAAGGTCTAATGATTAAGTAAGTATCACTGTTTAACTGCATAGAACTGATTTTTGTATCAACAGAATGTCTATTGATGAATTTAACACGTTTTAAACAAATATATCAGCGTCTGACACTTACCGGTTACTATACACACCTCGGTGACATCGACAACTATTAATACGTGCAATCCCAATCACTCACCAAACAGAGATTGTTAATCCAAACAACGCCGTCAGAGAAGAGAAGACCACAAACATACTATCCTGGGTAAACTCCCATTTGTTTCGGCAAAGGTCAAAAATGAAGACAAATGGCCCGGCTATTACTGGCCACAATTCAATCAAGATAGCAATAGTCTCTCTATTGCAGTGGTACCGTGCCGGTTAGGGGAGCCGATATGTTTGGCTATGTGGGTTGGTACGTTTGTGATCTTTGATTTACTATACATCGTTATCAAATGACGTGGTTAGAGGTCGCGCGATAACGATGACGCATCTGACTCATTGATTAGCGGTTATTAGTGCAGTCGCATGTAAAATAATTTCTTGTAGCGGTGTCTACGTAAATACATCGCACAATATTGTCCCAGACGAGCACAAACATTCTGCTAAGAATTGTGTTGTGTAACACAGTATAGTGCCAGAGACTAAGAAAGTTCCGTGACGACATTGTTCGCGTTCCGAAGAGCTGGCAGAAACGAAAATGTCCGTTTTATTGGAGAATTTCGCCTGTCAAATAACTTTGATTTATACTCGTACTTGCCGGTTCCAGCTTCATTTGAACGCCTGAAAACTTTATCACATAATCCTTCTAAATTACACGAAATGTTTAATAGGACGGGCCCTCGAAAGTATGAACTCATTACTTCGTTAGTACTTCAGTAATAATGTTACGAACTTGTGAACGACCGCAACAGTAGGATTCTCTAAAGCCAACGTCTACGAGCGAGGAAAAACTTTTATCCAATTTTCATGAATGCTTCCGCCGAATTAAGTTTACGATTTAATTGCATGATAGAAGTGAATCGCGGAATGGAATAAACACAAAAATAAAAGCGGCAGCCAAGTAACGCCATGGCCTCGATATAAATATAGGACGTTGTCCCCTGAACGTGAGGAGCTGTAACTGTAGCTCCGAAGTGCTGGAAGATATCAGCGAGAGAGGAAACTGCCGGCGTCGCGCAAGTACTGCAGCTCCCCGAGCCCGACCGTTACTGATACGAGTCACGATTACAACTACTCATATATTTCCCGCCGCACGTGAACATGCGAATAAACAGAAAGTACCCTAACACGTGGATGGTACAATGTCTATTTGATCAAAGCCGGATGTACGCCGTAGCTGAGAGGAACACATAATATGTTCACCTTTTTAAACACAAAATAAACACAAATATTACGCAATTATTGACCCGATGAGAGCTTTGGAATTGCCAAAACTCTTAAATAGGCATCGGGCACTTACCCAATGCTTCCAAATATAGCGAAATGTGCGTATTAGTGACGTCGATAATATCCTTTAAACACTTTGTCACAAGGTTGTCATTACAACACCATCAGCGCAAAGATCTGCCCAAAAGTAATATCTACTCGCCAAACTAACATCACACAACCAACCAAACACCGTTAATGCAATATTTTCTATACTTTCAGACCACACTGTTTACCAGACGCCTAACAACTAATGAATCTGTTTTTCGTGATTACATTTTTAAAGTCTGTCTACGAAAAGTCTTGTATTTTCCTCATCAGTGAAAACAAAAATCGAATTAAGAAGCTTTTTCTGTAACTCAATTAAAAAGGTCCTTTGACGATAGCCTAGTTCGGGGTCTTAAGAATTTGAATAACAAAATGTCCAAATTGATTAATCAATGAATGGTAGAGGAAACGTCTTGTGTCCTGAATCATATTGTTCATAGAGATGGTCAGTTTTAACGTTATCGTTATCTCGAGAGCTCGGCTCAATGTGGTATTCGTATTCGCCCCATGCAAGACCATGAGGCAAATGCGGCCATCGCTTATGTCAAACATGCCATGGGCAAGCTAGGGTGAACGAAAGGTCGTCGTCCGGCGAATAAACTTCGCCCTTTCACAAACCCTGTTCCACAATTACCATAGTTACGAGATGTTGTATTTTTAAGCTATCATAACGTTATATCTAAATTGTTAACTGAAAGTTAATTATCATTTTGCTGCGGTTATTTAACGGTACGTTTGAAGTCACATCAGCGAAATTTTGTTTGCATTTAAAATTTTTAATTTAGATAACCTGAAAGGAGCTTTGGTATTTATTTTTAGAAGTATCAAATTATGTTTGAAATTGAGAGTAACTGAATTGTCGCTCCAATAAAAAAAAAGCTTGCACAACATTCTCACTGCTTGAAGAAAGGAAAACAAACCCCAATCGAATTAAAAAGTCACTTAAGGTGAAAGCGTCAGGGTGGCCCGCGAAATTCAAATTTTCTTACGTAGCCCTTAACAAACAGGAAACTATCTGTGGGACATTCTGGAGTCGTTGAGTGTATCACTCTGATTACTGCTAACTTTTAAGTGTTCTTCGTGTGAGGTGACGTCGGGGTTTCTCCAAACATGTCCCGCAATACATTCAATACGAAAGAGTACAGTAGAAAGGCGTCGCGAGTGAATCTGTCGACATCAGCCATATTTGATTGTCAATGTTTATTGAACAGCGAACTGCGTTTGCAGTAAGCCTTGCAGAATTTAGTTAAAAGTGAAAGTAATGAACTCGAAAGTTGTAGTAAAGTTTAGCCAAGTTTAATTTCGTTGATGTTAGAAAATGCACGGCCTGTATTTTTTCCAAGTTTCGTGTTTGTAGGTAATATTGTCGCTATCACGTTTTCATATCATGAAGATACACCTACCCGTCTCATATTACATGGATTAACCTCCCTGACAACAAATGCCACGTGACGATAAATCAATTTACAACGCGATTGAACGGTGAAGCTTAATAGTCTTTAAAGGCGTTTCGCATCGGCGCCTCTCAATGGACTGCGTACTAATTGGCCGGTGATCTCAGTTCCGTCATCTCATGGTGCGACAGCCGCGACAGGCGACATCTCACACGTTACCGCGTTACGTCGCAAGGGTAAAGCGGCGCTTTTCATTAAGACCGCTTAATTGATTAGATGTGAGCCGCTAATTCCCGTTAATTTGCTTACTTTAAACACTTAAACACAATCAATTTGTTAGCTCTGTTCAGTGTGATACTGTTGCGTTCGCGGAAAATTTTGCTCGTACCGTTTTTGGATGTTTATTAATGTAAATTTTATCGAAGGCAAACTTCGGTAATTATTAGGGAAAATTTATTTCATTTATTAATAACCAGCGTCATTGATTTTTATCTCTTTTGAAAGCTTTTCGAAATTGTCTTAAAATAGGTTTCCTTTCCGTCAAATGCCTTTTATAGTTGTTGTTGTTTGAGCCAACGTAGGATATAACTTCGTTTCATCGTAACCGGTCTAAGGGTTTCTGCCGGTGTCAAATATAATCATGAGTTTTATTTCCGTGATCCTATATAAAGCAATTTAGAAGTTATATGTTTGGCACAAGTCTCAGTTCTGGGAGCACATAGGAAATTGCGTTAACGCCCCCGAGACAGCAACAGGAATCTTTTATTTGTATAGATATAGTACGCTTCGTTAATGCCAACACAAATTGACAAAACATCAAAGAGGGTCCGGTTGTGTTCGTTTGATGTGCAGATCTATTTCACCGTAAGACGTCGGGTTAGGTCGAAAAGTAATTGATACAATCAGAACACACTTCTGCGCACTAATGGACAAGATAACTGATTGAAGTACCGATAATGTGTTTATTTGAATTTTATTAGGTCATCTACGAGATGAAAGCGAAAACATTTTTATATTTCAGCTAACTTGTTCATAAACTTGTTTGTACACAATTGCGGTGTCTGAATACACTGCATAAAATTATTTCCAACTAGAGTTTCTTTCACAATTATGGCCGTGTAAAATGTTTCGTTTTCTTTTCTTTTCTGCTTCTTTCTCATTACTAATCTCCTAAAACATTTTATGTTCTTGACAATAATAGTGGTCCCAGCCGGGTGACTGTGGTACCCTTTCAGATCCAGCGCCATCTTTATGATAGTGATAAAAGTTACATTGTGTGTTAAGGGTGCGCCGGTCAATGTGTACATTACCCTGAAAGCAAATAACGTTGTGATGGACAGCGCTTTAAGAAAGCTCTTTATTGTATTAACTCCAATAATAGATGCTTTTAATCTTGTTGAGACAACAATTTGACCATTAACATTTTTGTGTGATCACGGTTTCTTCTAAATTAAAAGAATTCACTGCCTTGCCAGGACACATATTATGGATGTCCACGAAGGATGCATGGTTCTGTAGCTGTACTTACATTGTACAGACCTTCTTTATTATATCTATGGTACAGACCCTCTTTTTATCGAGCCCCTTTTATTGAAGCCTGCCGCACTCGCGTCATATGGTGCTGATGGATTTAAAAGGTTCGCCTTTCTTTGTCAAGAGAAAGTTGTTCATCTGGAAGTTTATCTAGATTTTGTTTTGTTTAGATTTCGAACTTTTCTGAGTTGTACTAAATAACTAAACAAGACGCCGTGTAACTCAAAGGTGCTGCGATATTTTATTCATAAGTTTCATTGTTTCTTGAGTGAACTTCGCTTTGTTGAGAGTTTGTTGGGTTGTTGTACGGCGGCGGCGGGCTAACACAACCTACAGCTAAATATTTTATAATGATGGCTTGTTCTTGTATAAAATTACACGCTACTGTTGTATCCTTGAACTCAACAAACAACCTTGACTTTGTGTTTCATATGTTTTTAAATTATAGATGGAATTCGTGCAATAGAACTTCCGGTTTAATTTTCGTAATTAATTATTACTAATCAATTGCTATAAAAGAATAGATAGTGTGTTTATGTAGAACTCATCATGTATTAACTATTTAGTGTAACTACGAGTCTTTAAAATAATTACTTTGTCATACTTGTTGTATGTTTCATTGCATCTGCGAAAAGCTCACAATTTGTGAAACTGTTCTGAACTATTATCTAATGTTATTTAACTACGACGTGTTGCGAGCAGATGTAGTTAACACACGTTGATTTAGTGTTGTAGTTGGACTTAGTTATACCTTAGTATAAGTGCGAAAGCATTTTGTTCAAGTAACAGCTTTACATTGAAAAAGGTATGATCATAAAAGAAAGTATTGGAGAATGTAAGACTGGTCATTCTCCATTCTTCACGCAATCTTAGTCAGCACAAAAGATCAGTTGGACTTTATGTGTGAATGTGGTCGTATTGTGGAGTACGGTCTACTCGCCATCAGATATCTCTTTCCATTAAAACTTTACTGTTTGTCCAACTTTACTGTCCATTAACTTCTACATTATGCTTTCTATCTTTTGTCATCTAAGTTATTTCATTTCATGTCTACTGCCGATAAATCTCCGGTTATAATTTAATAATAAAAACATTAATTTACGCAGACAAATATTGATGTTTATCAACCTGTAGTATCGTGCCGTGCGTAACGACATTACCCGGCTTTACCCGCCCACGTAGCCGAAATTACCCGAAATGACCGGCTGCGTTTAATTGCTGAAACATTAACTTTTATTTTATCATGAAACAGCGCCAATTTCACCCTTTACAAATTGAGGATGTATACTGTTCAGGATTATGACCTGGGTTTGTAGAGCTCCAAGGGGTTTTATGGAGACATAGATGTAGTGAATAACCGTTTCTTATGATTCGGCAATTGATTTTATTATTGTGGTTACTAATTAAAATTCAATAGATGATATCCCACTGACAATTTCGACGTTTGATGTTATAAGGCCTTGATCAAAACATTTTTGTTGATAAAATGTTCACGACAAGAACGCCTTTTCTAAGTCCCTAGAAAATACTATGATAGATAGTCGGGAACCTTTTTTCACATTTTCTAGGTCAAGTTCCAGGCGATATGAATTTGCTTAACTGTCGGCAATATGTCTAGCCCAGATCGGAATTAACGATGGAGCTTCACAAATTGAAGTTTTACTATCCCTCGCATATATCGGAAGGTTTATTAAGCGTTCTTCCTTACGAAGGTAAATAAACATATTGTAGTCTATTCATCATTTTCTTTTTTAGTTGTGTGTAGGTATTCTAAGGAAGATCCAAGAATATTTTGCCAAGTCTTCTCCACTTTCTAACCTTCTACGTTCATTTGTTGAATGAAATCGTTTTTTTTTTTCATTTTTTTTGTGTCTTGTCCAAATAGCTTTTAGTGAAACTTGGCCATCCCCTCTACAAAAATGAATATGAAGTATTTACCTACATGTGTTAGTTCAAACATGTTATCATTATGATGCTATCGATATGAATCTATTATCGACGTTATTATCTATTCAATAGTATTTCCTTAGCCATGTATTATCATGAATTATGGCGAGTGCGCCTGTAGCCGTATATTATAAGTTGTTATTCATAAAGTTTACTGGAGATAAGCTTGTACGGCGGGCGGCGCGGCGTGAGCCTGCTTGATGCGACAAATGGCTGGAGTTTTACTCCACGATAAAAGGGAAATTTATTGTTTTAAGCTTGTCCCAGATTAATATGTATTTTGTTAATCATCTAATTGACTATCGCAAAATATTTCGGTTACACACAGATAACGTTGAATCGAAATTAATTTCGCTACTAAAGTGACGTTTGAATGTTCAATAGAAGCGTCAGTTCTGCACCGATAGTTCATTTTTCTCTATCCATCGGAAGAGTCGGCACAGAATTCAATCATAGACTGGTCGTAAGCGTCCAATCCAGAAGCGTTAGTGTTCTCTGTTGACCTACTGGATAATGGGTTTTCGACCCCACCCCACAGATATTGGCTATTTCTCTCATCAAATTGACAGTGAACGCATCTTCCTACTATATCGCATGTATCGGGTATACATTTTCTTTCCAATGGTTTTACATTGCATGTTTTTTTAATGTTCTTGTATAAATGACTCATAAAATTAATCGCACCTCGGCCGTGTAATAAATAACTTATATCTTCTAATTGATTCCTAATATTGGTTCCAAAAACAGCTTACTCATGTTATGTTGTTTTTCCATTCATATCAGCATGAGAATGGATAAGATATTATTTGATGTCAAAATATATGAAAGCTATATCCAAAGTGAGTGTTTGTTTGTCACTCGGATCACGTAAAGTAGAATCAAGAGAAAAGTTGAGTGATGACTGATCCCACGGGAGCAGACCCCTCTCACACATTTATTTGACTTCATAACTCCGTGAAATTATAATGGATGTACTCTGTGATCAAAATTGCCGGCATTCTAGGCTGTAATCATAGCACCTTAAATGGTTTCTGTTAAGATTTATGTGTATTGTTGAAGAAAGGGGTTTATTGCCTTAGGTTACATCTGTGAAACTTAGTGCTGGCTGCAAACTGGATTTGATCAATGTTCATTGCCCCTGAAAACTCTTTGGCTGTATATTTTATCCAGTAAAATGTCGTAGTGTGGTAGTAAGGACACATGTTTACGAGACGTTGCGTATGTAAAGTGAAGCGGTCAACGCACCGTGGTTTGGGCGCGCGACGCTAACGTGTATCTCAAATTATACGAGGTCATACAGCAAGCCTCCCTAGGGTAATATTGATATAGTCCATCCGGTGTAATGGAATAGATATTTCGAAGCTTCTTATCGACCGTTGAGCTTCAGTTGAAACTTTTAGCATTTTTAGTGGCATACTTACTCTTCTTTATTCGTAAGTAGGCTATAATTTTATGATCTTATGATCCGGAATTTGGTGCTTTACCTGTCCTATTTCTCGACGCCAATACCTTTAACCTTATACTGCCCATCTAATATTTATTTAATACCGTTATCCTGGAATAGCCTACATAAACGATAATTTTATTTGCCGTTTAAAACACAAGGTTGGCACCAGCCAGGAGGTCGTAAACTGAGCGCACCTGTTAATAAGTCTCAAATCTAGCGAGATTTGCCGGTTAATGGCACCATCAAATGTAACCCCTCCAAAGCGCCTGGATTACGAACACTGGAAGCCTGAGTTATCACTTTCACTATATCCTTGAATGTTAATTCGATTGCTTATCTGAAACTTGTGCAGAGCGATGTCGGGGCCAAACTGTGTGCATTGCCCGTGAACGTTTGCTCTCCTCAAAGAGAGATTTTAGATATTTCGCAGACGAGAAGATCCTTCAAAAGTAAACTTAACGGTCGTAGCAGTTTCATCATTCATCTCAATTGTTCGACTAATTCTACAGAGATATTTTTGTCGCGGCGGAGCATTAACAGGCAGTTAGAATCCGTTACAATCTTCGTTGATAATACTGCAGAGATACTCGATCAAGGGCGCAATACGATTGCATTAGCCCCATTAGCTCGCGTGCATCGAATGTCTGGCTCTATACACACAAACCGAATAGCAAACCAGTCGCGGTCTGCAACAATAACACCAAGTAACAAGGTTGCAGCGACCTATTTACCGAAATAAGTCTTCCGAAGCCTATTCACGACCGAGTCAATTCTCTACTGTTTAAAAGAAACAAAAGCTTTAAAATGAAAAGATTTTCGTCCACAGAATACAGAGCAACACAGGGCTGAACAATTTACTCAGCTATGTGTTTTTCGAAACGAACTCACGACCCGGATATACAATCAACTTTGAGATATTCTTTTAGATAGCAATTTCAATATTCCCTAAAATTGAATCCCAAAAAGATAAAATTCCAACCAAATCAGTTACATAAGTGGGGGCGGGGAGTCCGTCGAAAGCTTACGTAAGCTGGTCTGGAAGTTTACCAGTGAAATATAAAGAGCACTTTAATTCATATCTAGTGCTGGCCATGAGTACACCGTGCGTGGTTCGTGTGGCCCGCCGGACGATTCTGCATTTACATATCGGACGCGACAAAACCAGTAACAGCTTTTAAACGATGTGCTAAATTCTAAACGTCCAGAATTATCAGGAAATTACGTTTATTGCGACGAACTGCGAGAATTTAACGTGTGTCCATGAAGCGAGTTCGAATCTTTTAGTGTTTGCTTTGCTGAGGATTATATGAAAGAACGCGTCCGAACCGTATTTGCTTTCAATGATCATGCAAATATGCAAATGTAATCGCGGGGTAATGGAATGGACGTCGTTCGAAAGCTCGGCAAATACTCATCTGGCACCGGACGGTGGTCGCGAGGACTCACCAGCGCCGGCTATCGTCAATATTTACCTTCACGACGATACTGCCATTGGCGCGAACAGACTACCAAAATGGTCTGATATGGGTAAACATCACGCTCCTATATAAAACAACAACACTGGCACTTGAACTACGTTCGTTCACTGGATGCAACTTTTTCGTGTTAGTAGGTTCTCCGAGGGTGTGGAGTGTTCGTGGTGACGTACGCTCGCGTCGGCGTTCGGCACGCAACTAACGGCCGCGCTCGCCACCGCCGGCTTCCAAACACGAAATTCGAGGTCTTTGAAGGCATTAGTGGACAAACACCAGTGGCAAAGGTCATGGTTTTTTCGTGGTTACTCTCTATTGCTACAAATATGTATTTGAAGCGGATTACTGAGATGATATACGCAGCTTTTTCAGTAGCGCGTTATTGTGTAATAATGATATAGGAGCGCTACTCGGACTTTTTGTCTGCCGGAGTTCGTGAAATGTTTTTCGCGATTACAGCTATGATTCTTAAAGTTAATATTGTTATTACCGAAATGGAAAAAGTTTTGACGAACTCTAGCATATTCTCGGCTGTTATGGTATTTTTAGTTGCTTTTATTAAAGGTTTTTCTGAAATGAGATATTCTTCGGATAGTATCCATGAATACTTAAGAACTTAAATTTTCAGTGTTGGCCTTTTCAAATTGCTCTGTGGACTTAAAAAGAGAACTTTAAATCGAGCTCACTGTTATTTTCAATTTTGCAGTTCGGCATTTCATTGTTTACTGAATTTCACGGGATGCAAAAAATACAGTAAAACTTTTAGAGCTGCTCTAATTGCAGGCGCTATTGTAAGTTTTTTCTTTCGGCAGACTTTCTCACTAGTGTTAAATATTTCATTGTTTCCCTATACACTGGTACAATGAAAGAACCGAGAGGATAGAGACTAACGTCGTCATTTTTAATTACACCGCAATTGTGATTGAAACTCCCCTTTTTAACCCCCGACGCAAAAACGACGGGGTGTTATAAGTTTGACGTGTCTGTGTGTGTGTCTGTTTGTTTGTCTGTGGCATCGTAGTAGCCAAACCACCAGATGAATTAGTCGAGAGTGTTCTTAGCTATGTTTTACAAAAATCAGTTCAAGATGGCCGCCGCCACAAAATAGCGGATTACATATTTATTAAACAACTTCCTGAATATGGGTATCAAATGAAAGGACTTGACTAGTAGAATACTACACATCCTAAAACTACCCAAATCGCTTATAGTGTGCCTATAAAATGTGAAGAGTTCTCTCTATTTCTCCAGAATCCCATCATCAGATCCTGATTTGATTATGAGACCACACGGGAAGCACCAGCTTTCAAACAAAAAAAGAACCATCAAAATCGGTTCACCTAGTCGAAAGTTATGAGGTAACAAACACAAAAAAAAAACAGACGAATTGAGAACCTCCTCTTTTTGGAAGTCGGTTGAAAACAGGTATCTATTAACTACGTGTCACCATTTGAAAACTGAATAAAATCTCATTGTGCAGTCGGCAACTCCCCGTTTATCTCTTTCAAAATAGGCAGTGGGCTCCGTTAGCCAATTCAGCGGTGTTTGGCAAGCTGACGACTGACGAGCTTCACGCTACGTTTGTTTGTTTGCAGAGGCTTGCTTGCATGTGTTACCTGTTTTACCTTTCCTCTAATTCTTACGATTTAGAAGGTTCATAATATGTTCTAAAATAGACAAGACAATTTTCTTCTCTCAGTGTTTTTAACCCCCGGCGCAAAAACGAAGGGATGTAATAAGTTTGACGTGTGTGTGTGTGTGTCGCCCGAAAGGGTGAAACGATTTGAATTTTGTTTTATTTTTTGTTTTGAATTAGTCGGGAGTGTACCTAGCTATGTTTGATAAAAATCATTCCAAGATGGCCGGCGCCACAAAATGGCGGATTACATATTTATTCAACCACTCCCTTAACATGGGTGTCAAATAAAAGGGCTTGACTAGAAGAATACTATACACCATGATAAATTAAAAATCCAAGACCGCCACCACAAATTGTTGAATAAACGAATTAATTTCTGTTCAACTTTTAGTACCTACATAGTGTCGGGGATTTTTTATTTTTTTATTTAATTCACTTGTTTTAAATAAAAACAAAAATATTTCTTTATTAAGTTAAAAGTAAAATGTAACGTAAGCAAGTAGCACAGTAGTAGTAAGTTAATTTTGTAAAGTTTTTTTTACTTTCAGTGTTACATTGTGATCATTGAGTTTCTCATTAGTATTTCACACTTTGTGTTGTAGACTTTTATTGTAGGTATGTGCTCAGTGTAAAGAACACCAATGTGAGTTTTTCAATTCATAATTATCTACTTTCTCAACTTTATCTTAGACATCACAGACATCGGTAAAGGAAAACATCGTGAGGGGGAACCTGGACTTGAACTTAGTCAGGAAACGCGTTTAATCCACGTCAAGCGTCAGCGTCATATAAAAAAAAAAAAAAAAAAAAAATATATAGGTATATATAAAATAAAATATATGAAAAAATCATGCTGGACCAGATGTTATCTCACTTTAACTCAAATGGGATTTTGCACAGTCAGCAGTTTGGATTCACGAAGGGCAGATCGACAACGGACGCGGGAGTTAAACTTATCACTCACATTTTGGAATCCTGGGAGAAGTCCCAAGATGCCATTGGCATTTTCTGTGATCTCTCTAAAGCGTTTGACTGCGTGGACCACAACACACTGATGTGTAAATTACACCACTACGGAATTCGTGGTTAAGCTGCTGATCTGGTTCTTTCTTATCTATCAAACAGGCAGCAAAAAGTAAATGTAAATGGGGCGACGTCCTCCGGGTCTCTAGTCAAGATAGGCGTGCCCCAAGGTTCAATTCTCGGTCCTTTCCTATTTCTTGTGTACATTAATGATCTCCCTTATATGATGGCCAAATTATCAGATATAATTTTATTTGCTGATGACACCTCGCTAATTTTTAAAATAAATAGAAAGGATACGCTTGTCCAACATGTTAACGAAAGTCTAACCGTTCTCTCAAAATGGTTCGCTGCTAATAATCTTTTATTGAATGCAAGCAAAACTAAGTGTTTAAGATTCTCCTTACCAAATGTACCACAACGTGATCTTAATTTAAATCTTGACGGCAATAAACTTGATGTTATAGCGGAAACTGTATTCTTAGGGATTACTATAGATTCAAAATTACAGTGGGGCGCACACATTAGAACTCTTTCAGGTAGGTTAAGCTCAGCTGCATATGCAGTTAGGAAAATAAGGCAGTTAACGGATGTAGCCACAGCTAGGTTAGTTTACTATGCTTATTTCCACAGTATTATGTCTTACGGCATCCTGCTGTGGGGATCAGCAGCAGACGTTGACTCCATTTTTATACTACAAAAAAGGGCAGTCCGCGCGATTTATAAAATGGGTCCTCGCGAGTCACTCAGAGAAAAATTCAAAGAGATCGATATACTAACTCTGCCTTCACTTTATATCTTTGAATGTATTTTATATGTCCGTAAAAATCGAGGGCTTTTCAAAATTAGAAGCGACTTCCACAATAAAAATACACGCAGTAAACATGAAATTGTAATACCTAAATTCAGATTAACAAAAACTAGCAAGTCTTTTATTATAAACAGTATACGCTTTTATAACAAGTTGCCAAAGTCAGTTCTAGAACTGACCGATGGAAAGTTCAAGAACTATATTAAACGTGTCCTTATGAAAAAAGCATATTACAAAATCAAGGACTACGTTGATGACAAAGAAGTTTGGCTATGATTCCTTCTGCGCATGCGGCTTCCCTGGTAGCTCATAAACGGCACAGATTTGTGGATGTCTCTAACTATTCTCAATCTCATTATTCTTTTTCTTTTGATTCAGATTATTACAGTAGTTTTCAAATCATTTTTTCTCATATTTTGCTCAAAATAGTTACAGCACTGATGACAATCTTTGTGTCACTTGTTTAATTTAGTTCTTTAATTAAATATTCTTTTTATTTACTTACCTTTGTATAGATGCTTTTTTACCTATTATTTGTGAATGAGTGAACATTGAAGGCCTTTTAGATTCCCGGATGCTGTTTAACTTTTGTTAAATATTCCTTTTGTTTTACATTTTTTGTATAGCAAGCAACGACCTTTTGTCGGGCCTACGCTGTCCCCCCATACTTTAGTACTAATGCTGTAATGAAACATAATAATATTGTAATACCAAATGATTTGAAAAGAGTAACCATGGAGTTTCTTGCCGGTTCTTCTCCATGGAATCGACCAACGCGAACCGTGCACCTTTTTCGACGTTTTATAAGTGCCCATCCAGGCCTATGTGAAATAAAATATTTTGATTTTTGATTTTGAAAGCGAGTGCGATGACACTGGTGACGGATGCTAGTGTCGTCTCTGCATGAGACACTTTTACCTGGCACTGTTATACTCGTAATTATGGAACGAAATTATTCTTATTACTATAATTATGCAAACCTGGTAATATTTTTTCAAATTATCAGGTTTTTACAGCATGTGTTGCTAGATATTCACACGTAAATCTTTCGTTAATAAAGCAAAGTACACAGCTAACTAGTGAGTGCGATTCCTTTTTGCTCGCAGTTCCCGACGGAGAGTTTAATCCCGTGTGTCCGGGCCGGCACATAAATCGCCGCTAGGTGTCGCGCGCTGCAGATTACGCTAACTAACATTATCCTATTGTGCGCCAACCAACGAATATATTTTGGACAATACACTTTGACTCGGGAATAATTGGACTCTTCTGGTCTGTGAGTGCGTGATACGAATAGAGAAGAGTTTTGGTAGTTCGGGAAGCTTATTAAGCCAAGTAGAAGAATAGAAAGAAAATACATTTATTTGGCACACGCCACAAGTGCACACAGTATATATAAAAAACCAAAAACAAAAATACTTTAAACAAAACAAACAAAAAAATAATTAAAAAATAAACAGTGTGACACTGTGTGCTTCACGGCTGCCCAGTTCAGCAAAATGCCGGACTAGTGCCCGACGCTGTTTTTCAACTGGTTTGTCTTTTCAAAATATATATTTAGGAACACAGATATTCAGTAATCCAATCGAAATAAACGCACACTACCTTAAGAATATGTTTGATTTATAAATTACTAGCTTCTGCCAGCGGCTTCGCCCGCGTGAAGTTTGATAATTGTCCCATGGGATCTTACTACCGGGATAAAAAGTATCCTATGTGTTAATCCAGGTTATTAACTATCTGTGTGCAAAATTTCATCCAAATCCGTTCAGTAGTTTTTTCGTGAAAGAGTAACAAACATACATCCATCCTCACAAACTTTCGCATTTATAATATTAGTAGGATTAGTAGGAAGTAGGATGTTGAGATTACGTTTGTATGAACTACGCATGCTCCACCGGCCCCTTAACGAAACTATCATTACTATAAGCCATTAGTGTCCCACTGCAGGGCGAAAGTCTCCCTACCCTCTTACTACTTTTACCTAAACTGAAGTTTTTAAAATTGTTGTTGTTTTTTTAAACTATTCTGAAACAATTTTCTTTTTTCTTCATCAAACGGATGTGCACAATATTATGAAATGCAAGTTGGAAACGTCGCGACTGTATTTTCAAGAGAATTCCGCAGAGTAATGAAAGAATATCGTACAAATGACCCGCTTTGTATTTTCTGCCTTTAATTTCTTATGTTTTCTCTTGAAATATTATTTAAGACCTTTTGTTTATGCTAGGCATTGTTTATATTTGGAAGACTTCAGGCGTTTGATCACATTTTTCATCTGGAATTAATCAAATTTTTCCTCAAATAGTTCTGGCATAAAAAGCGGGCAAGAATTTTAGAAATTTTCGCACATAAAGATTGATAGTCGTGGCGGGGGTTTTTATTACCATCCAACGATAGTCACAGGTTTGCTGTAGTATGATGTGGGTGGTTACCTGCAGTGACGTCACACTTTGTGGTCACAGTCCATTTGAATCGGATGGATCCGGTAAAACGTGAAAGCTCAGCAGCATTTATATTTCGGGATACCACCGTGCACCGGTGTGTCTGGTTTCCAATCGTTAATATCGATCGAGTCTTATCGATAAGTCGCGATCGCGCTTTATTTTTATCTCTAAAACATCGAATCAATTCGGATCTTGGGAGACATCTGTGGAATGTTTATTTTTGATATTAGTTTATTTTTAGGTGTTATAGCTTTAGTTCAGGTGTTTGTTTTCATGATATTGATATCACATCGTTTGATTGGGCTTTCACGGCTTGTGTGTCCTTTGTCTGCGAGTATACGTATATTTATCTGATTATATTTACTTGTTTTTCTTGTGCAAATAGAGAAGAAGAACATGATGAATTACTTGAATGACTGTGAAATCTAAATACACAACAAATTGTGCTTTTTACAATAATGCTGGGTACGTTGGGGATGAAATTTAAACTTTAATATTCTGTAAATTTTATGTTTCTTCTTAGTGTAGTAGTAGTCTTATCTCTTGGGTATATTCTACAAGACTAGTTCCCAAGTAACCACAGTACTAGTTACTTGTTGAAAGTGAATTCCGCCCACACTGTCACCTCGGAGTTTTGCTCCTCGACAGAGTTTCATTAGTTGAGTAAATCAGAGGTGTGCTACGATCAGTTATTTGATGTTGACTGGAAACTGAGCACCGTGTGTTGGTGGGGTAAAAGCTATCCCAGTGTTTTGTAGTTTTGTTGGTTTTACTAACAGCAATGAATTTTAGTGTCATGTAACGGTTACATATTTGTTGAATTTGTCCCTGTTAGGCTAATATTGGGGAAAACGGCTCGTTTCCTGAAATCGAGTAAAGATGAACTCTGAACATTATCAGCTGGTTATGGCTATGGCTGGGCAAAAACATTTTGCTAGATTACTGTTACAGTTGCGAAAATACCGATAACGTTTTATAGTTTTAGTGTACCGACATCACAGCTGCACCCATCTGGATATTTATTATTAGATACTACTGATAACTCCCACGTTATAAATGCGTTTGACTATTCATAGTTGAAGACTCACTCTTTCAGGAATTTCTTGTTCATAGTGTCAGCATTTTATACATTGCTATATTTCTGTATTCAGCCGACCAAATATCTTGTCTACTTTATCTAAGAAACAGAAAAGCGTATAGAAGGTTCACCATAAACTTGTGAATGTTTCAGCACTGCCCGAACGAACTTACGAAATCACACACATAAGAGCACTCAAATCTGTATAATTTTTTCAAAACTTCTGCACTCTTTATACAATATGCATGGTCGCGAAAACAGCCTAACGACATATCTTGTAATAGTATACTCAGATGATCTAGTGACCTTTGACTACCTAAGTCTCATCTATCGGAAAGGTCGCCAACAAATAGGTCAGTACGAAAGTAGCTCAGGTTGGTTGGGAGACCTCACTCTTAAATTTTGTAACACCTGAAACTTTCAGCTTGCACTTTAGCTTTTGTCCCCTGTACAATTATTACCTACACATTATTCAAGTTAGCGGGTAAAGGCAGCTTTGTTTTAAAAAAAAACTTGGGAGTAATTTGCACACTGAAAGTACATTAATACGAACCCGTATAACGCTCTGGTGGGTAAAGCAATTATAAAAACGTATGTGGTGCCAAGGTAGTGCTACTGGGGATATGTTGTATATGTTGTTGTTGATAATTATATGAGTTAATTATATGAGATGTAGTACATTTTTTTTTGTACGAACGACTCTTTGATTATGTCTACAGTAGTGATGATTTAACTTCATCATCATCATCGTCACTGTTGTGTTCTTATCCTAATGTATGTTCGGTTGGCGCAGCATGTCTCCGACTTCCATACTTCTCAGTAGTCAGCTTTTTCTTGCTATCACCTTTCCACACGGTCATCCATCGTTTCGATGGTCTTCCCTTGTTCAGATAACAATCAAGTGAACAAGGGCTATTTCCGTTATTTTCCCACTTCAAGCGAATATTTTCCTCTATTCCAATCAAACCCACGCAATAAATAAAAAAAAGCTACGTTGAAAAGTTCGTGTTAATCGTCAGTTCAGATCGTGCTGCAACACCTGCGCTATTTGTGCACTCATCAATCTCGTGTACGTGATCTGAATGCTGCGATGTTCATCCCACAGCCCACAGCTCTATACGCTAATATTCCGCTTTTAGAACTGCTTTTGTTTAATGATTGATTGAAAGGTAGATTCAGAGTAAATTCGTGTGATGGTTTCATTACTTATGTTATAGTTATGTGTTGGACTTCCTATTTATAATAAAGGAAAGATAAAAGCTAAGTTTTGACGTTATGGAAATATGCAAATTAATCAATCGTTAAAACGGATGTTACTTTCACTACACTTAGTTGAGTAGAAGAGGTCGCCCAAGTCATTATAAAATCCGCATTTGTTCCGTTTGTGTGTACAAGAGTTTAAATAAATAAATAAAGAATGATACAAGAATCAAATGAACACCGCCACCTTATGAAGTGATAATATATTCAAAAAGTAAATTCAGAAGCCGTTCACAGACCATAAATTATATCTACGTACCTGCCGCCAGTACCGAAATGACACCAAACGCGAGGGTTGAAAGCAGAAAGGGAAAACTAAAACATAAAGAGTATGAACCGCCAAAACTGGCAGTCCTGAATAAACAGCTTACAAAGGAGGCGGCCGCTGCGAAACAAAGCGATATTTTGACATTCAGAATATCTTACTTTGATGATATCATGGTGCCTACAACGAAAATTTAAATGAATGTGTACCTTCGCGCTGGTCTTGAGAAGCTGCGCCTTTTACCTCAGCATTTTCTTTTAACTTGTACGTCGAAGCTGCATATTTTTCGCTGTAATACATGTGACGACAAAAGTTCGTTCATTTTTATTATTAACATTAACTTCTCCTTTTATATCCTCTATATTTCTTTAAATACTTTCCATTAAAACATAAAACCAGAATAACGATCTAAACTTGGCTTGTTATCTGTTGGTATCTGTTGCCTGTTGATTATAGGGTGTTGGATCAAGGTCCCTTGGTTCGTAAGCTCAAGGCCGCTAGTGTTCTGGCCTTCGCTGCAACATCAGCAATGAAGCCCAATTACTTGCGTTTTTGTATGTTGTCAGCTTCTTTTCCCTCGAGTGGGATCCTTGATTATAACCTTGGGGATTTCATCAAAATTATTTCATTATCGTTTATTGTATGAGACAGGAAATACTCGCGAAATTGTGCTTAATGAAGTGAACGTTGCAGCGAGAGTGTCGATGGCTTAGGGATGAATGGGATGATTGATGTTTTAGTGATTAACTGTCCAGAGAGCTCACAATTTCCACGGGGACAAATTTTTGGTCTAATTTGTAGGTAACTTTAGTTTCTAAGAAATAAAAAGAATAGGTATCTGAGAATCTTATATACAGAGGTGCGTGTACACATGTAAAATACATACACTGTTTAAGGTTTACGTGTTTTTCGTAGCAAGCGGGGATGTAGAACATAAAACTTTCAGACTACACCTATTTATGAATTTATAGCTGTTTATATTTTTTATCCTCGTACACTAAACAGAAAAGTCAAGGTTACGCCTTCGAACAAAACTTAGGCGATCCTGAATATTTTAGTGTTCCGATTACGTTTAGTATCAAATATCTTCCAAATGTTTGTTTTCGAAGTGTTTTTATAGCAAAAACCTCAAAATATTTTGGTTGTTTATAAATCTCTAATAATTTAGTAGTAAAGGCCCGGCGTATAAGTACTTGAGAATTTTGTTAGGCAGTCTTGTGGGCCCCAAATGCTTTCAAGCTGTGTTTGCAAGAGTGACTGGACTACAATACGCCACGCAGCCCGTGCGTGTTGCCAGTGGCCACATGTCGTCGTTTTTTTACGTTTCCTCACGATTTTTTCCGGATCTCTATCTGGTATATTTACTTCGTGGCCACAATCTTCGAATTAACTTGTCGAACATTCCAGTGATTTCTATGTTTGCTGACAGAAAGCTGCCTACATTTGACGGCGGTTAGCAGTCAATGACTTGTGAATAATATAGAACCTTGTAGAATTTATTACCCAAGAGAGTACAACTTGTATTAATTGCTTCGTGGGTAGTTTATAATGGAGGGGCAGTTGGCTGTTACCGAGCTTAGATTCATACTTGAAGGATCTTAGTTGATTTATGCCTGTTTTAACCAATAATATATTTACCATATGCATATTGAGCTGTTGTATTGTCAATTCTCGATGCTGAACCGGGTTTTAAATATACAACCATTTTTATTTAGCGATTCGTTTAGCTGACGACCGACGGTTAGAACCGGCCATTAGATTTATGAGGTTAGTGGTCTTTGTCTAAAACTGCGATGACTTACAGTGCTTTAATTAGGTTCAAAGTATTTTCTCTTAAGATAATAAATCTTTGTTAGTTTTCGAGACAATATTGTGCTAACTTTACTTCTCAGCAGATGGTAGCCATTTATTTACTTTTCCTGTTATCTGTAAACAGTATGGATTGGCATTGTTAAGGGAGATTAATGATGTAGACAAATAGGCTATTAAGAGAAGTAAAGAGATACTTCCCTGCTGTAGGAGCTCGTATGGATTTTCTGTTAAATCGGCTTAGATGTATGGTGCAGTGGAATGAGCTTCACTCCTTATTTTCTCTAACGAACTCGCTCGGCTGACCGCTAATTTATTCAGGATTATATTTTGTTTTAAAATAGAGTATATTTTTCCATGCGTTCTCGTGTTTTAACTGCTAAACTCCACTACTTTTAATTAAGTTACTTTAGTAGCACTGCGGTTTGACTCATGCAAAAAATCTAATTTTCACAGCGAATACAAACAAAGGCTTGTTAATTAGTCAAAGGTTGGTCCTTCACTGTTTCCGTGCCTACATTCCATGTCAAGCCTAACATTTCAAACTTCTTTGCAAATATTTTGGCAAGCCTCCTGCGCCAGGTGTTCAGAACGATAGTTATTCATATTTACGTTCTCAATACGCTTCCATTCATCTCACGATACTATTCTTTATCAATTTACGTTAATATATAGTGTAGTGGAGCATCTGTGGCGCTTGGCATTCGCTCCCTGGCTGCGGTCCAGGGACGTTCGATGTTAATGTCAAGAACACTGTGACACTTGCGTGATTACCCTGATGTTTAGGGATCATAGTGCACGCATGGATTAGCTTTAAAGTTGTTGGGAAAGCTTCGATTACGGAGAAGTTGGATAAAAGTTTCAATCACATGAACGTGGTAATCATTTTTGGGAACTTTCGTTGGAAGTCTGTCTCTAGCTAACAGATATGCATATGTTACAGCTTAGTACTCAAATTCAGATCTGCGTGAAACACAAAAAGTCCCAAATTCTCTCTGCGAATATTTTCAAGCCTTGCTGTTTTTTAGTCATGTTTCTTTTGTGACCTAGATGAGTTGGGTAATATTTCAATTGTCAAAAGCGGATAAAATTCTCCCGAATATGATTAATATTTAATTCCACATGCGTCTCTTGGTACTACACTCGCCATTTACAATTTGTCTAAAATGTTTTTGTATATTATATGTAAGAGAAAGGAATGACAAAAACAAATAAGCAACGTCCTCTGCTTAAACTTAAACTTGAGCTTCAAGGCTGAAGGCTATAGAACAGAAACACGCCAAAACAATAAATATTCCGCCATAACAAATAGCTTAAACATCCTTTGGCTTCGTCTCAGAGAAATAAAAAGTGTGCTCCACAAGCGTGGTCCACTTATGTTGCCAAGTGTCACATAATAGGTCAAGAGCAAACTTAAGTTAGTTCGCTGTAGAATGGCCCCTCAGCAGTCGTGGATGGAGGAACGAGGATGGAAACTAAAACTAAACCTCTAATGTTACCAGACTGATTGCTTTACTAAAACATTGAAACTTCTTTGAGAATTCTCTTACATATGCATGAGAATTGTTTCAATTTTAGATTCATCACTATTGTCGAGAGGGTTTCATTCAACAATGATATTGTTTTGACTGAAACATATTTCTGGGAAAACGATAACATCATTCGTTAAGAAACCTAGACAGCATTGATTCGATAAAGTTGACTTTTCACAAGACTATTAATCTATCTTAATCAAACACACACATATTCAGTAGTTCATTGTAGAACAATAACAAGAAGAAAATAAATTGGGAAAATAAAAGAGTACCTGAAACATACTTTATGAATATTTACCGACACAATGTCGTACCAAAGAAATGTGAGTAAAGTGCGTCTCGGCTGGAATTATGTTTGTTGTAGTGAGGCGGTGTAATTGGAATTCTTTTTTTGTGAGATAGTCGTATATTGTAACTCGGGGCCATTAGGTTCCTTGGATCACTAATTTTGTGATTCTTCTCAAATAACAGCCTGCTCGCAGCGTCTTTAATGGCTCATAAACTTACTATGTTACCCATTGTGGTCGATGTGACAAGATGTTCTTTTCATTTATGGTGTATGTACTTCGCTGCTTCACTACCAGCTAATAAATAACTGTACTTTTTGTTTCAGGTAAGTTCCACTAATTCAATACACCGGCAGCATGCAGAAGACATGTCCACGTTGGAGGACAAGCCAGGTTTGATTGCACAATGCACATTACTTCGGGCGCTGTTCTCAAAGACACGATAGATCATGTTCAGCTGAAATTAGTGCTGGCTGCGTGCCATTTTACACTACCAGTGCTAATATGCAATCTTCAGTGTCCGCTATTAATCTAAGTAAAGCTTTCAAAGTTATAGACGAACAGATTAAACTCTGAAGGTTAATTAAAATAAAGACCCCAAACATTACCTACATACAATGTAATCTCGTAAACAAACTCGTAAGTTTCTAATTAAGATCAACGAGTGTCCAAATTGCTGAACATTTAATAGAACAAGTAAAGACACTTCATAAACAGCACGTGTTCGCGCGTCCTCGGCGGATGTCATTCAGCTACTCTCCCGAATAAACTGGACGATAAAGCCCACATGTCTACCGGGGACTATTAAAAACTTGCCTGGTAAGCCGCGACACACTTCGACGCTACAAAATTTCACGATCACGACCCTTTTGACGAATGAAATAAGGGCTACAATCCCGTGGCAGGGTGGAGGTATGGAATGGTAAGACAGTGACCTCCAACAGGCATGGTGTTCGCCCTTGGCACGGTGCCAGCCGTAACAGCCAATGTCAATGGCATGAGCCAAATGCCATGCTCACTTTCGGCGTTTTATCGCGCCCCGGCTGGGACTGTACTGGCAGAATTGGTTCCTTGTTGTAGCTAAATGTTCAGTTATATGGTTGTGTTACGTGTGTTCGTCCTTCGGGCGCTTCAATGTTCGCAATTGATGGTCATAGCATAAATTGATGGTCATAGTACAGTTGTTTGTAAGATTTTCCCCCTAGAAGGTTTATTTTAATAATGCCTAACTATAATTATCATTTTAGAATGATAAAAGTTAAACTTGCGTACTTTACAATAGACTTTATATTTGAACATTCGTTTTCAATGTATTTCTGTTGAAAATGTATTGTCACAAAATCTGTGAAACTAATGTCTCTCAATATTTCCCCTTTACAACCCGGAAGGTGGGACGTGTCTTCGCCTACAAATGTGAAGGTAAATTCCCATTGCAAATTGACCTATAGTAGATGGCACGTGCGTTGAAATATGCAGCATATCTGAAGGCTCTATTATGTACATGTGCCTTTCGATTTCTCTCACGAGTGACGGGATTTATTTGACTTGGGCTTCAATTGTAAAATAGTGGCTGAAAATTTGTCTTCGCGGATTTTGCGGAGCTTATGACCAAATGTACAACTACGTTATAATTTACGTTGCAGACTGTCCAAGTCTCCATGCCAATTTATCGTAATTTAAAAAAAACACATTATACGTTCTCTACTAATATGTATAACCCCTAGCAAGTGTTCGCTTACCAGGAAAGATGTGAAGGACAACTTATTCAATAAAACCTGAAGGGCTCCGTGGAATCGATAGTCAATAATAATTTTATCAGGTTTGATTGATAAGTGGAGGTCGTCCATCAGAAGGTCAGGATGTCGACGTCCCCCATGTATTTGTCGCGGGAGCCACCACGAGCCAACGCATTTTATTACGCCGCCATATCTTTACTGTCGATCGGCAAACCGTCATAAAAGACGCGATAACAACTGTTTATGTAGCTGCACAGTATTTCTGTGTGCGTATCATAAAAACGTTATGGGTTCGAATCTGTTTATTGAGTTTTTGGAAAAGTTTCCGCACTTTTTCACCATTGAAATATGTGGGCGTATCGACCTACGTACGATGTTCGCTTGGCAAACTTATTGATGTGAGTTCGATTGCTATATCGGCTCCAATATCTTTAGGGCATACTTCAAATATTTGTACAGCCATTTTTTCCTACTTTATAGATATTTGTTCCGAGCTCAGTGGTTTGTGTATGAGATTTGTTTGTTATGCCATCCGCGAGCGGGTGCGTTACGCGTATCTTTGCGTTGTCACGAGTGAGCCTCGTTCATTTGTTTATTGTCGAGGGAAATTTCAGGTCAACGACCCCCTTTTTACCGTCTGTAATTTCTGAGCAGTTCGGTATGAATAAGAAATGCATGTCGGGTTAAGAACTGTAATCGTGCGTTTGTTGTGAAAAATTGCGCGGCAGTATGAGAGCCTCGGTGACCCATTTCGCCTCTTGCCTCGAGACTTGCGTGTGTGCGCTATAAGCGCATACGTTTTATGTTTTATTGCCGTATTAGCAGCCAAATAAGTAATACAACTCGCATAAAGAACCTATTGTTGCTCGTTATGACTACATTTTATGAACAAGACTCAAGTCGACAAGTATTTTTCCTGCCGTTTTATACAGATTCCCGTGAAACAAATCTAATTTGGTGGCCATTTAATTTTTCCATCATAAAACCGGATGGGGGTGTTTTTTACACAATATTGTCTCACCGGAAGCCAGCCGCCCGCCCTAATCGCCATCAAACAGCTGTTTACGGTCCGCCCTGCGCCATTCTCATCAAAATACCTTTTGGTCGTTACGGCTGCTCTTTTGATCTCAGTATTTATTGTGTTGCCATATTAAATGAGACGCGAAATCAGTAAGGAGGGTGAGATGTAATTGAATTCTGAAATAAATGATTAAATTATCCTGTTTATACAATATTGGATTGAACATGTAACCGCTTATTGAGGGGACGAATAGAAAGACGCCGTTTATGAGATGTTTTATGTATCGCGAGTGTTACTTAAACGGATCAGACGAATTGAATGAATGGAAATGTTGAACAGAATGTATGCTTCACGCAGCGTCTCCTCGAGGGCGAGCATGTTAATGTGCTCTTTTGTACTTTTATTTTTCGACAAGGAAAACTCTAGACTTTCATTGTAATCGTACAAGTAGCGCGCCCCTGCTTCGCACGGTCTTGACAAAACATCGAGATTTCCCTATTGTAATGATCAGCGTTCATCATATCTCTTAACTTTAACCAGCGTTTATGAATTACCCAAAAATATGTAAGCTTAATATAATGCACTGAACTGGCGTTCCATTCCGTCCCGTTACATATCTGTATTAAAATTAAATGCTTGCTATAAAATTAGCCAGTCCCCAACAAGTACAAACCTCTAGAACCTGGCAAGTTCCACGTGTGCCAGTTAGCGGTTTACTTTACATAACGTTGCCACTAACTTGGCGCGCCAAACTAAGTTGAAACAGCCTACAATATGCTTTGCGAAAATATTTTGTCCAAAAATAAACCTAACCATGTCGGCTCTGTGGTTTCCTTGGTCCATGCAAACACAGAATTTTAAATTAGACTGGTGTTACGCTAAAAGTGTCACGAATTTTGTCCTAATTTAATTCTAGAAATGTATGTGTCGTAGAGGATAGGATTAAGTTTGACCTACCCGACCGTTTCGCTTGCGAAAGACGAAACGTAATATTTAGATAACAGTATTAGCAACGTCAATTGATGTCATCTAGATTTTAATGAGGATCGTGATCGTGGACTGGTCCACGTGTGGTGGTGGGTATCCGGTATAAAGTAAACCTTGAATAGCAGCTAGGGAAGAAAGACACTCCATGACCTTGACGGTGACTTTTTGTGTAGAACTATGAATTATTAAAAATAACCTAGATATAAGAGTAAACAACTACAGACTGGCCTTGACCCCATCCCTAGAAGGATCGATTCTCAGATTGCAATCTTAATAGAAATTGTTTTTTTCAGATTTCTCTCCTCACAAAAATAAACTATCGCGAGATAATAATCTATGTGATGACCTACGTTTATATAATACATTGGTATTCAACGAGCGAGCCTCCTCTCGTTAGCCGCGGCTGATTTGCTCGTTTTTGCACAGAACATGCATGTTTGAAGATATAGAAATGACGGAAATATGCTCGTAAATTCGGAAGGTTTTTTCAAGGGGAATTTGTCGAGACTTAGGTAAGGTCAGGGTAATTCATTTTTGAAAATTGACTACGGCCTGTCAGTTTATTCATTCATGTCACAATTTACTGTCGATCTTTAACAGTTGTATATGTCACTGTAAAATTGACAAACACGTTATATTTTAATATAACGTCGATACTTTTCTGTCCCACGATGAGAAAGAAATTGTTGTGATTATAATATCGATCAACCAACTTAGATGAAAGTTTTTCGTATTAGAATGCAGAAGCTAGGCTTATTAAATATTTAGTACACCAAGACCAGATATGACAACCAAGGTACCTTACCTTGGTTATCATATCTGCCATATTTCTACGCTCCCTGTCCATCCGACGCCATCGCCACCACAGTTGAAACAGCGCCTGCGGGCTTTTTGTCCTCCCCGATGCTGCTTTTATCCTAGCATTTTTTCCAACCGCAATGTATGTTTTCATTATACTTGGTAGTGATTACTTAGGCCACGAAATGAAGTAACAATGGAAAGGGTATTATTGGAAAGGTTATTTATAACCATTTTTATTTTATGTATTTCATGGTTCGAGGAAAAAGGAACAATGCTGAAAGAATAGATGAATGAAAATTCAGTTTTTCCTTATTATATTTCGTTAGCAAGTTTGTTATTTTAATTTTCTTTGAAACCAAGAAAACTGTTATCAAGTTAAAGCGACCTGAATCAATTACTAGTAATGTCTACCGTAAAGTGTGAATCACAAACCTGTTTATAGACGTCAACATTTTAAAGTAATTCATTTTGATAAACAAAATCTTTCAAATAAATCTGAATTGTTCGTATTAGCAACACCTGAAAGTAACTTCTTAAATACCAAAATCAATGTGTAAGTATTCGGATAGCATAAACATCCATTCCCTTGACTATACCCCTGATAGTGCTGTGGGCCCCTGACCATGTCCCTGATGGTTCGGTGGGAAGTGGGTACTATGTATAGCCACGACTTTCAGTGGCTACAAATTATTGTGAATTTGAATTTGCATGTCCTAAACATGACTTCTTGAATAGAAAAATCAATGTAGTGCAAGTATGCTAGTTCCATCGATCGTCCGACATTCCGTGGCTATGAATTCGTAGCAATTCTGTGGCAGTGAGCCGCTCCGCGCATACTCAATGCACGATCGGAGGCACAGTACACATACTACAGTATTTCGACTAGGAACAAATGATCGATATCGGCTCACACACCTCTAGCAAAGCGTTAACAAGTTGAGTTAGTAACGAATTGTAAGGATGCTTCAGGTAACAGGTTAAGGATGACGCACGCTAGACCGTGCCGGGTCCGAGCCTAGTGTCGACCGTGTAATTTAGTATGGACACACTCACGCTTCCGAGCCGCTATCGAACAACGGATAATGGAGTGTGCTACAGCCGACACTCGGCTCGGGCCCGGCACGGTCTAGCGTGCGTCATCCTTAACATCTAAAGTCGGGGCTGTCACATCGAGAAAAGTGGTAACGTTTAATGTGTGTAGTGCAACATAAGTTTACTTGACCACCCCAACACTCGCATTTGATTTCGCGCAAAATGGCCTAGTTGGTTTACTGGTTTATATGCATACTGGGCTAGAAGTGCCGGTACAATCTGCACTAACATTGTCTCGACTGATTGATATTCCTGCCCTTGGGGACGCAGCGCTGCTATTTCATTTAACGAGTCATTATATTTAAATTGATTTTATCGAATCAGTATTTACTTTGTACAGTTGTGTAAATGTCTTCTAATATGCAGTTACACTTGATAACCTTGCGTCTGAATATGCTTAAATGTCATATGCACTTTGTTTATTACTCTAACTCAAAGCATTTATTTTATGAAACTATTTATACTCAATTTTGATCTTATTAATCAGAAAGTTGAAGCTACTCGTAGTTACCTAATCCTCAAGCTTGTTGCCTGTTACAAAACCAAGTCTCTATGGAGCGAACAGGCTAGAAATTCCAAGGACACTGTTTAATCCAAATTCAATGTAGGTATTAGAGATTTCTTAAGACCTGAAATGACTACACTATGAAACTTTGAAATTGTATCCTGCTCGCAAAAGTTTATAGTAAAATGTGTTTTCGATCGTAAACCGTTTTTTGTCATATTCCTAGGGTTAGAACACCTCAGGACTTACATAAGAAAAGAAACCAAGCCCAAACATTTTCCGTTCAACTACATCTCATAAAATGTCTTTATTGCTCAGTCTAGGTTCTTTATTCACCGACAGAATGCTGGCCTTTACCTGAATGGCCTTAACCAAGTCATCGAACTTCGTCCATTTCTCTCGTACTCTCGTATTCAGGCACACCTAGCGCTATTTCTGCCTGGCCCCTAACCCCTTTGGGGCGCTCAATATAACCCTAATAAAGATAACGAGTTTCCTTCAAAACAACGCCGGAGATGTTTTTCTTGTCTCGTCTGCTTTGCTATGGAGATTTGTAGATGAGCTGGTTTTCTTATATTTAAAACGAGGAGTTAAAAATGTCTTTATTAATTTCTTTACATATTAATTACAGTTTTAAATATTTCTTAATAAAACTAAGTACAAAAAAAAACTTTTCAAAATAAATAATTAAAAAACTACCAACTAAAAATTATTAGAAATTTGTTGTTAGTAACCTCAATATTCATGTTTATTACTTAGCGACATAGATTTTTGTTTTCACACGAATTTATTAAAACTTAAGCATAGTAAATTCATTACGATTTTTTGCCAGATGAACGAGGTAGTGTATAGGGAAATCGCCTTTTAAAGAAACAGAAGATATTGACAATTTATTCTAAACAAGAGACGCTTCAGTGGCTTTACCTGTTGGCCAGCCATGTTACAACAGAATACAAAAAAACACGTCCAAACACCTCATGTAAAACTGCGATAGCGGAATCGCAATTTCGCAACCACACACTGAAAAGTACAATTTCAGAAAGACTCCACAAGCTTATACATATTTTTTTTGGTTGTTTTTTATGTTTCGCGATTGTTCGTGGTCCTTCTGTACACTTCTATATTTCTTTCTCACTCGGATGTTACATAACAGAATTTGTTGTTAGTTACGTAAGACCTTTACTGCCCTTCGCACATAAATATTGGATTTAAGACAAGTTTTGACATCGGGTAGTATCGCCAGGTTTTCGTTTATATAAATTATTGTGTCATTTGTTCGTAGGACCAGGTGTTTCGAGTTTTATATCTGCTTGTTATTTGTTTATTATGGGATAAATAACATTAATGTTTCCGCATACATTACTATTTTCCCTAATTTTTCCCTTTCCTTATTAACAAAATGATGAAATAGATGAAATTTACAAATCTCGAAGTTTCTCACTGGATGGTTCTATTGTAGTTTAGTAATAAATTTCGCTGCCCACTATTCGTTCTGCTTTCCAGTCCTATAATAAAAGTTGTTTAATTCTCTCGCGAGCACCGAATAGTTTCTTTACCTACTTCTTACTTCGAATGCTTCGGAATTTACCTTTTAATATTTCAAGCATGAAGTTGCTCGCTTTTTGTTTGGAATCTTAATTTATTATAATTTATAAAGTATTTCAATACATTACCTTTGTGCAAGAAGTTATTTCGATACTTTGTGAGTTTTGTATTAAAAGCAAAACATCCAGAAAAGGGCATGTTTTTGTTTATATTTTTGTTCGCTTCGGTAACTTGTTTCTTTGTGTAGATGCCCAAAATAAATTGAATCATAAACGAGTGGCCTTTTCACGTCTGCTATTTTCTTACTTATTTTTAGGCTACACGCTATGTACCGTGTCCGGTAAGAGATCCCATCGGCGAAATTTATGAACTTCTACTCGAACTTTCATTTATCTTCAATTTTTACCTTCTATAGGGGGTGAACTTTCTAAAATCCTTAGTGCTCACTTTTGTTAAGTAAGAGCCTCTTATGCAAAATTGTATGTTTCTAACATATCAAGCAGCTCATATATAGTAGCCGTGTAAGTAAATACTAATTTCCCAAACTAATCTATACTTATAATAAATCTGTAGAGAGGTCAATTCTGTACATGAAATATATTTACAAAATAACTATCGGGGGGTGATTAGTGATCGATACTGATGCCAAAAATGCAATCAGTAAAATTTTTGTCTGTCTGTCTGTCTGTCTGTCTGTCTGTATGTCTGTATGTTATTTATAGAAAAAAAAACTACTCGACGGATTTTAACGAAACTTGGTACAATTATTCTACATACTCCTGAGCAGGTAATAGTATACTTTTCATCACGCTACCATTAATAGGAGCAGAGCAGTGAAAGGAAATGTTGGGAAAACGGGAGAAGTTACTTGGTTTTTTTAGCTTCCGTCGCGTGTGCAGCCTTAATGGTTAAAGCTACATAGAAATCATGTATAACGGAAATATTCCACATAAAATTATAAAAAAAATATCCCAAGACAGCATATGTCTATCTTTTATAGTTGACTCACAATAACACGTGTAACTCCCGATAGCTTAGCAGTTCGGAGATTTGTTATTATTATATTTGTTTACTCTTACGTTTATATCATCACGCTATGACCCACATAAAACATAGGATACATTTTATTCCGGTAGTAAGATCCCATGGGACAATAAACAAACTTCACGCGGGCGAAGCCGCTGGCAGAAGCTAGTTTTAAATAAGTGACGTTCGTTTGTCTTCAATGATGTTGCAGTTAGCCTATAAGATCGTAAAGCTTATAAATTGTTTGCCTATTTCATAGTGATAGTGGAGCATATTCAAAGCAATTCAAAATGAGATGTGCACATTACATGGCAGCAACACATCGTTTAATGTGGCGACTAATTTAGTGTATTGCAGGTAGTAGTCGCGTTGTGCCTGAATGTGATACATGGAGTGATGTCATTTGCAACTCCGCATCACGCAATTACACCAGTGTTTGATATTTAATTATTCACGTTTAACGGACTTACGTCGCCTCGAATGTGCTTGCTTTGATTTAGTTCGAGTATACAAGGTCAAGTTAAATTAGCTAGTGAAACTTCGCACACTTGATGATATTGAAACGCGATCAAATAAAGTAATAAATACAAAATTTGAAGTTTTTTGGGCTCAATGAACTCTGGTCGTGTTCAGTTACACGAAGTTTCAGTTTTCTTGTTGTTTTATCGTGTTTATATTGTTTTGAACATCACGTGCAAAGTTTCGCTCGACAGATTTGTACTTTTTATGAACCAAAATTTAATATGAGGCATCATGTCACCCGCGCCGCGTTGGTGGAAACTCTGGTAAGCCAGTGCAGAGCGATAAGCCAGTGGTATTCATCAACTGGCTTTCAGCACTGGCTTACGTACCAGCCTCGCGGTACACAAGCTATAAATACAATACAGAAGGGGTGAAGGTAACTTTGTTGCAAACTACGTAACTGAACTAGGCGAATTTTGGCGCTGTGTCGACTAGATGAACGTAACTTTTTAGACAGCTATAATTGTGAGAGTTGCATCCAGGGAATAACCAAATAACGTTATACCCACTTCTCTCCTAAACTGGAATTATAGGTGACGAGGACTGACCAATGTGGCCAGACGACAAATTATTAAAATGAGGTATCTACTAGTAATGACATATATTTCCTTTAATTAAGGTCAACCCAAATCTCTTTTATACCACAATATTTTTACGTGCCAAGTTCCTTAATCGCATTCTACCCTTATATCTTCGTTTGAGTTTCTATTATGTACAGCTTTAACCTGAAATCAACGGTTCTTATGAATTAAAAGTGCACGGTTGCGCCTGTTTACGGCCCTTTCACCATGGTGCAATTTAAAACGGTCAGCGGTTCAAAATCTTGCTTTGACCTTGTAAGATTTTTTACTGGTGAAACATATCGTATAGTTATCTGATGCATATGTTCACTTAGGTCGTTCTGTTACCGTCTGTTACAACCAGAACAGGGGTCTTCATTTTCGTTTCTAATTGTTTCGATCGACGTTTCACAGTTCGTACAATTAATTAATGTGACTAGGGACCTTTTTAAAGTAATTTAAAGTGGTGGTGTGGAGCCACTTTGAATACTCTAGCAGATGGGCCATGATGTAGTCAGGGGCACACACATTCACACTGTGTGTCAGAATCTTTTACCCCATTTTGCCACACCTGCCTTTGGTGGGAGGCATTCAATCAAATTGAATATCTAAATGTTATTAGCACCGGAAAGTTGCCCTTTTAACCAAACATAGCTCAGTCAATGACTATGAAGTAGTCTGTTGTATTGTGTGCACTGTTCAACAATGTTCCTGTTGAAGTACAACAATGAGATCCGTCGTGTCTGCAGCCGATGTGGAGCGCTCACTTGTGTCTGTTGCTGTTGTGTACAGCCAGCCTCAACAATATAACGACACGAATAAGTCCTTAATATAATATGAACACCGCGTTGTAACATTACGCGGTAATGCCTGATAGAATTTCCCATCGTTAAATGAAAAACTTCTACGGAATTAAAAATAAAACACTTGACCCCCACCTGAAATTAAATTCGTCAAACAGAGGTGTTTGAGGAATTTTGCTTCTGTGGCAGCCACTGCTGCCAATGCTGCCATACAAATCCGTGCTTCGTATTGTAGAATATTTTTGGTCGCTCTGTTCCTCCCTACATCTGTGACGCTGACTGTACATCAGTTACTCGGAGTGTGATACATTGTGAGTGAAGTTTTCGTGTGGAAGGAGAATGCAGAGTTTGTGAACTATGATGAAGGAATTTTGTTTCCAGTGTTTTCGAACCTGTTGCTTACGTGAGTTTTAGAGTTAAGGAGAACTTATCATTTGTTAACGAAAATAATGTTTGCGATTAAGGAGTGGAAGAACAGAAAATAACAATCAGACATAAATGGGTTCCCACTACTGGGATAGAGTCCCTGGATACAGGATGGGACCGTCACCAACTAGACGGGCCCAATGCAGATTGGTATATTATGTCAAATGCCTTGGATTTTGTAACGACGATCTGGCTGTCTCAATATATTTCGATATATATTCGATCACCGTTTTGAGAGCAGTGGTGATGAAATAAAGGTAGAAATTTCACATTGAGTGGCGCAATGGACAGTGTTATCGCTAAAAGCGATGAGTGATAATGAATTTGGCACGTTTCACAATTGATTTTGTTTAAAAAGCCCAGTTTTATTATCTCTTCTAAATAGGACGTCGGTGAGTGCGCAGTTTGTTATTATTCCGTGAACAATTAACTCAGCTGACCGCTTTTTGAGCAGACAATAGATATAGCGCGCAACGTATCGAAAACCAACAGATTATTTCGATTGAATATTAAATTAATTCCAAAGAATTGAACAGCAGTGTTTGTTTTTAGTTAAATGGCGATCGATAACATACACATCAGTAAGTGTTTAGTCTTTGGTATGCTTGTTTTTAATTTGGATACTTCCATACAAGCGCTCTGTTGGATTGAAAACAGAAAGTTGAAAGCTTGAAATCCTAAATTGCAATAATATTTAAAATTTGATTTAGATGTGTTAGTGAAAACAGGCATTCGTGTATTATCTACCTGATTTTTAGTTATAGCTTGATGACTTAACACCACGCCCGTAAACCCCTAAGGGTAGGCAGCGATGTATCTAATGGTACCACCAAATTTCGCCATTTTTGTTTCAGTCCCATGTAATAAGAGGCGTATTGTCATCAACCGAGCACAAACCTAGACTCCGTGGATGCTACTGAGAAACCCTAATCCAAAAACCCAATAACACTTAAAGAGTCGAACCCTGGAGCTCACGCTCAGCACTCCTGCTACAGTCAACTATGAGTTCTATTCATTTTAGTTCTGTACATTCTAATTGGTCTGATAATTAGATTAATTTGTAAATTAACTAGAATGTACAGAAGTAGAATTTTCAATTTTTTCTCCTACACTAACCTGTATATGATAACAAATTAGAGAAACTTACCACTCCAGTCGATTTTATTTAACTCTAATTCATTAAAACCTTTTAATAATCAAGTATTCAATCCTTAAACGTAAACTACTCACACTCGTATCAATAACAGTGATAATAGACTTGTAAGTCTACCAGAATCTGGCCGAGTTGTTGTTATGATGATATAATATCAGGGTTATAATAGCGGTCTGAAACCCAAGTACTACAGTGATCCTGAAACCTCTTATACAGAACCCTTGTTATTGTATGAGCGTCAGACTCTTACGGTCACTGTTGAGGGCTACAATATCGACGTGGTTTGGTTGGTATGGACTATGCAGTCCGATTGCGGACACCGACAGATCATATACTTCAGTACATTTATTAATCAGAGACCTGTGTCCGGAACCCCGGAGCCGCGTCTACAATTTGTCCGCACAGCCTTGGCTGTACTTTAACAACAGCAATAATTATGCTGGCCCATTAATAGTGGTACTTTCAAATATCTATGAATTCACTAGTTCCCGGAACTACTTGGTACATACATAGTGTCATACAGACAGTTCTGCAATAGAATACGCAGCCCATATTTATTTAACTCACGTATACATTGTACTAAACTCGTAGCTCGTAGCGCTACGAGAACTCGTAGCGAGTCTACGAAGTACTACGCGTTCCGCTACGTGTGCGTAGCACAGTCTGATTTTGTGACTGTTTCTTCTTTACTTTTGAAATATTATGTTTGTTTAGGTTTGCTCCTTTGTTATCACGTCGTAATGATATGGTTAACACCTACTTAATATTCGTGAGTGTTTTTCTTGTAGTAATTGCAGTGGTAAACGATAAGCGGCCGATAATGTGGGAGTTATCTTATCTATGTACACTTGCAGGTTTATTTATGTAGGTACTAAAGCACTCGGTGTAATTGTAATATAAATACATTGGGAAAATATTGAATGTTGATTATTTATGAGTGTTTTAATAGGTTTTACAATATTGTGAAATGAGTCAGCGCGATCTTTGACGACTGCACTCTTTGAACGGGTACCATTTTAGTTTAGATTGAGTTTATCAGTAGTGGACCAGTCGAAGGTCTACTCTCAGGCGCTTTAGAGTTTAGTATTTATTTCGTCACCACATCGTTAGGAAATCGGTATAATAAATATAAATGTAATAATATAATGGACATGCGTCGACCTGTACTGGATCCTAGTGGTGGACTATGGTCTACTCGATTTTACAGTGAGGAGACTTGTGTCAGCAGTGAGAAGACAGTTGTTGGAATACCAGACGTATGGACGTGGACGAAACAAACAAAATAAATAATATAAAACATATCAGGATCGTAGCAGGTTATGTAGGTTCTGCCTATCTCTGCGGGAAAAAGGTGTGAGTCTATGTAAATATCACAACGCTAATGGGATTAGGCCGATGTATTTAAAGTCACGCATTTTCGCGCCGCGCCACGCCGTCTCAGTATGTCTCGCGCCCAACTCTTCTATATATTTTGTATGAAATATGAAAGATATATATATCTATAGTGCCTACCGAGGCACGGAGGTAACATATAGCAGTAACTCGAAGTCACCAAACTCACTGCTGCTGCTGCAGTAGTTGCTCATTCATAACAGTACTCCCCCGCGGTATCGTGGTCAGCTATGACGCGAACACTTGAGACCAATCTACTCGCTGCCGCGCTGACGTACTCCTGCACACGCGCTCCATACTGCGTTGTAAAATGAAACTGAATGCGTTATTAGTGTGAGCACATTATTTATGGCTAATACGTCGGTTTTATAGTTCATAGTGCGTAATATATTCGTAGGTGTTTGTTGAGTGGGCTGACTCACTGTGCTGAATGAATTTTATTCGCACTAGGGTTTGAATGGTCAATGCATAGCAGTAAAATGTGAAAATATTGCGAGTTTTACTAGCCACTCTTTAAAATAATGACGAATGTTTTATTCACTATAAAGTAATAGTGTTGTCGTGGTTAGTTGTTCAAAGAGGCTAGTGTCAACATTATGAAAAATTTAATATAATGAGTATACATACATTGTATTAGACATTATAACATTGATTGTCATACTACAGAACACAGGTGATGGATCGTGTACAGTTGTCTTACCAACATTCATGTTGCTGGAACAGCGGAAACAAACTTAGAGGTCTCTTTCGCTTATAAAGTGCAAACATAGTCTTGGTGAAAGTTACATGAGGACCATGCAGATCCATAGTATCTGAGATTGTATTTTGTAGAAAGAATCGCACAGATTTGACTGGACCTATCCACTCAGTGCAAGAATTTGTCAGTTAACGTGTATTCATCTCCTCGATAGTCCCTTAGCCACCACGCGGGCCCAATGAATACTTACTAGTTTTGGACTAAATGTTGTCTGGAAGAGGCTAAACTCACTACAGTACAGTGTAGTTAGATAATTTCACATAACAACAGTGCATGATAGTTGTTTACCACACACAGCCCTTTTAAAATCAATACCCTTGTCCATGCTTGTAAACAAACTCGTACAGATTTGTTTACTTATTCACCTGGAGCTGAATTATCCGCCGAGCTCAAGTGTTTTACAGCGGTCGCTTTGAATATGAAATGTGGGGCGCCAGTGTTGGCGGAGCGCCAGTCCTCTGTGAGCTAGGATGCTCAGGGACAATCAGGTGTTTTGCTTTATTTCTTGGAAATATAGAAGGAGCTATGATTTTGATGGCTTTTAGGGAACCTCCGTTTTTATAAGAGATAATATCTTTGTTTTAACCCCCGTCGCAAAAACGACGGTATGTTATATGTTTGACGTGTCTGTGGCATTGTAGTTCTCAAACGGATGAACCGATTTTGATTTTTGTTTGAAAAGTGAATCAGGAGTGCTCCTATCTATGTTAGATGAAACTCGGTCAAAGATGGCCGCCGCCATAAAATGGTGGATTGTATAATTTTCCCAACTCCCTCAATATGGGTATCAAATGAGTGGGCTTGACTAGCAGAATAATGTACACTATTTTAAAAGGGAAACATAAAACATGCACATATACTCTAACATGACTTTTGAAGCAGTTACACCCCTTGAAATTTTCAACACTGTTAAGAGAATGGTCAACAAATCGTCTACAGGCTATGACGAAATCCCCCTGAAAATTATTAAAGATAACATTGACATATTAGCAACTCCACTAGCATCATTTTATAATAACTGTATTGAGGAAGGCCTGTTCCCTGATCAGTTTAAAATTGCAAGGATAATTCCAATTTTTAAGAAGGGTTCAAAAACGGATCCTGGTAACTACAGGCCGGTTTCCCTATTGCCTGTACTATCAAAGATTTTTGAAAAGATTATGAAGGCTAGATTTATGAAACACTTACAAATGCAACGCATCTTAAATAGAGAACAATTCGGGTATCAAAAATCATTGGGAACAGCCGATGCTGTTGAGGCATTAGTCGATGAGGTTATTTGCCATCTTAATGACAAACACAAGGTAGCAGGTTTATTTCTGGATCTTAGTTCTGCCTTCGACACGGTGGACCATGCAATTTTGCTGGCCAAGATGGAACATTATGGTATACGGGAAAACGTTCTGAAGCTATTTCGATCTTATTTGCATAATAGACGTCAATTTGTTGAGATAAAGTCGGTAGTGGATAAAGAACAAAAAATATTGAACTCCAATTTAATGACAGTATCTCGAGGTGTACCTCAGGGATCTGTACTAGGTCCAATTTTCTTCATCCTATTCCTTAATGATTTAGTTGAGTACATAAAAAAACGTTTTACAGACACCAGTCTAGTTATTTTTGCAGATGACACTAATGCGATAGTGTCTGCAAACAACATACATAATTTGGAATTGAAGATCAATAACTTAATAAAAGCTTTTGAACACTGGTTTGGTACAAACAATCTCAAGCTCAATGTAAACAAAACCAAATGTGTACTATTCAGGTCGAACGTTCGGAACAACGCTAGTCTTGAGGTCTTGTCATGTGGAAACAAAGTTGAAGTGGTTGACTATGTAAAATTTCTAGGTGTTCACATTGATGCATTGTTAAGCTGGAAGGTTGAGACATCGTCAGTAACGAAGTCTGTTAGCTCAGCATGCTACGCAATTAGAAGCCTGAGGGAAGAACTGACCTTGGCCCAGCTTAGGATGGTTTACTTTGCCTTGGTTGAGTCCAAGCTGAGATACAGTATTGAGTTTTGGGGAAATAGCTATAAGTACAATATCCGCTCGGCATTTGTAATTCAAAAAAGAGCCATAAGGACAGTGCTCCGCTTAAGACAGACGGATTCGTGCAGAGAATTCTTCATATCACTAAATATTTTGACTGTGCCATGCCTGTATATACTGGTGCTGCTAACCAGTCTTGTTAAGAACTTGCCCAAATTCGAAACTGAAGACCAACGACTAGTTAGAGTTAATACACGTAGAAAAGACTTGTCTAACACAATCCAACCGAAATTAAACGTTGTTCATCACAGTCCTAGGTACCAATCAGTATTTTTATATAACAAGCTTCCCTTAGAATTCAAAAGCATTAATAGCGTAAACTTATTTAAGAACAAATTGAAGACATATTTATTGAGGAACCCTAGATGATAAGCGACAACCTTAATATTATTGTTCGAAATTGTAAATGATCATAAATGTTGAACGTTATTACTTTGATATTTCTTCTAAACAGAGTATTGTTTTTTTTTTTTTCTTCCTTTTTTGTCCTTTTGTAGTGTCATTTTGTAGTATTACTTATTTATTTATTAAAACTTTATGCATAAGTAAAAACTCTAGAAATGCGGACTTTATTGTGTTACTCATAGATATTATATGACATCATTAGATATATATTATCAATAGTATCTGTATAATTTTATATCTGACATTTTATTTCTACAATTAGATGACATAATATTACCCTTTTTATAAGTATTTGTTTTTATTCATATTTGACATTCTATTATTATTATTGATTATTCACAGAAAAGTAGACGACATATTGTTATTAATCTTTTTAACACAATTTATTTTTGATTTCATTGCATTATTCTTAGGAAAAAACACTTATTTGTTTTCAGATTTTCATTTTTATTTGACCATTTGTTATACTGTAAATTATTTTTATTTGAATGGGTATGGACTATTATCGTCTTGAATTTGTTATTTTTATTATCTTTACATGTTTTTTTTTTTCCGACTGTTATGTTTTAATGTTTCGTTTTATAAAATTTCTACACAATGTATTTTGTTCTGAAATAAATGACTTATGACTTATGAAAATTATGATTTTGTGTGATGCCCTAGAGGCCTAGATTGATGAGGAAAGTGGAGTGATAGAATCCAACGAAATATTTTTTAATTAGCTTTTTGACGGATTAAATACCTGATTTAACACCAAATTACCTGAATTTTAAACAAGTAAATAAAAGAACTGAAAAAAAATAATTAAAGAGCCCCTGAAGATAACATGAAAAAATTAAAACCAAATTTAAATAATTATAACGTATTTTTATTGTGTCGGGGGTTTTTAAAATTTTGAATTTTTTTTTGCTCGGTGAGTTTACTTTGGTCTTAATTTGTCAAAAATTCTCTTATTTACAACAGTTTTGTCATTTTGATATGGTCGTTGATACGGGCAAGCAGTAGCAATTTTGTCTTAAAAATAACTGCGTCGTAAAAAATGGTTATATTTTTCTAAAGTTTAAAAGTGGTAGTACTTTAGTTATGATGACAAAATAATGAAAAACTTAAGCCTGTCTCAGCTAAACTTAGAGAAAGTTAAAGTGTCCCGAGTTAGGAGCCCCTATTTGAATATACTTAGTACCTACTTACTTAGTAAGTTAGCAGGGACTTTGACCCACAGGTAAGTACAATGTAGTTAGGACAAGGCTTGGTTTGGCAAGGGTTTGATTGGGACAGAAGAATGGAAGAAGGAAACGTGTTGCACCTATTCCAAGTAACTCAGGACAATTCCACAAAATGGCGGATTTCATATTTATTGAACAACTCCCTCAATATGGGTATCAAATGAAAGGACTGGACTAGTAGAACACTATACGCTATAATAAATTTCAAATCCAAGATGGGTGCCACCACTAAATGACGAATGACTTTTTTTTCACTACTCCCTTAACAAGGGTATCAAATAAAAAAAACCTTGAAATTATGACCCAATGTGACTGTCGTGGGTTTTTTTTTTTAATTAACTTGAGCCGACGAGGTAGACCGCGGCGAACATGGCCAGATACCGCACAGGATAGAGAGGTTTGAAAAGGAAAAAGGGGAGGCCTTTGGCCAGCAGTGGGACACACGATAGGCTTGGAAAAAATAACTTGATAGCTATTTTAACGGTAAGTTTTATCATCTAAAATTTTCTGACAAGTCGAGACTTGCTTTGGGTTCATCTACAAGTAAGACCTGACTATTCCGAATGAATTTAAATGTAATGAATACGTACCAGACTAATTAATCAGCGCGAAGATCGGTACAGTGTAACTGTTTGTTCTGCTTGTTCATTAATGAGATTTGTTCTTATTATTCTGTGTCTGAAGGCGTTTATGATTTTAGGATGATTTGTCAACTCCACCCACCATGTTAATTGGGTGGAAGAAGTGCTCGAGGCACTTGTTCTAAATGTTGCATACCAATCTACTATCTTTTCATGAATACTGCACACAGCTAAATTATTCGGAACCCGAAGTCATTTTCTAACCCAGGTGAAAGTATGTATTGTATTTTTCAATTAAAATCAATTCATTTTCCTTGTTAATTTTGACATTTGAAAGAGCCTTTAATAGCCTTTTATTGAGCAAATAAATAAACTCTGTGGGCTTGAAACGAGTCATTTAACATTAGTCTATTCTGCCTTGGTCAAGTCTGATATCACGGTTGCGTAACTACGAAGTATTAAATACTTAATTATTCGCACCGTCAGGTAGGACCATTCGCCCTAGTGAATAATTATTTGGTTTTTGTTTTCTTATAACTGTGTGATAATAGTAAACACAATCAGTTCTATCCGCAGTTAGTTAAGTAACGACAAGAAAATCATAACCCGTCCACTGCACACTCTGTTTGTGAGACGATTGTGTTCGAAACAAAAGGGTGCTGGATGCATTCATAATTGCATTTCTTTTCAATACGACAACTTTGAAAATTTGCTTTGTTTTTGTTTAGCTGCCTTTGTGTTAGACTGGTGTAGATTCTACGGATAATACAGTATTCTGGTTTTATTTTTGAGGATTCCGTCGTCGTGACTGTAACCGTTTTGCCTTCATTCAACCGCGATCACCTTGTGGAATACGATTCCAACTTTGAGATAAGAGTATCTATTACGTGTTTGGGTCTCGAAAACAATGTGACACGTGTTGTTCGACTTTTGGAGAAAAACACTCTAGTTACTATGAGTTTCAAAACACTGTACTGCACTGTGCTCCTAACAACATAAAATTGCAATCACTACAGTCGAAGAAAATCATCATAGAAAATTAGCCTCGTTACTTAGTGTGGCACTAGATGGTGCTGTATGTAATGTCCAGCGATAATTATTAAGCTATTGCATAGCTTCTATCGCGGGCCTTGAGCGTGGAGACCGATTCCAGAAATTCCGTAACGACAATAACCTAACACCCCATGTCACCCCATGTCAGATAATGACAATGACAAGCTAGTTTTCTTTTTAATATGTTGCCGTAACTAGGAGTTGTATATGTCACCGTAAAATTGTCAAATACGTTATATTGTAATATCTCTAGCGATATTGTAAAGTCTCGAATTATTGTCAAATGAACATACTGCTTACAACAAAACGCATTATTTTTCATGAAATGCATGCGATGGTAGTCAACTTACGCGGTGTGGAGGAAAGGAGGGGTCCCCCTTGCCCAGTGGCACATCTCATGAAAAGATAATGCACCATTCCTGAGAAATACCGATTAATATAACATAACCTTAAAACACTTTATATTCCCCCTAGAAAGCGTAGTCGACGGAGCCCCGCTTCGCGGGGCCCCTATTTCCGAGTGCAGGGTTTAAAGGAACCTAACTAACCTAAATTATAAATTTTATAATGATGGTTCCACACACACATACACAGGCACGTCAAACTCATAACACCCCGTCGTTTTGCGGCGTCCGAGCGCGGACGGCGCGCAAGCACGCGGTCCGCTCGTTCATTATAAAATTCATAATTTCATCGTGATGGGAAGCCGAGCCTGAACATTCAGTCTGCGTTTGGTCCTCGAGCCGGCAACAAGCAGAAAAAAAAATAATTTTAATTGCATAAGTTGATAAAATGCTATGCAATAGCTTTACCGCGGCAGTCCCCGAGTGCCACACGTCTTTTTTGTTATTTATTTATTTATAGAAATTGCTGCTATAATATTCGTATGCACTTACTGTACAAATAAGCTAATAGTGGGCCCAAGTCCCAATAGTAAATTAATATTTCCTCTTTACCTACTGACATCAGTACTACAGCTATGTGACCTCGACTGAAATTCATGAAACGACAATAATAGACGTGTAGGTAATCCATTACCTGGACGTAATTATTATCAACCAGTAAATTAATGTCTTAATGGATATCTACAATGAGCATTGTGTCCTATGGGGATCATTTCTGTTATTGCCGTAACAAATTGCTGATAGAAGCAGTGTACTGTTGTTAGAGAATGGAATTATGATTCTAAATGGTTTATGGTCATAATTACTATATTGATATGAGAAAAAAAGGAGTAAATGATGCCGTGACGTCTGACAGGGGAGAATATAAGAAGGAAACATGTTGCGCCGACCCCAAATAGAATGGACACAAGGAACTCAGGAAGATGATGAATTACGGTTTCATTTTTCATATCGATTCTGTCTTAAGTTTTCTTTATTTAAAATCATGTTAATAGACTTCAGATCTTATTGACTTTGACATAGAGTATTGTGTTCTTTGGGATTAGCTTCGCCATTTTCATTGTTTCGAACTCAAAACATTTTATTCCAATTAAACAACATACAGGAACTTTGGTAAGGATTCGGTAAGCTAGACAAACGTTGAAGCTTATTGTAATGTTTATCCCTCATTTTTATTCTACTTTTCATTACAACCATATCGTTATGTCACCTTCCGTTCTAGTGAAAATGAAAAGCGCAAATAATCTACTGATATCGCTCCCAAGGTTATCGCCCCGCGGTTATACACGTACTACTTTTTTGGATTACTAGTGTTTGGCGATGCATTTCCAGGAATAAGCGATTATTCATTGGCGTAATGGTATGGTAGCAAGGCTTAGTATAGAGTCTTAGCTAACAACAATAAAACAGATTATTTCTAGGTAAGAATTCGTGCTATTCGGTCCGTCTTCTTTAAAGTGCTACGTGGCATCTTTTAAGTAAACTTTAATTGACCACTGGAATCGTATGTACTTTTATTTTTTTACGGCGAATAGTTTGACTCTAAATGTAGAAAAAACGAATTTCATCACTTTTTCACTGAAATCTTCCTCGCAACCAGACAATTCATTTACAGTTAAGGCGCACACTTGCAATGCACTACTGAATCAATGCGCGTGTCTTCCCCTGACAAGAGCCACCAGTGTAAGATACTTGGGTGTACTTATAGACAATCTTGTTTCGTGGAATGCTCAGGTCAGGATGTTGTCTGGCCGAGTTAGAAAACTAATTACCGTATTTAAAAGCCTGCGATATAGTGCTGATGCGGATACTTTACGTATGGTTTATTTTTCTCTTTGCCAGTCAATATTAACTTTTGGCATTACGGTCTGGGGTGGTGCTCCTAAAACAACCATGATACAACTGGAAAGGGCACAGAGGGCTGTCCTCAAGGTCATGACTTTCAAACACTACCGGCATAGTACCGCACAACTGTACAAGGAATGTAAGGTCCTGACCGTGAGACAGCTCTTTGTGCTGAACTCCACGTTGCGTAAGCATACCAGCCTGCCGTTGGATCCCGCTTGTCCTGCAAGACGTCGGACTGCTAACGTCTGTCCCTCCGTTAGACATAGAACAACGCTTGCACAGCGTCATTACGCGGTACTTGGTGGTCGTATATACAACTTGGTCAACAAACAGTGCAGTATTTATAATTATAATATATACGATTGCAAGGCTCTAGTCACGAAATGGATCAGCACTCTTTGTTATGATGAGGTCGAAAGAATTCTGCATTCTAATTCATATTCATGACCATATCATTACCCTCCCCCCTTCCCAAACCCTCCTCCATCCCACATTTCCTCAATCACACACACACACATACACACATATTCGAACACAAAACATAAACACAAAAGACGTAATTACGGTTTGCCTTGTAATTAATTAATTAATTAATATTTACTTGCATATTTTTCTTTATTTATCTTGTTTCCCGTTTGACGTGTTCCAAATTCCGAACTATGGTTTATTTAACGTTATAGTGAACTAAGAGAGCCCTGACACTCATAACACAAGTTTAATCTTAGCTTGGGTGTCAGAGGTGTATTACGTCTGTGTTAAGTACAATTCTCAACTTAAATGTTAATTATATTGTTGAAAGAATGTAGTGACATTGGAATTGTAAGCTGGAAATAAAGATTTTTATTATTATTATTATTCTTTTCATACTTTTACGCAGCTCGGCGTTATGCCGGATTAATAGAATAGTACGGGCCGAAGCCAAGTACTACCCCAAGAGAGTGGTGATATAATGAGATGATGATCTAGTCAGATTGTGTGATGATGAGTGTTCATTAAACTGTGTCTGTGAGGGTTGAGTGTGTGAGGTGGTGATAATAGCCTCATTATCATTTTGTAAAAATTTTCTGACAATCCTGCAAGTATTAAGAATTGCAGCCTTCTGAAGGCTTTGATATGTGTATGGTGGTAAATCAAGTGATTTTAAAGATTGATGGAGCTGTTTAGGTATAACACCTGTTGTTGATAAAACTATTGGGACTATGGCGACATTTTTAAGATTCCACATTCGGGTGATTTCTAGTTTAAGGTCAATATATTTTGCGAGTTTTTCCGCTATTGTGTTTTGTAGGTTGTGCGTGTTTGGTACGGCGATGTCTATGATTAACGCGGTTTTGTTACATTTGTCTAATAAAGTGATGTCTGGTCTATTGTAGTGTATTGTTTTGTCGGTGAAGATACCTCGGTCGAAGTATAATTTGTGAGTGGCGTTTTCAAGAACTGTTTCAGGGTGGTACTTATAGTAAGGTACTGGAGGTGTGGAGATGAATTTATATTTTATTGCTAATTTTTGATGAATTATGTTCGCAATTTGATCATGCCTGTGCTTATAATCGGTCTGGACTATTGCTTTACACGCACCTGTGACGTGCTGAATGGTTTCCGAAGAACTATTGCATCGCCTACATATGTCTATTGTGTGAGGAACTCTCATAATGTGTTTCTGGTAATTCCGGGTTTCTATGACTTGGTCCTGAATTGCTATCATAAACCCTTCCGTCTCAGGGAACAGTTCTCCACGCCTCAACCATTCGTTCGACGCTAACTTGTCGACGTTAGGTAAATTAAGGTCGTGTCGGTGTCTCCCATGCAGTGACTTTTGGGTCCATTCAGCGATTTTTGTCTGTCGGTCAGTCTGTTGTTCATTACTTTGTGTTGTCCTGTCATACATATTCAAAGGGGTAAGTTTCTTGTCATTATAAACTATTGCTTTGTGTAGGGTTGAAGTGGAGCTTTTATTGTCAAAGTATGTTCTCAATGTTGATATTTGTTTGTTGTGTAGGTTAGTGATATCTATGATTCCCCTTCCGCTGTCGTTCCTTGGTAGTGTAAGTCTCTGTACACATGACCTCGGATGGTGTCTCCTATGTTTAGTGAGAATGGTGTTTATAATTCTTTGCAAGTTTTTGAGGTCGGTCTTGTTCCATTTTATGATGCCAAAGGAATAGGTAAGAATGGGGATGGCATATGTATTAATAGCTTTAATAGTGTTTTTAGCGTTTATTTGAGTGTTAAATATTGTATTTAATCTATGCTTAAATTGCTTGGTGAGTGTAGTTTTAATTTCTTTATGCAGAATCTGTTTAGCCTGTATATACCCTAGATATTTGTACGTCCCGGTTTCGTCTAATGAATCTATTGTCGCGCCTGTTTGCATTTGGTATGAATGTGTAAATGTTTTTCCTGCTTTTATTGAATTAATTTTACATTTATCAATCCCAAACTCCATAGCTATATCTTTTGAGAATTGTTCAGTTACAGCTAATTCATATAAGTCATCAGGGGACGATGCATACAATTTGATGTCGTCCATATACAGTAGATGGTTTACTTTACAATATTGTTGGTCAGTCGGTGTGTCAGTCATTGTATCACTAAATTGGAGTTGGTAACCAGGTAACAGTGCATTAAGTTTGTTTGAAAGAGGGTTTAATGCTAAACAGAACCATAGTGGGCTGAGTGAGTCTCCCTGAAATATTCCTCGCTGGATCTTAATGAGTTCTGTTTCGACTGTTCCTGTTGATATGTTCAGTTGTAATCGTGTCTTCCATTTTTCTACAATAGTACCTAAACAATTGATAAGTTGTGGGTGTATTTTATATATTTTTAAAACTTCGAGTAACCACGAGTGAGGTACTGAATCGTATGCTTTCCTATAGTCTATATACATAGTGTGTAAGTCTTTTTTGGTACGTTGAACATGTCTATGTATTACTGCGTCTATTGTCAACTGTTCTTTACATCCTTGGCTTAACTTTTTACACCCCTTCTGTTCTTCTGTTAATATTTTCTGTGTTTCAAGATGTTTATAAATTACGTGACTAATGCATGATGTCATTATTTTATATATGGTTTGCAGACAAGTAATTGGCCTATATTTTGCTGGGTTTGTTGGGTCGCTGGGGTCTTTCGGTAGCATATAAGTCTTACCCTCAGTGATATATGTGGGGATCGTTGCGGGGTCTTTAATGAAATTGTTAATATGGTTAAATATGTGTGGGTGTGTATGTGTAAATTTTTTGTACCAATAGTTGTGTATATAATCTGAACCAGGTGCTTTCCAATTATGTATTTTTGTTAGGACGTCGTGAAAAGTTGCTACTTCAATTTGATCAAAGATCATCGCTTCTGTGTTAGTATGAATGACCTGCTCTGTTTTAATCCATTCTGCTTCAGTGTTATGACAGACAGGATTTTCCCAAATCCCAGCCCAAAATTGCTGTAACTCTTCTGTAGTTGGAAATGCTGTATGGGAATTGCTATTAGATGTTGTTTCATTTATTGTTGATTTTCTTAGGGTTCGATAAAATTGTTTTTCGTTATTCCTAAACTGGTTATTTTGAGTTTTACGAAGCGTGCATTTAGTGTATCGATTTAGTCTACTTTTTACTACTGTTAGTTTCTGTTTTAGAGTATCTAGAAAATGTTCAAGTTGTGTGTTAGGTTGTTCGTGTAATGTATGTATTCTGTAGTCTTTTAAAATTATTTCAACTGCTTTGATTAGTTTTCTGCTTCTTACGCCTTGAATATACTGAGTTAATCTTCCAATTTTGGCCCTTAAAGATTCTATTTTGTTTTCTAACCTTTTTTGCCATTTAGGTTTGTGGGCTTGTTGAGGCCTACTACTACTGTCTACAGGAGGAGCGAGAGAAATTTTACTACCGTTGGCCTTTGCAGCGGTCCACGCAGCACAGTATATAACTGTCTGGAGATGATTAAAATTTGTTTCATTGGTAACTTGTTCTTGCAAAATTACTTTGTTTATGTAGCTAACTATATTCGCTAACTTTTTTGACGACTTTTGTTTGGGTATATAACTCCTTTCTGTAGGCTGGGTGTCTTTGAAATATTGTAGTGTTTGTGAGAATATTTCATCTATTTCAGGATTTCTAACTAGCTTTGTGTGTTGTATATTTCAAGTGCTTATCCATTTTCCTAGACCTCAAAAAAGCTTTTGACACCGTCTCTGTCCCTATCCTTGTGAACAAATTACAAAAAGCCGGAATAAGAGGTACTGCACTCACCTTGCTCAGGGATTACCTCTCTAACAGAAAACAAAAAGTAAAAATAGGACAATACACTAGCGATGAAGCAGAGGTAACATATGGCGTACCACAGGGGAGTGTTTTGGGTCCTACCCTATTTTTGATATACATCAATGATTTGTGCAATATTAAATTAACAAACGCCAGGGTATTTGCATACGCCGATGATACTGCTGTTGTATTTGCTGGTAATTCTTGGCAAGATGTTAAACTGAGTGCAGAGGTAGGGATTGCCCACATAGCTGAATGGCTAAAAACCAATTTGCTAACATTAAACACCACCAAGACTAACTACTTATGTTTTAGTGTTAGTAACCGGACACAACCCAATACAGACCTCAACTTGAGGGTACACACATGCGGAGATACAAACAGGACATGTTGTAACTGTTCATGCCTAAATAGAGTCTCTAAGACCAAGTATTTGGGCGTGATGGTTGACCAGTTTCTGTCCTGGTACCCTCACCTCGAGCAGGTGACTGCCAGGGTTAGAAAGCTTACTTGGATCTTCAAAACACTAAGACACGTGGCCCCGACTAAAATGTTGAGTAGTGATAAGCGACCTAGAAACCTCCTTAACGAAATCTATTTTGCTCTGGCACAGTCCGTCCTTCTGTATTGTATCCCCATTTGGGGTGGCGCAGCTAAAACTAGATTTATGGATGTGGAACGTGCACAACGGGCCCTTATAAAGGTTATGTATTTCAAAAATAAAAGATATTCTACTAAAAATCTGTACGAAATCAGTAATTTACTCTCAGTCAGAAAACTGTACATAACCCAAACAGTTCTAAAAAAACATAAAACCCTCCCTTTCCATATGAACAAGAAACACAAAAGGAGAAAGGATATAATTGCAGTAGTTCCCCAATGTAAAACCAAATTTAGTAGCAGACAATTTTACCATCTCTCAGCTCAATTATACAATAGGATTAATAAAAACATGTATGTACACAATAGAAACAATTACGACTGTAAAAAAATTATAACTAACTGGATTAAGACTCTTACATATGAGGATACGGAAGCTCTTCTGGTTTATCACGAGTAATATAATCACACACCATAATGAAACACACCTCATTCTACTCCACACACCACACTACTCTACACCACACCACAAGACACCAAACCACACACTGCACCACACACCACACCGCACCACACACCACACCGCAGCACATACCACACCGCACCACACACCTCACCGCAACACAACACCACACCGCACATCATATCAGATCACATCAAACCACATACATCTTACACACACACCCAACTAAAGCACACCACGTTTCTTACCACATCAACCAATAGATGTTAAATACTTAATATATAAAAAAAAAAAAAAAAAAAAAAAAATAACAAACTGTAATATGCGTAACATAACTTATCTAAGATATGGAAGAGCGGAGTCTCCTAACACAGGCTTTTTTTGTCTAAAAGGAGGCTCCAAACACAATTCATTGTATATGAAGCATTTTGTTAAAATAAATATATTTTTCATTTTTCATTTTTCATTTTCATATTAAGGTGTATGGGGTGTTCTGGTCCCAAGTTATTATTACCGTCATCTATTCCTACTCCTATATTCTCTGTTTCTGAGTGTTCTATATTTTCAATATCTGTATTTAGTGTTTCTGTGTTTGTGTCTAAATGTAAGTTTCCTACGTCTGTATTTGACATTCTACTATCATATTGCCTTTGAAAGGACTCAATTTCACACAGTTCATTTTCTACAATTGATTTTAATTCCTGCAGCCGTGCTTCTGAAATCATGCTATTATTAACTATTACTCTTTTTTGGTCCGAAATGCGTTGTTCTGATAAGTGTGATAAATGGGGGTAACATTCTATGAATTTTTCTTTCAAATTTTTTCGCCATACTGTCATATCCGTCTCCATTTTTGTCACCCTAAAATAACATTTCATAAGTGTCTCGTTGAGTTCGTTAGACCATTTCATTCTACGTTTAGGTTCTGATTGTGAGTTCAGTTGTGAGTCTCTTTGAGATGAAGGATACTTGGGTGGTGAATGTAATTCTATGTCGTCAATAGGAGTTATTAAATGGTTGCTTACTTCAAGCCTAATTGTATTAAGTACGGTGGAAGATAGTAACTTCTTGGAAACTATTGCTCTTCTTTGATCTCCAATTCTTTGCTTGGAGATATTCATGTTTGGGAATTTATCTGTGAATCGATGATGTAATAATGTTAGATATGCTTTCGTGTCAGTTTCTAAGTTTGTGATGATGAGGTAGTTACGCCAAATGAATTCATTCATTTCTTTACTCCATTTTTTTCGCGTAGTAGTTGAGACAGCAGCGGGTGAAGGATTATTGGCCACATTAGCCTCCGACACAACATCTACTGTCATTGGTGATAATATAGATGATGATCTTGATGAACGTGATGAGTATGAAGGTGGTGATGATGCAATTGATGAGAAGATGGACTTTGGTGATGACGATGAAGAAACCGGCGATGTTTCATCATCTGTAGCAGGCATATTTGCCTGAATATTTTTTTTTGTTTTTGACCTTGTTAACATATTGTTCCCACGAGTAGCTAGGGACTAACAAAGTCGGCCACAGCAGAGCCCTGCGTTCACTGTGGTAAGGGAAAATAAAACTGGAGGTTCCCTATTATCCAGAGTTGGCACACTAGCGACTAACCTCTCCCCTAGCCATGCAGCCCTCGGCGTGTGCGACCTTGGCTTGGATTGTATCTCTCTTAGTCTGGCCCCTCACCCTAGACCTATCTCGGCAAAGTAAACCTTACTGGGCAGACCTAGGGCTCATCAGAGCACGCAAGCCCCACCACGTCGTCAACGTAGAGATACAGCGGTGGGGTTATTATTATTATTATTATTTATATCCGTGAGAATATTTAAATACCGTGTCTTTGCCGCGCAAAAATGTTGATTTTTCGTGTCTAGGTTTGGTCATCAGTATGGAAGTTTATTTATAAAAATGGCGCATTTGCCTCTTCTGCCAAAATAAAACCTTGGTGTCACTAGCACTAGTACTTATTTATCAAAACATTAATGTTTTACCGTGGACACAACTACGGTGTGGTGAATTCAAGCCCTTTACTTTTCACAAGCTACTTTATATTTAGACTCAATCACATTTGTCTGAAACAGAAGTAGGAGCTGCACTACATTACTATTCATCATTCATTTACATTCGCTATACAATTACAATAGTTTATTTGCATCAGTTGTGCGGAAGCGACTCCCCGGGGCATAGAGAGCTTTCTATTTCGATGCAATATTCAATTGGAGTGCTGTCGCTGTATTGAGCTGTTTTAGGACGTTAACTATTCAGGGGTTATAATGCTGGCTGCCTGTGGCTGGTATTGTTCTACACTAGCTCAATATGAGTTTGAAGATTTGCTGTACATTTGGTTGAAACATTGTTCCCAACGTTAAAGCCCTTCATGGTGCTTTTGATCTCTATTGGTATTACATTTCAAGGGAACTGAACTGTTTTGAACTCTATTTATCCAAAAAAAGTGTCATAAATCACAAAAACAATCCATCTAACCGCAATAAAAATAACCTAACTCAGAAAAAAAGTTATTGGCAATTGTATCCAAATAGCAGAGAGATGTTGACTAATTTTCCACAATGAAGAACCCTCTCAAAAGCCGGTACAAAGAGAGATTACAATGCTAAGTTAACATAAAACATTCGGCTGGTGTCGGGGACGTTCGGCCGTCTTCGGAACACCAAATTATACGTAACGGAACAGCCGAACGAGCGTGAAAACTTGACGGAGCGTTGTTTCATAAGAAGCAAGTTGCCTTTGAACTCGAATACTGTTTTATGTTATTATTTCAGATGAAATAGGTCCCGAAATATTGGGTTTCTTGGGCACTGAACTTTGTTTAATCAACACTGCAGACTTTGTTTAATCAAATCTTATACGGGTCCAGTACAGCTGTTTGAAGTTCAAGTACTTCTAAATCTTTTGAAGTGCCTGTCTTGCTGATTTTCACATTATCCTGATCAAATAATGTTGGAAAACTTTCACAAAAAGATGTTATACAAGGTTTTAAATTTATAAAGTTATTAACGTGTTAAAGCATAAGATAAAGTTGAATAGTTTTAGATTTAAGCATTATAAAATGTAAATATCAGAAAGTTCTTTAATAACTTTTAACGAACTGTTTACTAATGACTCGATCACGTTTATCTTTATACTCAGAACTTTGTTTTCTTCTTATCTTACATTTATTTTAGTTTCAAACTACGTGATGGTGGATTCATTGATTGATTTGAAACAAGTAATTGAGAGATGGATTACAAATGAATAGGTATGTATGTGTGGGTACTCGTCGTATCTGCATTTAATTGCACTTGACGGCACGCTCTCCCCGACAACCGGGTGCGGGGTGACAGACTGAAACACAGATTAATTGTGTCTCTATACAGTCTGTGTCGGTACTTGCTACCTAGGCTGCCAGCAGACAGCCAATTATGCGTGATTAATAGACAAATTATTAGCCAGATTCATTGGATTAATTTTGTTCTGGGATTGCGTTTCCCGTAATTAAACAATCGGGACGAATGTGAATGTCGAAATAATTCCGATGTGTTGTCGGAGGCGTTTAATTTACTGGAATTTAATGGCCATGTTATATGGCGTCCATTGGTATTATTAACATCGCCACTTTCCATCAAAACTATATGTTGTACCAAAATATCACTGTTGTCGATAGATGCGCAATAGTGGTCTCTAATGCAAACATCATCATCATCATCAGCCTATAATGTTCCCACTGCTGGGACACAAACAAATGCAAACATAGTTAAAATAAATTTTGTCTTTAATATAAAAACAAGGAAAGCAGTGGTATCTTCCAGGCTTAAGTCAGATTTGTTGTTAAGATTGCAGTGCCAAGTAGCTATTTGCCAGCGAGTAATTAACCCAATTCCGTCGAGATCACTGCTCGGGTGATCATTCTGGGGGCCATCCGATCACCGATACTCAAGCTAATACACAGATCACTCCCTCAAAACTACCCCTTCTTCCATATTAGTATTTATACATGTGAAAATAACTCTGTCTGTGATCTGTGATGAATGGAATCGAACAACAATCATTTTAGTGGCAGACGGATACATCATATCTCTGGGTTAGGGCATAGAATCAATTTCTTTTCTTATCTCGGTAGTACTTTCTCGTGGGATAGCTTCCGATCTATAAGCAAACGAAACCACGGTCAAAAGCAACTCTTTTCATTGTTAGCATCTATTGAAACCATAGACAAAGGGCTATTCAAAACTTTTTTGATTACCATTTCAAACAAATAGCACGGAATACATTGAACTGGTTGCTATAGTGCTCGTGGTGAATAACCCAGCCCCTTTTAGGGTTTTATTGAACGCGATAAAGGCTTATGGGCGAAAATAACAACATCGCGATCACTAATCAGTTAGTCAACTCGGGGCGATAATACCTTTTTTACGACCGCTTATTATAGTGGACCGTTAGGACGCTCATTACGAACGTTTAACGAGCTAATATGAAGAAAAACACGTGTATCAATGATGTAAATAACCTTTATTTAAATTTTCACGGTCGATCATCTTATGGCTGAAATAATGTTCCACGAAGTATCAGAAATAGTTTGGCTCGTATAACATCGTCTCTGTCACCCATACCTCCTTGAGTCTCGTTCTAAAGTTCGATACAAACATTCATGAACTCATTCCTCTTTCCCATGAGGGTAGGTAGACACTACAGAACGCCACCACGATTTCTAGCACACTCATTTCATCTCGTGTACGGTCACACCTGCCCACATGCACGTTGCGAGAACTGCTCACTCGACCTTTCTGAGGTACATCACCGGTAGTTATACAGGGTGTCCGGTAATGAATGGATAACCTTGAAATGTCTTATAGTACAACTTATGGCCGTTCAGAAAAAAAAATGAAACAAAATATATCATAAGTAGTACCTAAGATATGATTTTTTTAAAAGAAAGGTCTAATTTTTTTACCTTGTTTTACTTTTATGACCACTACGATCAGAAATGAATGGATTCCATCGGTTTGTTGTTAATTTATTATTATACACGAACTATGCTAATAGATAAACAGTGAATAGTATGACTAGCTATTGCACTTTTTTATTAAAAAATTAACAAATTAATTAATTTTAGAAAAACTTTGCAAAATTTATTTTTTAAACAATGTACCCTACTTACAACGTAACTTAATTTAAAAAATGTTCTCATATTACAAATTTTGATATTTAGTAAAATTTTCTCCTTTTCTACATTAATGGCAATAATTCACTATTTATTGTAGATACATTTATGAATTGTACCATTACAAAATCTACTTGAAAGTGACACTATTTTAAAATTACTGGCCACTCATGTATTCATACATTTTTTTTATACCCAAGATGTTTAAACATTGTTTAAAAAATAATTTTTGCAAAGTTTTTCCAAAATTAATTAATTTGCTAATTTTTTAATAAAAAAGTGCCATAGCTAGTCATACTATTCACTGTTTATCTATTAGCATAGTTCGTGTATAATAATAAAATAACAACAAACCGATGGAATCCATTCATTTCTGATCGTAGTGTTCATAAAAGTAAAACAAGGTAAAAAAAATTAGACCTTTCTTTTAAAAAAATCATATCTTAGGTACTACTTATGATATATTTTGTTTCATTTTTTTTTCTGAACGGCCATAAGTTGTACTATAAGACATTTCAAGGTTATCCATTCATTACCGGACACCCTGTATAAGGTCAGTTTTGGCTTACATGTGTCTTGTAAAATACCTTATTGTAAAGCTCTGTGTCATACCTACCTACAGGCCTAAGCTGTCCCCCCATACTAAAGTACTAATGCTGTAAGATAACAATATTGTAATACCAAATGATTTGAAAAGAGTATCCATGGAGTTTCTTGCCGATTTTTCTCCATGGAAACGACCAACGCGAACCGTGCAATAAAAAAATATATTTTGATTTTGATTTGATTTCATATTAACGATCGTATACAGTACTTTCACATTTCTATTTTTACTTTTTAATGCCCTCCCTAGCTGCCACATTTTTTACGTTCACAATGGTACCCGTTTGTTTGTCACTCTTGCGAACTCGTTGCGTAGTCGTTACGTAGTCGGGCCGCGCCGCCATTGTACTGTTCTTACACAAATAGATTCATGTACACTGTACACCCTGTTAGCTTTGATGCTGTTTATTTTTCCTATTTTGTTCCCGTTTGTTGGGAAAAGTTTGTGTTTTATACGGGTGAATTTTGGTCTTTTGTTTCATGGTAGTTGTAGGGCTTCTCGTGTTATGACGAGTCATTTTGTAACCCTTTCCGTAATTTTACTCAACTGGTAGGGGTTCTACAAAACGTGCCTGTATTTTTAATGGCTTTGGCTTTTATACCTTTTCCTAGTACTGAGCTACCCTTCCTTATAATTTTTCACACTTCACGGAATGTCAAAGCAAGCAAATTATTTCTTGATTAAACTGAAAACCAACTAAATGTATTGTATTATCCGTATATACAAATATTTCAGGGCAAATTACAGTAGTGTGTCAATTTGATAAGCAGCTTATTCCCTCACTGGACTTAAGTCTCTTTCATGTTTAGGTATAATGTTAGTGAAGGTATCAAAAGCCGAATACTGGGTGTGACTGACCTAGTTATATCTCTCGGTGTGGAAACATTGTCTGAGTTTATTTTAACATTTAATTTCCTTTATTATACCTACTACGGCTAAAGCTGTGTAAAGTAATCTGAGGTCTAGGCCTCATTTATATTTATTATTCGGCTTAAGGCGAATTTCACCAATGAAACTAAACGCAATCGGCATCTAAACGGCGTTCAAGAGCTGTCAGTCTCAATATTTCATAGCAATTATGAAACTCACTGCCCTTGAATGCGGTTTTATTAGTGAAATCCGTCCTTAGAAGTTTAGCATAAACCGAAAAATCAAGTTTCATGATAGTAGCTTATTTTGAAATTGCGTCGCATTTTAGGAAATTATTGTGTTCATTTTCCGGCGGTTCCTTTTTATCTCGACTCCGTTTATATCAGAGAGCTTATCTTTATCTTTTCAATACTTAAAATATGTCGACTAACATTATCGGATTTTCTTTTTAAAATGTTTTGCTTGGAAAGCTAATTTGCATGATAAGACTGCGATTTTAAGTTGCTAAATTTTTGCAACGAAAATGAACGTTACATCACGCATACATTCTCCAAACAGTTAAGCAGGGGTGTACATTTCACCAGTTATGTTTTAGTCCCAAGTAATAGGGGCTCTTTACCTCGCTTACTATCAACCTAGCATGCTAGCGTGTTAGATTTCAGGGTAAAAGGCGACATCTTTACCGTCGCCATTTTTACCCTAAAATATAACAGCTACACATCCTATCACACCACGTAACTTCACCTTTTAAATGAAACATTGAGCTGAAATAATCACTGTTCGTAGGCTTAATCCCAGACAGAGTTCAAGGGAACACGATGACTGTTTAACCAACTAGTTTTTAACAGAGCATTTACATAAAACAACCCGAGGTTACGTTACTAACATCAAAGCTCAAGCTTCTTAGCTCATGTTCAACAGAAATGGCCTGTGACTGATGGAGGTCCACAACTATGGCAATTAGGGAATTACTCACAAAGCACCTGTCTGGCTGGACGTAACCACTAGATATTAGTTTTGATCACACGTTACGAGTTTGTGGACCGAACTACGCGTTGATTACATTCTGTTAAGGATGTTATGTTACTTCTGAGGACTTCCAAGGTTGTCTGCGGGGTGTTATCAGAAACGGACCGGTGTATTTGTTAAATTAAGCAATTATGTATCTAAAAATGTGGAATAGATTTCCTCCTGAGGTCATACTGAAAATAATACCTTTTCATGCTTTAGCGGTTAAATATACCGTCTACCTGTTTACAAAGATTTTTAACATACATCTCTGTTTTTCCGAATGCAATCCTTCAAGTCCTGCGCCTGCTAGGTCAAAGACCATTTTCCCTCACCGCGTCATAATAATGTTATGAGCAGAACTGTCGGTTCATTGCGCACAATTACACTGGCATTACAAATCAGTTGGTAAGGCGATGTTAATAGAGCGTCGGGTATCGGTCCAGCTGCCGGCGCCGGTTCCCATTCCGACTTGTCGAAAACCGGACGCCGTTGGTTTTAATGACTAGATCAACAGTGTTCGGTATATACACACGCTGTTTACCAATTATTTATGGATAAATAAATGCAAACAATAATTTCTTAAATATATTTTCTTATACAATCCAGCGACCACTAAGTAGAACATGTATATAATTTCTATCAGCGCGTCATAATACTGTTAGCAGCAGATGTGGCGGTCGATTGCACATGATTACGCTGCCGCTGGCGTTACAGATCAATTGATAAGGCGACGGTATTAGGACATCGGTTGCCGACGGGCCGCCGCCACGCGCCGCACCGTTTCCAATCCCGGCTAGTCGAAACCCGGATGCTGTGGGACAGAGGTGTCTAATTTGATGAATAGATCAACTGTGTTAAATGTAATTCGGAGTTCTAAATTATTTATACTCCTTTTGGGTACCTAAGAAATAGTCAATCACTTATCAAAGAGCTTTACTTGATTTTAATATTTTTATAAAAAGCCGTCTTGAGTTCCTAATCAAAATGATTAAAATCGAGCAGTAAATAATAAGTGCAAAGGCAAAGTAAATATTCGAGTCTAAAGCGTTGTGATCGTCACATATATATATGTCACCGTAAAATTGTCAAACACGTTATATTACAATATAACGTGATTTTTCTGGCGATATTGTAATGTCTCGAATTATTGTCAACTGAACATACGTAAGTATCTCTGCCCCCATAATCGGGACTTGGGGCACCCCCCCGTTAGGTTAGTTAGGTTCCTTTAAACCCTGCACTCGGAAATAGGGGCCCCGCGAAGCGGGGCTCCGTCGACTACGCTTTTTAGGAGGAATATAAAGTGTTTTAAGGTTATGTTATATTAATCGGTATTTCTCAGGAATGGTGCATTATCTTTTCATGAGAGTTGTGCCACTGGGCAAGGGGGACCCCTCCTTCCCTCCACACCGCGTAAGTTGACTACCATCGCATGCATTTCACGAAAAATAATGCGTTTTGTTGTAAGCAGTATGTTCATTTGGCAATAATTCGAGACTTTAAAATATCGCTAGAGATATTACAATATAACGTATTTGACAATTTTACGGTGACATATATATGGTCAAATCGGTTTTTAAGTTCTAAACAACAGACAGTATAGTCTGTTTTAAACGAATTATTCACTTAAGAGAAACTTTGACCAGCATGATCTTCAAGTCGGAAGTTACAATCAAAGTGCTTCATAGTCACTCGTATCACATGTGTCACAATCCAGACATAGAGGCGTTAATAGGCAATCTACGCCACGGGTCGTCGGTTCCAATCCCGGCTGGGACGAGGTGTTGTTAATTAACGTAGACTGAATGACGAGCTACTCGCCTGCCCGGTCCCCTACGCTAACGATGTGTTCATAATTCAGCGGGAAACTGGAAAATACGTGAAGGCCAAAGGTCAGGTGTCAATATGACACCCTGGTAGGCGGATACCCGACGTACATATTATATGAATTTTATTTTAGTCGAAGAAAAGAGAATGTAAAACAGCACCTTCGTAAATTTTAATAAAATGTTGTTTCGAGGAAATCCTTAATACATTTTGCTCTTGAAAGCTTTGTTCTCTGGAGTTTTGAAATTCTAGAGGGGTAGATCTTTAAAACAGAACTATTTAACAGGACATAGACCAAGACTTAGTACAATCCTGATCAGAACAAATACTTTAATCACAGTTTGGACAACAAATATTACAAAAATATTATTGTTACGAGCTGGGTATGAGATAAATTAATTACTACCGATTAAACAACACAATAACTTTATTAATCACAAAACAATTTAAACTTAATCACAAATACACTACTGATCACTATTCACTTAGATATCGCACTTGTAGTTCACTTGGATTCGCTTCGTTGTGTCGTTAAAACAAGACTGCCGGTCGTGGCCCTGAGCGCTCTATTTATACTCGCCAACAGACACACCAGAATAACGACGAACATTCGAGAGGGTCATAAAAAAACACTAACAAAAAATAGCAGGTAGATAGGTACCTACTAAAAACAAGTACCTACCTAACCTACCTAACCTACTTGTACAAAACAAGCAAATATGAACCTTATGCCCTAGGCGTACGGTCGAAATTCTAATGTCTTTTTATAAATAGGTCGCGAGTTTGTACCTACCTAACTTTAAAACTAATAATAATAGAATTCTCTCGAACTTCTAACGTACGCACACTGTAATCGCCGACTTTCTCGAATGTTCTAGTAGGTCCGATGTAACACTGCCCCCTCCTTAGACATGCTCGTCCCGAGCATCATTAGTCCCGTAGTATCGCGCCAACCGATCTACATGCACAATCTTAGGCGCACCTCGTGGGCCCTTCTGTATTCGGTAGGTGACATCGTTGATCCTAGTCACGACTCGGTATGGCCCATCCCATTTTGCTTGTAACTTCGGAGACTTCCCCTTGCTCCGCACTGGGTTATGCAACCTGTTGGGGTGGACTGTATTGAATTAAAGAGGTGGATACTTTAACACTTTTATTGTATATTAGAGATCGAAAATAGCTTATATTTGAAGCGGGGCACAAGAGTTTACACTGTTAAATGTTCCTGTTATATAAGGAATGTACATAACGTATTACGATGTGGGGAACGTGGGACTCATTTACTTATTAACTTTGTTACGACACTAGGTAACTGATAAGAACTATGAATCTACTTTATATCTTTGACAATCTGTCTGATATGGAGCTCTTCCTTGACTTCTTGAAGACTTCTCCTTGATTCACTGGTTGAATGAAGTTATTACTTGTTTCTATTTGTTCTTATTTGACTCGATTATCGATTAAATAATCGGTTCCCCTTACATAGATTATTACGCCATTGCAAGTTGTGGGGGCACTATTGCGTCTTTCTGGGACCTTTAATCAATCATAGCCCGTGAAAATGGACTTTCCCATTAGCTGATGCAATAGTTTAACTTATTGCGTAATATCTCCCTTTGAACAAGTACTGACTTGACCAATATCCCCTCCACAAAAGCTGATGCAACATCGCAAATCATTGCGTAAGGCTTAAGGCCTTTTAGTATATAATAGTTCGGGGGTAGACAGACATAGAGGTCCCCGTTATTTTCCTAAAAACTACTTATACTAGGGTTACATTTTGTGAAGGGCTCGTCGTCCGTTACATCTCTCCCCCCGGCGTAGCCTGCGCAGCCTTCTCTTCCTTTTGTAGAACGACGAGCTTGCTGACCGGACGCTTGAAGACGCCGGTCCTTGTTCTCACGTCGACTACTCTGATGCCGCCGTCAGGTCCCGGGTAGATGTTCTCGACGACTCCCAGTGGCCACACGTTTCGTGGCAGGGTGCTGTCGGCGATGATGACGACGTCGCCGATCTCCGGCGGTTGGCGTTTGCTCTGCGGCTCGCCGCGGGGTACCAGTGTAGGGAGATACTCCCGCAGCCAGCGTCGCCAAAAGTGATCGGCAAGGGCCTGGCTGGCCCGCCAAGCACGTCGGTCGGCCTCGTCACAAGGCCCTGTTGAGGGTAGGCCCGTGGAGGATCCCAACAAAAAGTGGTTGGGGGTGAGGGCCTCCGGATCGGTGGGGTTCACGCTAACGTGAGTCAGAGGGCGTGCGTTGATGGCGAACTCCGCTTCGGTAAGCAGAGTCAGCAGCACCTCTTCAGCAGGCGCCCTTTCGCGCAGAGTTGCAGCGAGGGCAGTCTTTACGGAGCGTACCAGCCGTTCCCACGCACCGCCCTGATTGGGTGCGCCGGGAGGGATGAACCGCCACTCCATTCGGTGCAGTAGTCCCTCTTCTTGCAGTGCCGGTGCCCACTTCGCATAGGCCGCTCGCAGTTCTTGATCTGCTCCTCTGAAATTAGTTCCGTTATCGGAATACATGAGCCGCGGCCAGCCGCGGCGCGCAGCCATCCTTCTCAGCGCCATAATGGCTGAGTCTGTTGATAATGATGCGACGAGCTCGAGATGCACGGCGCGGGAGGTGAGGCACGTAAACAGTGCGCCCCATCGCTTCTCTCGGCGCCGGCCCACCTTGACCATCATGGGCCCGAAATAGTCCACACCACAGTTGGTGAACGGGCGATGGAAGGGGTCCAGGCGGGCGCGTGGCAGGTCTCCCGTGGCCGGCGGCTGCGGCGTTGCTCGCAGTCTCCGGCAGTACGCGCAGGCCTTTTCAATGGCTCGCACCGTGGGTCGCAAGTGGATGATCCAATAGCGCTGCCGTAAGTCGTTGGTAACTCGTTCCCTGTTGGCATGCCCAGCGGCGCAATGCTCGCGCATTACAATTAACTTACTCACTCGGTGGCGACCATCCAAAATGATAGGTCGCTTGGCCTCCACAGGCGCGCTAGAGGCTTCAATTCGTCCTCGCACGCGTAATAGGCCGTCTTCCAATACGGGGTCCAGTCTGTACAGCCGACTCGTCCTGGGGACGGGGCGAGCAGACTGGATTCTCTTCAACTCTTCGGGGAAGCTGTCCTGCTGTGCTTTCAGCAGGAGCTCCCTTTCGGCGCGTTCAATGTGCCGATGTTCGAGTCGAGGCGAGACGCGGCGGCACGCATCAATAAATGCGAGCACGCGCGCAGCAGCGCGTACCAGCGTCTCGTACTTGGAGAAGCGGGCAGGATCGGGCAGCCAGCTGTCTCGTTCAGGGGCCGGCGCAATGTGCAGGACCTCCTCTTCGTTTTCTTCCGACGCCGGCGTCCCGGGCCAGTCCTCCTCCAATAGACGGAGGAAACCCGGCCCGCGGAACCAGCGGTCGGTTGCGCAGATCGGCGCGTTGGTGAGTCGGGTAGCGTCGTCCGCCACGTTGTGCTCCGTGGGCACCCAGCGCCATTCTTCTTTGCTGGTGAGCTCGGCGATTTCTCCGAGTCTGTGCGCGACGAACGGCGTGTACCTCTTCATGTCGTGATGGATCCAGTGGATCACCGTAGAGGAGTCCGACCAATAAGTCGTACTGTTGACCTCGATACGGTGTTCCTTCTTGATGGTGTCGGCGAGTCGGGCTCCTATCACCGCTGCCTGCAGCTCCAGACGTGGTATTGTCTGGGCTCGCCGCGGTGCTACTTTTGCCTTGGCCGCGACCAGCACGACGTCGATGGTCCCATCCTTGTTTGTTGCTCTCCAGTATGCTACCGTCGCGTACGCTTGTTCGCTTGCGTCGCACAGCACGTGCAGTTCGATGCGCTGTGTTTTCTTCTTAAGGTAGCACCTGGGTAGCCGCAGTCTGTTTACTTCCTCTAATTGACCTAGCCAGGCCGCGAAGAGCTCGTTCTCTTCCTCCGGAATGGGCGTGTCCCACGTTGTTTGTAGGCGCCACAGGCTCTGGAGTACTATCTTCGCTCGTACTGTGAAGTGACTCAGCAGTCCTAGCGGGTCGTAGATGGACATCACTGCGCTCAGTGCCTCCCTCTTGGTGGGAGCACGAGTTCGTTCTCTTACTTCGGACGGCACTCGGTTCATGGATGTATTAAACCCGAGTTCGTCTCGTTCTGCGTTCCAGTACAGCCCGAGTATCTTGCTCTCAGGTTGCTCCCCTCCTAGTTGTGTCGGGGCGGTGGCGTGGAGTGTCTGGGGCACGTCGCGCAAAACCGTCGCGTCGCTGGAGCTCCAACCTCGTAGCGTGAAGCCGGCGGTCGCGTGCACCTTTCTAGTCTCATCAACTGTCTTCCACGCCTCCTCTGGATCGCTGTAACTTGCCACCAAGTCGTCCATGTAATGGTTCTTGGTTATGGCCTCTAAGGCCCTGGGATACTCTCTGCCGTGAAGCTCCGCGTTGTAATCCCGGACGTAATGAGCCATATACGGGGAACTGGCTGCTCCGAAGATCATGCTTCTCATCTTGTAGTGACGCGGGGCCGACGTCCTGTTTTGGTCTCTCCACAGGAACTGCTGAGCTGGTTGGTCTTGCTGCCTTATTCTCACCCGCAGGAACATCTCCTGTATGTCTGCGGTGACTGCCACTGCCCGCTCTCGGAACCGGAATACTATGCCCGGCAGGGACTGCAGTAGGTCTGGACCTTCCAGTAGCTCGTCGTTGAGACATTTTCCATAGCTCGTTGCCGCCGCGTCGAAGACTAATCGCTGTTTCCCAGGCTTGTTTGGGTTCTGTACGGCGAAGTGAGGCAGGTACCAGCAGACGGGGCTGTCCTTTTCTGTTCCGTCGCATGGCATCGCGTATCCTTTGTCCAACAGGTTCTTGACCTGTGTGGCGTACTGCACGGCAAAGTCCGGTGACGCATCCATTTTCTGTTCGATCTTCTTCAGTCGTCTCAGCGCTGCTCCGTAGCTTGGTGGCATGACCACGTTGTCAGTCCGCCACGGCAGCCCCACCTCGTAGCCTTCGTCGATCTTCTTGATCGTCCTTTTCACGATGGTCGTCGCCCGCTGGTCCGCTTCGTTCACGCGGGGTCTCTTGGCGACGCCCAAGGCTTCTATTTTGAAGTGTGCTTCGACTAGATCGTGCAGTTGCTCGTCTCCTCTCCCGGTCTTGATGACGTGCAGTATGTCTTCTTTTTGCGTGATAACGCTTCGTGGTGCTGTTCCGTGCACCACCCATCCCAACTCCGTTCGTGAGGCGGCTGGCTGATCGCGGCCACCGACTCGTAGTTCCCTGGTCACTATGCACTCCCAATGGTCTGTGCCCACCAAGAGTCCTGGACGAGCTTGTTCGTAACAAACCTCCTCTCTGGGCAGGTCTCGCAGGTGCTTGTGATTCAGCAGGTTGTCTGGGATGGATTGTTGGTGGAGCCTCAAGTCCTTGATGGTCCTTGCTCGAAGCTCGTGTGACTGACCGTCTTTCCGGATGCTCCTAACCTGCACCCGTACCGCTCTGCTCTCCTGCACTTCCGAAGACATGTTCACGCCGCGTATGTGTAGCGGGCGTGGGGTCCCTTCAGCTCCTATTCTGGTCGCCAGGTCTTGATCAATGAGGGTGACGGTCGCTCCTTCATCGAACAATGCGTACGTCATTACCTCCCCCCGTGACCCGGTGACTATGATGGGGCACATCTTCAGCAGTACCTTCTTCTGGTCGGCCGCGAACTTGGTCGCCACCGACAGCACCGCTTCTTCCTTGCTGGGCTCTGCGGTAACCTTCACGGTCGTCACTTCTTCCTTGGTGCCTTCCCTCTCTTCGTGGAGGGAGGCGTGATGAGGCCGGCGGCATTGGCCTAAGCCGCACGGCTTCGCCTTACATCTATATCGCCCATGTTTACTTTCGACACATCTAAAACATATGCCGTTGGCTCTGACATACTCCCATCGCTTCTTGACGCTCATCTCCTTGTATTTGGGACACTTATGTAATACGTGATCTTGTTTACAGTTAGGACACCGACCTTTTTCTTCTTGGCTCTCGACGGCTGTGTAGACGGGGGTAGCTCTCTTCTTTGCTGTCACTGGTTGTCTGGTTTCCTTCTTCTGGTTGGCGGGCGCGGCGCCAGTGGGCGGGGCGTAGGCGTATCGTAACGCCCTATCCGCTTCCCGCATCAGGAAACGAGACAGCATAACTATCTCCGGCTCCGTTTTGTCGTCGTTCTCGAAGGCGAAGTCGCACCATTTCGACTTCATATGTTGGCTCAACTTGTCCAGTACTTCGCCAGTCAGTACTGGGTTGTGTAGGTATCCTCCTCGGTCGACTGCTTTGATCACGCATACCGCGTTTTGCACCTTGATGGCGAAGTTGTTTAAGTCCGAGGCTGATGCCATGGGCTTCGTCATCTTCTTCATATCTTCGATGGCGCGCGCGATGAGTGCCTCTGGTCGTCCGAAGCATTGCTCGAGTGTCCTCATGATGGCCTCTGGATCAGTGGCAGTATGTAGGAGGCCGGAAACCGCCTCCCTTGCCTCTCCCTTGAGACAGCTCCTTAATCGCTGTATGTTCTCAGCAGGCGATATACTGTACATGTTGGTAGTGTCGTTCACGGCCGCCCTAAACGGCAGCCACTCGTTCACACTACCGGAGAACACCGGTAAATCCGTATGCCGTAATCGGGGTCTTGCCATCCTTTCTAAGGTCGTTGCCAAGTTATCGATGCTGTTCCTGTGCTTTGTCGATGCCGGCGACCTTCCCCGTGGCAAGTCGAATTTAATATGTCTTGGGTCCTCCCGGGGGGGGCCTTGGTCCCCCTCCCCCCGTGATCTGAGGGGGTTCGTTTGAAGCCATTCATCCACTTTACTGTGATGGCTTTCCTCCTGAGTGATGAGGGGCTCATCCTGCAGGCTGTCCTGTTCATCCTCTAGGACAGATACTTGGGCGGCTAATCTTTTCTTGACCAGGTCCTCTTCCAGGTCGAGAGACTTCTTCCGGGCGATGGCTGCAAGCTTCTCTGCTGCTTCCAACTCGGCTAGCCTTATGCGCGTTGTAATACTGTTGGTTGACCTCTGTGACCTCTGTGACCTCTGTGACCTATGTGACCTCACCGATCGGGTGGGTGACCTCGTCCTTTGTCCATGTTCTTCACTCAGAAGAAGTCCTGACGATGGTCCTGCTAAGGTCGTGTCTGCTGTCGTAAGGGGCGCGGTAGTTGGTCGTGAAGATATAATATTTTGCTCACTTGTCACTGCCGGTGACAAGGGTGGGTTTATTGAAATCCTTCGTAGTCTCTCTCTTCGAATCCGTTCCGCTTCCTGGCGTAGAACTGCCTCTCTATGCTCGTCTGCCCTCTCCTGCAGGGCCCGCCTCCGGTCCTCAGCTTCTGCAGCATCACCCTGGCTTCGGGTGACCACCATTGTCCGAGATGGTACGCTACAGGTTGACTTTAAGCGGGGAGAAAGATGCGCGACAGTCCTATCCTGTGGTTTTGGACTTCACCAGATTCGTCCACTACGACGTTCACTTAGCTGCACTTCAACGCTGTTATTATATCACGACCAGTCCTCTATTTACCGCGACGGCACTATTACATACTTGTGACGGCACTATATACTTGTGACGGCACTATAACTTACGACGGCCCTATGTACCATACGGCACTATATCTAGTCACGGCGGCAATACGTTATCAACGGGCGTGCGCTATGTTATATAACGCGCGCTTGTATATGACGCGTAACTATTTATTCACAACACGGTCACTTTTATATGTTTTATAACAATATATCCGTTAGTATTTCATTCCACAACGCGAATCGAGTCAATTTACTTTTTAATATTCACTTATGAGTCCCACTATTCTGCTTACCCCCTTTATTAACGCGCACTATGATTGCGATTTAATACACAGAATATCGCTTATGAATCCTGTTATTCTGCTTACCCTTTTTAAACGCGCACTTATGATCGCGATTTAATACAGAATATCGCTTATGAATCCTGTTATTCTGCTTACCCTTTTTTACCGCGCACTTATGATCGCGATTTTGGCACACAGAATATCACTTTTCCTATCACGGAACTTTATTTACGCACGATATATATAAAGTTAATTTCGTTCAGTACTTACAGTTTTATGTGCCCGCTTATAACACTTTATTACGCGCTATGTATTATACCGGCACTTTTCGCTATTTAACTGGATCTGAAGGACCAAATGTTGGGACTTCACTGCTTATCCGTCTCGAATGGACCAACTGTTAAGCTTGGTCTCCACTGTCCATATATCCGGCTCGAATGGACCAACTGTTGGGGTGGACTGTATTGAATTAAAGAGGTGGATACTTTAACACTTTTATTGTATATTAGAGATCGAAAATAGCTTATATTTGAAGCGGGGCACAAGAGTTTACACTGTTAAATGTTCCTGTTATATAAGGAATGTACATAACGTATTACGATGTGGGGAACGTGGGACTCATTTACTTATTAACTTTGTTACGACACTAGGTAACTGATAAGAACTATGAATCTACTTTATATCTTTGACAATCTGTCTGATATGGAGCTCTTCCTTGACTTCTTGAAGACTTCTCCTTGATTCACTGGTTGAATGAAGTTATTACTTGTTTCTATTTGTTCTTATTTGACTCGATTATCGATTAAATAATCGGTTCCCCTTACATAGATTATTACGCCATTTCAAGTTGTGGGGGCACTATTGCGTCTTTCTGGGACCTTTAATCAATCATAGCCCGTGAAAATGGACTTTCCCATTAGCTGATGCAATAGTTTAACTTATTGCGTAATATCTCCCTTTGGACAAGTACTGACTTGACCAATATCCCCTCCACAAAAGCTGATGCAACATCGCAAATCATTGCGTAAGGCTTAAGGCCTTTTAGTATATAATAGTTCGGGGGTAGACAGACATAGAGGTCCCCGTTATTTTCCTAAAAACTACTTATACTAGGGTTACATTTTGTGAAGGGCTCGTCGTCCGTTACACAACCACACCAGTGAACCCTCGTCGAAACCCCTACCGTTGGCTTTCCGGTCATAACGGGTCTTCATCTTCTCAGACATCTGTTGGCCGGACTGTCGGATATGCTCATAAACATCGTTCAACTTATTACGCAAGTCATTCGCGTAATCTGTTACGCTACATGGAGCATCAGGGGGAGTTCCAGTGATTAAATCAGCAGGTAACCGTAGTTCCCTTCCAAAGTTCGCGAAGGCTGGTGTCACAGTCGTACTTTCGTGGACTGCACTTCGGTAAGACAGAAGAAACGGCTGTATGTGCTTGTCCCAATCCCTTTGCCGGCTTTCCACAACTTTCGCCAGATATCTCTCCAACGTTTGGTTGAATCGTTCTACCATTCCATCGGATTGTGGGTGGTAAGAGGTGGTTCTGGTTTTATGGGTACCCATCAATCGACAAGTCTCTTGAAATACTTGCGATTCAAAATTTCTTCCTTGATCGCTGTGTATTTCTAAGGGTACTCCAAAACGACAGAAGACTTCTTGAACTAATTTATCTGCGACAGTTGTTGCTTCTTGGTTAGGAATGGCGAAGACTTCCGGCCACTTTGTAAAGTAATCCATGACCACCAGGAAGTACCTGTTTCCGCTCTCGCTTACTGGAAATGGTCCCGCAACGTCTAGTGCTATCCGTTCCCAAGGGGCTCCAACGTTGTACACTTTTAATGCACCTCTGCTGCGTGTCTGGGGTCCTTTCACGGCCGCACAACTGGTACATTTGCGGCACCAGTCCTCCACATCATCACGACAATGGATCCAGTAAAAGCGTTCTCGAATTTTTAGTAGAGTCCTTTTTACTCCCATATGTCCTCCAGAACAACCATCATGGTAGAGCCGTAGAACATCCGGTACCTTAGCTTTAGGAACAACCATTTGTAGATGACAGCTGTCCCCTCTAGCATTTTCCCATTTACGGCACAAGACTCCATCCTGGATCACCAAGCTGTTCCATTGCGCCCAATAACTCTTCGTGATGGAACTCATCGCTGCCACATCACTCCACCTGGGTTTAGGAGCACCAGCTTTGATCCACTCGAAGATTGGTTTGATGTCCGAGTCATTTTGCTGAGCTTGCTGTAGGGTCTCTTTCCATTCATCGCTGAGATCCGTTCTAAGCATCCTCACGGGCACTACCTCCTTAGTCTCTTGCCTGGCACAGTGCTTACAGTCTTCAGGACAGGGTCTCCTTGACAAGGCGTCTGCATTACCGTGAGTTCTCCCACTGCGATGTTCAGTTATGAAATCAAACTCTTGAAGTAGTTCTATCCATCTCGCCACTTGTCCCTCTGGATTCTTGAACTGTAATAGCCACTTCAGTGCAGCATGGTCAGTTCGTAGTTGAAATTTACGTCCCAGCAAATATTTACTGAAGTGCTGCACTGTCTTTACTACAGCGAGGAGCTCCCGTCTTGTAACGCAATAATTTCTTTCAGGTTTCGATAAAGACTTGCTGAAGTAGGCTATTACAACCTCCCGGTCTCCTTTCCGTTGAGACAGCACGCCCCCAATTCCAGTATTACTGGCATCCGTGTCAACTATGAAGTCATTTTCAGTGTCAGGATATCCCAAAATAGGTGTGTTGCACAGACGTTTCTTTAATTCCTGAAATGCGACGTCGCAGTCCTCGTCCCAACAGAATTGCCTCTTTTCCTCAGTGAGTTTGTGCAGAGGTTTTGCAATGTCGGCAAAATTCTTGACAAACCTTCGATAGTAGGAGCACAAACCCAGGAATGCTCTGACCTGTGTCTTGTCTTTCGGAACTGGCCAATCCTTGACGGCGACTACTTTTTCTGGGTCTGTTTGAACACCTTCCCCCGAAACTATGTGTCCTAAGAAGTTCACTTGCTGTCTGAAAAACGAGCACTTTTTCGGACTTAACTTGAGATTTGCTGTTTGGATTTTCGACAGCACTCGGTTGAGGTTTTTAAGGTGATCTTCAAATGTACGGCCCACTATGATTATGTCGTCTAAATAGACAAGACATGCGTCTCCAATCAATCCGGCAAGTACTTGCTCCATCAGTCTTTCAAACGTCGCAGGAGCGTTGCACAAACCAAATGGCATAACTTTAAACTGCCATAGCCCTTTTCCTGTTGAGAATGCAGTTTTCTCCTTGTCCTTGGGGTCTATTTCTACTTGCCAATAGCCACTTTTCAGATCAAGTGTGGTAAACCACTTCATACCAGTCAGCGTATCCAGTGTGTCATCGATCCTAGGCAGCGGATAGCTGTCCTTTTTCGTGACGTCGTTCAGTCGTCGATAGTCCACACAGAAGCGCATACTGCCGTCCTTTTTCTTTACCAGGACCACAGGAGAACACCATGGACTCGATGAAGGCTCTATAACACCGTCCTTCACCATTCCCTCAATCATGGTTTCTACCTCTTTTTCTCGTGCAACTGGCAGTCTTCTTGGTCGCTGACGGATAGGTAACTCGTTACCTGTATTAATCTGGTGCTGAACAAGTCCAGTTCTCCCTATGTCAGCATCATTCGAAGAGAAAATGTTGGCGTACTGAAGTAACATCTTCTTAGCCTTGTCCATTTCTCCTTTAGTTAAATCGCAGTTTTCCAAAAGCGTTGACACGTCTAATTTTGAACTGCGAATTTCATTTCCGGTAGGGACATCTTGCAATTGACGCATCCAGGCTACTTCCTCGCAAGTGCCGATCAAGGTGCCCTTCTTAATCACTTGCTCCTGGTCACTTGGATTCAGTATGCGTACTGCTGAGATGTTGGTGGCCTTGACCAGAGTTCGTGCCATCTTCCATGGGAAGTCATTGTTCACCCTTTCTATTAGAACACTTCGACCTTTGTTTCCAGAATTTTGTGGCAAACAAATTGGCACAACCGTTTCTGATCTGCGAGGAAGAACAATCTTCTTCAAGCAGTACACTTTCCCTGACGGTGCACCTTCCATGAAGACTTCCTCTGAACCACATTTCAGTACTCCTTGATCAACGTCGATCTCACAACGATATTTCCGCATGATGTCCAAGCCCAAGATGCAATCGTCCACTATGTCGGCCACGATGACATTCTGCTTGTAAAATCTGTCACCCAATTTTAACTCCACCTCCTTCTTGCCTCGGACGTTTATGTGCTGACCGGTAGCTGTTAGTAACTGTATACGGTCGTGCTTATTGAAGTAGTCCCCAAGAAACCGACTTGCTAGTTTGGAATTGACGACCGTGTGAGATGCTCCAGTATCCAACGTCAGTTTGCATGGTGTTCCATTGACTTCGCCTTTGATGGTCAGGCTGTTCCCGTCATGTGCTTGCGAGATCAAGATTCTCGGGGCTCTTTCAATACCAGCCAGCACCCGCCCCCCAGTCCTGGCATTTACTCGTTTCCCTGCTGTGGCTGGGCAGTCACTTCAGCCACTCTTCCCTGCTGATCTTCTCTCGGGGTGCTGCGCTTAGGACAGCTGGACCGAAGATGACCCCTTTCTCCACAAGTGTAGCACCTAGGACTATACCCCTGTGGGCGGTCGCGTACAGGTGATGCAACAACCTCCCTGACACGGTGCGTTCGGTGGTCTTGCCTCACTGCCTCTACTTCTAAGGCATGGGCCAAGGCGTCCTTCAAGGTCTCATGATGCCCCAGTCTCACGGCAGCTCTAACTTCTAAGTCACGTATTCCATCAACGAAGGCCTGTACCAGATTTCCATCAATCAGCGCAGGGGCAGACTGGTAGGCTTTCCGAACGAGTTTTTCAACTTCCAGGGCCCACTGCTGTAGGTTCTCGGCACTACGTTGAACACGGTCCTTCAACTTGGCACGGAATACGTGCTCCAGGTGCGCGTCGCCGTATCTGGACTCCAACGCCTCCACCAGCTGCTCGTAGGTTACATCCTTGCCGAGTGCCTCGAGAATAGTTAGGGCCTGGTCTCGGAGGCCCAAAGTGAGCGCGGTCATGGCTTGTGGTTTGGTCCATCCATTCGCCTTCATGACGGCCTCAAACTGGATTTTGTAAGCCGACCACGAAGATGTGCCGTCGAATGGAGGCACTTTAAAACCACGCGAAGATGGTGCAGCAATCACCGAAGCTACAGTCCCGCCTTCAGTCTTCAGTTCGCCCAAAGCCTTCTTTACCCCAGCAATCTGAACTTCGGCCTCCGAGATGCGATTCTCATGCTGGTGGACCTGTTCTTTCATCAACTTGATGTCCTTGCCAAAACTTGCATGCAGATCCTTTATGAGGAGCATCTGCTCGTCCTGGCGGCGGACCTGCTCCTCTTTGTCTCGCTGCAACTGCTCTTCCAACCGACGAGCCTGCTCCTCTTGACGGCGAGCCTGCTCCTCTTGACGGCGAGCCTGCTCCTCCTTGTCTCGCTGCAGTTGCTCTTCCAATCGGCGAGCCTGCTCCTCTTGACGGCGAGCTTGCTCCTCTTGACGGCGAGCTTGCTCCTCCTTGTCTCGCTGCAGTTGCTCTTCCAATCGGCGAGCCTGCTCCTCTTGACGGCGAACTTGCTCCTCTTGACGGCGAGCTTGATCCTGCAGCAGCGCCATTAAAGCTGACAAGTCTGGCGCCCCTGATGCTGGAGAAACTCCGGATGGGCCAGCGACTGGCTGTGACGTAGGCTGGACACCACCCGGTGTCTGTGTCGGAGAATCCCCAAACCGCCTTTGGTCCATATCCTGCTGTCGCTGACTTCTGGTACGGATACCGTCCGTGTCGTCCTTTGGTAGGATTGGCATAATTTATCTCTCACTTCTGACACCAATTTGTTACGAGCTGGGTATGAGATAAATTAATTACTACCGATTAAACAACACAATAACTTTATTAATCACAAAACAATTTAAACTTAATCACAAATACACTACTGATCACTATTCACTTAGATATCGCACTTGTAGTTCACTTGGATTCGCTTCGTTGTGTCGCTAAAACAAGACTGCCGGTCGTGGCCCTGAGCGCTCTATTTATACTCGCCAACAGACACACCAGAATAACGACGAACATTCGAGAGGGTCATAAAAAAACACTAACAAAAAATAGCAGGTAGATAGGTACCTACTAAAAACAAGTACCTACCTAACCTACCTAACCTACTTGTACAAAACAAGCAAATATGAACCTTATGCCCTAGGCGTACGGTCGAAATTCTAATGTCTTTTTATAAATAGGTCGCGAGTTTGTACCTACCTAACTTTAAAACTAATAATAATAGAATTCTCTCGAACTTCTAACGTACGCACACTGTAATCGCCGACTTTCTCGAATGTTCTAGTAGGTCCGATGTAACATTATTACATAAATCCAGAAAGTTCCATCTTCCACACAATTCGATACCACAACGCGCTAAGAATAGAATCGCAATCCGCATCAAATGTGCAGAATTCTGTATGCACAAGTCAATACTAGTGTTAGAACATTGACCCAATTCGGGAACATCTGGCGAGGAGCGAGATGCGACCAGATATGCCGGAGGCTGTCGTGACACAGATACCTAGTGTTGTAGGGCCCTAGCGAGATATCTGATACATTCGGGACGATCCCGTGCTATGTACGGCCTCTTTACTGTTACTAGATTCGAGGATTAGGAATGCTTTATGTGTTACTAGATCAGATTAGGTAAGCGATTTCAAGATTTGTTGAAATTGCTGCGTTCTAAATAAAATCTCCTTCGATATGCTGGGCCTAAACCTCGAGCCACACCTTAAGCGACATACTTGTTATGACGGCGCCCGGCGACTGGTGTAAAACAAATTACATAAAAGCTTGACGGAAGTCGTGTCGCAAGTTGCATTGGCTGAGGGCACAAAATGTACGTTAATTTGTGCCCGAAAGATGTGTCTACTATTTTTCTGTTCAAAAAGTTAACGTCGTAGTAAGAGAACTTTCGGCTACTCTCAGAGATAGAGAGATCAAGAAAGTTAATAAGTTGTGACACCGGTCATAAGAGCAATCGAAGAGAAAATGTCTCGCTAAAAGTATTTCCTCAGTGGGACGTGTTTGATCGATGATCTCTCTCACTGATCCTTGCTTTCTAACGAACTTCAAGATTCAAGTGAAACTTCGCGCGAAATACTTTCAGAGAGGTTTGCGTAGATTTCTTGGACACTAGAAGTATGTAAGTTTCCTGTATTTACTAACATTTTCTGTATATGCTTGGTTCATACGCTGTATAGTTAAAGTAAATACAAAATGTTTTTTATTTTTTTTTTTTTTTAATTTAGGGGTTTTTGTCCAATAAGGATCTGTCAACCCCATCATACGTTATAACAATGTAAACTCAACAAAATAAAAATAAATACAAAATGGGTTTACTAAATATGTTTTGCAATGTTGGTCCCTTGGAGAAAGTTGTTGAATTTGAATGTAATAGTATTAGAAAATTGTGGCCTTATTTAAGGGTCAGATCCTTAAATATGGCCACACTTTTCTGATACTCGCTGAATATATATATTTAAGATTATGTATGCTTCGAGTGTTTAGATCTACGTTAGGCGATAATACACTGTGATTACCTGTACTTAATCGCTCTACTTTTATGATTAAAGTCAACACCATTTTAAAATGTTTCAAAAAGAAAACTCCTTCAAATTTTCTTAATACTTAACTTGAAGACTTAAAACTTTGACACAGAGGCGTAAAACACATTCCCGCGGGATTAGTGAGGCGTCAGAACGGAGGCTTAAGAGGGAATTACGTCATATTGAGAGGGCCATGTAATTACACGAGTGTTTCACTCCGACACAGATTTGGACATTTTGGGTTGACGTTGTCAGGAAATACGGGTAAAGTACCGTAATACCCTTCGTATTATGGACTTTTGGATTCCCATTTTATAAATAAAATACTCCTGAAATAAGCACAGAGGCAAGGAAGGAGATATGAACTGTTTTTTTTTTTTTTAACAATTGGTAACTTCAGAAACCGTATGAGATTCAGTGGTTTAAAAAATGTATATATTGCTCTTGCGTGGTGGGTGATAGGTTATACAGTAAATTATTTCCATTTTTCACTCGGCACCACTTTTTATAAATTCTATTACTCTACATTTCCACGAAAATTTAGTGGAGGGTGTAAATCAAAATGAAGTATGCGACCGTTTTGAGTCGACTTACTTTACTGAATCTATATATATAAAAATGAAACCCGTTTTCCGTTGTCACGACATAGCATGAAAACGGCTTGACAGATTTGGCTGATTCTTTTTTTGTTGTGTTTGTTATTGTCAGGAGAAGGTTCTTATGAAAAAAATGTAGTAGTAGGTAGGTAGGTAGTAGTAGTAGGTAGGTAGGTAGTTGTAGGTAGCTTTTTCCCTCTTATGTGACGCAGACGAAGTTGCGTGGGTTAGCTAGTTCTTATTAAATGTAAGGTATTTCGTGACAAAGTTGTTCAGTTGAAATGTTCGTTCATCTTGAAAACAACACATTCGATTGAAAGTTTGAAAAAAGTAAAATTGTTGGTCAACGATTTAAAAAAAAAGGAATATCTTCGTGTCTGTCAGAGGTGGTCATCACATCACGTGTACATTAAGTATGCAAAATGTGTATTTAAATTCATACATTTTTTCTCTGTCCATTACCGGGGGTGGCGACACAGTGATTAAAATGCAAATTGCTAGAATTATCTCGTGTCCGCCGTCTGTAGGTCCGTGACACTGAATGCTCGCGGCGGCTAACGTCTTGCCGTGCAGCCTGATTGTACGCAATCCTTCGCTCTTTGCGCCCCACTTTTGTTTAATAATATTAGCTATGCAAATTACTCCGCTTCGCAATTCACTTAAAATGTTACATTTTAGTTCCCCCAGTTAGTTTTTCTCTCATTTTTTCGTGTCGTGAAGCTCGTGTAATCTTTGTTCTTGAAAGTACTTTCGGCGGACGGGCCCTGAAACAGATATATTTTTAGAATAAAATTCTGTTCAATCACTCGATAACCTTGTAGGGAAACTTGAACGGAATTTAGATTCAGAGAGAAGTGTCTAACGATTGAAAAATGCTGGGAATGCTGGCGTGTATAAAAATGTGTGTTATCTATCTATTCTGCAGGATTTTCTTGCTCACGTAGGAAGTAAAAGTTGAAGTGATTTACGCGCCCTTGGGATATTTCGGTTAGTCTGTAACAAAATGAATTTGTAGAAGAACTTTGACTCAATTTAAATTGTGGTTATTCCCTCATCGTACGGAATTTCTAATGAATTTAAATTTTATAAAGAATTTAATGTAAAAAAACTATTAAGCAAAAAATAAAACCGACCGTTTTATTTATTGCATTTTTTTTTCACTTTTTAATGTTTCACATGTTTACAGCGTACTGGCGTAATGGTATGTCATGAACTGGTGTAAACAATAGACAGACACGAGATTTCAGCAATCCTAGTCCGTTTGCTATTATTTATTGAGGAGTTCCGTTACCTATCTCCGAAGTTCTTCATCAAATCTTCACCAAATTGAAAGGAGACCACCCCGAGAAAGTACTCTTCCGAAAACTATCCAAATCGCTTCGTGTGTGCCTATAGATTTGAAAAGTTCTCTCTATTTCTCCAAGATCCCATCATCAGATCTGACTTGATGATTATGGGACCACCTGTGGAGCATACCCTATCAGACAAAATAAAAATAATCCAAATCGGTCCAGCCATCTTCGACTAATCGGGGAACATACATAAAAAAAAAGATGACGACGAATTGAGACCCTCTTCCTTTTGGAAGTCGGTTAATAAGACATTAGTCAATAATAACAAATATCTGGCTTAGATAATGTGCCTTTCAATTAACTGATCTAGCGGGTTGTTAAATAAAACTAAGCTGTGTTCTACCGAAGGTTCGGTTCCGGCCACCATTGGCCAAAATGGGCCGAAGTTTTACCGAAGCCGAAAGTTTTTAGCAAGCGTGGAAACCAATCAATTAGAAATGCGCGAAAGTATAATGGGAAGAGGCAATAGGCGGGGCAAGGGCAACACATTTTAAATTGTTATCATTTTTGACAAGGTGCAAGGTAATTTAAATCACACCGTGTTTGCCTTCGGCGAGACATACACCTGGGGGCGGCCACTAAACAGAAGCAACAATTAATGGGCTAGTATTTACACTATGCCGCACATACGAGTATTCTCACATACAATCCTAGCTCCCTGCAAATACGTATCTGAACACGTTCCAATATTCATACCAACTTAGAAACAATTTAAATTTGCATTGTGGTAAACAAAACAGCATACTTCAAAGCAAGTATGAGCATAAAAGCAACGGCCACAGCAGCTGGCACCGCTCTGCAATAACAAGTGAACTTGCACTTGTTAGCCGGGGCAATAAGCTTCAATGTGGGGCATCTTCCAAAATCGATATCGGTGAAAGTGGGCAAGGACGACCTTTGGCAGCGCGCCAGCGCCGGCCAAGGTCCGCCACTGAGGATGTTCAGTTGGTATTGATGAGGTAACGTTATATGTGGGGGTTTGGGGAGCGTCCGTGTGGGAGTCGGGGTAAGAAGTCAATGTCACATATTGTAATTTAGTGTGTTGTTGATCTTTTCTGTCTCTGCTTATTAAGCTGTATATAATATGGCTACCATACCAGAATCTGAGCATGTTTCCATGGCAGATGTTAAAGACTTCGATAAAAAATCAGCTTTTGAAAGCTTATGCCTACGTAATAACATTGATTGAAATCCCATAAGCCACTTTAACGTCAAAAATAATAAACGTGCAGTCACATAACAGTCCGAGGCTAATAATAATCTTTAATCCTGTTACATAAGTTAATTCAGTACCCCTGCGCCCTGCGGCCTGCCCACGTATTCCACGCCCGATATTTTGTACCAAATATAGCTCCAAGGTTACTCGCACATGTACAATACAAACTTAGTTTCCGTACATTTGTTGCCATCCAAATTGTAGCGTTTTGAAGCTCAAATGAACACTGGCTCGAAACAAATTTGTACTCCGTGTGAAATATTGCCGGATAAATGGGGTAATGCTAAAGAGTTGTGCTCGATCGAATGCAGCTGTTTAAGTGATAGCCTCGGGGCAATTTAATTAAGTTACTTCGGGAAACAATAGCACTGAATTGAAGCCTGTTCGATGCAGCGACTGCATCTGAACATAATCCTACTAATATTATAAATGTGAAAGTTTGTCTGTATGGATGTATGGATGTTTGTTACTCTTTCACGCAAAAACTACTGAACGGATTTGGATCAAATTTAGCACACAGATAGTTTATTACCTGGATTAACACATAGGATACTTTTTATCCCGGTAATAAGATCCCGTGGGATAATTTCAAACTTCACGCGGGCGAAGCCGCTGGCAGAAGCTAGTAGCTGTAATAAAAGTGAGTTTGAAGACCAATTTAACTAAGCATTGTACCCGCAATTTCCTCTGAAATTGTCGCACAGCTCTGCCATAATGCATCTGGTTATGAAACCGCATTTAAATTGGAACGCAGCGATCCGACAGCCGCCACTCAATACGAGCGAGCGATCATGTGTGAAGCACCATTACATTTGGCGCAAATTCCCGGCGGCGCGGAGGTCGCAAGCGCGAGGAATTCAACTGTGATGCAGCGCTCGAGAGTCTTCGAGTTGCGGTGCAGATGCATTTCAGGGTTAAACACGGGTTAGGAACGGATTTGTGGTGAATCTAGATTACATTTAACAGAGGCAGTTCGGGTTGTGGTGTTGAGTTCTGAAGTCAAAGCTAAATTCCATGTGGAGTACAACAGAATCTGGGTTGGATTTGGAAGTTCGTCTTTATGTATCTGTGCACTGTGGTGGCGAGGAAATAGCATGGTGATAATTGATGTACTTTGTTGCCGCTTTGTCTTCATTCCAAAGTAGCTAAACTTTGGAATGTTTCTTAATGTTTCTTAACAAAAGCACGTGGTGCTCTGTAGTTTTCAGAATCCGCAAATGACTTAACTTCAGTAAGTTCAGCTTATAAGGCAAGTGAGCGAGATTTCAAGTAGGTCAGCACTAAGTGCATCAGAACAACTTCTGGACAGCTGTCGCGTGGTTTTCGAGCAGACTTGTCGAAACTCGTGCACATGTGACTCACACGAGTTCATACAGAGTGGTCCAGCCTAATCCGACCAGTACCGACTACCGAGTAATTATTACGTTCACAGCAATAATCTACGCAGCTGTTTTAACACATCTGTATATTAACAACGTGCTAGGAAATTAATATGTAAATTAAGAGGGCGCCTGTGTCCGGCGTCCGGGATCCGTGTCTGCCGTCCGCCGTCCGAACTGTCCGGTTGATCCGGACGATGCGTGCCTAATAATGTATTCGTATTTATGCGAGGCTGTCACCACGATCATTGTCAGGTTAACCGTTATGCAAATGGGAGGAAAAATGGCCGCTGTGGACACTGCGATAGAGAGAATTAACGAGTGTTGACTAAGGATTAGCAAATATAGGTTTTATGACGGGAATAAAGCTTTATTTGATGCAATAAACAGAGTGTCATAAAGTATTGTTATTTTTGCCGGTACACTAGATTTACGGGGGCAGTAAACAGTATTGTAGACACAGTAAAGCCACGTGTGAGGTAAAAGTATAAGTACGCGTACACCATACAATGTCTCCGATAAACTTTGTGCTCATGGGTCTCTCGCAGACTATATGATTGCCCCGTCTAGTGGCGTAGAGTGTTAATCGAAAGATATAATTTGTCGACAACATTTTAATAAAAATGATGAATTACTTGGACCTTCCCTTTCATGAAACTGACATAGCAACCCCACTGATTACTTTATTTACGAGTTCATGAAAAGTCGTGTCTATTTGAGATATTCTTAGTACCATAAAACTGCGGTACGATTATTGTCGATGTACATAATCACGCAGCCTTCAAACCAGGCTATTTTGGGCAAGACGTGACTTCAGATATAATGGTTTGCATGTTACGTACTTCATTTGGGAATATACCGACGGGATTTATGAATTGCGAAGGGAGAATTCCCAAAGGGTTTAGCTTAATAGGCTTGTTCTACGTAATACCACGTATTAGACTGACGACGTCACGTCAGTATGGGTTGACATCGAGTACTTTTTTATTAAATATTACTCGTGCTACTTTCCGGCTAAATTGCAAGTTTTGATCTAATCGTTAAGTTGTGCATGTCGTTTGGTTGTGTTCGTATCGTTTTGTTTTGATATAATTAGCCCCAAAAACGTGCCTAAACTAGTGAACCGTCCAATATTTGCTTGCATGATTGCATTCCTAACTGAATCGTTGTTGTTGGACGTTTGTTAGCAATTGACCGGTCACAGTACAAACGATTAATTAAAACGCACTCATTAGCGCCTTTACTGAATGTTTTGGGTGAACTGTGAATCGTGATGGTTGCATGGGTTACTTTGGTTCGTAGTCACTACCTTAGATTAACCTATAATTTAGAATATTGTTATCAATCTGTGTGGTCTCCCATTGCAAGTCAAATACCTCTTTTTTCTTTTGTCCGTATCCAATCGTGTCGCACTTGAGGTTGGCTGCTGTTTGGGTGACAACCATGTAGCTTAAATAAAGGACTTAACTACAATCTTCGTTTTTCCTTAATGTTGGTACCTCCGTACATAATAGAAACATAAAGCTAAATACGTCTACATTTGATAAGATAAAAAACTTCGTTAGTTGTGGACTGAAATAAACGCGCCTTTAAGGATCTTTGGTGGCAATTCAGAATTTTTACCATTGACAAGACAACAAAAAATGCTGATATTTATAACGATGGTCAAATCCAAACTATGTACCCGCAAATAATCTCACGTCATCGAAAAATAAAATGGAAAAAAGTGGACAAAAAACTAATTGGCAGTACCACACATCGGTATAGAAAATAGTGTCGAACACAAAGAGCAGCCGAACCGCCCAACCAGATTAATTAGACGCCGTACCACATCGCCGTAGTAAACATACATAGCCAGTTAGCAGTTCACGGGAAAAATTGTGCACTTGTTTACGAAATAACTCGGTAGCTTGGTACACATTGCTGCTGTAATATAAATTGAGCTGAGAATGCTGCGGCTGCGGGCTTTCTAGCGTAGGCTGATACCGAAACAACACAACTCACAAGCGAAGCGAAGTAAAAATCACCCAGGAAAAGTATGCACTTCGGGGATCATCGTCTATCTTCGGAAATACGAATTGTCGATGTTGAAACCTAATCTAAAGCTGTTCCAATCGTGAAAGTTCTTGCCTAATTTGGATTACCTCCTTAAATTCACAAAAAAAAACTTACTAAGACTTGGGTGACCAGAGTTGGTAAACCGAAAACGTGAATTGATAGTTCATTACAACAAAGCGTGATATAAAAGTTATATTATTTTTTCTTTGTGCGGGTTCACTCTTAGGCGCGACGTTCGTGATAATTCGGGCACACGAAGATTGCCGGAGCGCAAATCTTTTCTGGTTTAATTATATACGCTATATAAAGGCTGTGGATGACAAAGACGGTTTGAAAAATATTTGTATATAAGGAAGACTTCATCGTAAGGAACTAACAATTCTTCTGAGCCCGGCAAACATTATATTTGCAGGACTAGAAATAAAAGAAATGGTACAACAAGAAATCATTCTCATTTCTTTTTCTAATTTACTGGCACGAGGAATCGTAATACTTTTAGGTATGTGTTGTAATTGACCATAATATCCGTAAGACTTTGTCGGAGCATCGAACTAGGCCTAGCTAATCAAAAAGCTGAATCAACGCAATAGAAATAAACGACTAGTACTAATTATTATTATGACTTTATGGAGCCGCCTATCACACAGCCGGGGAAATAAAGCGCTAATACCGACGGAAATGGACCATATTTCAGGATAACAGATTGACTTATAAATATTTATACACAAGACCCTTCTTACTTTCTTGTTTAAATATTGACTGGGGAGTTCTAATTGAAGTTACGATACGGCACTTACTTGCTTTTATACTGATTCCAAAGTACTAGGTTTCTTAGTAATGCCAGCTGTATTTGTAGTGGTGAAATTATATTATATGGAGTGGATTAAATGGTTTGACACGCAATGTTGGGTGCCTCGGTCGCGCGGTCGGTGGGGGTATAGTATGCAGCAAGTACGGCTTTCTAATGAACATTAAAGTGCAGATATATCACCGACTAACGCCGTTTGGAGCTAATGCGGCTACATTACGGCTCAGTGGCATGTCGGCGAAGATGCACTTAACGCCAAATCAGAAGGCTCACCTAACACAGTTCTAATATGGTGTATTAATTATTTACAAATACACAAAACTCAAACTCAACTCAAACTCAAAGCATTTATTTCAACTAGACCATTACGGCACTTTTGAATGTCAAATTACAAATTAAATCAAAGCTACAGTCACAGTCACAAGGCATAATAACTTGAGAAAGTACTGTAGTTGCCCATTCCCTAGCGTAGATCTCTATGGAGAAGAACGGGCAAGAAACTCCATGGACACTCTTTTTAAATCAATATATTGTTACAAAATCTTGGTTACATCATTCATGTGTGATTATACATATATGTGAGAACGATGTAGAAAGACGTGCACATTAAGAGCGTCCAGAGAAAAGATTAAATCAACAGTGTAAAAAAAAAAAGAAATTAAAATTAACCATGGCAGCTAAGAGATGACCAGTCCCAACTGACAGCGCCCGTTCACGAACATGACGCATGTATCGGCGCCATTCAACTCGACCATATTGAAGGGAGCTAAATGACCCGACACAACCGCCACCATCAGCGAGACATTTGAGTGAGCATGACAATCTCTCAGCCGCCAAGGCATATTCAAGTCAAAAAAAAGAAAAAGATAACTAAATGTAAATGGTGGCTTTACAGTACATAGAACTCACACAAATGTGCTATGCAGTTATATAATACTACGAGATGGAATCTATACAATGCAAGGATATTTTACAATCTTCTGCAGCTTCCACAATAACGTAACCTGGGAATCAGTTAGTTTGCCTATGGTTGTGGAGCAGGACCAGCATTGAGCCAAGCATTTTTATCGTTAATGTAATCCCCCAAATTATAATATGCTTGCCTACATAGTGTGCGTTTTATACAAGATTTAAATTTCGTCTCATTCAGTTGTAGAATGTGAGGAGGTATTTTATTGTAACATTTTAAACAGTACCCCATGAAAGATGAATCTACTTTAGCAAGCCTGAAACCTGGCTGAACGAGTTGGTCCCTATTTCTAGTATTATAGTGGTGTCTGTCACCTCTTTTACTGAATAAATGCAGATTTTTCCTAACGTACATGATGTTTTCATAGATGTATTGGCAAGGTACTGTCAAGATGTTAATTTCCTTAAACAGTTCTCTCAGAGAGTCGCGTCTACGTAATTCTTATATGGCTCTGATTGCTCTTTTCTGCAGAATGAATATAGACTCGATGTCTGCCGCACGTCCCCACAGTAAAATACCGTATGACATAATACTATGAAAATAACTGAAATAGACTAGCCTCGCGGTATCAATATCAGTAAATTGACGGATCTTTCTAACAGCATATGCAGCTGAGCTCAGCCGTCCTGCAAGAGATGTTAAATGAGGACCCCATTGTAGCTTTGAATCGAGCGTGATTCCCAAGAAAACTGTTTTATCGACGAATTCTAGTTTCTCTTGATTCAACATTATGTCACAATCACCACTTTTGACATTTGGTAGGGCAAATCGAATGCACTTAGTTTTTTTCCCATTGAGTACTAAATTGTTAGCGGTAAACCACTTATGGACCTGCAGTAGGGCATTATTTACATCGTCAAAATTAGTGGCACGTCTATTTATCCTAAATATTAACGAAGTATCGTCAGCAAACAACACCATATGCGGGTGGATGTTAAATAAATGGGGTAGGTCATTAATATAAACTAAAAAGAGGAAGGGACCCAGAATCGAACCTTGTGGTACACCCATTTTTACTTTTAAACCCGTAGAATTGACACCATTTATTTGTACTTGCTGATGTCTATCATTCAAATACGACTTTACTAAACTAAGCGCAAGTTTACCTAAACCGTAATGCTTAAGTTTCAAGATCAGGGTTTCGTGATTTACGCAATCAAATGCCTTCGAAAGGTCACAAAAGATTCCTATGGCATCTTGTGCCTCTTCCCACGCAGTAAATATGTGTTTTAATAAAGTAACACCGGCGTCAGTTGTACAACGTCCCTTGGTGAAACCATACTGTTGTTCGTGTAATATTTTATTGGTGTTAAAATGGCAAAGCATTTGATTGAGCATTATCTTTTCAAACACCTTGCTGAAAACAGGCAACACGGATACTGGCCTATAGTTATTGGTGTCTTTACTGTCCCCGGATTTAAAAAGCGGTATTACCTTACTGAATTTCATTAGATCCGGGAAGACTCCTTGATCCACGCACAAATTAAATATTGAGGCTAAATACGGTGCTACAGTTTCAATAATTGAGGTACAAGCTTTAATAGACATACCCCATAGGTCTTCGGTTAATTTGATCTTGATTTGTTTAAAAGCTTTTATGACTGTCGTGGGGTTTATATGCTGAAATTTAAATTCATTTGGACAGGCTGAAACGTTTGCTTTTAATAAATCAATAGAGAGCACCGGAGAGGAATTTAAGGTTTCAGTAGTTTTAAGTGGGATACTGGTAAAGAAGTTTACAAATTCTTGAGCAACTTCATTATTGGAGCTGACAAGGCCACCTGAAGTCTCTAGTGTGAAGTCATTACTATGTTTTATATTTCTGTTTGTTTCACTGTTGATAATTTTCCAAACCGTTTTTATTTTGTTATCGGCTGATTTAATTTTATTGCTAATGAATAAGGACTTGGCTACCTTGCAGGTGTTTTTAAAAATTTTCGAGTAATTAGCAACATATTTATTAAAAGATTCTGTGTTGATGTAAGGCTTAAGGCCGTACAGCTCAAACAATCGTTCCCTAGTTTTTCTAATACCCTGTGTTGCCCAGTCACTAAAAATAAACTTTGAGCCAATGGTTTTGGTTTTCTTTTTTAAAGTGTTATTGAACTCAGTGTGCACTACCGAAAAGAATTCCTCATACAATTCATTTACATTGTTTCTAATATGGGCTGGTATATTTAGCTTGCTAATTAAATTATTATTAAACTTTTCTAACTTGCTGGGTGTTATTTGTCTGGTCTGAATCTGAATTCTTTGTAATTGTTTATTGTACGCGAAAGCAACAGTCTGCCCGCTGTGATCTGAAGGAAGGTAATTTACGATAGATTTATCTAAGTAGTCGCAGCAACAAAAAACATTATCAATACATGTAGCAGTATTTGAAGTAATTCGGGTTGGTTCTGAAAAAACGTTTGACAAATTAAAAGATTTAAAGAGACTTAAAAATCTACAGCTGTTTGCATTATTCTCTAAGACATTAACATTAAAGTCCCCACAGATTATTATTATTTTATTACCACTTACAAGTTTCGCTAAAGCATCTTCCATTACGGACTCAAAGATAGAGTAGTTTAGATAATTAGGGGGTCTGTAAACGCACACTATTACATGCTTATCTAGCTCAACACAAGATAATTCAATACTATGTTCAACTGATAGATCGACAATATCATTACGAGACTTAGATTTAATGCAATTTTTGACTAAGATTAATGAACCCCCACGCATCTTAAGTTTACGGTTAAAGCAACTGCTCACATTGTAATTCTCATAATTTAATTGCATAACTTCATAATCTTTCATCCAATGTTCAGTTAAACAGATAATATCAAACTTCGTTTTTTCTAAAAATAGTTCTATTTCTAATTGTTTGGAAGAAAGTCCCTGAATATTCTGGTGAAACAATTTTAAGGAATTCTGCTCAGCCCCTTTTTTACAATTAATTATTCGAGAGCTAGAAGATACCTCGAAGTTGTTGACGAGTTTAACTAAAGTTTCACTCGTACCTTCTATTGTCTTATTGACTAGTTTAAATCTAAATTAATATGTGTATAATTACAATTAGTATAATTACTAATTTCAGTAGACCTATTTACAGAAAACTGCGACATACCACATATGTCTGAGTTTATACTAAAAGCTAATAGCCGAGCTATTCGACGTCTAAAACTAATAGGCAAGTACGCATTACTCCTAGTTGACTTCAGTTTCTGAACGAAACTGTTAGTGTCGAAAAATGTCAACCTGTCACTATAGTGACTAGCTTAAGCTAATAAACACATGCGATTGTTCAGGTTATGGATGTAATGATTTTGCCTGCTTGACAATTTCTGAAAGTATGGAAAGGCACACAGAATTATTTTCTTACAATTTAGCTTTAACAGTTGAGTGACATTGTCAGTGATATCATCAATTTTTATGTTCAAACTGTTACCAACAAATATAGTTAAAATAGTATTAGGATCTAATTCCTTCCTAGTAATGGATGAAATTATCTGGTTGTAGGAAGCCTGAGGTGTACAATAATTTTGAAAAGAATTACTCAGATTGTTACTAATTAATTTTCCTAACCCTATTCCTAAACTATCTGAAAACATAATGGAGCAACCACATTGAGTACTACAACACAGGGGTGAACTACTTTCTGTGTTTCCTACCGGTGATGACCCTTGTACATTGTGTAGTGAATTTTGAATGGGTATACAGTCCCGAACACTGCCCAACCGAGCTGGGTCCACCGTTACCTCAGGCAAGAGAGTGACCGGGCTGGATTCCCTTTGTGATGTACATTGAGTGTTGTTGAAGGTCATCATGTCTACACAGTCTGAATTACTATTACAACTATTGACTAACTCATTTGCAGCGAGAATATGTTCTTTAATTTGTTTTTGAGAATTCACATACTTGGCATAACATGACTGTAGTTGACGCTCTAGTAGTTGAATGTCAGATTGTAAGTTTTGAGTGTCTATTTCATAAAACTTCTTACTGTCCTCTAATTTGGTTTGATAATTTCTTAACTTGTTTATAAGAAAAACACGTTCTTTTCTTAGTTTAATGTTTTTGGAACTATGTTTTTGTTGCTTTTTAAATTGATTACATTTCTTAATAATTCTATTTAGTTTTGCATATTTCTTTATTTTATTTTGGCTTACTTTATAAGTACTACTAGTGTATTTCAAAATAGAATCTTCAGTAAGATCTATTGTTGTTAAAGAATGTGGGTTGCAATTTGAATTTAACAATTGATTGTAAAGGTAATCTGTTTCCCTAACCTGAGAACATTCTCTTTCTTTCTGAAACTTAACAATTTGATTGTTAGCGTGAAGCAGTTCATCTTCTAAGTCCCTAACTTTACATAAAGCCGTCTCATAATAGTTACTGCAGTCGTTGAAACCATCTGTGACCACCCGCAGTTTGTCCCGTTCATCAACAACCTCCAAGTATTGTTGGTGCAGGTTCACTAGCTCCCGTTTCAAGCTAGTGTTTTTGTGAACGACTTTCTCGATTTCAACCTCATGTTCCTCTCTATCCAATAACAGCTGCTGACATTTGCTGTTTGAATCCTTAAGTTCATCAAGGGCCGTTCTCAACTTAGTTTGCAACTCCTGGGTAGTAGCCTTACGGGTCATCACAGGCATGGTTTCAGGGAATAGAACTGAAAGTAAAAGTACAAAGAATGGTGAGAACTAATTGAATGGACAAAATTAGGAAAGCTAGAAATGAAAGGAGAAAATGAGAAAAGAGTGGAATATGTGATTAATAAACTGGTAACTGAGGTAGGCTTGTGAGTCTTATGCAAAATACTTCAATAACATTATTTAATTCAGTTAAAGTTACAATGATTTATGTCTTTTACTTTTTTCATAAAGTGGGTACCTAGAACTGTTGGCAAAAAATTATTGGACCTTACTGACTAAAAATGCTAAAAACTAATAAAAAATATGCAATGTACTCTATTGTTTTGTGTTAAGTTGATTAAATAGATAGATATTTACAAAATTAACATATTATTTTCAAACTACACAACTACTTATTTAACAAGTGACCTGACACTGAACCAAAGTTCAACTACAAAAAGAGTGCCAGATTTATCAGAATAATGATTTGAAAGCTATTAATTAACTAATGTGAGATATTTATATATTAAAAGGAAACAATAATACTCCCCAGATTGATCCACTGGAACATCAGCTGTTCGTGATGTAGGTTACCGGTTGAGGTAGGCAACCAAACACTATGTTTTATAGCGTATTTTTTCGTGAAAACAATAATCCTGGGTATTTATGCACTTAGTAGTATTTTAATTACAATAATACATGTTTTTTACACTTAAAATTAATTAAATCTAATTTTAAATTACGGAGCGAAATTTTGACATGTCACTCAACCAGTGTTGCCGCAAAAAAAAAAAAAAAAAAAAAAAAAAAAAAAACAGACATATAGACATAAAACACAGAAAAAAAAAGAGCACAAATGTGTGCACTATGAATCTGTGCGTTAACTGCCGAAACATTACGTAAAACCATGCTGTTTGAAAAAAAAAAAAAGACCGATAGAGATTTCAACATGGTTAGCGTGATTGTTTCGCCAGTGGGATTGTTTCGCCACGCACAGTAGGAGCTGTGTCTACTGTGAACGCTAGACAAGGATTGAACTCAAAAGGGTGGATCAGGATACTACTATTGCGTGGTCCTATCTAGCTAATCAGGTGTGTCAAAGGTTTAGCTACCCGAGTGTGAGTTAGATGCGTTGGTACAAATATCTCTTATTATCTCACATAGCCGTAGCTTGTTGCTGCTCATGTACAGAGCTTGTCGTTTTATCCTTCTGTTGGTACCTAGTCAGTGGCACTAGTCAACGGTCAGTCGGCACGGCACGGTGCGGGCAATGCAGCGCCGTACTAATAAATTGCACACCCGTTACAACAGCGAATTTATTTCAATTGCAAATTACGGATATTTATTATCATACGCGAGAGCCGCGGGTAATAAATACGTTACTAAAACCTGAAGTACACTCTAAATATACGAACGTACAGAAACGAGAGTAGACACTCTTCGAGATGTAAAAGTATCACATATCTAAGTCACGTTCGCGATCCCGAAGGAGGCAGAGATGAACCGGCAATCATTTATATTTTGATCATGGTACTTTATTTCAGGCTCGTTTGATAAACTGAGCTTACACCCTTGTCATAAAAGATTCCTTCCTGAATTGAGTACAGCGTCAGATGACCAAGGTGAATCTGAGTCAATAGGACACTAACACGTGCCAAACGTCTGTAATGATGTGGAAACAACGATAGCTACCGACACCCGTCATGTCGGATTTGAGTTACGACTCTAATGCATCCACTCTCAGTACTTCTACGGACACTAAAACGATTTTAAAATTCTGTGTCGCGTTTGATGCTCGCATATGTCTTTTTCGCGAGATAACAGAATAAACAGACTAGCAAAAATAATAGTGCTATTTATTTGACGATGCATTTGCGACAAGTTTTCACACTACTCTCTACTTCACTACTGCGTTTTCCAGCAACAGCAATGTTTCTTTTCCCGAATCTCCATATTTCGTTGTATGTGAAATAGATTTGAATGTGAAACGCCGGTAATTCGGGATAGTCCCGCTACTGGTGGTCACCGGTCACACAATCCCGGCACCCAGATCAAAGTGTATGTCCTCCGGGACACGTTTATTGCACACCGTTGTCCTGTCGCATTCTCCCGTCTGAGATTTATACGCAAATGTTTGTTCTCAAACAGTCGGAAATGTATGGGAGAGAATGTTAGGAAAGAGTTTCCTCGTAGACTTCATTTTCTCTGAGAGAGACTAGCAAGATTTGCTTGCAAAAACAACGCATTGCGTGGTTAAACGGTGAAATAGGCCAACAATTGGAAAATTGGTAGATGTAAGTGCTTAATAGTCCGATGATCGTTATTTGTTTTTGAATAGAGCTTATTCAATCATTTAGTAGATATTGCCATCTCGTCCCACTAACGAAGTTCATGAAGGTTGGTTTTTGTCCAAATAATAAAAAAAAAACAAGTCAATCACGGTAAGTGGTACTGCGCTGTAATACCCAAAATGCTTGGGTCCAGTTCGTGTCGCTAACTCTGACGTCATATTTCTTGTACCAAATTAGTCCCGCAAGGAGTAAAGAGAGTTTGCCATTTGGACTACTATCACATAATATATTATGTTCATCTATTCCGAAGTTTAAATGTTATTACCCCCATATTTCGTCTTCTCTTTTCTTTTCCTTGACTCATGATCCTTTAGGTCTTTCGCCAGATGGATCAGATTAGATGCATTATAAATCCAGATTGGATGCTGGTGATCATACGAGGCACATTCAAACGACCTAGTATTCATTTCCACTTCGACCTGTACGTACCAACGTCATTGTAATGCGACGTACGTCGAACAAACTGAGAAGCTACTTACATTTATACGTATTGATACACAGATCACGAATCTAGGTCTCCTATTTCGTAACACGAAATAGTATAATGAGCATCTACGTCTATTAAATATGTTTATTGGAAGTCTAGAATTATTGAGTATATTGATAAATTATTATGTAATAGAAACTCTTCACGAGGCTTATAAATGTTATGGAGGGGCGTTATTTGCCAAGTAGCCGGTACTATCCGCTTTGTGTGGTGTTCCTCATCCTAAACAGACATGGGCTTACGCAAATCATTTCGGCACATATTTATCTTTCTCGGTACACACCAGCTTTATGGACGCAGTACGGTCTAACTTTACGTCATGTGTTTATCAAGATTTTGTGTACGTAAATATATTTACTAGTTTAGTGTTCCAATCTGGAGCTCACAAAATGTTTGGCACAGATTTACGCGAGCCTTTTAAAATATTTCGTTGTTTCACTCAAAAAACGACTGTATTAGAATTTCTGTTACAACTGCTTTAACATTGTAATATCTACTTATTACCTATACCTACTTATTACCTTACTTGTATCACAAATTTTCAGCCTTGTTCAGTACACACTCTTCGGTGTTTGAGCGTATTAATTTTGCTTCATAATTTACTTAATTAATTCTGTAAACGAATGTAGTCCCTTAACCCGTGTTTAAATACACATTATGGTCTTCAAGCGCGCCTAAAGCCGAGTATTTTGTTTCTCATAAACGTGTTAGTTAATGTTCTCATTATTTTAATAGAAAGCTCTTTAATTTTCTCGCGCAACTCGCGCGAATGCTATAATCGTGCTTTTAGTGAACGGAATATATGAGTTAAGCTTGAAAGGCAATTAAGTTGTACAGTGTCGGAATAGTTAAAACGTTTTGGGCATTATACAAAATACTATTTTTAATAGCACATTCATTAAATTCAAAATGAAAACTAGTTTCAGTAGCTTTGTATGCGCTGCTTGTTACAATTACAACTTCAGCGATCCAAGTTTTAATTAAGTATCATTGTCGTTTCAATCTCCAATAAAGTACATCCAAAGTAATTCAACCGAAATACGCGCAACAATAACAGATATTATGCGAGTAATCATTTCAAGTAGGCACCCGAAGTAGGCACAATACACGCATTTACATATTCAGGGGCGCCGCGTTATCTCTATACATACCTGTGTGTGTACGTTTGTATGGAACAGTTTCATTTGCGCCGGGCCCCACGTTGGGCGCCAAAATAAATGGTTATTGCTTTCCATGTTTCGAACTTGTTTTGAATGAATGAGCCGTTTGAAATATTTCAATGTCAGAGATGACAAGCCAAGTTAGTGCGGCAATAACACTTTATTTAAAAAGGTGACACTTTGATGGCAGTGACTCAGTTTACTTACCTAGCACCTAATTACATTACAAGAACCACTGAATTTGATTTTAATGTAGCGATTAATAAATGCAAGTGAAAAGTGCTTTTCAAGTAGAAAAAAATGTAAATATTTATATCTGGATTAAAAATAAATTTTAGATTTCGCATTTATTAAAGCGAAAATGCTAAAACATATTTGGTGCATCCAATTCAAATTTTCATCAACGGTGGCGCCCGTAGATATGTTGTTGTGAGTCCCACGTCGGGTGCCATCAAATATATTACTTTCGGACTCGGTCTTTTATTATTGCGTTGCATTTCATTGCAATATCTCGTTCGGTCCTCCGGTCTCGTTCTCCAACGGGGCCCAGGAGGTTCGAAATTTTTCTATTTGATGCTGCATGGGCCCCAGCACTTAGGTTGATTTGAATTACAAGTCCCAGAAGCGCGGGTGGGCAGTAAAACTTACGTGATGCGAATGTCAGAACTGTCATTTTCGTCGCAGTTGACATTTTAAGCACGCGTTCAACTCCAGCCGTGATGCTGATAGAGTTTGATGGAGACTGGCAACTTATTTCTCCTATTGACGCAAGTTTGTGATCTCAATACTCAATACTTTATTGCATTCCACATGTATTCTTAGGTGGTAAACTTATTACTAGATCACATGGACCCTGTCGGGCACAGCAAAATAAATGAGTTAGGAGAGAGTAATTCAGTATCTCAAACCAAGTCCCACTTACACGGTATTATTGTTGCTGTTATTTGAAGCTATAAAGTTTCTCCTTATTGTTGAAAGTGGATAACGCTGTCTGCAACTAAAAGTAGGTAGCATTAAGCTTCGTATACGTTGGTGCCGCTTAAAATTTTAAGCCTGAAACGCTCTGGGGAAACAACCGTGACGATACATATATGCGGGTTTATATGCTCACATTCGATGTTTTACATACATAAAAAGTGAAATATAACCTACTGTATTTTTTATATTCAGTTTTTACAGTTATTGATGGGCTTTACTACATCTATTTTAACGACAGCAGCTTTTTGTGTATTTTCCATTATTCTGTGTTCAGTTCATAAATCATTGAATGTAACATTTTATCACTTTTGTCATTTTAAACAACACTATTGGATTAGAAGAGAACACAAACTTGGAATGCAATGCAATATTCTTAAAAGCTTTTTAAGTGTAACAAAAACTTGCGCAAGTCGAAGTCTAGAAAATATTGAATTTTGTGTATAGTGTTATTAAACTCTTTTCAAAAGGTCGTAAAAGTTTTTCCCCCGGTTTGCAGCGGGTTGTGTAGTGGTAACTTGTTTTTAATAGTAGCCGGCGGCACCTCGGAGCCCGTGTGAATAACAATGATGCAACCAGTTTATTTGTTTAACCAAACGAGTATTTTCGTATACATAAACGTAGTATTTTTGTCTACGCGTGTGAATATTACATGTGGGTAGTTACTAATGTCTGTTTATGCGGGTAGATTGTTTTCCCTGTTTGTATGGTAATTATAAGTAAGGTTTGTTTGCAAGCTACGATTGTTTGTTGATATAAGACAGTGTGCTGCTGTGAGATGGTTAGAGTTTTCGTCTGATTTATCTTTGTTTGTGGGTTTATAATTTTATGTTTTTTTTTTGTTTCCAGGTAAGGATCCACAAATTTCTATCCTGTTGGAAATATCACCATGTATGAAGAATCTTATACTACATGATCGGTAAGCGTAAATAGTAATTTTACTTGAAACAACTTTTTTACGTATATTTTAACGCCCCGTAACGGCTCAACGGGTTGTATATTAAAAACATTATTCTTCTTCTAAACATTTTATGACTATTATCTGGAATCCTATTAAGTAATTTAGCATATTAAATGGCTGTAATAAAAATGTTTTCACGATTATTCTAGGGCACGCGGATATGATTAATTATAGCAAAATGACATGGTTAATATTCGACAATACTATGTCAATGGCTTGTTTTATGGCACATGCAAAAACGTATATTATTCAACTACATTTAGATCATAAATTGCCTTGACCACACATTTTAAATCCTAAAAAGGTACGCCAACTTATAATCTGCCTTTTCATAGTCATACAGCTCATTTTAACATGATAAAAGCCAACAATAGAATCCAATAGAAAGTTAAACGAGATCCACTAAGTCGTGGATCTATCGGGAGTGGAAGAAGGCTCCATTGATGTGGAAACGATGATACCTCTGAATTGGCTGGCAGCCTGCAAACACCAGATACTAAGGCTTTTGTGCTCCTGTCTTATATTACTCTAGTATTTACTTCGGCACCTTATTGCAGTTTTAAGTTGGGACCATTTTAAAATTGAGTTTAGGTTGTTTGATGACGTTTTTGTATATAAATATGTATCTTTAAAACTGGGCTGTAATGTAATTTGCTAGTGTTGTGTATAATCTAATCAAATATACGGAATTCAGATAATATCTAAGTGTCCCACCCCCAATTTGAACTCAATTTACGTGCACAATATGAGACACAATTGGGAGCAAAACAAGATTATAACGGCAAATTAGTCTCGAAAACATAAGCCTCTCACATAACCGCTCAATCGAACATAATAGGTGCTAAACATATCATCAGCATACATCAGGCCCGTACATAAATAAAGGCGTTTGCTGATAAGCGCGCGAATCACTCTTCTTCAGGCGCTGAATTATGCATGAGTCGTTGTGTTTACGCTACAAGGGCAACTACCTAATTTGTTATTGTTAACTAAGTATTTACGTGTGTTGGTGGTTGGATTAGATAATTGTGTTAGCTTGGGGCTATTCTTGGCTGTGATTCTTTACTTTGGTTCCTTTCGGTGTTGCTGTTTGTGTTAGGTTGTAAGGCCCATTTTAGCGTTGTGTGTGTTTTGTTAATTGGTTGATGACATCTGTGGTTTTTGCGTTCTTTCTTATTCAAAATTATGGATAAATGCTCCGAAGAATAAGAACAATACCAAAGAAACTATGAATGCGCCATGTGAAAGGTGATATGGCTAGAAAGGGGTGACTACTGATATAACTTCTTCTGAAATAGAGAAGGATGTTACGGCGACTCCAACCAAATTGTAATGGGTGATAGGAAAACTATGATGATAAAAAGATAAGATATTTCTGTGAAAGTTGGATCTTGTTGTCGAAATTGTTAATATATACGAGTATGTTATTCGTTCAATATGGTGTAAAGATTAACTATAAAACCGACTTAAAAAAAAAAAAAACAAAAAAAGTGATAAATAACTTTAGCTTCTGAAGTCGGTGACGTTTGTTTGATTGATTTAATTTTTTTGTCACCGACTTCAGAAGCTAAAGTTATTTTTCACTTTTTTGTTTTTTTTTTTTTTAAGTCGGTTTTATAGTTAATCTTTACACCATATTGAACGAATAACATACTTGTATATATTTATCTACTCGGTTATATTTTTTACAAAAAAGTTTTTATTTTTCACTTTTTAGTGGTTCATGTGTGCTTAGTTGTTGCACATGGTACATACAGACCGTTACAATTACAACAAGCCCAAACACGACAAAGATAGATTGTCTCATTATGGAGTTCCGGTGCCTGGATCTTGGCTTCATCATCAGATCTGATGGTAAAATGGTTCTTATTGAACGCTAATGCTTCACTTGTTGTTGAAAATATAAATCGCTGTACGTTATTCTAAAATTTGAAGAGTTGGTGACTATGGTACTATTTGGAAAGTATACCCTTTCCAACAAAAAAACTATTTTTCTAATCGGTTGGCAAGCGACGGAGTTACGCACGAACAAACATAAAAAAAAATAGAAACATTCAAATTGAGAGCCTCCTCCTTTTGTAGAAGTCGGTTAATAATAATTTAACCTGTTTACCACCAACCTACATTCTACTTTTTCTCAAATCATGCTAATAAGTAAGACCTCGAACAAATGACTTCAGAGTATAACATCGGTCACTTCCTTACCCCTGGGTCCACATGTAAATTAGACGTGTATTATTAAGATGGAGTTAGGGTCCCTAGGCGGGAATATAGGGGTCATCCGTATTCGTTGACCGGTGGTGTAATAGCATATAGTCTTGATAATGTGAAAAGGTTAACTGTGGGTGATTCGTAATAACAGCTTTCTGCCAATCATGATGATATCTTCAAGTGTAACTGGATGCAGCTGAATCGAAACAGTAACATTAGCATCAGTAATGAGTAGACTTTTAAAGAGTCAGATTTAAATAAAGGGTGTAAAGAATCTCTTAACGAGACCGAAAGGCACTTGTTCTCCCCGTCATTGCGATATTTTTTTTGTCCGACACTATAGCTAAAGCAAAGTTGCAACTTTTGGAAATGTTTTTTTTTTTTATAATACAAGTTATTGTAAGGTTTTTATTTTAAACACCTCCACGACCCCCGTACTATTCAATCCATCCATCAGCACAAGTTTTTGAGTGCGTTACATTGAGTTCCACCACAAAACATGATTTTTCACCCAAAAAAAGGTCGTTCCCCAGCAATAATTTTTGCATGAAGTTTTTAATTAGATGTACAGAATGCTTGGTTGACGGCTTCGTGACGAGGTTGTTTACACCCTGTATCACTATCTAAGAAGAGCATATTTGTCGACTCGGTATCAGCTTGAGCCGGACCTTAATGATCGTGGAATTAAGCATTCGAATGAGTATACGGATACAAATGCAAACTTACCCAACATGCAATTTCCAAACTCCATACACAGCTAAAACGCTTTATATGTACCAGTATCTGTATTGCAGCTATCCTTGGTCATGTCGGCGGTAATAACGTCGCTCCCTGACGGCACCCGACGCGTTCTAAACTCTCACATGAAGCTCCAATCAATTGTATTAATGTTATTGTGTTATTTTATACGCACAGGCATTTTGGTACTGTCCTTTACAATTTAGATATTTTTGGTGTTGGTGGTATTGATATTGACTTGCTCATGAAAATTACTGGTAATTTGAAATTGATGACAATTTGAGCTAGCGCTTTTTGAAAAACAGTCATTTAGAACAATGTGAGTTAGTGCATAATAGAAACAACTATTATTCTTCGACGTGGTATTTACTTTGTCACAATTATTAATAGCTGCAACATACTTTAATGTATTACTATCCAAAGTTAAAAAATTGAATGTCACACTCACAATCAATTTTTCATTTCATCTCTTGAGTGATAATAAATCAATCTCCAAAAAAACGCAAGTCTTGATCCATCTTTCAGAAATATTAGAACTAAAACATCAGTTTGAGAGTGCTCTAAACTCTTTGTATGAAAATAAAAGAAACCGAAAATAGACGCTTTCCCAAGTTTCGAACTAAAGGATTGTCCGAACAGATATATTTGTTTGTGGAACTTGAGCTTTTATTGCGCAAAAGTAAAGAAATAAACTACTTGCTTGTTTGAAAATAATGAAACTAACGTTACACCGCCATTCTATTGGGAATAAGTTTCAATGTTACTTGACATTATAGCTGCTCATAATGTGAGTCAAAAGCATTCGTCCAAGAATTTCAGATATAATGATAAACGATAAATGATCTTTATTTTGTAAGTAGGTTTAAACACTTTTACACGTCAATTTTTTTTTTAAACTAGATGGGGCCGGTTTTTCGTACCTGACTACTCTGAGAAGAAACAGCCGAAACAAACTCAGAGGTCATATTCTCTTTTGAAGTCCAGACATAATCTTGCTCAATTCAAATGAGGATCATGTAGATATTAGTGTCTGAGATGGTCTTTTGAAGAAAGAACCATACAGACACCTACCACTGCTTGTTTCTGCAGCACCCAAAGGTTGACTGATAAATAAAAATTGCCTATGGCATTAAGTCCGCCTCTGTACTTTTTACTTGAAGTGTTGAATAAATAAATAAACTAGCCATCAGAAAGACCAACCAGTACAGATAGATGATTTCGATATTTCCAGGCTACATTTATGAATCAATTCATAACTCATTAGACTTCGTAATCACAACAGTTGGTTTTATGATCAATCACATAACTTCCCACTCCCCTAAAACTTCTAAAGAAAAGGTCAAGATATGTGGGAACATAGTACGAGTAGCTTAATACAACTTAAACAAACTGATACATAATGAAAGCAATATGTCTTCTACATATTACAGTATCAGCTTTTCATTTGCAGTTATAGTTAAAGCACTACCTGTGCCAACGTCGTCATCAATATAAACGAACTAATCGATACATCTAAATAGTTTATTGTGCGAACTGTCCCTGAGTTTGACAAGCATGTTGTATGACACACTTGTATAATTACAGAGTAGAGTAAAGACAATCGATCGGCTGCAAGAGGCTACAAGCGGGTCGAGAGCTCTAGCGGTCGCTAATGAGACTCAGTACTCGTGTGTTAGGTAGATAGGCTGCTTGGTTTATAATGACTTGGTTATGTCAGGCTGGTATCTGTAGCTCCTAAATGATTTAGGTAAACCTTTAGAAATGAGATTAATAAGTTCATTAACGGTATCTGATAATTGAATGCTGTTAATAAATGTTTCGGGATGTCCGATGGCTTGATTAAGGCTTTATCGATCGATCGATCTTTAGCGATCCTGTCTTTAATAATACGACAACTTCTATGATGGGCTTGAGTAATACGTTGCTTTTGTCCTTGGTTCTTCATCCTTTCAATTCATATTAATGTTTGCTCAATTTTGCAATGATTTTATGTGACAGACGTAATGCATGTTATTTGCCCTCGTTGATTCGATAAACTTCACCACTTCGCACTAAATTGTCTATCCTTAAAACTAATAGCATCTAACCCTAAGCACGAGATTTTCATCCCATGTTATGTGCTGACTATGAAAATTGTTCGTTTCCGAGCCCTCATCGCTTTGGCAGCGAAATTAACTGCACACCGGTAACCGGGCACAGACAATCAGCCCACATTATTCAAATCTGCGGGAACGGGTGGAATATTGAACGTTAGTTCAGTGCTCATCTAGTTTAGGATAAAACGGGTACATCATGGGATGTTCTTCTTGTATTTACTGATAGCTCAACATAAGAGCGTTTATCATTATATTTTAGTTCCTCATTATATTTGAACTAACCTTGCTCATAAAACGTAACTTAAAATGAAATCCTCCATTAAGTCCAGAAAACGTAAATTTCCGTCTCAGCTCCACTCCAGAAGAAAGTTAGAAGTTAGTCAGTAACTGCTCCGCTCAGATTCTAACGAAAATTAAAACTATTGTAAACTTAAATGGAACTTACTGTTTGCTCGAACTTCACGTTTACATCACAAACATTAGTTTTAATTGTTACTTCATTCTTCAGAGCACGGAGATGCCTTGGCGGCCGCGGCTAGTAGTGGCATTGTCTTCAATTTCTACACAAACAAAACGTGTCACTATTTAGTGGTGCATGGTTTTTGGTGCGTGCCCATTGTGGGATCTTGCACAGGAATCTTTTTTACGACTAAATTTTCGCAAACAAACATCAGGGGATGTTTGTTTGCGAAAATTTAAAAAAAAGTCATTTCAAGCGCCAAAAGAACTATACAGCACATTCCAAATCTTTAGACGTGTACAAACTCATACCTTTCAAGGTGGTCCGTGCGAGGTAATACGCTCAACTCACTTTCGACGCCACACATTTTTTACTACCCCTGTTATCACTAGACAATGCCGATGCCAATGATGGTGGCGATTCCATGCGCTGTACTTCATTCTATGACGAGTCTGTATACTCGTATTTGTAAGCAAAGTGTGTGAGCTAGCTAGTTTTTATTACGTCAGAGTACATACGGGTATGTTCTGATTTCTATGAATAACTTGTAACAATATTGTTTCAGGATTGTTTGTGTGTGCCTGTGTCAGTGCTTGACTGAGTACTGGGTTGTTTATTTGACATTTACACAAAGCCGTTGACGTCATAATCATATACTGTTAGGCGCAACTAATCATGCATTGTTTCCACTTTTTTCGATATCCACACACATTTATAGTTTCACTTCATTATGCTAAAATACGGCCATCATAATACCTCCTAACACAAGATAAAAACAAGCCGAATGTATGTACATGGATATTTTGGCGTGCGGCTATATCCGAAACTAACGGCGAAAGCTTGTTTATCAATACGTGCTCCACAAACAATTTCACATTATGTTTAGCTGGCTGCCCTAACTGACATTTAATCGCAATAATAATTGAACATAGCAGCACTAAAACTGCATTTTTCTTGCAGTAAAAGTGAGTGTTTTGATACACAGGAGCTTCTTTTCTTCTAAACCTTTTAGTATGGCCGTCACGTTGACCACTTCTGCCACTTTCACAAATAAATTGAGCTGCAAACGCTTGGTGGTGGCAGTAACTCATTGGAGGCGCTAGGAGGCGCTAGGTGGCGCCACGAGCGCAGTTCGCAGAACATTACGCCAGCTTACAATTTATTAGTGTTAGGTAACAAACACAAGGCTTTTCAGGCGCGCTATTCTTAGTAGTTGCTTCAGCAGTCGCTTTGAAAAATCGATTTTACGGGACTGGCCATGTATAAAAGGATAGTGTTATTTTCTAGCACCCTTTGCCCTACTCTTTTCTTTTCTTGTGAAAACGACGTTCAGAGTAAAGCATGCATTAAAGGTACCTATGCCTGGAGGAATAGTGAAGTTTTTCCGATTCCTCCTTTTCTTGTGACTTAGAGGAACTGTTTGTCGCCTCAGTCACTTTCTCTTGAAAAATGATCTTTCTGCTTTAGTAATTCTAGTCTAGCTAATCTTTCTGAATGGTTTACAGCTAATAATTTACAAATTAATACAAATAAAACAAATATTATGTTATTTAAGACTACATCTCGTAACACCGACACTATAGATGTGATATTGAAAGGAGACAAGATAGGATTGGTAAATGAGGTAAAATTCTTAGGTATTAACATTGATTCAAATCTAAACTGGAAACAGGAGCCTGCTGCTATTGATTCCTCCATATCCTCTGCATGTTATGTAATCATCGTTGAAAGCTAAACCTACATAATAACTGTGCGGAAACAGGGCTGCTTCGTAACGGCGCCACATCGTCGAACTGTCTCCCCGCGCGACAGGCCCTGTCATGTGCTAGACGTGCACATTACCGGCTAATGTATCGGCAAATCAATCATAATATCGTCGCGAACGATTGTTGTCACTCCTCTTGCATATTGTCACAAAGATCAGAAGGTATATCCACAAAAAAATCTTTAAACAAGATCGTCACAGAGCGATGAATATTCAGAAGCTAACGTAAAACAAAATACTGTCAAAGTGGATGTTTTCGCATATGCAAACCTCTTATCTTTTAGTCATTTAGCACCCGCGTAGCTCACCCACCCACTAATACACAACGCGGCAAGGCACAAATCTAATCAAGTCCTATTTGTGAATCTTCTCTACTTACCTCTTCTGCGTCATTATATCTCTTTCAGATTCCCTCGCAACATTTCTCAACATATTACGTCTTATTTATCCCGCCATTCCGTTGTCATAATCGTTTGTTTTCCATCACGTTGACCGGATAGCCGATAAATATCCCGGTTATTATTATAACCGGTTATTTGAACAGATTCCCGCGGTCACTGATTGCGGATTTTAATATAAAAATTATTGGAGTGGAACAATTGCAGGAGTTCCCGGGAAAATATCGATGGCAAATTGGAAATGGGGCCAGATATGCATGCCCCTCGGGGCCCTGGGGCTGCACTGAAAGAGCCACTTTATTCATAGAACATGACGGTTATTGCCGATTTATAGGTAGTTTGTTCCTTTTGGAGCAAAAATTGATTTAGTAGTTTCCGCACTGTTAAAGTGCTTGCAAACTTATTGCGTTCTGAAAATATAATTACGTGTTGAAACTCGAGTTGAAAACTTTTGACCTTTCCGTGTCTAAACAAAATAATCATTCTCTTGCTCTTATCCCAATTAATTTGGGCTCGGCGCAACATGTTTCACTGTTATAAAGCTTTTTGATTTTATTGTTACATAAATACAACATTATTATTTCATAATTCACACACTGTTTGTTTTATCCACGCATGGAATATTCGTGCCATATCCTCGAACAATACCAAAATGTATATTTATTTAGCATTCAGGCCGAGCAAGCCTATTAATATTAATTCGGCGTTCAAAATAAATAGCTCGAGTGAACGATTACTAATGGACAGGCAATATATCAATGTGTAGTTTCGACAATTTTCTCCATGAATAAATCAGGCGAGTTTCCCGGCGAGGCCGAATATCCGGCATTTAATCCTCTAATATTCGGCAGACGCTTGGCCGAATATCCGTAGGCTTTTAAGTGGTGGCTGGCAGAGTTTGACGCCCAATTTGATTATAGGTATAGTTTTATTCGGCTGCTGTTATCTACGGCTTTTCACTTTAGTTGTTAGAGCTAGATTTTATTTGTTATGTTGGGAACCTTGTTATATTAGGAACCTTTCTCCGGCGTGTTGAAAAACATCAACACTAAACGCATTCCGATCTGTTTTACTAAACAAAGGCCCAAGTTTCCGTGTAGAACTTTGCTCTCAGTTAAATTCAACGTGCCGTGATAAGCACGACTTCTGCATAACCGCGGGCATTTATATTATAAGACGGAGTTACTCTTTATTCTTGTGTTATTTGTTAAACCAGGAAAAACTCCATAATTTTCAAAGGAGACGATCAAAGCTAAATCCAAAGGACCAATCTTTTACAGATGTTGTTTAACATTAACTTAATTTTTCCAACATCTTTCACCTCTTGTATTTCCCGGTCATAAATAGCAGAAACAAATGCTTCGCATATTCTTCAAATCTACGTGTGCACCTGACTGACCGCGTTATTATGTTAAGTACCGTCGCATCTCCCATTCCTTTGCACTTGGATGCAGATGCAGCATCCCCGTCTAACCGTACCGTACACGTGCCTAACTGGTGACCTCGAACGATGCAGAAAACCGTCTCAAACTGAAAAGTTTAAGCATTTTCTCATATGATCAGGATTTTCCTTTTCATTGATATCTAATTCAACAAAGCTACTTTTATAATATGTGTCTTATTTCTCCTTCATATTGATGGTCCGTTTTATAAAATAAATATTTTTTCATCCTCCTATCTCGGAAATCTTATTTTTGATCTTCGACGGGTATCTGCCCGTCGTACCGTATGCACCATTTACCTGCACCATCAATCGTGCAGATGAGACAAATTAGTTTCGTTTGCACCATTAATAATAATACAACTTACTTCACCCTACTTTCCTTGTCATTGTAAATTAAAAACCAATATAAGGCCGTATTTTGCTTGTGTGCGGCACCATTTTTAACCCCCGACGCAAAAACGACGGGGTGTTATAAGTTTGACGTTTCCGTGTGTGTGCTGTCTGTGGCATCGTAGCAGCCGAACGAATGAACCGAAATGCAAAAGCCGTTTTTATCCTCTACAGGATAAAGTAAATTGAATTTAGAACATCGTGTGCACTAAGTTCGTGAATTCGCGCGCGCCATTTTCTTTTCACGTCATCATATTGTTAAAACCTTAGGTTAAAAACAAGCAACTTGAAAACAAGTGAAAAACCTAAAATGAGTGATTTTAGCGACGAGGAAGTATATTTAAAGCCAACAGAATTAACTGAAACTGTATTTTTTTTAATCTTTGTTTATTTTTTGTTTTAGGGGTTTTTGTCCAATAAGGATATGTTAACTTAACCCCTTCATACCTTGTAACAATGTAAACTAACCACAAAAAAAAAAACTTAATTACAATAATACAAAAAAGCTGCTACTTGCTGCCGAACGACTAATTTTTTAGCTGCAACTGAAACTGTTAAAAATACGTAAACGTTTTTTTTTTTTGCATTTAGTCATTTCCGCGCTGAGGTGGGATGAAAAGTAACGTGTTGCACTCGCGTGCAAAGATTTTTCATCTCGTGCTCTTTTGATTCCCTCGCTAACGCTCAGGATTCTTAGAATCCTTCGCTTGCTCGGTCATCAAAATAGAGCACGCGGTTAAAAAGCAACTTTGCACTCTTGTATAACAATAGTTATTTGTTATACCTAGTCAAAAGGAATCAAAAGAGCACGAGCTGAAAATTCTTTGCACTCGAGTGCAACACGTAACTTTTCATCCCACCTCAGCGAGGAAATGAACAAACACAAAAAAAAAATGCGCATTATTAACAAATTCAGTTAATTCTGTTGGCGTCAAATAAACTTCCTCGTCGCTAGATAATGTGGTAATTTTAGGTTTTTTTTTCACTTGTTTTCAAGTTGGATTCCTTGTTTTTAACCTAAGGTGTTAACAATATGACGTGAAAAGAAAATGGCGCGCGCAAAACATATTAAAAAAGTACACCAAGAAGGTTGCGAGTCTGAGTTCTTAACAAGTTCAAAAAAATTGTATGATAATTTCGGCACCATAGAGGTAGAAGTAAATAAGTTTAATGGTGTTTTGAATTCACATGCTTAGTGCACACGATGTTCTAAATTCAAATTTACTTTACCCTCAAGACGATAAAAACGGCTTTTGCACTCAGATATCGAAGAGCAAAAATACTCTTTACGAGATGGGGGGATCAAAATAACTATTGTCCATTGGGTGGCTATGTTAATCGCAGCGGTCGGTATCGTTTGTTATTTTCTATTTTGCTATAAAGTCACACCAAATTGCTTTCCGCCGGGTTTGTGCTGAAGTAGCCTTTGAGGTCATCCTTTATTTACGCGCTGCAGTTTATTTTGCATCACCGTCCTTTTGAATTCATACTTTCAGAAAACCTCATTACAACCTCCGGAACGACGGGAGCAGTGACGCTTTGTGTACAATTTTTGGAGATCTCAGTTGTGCATACACCTTTATTTATTCTTCCAACAACATCTTGTTCTACATTCTCCCTAATATGAATTTCGTGGTCTTGCTAAAAATATCCTTTTGTAGACTAAGCTAGTTCTCTAGTGCACCGCCGCACGTGGAAGCTTTAACCTTGACCCACGTCCGTATTAGCTTTGCACTTGAACTGACAATTTGTAGGCTCCCCTGCTTTCCTAATCACGCAATCTCATAGTCATTAAGAACGGTTACAATTGGCATTTAAGTGATAGAGATTTATGAGGAATGACTTGTCAGAGGCACGCTATCGCAAACCATAACGATGCCTTTTAATTAGGAGATTACTAAAGCTGCCAAAGTCACCCATAACGGTGTCAGTGATCGGCCATTATCACGCCACTATATAGCTGTTATTTATAACAATATTATATTCAGAATAACAATGTAATTATCATAAAATGACCGCACCACTTTCGTAATCAAATCAGCTTTATCATCACTACATATTAAAACAAAATCTCCCGCCGCGTCTGTCTGTCCCTGTATATGCTTAGATCTTTAAAACTACGCAACGGATTTTGATGCGGGTTTTTTTTTAACATTTAACAGATAGAGTGATTCAAGAGAAAGGTTTTAGTATATAATTTTACGCGGGCGAAGCTGCGGGCATCGGCTAGTTATAAAATAAACCAAATAAGTTACAGTGCTGAGTACCCTGAAGATAGACATGTGAGTCTATGTAAAACAATAAATCATGTGTTTTAGAAGATCCATGGCGTTGATTAGAGTTATTTAACAAATCCCTCGCTAAAGAAACACATACCAAATATTTCGAGAGTTCCATTGGGATCAGTACATTTTTTTATCTTCGATGACGGGAGGACAGACTTCTGAAACAGTAATTGCTTTCAGGCATTAACTGCTGACGATTGCATAATACTACACAGCGGGAAATGTGCAGAAGTTACACTCATAACTTAAATCTGTCCAAGTTCTTGTTTCTATGGTACTTTTATTTCTACAAACAACATTATGTTTGTACAAATTATGTTCATTTATTTTTACAATTTGAAAATTTCATAAAAATGTTTGAAGTTGTAGTTCAAACTGAACTTTATGTGTGCGTGTTCAAAAGTTTTTCCAAAAGCACAAGTTTGTTTACATAAAACCAAGTCGCCTCCTCACTATACATCATATGGCTAGTCTAAGCCCCTTCGAAATTACGCCAGAACCCCTCTTCAGTCAATAAAAGACGTAATTTGGAACTGTCCTAGAACACGGAGATTGAAGATTACACGTACTTCTGCGACGTTTTCACGTTTCATTTTGTCGTCTATGCTTGCGTGACCTTTTCTCCTTATACTAAGGCGAAATTGGCGCTTCTGCGATCTTTGTTGTGACAATTCCCTCTTCGATGTTTCGTGTAATGGTTCCGTATGTTCAATTAAGTGAATTGAAACGTTTTCGGAATTCCAACAGTACTGCGACTTTGTTGAGGCAACCTGGAATAATAAGGGGGGAAGCTAATGGGATCCCATGTTTGACTGTGATTTGCTTGAGATTGTGTAATCTTAGATGAATAGGAAGTGTGATAAAGAGATCTTAAAACAAAAGATAATGATGATGGTGGCTGCGGTCATGTGCAGCTATCAGTTAAGGTTATTTCTAACTGAAGATCAAGAAAAAAGAGAGTAAATCAGAACTATCAAATTAGATTAAACTAAAACTTTCATTAAAGTTCATAGAAAACGTCAGAACATCGTAAAGCACGCTGGCGTTTGAACCTAAACTGGTATGACAGCTTGAAATTCTAAATCTTAACCGTCACTGCCCGGGTTTCACTCTCTAAAGTTACGAGTAGTAGGCAACTCAAAGGAATTATCTAATTTTGTTCGAGACACTTCTCAAGGTCAGTAGCTTAGTCTAGATTTCAGGCTTTTCATTAATTTCAATCTAGATATCTTTACTTAATATTATAAAGCAGAAAAGTTTGTTTGTTTGGTTGAACGCGCTAATCTCCGGAACTACCGGCTCGAATTGAAAAAATATTTTTGCGTTGGATAGTCCATTTATCGAGGAAGGCTAATAGGCTATATAACATCACACTATGACCAATAGTAGCGGAGCAGCAATAAATAATAATTGTTGCAAGCGGGAAATTCACGCGAACGAAATCGCGGGCAGAAGCTAGTAGTTACATAAAGCACGAAATAGGTACCTTTTTTTTTCAAATAAGTAATTTTCTTTTCATTGAAGTTAATTGTATTATAATAGGACTGTAAACGGTTTATTCAAGAGTTCATACTATTTATAAAGTAAATAAAACTAGGTTACACGCGACTCGGTAACGTTTGCTTGTTTGATCTTGAGCTCACAGTTTCTGGTAATGTAGCAACCTTTAAGTATGGCAGAGTAATTACGACGTTGGCTATACCTACATCCTTTATGTTACTCTGTAACCTTTAAGTTGAATGTCACTAGAACGTCATAAACAAGACATTTGTCCCAAATGACAATTTCATGTGTTTCTACCTTATCGAAGTTTCATATACCGCGTGTGTGTACGTGTGTCAAAAATAGTATAACAATTACATAGTCGACTGTTTCGTGAATTGCGTACACCATGGTTAAATTTAAACGATCTTTGTTTTTACTATTTCACCTGGGACGCAAAGCAATTTGACAAGTTGTCATGCATGTTTCTTAGCACTATGTCTATCTGTAGTCGCACCTAAACCAAAAAGGATCACTACTGTCACGATAGGTGTAGAAATTGCATACGGCTTGTGTTGTTTAGTCAGAAAATCAGAATGTTCACATTGAAAATGACAATCTCAACACTATGTTATTATACGTAGACACTTGCTTTTAAAGGGTATAGTCAAAAGTACCTGCATCTTAATACCATCTCGTGAAACAACGCCAAGGGGAGCCATTCTCAGTCGCCTTACTACTTGAGACAGAAATAAAAAGTTGAAGCATTACCTTTTATCTCTCTACACTAAGAAACGAGTTTACTAGAGTACATACAACACACAATAGTGGCAAGTTGTTAGTGCATGTCAGCCAACACAAATGTTTACATGTTGACTATTTGCCAATCCGACAATGATCACTTTAAAGCAATTTTGAAACTGATAATATTATGAAATCTCGTGCCAAATATACCTAATAATGTGTTTATGAAAACGCTCATATTGCGAAATGGTGTTGACTAACTGATGAGTTGAGAGATAATCAACACATTTGTATATGAACTGCATATGTTTTGTATTCGAGCGTCCAGCCAGAGACTGCGGTAGGCAGAGTTGATTGATGAGTGATTGAAGCGAGATATCGCATAATTAATCTCAGAAGCTCTCTCATGCTCAGTGGATCATGCAATCCGGTTATAGTGTAACACGGTCACTCTGCACTGATAACTCAATCACTAGATCCCATCGGGTGGCCCTTAGTCAGGTAATGCATCAGGCGGATAGGCTCTTCATCCAAGCTTGCGGCTTCTATTGATACAAGAATAGAAAACCAATTATTGCAGTCAAACCTGTTTTAACATCCAATCTTGGACGGAGCTGCTTCATATAAGCGACCAGATTAAGTCTTCCGATCCTGTAGTTGGTCCTATCCGGATACAAGAATCCATTCTAATATTCCACACCATTGTTAAAAACGAGTAACATTATAATGTCAAACGCATGTGGGATTACCTACTACATGCAGCACGCATGCAAGCGGCATCGACGCGGCAATTGTCGAACAGGTGAGCTTGCAAGCGGCATGCATTATTCATACGCGCGGGCGGCGTGGCAAAGGAGAGAAATAACGAGGAAAGCCGACGACATTTTGTTTCAGCTTTGTGCACATCTGTGTAACAAGAATATGCAATTATGTTCATTTTGCTATAAGTTGCTCAACGACGACCTTGATGTTTCTTCTCGTGCATTTAATGTTTAACCTACGCCTAAAATTCTTTACTGTTTGCACACTTTGCTCACACACACCACTCCCAATATAGCTTTTACTGGCCTCATATAAATATCGAAAGTATAAGAGAAAATAAGATCCTTTATAAGCTTAAAAAATATTTAAATAACTCTCTAGTAATAGCTGAATTAAGCCGACAATGCGCACCACGCCCGTCCCTCGGTGCTTTTACACAATCATCACAACTTCGCCGAACTATTGTGGTGAAAGTCTAAAATAGATTACTTTTTTTCCCAAATAATGGTTTATTGAATTCGTATTACATATTTTAAAGGCACTAAGGTGCTACGAAGTTGCATTGAGAATTTCAATTTTGCTTAGGTACTTTTACTTTAGCAAGCATAAGTGAAGATTAAAAAATATTCAATAGTTTGTTATTAAATACAACAGATGGTGCGTAACATTTTTAATTGGAAAAAAATACATATACATAATAAACAAAGATACAGCCCAAAAACTCGTTTGATCAAATATGCAGTTTGACTGGCTATATTGCATTAATTCAGGCCCGCAGTTCCGCTATACATATGTTTGTTCGTATGTGTTCCGTTTCGGATATTGGTTGTGATCGATCGGTTGCGCGCTGCAGGCTTGCAGGTGAAGTGACAGCAAGACTCATCGCTGTGTTTGGGAGAGGCTGTATTTCTAACGAAATCGTCTGAAGATGGGCTTAACGACGACGGTATAGGCGAATAGATGAAATCGTGGCTTATACAAAGAACAGGTGCTATTATAAACTGATCTAATAAGACGAAAGAACGTGAATATGTGACACCATATTTTTAATGTTTGTCAAGCGCCATCTTGGAATTTGTTTATTAACACAAGAGTCTGAGGGATTAAATACGTTCTTATAATCGACGGCAAGAGATTATCATACATACTCGCAGTCAAGATCAAGATATACATATTCACACGGTTCACATTAAAACGTATCATTAACATGGAGCTAAGCCCAGGATTATTTGATGTAATTCATCATAGCCCGGCTTCACCGAAATACTCTCCGTGTTAATTTTAATCAAGCTACATTTATGATTTACAAATGGCGAATAAAACCAGCACTCACCGTTTTGATGTTAGATTGTATGAGTATATTACAATGTATGGCTTTTAATTAAATAGTAAAAGAGTTTTTTTCATACCCTATCTTAATTGTTCAGTATAAATAAGACTGGAAAATGTTCAACTGTGAGTTTGATAATTAAAAACGTTCTAACGCTTACTGGCACCATTTACGATATTTTTCATAAAGTCTGCATGTTTCTTTTATAATCTATTGATCTAAACAACATTGTTAACTACAACTTGACCGTAAAACATCTTCGTGCTCTAAATTAATCTTGCGACTACAAAAATGTTACTATCCAGTATAACATTTTCCCAACTACTTGTAACAGCGCTATCGCTTAGTACTTTTAAACCAAAATACGTAGTGCATAACAGGTTGAATAATGTACTCGTGACCTAACGTTATACGTCGCTCCTCGCAGCTGAACCATTACTAATGTGCGCTCTATAACCATAACGTATGTGCCCTGTACTTGCAAGCCAAGGTCAAACGTTACACAAATGTGGGTAGTTGTAAATAATTTCAAGTTTGTCTATGATTCGACGAAAGAAAAAGTTGGAAGATTTAAATTCCGAGTGAGAAAACCTATGTGTAAGAAAGAAATATATCGACTAAATTGGGTAACGTGAAACAGTTTCAGTTTTTATGTTGGTACTGAAAGGACCTTGATGTGTTTGCTTCAATATTGCTTTGTAATAAAAAACTTTGGTGAGGGTTTATTTCGTAAATCCAAACAGATTAACAACTTGACAATGTTTAGTTTTGATATATACGGTTATAAAGCCTAAATATTACAACAACAATGTTTAAACGGTAAAGTCTTTTGCAACACGTTAGTTTAAATCTTAGAGTTACTTCAGTATTCCAGACAACAACGGGGCGGAAGGCGTTATTCTACAATTTCCCGAGCAGTAAGGATACTACAGTTTTATTTAGCAAATAATAGCGTTGTGTGGCAGAGCTTACAACGCGGTAGTTAGTGACGCGTGTCCGCAAGTGGCGCCCGACGTGGGACTCTTGACCTTCTTGCCGCTCACTGCGCTTTGACGGGTAGTTGTCATTTTATGAGCATATTATTTTTTGTGTGAAGTATTGCACACTGTGGCGCAGAGTGTAGGGCGCAATAGTAGAAACGCGTGTTCACAAATGGCGCCCAACGTGGGACTCCTGACCCTCTTGCCGCTCTCTGCACTTTGGCGGGTAGTTGTCGTTTTGCGTTAATAGAAACAAATATTGCAATCGTAATTTTGTATATGTAACACAGAACATAAAAAAGGGTTTGAAAATATCCGATATTTATTATAAATATCAAAATAACGGATATTTATGATGTACAGGGTGGAAACGGTTAACGATGCAGTAAGGGGAGCTACCTTAACCATTGCAGCTTAACCCTTACCGCCCGTTTACCGTTTCCACCCTGTGTATTTCAAGTTTGATATATATCCATTTTGTATGAAAGCCATAAGTATTATTATTTTATTGTATTATAATAATATGTGTAAACTCTGCATATGTGTTACATAAACATAATTTTAAAATAATCGATACTTAAAATCAGACTACGTACTTAGATATGACGCCATTAATGTCGGTAGCAGTGTTGCCATATACGGATTAGAACTTGCTATTAGGGATGGGGAGTATGTTTCAACTCTACTTCAACGCAATGTAGATACATTTGGGAAGTAGAAATACGGTAACAAATGCGAAAAATTTGTAAATCATAAAAAATCGTATTAATCAGATATATATCCATTGATATATATCCTCAAACCCTGAATAAACACGTGATTTTACTATCAAATTGATCATAAAGCAAATTCAAAATAGAACACCAATCATGCAAATAAAATTAATTCTCTGAAATAGGCACTTCAATTTAACTACAAAATTAGAAGAAGATCAAAGTGCTCTTTAAAATATTAAATCTGATGCATAAGTACGTATTTTGGATTCACCTGTCAAACCGTAGGCCATAGTAAGGTCACTATTTTAAAACCATTAACCAATTTATTGTAGTTAGTTCAATTAGTCCTTGGTATGTCGCGGTCCACTTCAATTAGTCAAGAGTCGTTGAAATTGTTGTGAACAAAGGTACTGTGTAACCTTTCCCGACAAATTGTTACCTAGTTATATCATCATAGTCCGTAATGGCCTGAGAATTACCTATTACAAACATTAAAACCATATGTAATGGGTAATTTTCTATTCACCATCAGCTGGACAGTCAAATTGTAGTATACATTATTTTTGTTGTCAGCAATTCTTCAAGTACGATTCAAAAAATATATTTTTTTAACTGAATTTGCTTTTGTAGGTAGTTTATTTGAACCTACTTTTTAATGAAACATATGTAAGACTTGTTTAACGAAATTATAAGAACTATGCGGTTGAAACTTGGTAAGTAGGTGTATTCTGTGAACTGCATTAAGATTTTCACACAAAAATGGAAAAAAAAAACAATAAAGGAGATGGAAAATGGTGGGCCAGAATGTAATAAGTAGAGATATAGTCTAAAAAATTTTTCATATTTTTTTATTTAAAAATATGAAAAAATCAGCTCAATTCTCAATCTGGAAGAGGAGAAAATATTTTTTTTTAACTGAATTTGCTTTTGTAGGTAGTTTATTTGAACCTACTTTTTAATGAAACATATGTAAGACTTGTTTAACTTTGATTCCCCCTACACAAACATTTTAACATAAAAGACAAGTCGCGGTAACAGCAAGCTAAGAAATAAATCAGCTTTCCTGGAAACTTACCTAATTACTTTGCGCGAATAGCAAAACCCAAGAAATGTAAAATAATAGCGTTTAATTTAATCTTTCGCGTCGTTCCAGATCGGCTAAATAGGCGTGTTTTAAACGGTAAGAGTAAAACTTATCATTTTAGTGAAGAAGTGAATTATACTAAATTCGTTAGTGGAAGACGCGGTCCCAAACTTGTAAAACAACTTCAACTTGAGTTAATAGACAATGGTATAGTTGGAGAGTTTTTGATTCAAGCTGCTACAGAGGGATGATGAAATAGAGTGTTGGTTGGTAACTATATGCATTGCAAAACCACCACTCTGTCTTTACTACATACTTGCTGGCATCAGTCATTAGCCATCAAAACTATGATGATTAGCGTTGTGGTGTTAAAAACCTTTTTTTACAATTTGTAAAAGAGCTGTTTTTAGGTTTCCGTAGCCAAATGGCCAAAAACGGAACCCTACGGATTCGTCATGTCTGTCTGTCCGTCCGTCCGTCCTGTCACAGCCACTTTCTCCGAAATTATTAGAACTATGCGGTTGAAACTTGGTAAGTAGGTGTATTCTGTGAACTGCATTAAGATTTTCACACAAAACAGGAAAAATAGTATATTTTATAACGAGGGACTAAACGAAGCCATTATATACCCGAGGTGGTTTGACTCCCGAGCTTGCGAAAAAAGCAATGAAAGCGAGGTTATATTAGATTGGCGTTTAGTCTCGAGGTGCAAACTGTACTTTTCACTTCGAGTGCGAGAAAAATAGTCATTTAAAACCGAAAAAATTTACAGTCGACAAAAATTCTGAACAGAGCGGTCAGTTTTTTCTTCTATCAGGTCAGTCACAGATTAACAATTTAAAACACATCACAAACTCTCAACATTTTCGCAATGAAAATGATCCACACTCCACAGATAAATAGTATTTACCTACATTACTGCAGCAGCTAGCAACAGAGACATTGCACATACTTTTCTAAATCAACGATGCACACAAACAACCATCAATTTTTCTCGCGTTGAAGAGTTCATTTGTTTTTTTTTTTCAATAAACCGCTTTCTATTTGCAAGCCTATTCGAAATTTAAATAAAGCCTTTGATGAGTCTCTTTTGTGACCATGTTTCAGAGTAAAAGATCGTTCTATTTTTAAATTACTTTTTACTCCCTAGGGAATAAACTGTCACTTTAATCCCGCTTCGTAGGGCTATAATGGTGTACTTTTAGAGCATGAGAAGTGAAAAACAATAAAGGAGATGGAAAATGGTGGGCCAGATTGTAATAAGTTGAGATATAGTCTAAAAAATTTGTCATATTTTTCTATTTCAAAATAGAAAAAATCAGCTCAATTCTCAATCTGGAAGAGGAGAAAAATGAGAACGATAGTTTTCGGAACATTACCGATTGAATTAATCGATTACATAATTACAAAAAAAGGAAGCTGTGCACTAGATAATTATCTCAAAATATTTAAATGCACTTACTGGTTTACAATAGAGTGCAATTTGTAACTGAAAAACCTAAATGAAAATAGAAGTCGTACAAATCATATTTTTAATAATAGTGTAGCCACCGCCGGTAATAATATTATCTGTGACAGCATTGACAGCGGACCGACATTGACACTTGGCAATTCTTTCTGCTTTCCGTTATGTTTTGAGTGCTATTCCGATTCTTTTATACTTAATTTCAACGACCACTGTTTTTTTTTAATACCTTGTACGACACACCGAAGATCGCTCACACGTTTGACTTGGTTTTTTTTTGGATATTGATGAAAATACGGATTGCTGATCAAATAAAATAATTGTGGGATTACAACTAATCACTGCAATAACCTAGGCCGACGGCCCCCGGGCGTGAAACAGTTCCGTCAGTGATTCGGCAGTGGCTTGTACCTAACTCTGAAAGTAAATATAACCTAGCTGGGCTAGATACCAAAATGATAAATAATGTTCCACCTGCACAATTTCTAGACGACATTTTAATAATAATATAAGATGAATAAACCATGTACTACATTAAAATGTGTTTTTTTACTTAATCGGGACGCCTATTCCATAAATCCATTTCTGTTATTTGCTTCAAGTCATTGATATTCAATCATGATATGACTCTTTAAACATTATCCACTAAATATAACATACATCAGTGCTTTAAGAACTTATAAGGAACTAGCCGATGCCCGCGGCTTTGCCCGCGTAAAATTAATATAAAAAAACCTTCCTCTTGAATCACTCTATCTATTACAAAAACCCGCATCAAAATCCGTTGCGTAGTTTTAAAGATCAAAGCATACATAGGGACAGCCAGACGCGGCGGGAGACTTTGTTTTATAATATGTAGTGATGAACTTTTTTATGGAGACTGTAACATAACCTCACTTTAACTAAACCTCATATAACTCAGCTTCCAGATTGTCAAAACTTACAGGATTTTCAGCGAAGGACTGATAAAATTGAATCTGTTAATTCATACCATTTTTACTCGTTACATCCTGGCCCAAGAATGAATGTAATCGTTTCCGTGTCTGTTTCTGATATCACGTTTTTCTCAACTGAATAGTTGTAACTTCTAAAATAAGAGAATGATAAAACGAAAAAAAAAAATATGATGTACATTACCATGTAAACTTCCACCGAAAATTTGTTTGAACGAGATCTAGTAATAGTTATTTGTTATACAAAAGTGCAAAGTTGTTTTGCTCAATTTTAATGACGATTCTAAACTTAGAATCTTGAGCGTTAGCGAGGGAATCAAAAGAGCACGAGGTGAAAAATCTTTGCACTCGAGTGCAACACGTAACTTTTCATCCCACCTCAGCGAGGAAATGGATAAACGCAAAAAAAATGCGCATTGCGCATTATTAACAAATTCAGTTAATTCTGTTGGCGTCAAATAAACTTCCTCGTCGCTAGATAATGAGTGGTCATTTTAGGTTTTTCACTTGTTTTCAAGTTGGATTCCTTGTTTTTAACCTAAGGTGTTAACAATATGACGCGAAAAGAAAATGGCGCCCACAAAACATACCTATTAAAAAAGTACACCAAGAAGGTTCCGAGTCTGAGTTCTTAACAAATTAAAAAAAAATTGTATGATAAATTCGGCACCATAGAGGTAGAAGTAAATTGGTTTAATGATGTTTTGAATTCAAATTTACTTTATCATCATGACGATAAAAACGGCTTTTGCACTCAGATATCGAAGAGCAAAAATACTCTTTCCGAGATGGGGGGATGAAAATAGTTTTTTTTAATCGTCATAAATCGTAAACCGCAATTTACCTTTCATTCAATCAACTTAATTTTGTTAATATAAAAATAAACAACGAACTGCAAGAACTTTTATATTATGTTACTTGCTGCTACGGAACCCTTCATGGGCGAGTACGACTCGCACTTGGCCGCGTTTTCAGACTTATAGCCGTTTTTTATTTCATCAAAAAATAAATTTGTCCTGCTTTATTTTTATTCCTAGTTGAAGCCAGGTCCTTCTGTAGCTACTATCTTATTTTGAAATACTTCCGACAAAATTGTTTGATCATTCGATGCTTTCGTTTAATATTCGAGCGTCCGCGCTTTGTTCAGATAATCGAGTTAAAAATCAATTACGAGTCGCGCCCCTCTCGCGATAAGTGTTGCTTGATCAGTGTAAGTGTTATTGATTGATACAATATTAATATTGAGACTGGTGGAGGACGTTATCTATTTGAATATTTGATTGATTCGTGTTTCTGGTCCAAGTTACAAGAGATTTGTGGTCTAGAGTTACTTCGAGTTGGTCTTGTTCATACAACATAATGGCTTGGTCTAAAATTGATTTTAATTCGGATTTTCCCGTCATTTCCATATTTTCCAGCTAAAAACTTTATTAATGAATAAACTCACGTGTAACTATTTCTACATTCAATAACAAAGTTATATGAGCAAATACAATTGTGTTGAGCAGCAAACGTGACAGCGACGAGCTCACGTAACACACCCATAAATAACTTAGCCGCCGTACACCGTGTTAATTAATCAGCTTATTTATAACAACGTACTGCCGTACAATTGAACGCTCTGAGCTTCATAAGCAGAACCACAAAATATAAACAGAAGGTCAGATTCATATATCATCATCTGCCTAGCTTTTTACCAACATTGTTGGGGTCGGCTTCCAGTCAAATCGGACGCATCTGTATACCGGTATTTTGCATGAAACGACTGCCAATCTGACCTCCAAAACCCAGTTAGTACTGGGTAATATGATACCCCTTAGTAAGACATGTTGTTAGACTTTCGGGCCACTGACTACCGGTATCTACAGTCAAAAATCTACAATGAATAGCCGGAACCAACTGCCAGATTCATAATATCGATCAAAAATTCACGCACGAGTCTGCCTACGTCTAACAGAGAGTGCATACTTTGACATGGTCGTGGACCGCGACTGCTGAACGTCGAGAACGACGAAAATAAATGTAAATAAAAAAAATGTATGTAAATAATTTCTAGTCCTTTTTTCCATAATTGCACCTACTGTGTATTATCTCTGCATCACCCTAAGGTAGACTGGTAGAAAATGCCTTAGGCATTAAGTCCGCCTTTGTACAGTTTTAATTGTGCATAAAGTTTTAATAAATAAATAAAATGTCCGAATCGCAGAATTTCCGATATGCAAAAAAACCGGTTTCCTTTTAGTTCATCATACAATACGCGTTTATGTGTACGTGTGTACGTGCACCTTCTGTATCTTACTATTCTGTGGCGATAGCTACGTACGTACGCCCGGATATTGAAGCGGGCATCACTTCCGAACGATCATATGCATATGTAATATGTATACGGATTCAGACCTCATTCCAATACTCTTTCGGCTACCATCGATCTCATAACCAAAATTAAAAACAAAATTGATCAAAAGCAAACAGTTTTAGGTATTTTCATCGATCTCAAAAAAGCTTTCGATACAATTAGTCCAAATCTATTAATACAAAAATTGTCCGACATTGGTGTTACAGGCAGCGCACTTCAGATGTTTGTGTCATATCTGCAAAATCGCGAGCAAATAGTTAAAATAGGAGCACATCAGAGTAGTTCACATACTATTACTTTCGGTGTGCCTCAGGGATCAATTTTGGGACCTCTCTTGTTCCTAATTTATATTAATAGCATATCCCAGATTGGTCTTAAAGGAGACATCTCACTTTATGCAGATGACACAAGTCTTTTCTACTTTGGGCATTCAATTAAAGCCATGATACCTCATATACAAGACGATTTAAACTCACTTAATGACTGGTTCCAATCCAACGTACTCACCATTAATGCTACAAAAACCAATTATGTTGTATTTGCCCCCAAAAATAAAATAATTAGCGATGATATTGAACTTCAAATAAATGGCCAACTAATTCAAAGGAAGAGTAAAGAAAAATATTTAGGTTTAATTTTAGATAACTACCTGTGTTGGAAGCCTCACATAGAGAAAATCAGATGTAAACTGCTATCACTCTCAGGAGCCCTTCACAGCATAAATAAATGTCTTCCACAGAAAGTTCGATACATCATTTATAACTCTTTAGTAAAACCACATATAGACTACCTAATAGAAATCTGGGGGACCGCAGCTAAATCTAATCTAGAAATATTACAAATATCGCAAAACAAATTAATCAAAATATTATTTAATTACAATTTTAGAACATCAACTCAGAAAATATATAAAGATACAAAAATAATGAACATTTCACAATTCACTCACACAATTGCATCACACAATTGCACATAATCTTACAATAGAAAGATTGAGCGTTATTGCAGATGTATATAATTAAGGACTGCATGTGAAATAAATAGTTCCAAATTTTAATTTTTTTTTTTTTTTTTTACAAACATATATGTACTATACGTGTATACTCATACGTAAAATATTACATAAAGAGATTCATTCCACACTAAATTTCACCAAAAAACATCAAGTACAAAAAATTAAACTTAGAAATCACAATCACCTAATAACGCGTCCTCCCAGAACAGTTAATTACGGTAAAAAAAATATTGAATTTGAAGGTGTGAACATGTATAATAGAATACCGATGGATATTAAAGAAGCTAAAAATTTGTCTTGTTTTAAAAAAATGTTGAAATCATACATATTGAGCAAATAAAATCAAAAAATAAAAACTTTGTTGTCATACGTACTGCCACATCTAGTACAACAACTTACTTTTAGTTTATATCCGTGTTTGCTTGGTTGGTGATTAGCCACTAAATAGATATTTGTTTTGTTGTTGTGATCGCTTACCCTCATATTTTGTTATTTTTTACAATGAACGTAGATTCTGTACGCTCATAAACATTGTTAAATTAAGTTTCTCAGTAAGTGAATTATTGTTAATTCTTGATGAGGAATAATAAAGTTCTTAAACCAGATGTAAAATTAATATAATAGATGTTATGCACTAACAGTTTAAAAAATCTGTACGTCTAGGACACGTCGCAATGTTTTCCGTCACCGTTTTGAGAGCTGTGGAGATGAAATAAATCCATTATGTGTTAATCGACAATACGGAAAATAGTCACGTTTTTATACAAAACCTTGAATAACTTCCATTTAATTCTACCTCAGCAGGTGGTATCTCTATGGAAGCTATTCAAAAGCGATTGAAAGAAGAATATAACCGTAAAAGTGCCACTATCGAACTATTTTACGACACCATTAGTGAAGTCATAACATTTACGGCACTGAAGTGTTCGAAAAAGCAACAAAAATAGAGGTCAACGCACAGTTATGAGCACTGCAAGCAGGGGCATAGGATTGCATCAACCCGAGCCGTTTTTTATGAAATTTCATACTGCAACACACACTTATGAACCGCAAGTTTGTTGTATAAGCACTATGGCTTCACCTCGATCAGGAGCAGCTAGAAAAAGGCTAGGTGAGAGGTTACCAGGTGAGGTGAGGTCCAGTGCAATGCTCATAAGTGTGCTATGAGCTTTGAACTGAAAGATATGCAATATAACTCAAGTATGGGATCGCAGAAGTCAGATTGCAATGGCTCTATGAATATTAATATTGATGTGCATCTGAAAAGTTATATTGCGGAGCTTATAAAAATGTAATTTGGTTCTCAGCTACCTTAGCTCATGATACTTATCGAGTGGGTCGTCACCCACGAGATCGTACAATCTGGATAAAAAATATTCTATGGACTTACTTACACAGGTTTACCCATGTGCCAAATACACCCAAATCCATTACGCCGTTATGGCGTGAAAAGGTTACGGAAGCAATTCAATGTTTTAGTAGCCTATCTATTTCCACATCTGGTAGGTAGTCTCTTCTGCAGTTTTCTTCGAAAAAGGACACCATTACGACTGCTGAATAATTAAAAAAAATGTATAAAAACGTAAAGATTCACAATTCTAGTCTCTGAATGTAGCCAAAAGACACAACATGCCCTTAAATTGTACTTTGCAAACTTTTAATTACCTTGTCCGTCATTAAGTCGCTGTGAACTAGTACGGGTAGGGCTGCCACTCTGTTACGTAGGTGTTTAGTGTTTCTTGATCATGCTCTTCGTCCCGCCTTCCAAAAGAGAATCTTGCGTCGATGCGTTATACCAGTCATTGTTGCACAACTGTCAAACTACAAGTGCAGAATAGAAACGGGATTATGTTCAAGTCAAAACACGTTCTAAATAACGCATTAAAAATCTCGACCTAACACCATGAATGGTAAAAAAGGAGGACTACACTTAAAGTACTTACGGGATTGTATCCATGATTTTCATTTGTTTCTGTGCCGTGCATTGAAAAGCAGGACTGTCACCACAGCTTCTGATTTCAATGTTGTGATTCCCTAAATAACTTTTGCTATATTTCTACGGATACGCTATTTAAAAACAAGTAATTCTTGAGGTCCAAGGTTATTGAACTCAAAATGTGCAATCGCAAATAGTCTTGCCTGCTTTCGATATAGAAATTATGCGTGCATGTGTTTTTTTGGAGATTTTTATCTTGAATGGTGGAAGGTGGCAGCCCTGTCCACAGGTCAAATGTCCCTAATGGTATCCAATTAACTAAGTCCGCTCTCTATTTACCGAGCCGCTGTAGAAAATATGTCATTAACTTAAATCTAAAGTTGCCTCGCTCTTTCATTTGCGGTGGTCAAGGAATTTTTATCTAAGTTTCAGGTACAAAAGAGGAGCTGAGAGTCATTTTAGATTACTTTTGGAGAGTAAACCTTAGGTTATCTATATTTTGCGGTGATTGGATTGCGTAGCTCCGTGAAAATACACAAAGAACCCCCAATATTTTCCTGAAAATACTAGCTACAACGTGCAAAGAAAGAAGTTTGTGTGTTTTAATTAAATTAAATGTATCTAAACTTTCACGAATTAAATTTCCAATTAATAAGAGATTTAGCCGCAACTTTAATGTCAGAATACTGAAACCCGTAGAAGTTTACTAACTCATTATTTCTTGATCGTAAAGTTAAACCAAGATTAATGCAAACAGTTTGTGAGAAAAATATTAAACAACCTAGTCTTATAAAAGAAATCCTTTCAAGATTTGAGTCGACTGTCAGTCTTTATTTACGCAATTCAGAATGTTCAGAGCCCTTGACGAAATAAACAAGATAACGAATATAAAGGTGCTGCTATAAACACTGTAAGGTACGTCCCAGACCCCCAGTCCTATGGGACCTCGATATTCAATATGCTACGTGTTTGTATGACGCGGTTGGAATTGGAAGGGGGTCTGCAGAGTTTGTAGAATAGGTTGAACATGATGTAATCAGGAACCCGTAGTACTGAGCTTTTTGAAAATATTACGTGGGTAATCAGGTACGTAGGTTTTTTCGAATTTGAATAAGGCTTATTAATAGAACTTCTTATCGATTGGCCATTTCTGTCTTACGATTATTTTCAAAAATGTTGGGTAGGTAATGTAGAAATATCGACTAATTCCATAAATATCACTTAGTTTAGTAACTTTCCATCTCGCAAAGGACAAGGAAAAACATGCGGAGATGGTGGCAAACTTTCAGTAATTGGATAGGCACTAAAAGAAGAAACGCACATATCTACATTTTTTCCTATTGATCTTTGTTATCATTACGCCTACACATACAACACATATTTCCCTTTGATTCCTTTAACTGGCGTCCTCTGTAAGGACACATTTAGTATAATATTGTAAAGGATCTGGAATACATAACAATTGAGCGGAACACCTGAGATCTATTGTACATTGTCGTGCCGCCATGTCGCGATGTCGCTCAGCTTTGTCGTGTAATTGCCTGCTTTGATCAATTACAGATTGTACCGAGACGTCTTTTCATATGAGTAATTGCTAATTTCTTTGGAAATTTATTGCTGGTTATTTTCTTTTGAATCAGGAGATATGATGCGATCTTTTAGCACATGAATTAATAAATTGTGTGATACATAAAATATTCCAGAATATTCATTATGAAATCGTGGTTTGCCTTTATTAAAAATAAGTTAATTACCAGCTAATTAGCATATAGGATTACAGTATTAGTTTTACCTTCCTTTCAAGTTATAAATATGAACTTGTGACGGAAATAATGGAAGTTTTTAAGTTTTCTGGCAACCGAGTTTGAACGGGCAGATGTTCAGAATAGCTATTGGCGTTGAAACTATAAGCAATTATTGTAGCTTTGTCTTGAACAACTTGGAACTAAAGATGCGCTGTACGTGCTGCAATATTTTAATTAGTTTTTACAATGAAAGAGGAACATCAATATCTAAAGTAAACGGTAATGCTTCCGGCATGGGTTCCATCACGAAAATTATGAGAAGAAATGAAGTTAGATCCTTTTAACTTTTTTGCTTAGCATTTTCACGTTTGGTTATCGTTGAACGGTACATTATACGAACAATGGAGTTGTAAAGTAATTTCATAAGTTTACCATTATGAAGATGAAGCGATGCATGCCGTTTAGAATGTCAAGTTATAATTTCATGACGTGGGAACTCCAATTTCATAATTGTGAGGAATTACTCGAACTACTCTAGATAAGGGATGTTTCGCTGAAGCTATTATTCTCTGTATTATTCGTTGGATAAGCACAACCAGTCAAGTTATTTACTTTCATAAAAGCCATAGCTGTAGCTATAACTGTCTTTACACCTTTCAAAGTTTCTTTAAAAAGTGGAATTCAAGACCTAACGGAACTTTTAATTATCTGTGGGTGCTTCGTCTAGTTTCTATTATATGTCTTCCATCAACAAAGTTGCACCCCAGATGTCCAACACTTGTACCTAACATAGAACACAATTATCTCCACGTTACAATGACCATGTACATTAAGTGTTAATGAAGAGTAATTCTCCGTGCCATGTGCTTCACTAGCAGAGTCTGTGGCGCCCTCTACTGCAGTTGATTGCCTTACCGAGCACTGAACCTTAAGTACTTTGTTTCATAGTTTTAATTTCATTTAATATTATATTTCCAGCAAACACATTGAAAGTATGTTTCACTTTGTCTTTGTAGAGCGTTCTTTATTTGAATATAATATGTATATCCCATCTTTCACTGTAAAAAATTTAAATTTTCTTTTACTGTAAATTGTATTATTATAAATATGGTCGTAAATAGTACCCTCCTATTTTTATTTACAAAGAAGCGACAAATATCGCACGGATGATTCAAAATGTAACATTCAAACCCACCCGTGCGGTGCGGTATAATTTGACACACATAAATGTATTGCCACAAATTCACAACAGTCGCGTACTACATGGAATCATAAGCAACGATCAAATCACCATTTATTTCGTTAGTATTCTGTGCCAGTTGGAGCATCCGACTTCAAATGACCTGGACAAAATGACGATAAAGTTATAAAATCCATTGATGGTTATTATTTATCTCTGCTAGAAAAAATGTTGCCTTTATTGGTCCACACTTCCTTGCTTTTCAAGCTATACCGTAGACCGTCCAAATCAGCCACCGTGTCCGAAACAACCTTATTATTCTCCATCATTCGATTGAAACAAAAATAAACATAAATCCGTATCAAGGCTTTCATGGCTTCACTTGTTACTTAAGCACTATCGCAAAATATGGAAATATAATTACAATATTACTCTGTATTTTCATTTGCAACTCGATTGGAAACGAGACGCGGCCGTGAATAACAAGCGCGAAACGAACCGTTAAATACAATTAATTACGCGGATTTGTGTGAGATATTGCTGCGTTACTCGCTTGGAATTTTAACACACTATTTGCATGTATTAGCCGTAAACTTAATTTCTCTATCAATATTTTTGGTGCTACGGAAAATTACAGACGTGAAAGCATGTGAAAATATTTCAACTTTGACCTATTGCATTATCTAACCCACGCATTGTGGAAACTAAACTGAATGTTCAAGAAGTTCTATAAAGTATATATATACGGAACCATTCACGTGGTCAATTGAAGTGTAAATGGAGGGCGTCCAATCTTTTCCGTCGTTCATTCATCAAGGAACGACTCAGTTGAACAGACAAACACAAGGATAATGTCGGTTGTTACGTTTCACTCGCTCGTGGACGACTTCAGCTCACAGCCACGTTTACGTAAGTAACTATTACTTAATCAGTGTACTCTTATTTCTTCACATAACGTGTTGTCAGTCTTACCGTAATTACTGTTTAGCAGCTAATTGGGAAAATCAATGCTAAGCTAAGTTTTCGCCGGTATTTCTCGTAGGGATCGGTAGAAGTATACCATATTTCGTCTAATTATTTAAGGTCTCATGTAATGAGAAAAGCCTATCGCATTAAACCGGAAAGCTTCAGCATAACTTTTGATGCTTCATCTAGCACAAAATGAACCCTGTTATTTTATGGAAACCACACAAAACTACATTTAAACATGAAAACTACTCATACACTACAGTTTATGATAACAGGCAGAACAATCGCCCAAACAACCAACAAATAGCTCGGGGGCAGCAGTAAAATAAATCAAAAGCGGCGCTGACCCAGAAAGTTAAAAGTTTACACACTTGGAGGACATAAAGCCGTAATGTTAACCCACTTTGTGCCTGTAGCCCACTAGTGGACAAATACACGTTCCTCGATTGTAGGTCGACATCACTTAAACATGACGGAGAAACCGCTAGATTGGTAAGTTCCTAGTTTCTTTATAAATTATTTCTCCCTGTATTTTCTCGTGTAGTTTAAATATTGGAGAGCTACTGTTTGCTGCCGATATAAGTGCAACGTGTCAATCTTAGAAATTTTGTTCGAACATGTCAGTAAGACATGGCTTATTTCTTCTGATATTCTCTCTACAGTGTCTTAAATCTTTTTTGTTTCTAAGCTCTTCTTAATACATGATTACATAGAATTCCGTATAGGATAAGTTTCGTATTAAATCGTTTCTGCCTGTTTCGTGTTGTCTACCTGTGAGGACAGGCGTCTCGTTTGAAGGCCTCGACGAATCAATAGTGCTGTCTGCTAGTCACGTGAAGAATAGTCACCTCGATTGTAACACGACACAATGCCATTGGAAGCTATTCGTTGTTTGAGCGGAGTTACATCGTACAAAGCAGAAATAGTACTTGTTCCTATTTTGGTTGATGAATAATGTATATTGTGTTATCCTGTGATGACCCCGTTGGTCTAGTGCTCGCAAACGCTACTGTATCATCATTAGGAAATTTTCGGTAGCTACTTATAGCCTGAAGTCCTATCCGATTTATGGCAAAAGTCTTGCCTATACAGGTCTTTCATATAACTGTAAAAACGTAGGTGTATGATAAGTACACTTCTGTCTAAACTTTCGGAAATTACAGGCAGTATTATGATATATTAAGGTCTGTTCCATACAGGCATCCATCTCTATACATAACCCATTAAGGCTTCGCCTATCCCCTTCAATCTCCATATGTCGAGGTTACCTAATATCCTCAGCATTAAGACTTAGTCTGTTATCAGCGCTCGCTCGCCTGCGTCGCACAAAGACGTCCATAATGAGCCGATAGATATCTCCGCTGAACGGATCCCTTTCAGGCCTCGTCTGCATATAAAACCGTTTGACGTAATCTGATGAATGCCAGATCGTATCGGTGAAGCGGATCGTGTGCTCCTGAGGATACGTCATCATGACAATGGACAAAGCTCACAATGCCCATCACATCTAAGAACCAATTCAGAACAGCTGTCACATTGATTGGGGTAAGCAACTAAGAGGAAGTCAGATATCATCGACCCATTCCGTAATATTGTTACAAACAAATTAATGTACTCAACGAACAATCGAGTCAGTTCCTGTAACTCATTGAATAATAACCATGTTTCTAACTGTAACATCAAAAGGAATCTCTGATACGCGATCACAAATTCATATAGAAATGTAGTTTTAGAACTCAAAGGCATTATTATGTATTCTATAAGTGATCTAACATAATTTCGTAGCCCGTCTACGGTGCTACGAGCGTAGCGCGTAGCAGTCGACGCTCGTAGCCACGTAGCACTGACATGTATTGCTGGATCAAACGATCGAGTAAACTAATTCTCTTTTGATGGTGCAACTTGCATTTTTGTTTCAAAATCGTCAGTTAAAGCCTGAAAATGTCGTTACTTGGTTACTGACTAGAGTTTTGTATTTGTTTTGTTGATAAATCGATGACGTCAGGTACGTGAGTGCTGGTATTGGCTGTCAGTTATAATGAGTATGTGTGTGACGCGACGGCGACGCGACGTGATGCAAGGAACGTTACTTACAAAGTACTCCTGACTGACGTGTTTAATATACAGCCTGGAGTATACGTGGGACTACTGCGTATATAGATAGACACTCGCTTTATTATATCTTTCGTCTGTTTTAAATATTTACTTTTATCATGTCGTGTTTTTTATGAAGTTGATTTACGATACCGGGAAAATGTAAACATACTGTTACGAGCTGGGTATGAGATAAATTAATTACTACCGATTAAACAACACAGTGACTTTATTAAGCACAAAACAACTTAAACTTAATCACAAATACACTACTGATCACTATTCGCTTAGATATCGCACTTCAAGTTCTCTTCGATTCGCTTCGCTGTGTAACCAAAACAAGACTGCCGGTCGCGGCCCTGAGCGCTCTATTTATACTCGTCAACAGACACACCAGAATAACCACGAACATTCGAGAGGGTCATAAAAAAACACTAACAAAAAATAGCAGGTAGATAGGTAGGTAGGTAATTATTATTACTAGCTACTTGTACAAACAAATATGAACCGTATGCCCTAGGCGTACGGTCGAAATTCTAATGTCTTTGTATAAATAGGTCGCGAGTTTGTACCTACCTAACTTTAAAACTAATAATAATAGAATGCTCTCGAACTTCTAACGTACACACACTGCAATCACTTGCCCTCTCGAATGTTCTAGTAGGTCCGATGTAACAATACGTTGCAGTTAATTATAAACTTAATAAAAATAAGAATTCTCAGTCGCAGACCTGTGCGGGTTTGTACCCGGTGCACGGTGGCTGATAATTGGCTTGTCCCCTATTACGTGAAACTAAAACGTGGTCATGTTATATTACCTAAACACTTGGGACTGAAGCCATTTATTTCGCAATGTAATGTGATATACGTGAGCTGACTTTTTAACATTTTTAAACTAATCTTCGAAATCCTTGATATATCGTTTATCCGAATAGCTTTCTAAAAAAAGAAATAAAATAATCTAAGTATCACAGGAATAACCAAATGAGATGTGTTGTTAGTATTTATATCAAATCTGCGCAAATCTTCAATTTTATTTATGTGCCAGACGTCCATTATTTATGTAAAGAACGGATTCTAATCATTTGTGATTTGAATATTTTGTGAAACTAGATTTCTGCTGTGAGTGCCCTTAATAGAAAATGAAAATATGCTTTTAAGATATCAAAAATGTCTTCAAACCAGTTATTTGCTTTATAATATACGCAAGTTATTGGGCTAAATTAAACCCATTACATCTAAGTAGTTATTTTCATTAAGTAGCTATTTAATGTAATTCTTTTATTCACTCGTTGATAATACTCTGGCTAAACTGCTCCGAAAGCGTCATATCAATTGTCAATAGCGCATCTGAAAGCATGTTTTTTTTCTCAGTAGTTACTTTTATAACGAAGGTGATCTCCAAGGATTATTTTTGAAAAGTCCCTTACCTCTTTAAGGGGATGCCCGCTTAAAGAAATGAATAGGGGGGAACTTAAGTGGCAGTGAACAGGGCACATTGCTCGCAGATTGAATGGTCGATGGGGCCGAAAAGTTCTGGAGTGGCGACCGCGAACAAGAAGACGTTGCGTTGGAAAGCCTCCCACTAAGTGGACCGGTGACCTGGTGCGTGAAAGTAAGAGAGGTGGTTGCGGGAATCCGCTGGATGAGAGTCGCACAGGACCGGTCAATGTGGCGACACTTGGGAGAATCCTATGTCCAGCTGTGAATGATAAATCAAGCCTGTATAGTTTGCTTGCATAAATTTGTTATTTTTGCTGGGCTTCCAGATCTTGCATTTTTTATAAAAATGTAATAAAATCAAAAAAATACTAATACAACGTACCAAGCAAGGCTTGGTTTCTTTTGATTAAAAAAGCGAATCAACAGAATCTGTAATCCTAATCAAATCAATTTTCCACGAAGACGCTTTTACGTTGAAATTGTAACGACGGTTATTATCATTGAATCAATTTCCAATCAAATAGATATCTTTTAGTTTAGCTTTGAATCTAAATAGGCAGTATATTTTTTATGATAATTTGAGTCGGGTTCAGATGACAAGTTATGCTGATCGAGGGATAAACGAAAATAATGCATTAGAGATAAATATTATCTCTACTAATATAAATGTGAAAATAACTCTGTGTCTGTTAACTTTCATTACTTAATGCTATACTGGTTTGGCTGACTAAGCGCACACGTAATGCGATGATTCTGGTTAATACATAGGATATTTTTTATCCCAGCAGTTCGTGTCTACGGGATAATTTCTGACATCCACGCGAGCGACGCCGCGTGCAAAAGCTAGTTTGAAATATTTTGGGATTTTATTCCCATTATTTGCCTTGTCAGCAACTCAACAGATCTAAAGCTGATAAAATATAGACTTATCATAATGATGAGTTATTTCTTATTTTGGACTTTGGAGACGATAATAAGTCAGCTTTAGCACCGAGTGCAAGTCTGGTGTTTTGCATCGTCGCAAGATAAAGAATTCTCTCGTTAAGGGATTTAGAATGAGAACGTTTTCATAAATAAATGAACTCATGACTTTTTCCCATAGTGGTGGGCACTGGGCAGAAACTACAGAACGCGACCTAGGTCCTCACATACTCTTCAGAAAGCACACGCCTTTGTAAGCATGTAATATATTTATATGTTACTGTTACTTACAGCCTGCATCACCCCACTGCTGGGCAAAGGCCTCTCCCCATTATTTTCCAGTTGTTTCTATCTAGGGCCAAATTAACCACTTTTTGGAGCCCTGGTCCTGGCTTTCTGACGCCTTTTGGCTGAAGGAGTCCCTTCAGACTTCGCCGAAGAAGGCGGGACCAGTTAGACAAAACTAATGACCAGTGGACAACATTAGCCCTAGATCGAAACATATTTATCTAATAGTTTTTATTTATAGATACGTCTGTTCTACAACGTTATTAATCTTTAGACCGTCAAACAATTCATCGTCGGGCAATATAACCCAATGTGTATAGTTCCGGAGACAAAGCTACCGCGTAGGGACACGCGACATTAAATCACACCCGTTCCAGTTATTTGTGTTTATGTGATAGTAACCTACTCTATATTAGCTGGAGGTATTTTTAGATACACGTGTGTGTACGGAAATATTGAATTTGTAGTTCATAACATGCGAACAAACGTAACTGTCGAAATACGGGGTACTGTTAGGTACACTTCTGCTAAACCTTTGGGGAATTCAAGGCTTGATGATGTTATGTAGTTCACACTCTAGATAGCTTTCCGTGCAAAATTGCATGTTCAAAAATTAATTTTATTCATTTCTATCAGAATCAGAATTATTTATTTGTTAAACATAGGTATAAACATTATAGATCTGTACAAATTAATAATTACATTTTAATTTAAAAGATACTATATATATTTTAAAAAAATGTAGCGCACCGGTATCGTGAACAGGGTCCAAGCTACGCCGCGGTCAGGGCTCCAGAGACAGGAACCTCCTAATAATACGAGCCGTGTCCAGGAGTACCGCTCTCTGAATCAAGCCCCTTTGATCCAGCTGCCTATCGAGAGCCTCCTCAGGTATTGATCGAGGGTCTTGGCAATTAAGCTATGGGCTGATACGACTATCGCCACAATGATCGCTGAGTCCACATCCCACATGTGGACAACCCCGCGAAGCAAGTCGAGACACTTGATTTTCAACAAATTATTATTAGCTCAAGTCGTCGCGCTACAAGGCAAGGCCCCTCTTCCCACGATTCTGGTCAACAATTAGTAGACTATAATAACAATACGCCAATTCAATTTGTAACGAGATTACACGGAGTTGAATTGAATGTTATCTCGTTGTAGGTGTGGATTCGACCCAACGCAAACAAATTGATGTATGTAATTTATTTTATCCACTTTTGCTGTTGTGTGACATCCACCAAACCAGCAAAGGGCCCGCGTGGTGTCTAGTGGCCCTATCTCAGAGAGAAAACCTATGTCCCAGGGTGCACAGCTGACTGAATACACTAACTGTCTTAGTGATAGCACGTTTCATGACACGATGACCTTTCAAAATACTCAAATGACACAGCGTAATGAAACAATAAGACCTTGAAACGTACCTGCGTAACACAATCAACTCTCTAAACTTTTAAGTAAAAATCTTTCGCAAAGAAATCGACGCTTGATTTATTACTCCTAATGACCCACATTTTATATAAAAGGAAGAAAAATATCTTTATTGGAATTAATCTGCATAATTGTGCGTTTTATTCCAGCATCAATTCAAGATAATTTTCTCTGTGATTATTAGATCGGGTGACTAGAAGATATTATGAATATTGCATCGGTTCACCTCTCGACCTCCGACCCTTTCGACGACAAACTTCACTTCGTACTCATTACTATTTCATCGCTTATAGAGAACGCAGAACTGAACTCTGTATTGTTTTACCTCGATTTGTTTTTAGAGCTGCCATATTTGAACGAAAATTTAAAATTCTCAAGCATTGAGAAGACTTTGAATGTATAATGTACCTGCCTTTCACCAAGATTTTATCGTGGTCTATTTTAAAAGGACCACGATCGTTAGCAGTAATGCAGCGGTTTTAGAGCACTGGTAATGTTCGGATATTGTGAAAGTTTGGCATTTCCATTCCGCCGAACGTTTTCCACTATTTCTAATCTGAGAATAGAAAGTAAGATAAGTCGAAATACGAAAAATTGCTTAACGATATATAGTAAGTATCAAAATGCATCGTACCTAGTGATCTTTAAAAACTCCAAAATGTTTACCATCGATTTAAAATATTCAAAGTTCACACTAAAAATACTTATAAATGCAGACTCAAGTCCACCAAATAAATCATGCTTCTTCACTCCGCCCATCAAATTACAACATAATTCTTCCATATCTAAGAGCCCGCAATTCATCAGCGCCGCGCGGAATTGGGGCAATATCTCCGGGCGAGATATTTTTGAGCTCGCGCCCAAGTTTTAATGAAGTGTCGCACCCCAAGCTTCCAGTTTAAAACTAGCGCCAACTGCTTACCGACTCACGCTTGACTAGAACTTACGAACGAACAGCGACATCTGTGGGTGGTGAGATGGATTAACGCATGTGGGTCAAGAAGTATTGAAAAGGTTAATCCCAAATCAATTCTACAAACCGCTGTGTTTGTTTGTCTGTATAGCAAAAGAGGACGCGTATTCCTTATTAAGATTTTGTTTTATATTGGAATTAAAGCTTTAATCAAATAAATATATACAGGGTGTAAACCTCCTCATCACAAAGCCGTTAACCAAGCATTCTGTACATCAAACTAAGTAACTCTACGCAAAATTTATTGCTGGGAAACAACTTTTTTTTTTGAGTTTATAAATCATGTTTTGTGGTAGAACTCAATGAAACGCACTTAAAACATTGTGCTGATGGATGGATTGGATAGTACGGAGGTGTTAAAAGTTAAAATCTTACAAGAAAAACTTGTATTTTAAAAAAAAACTTATCAAATGTTGTAACTTTGACCCTCCATATCTCCGTAACTAGAAGACTTTGTTGGTTCCCAGTTATGGTGTAGAACAAAAAAAATATCGCAATGATGGGGAGAACAAGTGCCTTTCGGCTTCGTGAAGAGGTGTTTTACACCCTTTATATCGTATAAAAGCTATCTTCTCGATTGTTCTGTTCTCGACTATGGGCTGCATCTTTCTCTAAGTCGAGTTATTACGAAATCTGTCCAACCACCAGCCAGATCACCTCCCTCTCCAACCCTCTCCCTTACCGTTTCTGCTTTACGATTCCGACCACAATATCATAACCACATGCAAATAGATGATCAAGTGGGCTGTCCTCAAAGGCAACGCAAACAGTTCTTACAAAGGGATCCGCCGCCTGAATAAAACATGGCCGCCGTACCTTTGACCTGTAATTAGCTCCCTAATTGTACACACGATGTACTCAGACGAGGGTGCCTTACTAAATACTGAGATACAAAGACGTGTTACTTTCTATTTTGGGATTTTAATTTTTAGGACCAAGTGAAAGAATACACTAATTTGCTATCTTAGTTTTTATTCTAGTTCTAAAAAAATCCAAGATAGGCACACACAGTTACTGAGGAACACGTAGCTGTGCTGGCTGTCAGACTTTCCAACCTTTAAACATACTGTATTAAATACGAGTATCTTACTGCTCTTATCCTGTGGTATAAGCAGTGTGATGTTACTCTTACAGTAAGTAGGCTCTTCCAAACAATGTAAGCACAAATAAAGTTCCACACATAGCACAAACTTTCCCCGCCTACATCCTCGCCGTAGTTAATTATTTAGCTGCGTTTCCACATCTCAAATATTAACCTTACAAGCTACAAAGTTAATTCAAAGAATCTCACTGAGGAGAAACTCAAGTGAACTACATTTTAGTGAGGAAACTTGTCAACAGTACATTAGTATTTGGAGTCTACGATGTCGGACAAAGTTTTAAAATGTTCTCGGTCTTACGGAATTTCATTTACCACTACGGGCCTTTTTGGAAACATGACAGGTTTATTTACTGTAGTACTACAATCCAAGGACCGATTTAAAATGAAAGAAAAACTCTTTGGCCTAAAATAAAGTATCTTTTTTTAAAAATTATTCTTTCTATCTTCATGACGAGTTCAAAATAAATTAAATACTTTATTTCTGACATTTCCCAAGTATACAAGAGACGTTCATTCAGCAAAGGGACAAAGTAAAGCTTTTAAATCTTCCGCATTTATTATTAATGTGGATGTCAGTACGTGGGTTGTGTGTCCGATCTTCTTGTTAGAAGCATCTAGACTTTTCAGCCGGGTCAAGTCTCTGTCTGAAAATCTCTGCTCGAATGTTCGATAACCATATTCGCTAAGGAGCCTTTTGTTTCTGGTCAAGAATATTGTAAACATAAAATCATTTCTGAAATACGAAAAGGGTTAGCCACAGGTGTACTCAATAGTACACCTCATTTTCGCCAGTTGGTCTCATGTAATGGTGACATGCGTATTACCATCAATCGGGCACAATTCCAGAGCCCTGGGCTACTGTTGCTGGTGGAAAAACACAAGTAGCACTGCCCGACCGGGACTCCGACCTACTAATTCATGCTAAGCAAGCGCAGCACCACTAGACCAATGACGCAGAAGATAATAATAATCGTGAAATAATAAACAAGCAGTTGTTTGCACAACTCTAAAACTGTTGATTGCAGTTACTGCATACAGCTTGCAGGGACTTCAGTTGTTATCTCAGCACTTCTGTTAGATTGAAACTAGTTCAAGCCAAGATTACTAGCCGTAATAGTTAAATTTATTCGTATTAAATCGGGAATAACTAAGCATTATCTTCCTGCTCTTGTCTCATTCTACTTGGGGGTCGGCGTCACATTCTCCCCTGTCAGACCCCACATTATCATTTACTCCTTTCTCTTTCTCTTTCACCCAGGAGGGATGAAACTTGAAACATTACGTGTCCAAAGCAAGACAAACTTCCTTTCAATTAATAATTTTGACACAAAAGGTCAAATCTAACTACTCCTGCGTTGTAAAACTCCATACACATCTAATACCATACAAGCTAGTAATTGTCTGTTCATCATTAATGTATTTATTCAGGTGAGGTATGTAAGTACTCAAGGGAAGCTGTATAAATATGAATATTAAATAAAACATATTATTATATCATGTAATTGTACATACAATATGTAAGTAGGGTAACGGCCACACGTAGGTGTTGCCGTCATATACATAAATATTAATTTCACTATAAACATACAATATTATCGTTATCTACAAACCAGTGTTATATAGAATGGATATAAACTACTATTTATTATGAATCAAAGTCCCCGGTTGTGGTTGCGCTCCGAGGAATTATTTAGGTGCTCTTAGAAATAGGTGCGCTCTGAGGAATACCCCGGTGGTTCTTCTAAAGCGCAACAAATTTGAAGCGTTTTTTAATATTATTTAGATGATTTATTCCGATATGTTTTTTTACACAAGACATAAATACGAAAAAAGAAATCTTGATGTATTGCCAGTCGAACAAAAAATTTAAACACATTTCATAATAATTTGACTTATATGCAATGTTAATAGTAGGTAAAGTAATTTGTCCTGACCCCCTGTACCTACCCTTCAAACCTCACCATGCCCTAACTAAGCACCCTGTATACCCTCCACTGAACTTCATAATTCAGTTAACTAAAACCGTAATAGTAGTGAACAGTTCTCGATGAGTTCTAACGTTGTTACAATTGTGTAAGTTACGCAAATCCCACAAGTGTTTCAGGTCTGGAGATTATTATTACGATATTATTTACGATCATTTTCAGGTTGCCAAGTACCAATTCTTAGGTTCATAGTTAGGTTGAAACATACCTACATTAATACAAACCTATTGTAATGGTGTCAGGTCTATCGACCAGACTTATTGTTAAAACGACAATTCTCTGGAGGTTATCAGTAGTTAAATGGATTTTGGGCCGATTTTTTTCAATCGTAAACTATGTAAATAAATGTCAGTTTGACAGGATTTATATTTAAAAAAGTGTTGATGTTGGTTATTCGTAGTGATAAAGCATATACTCGTATGATAATTGATAAATCTATCCTAAACTGAAACGACCATAAGATATTTTTTTAAACTTACCGACGATTTTTGAATCTTTGACGCTTAGGTAATTGCATTGTCTTGAACCAAACGTATAATACAAGTAGTGTTCGGAACAAGGCTGTGTGGAGCTCGTCTGTCCGGGCGCCGAGAGCACTCAACATGTATTACCGATGGCCTATCTTCCAGGAGCATAGAATACAACAGGAGATGCGGTAACATCTTGGCTATGATTTTATAAGAAACCTACGGACGTCACGCGGTTTCACCTGCATAGTTTCCGTTCCCGTGTTAGTACGGGGATAAAATATAGCCTATGTTACTCGCTGATAATGTTGCTATCCATTTCTGAAAGAACTTTTCAATTCGAGCCGGTAGTTCCTGAGATTAGCGCGTTCAACCAAACAACACAAACAAACTCTTCTGCTTTATAATATTAGTTTAGATTGACTTGCAACATACATTCCCACAATATGGTAAGATTGCATTGTAGAAGTAAGAATTCATTAAGTTCTGTGCTGTACGTGCATATTTCATAATAATATGTGACCTATAGGTACCAAGGAACCCGGGCTTATAATGCTAAACTATGACAAATACTATAGATAGACCAGAAGTAATATGTCACCTTTTCAAAACCACTAAAATCCTGTACATCCCAATACGTGTGTATTGGGTTATAACGTGCAAGGACAATATCTAGAAACAAAATACAGTAGTCAATTGAATTCAACTAACAAACCTAACAAATAACGATTGCAAAATGATAACTCGTAGTCGTAGCGTTGGATAGTCCATTTATTGATGAAGGCTATAGGCTATATAACATTACGCTATGACCAATAGGAGCGGAGCAGCAATAATATTAGTGAAACGTAAGTTGCAAATACAAAAACTTAACTCCTTTTTAATAACCTAAACTAAACATACTAGTATGTTGTAAAACGTGCTTTTACCTAACTATTATAAGTCGATTATTGTCGATGAATAAATGACAAGTGTGTCGTGTGTCAAGTTACCGGCAATAAATCCAATATATTCATATTATTCCCGCAGTCTGGGGCAGTCTCGTCCTCGGTGGCGATCACAGACAGAGCGGCTTCGACAAAAACATGTCTGGCCTGATATCGGCCTGGCTGGACCACTATTTAACTTAAAACTCATAACTTATACAACAGTTCATAAAACAATAAAAACGGTACATCTATAACTGTTTCAATATTTTTTCAAATTCAATGTGTTTTAGGTAAATATTCTATTTATAATCTTATAACAAAACATCACGCATATAATCCGAAAAAAAATAGACAGACGTGTATCTAATAGTACTTCCACATTTTGTCAGCTATGTTAAATTTCAAAGCAATAGGGAGGCGAGAATATTGAAATAATTGACATAACATTTAGAAAAGTAAGGTTTCCAAGGAGATAGCACCATCCCCCACAACTTCCTAAAAATGCTCATAAAAATTGAAAACATACACCTGCTGAAAAAACAGTCTTAAGATTATGTTGCTACTATATTAGCTGTTAGGCTAAAGGTTCTTATCATTTTCTAATCATATTCACTCGGTTTGTAAATTGAGAGCCCTTCATGTAGTTAAAGAACTTCTTAATTTCAAAGGAATAACCTTAACTTACTAGAGTTTGACAAGTTCTTAACTTCACCAAATTTTCCATTCCTTTTGAACCTTTAGCATCTGAAACATCTGGAGACGTTACGCGTTCATCTCTCACTTATCTCCTTGTTTTGAAAGAACACACTTAAACTGTCATTGTTGTGGGTTATACAAAACAAAGAGCACAATGCTTTCGCGCAGTACATGTACGTACAGACAGCTAAAGTGCTCAGTTAACAGACAGCTTAGTTTTACTACTTTCAAACTTGTGGTGTTGTAGTTACATGCTAAACAATTGAGTTTATGAAATAAGTCACTAACGTCTAAGTTTGTATGTATCTTACCAGAATCATCAATCAATTTTAAATACTCTGTAATCTGTCTTCTGACAACAGTTTTATCTTGAACTAGCTGACCCACGCAACTTCGTCTGCGTCACATAAGAGGTAAAAAGCTACCTACTACTACCTACCTACTACTACCTACCTACCTACCTACCTACCTACCTACTACTACCTACCTACCTACCTACTACTACCTACCTACCTACTACTACTACCTACCTACTACTACTACCTACCTACCTACTACTACATTTTTTTTTCATAAGAACCTTTTCCTGACAATAACAAACACAACAAAAAAAGAATCAGCCAAATCGGTCAAGCCGTTTTCATGCTATGTCGTGACAACGGAAAACGGGTTTCATTTTTATATATATAGACTAGCTGACCCACGCAACTTCGTCTGCGTCACATAAGAGGGAAAAAGCTACCTACTACTACTACATTTTTTTTTTCATACGAACCTTCTCCTGACAATAACAAACACAACAAAAAAAGAATCAGCCAAATCGGTCAAGCCGTTTTCATGCTATGTCGTGACAACGGAAAACGGGTTTCATTTTTATAATATAGATTTTGTACATTTACTTAAAGTAAAACAGATATTGCCGATTTAGTTTCAATATTTCTGGCTGTGATTCTATCTATTCCCCCGTGTGTACTCCCCAGTGCACTATAGTTGTATTGTCGGCGACAAACGGCGGAATTTTTCAATTGGCGCGTCTCGTCGTGTGGGAACGAATGTGTCTGTGCAGTAGTGCTCCTCTGAGAGGCTGCAGACCTCCATCTTGTCAGTAATGTACGGCTAGTTGTTATGTGAAACGAGATTGAAATTTCAGCAGGTTCTTCCTGTATCAGAATCTGTCTTTTGAATCATGCTTGGTATCTAGAAGAACGTCGGTTCTGACCCATCTTTAATCTATTCTGTTTCACCAAATAACTTGTATTGTCCCACTGACAAGCAATAGCTTCACTCTCCTTTTTCTACAAAATTCTGTCATCAACATTTTCTGGGTTACGTTATATTATTATCTTACGCCAGTTCCTAAACTTAGAATATTACAGATTTTTATTTTGCAAATATGGGTATACAATCGTTGTTATGACAAGATTTACATTATTTATTCAACATGTACTTACATTATTTTAAAAGACCAGATTGATTATATTGTTATTCTTACAATTATCACTCAACAGATCAGTTAGTCACCAATCAGTAGATCACTTAGTAGACACAAGCACACCTTAGCGCGGTTTCTTAGCACCCGTCCTACATGAATACCCTAAAACATTTTCACACTCTCTAAAAGTTATACCAATCAATCAATCAACCCTTCTCAAAAATACTTTCACAAACTAATAGATAAACAAAAGCGATCACTTGTCGGTCGCTCTGAAGAATAAACTAGGTCTCGTTTAAATATTCAGCAGGTAAAGGTTGAGCTCAACATATTTGGAGCGAAATGAGCGCCCCAGCTCCTTTGTGCGCAACCGGGAATATTTCCTGTTGCGCCGACTTTGTGCTTGACATATTATAATATGCAACACTTAAGCTGCTGCACTAAACGTTAGCTGTTAGGCTAAAGGTTAAATAGTTGAGGTATTAGCTTAGCTTACATTGGGGACACTTCAAATTGTATAAACATTAATTTGTTAATTATCTTTTAATTTTAAATTGTTTACATTCACTTCCTTATTCTGTGACACATTTTATTATATCCCCTATAGCAGATTGTACCAATGTTTTAGCTAAAACCCTTCCATTTCCTTGTGTTCAACCTTCAGTATAACTCTTGCTCATTACATTATACACTGCCAAGTTTTAATCAGTTGAACAAGGCGCGAACTCATAACAAGTTGCTACACTGTGGCGCACTGTGGCTCATATCCATAATGTTATACGCGGAGGCTGTACAAGTTGCCGCCAATATTCGTGTTACTTGCCTCTAAGCCGGGATTGAAATAGGCGTCTAATGTGGGACGTAATCGCATGTGCTTTTGTAAGGATTGTTGTATTTTCTTTGTAGTGGTACTGGTAGCAAATATTTAATTGGATAGATTCGCTCTACCGCGTTTAAAACTTACTGATAGGTGGGTCTAATGCAGCCATCTTGTTTTTTATTAATGCGATTTCAAAACTTTTAGGTTTACCAACAGCGGTTGCCTGACGATATCTTTCAAGTGCCAAAAAAAACTATGAAGCTCTGTTACTCATACTGAAAACAGTATCAAACGTTCTGGACACGGGTTGATCGAGATTAGTCTTCTCAGTGTAAACACTTTTCGCACGACCAGACTTTTAGTACACATAAGCGTTTTAATGCTGTGTTTAAAACTGTATTTGCAAAATATTGTGCTTATTTTACAGTGTTATTATTTCTAAAGAATCCATTAAAGCGGTAAATTACAATGCTCTATACCCTATTAACCTGATCCAGAATGGCTTCGAAATGTAGTTTATTAGTTATTTAGGGCTCCGCTAAGAGTCAACGAGTGAATTGGGTCAAACTAGGCGGCCGTGGACTAACAGTCTGCTCCGGCTTATTACCGCCGCGAATTATTACTAACTGTGGCTTTAATATGGACCTAGATTCAAGTTCAGGCTTAGGTGAGTGGTTAGCTTACGATTTAGAACAAATTCATCGCAAACTTGGGAAGTTTCTGAGGATTAAACCGACTAGCTTATTTTATCGTATATATGACCTCGTTAATTAAATCCTGAGGAACTAATCATACATTTTTAGATCTCAGGAAGTGCGCAGTGTGTGTAACTGTGTCCAAACATGTTTTGCGATGCGCCTGCTAGCTAATCTCGTGTGATGACTGGCCGATCTGTGATTGCATTTGTTTAGGAATCAATTCGGATAAGTTACTGTTTATTATCGTCATGTGTAAACTTCTATCACTAATCAAACATATTGTTACGAGCTGGGTATGAGATAAATTAATTACTACCGATTAAACAACACAATAACTTTATTGATCACAAAACAACTTAAACTTAATCACAAATACACCACTGATCACTATTCGCTTAGATATCGCACTTCAAGTTCACGTCGATTCGCTTCGCTGTGTCGCTAAAACAAGACTGACTGTCGCGGCCCTGAGCGCTCTATTTATACTCGCCAACAGACACACCAGAACAACCACGAACATTCGAGAGGGTCATAAAAAACACAATAGAGGTACCTACGCAGGTAATAAAAATAGTAGGTATAACCTACTTGTACAAAACAAACAAATATGAACCTTATGCCCTAGGCGTACGGTCGAAATTCTAATGTCTTTGTATAAATAGGTCGCGAGTTTGTACCTACCTAACTTTAAAACTAATAATAATGGAATGTTCTCGAACTTCTAACGTACACACACTGTAATCACTGGCTTTCTGGAATGTTCTAGTAGGTCCGATGTAACACTGCCCCCTCCTTAGACATGCTCGTCCCGAGCATCATTAGTCCCGTAGTATCGCGCCAACCGGTCTACATGCACAATCTTAGGCGCACCTCGTGGACCCTTCTGTATTCGGTAGGTGACATCGTTGATCCTAGTCACGACTCGGTATGGCCCATCCCATTTTGCTTGTAACTTCGGAGACTTCCCCTTGCTCCGCACTGGGTTATGCAACCACACCAGTGAACCCTCGTCGAAACCCCTACCGTTTGCCTTCCGATCATAACGGGTCTTCATCTTCTCAGACATCTGTTGGCTGGATTGTCGGATATGCTCATAAACATCGTTCAACTTATTACGCAAGTCATTCGCGTAATCTGTTACGCTACATGGAGCATCAGGGGGAGTTCCAGTGATTAAATCAGCAGGTAACCGTAATTCCCTTCCAAAGTTCGCGAAGGCTGGTGTCACAGTCGTACTTTCGTGGACTGCACTTCGATAAGACAGCAGAAACGGCTGTATGTGCTTGTCCCAATCCCTTTGCCGGCTTTCCACAACTTTTGCCAGATATCTCTCCAACGTTTGGTTGAATCGTTCTACCATTCCATCAGATTGTGGGTGGTAAGAGGTGGTTCTGGTTTTATGGGTACCCATTAACCTACAAGTCTCTTGAAATACTTGCGATTCAAAATTTCTTCCTTGATCGCTGTGTATTTCTAAGGGTACCCCAAAACGACAGAAGACTTCCTGAACCAATTTATCTGCGACAGTTGTAGCTTCTTGGTTAGGAATGGCGAAGACTTCTGGCCACTTTGTGAAGTAATCCATGACCACCAGGAAGTACCTGTTTCCGTTCTCGCTTACTGGAAATGGTCCCGCGACGTCTAGTGCTATCCGTTCCCAAGGGGCTCCAACGTTGTACACTTTTAATGCACCTCTGCTGCGTGTCTGGGGTCCTTTCACGGCCGCACAACTGGTACATTTGCGGCACCAGTCCTCCACATCATCACGACAATGGATCCAGTAAAAGCGTTCTCGAATTTTTAGTAGAGTCCTTTTTACTCCCATATGTCCTCCAGAACATCCATCATGGTAGAGCCGTAGAACATCCGGTACCTTAGCTTTAGGAACAACCATTTGTAGATGACAGCTGTCCCCTCTAGCGTTTTCCCATTTACGGCACAAGACTCCATCTTGGATCACCAAGCTGTTCCATTGCGCCCAATAACTCTTCGTGATGGAACTCATCGCAGCCACATCACACCACTTGGGTTTAGGAACACCAGCTTTGATCCACTCGAAGATCGGTTTGATGTCCGAGTCATTGTGCTGAGCCTGCTGTATAGTTACCTTCCATTCATCGCTAAGAGCCGTTCTTAGCATCCTCACAGGCACCACTTCTTTAGACTCCTGTCTGGAACTACGCTTACAATCTTCAGGCAATGGTCTTCTTGACAGTTCGTCTGTGTTTTTGTGGTTTCTCCACTGTTGCTGACCAGTCTTCTTAGCCGCTTTTCCCTGCTGAGATTGATCTTCTCTAGGTGCGCTTCGCTTTTTACAATTCGACCGAAGGTGACCCCTTTCTCCACAAGTGTAACACCTAGGGCTGTATCGTCGCGGACGCTGGCGTTCAGGTGATGCCACAACTTGCTTTGGACAACTTGGCCGAAGAGGATCCCTTTCTCTAGCTGTGTAGCAGCTAGGTCTGTAACCTTGCGCACGGTCGTGTACAGGTGATGCCACTACCTCCCTGACGTAGTGTGTTCGGTGGTCTTGCCTCACTGCCTCTACTTCCAAGGCATGGGCCAAGGCGTCCTTCAAGGTCTCATGATGCCCCAGTCTCACGGCAGCTCTAACTTCTAAGTCACGTATTCCATCAACGAAGGCCTGTACCAGATTTCCATCAATCAGCGCAGGGGCAGACTGGTAGGCTTTCCGAACGAGTTTTTCAACTTCCAGGGCCCACTGCTGTAGGTTCTCGGTACTTCGTTGAAAACGGTCCTTCAACTTGGCACGGAATACGTGCTCCAGGTGCGCGTCGCCGTATCTCGACTCCAACGCCTCCAGCAGCTGCTCGTAGGTAACGTCCTTGCCGATTGCCTCGAGAATAGTTAGGGCCTGGTCTCGGAGGCCCAAGGTGAGCGCGGTCATGGCTTGTGGTTTGGTCCATCCATTCGCCTTCATGACGGCCTCAAACTGGATTTTGTAAGCCGACCACGAAGATGTGCCGTCGAATGGAGGCACTTTAAAACCACGCGAAGATGGTGCAGCAACCACCGAAGCTACAGTCCCGCCTTCAGTCTTCAGTTCGCCCAAAGCCTTCTTTACCCCAGCAATCTGAACTTCGGCCTCCGAGATGCGATTCTCATGCTGGTGGACCTGTTCTTTCATCAACTTGATGTCCTTGCCAAAACTTGCATGCAGATCCTTTATGAGGAGCATCTGCTCGTCCTGGCGGCGGACCTGCTCCTCTTTGTCTTGCTGCAACTGCTCTTCCAACCGGCGAGCCTGCTCCTCTTGACGGCGAGCCTGCTCCTCCTTGTCTCGCTGCAGTTGCTCTTCCAATCGGCGAGCCTGTTCCTCTTGACGGCGAGCTTGCTCCTCTTGACGGCGAGCTTGATCCTGCAGCAGCGCCATTAAAGCTGACAAGTCTGGCGCCCCTGATGCTGGAGAAACTCCGGATGGGCCAGCGACTGGCTGTGACGTAGGCTGGACACCACCCGGTGTCTGTGTCGGAGAATCCCCAAACCGCCTCTGGTCCATATCCTGCTGTCGCTGACTTCTGGTACGGATACCGTCCGTGTCGTCCTTTGGTAGGATTGGCATAATTTATCTCTCACTTCTGACACCAATTTGTTACGAGCTGGGTATGAGATAAATTAATTACTACCGATTAAACAACACAATAACTTTATTGATCACAAAACAACTTAAACTTAATCACAAATACACCACTGATCACTATTCGCTTAGATATCGCACTTCAAGTTCACGTCGATTCGCTTCGCTGTGTCGCTAAAACAAGACTGACTGTCGCGGCCCTGAGCGCTCTATTTATACTCGCCAACAGACACACCAGAACAACCACGAACATTCGAGAGGGTCATAAAAAACACAATAGAGGTACCTACGCAGGTAATAAAAATAGTAGGTATAACCTACTTGTACAAAACAAACAAATATGAACCTTATGCCCTAGGCGTACGGTCGAAATTCTAATGTCTTTGTATAAATAGGTCGCGAGTTTGTACCTACCTAACTTTAAAACTAATAATAATGGAATGTTCTCGAACTTCTAACGTACACACACTGTAATCACTGGCTTTCTGGAATGTTCTAGTAGGTCCGATGTAACAATATTTAGACATTTCGTTGGTGTCATAGTCGCTACTGCGAAACATGAAGTCCTGGATTCGATTCGCAGGTCGGGGAATTGTTTGGATTCAATCAGGAAATATCATCAATAGCCTGTTTGCAATTGGCAATGGGCTCGTCTTCTATTACATGGTATTTACATATAACTTACGAAATATGGTGTAGTATGGTATACCTCGTGTCTAAAACCTTCGGGAACAAGCGTAATGTTTTGTTTGTTTTATTATTCATTTTACATGTTCCTCTCCTCTATGAAACAGTTTTAACAAAGTTTTCTTGTTCCGCAGGGCATCTTCCGCCTGGCTTGCGAGCACGTCCTGCGCACGATGCGTCGCGGGCGCGAGACTCTGCTGACCCTCCTGGAGGCCTTCGTGTACGACCCGCTGGTGGAGTGGGGCGGCGCCGCGGGCTCCGGCGGCAAGCGGCGCTGCACCGCGCGGGACGTGCGCGCAGCCCTCGCCATGATGGCTGTTAGGGCGCAGGAGCTCAAGCATCACTTTACTGAAGTCACGTGAGTATACTGTAACACTACGGTATTTCCAGGAAAGATATGATTTATCGCCACGTTTGTCTTTTCAATATGAACCAATCCTAAAATATGAGATTTTGTTCCTGACTGCTTATCGATTATAGTTTTCCGCGGCAAATCCGTCACAGGTTTATATTCTTTCTGACGATGCAAACATATGATTGGCTGTCCAACATCACAATTGTGTTTACCAGTTGCTGGCTGGCTTTCCAACCTTAGTAAGCATCTAAGTTTGAAAAGCCAGCCATGCATTAGGGTATGTCTCCATACCTGTCCAAAAGTCAAAGGATCGGCTATTTTTCTTCATATAGATTCCAAGAATCGCCGATATTGCTTGCTGATTTGACCTACACTATGGTCTATTTCCACACGAGCTTCGAATCATAAAGACTCATTCTCAATAAAAAAAGCATGTATAACACATGGCTATTCTAGACGTGAAGTAAACGAGCTGCGCCGAAGTTGCTTTGTTACGCTACGATATACGACGCTGATCGCGCGCAGATTTACGTGCTCAATAAATATTGCACAGTATCTGACGCGATGCCGCGATGGCCGCTCTTACTATGCATTTATTTTATATCTACACTAGGGATGGGCCTGCCTCACTCTTGAAACACCAGTTCTTCTTCTTTGCGTGTCGTTTTCACAAAAATTTTGCTCGACCAATATGTAACTATGAAGCCGGGCTGATGATGTTCCCACTGCTGGGACACGTGTTGACATATAGGACGACGCGATTACTGTCGTCCACGATTTTTGCCAATTAAAAAACAACGAGAACGCGGCCTAAAGGGCTAATAAAATAGTGAGAAACGATAAACTAGTAAATGATTTGCTGTATCTAGAGAGTTTAAGCTTCTCTTTAATGAATCCTTTGTTTTGCCTGACATTTATTCTGAATTTATCCAAAAGATATGTGTAAGTCTGTAAGATTTATATTTTAAAACTGGTCAGGATCGTGCGCATCTGTATGTATGAAGTCATCAGTTTTAAGTGTATTACTCAACAGAGAATTGAAAGCTACTTCAGGCCAACTCATAAAATAATATCGAGGTCGACCAATACACTAACTATCCAATGCAATATACAGGGTGTAAACCACCTCATCACGAAGCCGTCAACCAAGCATTTTGTACATCAAACGAAGTAACTTCACGCAAAAATTATTGCTGGGAAGCTACTTTTTTTTGGGGTGAAAAACTACGTTTTGGGGTATAACTCAATGTAACGCACTCAAAACATTGTACTGGTGGTGTTGGTGGTTTTGGGTTGAATAGTATGGGGTTCGGTTAGGTATTTCAAAATCATACAATAAACACTTGTATATTTAAAATAAAACTTGTCAAAAAACTTTGACCCCCAATATCTTCGTAACTAGAAGGTTCCCAGGTATGGTGTAGAACAAAAAAAATATCAAAATGACGAGGAGAACAAGTGCCTTTCGGCTACGTCAAGAGGTGTGTTACACCCTTTATAATCGAGTAAATGATGAATGGATATTGTTATTGATAGTTCTTTGAGCTGTCTAAATAAACTACGCTATGAATATCGTTATAGACAACCATGTAGTTGTTTATTATACGTAACTATTAAAGACGAGCTCAAGAACTGTTCACAAACGTATTTATACCTACAATAGGAGCGCCGAAAGTTTGGTATTCAGAAAATAGGTCACATAATATCCGTAAACTTGTATGAAGTAAGGACAGGACACAAAATCACACCTATTTAAAGTTTTGTCGTTAATGTTCCAGTAATTTGTTGAAAGCTCTACGTAGTCCTAATGTGCCTATTTGTGGGTAGCTTAATTACTTAGTGTCCTTGATTAATGGACTCGACCTTGTACGATATAGTCTTTAATGCCGCCATGTTGATAGGAATTCCCGCGGGACTATATTTATAATTATACGAGTAAGATTACATTTGATTTACAGAGTTCTTTACAGAGGAACATTCCCTAGAATGAGTTTGGTTGTTAAGGCTTTATGGCGTCGTTTTCTCTTTAATAACAATCATTCCATGAATTACAACTGTCTTGTACGCCGCTTAATGTTTCATGTCAATTTGTGTTCGTGCTCAAAGTTAATGTTCAACTAAAAGACGCGTCAATGTAACGCGTTTCCCGGTTCCTCTGAATTAATAATGTAACGCGTTCAATTTGCCAGGTTAAAAATTCACAACGCGAACTGTTTATTTATTGGCGAATGTTTGTTTCAGAGAGCAATTTTTGGCTGTGCTGCCCGAAATCAAGCAGTGTGCGGATAACTGGCTGAAAGAAAACGAAGAATTGAAGTCAGTGGAGACCAGACTACAAGACTGTCATCAGCAGATGGCCCTCATCAAGGAAATCGAAGCTTACGGACCGAACCTAAACAACCATCCGCTATACGCCATCTCACAGAAATACACGTCGTACAAACAAGCCAAGAACGCCGTTGAAGACTCTATGAAGGCGCTCGTGAAGATACTCAAAGACTTCGACACACAGATCGAAAACTACGCTAACACCACAGAAGCGATCAACGGCCCACAACTTATGACGTGGGTGCAAGAGTTCTCCGGAAACGATGAAGAGGAGCAACCGATATTCGAACATATAAAAGAGTTCCTCACTAATGCTGGTCAAGGAGCCATGCTATCGCAATGTGAGCAGGCTGAGACGGAGCTGTATCAGAGCATGAAACAGACGCACCACCTCGTCAGATCATGTCTGGAACTCCTCTCACAATACGTGGCCGTATCACAGTACTACCCTCAGAGCCACACAGAGTATCATCGCGTTGTCATGTTCAGAAAATTCTTAGCTGCAGCGCTGGAAAGCAAGTCTCCCGAAGTGTGTCGCGACGTGTCCAGCCAAGTGACGGCTCTCATCAACGCCGACAACAACAAAGGCGACACCTCACAACAGATCATAAACTACAACTACCGATTACAAACCATGAATGTAGAAGCAAACGCCAGTTTAACCAAAGCTATAGAGAGACTACAGCTAGAAGGTGGTACTGATGCCTTAACATTGGCTCAAGAAGCTTACCGTGAAGCGAAGACGAACATCAGCAACTGGGTGAGGGCTGAGGAAGGGGCGGGAGCGGCGTTAGAGTGTGTGGTCGTTGGCATGCTGTGCAACCTGAACAGACGATACTTGATGTTGGAGAATGGAGCTCAGAGCGCTGGGGACTGTCTGGTAGACTTGACTTCACGGGAAGGAGAATGGTTCTTAGACGATATGAGCGCATTATCTATGCAAGCAGTAGAGCTGTTATCATTGCTACCCCTGCAATCAGCGTCTGCCGAAGATGCGGCTATGCCCGTTGCAGTCGAGTGCGTCAGGAACGCGAACCTTTTACTAGCCGACTTAGTACAGCTGAACTACAACTTCAGCACCATCATACTACCCGAGGCGATGAAGAAGGTGCACTCTGAGGATCCCTCGGTGCTGCTGATGATCAGCGAGCTGAACGCCGTCATCATGAACTCGCCCGTGCCTCTCAACGAGCTGCTGACGCAGTTAGAGCTGCATCTTAGATATCTGGTTATGGACATGGAGGTGAGATTCAGCGTATTAAAGTTTGGTCTACTTGATAAAAGCCTTAGATTCAATCAATGAAGACATCTCGCTGTGGCTGACATGAAATTTGTAAGTTATAGCATGTTCAGACCAATACTGTCAAGATGTTTCAGAAGTAAGACAACTTCAGTAACCGCACGTCGTTGTTAACAGATGGACTTCAAAAGTGTCTTTATAAAGTAGTATTAAAGCCGGTTTCAGCCTCTCTAAAGTACCTTAACTTTTTATGTAACTCGAAGCTTTGTTTTCCAGTCCCCAGCCAGCACAGCCCCGCTGCTGGCCGCAGAAGTTCGGTCCCGCTACGAAGCCCTATTGTCGGCGCCCACCAGCGACGTGGAGGGACAGTCCGCCGGCCGCATGCTACTGATGGGCTTCAACGGGCTGTTCGCGGCCGTGGAGCTGAGGGCGAGGGAACTGGCTGATCATCTCGCCATACCCATACCGCCGGCCTGGAGGAAGATCGATCATATCAGCGAGTCGATGCATATGTCGGTGAGTGCGTTCACTTGTTTATTTGAAACCTTTGTGGTGGTCTCGTTTTTGTCCACGGTGTAGCCTGCGTGAAGGACGGAAATTATACCAATGGCGGAACACAGGTAAATGTACTTCAGTCGCACTCTGGGCAGCCCTGTTAGCTAGCTGATTGGCTAATATTTTTAACTACGGCGGTTGCAGTTGGTGCTACTAGAAGAGAAGGTAAAAAAAAAGATTCCTTCATTTTCGTTTTGTGTCGATGGCATGTATTTAGCGATGAATTGGGTAACTTTAGCAGCGTCCATCAGTCCAAGTAACTGTAGACAGTCGGCAGATCAATAGACTTTAAATGTCCCACTTACATTTCAGGGCAGATTCTTTCTTGAATCTCCTTCTGTATAGGGTAACAACGCCCAACCTAGATTTGTACGTGGCCTGGTGGCCATTATAAAAATATACGTTTAATATGAATAAATAATGTTGTGTTTCAGGCGGCGCTACAAAGTCCCGTGCTCCGCGGAGTGCTGGAAGACATCTTCCTGGTCCGGCGCGTGCAGGTGATGGCGGAAGTGTTCGCGATGTGCGCACAGTGCGCGTGCGCGTTCAAGGGCAGCGGACCTTCCGCGCTCTTCGACGACGCCGCGCTCTGCAAGCCCGTCCGACGGTAAGAGACAATACTGTGTAATTCTATTTGAGTCATTGTCACTCATGTAACATATTATTATGACACCGATTTTTAAAAATCGCTTTGCCACTTACAATTTTGGGCAGTAGCGATACTTTCACACAGTCTCTTAAAGTTTGACTTGTTTTCTATATTGAAGTAATAAGTAGTCAGTTCAGTAATGCATTATTTAATTTCGGGTAGTATGATTGCTCCGTTGTTATATTCCAGGTTTACAGCTGAGTACGTGTCACGCTGTGTGTTGGGTGTGCACTCGAAGGCACTCGCCAGCGTGCTGTGTCTGTTGCTGCGCAGAGCTAGGCTAGACCTACACGCTGAAGTGGAACAGAAGGAGATCGGTGAGTCGAGTTTTTTACTGTTACTGTTAGCCTGTGTTATCCCACTGCTGGGCAAAGGCCTCTCCCCATGACTTCTAAATTTTTCGATCCAGGGCCAATCTGGGCCACTGGTCGTTGGTTTTGTCGAGCTCATTGCGCTATCTCCTGCGAGGTTTACCGTGTCGCCTTCTGGTTGTGTCGGGGCTCTGCATTTTATTCATGCAAAATATTTAATAGGGCATGACATTCAGATAGTAAGGTTTGGCCTGTTTAAGAAATTTCTTTCAGCAAACCTGTCATTTGGAAAGTTGCATAAGAAATTTAGAGACAGCGTGTAGACAGTACACAACAGGAAACAGGAAGATTTAAAGTGGAAATTGTTAGTCTTCCTTTTAAAAATAAATTACAATTATTTGAGACGCAAATTTGATTCCGTAGAATCGGCCGGTTCATATGGTATAGTGCAGTCGGTTAAAAATGTGTTGAACATAAAAGTTGCATATTTTATGAAGATAAGGAAGTTAAAATGATCGTTTAGGATTTAGTATATCGATGATATTGTATAAAGGCGCGTCGTGGAGCGTGCCGCTGGAGTCGCTGTGCGAGAAGGCGCGGCGGCGCATGGCGGGCGGCGCGGCGCTGGCTGTAGAGCGCGGCGCGGGGCTGGCGCGCGGCGTGCAGGCGGCGCGTGCGCACGTGACGCGCGCCGCACGTGCGCACGCCGCACACGCACGTCGCGCCGCAGCCGCACACCGCGCGCGACTCACGCACGCCGCGCACACGCATCTACACGCCGAGGTAATTCATATTAATTTGTGTTTATTTAAAGATTACGTGTCACTACAACTTTGAACCGCGTTCTAATTTTCACCACCGATGTGATCGTTCGATTGCTATACGCCACTGTTCATCTCAGCTCGTTGCCACTTTGGTAAAAGCGCCTCCTTTCTGCTTCGCCAGATAAAAAAACTACTACACGTAAACTTGTCACGTTCACTCAATAAAACTAAACCATCGAACTCGATAGCTAAATATAAAACAAATTTAATCTTTCCAAAAACAAATACAGTGTATTTCATTTATTGCGACCTTTTACCTATAGCGATGTTAAATCTAAGTCCCTTGAATTTAAAGCATACTTTAGTACAAAATTCATACGCCGAGTTCGGATGTAGCGATTGTTTTAATGAATCATTTGTAACAAATTCACAAAGACACAAAGATTTCTTTCTTTCACAAACAATTCTTATCTTTTATTTACATCCACATCAGCAACTGTAAAGACCTTTACCTTTTGTTTATAGATATCAGCTAAGTAGGTACGAAAACGTGTACGTTTCGGAGTTAAATTTATGGGGCAGTTACAAAATGATATTCTGAGTAGCAATTGGGTTTAGTAAACTTTTGAATAAGTATGGCTGCACACGTTTACTGTTAAAGAACTCTGTGCAAATATTTTCAATAATAAATGAATATAAACACCACTATACATGATTGTGCATGTGTCTGTATCTCTTTACCTGTGCCTGTAACGACTTCCGAATATAACGGCGAAATAGAGTATCCCTTCATCGTCGTTATATCCGAAATCCACTTAGTTATTTATCCTCTTCTGACCTCATATTATTAAAAAATCTTTTTATTATGGCTGTTGTGTTTTGTCTTTTCAAGCTTGCTCAACGAATGTCTTTATGTCATCTCAACAATATAAGACAGATATAAAATGTTGCAATGAATGCAGCGATTTCATAGACTCAGAGTTTACAGTTACGTTAACTTTCAGGTGTTAGGCAGCAATCAGGAGACCAGCGCTGCTCTAGCGCGGCGCTCACGAGAGCTGACTGCGGCTGTAGAACGTCTCACCGCCGCTACTAACAAGGCGCATTCCTTACTCACTGCAGCACATCAGAGGTATAACATATTACTTTATAGACCACTTATTTTTAGAATTTCATTTACTTGTATTTTTTTATTCGCATATATTGAAAACATCGTTCGATCGACAGAAGTTAAAAAATGAAATTAGATTAATGCAATTTTTCCCTGTATGTAAAAAGAACGATGAAATGAATTTTCTCCTCTAGCTCTCGGTGGCGAGCAAATCAAAATAAGTCGGTTCGAATTGTCATTGTAATAAAATATGTGTTGTGTTGTTCCAGAGTGAAGTGGGGTGCGGGCGCTAACCCGGCGCTGGCCGGCGTGGGCGTGGGGCTGGCGCGGGCCGGCGCCAGTGCCGCGGCGCGAGCTGCTGCCTTGTGTGGTGCGGCCGCCGCGCTCGCCGCGCACGCGCGCGCCGCCAGCACGCAGCGCGTCACCCGCACCCGCGCCAAGCATCACCATGCGCTGCAGACTGCGCTACATCACTGGGAGAAGGTCAGCGACTTTCTCTACGAATACTCTAATTAATAACGGTCCTTCAAATATCAACGTAAACTTTCGCAAAAAATAGTTTATGAGTATACACCGATGGGAATGTTAATCGATCACGACCATAGATATAAATAGACCTAGATAACGCAAGAGAGTGCTTGTGATGTCACGATAGGTAATCAAAACATGGCATGCTTGGTTTTCATACAGGTCTATCTATATTCAACTTTTACCGTGACAAAACGTTGTTTTTTAATTGTCTAACACAATTAAAAAACAACGTTAAACTTATTAAGTGATTTGCAGTACAAAACGGACGTTAAAAATATTTAGAGAAAATAAAACCTTCCATAATCCTAATTTATTTATCAACAAACATCCGTTAAATGTTATTTTATCTGCAGGCGTGCACACTGGCACAGAAATATTCATTGAAAGTATCACCCGTCGAAGAGTCGCTCATGGAGATGTTACATCCTGAAGGAAACATTGATACACAATGGGTAAGTCAATTTTAGCATATCAATTATTATCATTATTTGCTTAGCCTTTTCTCAGCTATGTTACGGTCGACTTTCAATGCATCTGTATGAAATAGATTATCAATATGATGGTTTTTAGCAATGTATGAAAATTCTGATTTTAATAGGGTAGACAACAAAAAAATTAAGTCGTCAGTTAGATTATCAAAAAGTATTTGACCCGTATTTTTCTTTTGTTACCAAAATTGAGGAAGATACGATGCTTTTAAAATTGTTAAAAGGTCACGCCTTGGTATAATTTTAAGTGCGTTCTGACGTCACGAGTCCCCACTCTTGAGTTTTGATGCGTTTTATATAAAAACAAAAACAAAACGTGTTCGTTATTTAGTAATAGTGTAACTGACGGAGTAAATAGATGTGTCGTGATGGGTTACGATCGCAGGTGGACAACGTGTCGGCGCTGCTGCGCGAGATGATAGCGTCGCTGAGCGCGGAGTCCGTGTCGCGCCGCGCTCGTGTGCGTGCCGCTACCGACGCACTGCGCGCCGCCGCCGAGCGCGCCGCCGCGCCCGACGCTAACCGCCAGCACCTGCTGCAGGACCTGCGGACTGAGCTGCACACGCTGCAGGCAGTTAATGAGGTGTGTGCACATCTCACGCACCACAAGCACCACTTTTTATTTCATCAAGTTCTGTAAAAGTGCCACATACAAATAGCATAATCATTATTTTAACAACTTGATAATTGATTTTCATATAAAAAGATACACATTATCCCTGCATAAATATTGTATGTTGTCATTTTTTAATATTTACATGCAGTTTCTTATACAAAAGCGAGGAGTGTTAGTAACACAAAGGCTCGACCTTTTGTAAGGTCAATCAAAACTCGAGAACTATTTGTAATTAGTTTAAAGCTGTGGCTACACTAGGCAGCATTTGCGATGCGACTGGAAAAGCGTAAACGAAAAAAATATGGTATGGCTACATTACAAGCGAGATTCCGGCGTATTTTCTAATAAATTCGCTTCAATTTCGCTATGTTGGTGTAGCCGATGCCGTGATTACAGTAATATTGTTCCGATCGCATAAAGAAATCAAAGATCGCTAGTAATATTTGATGTACAGTGTAGCTATATACGTGAGCATTCATTTACTTGTTTTAATCGCTCATGTGTCGCGGGTCGCGTCGCGGCCTAATGTAGCCTCAGCTTTAATCCTGTCAGACGACTTGAATCTACGTTTTAAATGACGGTTAAGTCTTGAGTGAGGTTCTGTACCTAAAAGAATTAAATACAAAAAAAACTGTAAGGTCGGGTCGCTCCTTACGTTTTTTCTTGAAGAAAAGAATACAGAAAAAAAACGACAAGAGAAAACCAATGTCGGCGCCATCTTGAATTTAGATTTTGTCCTCATTTTCATTATTAGTTACTTTAATAAAAACCGCGAATACGACACCTGTGAAGAAAAAGCCGAAAATTTTCGTCGGTACCATCTTGGACTTTTATTTTGACCTCAAATTCCAACCCCAAAAACCACGGAAACGACACCTATGAACAAAAAACCAAAAAATTTTGTCAGCGCCATCTTGAATTTTCATTATCGGCGACCCTGAAAACTACGATACACGCTCGTGTATGACAAACACACCACATACGAGCCACAAAGTAAGACTAGTTGTTACAATAAGATTAGATATACTGAGTGTGTTCCTGTGGTTAGGGCAACAACCCGGCGGCGGAGTTCCTGTCGCGCGAGAAGCTGGTGAGTGCGCAGCTGGCGGCGCTGACGTCGGTGAAGGAGCAGGAGGCGGCAGTGAGCGCCGCGCGCGACGCCGCCGCACAGCTGATCGCCAACCTGCCCGAACATCACGACGCGCTACAACAGTCAGTATACGACCGTATAGCTTATCTAATTCTGACCACCATTCTTATTCATAAACGCTCGATTCGATAAGTCGTAAGTCTGTTTTTTTTTTTGGCATCATGAAATTGAGCGAGATAGACATACGACTTTCCGAATCGAAATCGAATCGAGCGTTTGTAATAACTATGCCGGATTCAAAGCTATATCGTGTTCTCTGAATTATGAGTTTTTTATTGTTTGATGACGGTGGTGAAATGACTATGAAAAAACTGTAAGATACACATGTTATTTAATACTAGCTTATGCTGGCAGCCTCGCCTGCTTGGAATTCTGTAGTTGTCCCATTGAATTCTTCTATCGGCATAAAAAAGCAGCCTGTATGTTAAATACAGGTTATAAATGATCTGTGTTCCAAAATTTATCCCAATCCGTTGAGTAGTTTTTACGTGAAAGAGACACAAAGCATCCATTGTCACAAACTATTATGATAGTAGTAAGATTGTCAACTAAAATAGTAATTGTTTGTTGCAGACTACACAACAACTGGCCGTCCGAGGCTAGCGGCCGCAGACTGACGCGCCAGTCCGCCGTCACCGGCAAGTCTAGCGCCAACAACAGGCATGGTGAGTCACACTGTACCCGCGATATTGTCACCATCTTTATTACTTATCTTATTTCAGCCGACTGAAGTCCTGGACATTTCCAATATTTGCAAATATTTCAAAATTCACTTACACATTGTTTTATTTTCAAGAGCTGCAACATATTCCACGTTAGGACCTTGCAGAGACTTGCATACGTAAACGGTTTGGGGTTCGGGGTGTAAGTTGAGTCAAGTTGCACAAGTAAGGTGGAGCGCCTAACCGTTGTCATTAGTCGTTGTTTATGTTGTGTGGGTTGTGTTTCTAGGAGGAGAGCGCAACGCGGTGGGCGCCGGCGTGTGGAAGCGCGTGCGACTGAAGCTGGAGGGACGCGACGACTCGCAGGCCGCGCGCCGGTACGCGCTACACGACCAAGTATGTGCTGCTCTGTATCCTCTATATCCTATAGTGGAGTGTTCAGCAACTGTTTGACTGATCGTGAGTGTCGTGTCGGCAGGTGGACCACATGATAAAGGAAGCTGTATGCTCTGGGAACCTGTGCATGATGTACGAGGGCTGGATGGCGTGGGTCTGAGGTCCCGCGCCGCACGTCCGCCGCGCCTGCGCCCCCCGGCCCGCGCGCCAAGGACGACGACTGAGCCCAGCGACGCGACGCGACGCGACGCGACGTGACGCGACGCGTACGCACGCGACCGCAGCACGCAGTACCGCGGCACGCCCGCGGGACAAACGCTGCCGCACCGCGAAACAACTCGTTTAAACCTCACTTTCGGTACCACGTTTTTTTACTAGTTTTATCTTTTTTGTTCGTTTTCGTATGTAGCGCAGCGCGTCCGAGACGCCGCTCGCTGCGGGCCGAGCATTAGGGTTAGATTATGGTTCTGTCAGCTCGAGGCTCAGCCCAGTCGAGCCGAGAGCGTCGGATCCTTCCAGCTGTCGCACCGGCGCCTCGAGGCCGAGTCGAGGCGTCGCGTACTCTACTCGTATCGTATCGTATCCTACAACTATATATTCGGCGTAGTTTTAAGACCTATCCGCCACGATGAGTCGTGACCGGTGGCGCTATCTAGAACTAATGTGACTGCTGGGTCACCGAATGTGTCGCCCTTGTGTCGACGTCTTATTGTATTGTATCAGAAATATGACGCAGTATATAAACGTATGTAGTATTATATATTTACAGAAACATAGCTGTTACACAAAATAAAATACCGATCTGGTGTTATTTTCAAGTAAACTTAAGTCAATGTTCTTTATAGTATCCGTGCGATTACTGTCATTATTTCTATGAACATCTTGAAGTCGAGGCGTCAAATTTAAACATTTATATGTGACATCATTGGCGCAATGTATTTGTAGATCATCCACGATATATTTTATATAAAAAACTTATAAAATACAAAAAAATATAAGTACTATTAATATACACGAATTGTGCAGAATCGACACTGATTTATTCATTTTTCCTCTCTAGATGTAATTTGGATGTCATTTTGTCTGAAGTAGAACACTGTGCCGCATTGTAGAGTTACAGTTTCGATGAACAATAAAATGAAAATTGATGTTTCAGAACTATTGGTATTATAATAGCTAGCTTTATATTCCATTTCATAGCCCGTTTACATAGAAAACTGAATACATAGGACTTACATTCTGCACGTTACTCTGTAGCTCTCATCATACAACGTATTCATGTAACACATACATTTATAACTGAACTTCGATATATTCTAACACATAAACGTATCTTAATGTAGGCATTAATTTAGTTGTACTCATTTCCTGTAGGTATTAGAAATATATATATATATAAAGGGTGTAAAACACCTCTTCACGAAGCCGAAAGGTACTTGTACTCCCCATCATTGCGATCATTTTTTTGTTCTACACCATTACCTGGGAACCTTCTAGTTACGGAGATATGGGGGGGTCAAAGTTACTTTTTTTTAAATATTTTTTTTTTTTTTTTGTAAGATTTTGACTTTTAACACCTCCACGACCCCTGTACTATTCAATCCACCCATCAGCAGAATGATACGGGCGTTACATTGAGTTCTACCACAAAACATGATGATTCACCTAAAAAAAAAAATTTGTTACCCAATAATAATTTTTGCGTTAAGTTACTCAGTTTGATGTACAGAATGCTTGGTTAACGGCTTTGTGATGAGGTGGTTTACACCCTGTATGATTAAGAATAAGACGCCACCTATACGGGCTATGTTCTTATCTATATCACCGTAGAAGCATTCAAAGTAGTAACAGCGAGTTGACTTTTTCACTGTCTCACGAAAAAGTTAAACGTTGATTCATAATGTGTTGACGAAACTGTTGTTTGTAGGCGGCACTTTTGACCTGTCCCCATTGGCGACTGAGCCAGACCCAGCTGCTCGAGTTCGCATTCTCCTACAACTCTATCCCTTGATCGTAAAGTTCATGCTCTTGAACATCAACGGGCCGATCTTATGACCGCTTCGTTCTTGGTCTGGTGTGAGATATTCCCGGCAAAAAGGGATACAGTTGTGGAATAGTCTACTTCGAACAATAAGGTCCGGCTCAATCCTTATTCGACTCGCTGTTACTACTGGCCTTTGAATATGGCACTGAAAACTTAGTTCGTTCTATACATCTTTGACACGGCGTCATTTACGCCCCTCAAACTTAGTCACTGGCATTACGTTGCATTTGGTTTATTACCATCTTGCGGTTTGCGTCACACTTGACGCTAAATGAATCTTTTCGAAATTATCAAATTGTGTTCAACGTAAAATCTGTGACTAATTTCGAGTGACTCACATTACGCTTGCCTAGTCCCACTCTCATTTGATGCTCGACGTATTGCCGTGGAGATGATCTTGTACCAAACTATAGAAGCGAGGGGCATTTTACGATACTCTCGCCCGTATAGATGGCGCCTGATATGCAACCAGGCTAAGGGACGACACGCATATTTCGTACGGAATGGCCCATAACACATTGTTAATAATAAAATTTATATTCTTTATTTCGATTATTTCTACTAAATATTGTATTTCTATCTATTAGCATAAATCTTCAGTGCAGTTTCTAGGAGTGACTGTAACTCATAATTAATATCAATTTATACATAATTATTTGAGCTAATGTCGGCCATTCCGTACTTATAAGTTTAGTCCCTTAGTATTAGAGAACTTTGATATCAATACAACAAAAATACCATTCTGATCCTACTTACAACTGTCATGAATTACATGAAGACGTCTTTCGGCTGATATCATGTAACTTAAATATAAATTTACATTTAACGTAGAGTTCATTTCCTCTGAAGTCAGCATGTTTTTACTTACTCCTTTTAGAATAAAAAATAAACAAATATTTTAAAAAAATTAGACATTGAATAATATAGTCAGGTCATTACACAATCTTATTACAGGGGATGAGTACATAGTAATAACATATAATATTATGTATCGCGTACCGCATTATGTAACCTTCACGCACGCATGTGTGAGTGTGCGCACCTACGCACGTCTGTCGGACGTATAGTGTGTTTGTACGTCGCTAGGACGTAGTGGACTTGTAACGAGGATGCATTCGATACTTTTAACTCTTTTACCATCTAGATTTAGACCTTTCAAATACCGCAGACTCCAAAAAGAGCCATGATGTAATAATTATAGATGCAGACTCCAAAGAGAGGCATAAACTATACTTAGAGAATTTGTGTTAGTAGTCGAAACTTGATAGGTTAATGAACTAAATGTGTTTTACGTATCCATAGATAAGGCGATTCTAACACCCCTATCTATAACCATGTCAAAGTGTTTACTTGAGTATAAGTCATTATTTAAAACACGAATTTTATTTTGTAGTTTAGTAATTACTTCAAGTTACAACTGTCAAAAGTTAGAATTATTAGCTTTGCTTTCTTTGACGGTTCTTACTTCGTTTAAATTCTTGTCTATTTCATAAAAATGTTAATTACTTAAACTTGGAAATTATACTTTATCTTGACTATAGATACGGGTGTAAATGTTAGACAACCATCCCTAAGCATTGGCATCACTCCAAAAGCGAACTATATAAAGGAGATGCCGTACATTGTGTAATACAGATGCATAGATTAGACGATTCTAAATGTTAAACTACTTTCCCCGAATCATCGGCATCACTTCAAAAGCGGACTATATGTATTTATAAAGCAGATGCCGCATATGTGTTATACGGATTTATAGATATAGCGATTCTAAATGTTAGACTACTGTCTCCGAATCATCGGCATTATTCCGAAAAGCGGACTATATAAAGGACATGCCGTACATGTGTTATACAGCCCCATATAAGGCAATGTAATAAAAATACGAATTGTTTCCAGTAACTGCTGTTTTATAGAAAATAATAATAGCTCATAGAAATAATAATTGGATGTTAAAATACGATGAATGTTGTGTACCTAAACGTTGTCGGTAAACTGACGCAAGTAGAACCCTTATTGAATGTATTTCCTGTAACTTGTAGCTTTTGGTCTAAATCGTAGCAATGCATCCATCGATTGTGTGACTGTATCGCTTCATATTAAAATAAATGGTGTATGTAGCAGATGATGTTTTATTTCAAACTATCCGTTATCCTCTAGAATTGTTTTATATAAACCCACCAGATATGCAAGGAGAATGGATTCTTTTCAAAACACGAATTCAATAAATAACCATTAACCACCCTAGACGTCGATCAAGGGAAAAAAAACGCACGAACTCATACAGTCGTAGGCGAGTTACTGGCCGCTAACGTCACAGATAACATCACGTGGTAGCAAATGGACTGGGATTGCTGAAATCTCATGTCTGTCTATTGTTTACACCATAACATCACGCCGCTGGTACGCTGTTAAGGGGTAAGCGCATGTGAACCACTAAAAAGTGAAGATAAAAACTTTTTCACTTCTCATGCTCTAAAAGTACGCCATTATAGCCCTACGAAGCGGGATTAAAGTGACCGTTTATTCCCTAGGGAGTAAAAAGTAATTTAAAAATAGAACTATCTTTTACTCTGAAACATGGTCACAAAAGAGTAACTTGTCAAAGGTTTTATTTCAATTTCGAGTTGGCTTGCAAGTAGAAAGCGGTATATTGAAAAATAAAAACAAATGAACTCTTCAACGCGGGAAAATTTATGGTTGTTTGTGTGCATCGTTGATTTTGAAAAAGTATGTGTAATGCCTCTGTTGCTAGCCACTGCAGTAATGTAGGTACTTACTATAATTATCTGCGGAGTGTGGATCATCTTCATTGCGAGAATGTTGAGAGTTTGTGTTGTGTTTAAAATTGTTAATCTGTGACTGACCTGCTGATAGAAGAAAATCTGACGCCAATTTAATATACCCTCGTTTTCATTGCCTCCCTCGCAAGCTCGGGAGTCAAACCACCTCGGGTATATAATGGCTTCGTTTAGTCCCTCGTTATAAAATATACTATTTTGCAAAACTTTAAACATTTTTCACTTTTTTGTGTTTTTAGAAGTTGGTTTTATTTTTTGTACTTGGTGTTTTTTGGAGTAGGTATTATTTTTTTTGCAAAAAAGTTTTACATGTAAAAAAGTTTTTCTGAGTCACGGAGGAAACTCGGGATGTAATGAACACCCATCCTCGGACTGACTATGATAAGCGCTGCTTAATCTTGAAGATCGATGCGAGCAGCTGTTATATTATTAGGTTATTAAGATAAAAAACCGGCCTATACATACTTACATAGATATACTTGAGCCAGACGTGTTGGCCGAGCGAGTTGCACCACTCCAGCGCTGGTGCTGGTCGTGGTCACTGGTAGATTAGCGATGTAGCTCAGGTTGGCTGGACAAAACTTCAAAATAGCTCCCATTTTACTAGGTCAATAGGGCACTTTATGTGACGGCTAAACACCCTTATGTCAGAATTTGTGACGCTACAGAATCTTAGATAATCGATCGAAAACGGGTCCAGCCATCTTGAAAAACCACTTTTCGCTGGTCACTCAATCTCGGTAATGGAAGTGATTTTGACGACTTTTTGCATATCAACGGGCGTCACATAAGTTTGTGACAGGCATCGAGCTAAAAGTTTTGTCATACGTACAGTGGTTTAGTAGAAAAATGCTAAAATCGGTGCCAGCCATCTTGAATTTACGTAAAAAACTTTTGGCTGGCACTTCCGAATCTCAATAACGGTAGCGTTTTCGGATATGGTTCCTTTACTAAAACTTGGTGACGCAATGTGTGACAGTAATAACGTTTGATTTATGGCGTCACATGCAAGGGTTTACGAGAAATCAATAAAAACCTACTGTCCAGCCAACCTGAGTTCAGGCTGGCTGGACACCTGTATCTCCGCTGCCTGATGATCTACGACCTTCAAAATATGTTCAAGATGTTGTGACGGGGACGATAATGATAACCTGAATTTGTGACGGAGAAACTTTGCGTAGTTTCAAAGATATTGATCTTTTAAATTTTCCCATACAAACACTGCAGTAGGGTTACCAATATTGTAGGTTTTATGTAGGACTAAGTATATTTTATGGTGTTTTCTTTAATGGACGAAAATCCGTGTACTGGTGATACTAATAAGAACAACTGTAGATATTTAAATCAATAAAAGACAAAAGTGTAGAAGTGAGCTGGAATGGGGGTAATTTTTGAATGTTATTGATTATTTACGTGCAGATATCTACTCTTATTAATAGGTAGGTATTGGTGTTTTTCATGGTAAGTACATAGGTAGTTAATATGTCAGGATAACTAATGCTCTAAGGTATTTAAATGAAAAAATAATGTTTGCTGTAAATAAAATCACTTTTATTTAATTGTACTTATACAGCGTTTCAAATGACGACGGTCAACTCCATTTGCACTTCAGAATAATAATTAAATAAACAATATCGATTTCAAAATTTGAAATCATTACAAAAAAAATTACAAAATATCTGTGAACGGAATGTAATATTTCCTTGATAGCTGTCGCTTGTCGCCATCTATTGCTTAAAGTTGGTACTGCTAGGACAACTGGTCGAATCTTCTCTTATTAATTTGGTGTCTTACCGCAGATTAATATTAAAAGTTGTCTTACTCTGATTAGTGATAACACTTCGGAAAGTACACTGCAGACTGTCGAGTTTAGTTCTCATTTTCCGTTACCTAAGATAATGAACTAAACGCGAAATACAAGTGGGCTCTCTTTTGCAGCGCTGGTAGTCAATTATTATTTTAAATTAACACGTAAAAAAAAAGTAAGTCTACGCTTTTTATTGCAGGAAAACCTTTTATTCCCACGGAGAAATCAAATACAAAGCAGGCGTGGCTGCTACCGGCCGATTAGTATATTAAAAAGAAATCCTTTATTTATGTAAAAAATATGGTCACCTCACAATATTAATGGATGTTTGTATGGGAAAATTTAAATGATCAATTTCTTTGAAACTACGCAAAGTTTCTCCGTCACAAATTCAGGTTATCATTATCGTCCCCGTCACAACATCTTGAACATATTTTGAAGGTCGTAGATCATCAGGCAGCGGAGATACAGGTGTCCAGCCAGCCTGAACTCAGGTTGGCTGGACAGTAGGTTTTTATTGATTTCTCGTAAACCCTTGCATGTGACGCCATAAATCAAACGTTATTACTGTCACACATTGCGTCACCAAGTTTTAGTAAAGGAACCATATCCGAAAACGCTACCGTTATTGAGATTCGGAAGTGCCAGCCAAAAGTTTTTTACGTAAATTCAAGATGGCTGGCACCGATTTTAGCATTTTTCTACTAAACCACTGTACGTATGACAAAACTTTTAGCTCGATGCCTGTCACAAACTTATGTGACGCCCGTTGATATGCAAAAAGTCGTCAAAATCACTTCCATTACCAAGATTGAGTGACCAGCGAAAAGTGGTTTTTCAGATGGCTGGACCCGTTTTCGATCGATTATCTAAGATTCTGTAGCGTCACAAATTCTGACATAAGGGTGTTTAGCCGTTTTGGCGGTGTCTCTCGACATCGCCAACGCTTTCAACTCCCTGCCCTGGAGCTGCATCAGGGAGGCACTCCGGTATCACCGGGTGCCGACCTACCTCCGTCGTGTGGTCGGGGACTATTTGACGGACAGGGCCGTCATCTACCCCAGTCGCTGCGGAGATTGGAACCGGCGAGAGATGTCGTGCGGTGTCCCACAGGGATCGGTTCTGGGACCGCCCCTGTGGAACATCGGTTACGACTGGGTGCTGCGCGCGGACCTCCCTAGTGGTGTCAGCGTCATCTGCTACGCAGATGACACCCTGGTGCTGGCACAGGGGAGGTCGCACGAGGCGGCGGCCGAAACTATGACACGCGGGGTTGCGATAGTCGTTGAGAGGATCCGGCAACTGGGTCTCGAGGTGGCATTGCACAAGTCCGAGGCCATGTGCTTTCATGGGCCTCGGAATGCGCCACCGTCGGGATCCACACTGACGGTAGGAGGGGTATCCATCGGCGTCGAGTCGACGTTGAAGTACCTAGGACTCGTCCTCGACAGCCGGTGGAACTTCGTGGAGCATTTCCGACGTTTGGCCCCCAGGCTGGAACGGACAGGGGCTGCCTTCAGGCGGCTCCTGCCCAACCTTGGGGGGCCGAACGCCTCCTGCCGCAGGCTCTACGCGGGAGTCGTGCGGTCCATGGCCCTCTACGGGGCCCCAGTGTGGGCGCGTTCGTTGAAGCGGCGAGCCGCTCACCATTTGAACGCGCCCCAAAAAGTGGTGGCCGTTAAGATGGTCCGTGGGTACCGCACGATCTCTCGCGAGGCGGCGGGCCTGCTTGCCGGATTGCCGCCGTGGGATCTGGAGGCGATAGTCCTCGCGCGCCTGCATGAGTGGCGCGTGGAGGTACTACGCCGGGGGGAAACTCCGCTGCCGCGGCAAATTGCCGCTCAGCGGACTGACCTCCGGCGCGATCTCATGGCGACATGGAGAGAGCGACTGTCGCAACCCCGTGCAGGGCACGCCACGATAGTGGCGGTAAGTCCCCTCTTTGAGGAGTGGCTAGAGAGGCGCCACGGCGTCCTCACCTTCCGCCTGACGCAGGTCCTCACCGGACACGGATGTTTCGGGAGGTACCTGCACCGAATCGGGCGGGAGGAATCGCCCGGGTGTCTCCACTGCGAGGATCGACCGGAGGACACGGTGGAGCACACGGTGGAAGTCTGCCCTGCGTGGGCGGAGCTCCGCCGTGTCCTCGTGGCGGCGATCGGCGGCGGCGACCTCTCGCGTCCGGCCCTGGTTCAATCCATGGTCCGGAGCGAGACGGAATGGGAAGCCGTCGCCTCCTTCTGCGAAGCAGTCATGCTAGCGAAGGAGGTGGCGGAACGAGAGAGGGAGAGATCCTCTCTTCCCGGCCGCCGCGGAAGACGCAACGGGCGTCGGGGGCCACGTGGTGGCTACCGGCCACCGTAGATGCGGGCCTGTGGACGGCTGGCTATGGGCAATAGCTGGCCGTCCGGCCGTCTAACGACGACGACAGGCCGTGTCGACGGCGCGTTCGTGTTCCACGCGCGCCTCAAAGAGTGTCAGCAAAAAGAGAGGGGCCCGCAAGGGCCGAAGCCTGCCGGGGTTGCGGACCTGTTCGAAAGAGATACCGCGGCCCCGGAACGTAAAAGGCGAGGAAGGAACATGGATGGTTTTTAGTCAGTAAGAGTCTGACACTCCCTCCCGCTCCGCCCAGAGTGGGGGGGGTCATTTGATGATTTCCCATCCTTAAAAAAAAAAAAAAGGGTGTTTAGCCGTCACATAAAGTGCCCTATTGACCTAGTAAAATGGGAGCTACCTATTTTGAAGTTTTGTCCAGCCAACCTGAGCTACATGATTAGCGATGTTGGAGCTTTTCTTCATGAAGCAAGCGATTTTGCAGTCATGCTCTTTATACTTATTCCCTCACTAAACACTTGGTGGGCATGGACATTATTGACGTGTGGCTCAAGTGGCAAATGAAAACACTGGCAGCAGGTACTGATCGTCAACTAACTAATTTAAAAAAAACTACCAATAAAACACATGAACACAGACACGAGCCATGGATAGTCGATTTAACACTTTTGATTGATTCATTAAACTGTGAACATTATCAAAAAATATTTGAAAATACATGACGCCACTTTCCCGCGTTTCCCGCCAATAAAAGAATCTCTGACAGCACCGACGTTCTAAGAGCGGCGACCCCACTAGGGCCGCGCGGCTCGTGAGGCCGACTCGCGCGACCGCGCCTCGTGAGTTTATTATAAGTTCACACTCACGAGGTTCGGCCGCGCGGCTCGGCCTCATGGAACCGCGCGGCCCGAGTGAAGACGCCGCTTAATATTCATATTCCAACGGGCAAAGGTCTCCATATGATTCAACACAAGGGATCTACAATAACACACAGCGCCCTTCGTGGGTAGTTCAACAACGCGTTCAGGATGATGTTGGCGCTTCCCCGCTATTGCAGCGCATCGACATGTTTGCAGAAGCGCGCGTGGATTGCTTCCACGCCACTAGGCACAAAATGTGCGGGGGAGCGCTAACATGCTGGCCGCGCTTGCGGGAAGGCTTGATTGCTCCATTACATGTGGTAGGCTGATGCGACTAACAGACTGGATTTTATTTAGTGTTCAGTTGATTATTATTATTTGATAATTCAAAATTAATACGATATCTCAAATGCCTTCAATATCGTCAGTCACGAAGTCCTTTTATCCGTCCTGTCCTATCTCATGGTCTCTCCCGAGGCGTTAGAATGGTTTTCCTCCTATCTTCAGGGGCGTCAGCAGTCGGTTCTTGCTGGTGTGTGTAACTCTAGTTGGTGCGATCTTGAAACTGGCGTCCCTCAAGGCGGTATTTTATCTCCACTTTTATTTTCTATTTTTATTGATCTCATAACTACCGAGCTTCAGTGTGCGTATCATCTCTACGCTGATGACTTACAGCTTTACTGTCAGGCAGGTGTTGACAGCTTATCCGGTGCGATCGAGGAGCTGAATCGGGATTTGCGCGCAGTTAAAAACTGGTCCGATCGTTTCGGTGTGGCGGTTAACCCAACCAAGTGCCAGGCTATAATTATAGGGAGCCCCCATAACCTGAGAAGGCTGAATGGTTTAACGGTACCACCGGTTACCTTTGACGGCACAGTGATTCCGTTTAGCTCTGACGTCAAGAATCTGGGTTTGCACGTTGACACTTGCCTTGGCTGGCGTAAGCAGGTTGCGATTGTGAGCAAGAAAGTTACCGGAACGTTGCGGTCGCTCTACCGGCTGAAAAATATTCTCCCTTCACACATTAAAGCAATGCTTGTACAGTCCCTAATCTTCCCCATGATCGACTATGGTGATGTGTGCTACTATGACCTGAATGCTGATCTGCTCAATAAACTTGACCGACTTCTTAATAACTGCATTCGATTCGTCTTCAATCTCCGCAAGTATGATCATGTCTATGCACATCGGTCGCTGTTAAAGTGGCTTCCCATCCGGCAGCGCAGAGCATTGAGGGCTTTGACAACACTGTTTTCCCTTCTTCACAAAACCACTTCTCCTTCTTATCTCACTTCTCATTTTCAATATTTATGCTCTGCGCACAGCAAAAATCTTCGTTCCTCCAATAATTATCTTCTACGCTGTCCTTCTCACCGATCTGGCTCCTTTGGAATGCGCTCCCTCAGAGTATCAGGACGTTGACTAGTCGTTTCACTTTCAAAATGAAGGCTCGAGAGCTTATTTGCAAGGAGTTGGCAGATTCGTCTCAAAACTAGGTTTTTGTCGTTTTTCTTATCTCTCTTAACTTTGTATATTTTGCTATATGTATGTATGTATGTATTTTCTATTATTATTGTGTATTTAAGTTATTGAATTTAGTGGATAAAATTATTACAAATTGAAAATATTGTTTATGTAATGTGACTATGAATTTGTGTGATTTCTATTATGATACTCGAATTAAAATGATTTTATTTTTATTTATTTAATAAACCTTTTAATCCTCGAACATAAAGTTTATTATTGGATCTGGATTATATTGAACTCGGTTATTTATTGGGGAATTGTTTTAACTAATTCACGTCATCATCATCATCATTTTCTGGTACTTATCACAATTTGTGTTCAGCGCAGCATGTCTTCTTCCATACTTCTCTATTACTCGTCACCTCATCAGGCACTTCTTTTCTTCTTAAAACAGACTATCCATCGTTTCTTTGGTCTTCCTCTACTCAAATACCCATCCACGTTCATACTCGAAACTTTTCTCACGACATGAAAAAAGAAACAAATGGGTTCCAAAATTAAAAATCTAAACATTCTGCTGATACCGGTAGCTAGTTCTCATTCCAATTTTGAAATATCGGCATTCCGAGAGTTTCATCGAAACATGCCAGCGGCCAGCGGCCAGCGGGATGCCAGCAGGTGATCCGATCTTACGGTTTATGAGATAACGGATTATGTTTATTTTATGTTTATTTGTCATCCTCTTGATTGTCGGGTTTTTGCTTTTAGATGAGAGATAGGGAATTAGGTCGGATATCATCATCTTCTGCCTAGCCTTTTCCCAGTCTAACCACATGCATGCACGAAGTATAACTGCCTCTCTTGGTGAGTTAGGCCTGTGGATATTATAATAATCGAAAAGATAAATGAAACTCAGTCGTATAATTGGCAGTTTATTTATTTACATAACAATAATCACAAGTGGGATGAATCGTGAAAGAACTTAAATATTGTAATAATTTGAACCTGCTTCATAAGATGGGTAATGCACAATAAAATATGTTTACTAAATTATAATTTACGTGAAATACAGCAGACAGTGTTTAATTCGCGCGAATTTTTAATTCATGCAAGGCAGGCCCACTGCTCTCATGTGTGATTTTACAAGCTAATCTGACTTTCTATGGACTCTATGGAAAATTAGGGCCGATGCAATCATCACATCTATATTCAAGAGCTGTCAGCGTCAGCGTTGTTACGGAATGCTGACACTGACAGCTTCGTAAACACGGTTTACTTTTTTGGGATTGCTGATCGCGTTCAGTTTCATTGATGAAATTCACTCCTAGCAATAGTCCCCTTTCAAACGTCTGTCTGATGTACTTCACGTTACTCAGAATATATCTATAAACACGCCCTTGTCCCGATAGCTATGAATTAAAACACAATACTCAGTAGCACTCCCGCGCATATCACATGACACACGTCACACAGACTCGTGCACAATCACCAACAACAAATGACATCACTAGTACACTTTCACGGTAGAAATTCGAAATGTCGTAAGGGGCATTTTCTGTCATATTTTCCACTTAAAGTGCTGCGCATACGATGCATGTCTAACTGCACATCTAATGTCTCTTAGCGCATTTCAAAATTCCCATCGTCTTAGTTTCATACTTCTGTTACGAAACACAAATGTACGCTGAATGTAGGAAGACAAACAAATATTGAGATAAACATTTAAACAGTAGCCTGAAATCATTATGTTTTCATTTAGTTATTTGAGCGTGTTTCGTCAAATAACCAAATTAATACATGTTGTTGAGTATTAAATAGATACCTTTTAAAGAATGAGGCTTTTTGAGTAAACGAATGAGTTCTTGTGCGAGTATTTTTGTACAGATAAATAACAAATAAGGATTAAAAAAGTTAAAATAAAAAGAAAGTATTTTGTAAAATTATGTTCTCTCGTGTGGAGACGATCCTGGCAGCAGGATCGGCCAGTCAAATAAAAACTTGTACAAAAGTGTCCAAGAATTTCGACATTTCTTCTAAAGATTATATTATATTTACTGTTTGCCTTCCTAATTGCGTATCCCCGCAGCCTAACAACACATTCCAACATGCCACGCACAATTTAAAACTATACTAAACTGTACACAATAATAATTACATCTATGTGCAATAATAAACTCATGATAAACAAATTCAATAATATATTTTTAGAATATTTCATATAGAGCATTTAGATAGTGACCACAATCAACGACGAGGAATCGGCTTATGCTGCTACAGACAAACAGAATTAAAAAGATGAGAAGATAAAAAAATGAAATTTATGCAACAAAATGTAAAAAATACCATTCGCCTTGTTTCGACTTTCGACTTGGTGAAACGTGATCGGCTCAAGCAGAATCCCCGTCGATAAGTTCGATCACTTCGTTATGTGACAACTATGATAATATGACAAGATTAAATATAAAGGAACGTTCAACGTTTGGCAAATATATAATATTAACAAGACAGAAGCAAACGATATCTATAGAAAAGATCGCGAGCGCGATTATTTACTTCTATACATAATTTAGTAGATAAAACTCTCTAGTAGCGCCATCTATAGTCAAACATTATTACTATTCACTTATTTAGTCAGATAAAGTTGCCATGATACTTTAGCTCCATGTCTAAATAAAATTAGAGATTAAAATACTTTCGTCAAATGCTCGTTTTAACGAACACTAACAAACACCAAAATATTAATATGCTTCTGAAATTTCAACTTTAAACGCTGAACTGAGCGTTGAAAATCCAGCAGTACAATAATATTGAGGTGTTAAGCAACATCTATGTGTTAGTGTAAACGGGCACCAATCTTGTTAGAACAGATTCCGTGATAACTGCAGTAATCGGTCGTCAACGAATAGAAACGTCTATAAAATACACTGGATTCTAGAAAATGCTTCTATTTTTCAATGATGGAAGATCTTGTATAGTCGAGTCAACGACCATACAGCCTATAGACGCCTAATACACGATCTAACGCACGAAAACTATTCTGTCAACTCGCTGAGGTACGAGGTACGCGAGGGGGACGGGGTACTGCGTTCTGATTGGCCAATTCAAGGTCATCGCATTTCATTAAGGATTGGACAGTTTTAAATCAAACAAGAAAGTATCGATATTTTTTAACTGTAGGCAAAATAAAATATGTTTTTACTTACTTAACCTGCATTAAATTACCTTGTTTATTCTAATTACGATTGTATCATGTAGGTAAAATATCTGAACTTATATGAACTTAGTAGACGGCGACGGTTTTTCATAGGGATAAAACAATCTTCGGTAAAATGACGTGAACATATTAATAAATAAATAAATGTTGTATTTTTTATTTATTTATCCTGTACTCACTGCTGGGCAAAGGCCTTCCCCAATTCCTTCCATGTGCTCATTTCCTGTGCCGCCTCGGACCAACCCTCGTGATGCCCGTCCAAATCGTCTCGCCACCTTTTTGTAATTTTTAATTATTAAAAAAATATTTTTTGCATAAATAAATAGTTAGAGGTTTTATTTTTTGCTTTATCGACAACAGAGGCGGTCGTACGATTTGGAACATCACTAATTATGTTTACGTAACATCGAGGAAAAGAGATAGAGAAAAAAGTACTTTCGTAAGAAAGGGACTCATAAAAGACATCAAGTATGACCAGTATAAGATGAACTCCGATAAATATTGTCAGAAAATTAATCTAATTTAGACTACGGAACTTTTAAATTACCGATGAAATGTGATACCGTCTTTCAGGAAACTTGAAGTCCGGCTTTCTTTATCACACCAACGTATTATACACGGGGCGATATTATGTCTATTTTCTCGATTTTTTAAAGGAGTAATGCGGAAGTGTTTGCGGCTCATAGGAGTGGTCGAAACTAATTCGAACTCGGTGAGTGACGACTTTTATAAGATTTATACCCCTTATGTGTTGACAGACACATAACAACTACAACTATTGTATGTATCTTTATGTACCTACCACCTAAGTTCACATTGTGGAATGCAATAAACGTATTGAGTACTAGCGGACGTCACGCGGTTTCACACGCGTAATTCCCGTTCCCGTGGGAGTACGGGGATAAAATATATCCTATGTTACTCGTGGATAATGTAGCTTTCGAATGGTGGAAGAATTTTTAAAAACGGTCCAGTAGTTTTTAAGCCTATTCATTACAACCAAACAAACAAACAAACAAAGTTTTCCTCTTTATAATATTAGTGTAGATTGACATCGGTCGCCTGTTATTAGGAGTCTATAGGCTGTATGGTGATGAAACAATTACGAGTCGACCTCGTAATTGTTTCATCACTTTTGACAACGATCATCATTCTTTTGACCTTATCCCAATTAACTTGACAACAACTCTCAGTAAATTGAAACGTCACGTAGGTTTCATCAAATCATCACCACGAAGTCAACTTTTCCACCACTGGATGGTGAATCAAAGACGAGGCCGACGATACGAAATTAATGAATTGGATTAGACTTTGTTGACAATATTTGCAAAACTTTGCAGATTATTCCTCATTGATATGCAGTTTGTCTGCCCTACTAAATGACTATACGAGTACAGCAAGCATATCACGCATTGTTTTCGTAATAGTCCGGTATTAACACGCTATGATTTGGAAGCAATTACCCAGACCTTCATAGTTTACACGAGGTCTAAGCAAAAGCTTCTGATTTGACTTGAAACATGCTGAAACTTGTATGTATATGACTGGACGCTCCAACTGGCGAACAATCACTTAGTACATGTTGACTGATGAGATTAAAGATTTAAATAAGAGATGAGGGAGGGAAAGAGAAATGGATCTCAACATGTTTTATGTAATTGTTTCGCTAGCGGGAACGCGCCGTGTCAAAAAATTACCTTATTGTTTGGGTTAGTGGTTTTACCTAAATGGTTTTTGCTCAACGCATTGGCAACCAAATAATTTTACTTTTTGAGACATTGTGATTTATCCACCTAGATTATACTTTTAAAGAGTACAGGTTGTTAAGTTTATACAAGCGAACTGTTTTTCGTTCACATATAATTAGCGAAATGTGGATGTACTATTTTACGTCAGACGAGACGAGACCAGACGAGTGTTGCCTAGTGGGCAGTGGCGATACTTTCATACAAGCCTAAAATCCTGGCTTGCTCTTATAACCTACTACTCTTCATGATGTTCGGGTTTCTGAGAAGTCTGCTTACCGTATTGTTGGCCCCTAGGCACGCCACTGCTAGTGGGGTACAACCCGACGGTACAAGTCGGGCCGCTGGATCTGTCAGACCATTTATTTTTGTGCTCATATCGTAATCGGCCATTTTTTCTTGTATTTTTCAGTCAGGTATGCACATTTGAGGTGGTGCCTTGCTAGCATAAGTCAGAGCAGGCCTCATGCTATCGCTGCTTGAGCGCGATGAGTTCGTCGAGCTGCGCCTTGTAGAGCTGCGTGACGTCCTGCAGGTCCAGGCGCAGTTCCGCCATCTGCTCCTCCTTCTCGCCGTACATCTGCAGCAGCGCGTCGTACTGCTCGCGTACTGTCTGGGAACAGATGATGGAGGTTCAGTTTTGGTGTAATAAAGCTGTTTGGGATTGGTGACTCTTCAATTAAACCAGTGGATTATATAATATTGGTACCTATATTACGTTGGTAATTCTACATTGGTCGGAAACATTAACTTTATAATAATGGCCCGTTCGCTTGCGAGATGTACGGCGACTGGTCCCTCCCCGCTATTGTGTACGTCCGCGCGCCGTATGGATGTGTACATGCGTGAACAAAACTCTTCAAGGTTTATGGTTTTCAACTGGATTTCACCTAGATCAACCACAAAAGGAAGACATGGAGCAGGTGACATTTTATTACTAAATCTTTTTTTATTGCTACGGAAGTAAAGCAAGTTGGCTTATTTTAGCAAGAGGGTCATTCCCTATTACATGATATTTATGTAGATACTCGACAAGTCAGTCCGCTCGCTCAGCAGTGCGTCTCTCTGCAGCGCGAGGGCCCGCAGCTAACTAATAAACTAGCTCCCCACCTGCATCTCGTCCAGCGCGGCCTGCAGAGTGGCCAGGTGGTGCTGCATGGCAGTCCGCTCGCTCAGCAGTGCGTCTCTCTGCAGCGCGAGGGCCCGCAGCTAACTAATAAACTAGCTCCCCACCTGCATCTCGTCCAGCGCGGCCTGCAGAGTGGCCAGGTGGTGCTGCATGGCAGTCCGCTCGCTCAGCAGTGCGTCTCTCTGCAGCGCGAGGGCCCGCAGCTAACTAATAAACTAGCTCCCCACCTGCATCTCGTCCAGCGCGGCCTGCAGAGTGGCCAGGTGGTGCTGCATGGCAGTCCGCTCGCTCAGCAGTGCGTCTCTCTGCAGCGCGAGGGCCCGCAGCTAACTAATAAACTAGCTCCCCACCTGCATCTCGTCCAGCGCGGCCTGCAGAGTGGCCAGGTGGTGCTGCATGGCAGTCCGCTCGCTCAGCAGTGCGTCTCTCTGCAGCGCGAGGGCCCGCAGCTAACTAATAAACTAGCTCCCCACCTGCATCTCGTCCAGCGCGGCCTGCAGAGTGGCCAGGTGGTGCTGCATGGCAGTCCGCTCGCTCAGCAGTGCGTCTCTCTGCAGCGCGAGGGCCCGCAGCTAACTAATAAACTAGCTCCCCACCTGCATCTCGTCCAGCGCGGCCTGCAGAGTGGCCAGGTGGTGCTGCATGGCAGTCCGCTCGCTCAGCAGTGCGTCTCTCTGCAGCGCGAGGGCCCGCAGCTAACTAATAAACTAGCTCCCCACCTGCATCTCGTCCAGCGCGGCCTGCAGAGTGGCCAGGTGGTGCTGCATGGCAGTCCGCTCGCTCAGCAGTGCGTCTCTCTGCAGCGCGAGGGCCCGCAGCTAACTAATAAACTAGCTCCCCACCTGCATCTCGTCCAGCGCGGCCTGCAGAGTGGCCAGGTGGTGCTGCATGGCAGTCCGCTCGCTCAGCAGTGCGTCTCTCTGCAGCGCGAGGGCCCGCAGCTAACTAATAAACTAGCTCCCCACCTGCATCTCGTCCAGCGCGGCCTGCAGAGTGGCCAGGTGGTGCTGCATGGCAGTCCGCTCGCTCAGCAGTGCGTCTCTCTGCAGCGCGAGGGCCCGCAGCTAACTAATAAACTAGCTCCCCACCTGCATCTCGTCCAGCGCGGCCTGCAGAGTGGCCAGGTGGTGCTGCATGGCAGTCCGCTCGCTCAGCAGTGCGTCTCTCTGCAGCGCGAGGGCCCGCAGCTAACTAATAAACTAGCTCCCCACCTGCATCTCGTCCAGCGCGGCCTGCAGAGTGGCCAGGTGGTGCTGCATGGCAGTCCGCTCGCTCAGCAGTGCGTCTCTCTGCAGCGCGAGGGCCCGCAGCTAACTAATAAACTAGCTCCCCACCTGCATCTCGTCCAGCGCGGCCTGCAGAGTGGCCAGGTGGTGCTGCATGGCAGTCCGCTCGCTCAGCAGTGCGTCTCTCTGCAGCGCGAGGGCCCGCAGCTAACTAATAAACTAGCTCCCCACCTGCATCTCGTCCAGCGCGGCCTGCAGAGTGGCCAGGTGGTGCTGCATGGCAGTCCGCTCGCTCAGCAGTGCGTCTCTCTGCAGCGCGAGGGCCCGCAGCTAACTAATAAACTAGCTCCCCACCTGCATCTCGTCCAGCGCGGCCTGCAGAGTGGCCAGGTGGTGCTGCATGGCAGTCCGCTCGCTCAGCAGTGCGTCTCTCTGCAGCGCGAGGGCCCGCAGCTAACTAATAAACTAGCTCCCCACCTGCATCTCGTCCAGCGCGGCCTGCAGAGTGGCCAGGTGGTGCTGCATGGCAGTCCGCTCGCTCAGCAGTGCGTCTCTCTGCAGCGCGAGGGCCCGCAGCTAACTAATAAACTAGCTCCCCACCTGCATCTCGTCCAGCGCGGCCTGCAGAGTGGCCAGGTGGTGCTGCATGGCAGTCCGCTCGCTCAGCAGTGCGTCTCTCTGCAGCGCGAGGGCCCGCAGCTAACTAATAAACTAGCTCCCCACCTGCATCTCGTCCAGCGCGGCCTGCAGAGTGGCCAGGTGGTGCTGCATGGCAGTCCGCTCGCTCAGCAGTGCGTCTCTCTGCAGCGCGAGGGCCCGCAGCTAACTAATAAACTAGCTCCCCACCTGCATCTCGTCCAGCGCGGCCTGCAGAGTGGCCAGGTGGTGCTGCATGGCAGTCCGCTCGCTCAGCAGTGCGTCTCTCTGCAGCGCGAGGGCCCGCAGCTAACTAATAAACTAGCTCCCCACCTGCATCTCGTCCAGCGCGGCCTGCAGAGTGGCCAGGTGGTGCTGCATGGCAGTCCGCTCGCTCAGCAGTGCGTCTCTCTGCAGCGCGAGGGCCCGCAGCTAACTAATAAACTAGCTCCCCACCTGCATCTCGTCCAGCGCGGCCTGCAGAGTGGCCAGGTGGTGCTGCATGGCAGTCCGCTCGCTCAGCAGTGCGTCTCTCTGCAGCGCGAGGGCCCGCAGTTCTCCGTCGCGTCGCGTGAGCTGCGCCAGGGTCTCCTCCACACACATGGCGGACGATGCTGTGGGTGTCGTGCATCCTTCCTCCTGTTACACGTTGTACAACTAAATTAATATAGGGTACACAATAGTTTGGTGAGCCAGCAAACAATAAAACTCGTTTACTATTCTGGCATTAGTGTTGCGACCATGTAACAAGTACATAGTCACAGTCTTCTCACACAGTTTGAGTTTTTAAATGATATGAATTTACCCTGATTAGGGTTGTTTATAATTGCAAAGGAGATAGTTTTTTTTGGGCCCACCTGCCGCCACCACCGGTTGCATTTATTAATCATAATAACACCAAAAAAAGTTACCATTTTACTATGGTTTTAAACGAAATATTACGTAGAAATGAAAACGAAATCATAAAATCATAATAAATAAGCTATGTTATGATATTTTTTTGCGAGTCAAATCATTCCTGTTGTGGTCAATAATAATAATAATAATAAACATGGATGATCTGAAACTCTTTGCCCCCAACAAATTGCAACTGATGGAGCTACTGAAAGTAACCGAAACTTTTAGTAGCGCCATCGGGATGGAATTTGGTGTGGACAAATGTGCAGTCATGTATGTAAAGCGAGGGAAGATTATGGGATCCGAGGGACTTCAACTCTCGGATTCCATACACCTAAGATCCCTTTCCTCATCCGAGAGCTATAAATATTTGGGTATGTTGGAAGCGTTAGGCATTAACGTAACTGACATGAAACAATCGTTGAAGGAGCGCTTCTTCGGTCGCCTAAAGAAGGTATTAAATAGCCTTCTTTCAGGTGGGAACAAGGTGCGCGCCTTCAACGGTTGGGTCATGCCGGTTTTAATGTACTCTTTCGGCATACTCAAATGGACACAGACCGAACTCGACGCCTTGGATAGAAGAGTTCGTACACTGCTGACCGAAAACCGGATGCATCACCCACGATCGTCAGTGATGAGACTGTACATCCCGCGGAAGTGCGGGGGTCGAGGCTTTTTAAATGCGAAGACCCTCCACAACCGCGAGGTGTGCAGCCTCAGAGAATATTTTCTAAAAGCCGACGTGGGTATGCACCGAGATGTGGTCGCAGTGGACAAGGGACTCACCCCGTTGTCCATGGCTAAAGAGAACTGGCCCAAACCTGTGGTACTTACTACCGATGACCGCAAGAAAGAATGGCAGGGCAAGGAGCTTCACGGGCGCTTCTACCGGGCTCTTCATGGGCCCGATGTAGATTTTCTAGCGTCCGTGTCCAGGCTACGTTTTGGTGACCTCTTCGGGGAAACTGAAGGTTTTGTCTGTGCGATTATGGACGAAGTTATGTTAACGAACAACTACCGGAAATATATTATGAAGGACGGGACGGTTGACGTGTGTCGGGCATGCCACTGTCCGGGTGAGTCCATCAGACATATTATTTCTGGTTGTTCTCGTCTGGCTAACGGCGAGTACTTGCACAGGCACAACCAAGTAGCCAGAATTATTCACCAGCAACTTGCCTTGAAATTTAAGCTTGTGGAATCTGAGGTACCGTACTACAAGTATGTGCCCGACCCAGTTCTTGTAAAAGACCATGTCACGCTGTACTGGGATCAGTCTATCATTACTGACAGGACTATTGTTGCCAATAAGCCTGACATAGTGGTGATAGACCGATCAGCGCGCCGCGTAATGATAATCGATGTTACTATCCCTCATGACGAGAACCTCATGAAAGCTGAGAAAGAGAAACAAATGAAGTATCTCGACTTGGCACACGAGGTTCGCGACATGTGGAATATGAACTCGGTTATCATTGTGCCGATTGTCGTGACGGCCAATGGCCTGATGGCCAAGAGCCTCGACGAACATCTGTCGAAGCTCTCTTTAGGCGGTTGGATCAAGGGCCTGATTCAGAAGGCAGTACTCCTCGATACGGCTCGCATTGTGAGGAGGTTCCTGTCTCTGCAACCCTAACCACCGGTGACTTGGACCCTGCTCCCGACACCGGCGGATCCCTATTTTTTATATTTTTAAATGTTTTTATATGTTTTTTTAAGAATATTTAAAAATGTATCAAGTAAGTTATATAACGAATAAAGGAGATAATAATAATAATAAAAATGTTTATTTTTCTTCCACAAACAATCCTTATAAACTAACACATGCAATTTTACTCAAAAGATCACTGGTGCCTAAACTAAGCCTAAACTTGTATTTCAGGACACCAGGGACTCCCCCCTACAGGTAAAAATTACATTCTTCATTGGTTTGGAGATGATATTGATGGATTGGAGACAAGATGTGGAGAATAAGGTGCTTGTGGGATGTAGGTGCGTTTAATAGGTTTGTCTGTATATGTGTGTGTTTGTGTGTGCCTGGTGTATTTGTCTCTATGTATGTGTGCGTGTGTGTGTTTGCGTGTATTGGTGTGTGTGATAAAGTATAGATAGGATGAGAAGGTATGATGTGAGTGGGAACATTATCTAACCAGATGTATGGTATAATATATAGGTAATATAAATTTTTATGACTAGTAACTCTTCTGTTTTAGTGTAGTTGAATTTTAGTAGCCAGTTTGTTAGTACCCGTTTACATTTAGATTTACTGTGATTAAAAATACCTGTTTCTTTATTTAACTTATTGTACAGCTCAGGGCCTCGGAAAATATAAAATTTTTGGGCAAAACTTGATTTCATTTTAATGGTATTACATATTGCATACTGCCTTCTCGTTGTTAATTTTGAGAGATCAAAAGAAGATGAATCCGAATGTTGTCTCAGAGTAGTGGAGGGGATGTATATTTGTCGTACTGTCAAAACCTCGGCTTCCTGATACAATGCGGCAGTGGGGAAGAGTCGTGGTTTTGAGAGGCCTACTTTCAGAATCAATCTTTGAGCTCTTTCTATTTCCAACATTTTTGTTTTACCGGCACCTCCCCAAGTTGTTACACAATATGTCAATATGGATTGAACGAGTGCGAGGTATACCATTTTAAGTGTTTTACCATTTGCAACCTGTCTAAGTTGTTTAAAAATATAAGTAAGTTTCCGCACTCTTTTAGATAAGTTGTGAATGTGTTCATCAAAAGATAATCTTCTATCAATGACAATACCCAGATAACGAATACTCTGTGTCGGCTGTACATTCGAGCAGCTGCATTGATTCAAGGGAGGAAAGCAACACCGATGCACAAATAGGGGGGGTTTATTTTGGAAGAAGTTTTTAATGCTCCTGATTGAAAATGGAATATGCTTAGTTTTATCAGCATTTAGTGTGAGCGAGTTTGCAGCGAGCCAGTGGCAAACCGTATTTAGACCTAATTGAGCTAGTGAATATACCTCCTCCCAAGAATCACCAATGAAAGTTAGAGTTGTGTCGTCTGCGTATGATATTATTTTGCAATTTTTTAGTTTAAGTTGACATAGCTCATTTATGTAACATATAAACAGAGTAGGGCCAAGGATACTGCCCTGTGGCACGCCGTGTTCAATAGGAAGTTCATCACTCAAGTGGTTCCCGATTTTAACGCGCTGTGTACGATCTGACAGATAATTGGACATTAATTTCAATTCATTTCCCCGTATTCCCATGTTAGCTAGTTTCTGAATTAGGGTGGGGATAGAGACTGTGTCAAAAGCTTTGGCAAGATCGAGAAAGATTGTTAAACATTTTTTGTTATTGTCCATGTTTCTTACCACGAAGTCAGTAAAGGTGTGAACGGCCTCATCCGTGGACTTGCGGGCTCGAAAACCGTATTGTGTTTCTGCAAGGATTTTATTCGATTCTAAGAAATTTATTAGCCTATGATTAATAGTACGCTCAAAAACTTTCGATAGTGAAGAAAGGATAGAGATGGGCCTATAGTTGTTGACACAGCCTGTATCCTCAGCCTTATATATGGGGACAACGATTGATTTTTTCAGTGCTTTAGGAAACACACCTGTGTCAAAGCAACGATTTATGAGATAAGTGATAACAGGAGCTACCAACTCCACAACATGTTGTAGTAGCATAGATGATATTGTGTCCCATCCAGGCGAGCAATCTCTCTTTAAATTCAGGATTACAGTTTTAACTTCTTCAGTATCCACTTTGAGTAGTGCGAATGAGTTGCTAGGGGAGGTATCTTTAACTACGGAGGTGTTATTGAAACGTGGAACATTCGAGGGTATGCGTTGTGCTAATATCTTACCAACGGTAGAAAAGAAGGTATTAACATGATTGATAGATGATTGAAGGCTGTGATGTGTGTGTAATAGCTCTTCAGGAGGTTTATGACATTTATTAGAATTCGTTATAGATTTAATAGTATCCCATAGCAATTTGGAGTTACCTTGAGCCATTTTCAGTTGGTTTTCTTCATACTGTCGTTTTAATTTTTTAAGGAGATTGTTGCAATAGTTCCTATATCGTTTATATGTTATATTTAGTATTTCATTACTTGGTTCTTTTTTAGTTTTCATATGCATATTGTCCCTATTTTTAATACATTTTAATAGCCCTGGCGTAATCCAGGGTTTTAAATTAGTTTTATTTCGTGGCATCCTAATGATCGTCATGTGATGTAGTGTTCAATTAGATAATAATTCGATGAATTTATCGGTGGCCAAGTTTAAGTCGTTTTCAGCATAAACTTGATTAAAATCTAATTTTGAGCAGTCAGTGATAATCCCGGTCCAGTCTAACTTTCTGACTTCTCTACTATTTATGGGTTTTTTTGAGCCCCCATGCTTGAGACAAAATAGAACAGCGTCATGATCAGTAATCGAAGTATGAAGATTAAATGTATAGGCCTGTAACTTGCTCTTGACTAAAACATGATCCAGGCAACTATAACCTCTAGTAGGTGAGTAATGTGCCGGAAGTAGACCATGAAATGAGGCAATATCTAGATATGATGAGGCATTTGAATCCGCATTTAATATATTTATATTAATGTCACCCACTATGATTATGAACCATGACTACCACTCCATCATTTTGATTCAAACTTCGGCTCGTTTTATAGGAATTATATCCGCTTATAACAGGAAGATTAGATACCTGACGGAGCCAGCACTCCGAGAGTACTATAACGTCGCATTTGAAGCTCAATCTAGACAAAAGCACTGAAAATTCATCGAAATTACGATTGATACTTCTTATATTTTGTTGTAAAATTTTGATATAGTTGCTAGCCGTTGGTATGTATTTGGAGCAGTGTTCTGGCTCACAACTAAGAGAGACAGAAGCATTAAATTGGTCCAAGTTATTTAATAAGTCATTTACCGCAGCGAATGTTGTTACTTATAACACTCGTAGGACAATTTGAGAAGGACATAGGAAGATTAAGATTACTCACCACAATGTATATTATTAAGCTTAAGATGCAGAGCTCAAAAATAGTGCACGAATATAGCATAACTGAACAAGGATTCAGCCAGCCTTGGCACCTGTGTACTATTGATTTATCTCCAGTGAACCAAAACCTGATTTTTTGTAAGAATGTGTGTGTGTGTGTGTGTTGTTTGTTTAAGTGTGCTGTTAAGGATAGGCAAAAACATTTGTAGTGTATTATGTGCAGTGTATTGACATGATTCCTTATACAAAATTTAAAAACATGTTTTCTTATACAAAATCTAAAAACAATAGCAAAAAGTTTATCTAAGAACATGAAGAGTCATATAATCTTCTCTAAATCCTCAGAATTTTTAATTTGAATGGGTGAGTCACCTTCGCTCCTCCGTATATAAATTCTTCCAAAAGAAATCCAGCACCCATGAAAACCTTGTCTTTTAGTAAATTGTCTGGATAAGTAGAACAGCTGTTGTGTCTTTGCTGTCAGAGAATCAGATACATAAATGTTTTGTGGGACTCCTTTAATCTTAATGTCATTAGTATTTAATGGCAGCCCTTTTTTTTTTTTTTTTTTTTTTATGTCAATGTCATTTGACAGCAAATACTTACGTGAATAGGGGCGTATTTTTCTGTTTATGAGGAAGAAGTCAATGTAAGTTTCTTTATTAAATGCTATAATTTATGTGGGTGGCCTAATCCCCGAATAATGAAAATTGTCTCCTTTGACCATGTAAGACTTATGTAATTAATTATTATAGTTAATTGAATTATTGTAGCTCCTTCTTTAGCTGTAATATTTAACGATTGTATTGACCGCGGTGAGTTTCCTGATCTAATGAAATATAGTAAAATAATACCATTGTTTAAATCGGGTAGTACACCAGACCCCACTATTTTTAGACCCATTTCAGTACTACTCACCTTTAGTAAATAAAAAAAAAACGAATTTTAAAACAAATGCAAAGATTTTTTAAATAAATATAAGTGCATAACAAACAGTTCGGTTCACAAGGGGCCGTTCAACTACTATACCGGTGTTGAACGTTTAAGACATAATATATATGTCACCGAAAAATTATCAAACACGATAGATTGTTATCTCTCTAGCGAGTTTGTAAACTCTCGAAATATTGTCAACTACTGCTTACAATATAAGGCATTATTTTTCGGTAGATTGTAATCTATCGAAGTGAAACCTTAATATTGTGAAATGCATGCGACGGAAGTATCTCTGCCCCCATAATCGGGACTTGGGGCACCCTCACGTTAGGTCAGTTAGGTTCCTTTAAACCCTGCACTCAGAAATAGGCGCCCAATTGCGTTCTTCATAAAACATTAATCAGGAAACTACACCACTACGTTATCCGTAATGTCTCTCTGGATCGAGAGTTGATTTTAACGGGAAAAGATCTCCCGGTTCCGTAGTAAGAATTGGGGTACCCCAGGGCTCAATTCTAGGCCCATTTTTGTTTCTTATTTAAATAAGTGACTTGCCTTACCTCATACAGGATAACTATTGCATAGTATTGTTTGCAGATGACACTTTTTTATTTAAACTCAAATACCAGCAAATGGTTACGGACTATATTAATAGCGCCCTGGCAAAAGTTGTTAATTAGTTTTATGTTAATTATCTACTCCTAAATGAGATGAAACGAAATGTAATAAGTTTACGATACTCCATGTAAGACAAGTGGAAACTAGGGTACTCATCAAGGATGAAGAGTTGCAACCGGAGGATAACACTGGGTTCTTAGGCATAACTTTGGATGCCAAGCTTCAGTGCGGCCCGCATATAGACAAATTGTCAAAAAAACTTAGCTCAGCGGCGCGGCGTACGCCGTTACAACAATTCGTGATTTAACTGACTAGAGACAGCCTGTTTAGTTTGCTTTAGTTATTTCCACAGCGTGATTTTGTACGGTATTCTCTTGTGGGGCAATATCGCCGATATTCAGACAATATTTTTGCAATAAAGGGCAATTCGTTCAATTTATAAATTAAGTCCCAGATACTCCCTCAGATAAAAATTTAAAGAGATTAATATTCTTACAGTGCTCTCTCAGTTTATTTATGAAAACCTTTTGTACGCACACAAAAATATTAATTTGTTTAAAAATACAGTGACAGAAATACGAGGAATAAACATAAAGGAGAATGACCAAAAATGTATGGGCTCTGGTCCAAAAAAAAAACTGCTGCCCCCAGGGTTGACTCCATTGTGGGTTAACTTATAATGTTGGACTTACTATGTGTGCCAATGTGCATCAAATTCTAACCCACAGTTACAGACTAATTCAACAATTTTGAATGTGCAAGTGAATGTGCTACTTTTTTTCAAGTTCACGTTTCAGCTAATATCTATGATTCCGTGGGACAGATTTTTTCAGTTCCAAAATTAAGCTTTTGAACCAGTCTTTCAAATGAGCTATGTAGTAAATCTGTGGGCAGAACTTTTTTTTTTCAAATTTTGGTCCACTTTGGTCATTCTCCTTTGTTGTTCCTGGAACGAGGCTCAAAAAAACTGCCGAGCAGGTCAGGGCAGGCACCCTACGTCCGGGCCCCACGGGTATGCGAACCGTTACGGTGAGCTGCCCTTTGACGGCGGCAATGACTATTGTGGAGGGCCGAAGGTTGAGCTGCTGGAGCCCAGACCTATGAGGTGCTATTGCTGCCACTTGGGACACCACGTGTCAGTGCAGTGCGCCTCGGAGGTCAGCCCGGCCACGTGTGGGCGACTTGCAGCGCTGCGCCGCACGTGCAGGGCGGCTCGCAAGCCGCCCAAACACAGACCCAGAGGCAGGGCGAGGCCTCCACCACCTCCGCCAGTCGCCCGGACCATGCCAAGTTCGCCTGCGGAGGGACGCTCACACCCCGCCTGGGGAGCGGAAGCGGTAATGGAACGCCAATAACGGCGCGATTACGATTCCTCCAAGCGAACATGATAAACATCGCCGTGGTCGCTGAGCCGTATTTAGTCCTGCCCAGGGATGACTGGGTGGCAGACCTTGACTGATCAGTGATCATAGTGTCATCGGCCGCCGCCGGTACCCCGACCCTTGAAAGTGCCATGAGGGGTCGGGGGTGCGTAGCAGCTGGGTTCGGGGAGATCGTCGTGGTGGGAGTCTTCTTCTCCCCGAGCCGCTCTCTTGCAGAGTTAGCGTCGTCGTCGGAAGCCATTCCCTCCCCGTCCCTTCAATGGAGAGAACTTGGTTTGGAGTTCTCGTTGTACGGGGAAGGATGGTGGAGGAATGGGCTCAAGAGAAAGGCCTGGCTGTCCTAAATCGGGGTTCTGTTTCCACGTGTGTGCGGATGCGGGGCGAGTCGGTGGTGGACATTTCGTTCGCTAGCCCCGCTCTGTCGCCGCGCGTTAACTGGCGCGTCATGGAAGGGGTGGAGACCTATTCCGACCACCACCGGCACATCCGGTTCGACGTCTCCACGGTGAGCTATGGGCTAGCTTGTTGTTGACATTGTTTTCATTTTATTAATATTTTGATTTATGAAATAATTTGCAAACTGTAGCCGATCTCATTTTATGTACTCATTCTAGGTTCTGAGAAGCTTTTTACACAACATATCGTTATCTAGTCATTTTCCCCATTCGTTACTTTTCTTATGAACCAGCTGGAATCGAGCAAACCACACATGAATAACTAGTCAACAAATTCAAATTATTCATTTATTTCGTGAACACAGGGTAGATACAGATGTTATAATAAATAAGACCCGAGCTGTGCCCCGCCGTTACTTTTTAATTTAACGATGTTATTGCAGTCCCTATTGTCCATCGGAATTTTATCATATATTTGAGGCGCCATGACAAATGTACTTTTCCCATAAAGAGCAGTTTTCTATTGCGTACTTAGATTAGTAAATATTCTTGTTCTGTTGCGTGATCTCGTCGCTATTTCAAACAAATGTGTGTGTTTTTGTTAAAAAGGGGCATTTCAAAGATATACAGTGACGGTACTGTGAGTATTTTTAGTTTTGTAAAAGAATGCTTGCAGCTCTCAGTTCTTTGTAGACCGAACACGTTTGCACACCGTTTGTATTGCACGGATGCATCTTTTTTGACGACCTTATCCCAGTTAGTAGCAATGCCCCTAAAGATGATACCATACCTCAAACGTGAAGCAACATATCCGTGATAAGCCACAAGTTACGTCGGGAGACTAACTTTTTTTTGCGTACATATATAGAGCACAGGATGATTGGTGATAGTTTATTGCAGACAAACTCTATATGACTTTGCCATTTTAAATTATTGTCTAGGAGACCAAGAAATTTTGTTATCGTGGTCAATTCGACTTCCTTTCCTTCATGTTCAATTTTAGTATTAAGTTTCTGATTTGTACGTTGTTTAAATTGGATTATTTTAGTTTTTTCTAAGTTTATTAATAAATTGTTGCTTTCTAACAAATTAATTATTGAGGCAAGACTGGTATTTATATCATTTTCATTATTGTAAACAGCTGTACAGTCGTCTGCGAATAGTATCATTCGATTAGTTGTCGACTTAGGCATATCATTTACATATATTATCAATAAAAGTGGTCCCAAAAAACTGCCCTGTGTTACACCAAATTTGACCGTCCTAGGGGTGGAACTAAAGCTTTTTTCTTCTTTAGTGTATGTGCAAGTTCTACTAACTTTAGTTATTACTTGAGTTCTATTACTGAGGTACGATTTAATTAGGTCAAGAGCAACGCCCCTAATGCCATAGGCTTCCAACTTGTTCAAGAGAATCGCATGATCGACAAAATCAAATGCCTTGAACATGTCCATGAACGAAGCATAAATTGGCTGTTAAGAATCTGCTCTTGGGTATATCATACTTAAAAAGTCATAAATAGCTAAGTTAATTGACATGTTCTTACGAAAACCTCTTTGCTCGTCTCAGAAGATTAAGAAATAAGCATGTACTCGTATACTTACGGACTGCCACAGCGAGGCGGAGAGTGAATCTGAGGCGACTGAATGCGGAGGAGATAAATCGCCTCGGGTCGATACTTGTTCCTGCAAACACATAATTTAATCATAAATATTTTTAAAATATCAAATTTTATAAAATTGTGTTTTAGAAAACAATAACAGCCGTTTCCAATACCTTACTAACAGGTAACGGAAGATACCTATCTCTGTCTGTTTGACATTTAGCTTACGGACCGTTAAAAGCGTTACAGAAAAGCTTTCTTTGTTTTTTCTATGAATCAAGTGATAGGTACTTGACGCGGATAGGATATTTTATGTTAACTTGGTTTATACAGGGTGATTGGAAGATGGGTGCAAAGCTTTAAGGTGAAGATAGTATAGACACTTTAGGACCATTTAAGCCATGGTTGTCTTAGACGAAGTCTTACCAAATTTTTTTAAACAAATTTTTAAGTTTTTTTTTCGGAAATTCTCAAAATTTAATGTAAACTGCATAATTATGGCCAAATTGAATGATAAATGAATTCATTTTTTATTTATTTAATTAAAGTAATGTGTAAGCAACCAAGCAAAACATGTTTTAGGCTTCTGTGTCATTAGACATTTTTTTTACAGATATTTAAAGCTCAGAAAAAATAAAAAAATTTTACAATACGTCTTTTAAACCTTATTTAAAAAAAAAACGGAGGGTGCTTTTTTTGTTCAAACCTTTTTGAAGACATGCTTGATAATCGCTCTTTCTTTTGAGGTATCATTTATGCGGATATCTTACAAATTATTGAAATTAGGACCTATAAACCAAATCGAGGGAGAAATTTTAAATTTTTGGCAGTCTAACAAAACACAAAATTTTTGCTTAAAAGAATACTTTATGTGCTCGAAATGATAACATTGTTCAATTCTAAGAATTTTTGGCACATGCAGGAACCAATTGAGGGGAACCCATTGAGGGGATTCTCTAAACAATGGCCACCGAGCGCGGTGCGACGGCATTTCCAGGTAGAACGCCCAATGAATAGCAAAAAGCGATAAAGAGTTGGTTTTTACAGCAAAATGGTCTTAGTTACTGAGGCAACAAAGTCGTTTTTCTTTAGTCAGGGTCAGTCGGTCTGTGATGAAGCCGTTACATCTTTTACTTATTAGTCAAACTACTGCCCTTGTGAGTGGACGTTGTCGTGTTGATTCACAATTTACCGTGTTCAGTTGTAGCCCTTTGCGCTCCTGCACGTGTTGTTTGCGTTAGTTTTGAACTTTTTTGTTTCACCGTGTCCAGTCGTAGCCTCGCGCTCCTGCACGTGTTGATTTTTGACTTAATTGTGTTGAGTTGACGTTTAGTGCGCTCCTACGCCGTTTTTCTTAATTGTTAAGTGACTATGGCTACTTTTTCCAATCAAGAATATGCGGATATCGTATTTATGTACGGTAGAGCAGACGGCAATGGATCTTTGGCGCGACGGATGTATCAAGAGCGCTATCCGAATCGCAGGATACCGAATGTCCGAGTGTTTTTATTATTATTATATTATTAAACGTTTATTTCAGACAAATGTCCATAGCATAACATAAACAAAATTAAAATAAATATAAAAATCACAATACAATAACATTGAAATTATAACATATTACACAATTATTAATAATTAAATTAAATTAAATTATCAAATTATAAAAAAATAATAATAATATAAAAATGAAATACAACATAAATACAAGTCAAATAAATACACACAAAAAAAAATAAAAAGAAGAATAAAAACAACAATCAATCGGCGAGCCAGACACGTCACCTCACCTACATCCCTGTAAGGAGCAGTTAGCAAACAACATCTAACGCCCCAACATGATGTTCATCCATCTCATTTGGATTGGGCAATCCGCACGTGACGCAATCATCTTCAGGATACCGTTACTGCTGCCTCTCACGCGCTTAAAAATAGACGCAACCTTCTTGCGGATAATCGCATGAAAGCCGTCAGTGCGCGCCTCCGCAAACATTGCGGATGCACTGCAGTAACGAGGCAGCCGCAACAACATCCTGAATATGTTGTTGTACTGCACTCTAAGGACATTGGCGGCCCGCCGGGTATGACTCACCCATAGGCTGCTCGAGTAGAAGGATTGGCAGTATGCCTTAAACAGAATGATCTTCACTTCTACCGAACAACGGGCAAATCTACGAGCAAGCATATTACCTCGTACCGCCAATGCCCTTCGTTCCCTTTCCAAATCGGCATCATCAGACATGTCCTCATTGACAATGTGCCCCAAGTACTTGAAGCTAGTCACCACCCTCAGAGCAACTCCGTTTATCATAATAGGCGGAACACGGACCGGTGCGTTTTTAGTACTCTTAAATATCAGAACTTCGCACTTAGAGGAGTTATATCTCAGTCCATGCTCCGCCGCATATGCCTCACATATAGCTACTAATTTTCTGATCGCACCCACCGACGGCCCCAGCAATACCATGTCGTCCGCGTAACTAATGTTGTTCACACTTACGTCATCTATGTGACAGCCCGTATGCGTATTGCTGAGCATATGCGTATGCGTTTTACAACACGTTTCGTCGTCTTGCCCAAGATGGGTTTCACCGCGTGGAACCTGGAGTCAACCCGGGCAGACACGAAACTGCCGTCGACGAAGACATTTTAGCAGCATTTCAAGCGGATCCTACTACCAGTACTAGAGCAGTAGCTCGAAATTTAAACATTTCTCAATGGAAGGTGTGGCATACAATGCACCAAAATGATAAGTATCCGTTCCATGGCAGGAGTGTGCAAGGTCTAGTAGAGCAAGATCCTCAAAGAAGAATTCAGTTCTGCCGTTTCCTCCTCAACAGAGACATCGAAGATGCGTGGTTTCTGAAATCAATCTTGTGGACGGATGAAAGTAAATTTTCAAGGGAAGGTATTACAAACTTTCACAACATCCATGAATGGGCCGACGTAGACAACAATCCACATTTTAAGAAGCAGGTGTCATTTCAGATGAAATTCTCTGTGAATGTATGGGCTGGAATAATTGGCAGAACATTGATTGGGCCCCACTTTTTGCCTGATCCATTGAATGGCGAAAATTATTTGCAATTTCTGCAAATTGATTTACCACTGCTGGTAGAGGAATCAGGTGTCCCGATTTTCGAAAGAGACCGAACAGTCATCTTTCAGCAAGACGGCTGTCCAGCGCATTGGATTTTAAATGTAAGGGAACACCTCAACAATTGCTTTCCTGATAGCTGGATCGGCAGGGATGGACCCATCCCTTGGCCCGCTCGCTCCCCAGATCTGACCCCGTTGGACTTTTTCGTGTGGGGCCGGGCCAAGGAACTGGTGTATAACAACAAAGAAATTAACACTAGAGAAGAATTGATACAAAGAATAAATTCAGCGTTTGAGACAATGAAGCAGGAGATGATGTTGAAAATAACGACTACAGAAGTTAGAAGACGGGGCCGTGCTTGTATTAGGAATCACGGCCGTCATTTTGAACATGAAAAATAAATAATTTTAATTCAAATGTTGTTTTAATTAGTCTGCCTAAAATAAAAAAAATTCTCCCTCAAATTGGTTTGTAGGCCCTAATTTCAATAATTTGTAAGATATCCGCATAAATGATACCTCAAAAGAAAGAGCGATTATCAAGCATGTCTTCAAAAAGGTTTGAACAAAAAAAGCACCCTCCGTTTTTTTTTTGAATAAGGTTTAAAAGACGTATTGTACATTTTTTTTATTTTTTCTGATCTTTAAATGTCTGTAAAAAAAATGTCTAATGACACAGAAGCCTAAAACATGTTTTGCTTGATTGCTTACACATTACTTTAATTAAATAAATAAAAAATGAATTCATTTATCATTCAATTTGGCCATAATTATGCAGTTTACATTAAATTTTGAGAATTTCCGAAAAAAAACTTAAAAATTTGGTTAAAAATATTTGGTAAGACTTCGTCTAAGACAACCATGGCTTAAATGGTTCTAAATTGTCTGTACTATCTTCGCCTTAAAGCTTTGCACCCATCTTCCAATCACCCTGTATAACAACTGATAGCTACGAGACGTAGGCATATTAACCAACCTAAATAAATAAATAATAACGTGGGGCAGTCTTTGGGGAATGTCGATAGAAGTGAAAACTAAGTAATCTATATCTGATACGGGTTGTGCCCCGCGCACGCCTAAGTGGTGCTACGCCGTAGCGGATCGGCTACGACGGCTAGAAAGGGTTAGGTTACGGTCATGCGAGTTCCGAGAAAGTGGTCAACGCACTCAAAAAAAGTTTTATCTACCCAAATATCATAAACCCTCTCTAATGCGTTCAAAAACCATAGGCAATGACCTGCATTACATTACCAACCTGCAGAAATAAACGGAACTGTAATGAACTCATAACCTACTGAAAACAGTAGGTTATGAGTTTAAATTTGGAACAGGTGTCAAATTCAAGTGAGTGTGCTATTCTAGTATCTACATTAAATCAGATATCGATACGAAACCCCAATTCAGTATGATTTTAATTATAAATCGCACGACATTTTGATCTCGAGTGACACAAGAATAGTGACTTTGTTCGTTTGCCTATGATTTAAAAAAAAATGACAGATATCCGAAACGCCGCCATTTCGAGCTGTCATTTGTTCGTTAGCTTTTTATTTCCAGTAATCCAGTTACGAGTAGACAAATTTTCTGATAAGTTCTTTATTTATTTATTTATTTTGAATTTTTTTTTTCAAAACATCAGTCGAGTTTCCATAATAACTGTTTGTTATATTTTTTCCTCGAGTGTACCTAAGTGACGAGTCAACGAAAGTGACAAATTATGGAAACTGTCGAGTTGACACAACTGTCCGAAAATAACTTATCAACGAAATAGTCTAATTAAATAAACTGACGAGTGAGGGAAACTGACCAGTATTACGCGGACTCGAAAGAGATACCGTGGCCCCGGAACACTGACATATATAATTACCACTGGACTGGCTGTTCCGTAAGTTTGACAGCTATTTTTTTGTGCCTATTTGAAGCGCCACTAGCGTGTGTCCACAGAACTAATTTTGACGTATATTGCAAATGGCTGCGAGAAAATATTGCAAATGGCAGGTTTACTGTTGAGAAATTTTGAATTTTAAATAATTTAGTTCGAATTTCATGTTGTTATTGTTATAAGCATTATATAAAAGTTATCAAGAATGAGGTCATGTGTATATTGTAAGCGACGCTACAAAAAAGACAGTGAAATATCATTCCACAGGTTCGTTTGTAATATTTTATTTTGTCATATTATCTTACTTATTTCATCATGTCTTCATTGAGCTTAACACATATATATTTTTATCTACCCAAATATCATAAACCCTCTCTAATGCGTTCAAAAACCATAGGCAATGACCAGCATTACCAACCTGCAGAAATGAACGGTACTGTAATGAACTCATAACGCAACTGTAAACAGTTGCGTTATGAGTTTTAAATTTGGAACAGGTGTCAAATTCAAGTGAGTGTGCTATTCTAGTACCACCTACATTAAATCAGATATCGATAAAAAATAAATAAAAAAAAAAACCCCAATTCAGTATGATTCTAATTATAAATCGCACGACATTTTCGATCTCGAGTGACACAAGAATAGTGACTTTGTTCGTTAGCCTATGATTTAAAAAAAATGACAGATATCCGAAACGCCGCCATTTCGAGCTGTCATTTGTTCGTTAGCTTTTTATTTCCAGTAACCCATTCTTTATTTCTGTCGAAAATGAGTGATAGTGACTCAGAAATTGACATGAATACTCCGCCAGATATCGTAAATGCAGCGACGAATGCAACTAATAACCTGTTGGCACAAAAATCAAGGGCCAAGTAACAATGCAGGTCATTTCCCTATGGTTCCTGAACCCATCATAGAGCCCTTATGATATTTGGGTAGATAAAGTAGTGTATGCAACTATACATAATTAGGCATTACAACACTCGTGTGATGCTATTAAGAAACTCGCCTTCGGCTCGTTTCTTAAACCCACACTCGTGTTGTAATGCCCTTCATTATGCACAGTTGCATAAACTACTAATGCATGTCTTACTCTAATTATCGATATTTGTTGGCTGATGTCGACATCACTTGTTTTAGTACCACAGACACTCGCTACGTCCGACAGCGCCAAAATGGCGATTATCAAACGGGCACAAAAGCACTTTGACAGCCGCCAGTCCAGTGGTAATTATAGAGGTCAGTGCCCCGGAACATAAAGGGCGAAGAAGGAACATGGATGGGTTTTAGTAGGTAAAAGTTTGAGACTCCCTCCTGCTCCACCCAGAGTGGGAGGAGTCATTTGATGATTTCCCATCCGAAAAAAAGGTTCCCATTTTTGGACCTGTCCACATGCTGTCAAGCAGTAGTGTACCAATATTGTTGTACACAAAAAAACAAATAACTGTAAAGTATCAAGTCAAGCTATTCCGGGTACTTCATACAAATTTTGGGGTTACTGGCGCTTTTTCAGTCTCTACTTTCGTTTGCCAGTGTATACGTAAGTTATAAAAACGGTCATAACTCGTATTCCAAAATATATCTAACAACCATTGTACGATTTTTTGAGAAGATAACAAAAACCAGGACTTATAATAATAATTGTACCTGTAGTATAGCGTTCCTCTTCTTCTCAGTGTCGAGCGCGTTCCTCTCAGCGCTGAGCTGCAGCTCCACGTCGCTCAGGCGCTGCTGCAGCCGCGACACACTGTGAGACTGATCCGCTCGGAGTGTCTCCAGCTCTTGACTCTTACTGTTCAGTGGAACAAATAACTGCTTGTTTACTGAAGTTGTCAGCAAGATAAGATAACTGATTGGATCGTGATATTTAAAACAATTCTGTGTTTTTATTTTCAGTTTACAATGATACGAAAAAGTTTAGCATTAAAAGCTGTGTTTCTTATTACGTAAGATACACTACAATATTCGCTCGGGGATAGTGTAAATCAAATTACTGAAATTATTTTCGGGATCGGATCCGTAATTCTAAAAATTACCCCATACATTCAAACATACAAACTGTAACTCTTCACAATATCACTATAGACATAAGTACTCACATCGCCAGCTCATCTTCCAACCGCTGTATGGTCTTCAAATGCTCCTGATCTCTCAGAGACAGTCTTTTAACCTCGTCTCTAGTCTCCTGAAGCATAGCGTCCACCTCGCTGAGTCGCTCCTGCAGAGTTGTCACCTCCTCACGAGATATGCGCTCGCGTTCTGTTGCCGATGTCAGGGAGCGCTCCACTTCCGCTGCAGAGAGAGATTTATTTATTGACTAGCCGTTTCTCAACTGGGTCGGCTTCCAGTCGAACCAGGTGCCATTGAATACCAGTATTTTACATGCTTATCTGACCTCCGCAACCCAGATACATACAGGGTAATATGATAACTTTTGGTAAGACTGGTCGCCAGACTTTTAGGCCACGGGGTGCAAAGAGGCTTATATTAGTAATAATCTACGTAGTTACTCGTACATTAATTGTTCATCACTCATATGTTAGACATGTAATGATTAATATCAAAATTGGTTCGCAACAGATTGTGTTGTACAAAAATAGTAGGTATATTTCAAATATGTGTGCATAACACATCTAGATATCGATTATATGCACCATCAAAATTGTCACGCTCCAGCGCCGCCCGCTGCAGCTGAGGATCACTCACCGAGCTGCACGGCCCGCTGCCGCAGTGCCTGCTCCCGCTCCAGCGCCGCCCGCTGCAGCTGAGGATCACTCACCGAGCTGCACGGCCCGCTGCCGCAGTGCCTGCTCCCGCTCCAGCGCCGCCCGCTGCAGCTGAGGATCACTCACCGAGCTGCACGGCCCGCTGCCGCAGTGCCTGCTCCCGCTCCAGCGCCGCCCGCTGCAGCTGAGGATCACTCACCGAGCTGCACGGCCCGCTGCCGCAGTGCCTGCTCCCGCTCCAGCGCCGCCCGCTGCAGCTGAGGATCACTCACCGAGCTGCACGGCCCGCTGCCGCAGTGCCTGCTCCCGCTCCAGCGCCGCCCGCTGCAGCTGAGGATCACTCACCGAGCTGCACGGCCCGCTGCCGCAGTGCCTGCTCCCGCTCCAGCGCCGCCCGCTGCAGCTGAGGATCACTCACCGAGCTGCACGGCCCGCTGCCGCAGTGCGTGCGCGTGCGCCTGCTCCCGCTCTAGCGCCGCCCGCTGCAGCTGCGCCAGCTGCGACAGTACGCTGCCCGCACCGCTGTCACCCGCCGCGCCGGCACTCGAGCTGCTCTCTAACGCTGAGCAGGCCTCGCGAGCCTCGTAGAGCTCACGACGCAAGGCTTCCTCGCGAGCTACCCATTTTTTTTCCTCTGTAAAATAGAATAACAATCACACGTAGGCCCTAAACAAAACATTCTCGGTTGAACATTGCGTCGAACTGTCCTGTGTTGAGCTAGATAAGCATGTAATTGTGTGTGTACAGATCCCCAAATTATCAAAACTTTTCCTTATTTGAATCAATAATGGCAGATGTCCTGGCAAAAGTTGCAGTCAGTAATAAATCTACAATAATTTGTGGTGATTTCAATATCAATATTTTAGAAGTAAATTCAAATAGCAGTCGGTTATTAAATCTTTTTAAGTCATTTGACTTGACCAAAGTTTTTATAGAACCTACTATTGCCCCCGCCACGAGAAGCTATAAATTGTGTAAACACTCGAGTTCGCAACCTTTAGATCTAATACAAAAATGACGATAATTGACCGAAGATCTATGGGAAATGTCTATCAAAGTTTGTGCATCCATACTTGAGTCTATAGCTCCATACTTAGCTTTAATTTTTAATTTATGTGTAGACCTAGAAGTTTTCCCTGTGTTGATGACTACGGCGCCATCTATTTAACACGGCAGCGACAATCAACGCGGGCGGCGGAACGGGACGGGGAGGGGTGGGCACGGACTACGCGAGACTAACGACGCGCGCGCTTCCTCTTGATCTTTGTGACGCGACGACGACTACATCAAAAACCATTGTAAAAATCTAAGTCAATACACATATATTACGAGCAAATTATGGGTATAATTTTAACTCCATAACGCCGACGACCTGAAACCAAAAATCCCAACCATAATTTGGTACTTCGAGCCGAACAATCAGCTGGATCAGCCCTGGACCCTGGTCAGATCAACACCTGGAGCAGCGGCAACGTGCAACGGTCAGGTCAATCCATCCATTTTACTACCCAAACCCAGTGCTCAGTTCAATTTGTGCTAATATCGTTCTTTTTTCGCAAAATTCCAGTGTACGGTGTACAAATTGTGCGTCTACGTCTACCTACATCGCACTCAAACGTACCGGTTAACTGTAAGTACTTGATTCTTTTCTCTTGCAGACCACCAAAATGAGCAATAACAAAAGACATTCGATCGTAGAAATAGAAAGTAGTGAAGATATTATTCGCGATTTAGTTAAGAAAAGGGGTATCGTTAAACGAAAATTTACTTTGTTTTCCAAGTACCTTTTATCATTGGATGATTCGCAAATAACGGGCGCTCAGAAAGCCGAACTAGAAGAGCGTTATTCTTCGTTTAAATTACTTATCGATCAGTTTTCTTGTTTACAAGATGAATTAGACTCCTATGTGTCAGATAGTGATCTGGATAGGGAATTGCTAGAGAGAGAAACGTTTCAAAATCAGTTTTATGGTATTGTAGGCAAGGCTAAATGTATTCTTAAGGATAATTTCAAGCAAGATTCGGTGGGTCAAAGTCGAACTTCTAACTACATGAAGTTACCCACAATTTCATTACCGAAATTCGACGGTTCATATGACCAATGGCTCGAGTTTCGTGACACTTACTTATCAATGATACACAATAATGACAATCTAGACAATGTCCAGAAGTTCCACTACCTACGGTCAGTTGTTACAGGTGATGCGTTACAAGTAGTAAAGGCACTCGAGTTTTCATCTGACAATTATTTAGTTGCTTGGAGTCTCTTGGAAAATAGATTTAATAACGACAATTTGCTGGTTAGTAATCACGTCAAAGCTTTATTTCATGCGCAATCAGTGAATAAAGAATCAGCTGCTCAAATTCGTAGGCTAATAGATACAGTTTTAAGAAACATTCGGGCGTTAAAAACGTTAGGAGAACCTACAGATACGTGGGATACACTAATAATCCATATAATAACTTCAAAGTTAGATTCTGTAACCGATCGCGAGTGGGAAAGTCACAAAAGTACCCTCCCAAAAGTAGGAAAATTAAAACTATCTGATTTGATGAGGTTCCTCACGGATCGTGCTGATTTTTTAGAATCTATTAGGCCTGAAAGCAAACAATCATCAGACTCGCACACAAAGAAACAGTCGGTCACAAAATCACACAGTCATGTTATAACACGCAAAGATAACAAAAAATCATCTCATTCACCTCGTTACAAATGCGCTCAGTGCGGTTCCAACCATCCAGTGTATTCTTGTGAAGATTTCCTAAATCTATCTCTTAAAGATAAGATAGACTTCATTGAGAATAAAAAGTTATGTCGTAGTTGTTTACGATCAGATCACGCGCTAAACGATTGTTGGTATGGACCGTGCAGGCTTTGTAACAAAAAACATAATTCGTTAATTCACACAGATAACATAACAGAGTCTTGTACATCATCAGCTGTTGCTCAAATCACGCAAATAGTGCCACAGACTGATTTAAGTAGTACGAGTGCTTCACACACACAAATTCCGCTAACCACGTCTTGCAAGTCTCACACAATTCGCAGGGAAGATAATAATATCACGGGGCATGATTTTCCGGAGGCAGTATTATTATCAACCGCATTAGTGGAAATAGCGGACGCGCAAAACAAATATCACACAACGCGAGCTCTCCTCGATAACGGGAGCCAACATTGCTTCATAACTGAATCGCTTTGTAGAAAACTTAATCTTCCATCGATACAGTCCACTGTTCAAGTTATAGGGTTAGGTAACACTATCTCTCAATCCACACAATCATGTTCTATCCAAATACGATCCAAAACGAACACATATAACACGCGCTTTAACTGTTTGGTTTTAAATCGTATAACGGCACAATTACCTTCACTAAGAAATAATCACAATAGTATTTCTATACCAGACCATGTTCAACTTGCCGATCCTGAGTTCTATCTGTCTAGCGATATAAACTTATTGATAGGAGCAGATAGATTCTGGGACCTACTTAGAGATGGTCTCATACGGTTGCCTAATGGCCCATACCTGCAAAACACACAACTGGGTTGGGTCATATCGGGAACTGTTCATGAAAAGGTATCACGCATTAACCTAACTCATTGTAATCACACGCAAACCTTAGATTCAGATCTCAAAAGATTTTGGGAACTGGAAGAAATACCTCCAACAAATAACACCTTCACTAAGGATGAAACTGCATGCGAAAATTTATACAGAGATACGACTTTACGCGACGATAAGGGCCGTTTTTCTGTACGCATTCCGCTCAGTCAATCAGCTGATGTTTTGCATGACACATTTTCTATGGCAAAAAACAGGTTTCTTGCACTCGAACGCAAACTCATTAAGAGCGCACCTAGCTATAGACAAATGTACAAAGATTTTATGAATGAATATTTAGGTCTGGGACACATGAGTCGCATAACAGAATATTTATCACCTTGTTTTTTCTTACCGCATCACGGTGTTTATAGGGAACACAGTTCAACAACCAAACTCAGAGTTGTCTTTGACGCAAGTGCAAAGTCCACTTCGGGCAAATCATTAAACGACATACAACACATTGGACCTACGTTACAAAATGATTTGTTTTCGATTTTGCTCCGTTTTAGGCAATTTAAATATGTTGCATGCGCCGACATCGAAAAAATGTATCGGCAAATATTAATTCAGCCTGACCAGAGACATTTGCAATTAATACTTTGGAGGGAAGACCCATCTGAGCCGCTTGGTGTATTTCAGCTTAACACCGTCACTTACGGGACGGCTTCTGCACCATATCTCAGCATTAGATGTTTGAAACAACTTGCGTTAGAATGTAAGGATGACGTCATCGCACAAGTTATTAATGACGACTTCTATGTCGATGATCTAATAACGGGACATCAGGATCAACAAAAGTTGTTACAAATATGTAAAGACGTTTCTAAAGTATTAGAATCGGGTTGTTTTTCCCTTCGAAAGTGGGTATTTAATTCACCATCTCCGCAAATCGAACCACTGTCTACGTCTAAGGAATTTACACAAGGCCAACACTGTCACACCAAAACACTAGGCATGGGGTGGTTCCATTCATCTGATGAATTGTATTTTACCACTAAATGTGACCATGACGTAACTCACGCTACTAAACGCAATATTCTTTCAGTAATCGCACAGATCTACGATCCCTTGGGTTTACTTACACCAACGATTATTATAGCTAAAATCATTTTGCAGAAACTGTGGTTATGTAAGATAGGGTGGGATGATGCAGTTCCAACAAACATACTTTTAAATTGGCAGAATTTCATATCAAAATTATCACATTTAAAAGACATACGCATTCCACGTTATGTCATTGGAGAAAACTCGCACATTATTGAATTACATATTTTTTGTGATGCCTCGCAAGACGCGTACGGCGCCTGCGCATATGTACGTAGCTATACAGATGATGTATCGGTCAAGTTATTATGTGCGAAGAGTAAGGTCGCACCCGTCAAACCGGTTAGCGTACCACGTCTAGAACTATGTGGCGCGGTAGTAGCTGCAAAGTTATTCAATAAAATATGTAACTCATTACGATTGAGTTTCCATAAAGTATACTTTTGGTCAGATTCAACAATTGTTTTAGGGTGGCTTAAGATGTCACCTAACTTATTAAAGACATTTGTACAGAATCGAGTTGTGCAAATCAACGAGCTCACGGGTGATAAGCCTTGGCTTCACGTAGCAGGTAAACAAAACCCAGCTGACTTGTTATCGCGCGGTGTCCATTTAGATTCACTTACAACTAGTGACTTATGGTGGCGCGGCCCATCATTTTTACATGCTCCTAACGTACAATGGGAACATGATATTAATTCAAGTAATATTCATCATGATGAATTACCTGAGTTGAAAACAATTAAAACTTCATTGCTTGTTCAAACAAAATCAGATTCGTTTCTATTCGATAGGTTCTCACGTTTTAATCGCTTGCGACGTGTAGTGGCGTATATTATGCGTTTTGTCAATAATAGCCGTACAAAACTAAAACAACAACGTCTCACAGGTTGCCTATCTATAGATGAATTAAATATTTCTGTTAGAATTTTAACTCGCATTGCACAACAACAAGCTTTTTTAAATGTTTATGACACTTTGAAACAAAACCGTCAAGTAACAAGCCCACGTAGTATATCGTGTTTGAACGTATTCCTAGATGAACACGATCTTATTAGAGTAGGTGGTAGATTATCATATTCAGACACATTTTCTTATGATAAAAAACATCCTTTGTTATTGTGCGGTAAACACAAACTCACTCGTCTTATATTTGAGCACCATCATAAAGAACTGTTACACGCAGGGGCTCAGTTATTACTGGCCACAATTCGTGATACTTGGTGGCCTACTAGAGGGCGGAACTTGGCTAAGCAAGTGGTTCACACCTGCATGAAGTGTAAGCGCATGCGAGCTAAACCGTTGAACATACAAATGGGTAACTTACCTACTGAACGATTGGAGCCAGGGTATCCATTTATACGTAGTGGCGTGGACTACGCTGGGCCATTGTTCATGTTGAACCGCGAAGGTAGGGGGGCCAAATTGACAAAATGCTACATCTGTCTTTTTGTATGTTTTGCTACGCGCGCAATACATTTAGAATTGGTTACAAGTCTTACTACCAAGGCATACTTGCTGGCATTGAAACGTTTCATCTCTCGACGTGGCAAACCAATGCAGATTTATTCTGACAATGGCACTACTTTAGTTGGAGCTTTAAAAGAATTTTCAAAATTTTTAGATAAATCACAATCCGATATAATAGATTTTACTACTGAAAATGGTATTAAATTCACATTTGTTCCACCATACTCGCCTCATTTTGGTGGTTTGTGGGAGGCAGGGGTCAAGTCCTGCAAGTTCCACTTATGTCGCATTGTAGGCAATGCCCATTTCACTTATGAGGAGTTGACAACGATATTGGCACAAATTGAGGCTGTTCTCAACTCCCGACCTATGTACCCAATGTCCACAGACCCGAATGACCTGCTTCCTTTAAGTCCTGCTCATTTCCTGATTGGCCGACCGCTCACCGCGCCAGCCAGCCCTGACCTCACCACAACGGCTACGCAGCGCCTGCCTCGATACGATCGGGTGGAACAGATGAGACAGAACTTCTGGCATCGCTGGTCAACCGAATATATCTCTGAGCTTCAGAAGAGGACGAAGTGGCAGCTTAACGTCGACTCACTTACTCCTGACACCCTAGTTGTAGTCAAGGAAGTCAACTTACCACCTCTGAAGTGGCGCCTCGGACGAGTGCTGCAAACATTCACCGGCAAGGATGGTATATCACGCGTGGCTACCATCAAAACAGCGACGGGCATTATTCGGCGATCATTCCCGAAAATCTGCCCACTTCTGCATCCAGATGATGACCGCAGCAGCTCAGCTCCATTGGAACCTGGTGCTTCCAAGGCCGGGGGCATGTTGATGACTACGGCGCCATCTATTTAACACGGCAGCGACAATCAACGCGGGCGGCGGAACGGGACGGGGAGGGGTGGGCACGGACTACGCGAGACTAACGACGCGCGCGCTTCCTCTTGATCTTTGTGACGCGACGACGACTACATCAAAAACCATTGTAAAAATCTAAGTCAATACACATATATTACGAGCAAATTATGGGTATAATTTTAACTCCATAACGCCGACGACCTGAAACCAAAAATCCCAACCACCCTGGTTTAATTAAATACAGTAAAGTAATACGTCTTTTCAAATCCGGGGACAGTAAAGACACTAACAATTACAGACCTGTATCCGTGTTGGCAGTTTTTAGCAAAGTTTTTGAAAAAGTAATGATTAAAAAATTCTCTATCATTTTAACATCACCAGAATCTTACATGATCAACAGTATGGTTTCATCAAGGGACGTTGTACAACTGATGCCGTTGTAACCTTATTAAAGCACATAATTTACTGCGTGGGAAGAGTCCCAAGACAACATAGGAATATTTAGTGACCTTTCGAAAGCGTGTGATTGCGTAAACCACGACACATTACTGTTGAAACTTGGGCATTATGGACTGGGTAAACTTGCAATTAGTTTGGTACGATCTTATTTGAATGATAGACAACAACATGATCAGATAAATGGTGTTAATTCACAGAGAGTTTAAAAATAAATTGAGGGTTCCACAAGGCTCAATATTGGGTCCTTTCCTCTTTCTAGTATATATAAATGATCTGTCCTATTTATTGAAAAACCAACCTCAAAATATAGTGTTATTTGCTGATGACACTTCCCTAATTTTTAAGATAAATATTCGGGCCCAAAATTTAGATGACGTGAATAATGCCCTACTTCAGGTCCAAAATTGGTTCATAGCAAACAATTTGGTAATAAATTTAAAAAAAATGCATAAGATTTGCTTTACCGAATGTTAAAAGTAGTGATTGTCATATAATATTGAATAATGAGAAACTTGAACTCGTAGATTACGCTTGATTCAATGCAACAATGGGGTTCTCATTTACCGTCTCTTCCGGGCGGCTAAGTTTAGCAGCATATTCCATTAGAAAAATCCGTCAATTTACTGATTTAGATACCGCTAGACTGGTCTATTTGAGTTGAATGGTGCTGATCCATGTGTAATGTTCGTGAACGGGCGCTGTCAGTTGTGACTTCGAATGAATTATTTTATTTATGAATTGTATTTTTTTGTTTTTACTATGGACACTTAACGTGCTCATCTTGCTACATTGTTCTCACATGATATACCATCTCTACATGAATGATCTAACTTAGATTTTGTAACAACATTATGATTTAAAAGAGTGTCCATGGAGTTTATTACCCGTTCTTCTTCATAGAGATCTACGCTAGGGAATGGGCAACTACAGTACTTTCAAAGTTTTTATGTCTTGTGACTGTAGCTACATTTAATGTTCATATTTGTTTCGACAGTTCAAAAGTACCTGTAACTGGTCTAAGGTGCTTGAAATAAATGCTTTGATTTTGATTTACTTTTTTTTTTTTATTTGCTTTTTTTTTGAACATATTGTGCAAAATAACAAATCGTTGTGTGTTTGTTCTTGACTGTTTAGGGTAAATTTATTCTCGTTATGGGAATGAGCACACTCATCAAACAAGACATTTTGTTTCAGAACGTATCGCAAATCGATATTACGTCGGACTACTCTCTGTTATAGCATGAACATAAATCCATGAACAGGTTATTGATAAGCGTGACTGTAGTCACTCAATTTCAGAAGTAATTGAGTAGTTACTAACCGTTGACCATCTCAACTCTAAGCTGCTGTAGCTCCGCCCTCAACCTCTGCACCTCCTCATCAGCCCTCTTCTGGTTGTCCTGCGCCTGCTCGTGGTTGGCGCTTCTCCGGGCCAGGTCGGCGCTGGTTCGCTGAAGATCTGTCAGTTCCCGACGAGCTCCTTCTAAGGACGCGCGGCTGCCTTCCAGCTTGTGTGTCGTATCGTCTAGTTGGCTTTTTGTCTATTGAAATCGGAATTAGGACTGCGTGAGATATGATGTTGTAATAATTATAGTCAGTTGTAGTTCCACAAACTTATGTGAGCCGTTGACTTACGAGAAAGTGGAGCTGACATGGATGGAACCACTGACCCGATTCTAAAAACTCTTTCACTAATGGGAGGTTACATTGACCTTGAGTGTCTTAGGCTGTGTAAAACGTTGCCGTCGGATAATTTCCAATCATATCGCATTATGATATAAAGTCGCGGAAATATTCGTAATAGAAACGCCGTCACCAGGTTCCATTAAAGTTTGTACCATCACTTCCTTACCCAAATATATTAGGGCCGCGCTGAATACCAGTATTTTACATGAAAAGACTACCTATTGTACCTCCACAACCCAGTTAGTGCTGGGTAATACAGAATAAGTTTGCATATGAGACTGAAATTCTACGTAGTAAAAGGAACTAGAATTACTTAAATGGTAGAGTGTAATGAAGTTCGAAATTAAGTTCCCAGTGAAGATCCCGACCTAAATTATACAAACAAAACAATGAATGCGTTGTGCTATAATTTTCTTGTATATTCGACCTCAAAGCTGCTTAATCACCCCAAGGTTGATTGTCACTTGCACGTCATAATCATAACGACAAGGTTATTATTTGTCTATGCGGCAATTAGAGAGTTTCAACCTCAGTTATGTTTAAGTTTAATGGAAATAGTTGTAGGCAGAGAATACAGCAACTTCGTGGTCCACTGCGACTATACACAAATAAAACATATTCTGAAGGCCGCCCATAGATGTGCAGACTTTGTTTTGTTAAAATTCCCTGCTATTCTCCTAGCGCGGAAATAAAATCTCTACCGTCACAAACAAAAACACTGAAATGATTTTGTTTGGTGCGCATACTCGTAAGTGTCGTGTTCCACAACTGATAAGAACTCTCGCGTCGCGCCGCGATAAGCAAAACATAAAATACATCTAAACACAATAGACATTTTACAAATTTTCACACTTTACAACTGAATAATTGCTTTAATTACGAGTATCTTGATACTATTATACAATGGCAGAGGCGTAATTAACTTCAATATCACATGCGAAGGCGATGAATGTCAAAATGGTTATTTAAAATCATAAAAAGTAATATTTTAGTTTGTTTGGTCCGTGGATGGGTGACTAGTCACCGTGGCGTCCATTACATACAGAGTTTCCTCCGTGACACGGAAATCGCGTTAAGACGTCATTCGTAGATATTTGACAGTCGTTAGAGGTAGTCCTAGTTAGTGGCCCAAAATTCTCACAATCAGTCTTACCAAGGGATATACGTATTACCCAGTACTGACTGGGTCGTGGAGGTAAGATAGGCAGCCGCTCCATACAAAATATTGGTATTCAGCTACATCTAGTTAGACTGGAAGCCGACCCTAACATAGTTGAGAAAAGGCTAGGCAGATGTTGACAATGATTACAAATCTGGAAGTTAGAATAATCATTGTCAAATAATAAAGTCCTGTAGCAAATAAAGACTAACTATTGACCTAACCATCACCACCAAACCAAGTCCTTGAAAGGTTCCTACTCCCTGCAGTGGACAGTAAGAGGCTGAGTTTATATATTGAAGTTGGAGAAAAATAAACCTTTCTCTCTTTACATACTATAGGACAAGTTTACCTTTTTTATTATTATTAATAAATACCTCCATCAGTTCAGTCTCAAGTTTCTTATTAGCCGTAGTGAGCCGGTACACTGCCTCAATCTGGCTAACTTCCAGCTCCTCCTTAGCAGCTATGGAGCGCTTCAATCTGTCTAGTTCTGTAGTTTGCTCCGCTATTTTGTCTCTGAAAAAGATGAAAATATAAAAAAGTTAAATGATTTCAGAATTTCGAATGATTATAATTTTACTGCTTTTACTTATTTAAATCAACTACTTCTGGGGATTACTGACATATTGATGTTGGCTTTTATGATTTTGTCTTCCCAATCCCAACTGGATGCAGTTCATTCCAAGATTTAAAAGAAAGCTAATGTTAGAGCTGTTCAGGCTACATACCTGCCCACAGGTAAAATTTGATTGTGATCGACTTTCAAAGCAGAAGAAGTCACCTCACCTTAAGCCCTTAATGACCTGCTCATTGTCCTTTTCCTTCCCCCTCAACTTCTTGATAATATTGGACTGCTGTAGCTGCTGTCGCGCCAACTTCTCGCCTTCCTCTTGAAGTTGGGCTATCACTTCGTCCTTTTCTTTGAGAGCATTTTCCAATTCTGAAGAGTTCTTGCGAGTGGAAGACTCGGACTTGAAGGTGTCAAGTTGTTTTCGTAGTTGATCCTGCAAGTGGGATACACTTCTGTTAAGGTTCAGTTAAACGGTTACCAACAGGCTGAGGACGTCAGACACTGAAAATGAATCAGGGGGTCTAAAATAGCCAATTTTGCAGAATCATAATCTAAACTAATATTTCAAAGAGGAAAAAAAATTTTGTGTGTGTGTGTGTATGTTTGTAATGAATAAACTCAAAAACTACTGCTACTTTTGATTTGATTTTGATTATGACTGTGCCGATTTAAAAATTATTTCACCATTGGAAAGCTACATTCACCCTGAGTAACTTAAGCTACATTTTATCCCCGTACGTCCCACGGGACACGTGACGTCCGCTAGTAGAATAATAATATGAATTATGTTACAATTCGTAAAAACGGTCTTAAAAGACAATTCATAATATTAACTGTGTCTGTGACCATTTTAAAATGAAATGCAATTAATATTATTATTCTATTATGATTCTGCTAAAGCGGCCATTTTAGACCCTTATTACATTATCTGACCGAATCTGGTGTACCTTACCTTCCTTTAGTGATAAAATAATTGTTTAATCAAGTGCATGGCAGTAGTAACACTTGAACAACCAAAACCACCAGAAACAAAGAGCTAAGGTAAAACTGATAACTTTGATGCAATCGACTAGTCAACAAGGGTAACAAAACAAGTATAAGTTGGTATCTTGTACTATTTCTCTCTATTCTTATATCCTAGGCCAGCTTGTCAAAGTATTAGCAAGAAAACAGGTTTGACTTTCCAAGTTTTGTTTGTAAACAAAAACATACTATCTGATTATTATGTTTCATTGTAGTAACATAATTATCAAGATTGTGTAATCCAAATAATGGCTTTAGAAGATTTACTCAATATTGTAAACCGTGAAGCCTTTTATCACATCATTATTGTAAATTTAATCAAATCTTTTAAAATATGAAAGCACACATATTTAAAAATTATCAACAATGTAGGTCAACTGCAAAATGCAAGATTTTTTCAACCTTACCTTTTCTCTGATCGCTTGCTGAAACTTCTTCTCCAGTGCTGACATCCTTTGGGTGTAGTCTTCTGTGATAGTATTAATATCGCCACCCTCATGCTTTGACATCAAAGACTCCACCTGAGTCTTCAAATCCGCATTATTCTCTGCCAGATCTGCATTATTTCTGCTCATTTCCAACAGTCTGTTCTCTCTTGCTTCCAGAAGCTCTGCCATTTCACACAGCCTCCGCATCAACCTCTCATTCTCCGAACCTTGGCTCTCATCACTCGTGTTACTCTGTACAGAGGCTTCTGATAGCTCCCGATTGTGCCCTCTTATCTTCGTTGCTAAAGACTTCCCTAATACCAAGTCCACTAGGTTAGGTGAAGTTGTACCATCAAACTTGGACTGTTTAAATGCATATTTAGCAGGACTGCTTCTGAACCCATGACCATCCCCATTAGGACTAGGAATTATCTCAATATCTGAAGAGGTGGCTGTTTCCAAGTCATCCCCGGATGTGTGGCCTGATGTTCGGTCAGACCCAATCTTGACTAAATCACTTTTACTGTCAGAACTTATTGGAGATGTTCTTTCTTTAACACTGCCATCTTTCTGTGAAGAACTACTACTAGATTCATTACATTGCTGCTTTTCAACATTGACAAATGCAGAACTTTCAGATCTCAGCATATCATTAGAAACATTGACATTGTAAAATGATGATGAGTCACTCAATTTGTCAATGAGAACATCTTCCTGTTCCCTGAGAACATGTTCCTTCTTCTGTTCTTCCACAGCAATGTCTAAGTTAATACTGTCATTGTCAGCATTTAAGGTTCTATCAGACCAAGAGCCATCATTTGAGGAGTTCTCACTCATTTGCATTCTCTGTGGCACAATAGCCTGCTCCAAATGTATGTATTCTTTCTCCATAACCTTTCTCCCAGTATCTGATTTGACTAGCTTGGGAAAAGGGCTTGCAGACTTATCATCAGTATCCAACACAGTGGGTGCTGTACATTCTGATATGGAGTTGTACGAGATAGTGTCTTCATCATCATCAGCCACTAAACTGACACTGTCAGCAGTTTCTGCTTTCTCAGTCTTATCACCAATGGGAGTGGACTTCTTATCACTGAGGTCTCCAGGGGACAGGCAGAGGGAGGATGAGCTACTGTTTTTATCACTAGAGTAACTATCAAAACCAAGGCACTCAATTGAACTAGGACTCACCAGACTGTCAGGTAATATTTCTACAGATTCCGAGTTATGTTTCTGGCCAGTACTGCTACAGTGCGATATGGAATGAACAGATGCCTCGGAGTCAGGAGTTGTTTTTAAACTCTGAGATAACACTTCTACTGAATCTGAACTATTTCTACTAGACACAAGAGACAATCTGTGTGACTTTGCTGAATCACGTCTCTCTTCAACTTTTGGTAGTTCATCTTTCAAAGATTTTGTGATTCTGTGATCTAATGCCTCACTATCTGACATTATTAGCTGACTTTTAGAGAATAAGTCATCGTGACTGCCATATTTAGTTTCTGAAATAACATTCATAGACTTAGCTTTTGGTGGTCTCACGATTGTAGGGTCGTCTTCTTTGGGTTGTTCAAAGAAAGAGCCTGCAAATGAGCCCCAGATGCTTTGAGACGTGGATTTGGACGGACTCTCGGTAACGACGGGCTGGTCTTTAATTGGAGTATTCTGTTCACTCTCCGCGCTGACTGTCAGACCCCAGGAGGAAAAGAAATCCGAGTTGTCATTGGCTGACGTGTTGCTGTGCCCGGGCGACGACTTGGCGCTGGTCTGCGGAGTCGCCTCCTCCTCGGGCTCCTCTCCACTCTCGTCCTGGATGTCCAGCGCTTTGTCTATAGTCTTCTGTGCCTCCTTCAGCGCGTTCTTAGCGAGGCTCGTGAAGCCTGACGTGTCGAACCAATTCATTTTGTCGGCGCATTAGACACAACACAGCACAAACCACAGCCTAATCAAAACACTCAATAATGTAAAACTCCTATAGCACCCTGAATAACGTGCTTGTTTTGAGATTTTCCATAGAAATATACTTCAACTTATCACAACAAACCAGATGACGTTTCCATTTTGTTTATGTATTTTTCGAAAGAATCTGCAAATTGTCAATTTTATTTCACTTCACAGGTCTGATAAATGTGTTAGAATTAACCATTTGAACTATTAGGAAATTAAACTAAAATTTTCAGATAGAACAAGTGCCACGAAAAGTATATGAGCGACTGATTTGACGTTTGATAATCACATAAAAGGGCCGTCGCTTGACTTTAGTGGTCATGTAGATACCGGTTCGGTTTTTCGCCTATGTTACCATAGCTCCAGTGGCGCAATTGGTTAGCGCACGGTACTTATAAGACAGTGCTTCGTGTGAGTAATGCCGGGGTTGTGAGTTCGAGCCTCACCTGGAGCAATATTTTTTGTTGCATGTTTTGTTGAAAACTGAGCAGTAATATTCTGTTTCTTCTTAAAAGCTGTAATTTGTGATAATGTTTGATTGTAATTTCAAAGAATGATATTGTAAAGGGTATGTGTTGTCTAGATATACCAATGCGTCATCCTCTAATAAACTATTACATGTACGTTAGTGGAAAATGTAGTTTAGTATTAAATCTATATCTATACTTCTATACTAATAGTATAAACCAGAAGAGTTTGTTTGTTTGGTTGAACGCGCTAATCTCAGGAACTACATGTTCAAATTGAAAAAATATTTTTGTGTTGGATAGTCCGTTTATTGAGGAAGGCTGGTTGGTTTTAGGCTGTTAAACATTACGCTATGACCATTAGGAGCGGAGCAGGAATGAAAAATGTCGCCTTTCGTTTTTCTCTCATAGGTGATGCAGACGAAGTTGCGTGGGTCAGCTAGTAGCTAAATATGGTACTTAAGCCTGTTTTACTGGCGGTTCAGGCTTATTTATTAGTAGCTGACCCACGCAACTTCGTCTGCATCACTTAGGAGGGAAAAAAAATCCCCGTTTTTGCAACATTTTTCAGTCCTGCCCGCTTCTAATGGTCGTAGTAGCGTATATAGCAAACCCTTCCTCGATAAATGGACTATCCAACACAAAACGAATTTTTCAATTTGAACCAGTAGTGCCTGAGATTAGCGCGTTCAACCAAACAAACAAACTCTTCTGCTTTATAATATTGTATATAATATATATTCGGTAATATTTCTTTGGAGATTTAGCCCTTGTCGAACCAATCTTTTCAGCTTGATTTTTTTGCGGATTGCAGCTTAATAAAGAAAATAAATACATTTTGTAATAGTCGGAGCTTTAATTTTTCTCATTTTATCACGCCAATAGCTTAGGCCAATGAGTAAAATACTTACCAATACCAAACTGTTCCCACCTGAGCAACGTGACACGTGAACTGGGCCTATTTGGCACTGAGCCCTCTTACAGTCCACTAGCGCCGCCAATCGAAAAAATGTCATAACTCGTAAATAGAATCAAAAATACAAAATGTGGTCTATTATTACTGTAGAAAAGGCAATAACGTAATTTTATAACACATTGTCACCACTTGAAATATAGCTGTGTAGCTAAATCGTGCATTTGTAACAAAAACGGCCGTTTATGTTTTGAATGCACGATTTAGCTAAACAGCTATATTTCAAGTATTGATAAGGTGTTATACAATTACGTTATTGCCTTTTCCACAGTAATAATAGAACATATTTTGTATTTTTGATTCTATTTACGAGTTATGACATTTTTTTGATTGGCGGCGCTAGTGGATTGTAAGAGGGCTCTTAAATAAGCCAAATCAATTAAATATGGTATCTTTCTTTTACACGTGATGTGATAATTATGAGTACTGCCTATCGTTGTGTACACACTGCGACACAGTCATCAAACTATACATATCCAGTATAACGTGACCTCGCTTTGTATAAGTAGCTTCCCTTACAATGAAAAATCTGCTTAGTTTAGTTTTGCATAGCTTGATTCCTCGTCGTGCGTACCTACTTTAAAGTCTTACTAACTTGTTGCCCTACTGTATTTTAACCAAAAAATACATAAATAAAAGTACTTAAATATATATTCAATATAATTTATTGATTATCTTAAAATAATTATATACAATACAGTAAAACTATCGGGTTTTCAACAATATACAGTCAGACATTCCGCATTTCAATTTAAAAAAAAAGAAAAAAAAATGTTCAAAGGTTTTCTAACAGTTTAGAATACAGAAAAAATATAGGAAAACACAGAATAATATTTTAAATGCTTTTAACAATATAGAGCCTGGAAATCAGCGTTGTTCCTTTATTTTTGACCTTATAAAGGGTAATCCAAGAGTTAATTTAAGAACATTTCAGATAAAAATCACTTGATGCACAGCATTGGTGTCGAAAAATTTAACTAAGCAATATTAGCTTTGAGTGAGCTTATATTTTACGCATTCTACTCAAAACACAATACAATTTTAATGAATAGGTTTGACAGAACATAGCTGGCCAGTGGTAAAAATATGATTGCTTATATTGAAAGATATTAGGCCCCAAAACACAATAATGATTCAGAGGGATTTAATACATCGTACTTATAAGCAATCATAAAATGTTCTTAAGTTTCAAATCACACAGTAGTAAATATAGATGAAGTCGTATTTCTAGAATTCATTATTTTGGGAAACATGATTGTATCATAACCCCACGTTCTTACTGAACTACTGCCCATAAAACGATGAGAAAAGCAATCACGTACAAATATAAATGGAATCAAGATTTTAATGACAAAAAAAAAACTAAAATCACATCATTACCTTCATACTTCATATTTTAATTGGAAACTAATAAATACCTGTTTCACAAATTCCGGATAGTATTGGCATTACCTACCAAATAAATTCAGAAATGGAAATGCTTTTGCATGAAATTATCAGCCAGGTAAGTTTGACCAAGAAATTTCCGGATGTGGCGAAACAGGCCATCTGCTAGTATAATATTATTATAATTATGTTATTTGAAATGTGCAGCTTAATTACTTTGTTTGGACAGAAGTACTGACTTGACTACAAATAAATAAAGTACAAACAAGGAACTCCGAACATACTCGTAATATGAAAACTACATCACATAATTTTTTAAACTATAAATACTAAAGGCCTGTACACACATTAACTGCTTAAGATTAAAACAGTGGATGCCTTAAATCCAAAAATGTTGGTAATTTTAGGGGCAGTATTTAGCTGCATAATGAAAGGAATAATTAATTTAAACTTTGCACCCGACATTAAATAAGTTTAGCGCCAAATGCCGAAGTTTCATCTCTTTTTTTTTCAAAATACTAGTTTAGCACTAACATGTCTCAATATTTGTGGTGCCAGTTTACTGATTAATACTAACACAATATCGAGAAATATTACAGATGATGAGAAATATGGGAATAAGCTGAAAGCTGATAAACAGTATCTATAAGTGCAAAAAATCCCACATCATAAAGTGAACACGAAAAGTCGAATTTATTTAATAGTAAACAGTTTGAGTTCGGTCAAAGATGTGAAGGTCGAATAGAATAGAAAGAAAACTAGAAGTTCATTGACACAACAGCTGCACAACTAACTGTACACGCAGCTGTTCTATTCACAACAAACATCGCATGAACTTGGCTGAACTTCATCAACATTAAAATTGTTCCAGTCATTGTATACAGGCCTATTGAAGTATATAGCCTAGTTTCCATCATCAATACATTGCAAATCTATTTAGTCCGTGTGTGTGTAGAGTACTGTAAAATAATGGACACGTATTTTTGTTTTTATAAATCAATGTATATTGACAAAAATAAAACACATACTCGGGAGTGAAGGCTCGTGACGTCAGAACGCACTAAAAATTATCCCACGGCGTGACGTATTGAGAATTTTAAAAGGGTCGTATCTTCGTCAATTTTGGTTTACGTAACAAAAGAAAAAATACGGGTCCCATATTTTTTGATAATCTAACTAACGAACTATTTAGGTTTTTGCAGTTGACAAGCCTATTCTACACGACTCCCGTATTCCCAGTGGTGGGCGGGGCAGGCTGCGTGAACATGAATGTGGTCGCATTCTGTAGCAGCTGCTTCTTCACGAACTCCGTGGTGGCAGACTTGAGGTTCTCCTTGGCACCGAACTTGCACTTGATGTAGCCGTACAGGTTGGCGCCGGTCAGTGTCAGCGCGATGAGGACTAGCAGCTGGAAATAAATATGTCGTTTTTTAATACATTCTTTACATAGCTGGCATTACGGTTCCTGCTTTTAAATACATTTTGGTGGTAGGGATTTGATTTGCGTGATCGCTAAAACCGAATTCTTAAAGATTAAAGCATCAACAACAACATTCCAACACAATACAATAGAATTAATTGTCATCTTCAAACATCAAACTATGTTGGGGTCGGCTTCCAGTCTAACCTATATATGAGCGGGATACAGCTGAATACCGGTACTTTACATGTAGCGGCGACTGCCTATCTGTTCTTCATGTCCCAGTTAGTACTAGGGACCAACGGCTTTACGAGGCACGGAGGAACTCGGTACCTATGTAATAGATGATCCGCCCATCCACGGAGCCATCTTAGCCAAACGCGGCTTAACTTTGATGATCGAAACTAGTGATTGCATTTGAAAAGTACTTGGACCTTTGCAGATTTCAGAAAAATGATAGCACTCAGCTAATCACACCAGTTGTTAAACTGTTTTTAAAAGGTAAATCATGTACTTTGTTTCTTATCTGATAACATAATTCTTATGGCACTAATTAACTATGGTACTTATCTCGGGATAAAGCAAAAAAATCGTTTCGAATACTCGATTAAACATGCTGATGTACTACTTCAGCATAGTTAATCACGCATTCGTGCGGCGACAGAGGTGTCACAACAAAAAAAAATGTAAAGCCAAAGAACAGCGTAAGTATTGACTATTTCAGAAATTTTGTCACATCTTAGCTAAACTAGCTGGACAAAATATACAGATTTTTGGTCAGTTTTGGTTTTCTCTTTCTTAACAACTTACCATCCATTTGAATTTAAGTCCGAACAAACAGAAGATGAAGAATGTTGACCAGATGGCAGGGCACAGGATCAGACCCATCCAGAACAGGCGGCTCTCGTTCTGGTTCACACGATTCTGGAAACATGACAATGATTTATTACTACAAAGTCACCTACTTTATATTCAATCTGGTCAGCATTTGTTGAGTTGAGAGGATTTAGATATTTGGTAGTTTTTTGCAAAGTTTGTGTTAACTGTAATAAAACTAATAAAGTAATGTTGTAAAAGCAAACATAACACTCACATTTACCTGTTTTGTCTCAAAGACCCAATGTGACTTCCCATCATCATCCACATAGTTCCACCATCGCAGACCAACCAGGAGACGACCTGGAAACGTTATCATAAATCTCACAATGCATGCAACATTTCTTATATTTAATGCAGAAATCAATTATCTACTAATTAAAATGTAACGAAGTTGTGCTGATTAATAACTACCAGGAAGTATAAAATGGATTTTATTTTTAGGATAAGAACAAACTGGGATTTTCACAATTACACAGAAATTTCATCACAATCATTATTTAGTAATTTCTTAATACTCAGAGTCAGAGACAACAAGGAAAGCAAGCAAGAAAATAGGAGGTTATGATTTTGATTGATAGCAGTAGCAAAGGGTAAATTTTTGTAACACATAGGCTGGTTTGGCTGCTGGTTGGTTCGCATATTTTTAATAATGTTTGAAAAATCATACATATTGCTATTTGTAGTTTTAGTCCTGTTTGAGCAATCACGTCCTACTGAATAACCTACATTGTTTTACTTTTGGCAATAGTAGACTCCAGTACAGTGGTTGTTCCGAAGGGAAGCCTGTAGGTTTCGAGTTGTAAGAACCCCTCACCAAGTCACCACTGATTGATTTGGTCTTCTACAGTCATGAGGTTTCATCTTGAAAATGTATCTTACTTATTATAAATGCATCCTTATGTCAGCATTAACATCCTCCATTAAAGCAGGTAACAATACAAACCACTAATATTCTTGACAGTCCAGAAGTCAGCAGACAGTAGCAGGATGACCAGCACAAAGCTGGCAATGAAGGAGTCGGAGAACCATCCGCAGAGCATGTACACCACGATGGCTGAGCACCGGAATATTAGGTGGAAGAACACTATGTATGGGTGCCTGGAAATTTATTGAAACATTTAAATGCATCCACAAAAAGCCATAAATTATATTTGTTTCGTGTGGGGATCGGACCTGCAACACTCGGTACCAATCAGCAGTCAATCACTCAGTCACTTCAGTAGTCCTTATGATGCTATAAATGTAGAACTTACAATAAGCAGTATTGAAATATTTAAAATCTTCTTGTATGTTGAGGATAGCAATTAAAATAATAGGAGATTATAATAGCATAGCTGTATAGTTGGAGAGTGGTTTATTATTTGCTCCCTGTAAGTGTTAATCCATAATTATAAACTGAAAATATTCTTTGTATTCATTGGTACTATTGTTTTATGAATTTATATGTCACCCATTAAAATAGATAACATGTAATAACAACAGCTGGTACAGCAAAGTGACACTTACACAAACTGTTTGGTAGCGTTATCCTCTTCTCCGAAGGCGAGGGTGTCATCGTCGAGCAGCGGCACCTGCGGCACACCTGGCTGTAAGTAGCGCGGTAACAACACTACATCAGCTCAAGCCGTGCAAAGCAAACCAACATCGCTATCCATTCATTAACGGGCTTCAAATTAACGTCTCTCTACATAATTACTCGCAAATTAAAACAGCTAAGGACTATATATCAGTAACAGGCTCATACAGGTTATGATTTAATCATAATGTTGATGATAATGGTCTAGTAAATTAGGGGAGAATTATGAAAACTAAAATCAATCTGCTGCTCCCAAACATGTTATAGAAATCTAGTTAAAATTTGATATCAAAGCACTTACCGTCGCCGAATTCATTCCTGGATTATTCATATTAGTTAACGAGTTAATTACTACACTTTACGCTACAAATAATACGTATTTTTTAACTAAAATGGAATTAACACACTTTAAATAATTCGTCATCGATCACTATTTTGCAAACAAGTTTTTTATGTCTCACTTGGAAGCATTAACTGCCATGCTTACATGCGATAGCTAGATAATGTTTCTAGTTGTGACAAAGACAAAACTACACAAGGCATGCTTCACTGTTAGCAAGTTTTCGAATATCTGGAATGCTTTAGACGTTGACATAAGTGGTCGGGCCTGACAGCGATGACATGTCAAGTTAGGGTTCCTTAGTACATTTATATTTTGAAATAGTTTCCTATGTTCCGATGTTTCCATAAGTTGGCTTATGCTTTGATTATATATAATCAAAGGAATTATGTTTCAAAATCTAAAGTCAGCAAATGCAAAGAAATGCACAAATGCGCAACAAATGTTGCAAAGCTGGAGACACTGTCTAAGAGACTACGCGTTACGTGAATACCATAATTCTTTTGCCATTGTTATTCGTACAAACTCGTGCTCACTGCTCAAATAAATTATTGTATCGTTTCAGCCAGAATTGTTGAAGGGAAAACTAAACTGATTAACACATGGATCAAGCTTTCGATTTGTTTCAATTCAGAACGTAAACCATGAAGTCAATTTAAAACTTCATGGTTTACGTTCTGAATTGAAACAAATCGAAAGCTTGATCCATGTGTTAATCGGTGCACATTTATCATTGCTATCTTTTTTCGGGACAGCCTATTATTAAGCTGTGTACGCACGTACGAACACGAAGATAGCGAACACGAATCACAAACTTGAACATTTGGTTCGTACGTATCATAGTACTAAGGCTTAGTACTATGATACGTACGAACCAAATGTTCAAGTTCGTATGGACGATATATTCGAACACGAACGCAAACATAGTTCGTATCGAGTTCGCACACAACAGTTGTGAACTCTGAACTCAGTCATAATAGCCTTGGCGGCGCCGTTCGAAGTGGTCGATTGCACAGACGTATATGTGAAGTAGCAGAAAGTTTTTTGGTGTTTGGCAGTGACAGTGATGAACACCGTCCATATAGTTAACAGAACTATAATAATAAGATCGCGCGAACATGTTTGACGACCAGAGTGTTCGATGTTCATTAGTGGTATAATACGCACGTGCGAACCAAGTTGTTGCGTATCATGCACCGCAACTTTGTTCGTACGTACGTACACCGCTTTAATTCGATTTTCTTGTCCGAAATCGTTGAGAACAAAAATAAATCGATGAATCTGATAACTCCATTGTTGAACGAAACGACTAGAAGCTCAGAAAAAATATTATGCTCTAAGTTTGTTCAGTGTTGGAAATTAATTACATTTATTGATTAAAAGTTTTCACTAGCTTTTCTTTTATGAATTTGCGATTTTGTACTAAAACACGTTCAGAGAATAGTTTTGCAGCACTTCAAATCTAAAACTTGTTTCTGAACGAAGGTTGCGCATATCGCAAACACCCGTTCTAACTTCACTTGATTAATAAAAAAGATACACCTGTCAAAATTTTGCAGCAGGGCACATGCAAAGGCTGTTTACAATTTCGCAACATACTTGTGTTTGTCGTTACAGTGTTATTTTTTCAGCTTAAAGTTATCTAATTTTCGTGTGTCGTAAGATGTCTTCCGCCGGTGCGGCGGTCAGTTCCCGCGTGTGCTCGTGATTCTCTGTTTTAGTGCGTGACAGGTGCGAATTTTGCGTAACGGAGTCGCGATGGGCGCAAAGGCGAGTACCGCGAATGGGGGGCAGAGTCCGCGCACGAGGACATTCTCCACGAGCTCCAGCTCGGAGGTGGTGTCGGGCGGCGCGGGATTCAGCCTGCTGAGGGCTATACCGGGGATACAGGTGACGAATGACCGCCAGCGCGCGAGATCTCTGTCTTCTGTGCCGGACCTGCACGCGTCTCACGAGGCGATCGCAATCCCGCCGAACTCTGCAAGCTACGAGGCGTCGGCGGCCGCCAGCCCCGACACGGACTCCAGCTCCAATGAGGAGGCGGGCCCGATGCCGGGCACGTCGCTGGCGCTGGGCCGGGTTTACGCGGCGCACTCGCTTCCCTCACACATCTGGTCTATAAACGGTGAGTACTCTCATCACATATTTTCCACTAAACACTCAGTGTTATGTTCACAGTTTGTCTTTCTACTGTTAGGTAATCATCTGTGTTTTTATTTTGCAAGATAAGGCAAAAACTGCTTTACACAAAAACAATGGTGTTGAACACAATCATTATTAATTAGTTGTTTTATGTGCACAAGTATGTTGTAGCACACAAAGTACTTAAAAATATTGAATACATTGCGTGATATGGGAGCATATTATCATGTAATGTTTCAAATGAACTGTTCTGAGGCAGTCAAGTGGCACATTTGTGAGATAAATGATATGTTTTCATGAGTAGAACATTGTTTGATCAACTTATTAACAAGCTCTCAGTAATAGATAAGGTCTATTTCTGGCTACAAATTATTTTGTGTACAATTGAAGTGTGTAGAAGTACGGAGTACTTATGTGAATAATTAAATTTTCACACAGTATCTTTCTTAAAATACCTACCTTCTATTATTTATAATTTTTAGCCTTAATTGGTTTTTCTTTTCCTTACTAAATATTGGAGACTTTAAAATTAGATTCTTATTGGAAAACTATTAGAACTTTATCATGAACAGGGCTTAATTTTTCTTGATATGTTTAATTTATCTAAAATGAATGGAAATGACATATTTAAAACACATAAAATTTGTTTGCTTGTAGCAAATCCTATTCACATGATATTAATTAAGATTACATGCAATATTTTTTTGTTTGATAAAATCATTTACTGCAACGTTTATTTGTCATTGTGAGAACAGTAATTCATCTTCAGACTATACATTAGTTTCTAATTTAGTTGACATTCAACAGAATAGAAGGTCAAATGAAACAATCCTTGTAATAGAAGGATGGAAGCATGTTTATTTGAAGTCATCTTTAATCTAAAGAATTACATTTTGTGAACAAAAACAATTATAGATATCTTACAATTTAATCTATACTAATATTATGAAGCTGAAGAGTGTTTGTTTCAACATGCTAATGTCAGGAACTACTTATTGAAATTGAAAAAATCTTTTTGTTGGATAGTCCATTTATCAAAGAAGGTTATAGGCTATATAACATCACGCTACAACCAATAGGAGCGGAGCATAATTTAAAATTGTTGCAAAACCAGGGAATTGAAAATTTGTTCCTTTTTCAGGCTTTTTTCTTTTATGTGACGCAGATGAAGTTGCGTGGGCCAGCTAGTTGAATAATAAGGTAAACTGTAAAAACCAGTACTGTTTTAAATAAAGTAAATATTTGATTTTAGATTGGCCAAAAACAAACATTGTGCAATAGTTTCTGCTAAATGAAATTCCTTTAGAATAAACAATAATGTTAATAAGCGAAAGGAAAGGAGTATTTGAGGAGTATTTGTGATTCTGTAGTGATACCTTTGTGGGCAAAACATGTGAGTTTATACAATGTATTGTTAAAAATTACTTGGTCTTGGGCATTACCTGTTAACATTGACCTTGGAATTTATAAGCAAACTAAATATAATATGTTGTGAATAGGTAATGAAGCATCTTTTTAAGATTTTTTACCTAATAATCTTGAATAGAACATTTAAGCAGCCAGTCATTGTGGATGTATTATAGGCTGTTTGTGTGTTTTGTTATGAAAACCTAGAAACAGTATTACTGGTCCTTTTTTATTTTCAGACTAGTAATTTAAATAACTTACACTTACTTTCCCACCTAGTCAAAGTTAGTTTACTTCAGTATTTTTTTCTATCATTTTAATCCAGTTGAATAATTCTTCTTTCTTGGCCTTTTTTTTTCATTGCTGAGTATTGTGACTATTTACAACTTATCTCCAAGTAATGTAGTCTTCTGCAGTGTGGAGCATTTGAATGAAGTAGTACCTACTATTTAAAATATTTTTGGTATATTTCAATGTTTCCTTCCGTCTATGAAAATGAATCTGATTTGAAATATCATTTACATCTAAAAACCTCTCAGACATAAAAGAGTCTTAGTGCTGACTTGCATTTATTTTCTGATTTCAATATTCATGAGTCATTTAGCTAAATTGTAACAATTAATGATACAGACTCAGTTTTTTTATGTCATTATTGTTGATCATCTATCTTGTTTATTCAGTTTATCTGGATAGATAAATGTTCATACCATTTGGTAAAATAGCTCTAATCAAATAAGGATAATATTTACTTACAAAAGTGGTACTGGTATTGGCAGGTGAAATTGTATGAATATAATACAGTATATTGGTTTCAGGTGTTTCAGCCAATTTTAGCTGTTTGTCCTTATTTTTCTTGGGCTGTTTAATTTCCGCAAAAAGCCTTTTTGGCATGATATTCTGAATGGAGCTGAGGCGGAATATTAACGTTCAGGATCGCGCTTTCAATACAGCATCAATAAACATCCACGCGGGGGTATCTTGGCGTCATATCGCAAGATATTTCTGGCATGTTTGGCGCAAAACTATTGAAATAGTTTATTCACCTCAGCTATATGAAGAGTGCTGCAGACAGTACCATCACTTGTCATGTTATTGAGCTATTACCGCGCTATTTCTGCCTACCCCACAGTGACAGCAACATCACTATTAACTCCCGTGCGTCTACGCGTCTGGGAGCGACTTTCTCGTACTATAATAAATCGCGGCCGCTTTTCCGGGTTGGGGCGCACGCGCTTCGTCGCTCAGTCGCGTTCGGACTACCGCAGCGTTCACATCACCACTATGTACAGACGTCGCTACCGCACTACCCTGGGCCTCGGGCTCGGATCCTCCTTCTCGTCGTCGTTCTCCACGACCCTGTCGTTCAGGACCACCACCACCAGCACGACAGCCACCGACACGGTCCGGTCGGATGCGCGTGCGACTGCCGCTAAACTCAAATCGAAGTATGAAAACGCCGGCACAGCGCAAGGTGCGTGTGTTACTAACGTGTGCCACTAATACCCATTCTGTAGTGAATTCGGAAAACTAAAAGAATATTTTCGTGTTTATTTTCTCCGCATATATCGGGAGAGTAATGGCTGGTCGTAGCCTCTTTGTTAGTTTTCCTTATGTGAGGGATGTTCGTTGTGATTGCCCATTTCAACTATATTTGTTTTCCCGCCCTTTATTGTAATGGTTTTCCTCTTTGATAACATGGATTTTCCCGACTGAAGCAAAATTTTCGTTGTCCAGATAAAAATGTGATAACTTTGGTTAGCTTTTAATATTAACGTTTTATCGGGGCTACTGAAGTGCTTCAACTAATATTGTACCAGGATTTTTACGTACATTTATTAACCTTTGTCTAGTTGGACATCAATAAAATTGTTTTATGAAAGATAACTTAAATGAAACAAAGGGTCCCATTACCTAACAGCTAGCTAGATTTTCGATGTTTGGTTAATAAATCATACAGCTGTAACATGTCCTATTAATAGTGGAGTCGCTCGAATTCTGTGACAAGTACGTTTTGACATAATTGTGTCGGGCAGTGAGGAGTGTGAGGACTGAGGAGGGGACATTGAGACCGGAGAGCTACTCGATCTGACAACCACTAGACTAGACGACCTAGAGCCAGCCCCGAAACATTGTCAATGAAAACGAAAAGAAAATCTTTCAGGGTTATGCGATAAAGTTGACGAAACGGACTGTTTTGACATCTCTTTTGAGTAATGTAATAGGTAGCAAAGCGAACCTGCTTTCGTATTTAAAAAGTTTTAGTGCGATACCGTTTTTTTTTAAGGATTAGTACCTAACTGTATTTGTTTTGGACTGAAAGAATTTTTATTTATTTAGCTGAAAATGAAAAGCTTTCCGCAAAAGCATACTTAATGCTTATCCTAAGTCCTTTATATCGTAACTTACTTCATAAGGCAAAAAAAAACCCTTAAAGTAAATTAACTGCTAGAAACATCTCCCTAAAGAACGAAGGGTATTTAGCTTGTTATTAAACAACCTCCTTTTTTTTCAAACGCAACATTACTCTACCTTTTCAGGTAGTCAGGTTACGGATGAACACAGGCAAAGTGTACCTTTGACTAAATATTTTTATTCTATTTTTTATGAGCTGTAATTTAAGCGTGTTTTAGCTTTTTTGCATACTAGGAGCGAGCGCCTTCCCGCGTGCCATAAGCTTAATGTGCTTTAAACTATTCTCTTTTACATAACATAGGTTTTATGCGAAGTTTTCCAGCAGTACTTGTAGGAAAATAGAGGCAGAATTGTTTTGGATTTGTTAATAAAATTTTAAGAAAACTAAACAAATTGCAAATAACAAGAGATTTACGCGACAGCCTCTGATACAGACCATTTAGATAATTATGTCTGGTATTAAAATATATAAAATATATAGTCAGCCCAACTATAGTCAGGCTGAATGTAAACATGCTCCAGAAGACAGACGCCCAGACTTTAAATAAGTCTGACATTTGACTAGCGCCTGATCCCGATTTGTCGTAAAAGCTAAATCAAATAGCGCGTCACTCCGCTAAGATATTAATTTTAATATTTACGATTTAGAAGAAACTAGAGATGTAACCGCACTTGTAAACAGCTAGATATCCGCAAGTTTGAATTTAGAATACTAGAATAAGTTTTCGCAGCATCAGATGACCGAATGATAAATTAACAAATACAGCGTACCTATATTTCTTTTTAGAACTAGGTATCTACTGCCGTAAAGAACTGTTACCGTGTTATCATAACAATGTTTTTGCACCATCATGACTATCAGCTTTTGCGTCTTATTTCTTGTTTAGTTGTTAATTTTATATTGCTTTTGTTTTCCACACTGTTCTCGAAGTTAGAAGGTGTATCTGGTGTTTGTTATCCCGAGCGAGTTTTGAGAATCAGCTGTGGGAACTAGGTTATTGTGGATAGCCTAACAACCTGTCACTATAAATTACTACAGCGATTTATTTTAAACGTCACTGCAACGAGCTTTGCTTTGCATCTGGGCACGTTGTGGAAACCGCTTGAGAGCACTATACCGAATTACAAAACAAGGAAGGCGAAAAACTTAGATTTTTTCCATTGAAACATTTTTTCCGAATAATAAGATAAAGTGTGTGTTTACAGAGCTTTTAAAAACCACCGTAACATTCACAGTTTCACAAACAACAACGTAATCGCTTGCCGTCACAATTCTCGTATCTGTATCCGCGCCTCGGTTCATATCCGCATATCCGCAGGGTCGCTTCCCTAGTGGAAATGTAGCAGTTTACCCGAGGAAGTTGCCTCAATAATGTTCTATTTATTATCCTATCCGCTATCTCAATGTTTACGCGACACCAATTCTCTTAGGAAATGACGCACTTTACAAATATTTAAATATTGGAGAAGAAGTAAATAATAATAATAATATGAACGGAGCTCTGATAGAAAAATTAACCTGCCAATCAATCAGCTCTTGGCCTAGGCTGTACACTAGTCAGACAAACGAAAATGGGACATTGACCTCATCATGAACCCAATTTCAGGAGGAAAACAGGGCTAGCAAAGCTGATGGTTGATAATCATGTCTAACTATCCACAAGAAGACATTCCGCAGTTCACAGTCAGATCCCATAGCTATACGAATGTAATGAGCAATATTTGAAATCAAGTCTTTCGGCTAATCAGGCCTCCAGAGACCAAAGCGTTATAAGATAGATAGAGTATATTTTTTAAAACTTAAAGAAAGTGACTAAATAACGGGATGCTTCTTTCTAAAATACCGAAACATTTTTGAGTTCCGTAATAAAACTGTTAAATTCGAGGGTGGTATTATTCACATGCTACCTATTTTGATCTTTGGTAATCACACTCACCACAGAAAGACAGCTAAAGAAAGCCGTATACTTTCTTCTGAATGCTTTGCTCGGGCTGATGCTACAGGGTAGACTTTTTTAAGGTCAAAATCGTTCCTAGACCTTTAGGAACTTATTATAATTCTGTAACTACATCTGCGTATACGTCTTACAGTTCCGAACAATGTTTTAATCAACATACAACTTAGCACTGCCCTGCAAATTGCAAAAAACGTAAGAAAATTTGAATTTCGCGGGCTATCTGCTAAAGTCGCCCACAACACCAACGTAAGTCGTAAACGTATACTGCAGCCCTGCAGGTAAATGGATGCCATAACTTCAGAAGGTGTTCATACATCACTGCAGCACATAAACGTCACATGTAATGTTATCCACGTGGCTGTATCTGCGACGTCGCGCGTCCTTCAACTACGAGCTTCCCAAGTTTGTTTGTGCTGTGGAGGGCAATAAGTCATTTATACTGCTGCACATAAATTCACACATAACACGCCTACACTTCTCCAAAGGGTTTAGTAAACTGTAAGCCCTCATGCCTGGCACTAGTTCAAATTCATGAATTTGCTAACCTGGGACCAGGGCCAGGACAGGATTGAAAAGAAAGAGAGCGCACAAATCCATATGAGGTCATAATGCAATTCTATCAGCTCAGCCTCTCCAAAACGAAATGGCGTCAGACCTAAATAAAGACTAACTAGTCTTCTATAAGCAGCATCTTGACTTTTTGTGGCTAAATTAAAGAAAAAAATAGAACAAAATTAAAAGACCGAAACTTGAACTAGATCCACAGGACCGGACCTTTCTCAATATTTAATAAGATATTGGTTTGAGTTTCTCAGAACAAGACAAAGTATTATATCATCTGTGGTACAAGGAAACACAAAACCTAGACAACCTCAGGCTTAGCTTTTGTAACACCATTTATACTTACTAATCTTGTGGAACGCAAAAATAAGAATGGCGTCATAGACCGTCAGGTAGACCGATATAGGAGAAAGAAAGACGACTTAATATTGTATGTTTCCTTTCTATTTACCACAACGCCTAGAAAACTTTACGTTATCCGCCTAAACACACACGTGCCGACTATGAATACCACCCCATATTGATCCCGAGGGTGTCATAAGTTGCTTCTCACGTTACGTACGGACTGCGAGCCTCCAGTCTTTTGTCATAATCATCTCGGTTGCTTCTAGCCAAAGATTGGTCTAGTTTTAGAGTAACTTTTCAAAATGGGAAGTTATGGGGAATATTCCAAGGCGACATTGAGACATTTGATTACATTTTTCACACGTCTTCCGAGCTTAACATCTTCTCTTGATTCTAACCAAGTTATGTTCTAGGAATTGTTCAAATAGCTTCTGCGGTTATTTTTTGAGTTGCGAATTGCTTGAATCATCACTAGGTCGGAAACCGAATGTAGGAACTTATATTATTGTGGAAGAGTCAAGTGGATTGCGCGAGCGATCCTATTTGGCCGGATGCAGCTGCTGTACTTACTGATAACAAGAAACAATAGACTAGTTACCGATTCATCTTCCAATTCTTCAAACACATAACGTCACGCCTAGGCTTGTTATCTCCGAAGAGTTAGTCACAGATGTGTGTGTAGGTAAGGTACACCCACATTTCGCTAATTATGGTAAGTATTGCAATCCAATGGTTCCAATCCTCAATAACTCATCAAAATAAAAAAGTATTTTTCTTCCAGCCTGCATTTGTTTGGAAGAAATATTGTGTCTTTACCAGAAAATTGCTCAATAACTGTCGAATTAAGTGCATAAAGTGAATCAGCGTGTCGGAAGTGCTAACCGCACGAGATAGTGTCTAATTAGCGGTGTTCGCGTTCAGGTGCTAACTGATGGAGCTGTTACGGTGTGTCGTGCCTGAAACTAATTTAACTCTATTTAGCTCATTTTTTGTCTAATTGGCCAATTAGTTAGTGAAAAATACAAAATACAAAATACAAAATACAAAAATATTTATTACTTCTCAATCATTGTGTCATACATAAACTGAGGCAGCCCCAGTAAGTTACAATAGTACTTGTGTTGGAGCTGTCTCGCTCTTCCCGTAAGTGGTATCCTAACAATGTAAATGAAGTTAAAGAACAGTGAAGATATTACGTTTTCATTATAGTTGGCAGGATTAACACCTTTATCTACTATTTTAATTAAGTTTTGTTAACTTAGCACATAAGTAAAAAAAATTGGCACAATAACATCTGATTGGGTCATTCCCTGCTATAAAATAAAAGCTACGCCAATATTTATTTTAACTGCAAATGTTTTAGAGTGCAAGTTAAACATCCGTGTGTTCCAAATACTAGTACAGTTAGCACCAGCGATGTCCTATATGCGCTAACAATAAAACTAGGTCAGACATAGCTTTAGACTAGGCATGAATTGATTTATGAATGCAGGGGAACAATTAAATTTCGCTTCATTCAGACTGCACGCGGCGAAAAGTTCCAATTTGTGCATAAGGAACTCGTAGAACGGAAAAGATGAATAGACTTAAGCGTGAAGATAGAAGTGAAATCGAAAGTAGATCATATCAATTGGTTTAATGTAGATCACGCAACACCCAAAATAAAGCGCTATTATTGATCCATTCATTTATTTCGTCTTTTATTAATTCCGCGCCCAAACGCCGTAGTAAGATCTATAATACTCAGTAACTGTGTGCGGTTGCCACCTGGCCAATATTTGGCACTAGGCTGGACGCGGCCGCCCCACTGACTTGCCCTACATCCGCTTTAAATAGTGCGTACGCGCATCTACCATGCCGCTATTGGCACATGTCGGTTTTGCTCAAAAGTTACATAGAATGTTATTGAAACTTGAGATGCATATTTAAATAATCAATGTTCCGACAAAATCAGCCCCACGAAATTACGAATTAATTTTGCGAAAAGAAAAATTTCTTCATGCTTTTCCAGGCCAGGTGTACCCGAAAAATTCCCGGTTTTCCTCGAATCAAAATTCAAATGTCAAGTGTACCCTACTCAAAGCTTAAGCATTAACTTTTTTGCGTCGAACATCAAGAGTTATTTAAAAATACAACAGATTCAACTCTGTACCGGGAAAAATATTTGTGAAAAGCTATTTAAAGAACATTATAAAGGAACGCGGACTATATTTACCAGAAATTTCTCCGGATGTCCAAAATTAACAATCAAGTTCACTAACACTACGCGCCTTTCGTTTCCAGGGATGTGTTTTGATGATGTGAAAACGAATGATTTTGATATGTAGCTAGCAAAGATACACTCATTAGTTATACACACGAGCTGATGCAAATACTTTTGAGCTTTTCAATTTTGAACCTGTGTTAGGTTCTGTGGTGAACTCAAACACTGCTTCTTTCGTAATCTTCACCGTTTACCTTCACGATAGTATTGTATTCACAAATACTTAACTTCAAACCAACCAAAACTTCCCAATTCCATTATCATCTACAAAAACAATAGACCAGCGTTTATTGTGGGCTCGTTCCCCAGTGGGTGCGGTTCGATTCTCGTTGGATCCCCGCCAGTTCCCGTGTTTTTCTCGACGGGATTTAACTCAGTGTCCGCGACTCCCGAGTTGCCGGTCTCTGAACTCAGCCTGTGCATTCGCCAGGAATTAAAAGTTCTGCATTTAGATTCGTCACGTGTTTCTTTGCGTAATAAGTGATCAGGTTCATTGGTCTTGAGTTCTCGAGGCTTCCGGTATGTGGGTTTTGGATTTTAGAAGTCTGATATCTGTGAAGGACGTCGGAAAGAGATTTCATCGGGGAGGGTTTCCCGATAGCCACTGCTGTTTTTCACAATGTTTTGACGTATTTAAAGGTACTATAAAGTGGTGCATAGTACCTTTAAATACGTCAAAACATTGTCCTTCACAGAAATCAGACTTTGTATTCAGTTGCTTGTTGTTCTTACGAGGTCTTTGCCAGAGTTTGCGCCACAATCTCCATCAATAGTTCGCGTCTTCTTCGTCAATCACTTGGAGATACTCCAGATCTGTTACGTTTAGCGATTGTGTTTATATTCCGATTATTCGCAATAATTTATGAGTCCTTCACACGTGCTTTGCGTGAGGTGTGCGATTTTTAGCTTCTATATTTACGAAACTACGTTGTGTTTCCTGGATACTGTTTTTTTACGCATTGGGCAGATCTTATAAATAATGAAGTTTTTGCAGATATCATTTTCCTTATAATTTTTTGCATTCATCTTTTCTGTTGGTAAAACGAGTTGATCAGGTTTATATAATATTTATCTGCCTAAAAAGGAAGTACTGGATTGTTTTTTGCTAAATCAATATCTGCTGAACCTGACCAAATAAAACGAAAGGTCGCAGATAACCTCAGGGTCTCCAAAACCGGATTTTGCATGAAGAGATTAAACCTCGATAAGGAATTGTGGCTATTCTTATACCTTGCGAAATGCCTTGAGGGAGGATCCTGATTATTAAAATATTAAAGAAATTGGCAGAATTTCTTCGTTCAATGGAATTACAATACGGGTTTATATAAAATTGTGTTGAAGGCCGCGCTGTCGTGTCGCGCGTGTATTTTTAGCTCGTCTTGTTAACCGCTCTGTTACATGAGAGTTGTTCACAAACCTAGTGGTTACCCTAAAGCACCGAAAGCTCTAAAGCAATTTACGTCGAATTCGTTAAGTACTAAAATTTTAAATGATTCATGTGTCTTTGGAACGCTATGCTTTAGATTAGAAGGAAGCGTTTAGAACTAACGTGTTTATAAACTTTTTTTTGTAGTTTTAGAGTACCATAAAACTAACGGTTGACTAAATTATCAAAATTACTATAGTGCAATAAGTTGCAGAGTTTCCCACACTTATAAAAAAAATTGCAGCAAATCCGTTTTGAAGACCGATATTTCCTAAATAATATGCTTGTTAAACAATAAGTCATACTTAAACATAATTTGCCATATGCAGCCAGCTATGTACCACTGTAGCACGCATTCGGTACAATTTAGCAAGAACAACAAAATTGCTTGTTTATTTTTTACCACGAAGTTGAGTAAACTCACGTTTACTATCAACCGTCATGTTATGTCTGCCTGTATCTGAATATAAATAAAGTCACGTGTCGCAGTTACAGCATCCCAAGCCAGTAACAATAGATCAGAGATAATTTGTATCTTATCTCCGCAGATGTGAAATTATGCCAAATCTTTGATGTCTCTTCGAGCTAGCAGATTCATTTCATATCTTTGAGCTTTGATTTACTAGAGAGCGGTGGCTGTTTGTTTGAAAAAGCTTTTAAATCGATTTTGAATATTTGGTCTATGAGTGATATTTTCTAGTTACTCGAGAATTTTCTTGGCAGACGAATTTTTAAATCTTACGAAAAAAGTTATGAGAAAGGCATTAAACTCTAGTCTTAGAGCATGGTTCAATGTCTTTGCCTCCTGATTTGTCGATGGCCCAAATCTCTGAGTCTTATGAAATCATTTGCGTTTCGTCATTAGTAGATACAGCATTACTCACTAGTGGACAAAGGTCTTTATAGCAAGAGGAAACGTCGCGTCGCCTTGGCAATGACATAGGCTCGCACGATCTTGTGAAAGTCGACGTTAATTTACAGCTTTTTTTACAGGAAGTTAATTTATATCACGATCTTTACAGATGAGAACTTTTCAATACGCAACTCGTTCGAGAACTTATTTAATGCGGTCTGCAAAATTCAAGTCCGCTGCGTTTTTTAAATCATTACTGAGTTCCAAGTAATTCCAACATTTTCCAAAAATATATTCCAAGTATTACCCAATAATTGGGAACATCTGGAAAAATTTCTTCGACGGACAAAAATATTTCAATCTTCAAAGTACGTAACTTCGTTTCCTCTGTTTCTTGTAATGGATCCTCCGAAAAGTGATTGGTAATATCAGAACGTTATTTTCTACAAAACATGTACAAAATTGGATCTGCCCAATTATTTGAGGGGCGGTTTTTTTGTTGTTTTTTTTTTCACTTTTACTCATTGACAGAATATGCGATTAAACTGGCCTGTTCTGATCCTGCTGCAACGCGTCTTTGTTTGGTGTATCTTAGTACCAGTACTCCCTTATAATAAGGATGTTGTCCTCATGTAATTACGCGTCAGTCTCTTTGTGCCGATTCCTTTGTGCGAGCACGTGTCCCTGAGCTTTTTGTTCTAAACAGCTTAACAACGGACTTTTCGCGTATCTTGATGAAATGATAACATCAATGGAAACACATTGCTTTTCTGACGTCACTGGGCTCGTCTAGTGGATTGACGTCATTAGCGGGGTTTTTTTCCGTAAAGTTATTGATATATGGTGTTCCATTTATAATATTTATTTCTATTACGCCTGTGATAGTGTTTTGACTATGATGTACACTAGTGAAGATCAAAATCTAATTTAAATAGGTTATTGAACTGATTGACTGGAGCTGGCGGGTTTTAATTTTTTTTTATTCGCCTTATTATATAGCATATTATGGGTTACAGCCACATAGCATTCTTCAAACACATGTGATAATGCTGCAAAAAAGTCTAAAATATCAGTAATATTCTAGGATACGTCTTACAATACCCAAAGATATAGCCTTTCCCGGTAAAGTTAAATAATCTTGTGGTCAATAGAATGCCACACGCAAGAAATCTAGCAGCTCTCAGCACGTCCCAATAAAATATCGATTGCTGTATGCAATACAAGACGTGATTTAAACTGAGTTTGAACAAATGTCACGTCTTGTGATCGATGTGATCTGCCACAATAACGAGCAAGTTATCGCAGGTCGTTAACTCAAATCAGTGATGGTTCTGATTCAGATACGGTGTTATTGGTTTTTGGAAAACAGTAGTGATAAACGTGCCTTTGGAACACTTTGTCATTTAATTTAAGTAGGCAAGTAAAAGCCACTTTTGAATGTCAAACTTCGCATTTGCCTATTTGTAAAGACAGTTTCATGTTATGGCGAAGAATGGGCAAGAAAGCATATAGTTAATGTATCCAATTACTTTAACATCTTCAACAGCTACCTGTTCATATAGCTATGAGCAGATTCCACAAGTAATTTAATAAACGCGTATTAAACTAGAGATTGATGTTGCAGTCACGTCAGACGCTAGTGTTACGAACTAGCTTTATTAATATTTAGGGAGTTTATCTAACAACTTGGTTGTACCTACTGTGAAGAGTGTGATGTGTGGTGTGAGGTGTAAACTGTTGTCGTCGTGTTTGCATCAAGATCCTATACCGCTGAAGGCTGAACCTCACAAACACTTTTGACGGCACGGTTAGCCTTGGCTGCTACGCCGCGTGTTGCGGGTTCTAGGACCAGGTTGTTTGTATGACCTGCCCTGGTGTGAATATTCGTTCCCAGCATTGAACCAATATGTGTATGAGCTACAGCCTGCAGACCCAGAAAAACTATCTAAATTATGTATCTTCGAAGTATTTATGTTCGGTGATAGAATGCTATCTTTCTGTTTAGATTGCTGACCTAGCTACGAATCTCATCTACCAAATAAGTATTGTCGATTGTGCCACTGCAGAGCAAACGGCATCTTCCTCTTTCCACTTACTATATCTATTGCTCTGTGTAGCTAATCTTTAAGAAGTCTTTGGTTCTTCTCGCCATCTTTTCCTCTTTCATGTCGCTTTGGCGCTCCATCTTACTGCAAGTTTTCTCTTATTTCACGATCTTTATGGAAAACTACTGCCGGCTTAAAAGTTGCATTTCAGTAACTCGTCTCATATCAATCTGTTAATAGAGAGAGACACATCACTTACCCAGTTACACCATGTTTTGGTAAAAAGCCAAATTGCAATTTATTACTTGACGCAAACGCCGTCGGTTTCTCCGCGATTTATATAAAAACGTCTCTAACAGTAATTATTATCTACTCTTTGGTTGATTTATATGTTCAGTTGCCAGACTCTGCCATCATTATTTTAGACTGAAAAGTTAAGATTAAGATGATGTTAATCTTTTTTTAAATAATATTATTTTGCAGTGTGAAGGTCAGGAATCAGGAGAACTAGGTCGTAAGTATTCTGGAGTACGATGTTGCGTAATTTGTGAGGGATATCGGAGTTTAAAAATATTTTTTTGATGACAGGTTTATTGTCCTTTTTTTTTTGGTTACCAGCACATATGACATTGACCCAACGGTTGATGAAAATGTCGTAAGAGACATCATAGATAAGCCAAGAGGGATTATATCAGATATAAACCAGTAAATGCTTGCTAAACACTGTTAAGACCGGCCGGGGCGAATTGTAGTTAACATAACATCATGCCTGTAAATGAAGTGTTTGGCGACGAAAAGGAGACTACCACATTTGCTAACTTTATTGGTGTTTCTGTTTTGAGTTCCACCACACGACAATGACGACAATGAAGTAGTAAAGACAGGGATGATATAATAATGTTACGTGTTTAATAATAGTATTTATAAGTTAGAATATGTATTAGTTTATTGTTTTTGTTGTTTTGTTATTTGTGTATTTTATCTATGGGCCTTAGTTGCCTGATAATAAAATGATATTATTATAATGTTTGTGAAATGAAATTGAAGATATGATTGGCAACGGGTTATAATATCATTAATATCGTGTTCTACTGCCAGAACTGTCTCGTTTAATGGCAGTTCCGTATCACATTCTAGTACAATATTATTTTAATTTTATATGTAGAGCGTTATTATCAAAACATTTAAATCACATCTTCAATGTGTTCAGATGTTTATTCCCTACAATCCCTACGATAGTTAGGGCAAAATTAATATATTTTGGCTCATATTAAAGGTGGAGTGACTGGAATTACCCGATAGAGCAGACCGTTCCACTGACTGTTTTGGAAACAAATAATATAGTGCTCCTGTCCGTTTTCATCGTCGGGCATGGTAGCCAGTCTCAGCAGAGACTAGCCATCGACGCAGGATATCTTCTGCCTATACATGTTGGTGCACTCTCATATTCCGATGGGACGGCAATCCAACACCAGTCGGGACTTTTACTACTCGGAGAAAATTGGCGTACGTAGTTCCCATGATGAAATTCTTAAAAACTATCCGTACGAAAAGAATCAGAAGATGCGGTGAGAACCTTAATGCTGGAATCGCGTAGAGTCAATAACCATAAAGAGCCTGCGTGGGCTCTCGTAATGACCTCAAATTGCTGCGGACCTCTGAATCATATACGACTGGCCGATCACAATACGACGAGTGTTTGTCTCTGGATACTTTGAGTTTATGTGGTAAGATTGGAATTAACATGATTGTTATGTGGGATGGGAACTAACCTACGTTTAAATAGGAGATTTGGATTCGACGATGAAGACGAAATTGGGTCATACCTTGTTGTTGAATAACATGTTTTTCTTTAAAATTCAATACTACACTTTACGATGGAACTAATTCCAGAGACCTTTCACGTCTCTACCCTTTAGAAATACTAAAAGTCCTGAACCTACTGAAAGTAGTCCAAAGTCCGTATAAATTCAATAAGCATTTCCAAGTTGTTATTCCGTCGTCACAAGTTACATCAACCCTGCAGAACCGTTAAACTATAAATACAAACAAATCGACCAAACTTGAAACTTAACCCACGTAGACACGCATATGCAAATATCGGCCTTATTTCAAGTAATCAGGCGCATGTACGCCGTACGGCGCATGCAAACGATTTCAGCTATAAATAATGTAATAATTAATAGAAAACAATCCTACATCCTTCGGTTTGATATAATTTGGATTAAAATCACGTAACGTGTTTAAAACAAACAGACCGAGTGGAGTATGCAAACTTTGCTTGCGCGAGTTAGAGCTTTCGTGTTACGTCTTGTTTGTAATAGCACCATCTGTTGACATAGCATTAGAACTCCTTGTTTTTGATTACATTTCGAAAAGTTTTACACGTCTATTTGAGTAGTATTTGTCCTATAAGATCCTTGATCCTTTATTCTTATTGGACAACAACAATAAACAATGTTAAATACAAATTCTTACAACCACTAATTATCTTTTACTAAAGAAGTAAATCGGATCCTCGCAAAACTCACAAAGGGCTTTGTTTGATAAAAAGCCTAAACATGGCAGCCATACAACGCTTCACAAATAGGCTTAACAGATCAAATATGGGGGTGTTACGCAAGCCCACGTATTTTTCATACATGACCTTGACACTCGTAATCTCTAGCGACCTCGACCTTCGAATTGGCTAGGACTGTTCGACTTCGAATCTTGCTCTAAAATTGATTTACGTCGTAGTAAAAATGTTACGGATTTACTCGTCTATGTTTAGTGATAAAACCAATAATGTGGGGTAGTTTGAAGAAATAATGTAAGTAAACAATAAATAAGTAGAAAGTTTATGGTTATTTTTTATTACCAGTCTTTAGTTTTCTCCCTTACAGGCGGGACTGCGTTTAGTTGCGTAAGTCAATTAACTTCGTATCATACGCAAATGCCAAGCTACTGTTATCTAATATTCTTGGCTGAATCCACCTGTTTGGGAAACAAATCAATTCCTGATCTGATCATATCGATTCTCTCGATAACTTGATTTGCCTTTTAGAACAGAAAATAACAACTTGATTTAAAATAAACACTTGACGCGTCAAAAGGGCCACATAGATCCTTGAATTCTTGCCAGACTTAACTTCGAACAGAAGAATTCTGCTGTTATTTTTTTTGTTTTTCTTCGTACGTGTCACTTTACCGGCTAAAATAAAGCGCACTCGGCCTTGTGTATTGGGGCTAACTCGCTATTTTTACTGCAACGCATTGTTCTCAGCACCCGCCATGTTCGCAGCACAAAATGGCCGGATGCATGCTGTGAACTGTATAAATATAGGCTTTATTTTGTCGTTAGTTGATGAAAGAGGAAAATACATCATTATTAATCTCACTATGTAAGATCTATTTGGGGGTCTACCTACAACAGTATTTGAATCACTACGTAATGCATGCAATATAGGAACGCCAGTGAAAATTGGCACAGTTAAATCGCCTAGCAGGTCGTTGACACACGTCTAACAACGGATGAAGCAGCCTTAAAGATTGACTTTCAATGGTATGGCAGAAGAAAGGGAAGGGTTATACCCAGCAGTGGGCGATTCCAGACTAAAATTATGCGAGAATCATTTTGTGGACCATGATTAATGTTGTCAGAGACTCATTTGACATAATAGAGGTGATCTGCACAGTGAACACCCACTCCTTACCTGATGACAGATTACACTAGTTGCTCTCAAGATAAAGCAGCTGCATTGCGTAGTTTTTCTCATGAAATTTCCGTCTCTTGTCATTTGTCAACGCTTGCAATTTACAAGTGTCTGGGATTTAACTATATTTTTATTACACTAGAATCCAGATTCTAGATGTTAAGTGGTTTATTCTAGGGTATTTGGGAGTTGGTGATTATAATCTATGAGACTAATCTATACTGGCATTTGGTCTCATTTCAGGCGAATTTTAAAAACGTATAACAATTTGAATTTGTCTCGGTCTCCCGTGTATTATCTGATCATTAATTGGATCCGTCAATGGGGAATCTTTTGTTGAGCGATTTTATTCCCTTAAATCCCAAAATTACATGTTCAATAGATTAGTAGTTCATCTGAATCTGAGAAATTTAAGATTGTCTAAATAAATTATTCTATAATACTTGTTTAAAGCAGAAAGCGCCAGAGCTGTAAAAGTTTACGAGATATTTCTTAGATGTTGAACCTCTGACGTATAAACAAAGTAATAAATGAAAAGAGAATTAAGTTACGTGTGGGACGAATATGTTCAAGCTTACTTTTATGCCTATATTGCTTTTTGTTACTTTTATGGAAGAAACAACACATAATTTCCCAAATATGTTTATACAAGAACAGTTTTCAGAGCATTTCAAACACTCATTTCTGTATGATGCTGCTGTTGTCATCATTTTGATCAACATTTATGGGATTTTACGGCGGTGGATATTTGCGATTATCCAAGATAGAAGACAGCTTTTTACCTTTCTATTAAAGTCGATATCACGGCTCTCCCTTTTTAAATCGTTGAATGTGATGATGTCATAAAACCGTACAGTTTGGCCAGCTCGTATATCGACTTCCCAGTCCCACCTATCGTTCCCCATGCTACTCACACAGAGAGGAAATAAAGAATTATATCAGGGAGACATACAATCGGCTTTTGCCGGTGTATGTATTGTAGCAAACTAATCATCAGCTATACTAAGACACAAGAACACAAGAGATACTAAGACATGAATCTTTGATAGATTGAGTGATTGATTAAATATTATATTTGTAACATTGCATGGCGATATTGTAGAGTTCATCATTGCAATGTGATAGTTTCCGAATCGTGGTAGTTTGTCCAGAGCTCGTTGAGAAGTTTTGGCAACAATTCTCCGCAGTAGCGTACTGAAGTAGATACACAGAGTTACTGTCATTAATCTATTCAGAAGCCTGCCACTTTCAGGTGGAACTTCATTTAATTCCTGAAGGATAGGTTGATTAAGTTTTATAGTTATATCGGCCTGTATCATCAAGGCAATTATTTACATTGTTTTTTGGCAGTGAGATTAAAATTAGCGTGCTTTGACAACAGAAACACGTAAAATCAGATCTTTCTCCCTACTAGTGACACTGTAGCTAAAGACAATTTGCTTGTTTTATCTTTTGATGATTACGAACTCACCAAGGTTTTATTTTCTCCAGTCATTTCCACTTATTTAGCTTTTGCACGCAACGTAGAAAAGACAAACCGCAGGAATCCTGATTACGCACGACGAAGCCCCGCAAGTGGCTAATGAGCTTAAAAACTAAAACCAGACAACGATAATATGCCTTATTACACGTACTTTACTCTATACCGTAAAAAAATAAGAGTTATGAGAGGGAGAGGTAGAGCTGAATGGCGTGAGGAATGATTTGGAATAAAAACTAGTAAATAATACTACTATACGCAAAATACGCGCTTTGACGTGGAGTTGCGGACACCAGCCCGTTGTACAATCCAAATTATACTACAATATCACTGACAGGGGAAGATGGAAGAAGAAAAAAACTACTCCAAGTCACACGGGACAAGGGCAGGAAAATAATGAGAGGATGATCGGTAAAAATGAAATAGAGTCAGAAATAGAAAAAATGATAACTTTCTCTTCAGAAATAATTTCTAGAAAATTTGCGAGGATTTTGGCAATTCTTTTGCGATGTCCGTTAGTTTTCATTGGATTTTACTGAGAGTCATTAATCTCAACTGATCTCAACACTTCTCATTTGTTTTTCAATGTGTCACTGATTTTATTGTCATTGAGTTCTTTGTTGTATGGGACAGTGACATGTACAACAAGGAATTAATGTGGATGTTTGTTTCAAGGAATTGGCAAACGGTTTGGATTTGTGGGGGATTTGGCTCCTTTGTTTGCATACTGACTTAAAACTGATAATGTTTAACTTCAAGTTTCTGCATTTTGGATTTGAATTGCATATAATTTTGGCTCTTGTTTTCCACAGATATTTATCTCTCATATGCTCCACAATGAATATCAGACCAAAGAGTTGCAATTTCCCAGAAACTATTTTACTCTTTAACTAATTTAACTGGAAAATGCGTTCCAATTTCCCAAAATGCTTTGATTCACCAGAGGTTTTCGGATCAAGTGTTTGGCTTCATATTGTTTTGAAGCTACTAGACTAAGATGCCATTTTACGAGTGCACCGACTCTCGTAAAGTCTCCTGTTTCGAGATTGGATGCTGCCGAATACCAGACAGATCCACAGATCCCTCTTTGTTTATTCATAAGCCGGTATTGACTCTCGGAATATGAGTGTTTTTTCATAATATTTCCTTTTGTTTACTTGATACAGATATTCTGCTATCTATACCTGCTTTTGCAGGTTTTAAAGCATTTTCTTTTGGTTGTTTATTCAAGGAACATATTACTAACAACAGCTGTTCAATCTTGAGCTCAACGTATGATTTTTTTTTAAATAAGTCGGTCAAGGTATAATCATTTTCAGTATGTTGACCCTTCTACAGGTGTTTCACGACATTGGGTTCACAAAAATAGTTTTCCTGGTTGATGACCAGGTTTTGGTTATAAAATTGCCGTGAGATCGTAAAAAAATATTTTTTCATTCATAAATCGGTGAGTAACTAACTGATGAAGACTTTTATGTAAGTTTATAAAATAGTAACGTGGAAATTTCTTATCTTCGCACAAATATTATGGTAGCCGGGAATTTTCCTTACATTTCCATAAATAAACAACTAAGAAATCTTTGAAAATATACCTCGAAGTTACCAGAAATCTATTCAAAAGCATAAACTTTCCTCGTTTCCTTTTATTCCAAGATTAATTCAGTATTCGGACGGCTTGAACAAAACAAAAATATACCTCAACACTTTGAACAACTTCCACAAGTTTCCATGTAAAGGTGTCCGTAATTAATGATTCCGTTAATTCATTTGTTTTGCTTAGAATCAATCGTCGGTCATGTTCGGTAGGCAGTGACCTTGTGACGGCGTAGTTATTTTAACACGACGCCAATTTTTACGCTGATAATATTATAGATACGCAGAAGAGTAATTTTTCGTTTCTTGAATTTATTAGATACTATTTTTGATGCTGTCGATATGAAAAGTTGAACGTCAGTATTTCATTGACGTGGGTGCTTTACTGCAATAGTAGTCGTACAAGTTGGTAACTAGTGTACAAGTAGTGGGTTGCTATGCCAACAAATAGTCTACTGCTCTAACAAACGTCATAATAACAGAGGTCTTAAAATAGCAGTCACTAAGACTTCCCGTGTTGTGACTTGAGAGACCAATTGAATGGATTTTATGATTCGGGTCAAATGTTCAATTGTACAATGTGCGCATGAATATGAAGCTGCTTTTAAAAATCATGGTTTTTGTCTGCATCATGACCCGCATTCAAATGAATCCATAAAAACTAAATGTTTGAACATCAAATCTACATGTTTCGCAGAACTTAAATATTCTCAATTGATTTATAGGTCTATAATGTTTATATTATCTGCATGTTCTGTAATTTTGCCACGTTTTCGACTGTTTTTATTTAAATTCAACTCGATGTCTGGCCGAAGTTTTATTTCAATATTTTTTTCGTCGCTGATCTCAGTCAGTTTGACGTGGTGTATTAGTCAGTTTTCTTAATGAGAAATGTTTTTGATCCAATCGCAGCGTTATATCTAATGTGGTAAAGCTTGTTCGTTACCACAGTAATCGTTTGTTGAGCTTCTGCCAACTTTTTTTTTGCAGGAAAATCACAAAAATTAAGTTCTTCTCAGTTTCTTAGGCTTCAGTTAGTCTGTTCAACTGCGAAAAATAAATTTAATTCAAAGAAACTCCAGACGATTATCTTAACACGTAAAAGCAGTTAGAAACAATTTATATCGTGCATGCTTGCAATGTTATTCAAATGTGTTGCTGTTATGATGATAATTTTGTCGCTTGTAATTTTGTTTCGAAAGTGATTTAGTTGGAGAAAACATTAAAATTCTTAAAGTTATCGTAACAAAACAACTATCTCGAAAGATATGATAAAATCATGTTTTTCAGTAACCCACACAGAATTCGCATACTATTTGTTACTTTTGGAAGGCACAAACTCAACTTGAGCGTCCCGGAAATTACAATCCTTTGTTTCTCCACTTGTAACACATTTTACCCGAGTTGTTCCATTCCAAACGCTTTGCAATGCAAATGTGAATTTAGTCGAATGTTACATTTGATTTGTTCGCATGACACCCGCACCCCGCTGGTACAAGGACACTTCGTGCCGAATAAACGGCGTCTTCTAATGTTATTGTGTGTGTTATTGCTCTGTTTATCGTATGAGGGAGAAGAAAAATAACGAACTCTTTTATGATTTGAGTAATTCGCTTGGTTTTGTTGTTAATGCGGAAATAAAAGGCCGTTTTATTTCATGCAATATACCTATAACTTTTACGTTTGCTTACACATAATTATGGTTAGACAGAAGAGGTCTTAAATTTTTTTGTTTTAATAGAAGTCGATTTTAGTATTTTTGGCACATCCTCAGAAGGCCTGCCGAAATCTAATTTCAGGAATGTGCCTCGCAATTTCCATATTTGATGTCAAGCTAAAGAATTCAGCATGAACTTCATGTTGTCCACAGCTATAAGCTCATAAGGCAATTCAGATTAGTTGGCAAAGGCATAGTTCCACTCAGTAACCGGTCATGGTCTCAGGAAAAGCAGGTCACCCTCCGTGCTGGTTACCGCCGACGCCGAGTCAATGACGTCAATTCTGTCCTTCCTTCTAAAAGCCCTCTGAGTATTTGTACTATTACAAAAGGAATCTTGTTGGTAAGCCATAAGAATCGTAAAATGTTATGATTACTTATTCAAGCTGCGCAAGTGCCAAGTAATGTTCGGTTTTTCTAACAGGAATATGGTCGTCCACGTTTGATGAAAATAGGCTCGCCCCCAATTACCCATCTTCAAACAAAATTAGCGAAATGTGTAGGTACACCCATGCCTAACCCGTCACTTAGGGATTCCAGGCCAGGCGTGATGTTTGTTATGTTCTTTTATCGATAATCCATCACTCCGTCATAAAAAGTAATGACTATTAAATCGAAGCTGTGAATTTTAATTGTTTAAAATTCCTGCCACATTTAGCATCGTCGTAATCGCCGCCTGAATATCTGTCTTTGATGTTATAGTTGAATGTTAGAATACTAAACAGGTACTGGTTTCCCTAACGACGGTTAAGACAAGTTTAGGTCGTTTTCTTGCCTTTATATGACAAGTTTTGATACAACGGCTTGCTTGATATTTTGCAGTTGTGTTTCTTCAGTCATGTGAAGAGTCGTCGACCGACCCGCACTGAGTCCACATGGTGGATTACAGCAAACTCTCACATAGAGAATGAGTATGTCGCAGCCGGCTGATGGCTTCACTAGTGACTTTCATGGGTTCTTCGTGACTCTATTTATATACTAAAGTCTGGATAAGATACCACCGTGTTCCTACATTGTGTAAGGTGAAACCAACCATTGGTGCATTGGCCCTGGCTTGAAGGATTTAGAATTCATTGGAAGAGGCCTTCGGCCAGAAGTGCGGTGACATGACACAGGCTAATAGTAACAATGTTTAGTGACTCTGCAGGCCTTTTAATCTTCTTATCTGAAATGAATCCTCTATGGTCGACCATTACAGAGATTTATTATTTTTATTCATCTAAATTATTACCACTTTCAATAATTTTCTTTTTCTTGGAAACAAGCAAAAGTGTGTCTGTGTATTTCAACCAACATTTACTTATATCATAAGTCCTCTTCACTGATTAATTCATAAAGTATCTATGTTCTATTTTCAGTTTTCCCATTCCTCAGAAACGGTTGTAGAAAATGTTGGTAGGTTATTGGCCTCCTTGACATTAATAAATATGGAGGTAACGCAAGGGAATTGTACGTCTCATTAGCTATTCAATCTAAATAGCTACCTTACTACTCTCATTATCATTGAGTTTAGGATTTAATTTGGAACCCTTTCATTTCATACAATACATCAGATCAGGCATCAGTTTATGATGTGTCGAGTATCTGCGTCAAAACTCAAGGGTTATTTTTCTCCTTCTACAAAATAGTTGAGGCAGCTCCACTTTTTTCATTCCTATGTTTCTGGATCAACGAAGTTAAACGATTGCTATTAAAATCCCCATTTCCCTCTCAACTCTTGTTCTGACATGCTTATTTAATTCTCCTAAATGTTGATTCAACAACTACAGATTTAACGACGTCTTAACTCATTCACCCTTCAAAGGACGACGACGTAGCAACAGGTCCAGCAGGATTACTAACAATAACAATAAATCATCCAATAACTTGCAATAATCACCCGCGAAGTTCCCAAGTGGCCGCAAATACCCCAAGGCCTGGTCACTGGCCGTGTGATGACAACGCTGGGGAGGACTAAATATAGCCGTGTGGCCTGCATGCAACTCTTTGTTCAGTCACGTGGCTTAGCTGACAATGCGGTGGCATTAGGTTTTACTGACTATCATTATTTGTTAGTCCATTAGTAAGGTTATGTTAGATGGACTGTGTGAAGGATGGTTTGCTTGGAAAGGAGGTGAATGCTGAAATAATGAGTAATAGACAAGTATAGACGAAGACGTTTTGTGCCGATTAGGACAGGAAAATAGTAACTTTTTCTTTGTAAGTAATTGACGAGATTGTGGTAAACGATATGTTACTGAGTTTGTTCCGCCATTTCTTGTCTCCAGCTGAAACGGAAAAAAAAATATTTTAAAAAAAAGAACGCGTCCTTTTTTTGAAAAAGTTATAATCCACAGGATGAGCACATGATATTATTGTAGGTGATCCAATAAATTTCAGTACTTAAACGTGCGTGCGTGTACGAACTACCTACATGTTTAAGTGTAGACTAACGAAGCGAAAAGGATTACGTACTAGTAAAATAGGTTAGTTTCCACCATCAATAAATTGCAAATCTATTTAGTCCGTCTGTAGAGTATTGGAAAATAATGGACACTTATTTTTTTGGTTTTGGTAAATTAATGAATTTTGACAAAGATAAAACTCATCATAACTCAGGAGTGGGGGTTCGTGACGTGAGAACGCACCTCAAATTATACCACGGCGCGTGACGTATTAACAATTTTGGTTTACGTAACAAAATAAAAAATACGGGTTATAGTACATTATGGTACAAGTGTGTAATGTTGGTGATTACCGCTGAGGCGCTATTGAGACCCGAGCCGTTAGGCGAGGGTCTTAAGAGAGCCGAGGACGGTAATCATCAACACACACGTGTATCATACGACGTTTTTCAACACACTTGAGAATAAAATAATACTAAAATAGATATTTGTCCTTGGAGTTTTCAGGTAGTAAACTTTCGATAACGTTAAAGGCTGCACATCTTATATCGGGCGGTATACAAAATACCTAAATCATTTTCTTCATAACTAGTACTTGTAGACATTTGAATTAATAAATAACTATAATTTCAACAGTGAAAACGAGTTGTGTTTTTTTTTTTCGCAATGGCGGGAATAATTAATCCGTTTTCCTATGCGCGCGCATCTAACAATGGCGATCGCCCATAGACTAAGAGAATGAGGTTTTTTTTTGGCTTTTAGCGTTTTATCCACGAACGAAATGGGGAATTCAAAGTTTTATTTAATACTTACAGAGAAAACAAAAGTTACATTTGAGTGAAAGTTTTATTTATTAGAAACTTATAAGTTGAAATTATCTATGTACGAAGTTGCATGAAATGAGCGAGCAATAGGTACATTAATTTATTTATTTTTACTATTTAACGCGATCTTTTTTGTATCGAAACTTTTTTAAGAACAAAGCAATTCAACCAATAAAATAAAAAAAAAACCCTATAACTCACTAGTGAATAATAGCAATGAAAAAGTCACAGTTTGATTACAGGTGTCATTATGTGCCTAATTGCGGTGAAATTAGAGCCACTTTATGAGCAAGTGTGTTGAAAAATATATTTTGATAATCTCACTGACGGACTTTTCAGCTAACAAGCCTATTGTAGCAATATGTCGATCTGTAGTTTCTAACTACCTCCATGGAAAAAATGGATTTATGTAGGTACGAATGTTTTGACTGCAAAGGCAGCAATTCTTCCTGCCTCAAAATTGACCTCGGAGCTCTACTCAACCCTAAAATTACTGTCATTTATCTGTCAAAATAACTGACTTTTGTCTTAATCCAAATCAGATTTTACCGAGTAGTCCATAATCTTTCAGCTTTGTAATAAGTTAGTGACAAATGGCTCCCAATCAATCGTCTTAAAACTTTCCCTCCTTAAAACTCTGTTTATGTCTATGAAGAGTCCAATTTATTTCTTTAGAGAAATAACGTTAAGTTAATATTAGATAGATGCTTCAAAGATGCTTCGAAGCGCCATGCTGTTCTCTTGTATTTATGATACTGGAGAACAGCATGGCGCTTCTGCTGAACGTTATGTAATCTGTGGTTATGGTCTAGGATCGATTCCCAAGGCGGGCTTAGAGTTATTGGGCTTTTTCAGACTTTCTGAGTAGCAGCTGGGTCTGCATTTGTGGCTATTTCATGGAAGTCCCTTCTCGATCATAACATTTTCGTACATCCCGGTTGCCTTTGAGTTTTGTGTAACTAGGCGGAAAATATATTGCTATTCTTAGCCTCTACGTCATGTATAATTAATCAGAAAACTATCATAAATGACAATGCTTCAAGTTTATTTATTTATGCTAAATTCATTGAAATGGTATGCCCAATAAACCGGCTTTATGTCAATGAACTCATAACGATATGTTTCCGACGCCCAAGTTTGTCTTTATTATGTACATTTTTCTCAGTTCTTTGTCTTAGAATCACTCTCAATTTGAAGATTTATAGCGGTTGAAAATTACTTCCCTCGCTTATGTAGTATCAATTTGTTACGTATGTAAATAAGTTACCAATTTAAATCACATTTTAACTATGCATACGAGTATAAGCCTTATCTAATTGAATTCCAAGTATATATTTATAAAAAAACTATTGCGATAAAAACAAGTAAAAATTCCCATTGCATTTTCTTTAGAGAACAATTTTGCGGTTTTTAGTTCCAATGTTGCAACTAGATGGCGTTGACGTCGAATTAGAAGTCGCTATGGTTTCGTTACATGCATTTATAGGCATCCGTGCCTTTGACTGTCTCAGCGTTAATAAATGTATTGCTATCGGGTTTACGCCCATAGTAATACATATTCATCATCATCTAAAATTTTTGTTGAAAGCTTATCCCACTTTATTTTGTGGTTGATAACTTTTATAATTCGTTGATAATCCCCTCTAACATACTTGGCTCATCATATTTTATTTTATTATTATCATTGATTGCTTAAATATTAATAATGACTGGCCCAACTACCTATTGTTCTTCCTTCAGATCCTCAATCATTTCCTACACCATAATATTACGCAGAAAAAGAAAATATCAGTCAGTCCTCAGTTCTAGATAATTATGTTCATAGTATCGAAATTCTCTGTTATCAGATAAAAGGAAAATTCTGATAACCTGATTCCATGACATCCTGTATCATTATTTAAAATGATAGGCAGAATCTATGCCCCATTTCTTTCCTTGACTCGGTATGGTAAACAGCGATAAGACGAAGAAAACTATAGTAAATAACTCGTGAAGTTGTGAGTTATTTTTTGCAACCGTGTCGAAGTATTTTATTTACTTTGTAGGTTTTCTATTATTTAAAGCTACTAATAATGTGGCTGAAGATTTAAAACTTCCTCTAAGATAAGTATCCCACTTGTACAGTAATTAACTATTTTTATTTAAAAAAATACTTAAATACACATGATGGAGGAGCCCATGACTAATTAATTACAGCCGCTCGGGTCAAACTTTAGGTTAAGCCATGCTTACCTAGGTTGGTCTGTGGATAGATGACCACCCGTTTCCTCCGTGCCTCGGAAAGCACGTTAAGCTGTCGGTCCCGGCTGTCATTTCTCCATCTTTGACAGTCGTTTTACTTATCTAGTAAGGGTGATGGGATCAATGGTTTCGCACATATAACTTATTTGCCTCCAATCGAATACCGTTTTTTAAGAGAACGCATGTTATCGTCAACAGATTCATTGTAAGACATTTATCTCTACCCTTTCCCTGGACTGAACAACGAATATCCTGATATTCGTTGAACAGTTTTCATCACAGCCTCTTCGATCTATGTTCAAGAGATGATGACTCCACTTAGCAATACGAACAGTTTGTTCTTTCATCTTGATGGCTGTCAAGAAAACAACTTTGATTTGTGTAAGACATAAGTTTTAAATCTCGACAACGTTTCATTTTATCCAAAGCACCTAGATAAATCCGCTTGACGTCAAATGGCGTGTCATTGACATACTCGTAGCTAACAAACAATATAAAAGTTAATACTAGCAAATAATAAATCACTGCCACCACACCCACTGCAACTGTTTAAAATAGAAGGTATAATTATTATTTGTTCTGGTCCACCAACGATATGTATTTTTCAATTATACATTGCATTATGCATACAGCTTCGTGTTAATAGCACAACCACCAGCCTTTTTCTAATCTTGCCACTCTTGCACATGAGCCATTCAATACGTCCTTGCAATAGGTGGCTAAAAAGAGATTTAATCACAAAATTATATCAAATTAATTTATACTAATATTATAAAGCGGAAGAGTTTGTTTGTGTGTTTGTTCGGTTGAACGCGCTAATCCCAGGAACAACTGGTTCAAATTGAAAAAAATATTTTTGTGTTGGATAGTCCATTTATCGAGGAAGGTTTTAGGCTATATAACATCACGCAACGACCATAAGAAGCGGTGCAGGAATGAAAAATGTTACAAAAACGGTTTTATTTTTTCCTTTCCTTTTTCTCTTTTATGTGACGCAGACGAAGTTGCGTGGGGCAGCTAGTAACTTCATACTCACTCATAATTTACAGCTCGCTTCTCTTATCGAACAGAACTTTTCAGTTAGAGTATTCAGACAGATTATTCGTCAAAATTCCGACCAGCTTTGCTAGGAATAAACTCAATCAATACCGTTCGTTCATCATGCGGGATAGGCACCGCAACTTTGATTACTACCAGCGGATGTTGCATTAATTATATACTGCAATGCAGCATGTAAATTAGGTCTGTTATATACATAATATATAAGTTCCAGTTATCTCCTGTACGTCTTCTTTGATATACATCTTCGCGCTGAGCTAGATAGCGGAGGCATAATTTTGTTTAGCTAGGCAGCCTGCTGATTGAGCCTCTTCATATCCATACGAATGAGTGAATCCTGCATAGGATTCAGAATTTAATAAACTGGATATCTGTGCTGATTCTGATACAATACTCAGAGTTCTAGTGTTCAAGTTCAAGGGTCTTCATTAGATGTAAGATTAAATCCCTCGACAGTGTTGGTGCTGGCCTTGGACGGATCCCTCAGAGTGCAGGTGGAACCAAACATAGTGCATGACAGGAGGTGAGCCATAGTTTTTGTTGAGGCACCGTTAAACCTATACCTACTAGTGTTTCGGTTTATGTACTGCCTCGGTGCCCGTCTACGGCATTAGGAATCATCCAATAGGGATCGCTCGCTCAAATAAAACTGGCGAAATGTGCCTCTACCCAACACTTTGTTGATTACAGGTATAATATTATGTCATAGAAAGTCTCAAACATATTTCAATAGCCCCGTTACATTGTCAATAACTTCACTATGCTATAGCTTCATCTAGTAACATGTACGTCAAGCTACAGAATTAGCTCGCCAGTCGGTGGTTCAGTACATAGAGCACTCGAAACGATATAGAATGGGAAAACAGGAGATTAATGAGTTCATACACCCCTTTTAGCGAGATTCATTCGGAAGGCCAGACGGGTAAATGTGAAAATATATTCACACCGGATCCAAGGTGGGGAAAGCAGGGGAAAGAGCTGAGAAATATTGCGACGTGCATTTTTTTCCTGACGGTCCGCTACAGTCATCTGCTTACGCTTTTCCCAACTATGTAGGGGTCGACTTCCAGTCTAACCGGATGCAGCTGAATTCCTGTATTTTACATGGAGCGATTACCTAGCTGACCTCCAAAACCCAGTTAGTACTGGTTAATACGATACCCCTTGGTAAGACTGGTTGTCAGACTTTTTGGGCCGCTGGTTACCTGTAACGACTGCCAAAGATCTAGAAATGACAGCCGGGACCAACGACTTAGCGTGGTTTCCGAGCACGGAGGAAACCCGATATAATGGGCGGTCACCCATCCACAGAACAAAGCTTAACCTAAAGATCGACCCGATCGACCAGAGCGGCTGTTATTATTTAGCCATGGGCTTCTCTGAAGCTCTACTACCAATCGCTCTCTGTTAAGGACTTCTTAATTAAGTTTTCTAAGGAAGCGATAAAACAAAGAGCTTGCTTTAGAAAATACAAGTTACTATTATGAGTTCTCATGCAGAAATGGTAAATTATCTTTTCATGAGAGTGGTACCACTGGGCAAGCGGGACCCCTCCTTCCCTCCACACCGCGTGAGGTGACTACCATCGCATGCATTTCACGAAAAATATTGCTTTTTTTTGTAAGCAGTATGTTCGTTTGACAATATTTCGAGAGTTTACAATATCGCTAGAGAGATTACAATATGACGTGTTTGACAATTTTACGGTGACTTAAACGCTAGATGGCGCTTAAAGTCTCGAATAATACAATCGCTCGCCAACTATTTCCACGCGTTTCATTGTAGACCAACGCTCAATTAAACCTCTGATTTATATTTAAGTCCTACGTAATGAGTGTGATGACATTTAAATATTATTTATGGCGAGCTGTTATTATAATTGTTCTTTTTGTTGTTCAAGGAGTTACTAGAAAGGAAATTATACATTTGAATTATTATGAAATTAACGTAACGGCTGAGAAAATAATATAAACAGAAGACTTTGCTGTTGTGCGTTTATAACGTCTGTAACGTAATGTTTGAGAACGCCTATAAGAAAAGTAAGAGCAACAATTTCCAACTCATTGCTATGACCAAATGTTCAGGCGCTCGCAGCTATGAAATTATGAACAAGAAACAGGCTGATGTTATTTAGAGCTCGTTCAATGCTATGTTATTTGCGATGAAAAGATTTCCATTGTTCTATGTTTCGTATAAAAAGATCATGTTTACTTCTACATAGACGTCATGATCGTAATCCAACAAAAGATTGTTTGACTTTGATTTATTCTTATTTATTATGTTTACTAAATTATATTCTCTATTTGTTTCAGGTAAGACATGTTATTATATTTATAACATCATCACTGGAAGACCAAACATAACTAAATGGAGTCGAGAATCGAGTGAAGTAATAAAAAAACAAATCGTGAATATGTTTGCGGTTTGATCAAAAACTCACTTATTTAGTAAACATATAATAGTGTGTGTAATGTTTGCTTCCAAGAAGTGCTAGCAACTGTAGTTTTACGAACAACCGAGAAAAACCGAGATTGGCAAATTTTTCAAAGCATGATACATCACACCAATGATGTTATGATGAAATGATGAGAGCAGCCAAACTCTGGTACTCATTAAAGAGGTCTAAAATCTGCAGTCGACTGATACGTAAGCTGACGACCATAACCTGGTCGAATACCAAACACTGTTTCTGCACATAGATTTTTATTTCGGCTGGACTGGCCTCACTATAATAAGATCAAGTTATAAAAGTTAAACATTGAAAAAGCAGCATGCTTATTCAATGTTTACTTTAACAGCATGCTCATTGACATAGTCAGACTTACTTTTACATCAGCACATAAGTACAGGCTTCCTGTCTTGACATTAATCATTAAGCTAACGGCATCATATTCCTAGAACTCGTTACTCATCTTCTGATATCACGTACTTTGATAACGAGCGGTTGCATCATGACAATATATAGGCGTGAGATATGTCAGGCATTCCCATCTGTGTCCCATCAGTGGGAACATTAATAGGCTGGTGATCATGATTCCCAAGGACTAAGCACTGATTCTGTAAGAAATGTCTTATTCTTGCTCGACTTGACAACCTCGTTGGTTTAGTCGTTGTAAAAGCCGTCTTGGATTCGACTATAAGGTTGGGCAAAGACATAAAAGGAAAAATCAACACTACTGTTATTTATTTTCCAATTCATCCATCAATCACTCATAAGTTAAAATTTCAATTAGTTTTGTTCATTTCTGAGATACAGTCGCGTTTAAATACGGTTCGAGCTCTACAGTCGCGCTACAAGAACCTATTTTAGATCCTGAGGCGCACTCTACCGCTCGCATAGCACCTTTGTAGACCCAAGGGTGCTACAAAGGGTGCACGAGTGGTAGAGCGCGCTGTACTAACACCTCTGTACAACCACTGTAGGCACATTGTAGACCCTCAGGCGGTACTACGTGGGCCTCTTTTGGGGGTACAGCGGCGCTATAGCAGCTTGTACATCTACTGTAGACCTTACCTGTAAAGCCTATGCCGTTATTAGAAACCTCTAACCGGCCGCTGTACGGCTTGTTGTAGAGCTTGTGTGCTAGTTGGGATGGGACTCAAACATAACTGGCAAAATGAGACCTCCACCTTCGAGGATTACAAGCAGGATGTTTTATCTTTTGGTACATTAGTTATTGCTAGGTTTTGAAGAAGCGTGTCATCAGCTACTCAACATGTACCTGCTGAGTGGCTGATGATATCCTTCTGTAGGCGCATGTATTCCACGAACGCTTACTCACGACTCCATTTTAGAACAAAGACAGAGAGCTGGATCCGAGGTGGATGACATTCAAACGTGCAGTCCTTGTGAGGGAAAACGTGTATGAACTTATACAATTATGAACTATAAAGGGTAAACTGAGGACTAGGGTGACGTTAGCACTGATGTGATAATTAGAACCATGTTCGACATCAAGACAGATGACTATATTCAGAAGAAAATGCGCCATATTTTGATTGCTAGCAACTTTAGCATCAATTCTGTCATACTGCAGATTTTTCAGTCTTCTTATCTTTCTATGTCGTCATTTCACCATTGATAACAGTGATTAGTACATTAGGATTCCATTACATTGTGTATTTTACTAATGTATATTCGTAATTATAATTGTCACTATCTCGCCTGTTATGATCTTTGTCGCTGTTTCGTACTTGACCGTGCTGTTCTATTTCAAGGTTGTCTCATACTGCAAATTATATTGCTGTAACTTGTATTCTATTCGATACGCAGTGATATTCACGTCCCTCGCCTCCGTCTAAGCTATGATTAACTTTCAGTTGGCTCTTTCGGCATGCGTCAGATGACAAGCAACTAATATAAAAGGTTTTCTTTCAAGAGGATTAATGATACACGGCATTAATACCGACTTTAATACGGTTTCAAATGCCATGTATAGCCTGAACGACTGTACACGACTTTGGTATCTATTCTTCAAGTGTTAAGGCAGTTTTTGACATGAAAACTTGGTCATACTTGACTGAACAATATTTCAAGGACAACTTATTTCTGTATGTAGTTATCTACCGAACGTTTCGGCCTCAAATGAATGTTACTTGGTGTGAAGTAAATATTGGAAGCCTGGTAAAGGTTAACTTTGTAATATGGTTGCTTAACTTATGCTTAACTTGAACTAAGAAGGTTGTAAAATCACAAACAGGCTTGCCTATGGCGCAATTGTCATACCTAGGTATAATAGTTACGGTTGACCAAAAACATCATGTGTCTCTTAGCTCTGTTCATCTGATATAATGGTTAGAATTAAGCTATGTATTTTGATTTGGCAACCACGTAGCCTCGTTATTCTCTCATTCGCAATAAGCATTAGAACTACAAGGTACATTATTTGTTTTAACATGTCAGAGACGTGACCATCAAACAGCCATAACACAATCATCCACTTCAGTTGGGTAGTTGTTACATGTGAAGCTATCGATGTAAAAGCATAAAATACTACGTCTCTTACGATACGACACGCACTAGAAGGGATGACAATGGACACCATAACAATCATACATACAATAAACAGAAGCCACGTGTAATATGTTACAAAAACAATAGTATTGTTAGTAGGGCAGTTTGCACCTTCATACCTGCCTTGCTCAATGTTTTGTCAATTTTCTTTACGACAGAGATGCAAATTGGTACACATTATGTAAGTCGCTCACGCCTGTATCCCATCCGGGTAGCCAGAAACCAATAGACCTCCACCTCTGGTTATCACCGTCTGGTTAAACACGCACGCCGAAGGAATACTACGCACCAGATTTTTTGAATTTCTGATGCTAATGGGTCATGTCTGTAAATGGAGAGAAAAAAGGAAAGTAAAGAGGTATGAAGTGGTGTGAAGAACGATAGTTTTGAAAGAAAAAGGAGGTAATGATAGCTTGGCGGTAGGCAGGGGAATGGAAGATGAAAACTTGTTGCTGCGACCGACCCCAAGGATAATGGACAAGAACAGGGAGATGATGGTGATGCAAATTGGTCATTGGTGATATCTTGTACCGCAGAATAACAAAATACAGCAGGTCCAATTCATCTCAAGGCCGACAGAAATAAAAACTTTACTTGCATTATTTATAACGACTACTCTTGTATGAAAATTCTTTTCGCTAGCAATTACATGAAAATTCTTTAAATTCTTAGAAATATGAGTCGATTTCCTCAACTGATAACATTTTGTAGGAATACCTGATTTTGTTTACATTTATACAAATGCATTCATATTCATACCGATGTCGTGGGTATGTGAAAAACTGCGCAATAGAAACGTACGTAGCGTTTCCACATGTGCCGTCTCAGGGCCGTCCTTATCAGCTCGTTGTGTAGGGTATGCTTCAAGTGGCTTTGTCCCTTGTTTCAGCGCGGAAAATCTAGCCAAATCACCGTTCCTACTAGGAAATCGACTTGGTTCTACGATTTGCACCGGTAGTCATTTCTATTGATAAAGAGAACTACACTCCTGGTTCTCTTCCTGGTTCCTGGTTCTGGTGGAGTGTAGTTCTCTTTATCAATAGAAATGACTACCGGTTTTCTGGACAAGAACTTGGTGATACCCCAGTCACGCTACCAAGGCGTGTTACTGTATACAAAAGTTAACGATGCTATTTAAACAAGCAGCCTTTGTATTCATTACAATACAATACTATCTCTACATAAAACTAACTCGTTGGACCTTTCAATAGCAGACGACTTACTTTAAATATTTAGATAAGGAAAACCTTTCGCTCGGAAAAGGCCTTTCAGAAATTGACGTGCCCAATCCTTTGGAAAAAAAATATTCCAAGAAATGTAATTAACTACCTTTGATCAAGATTGTCAGCCAAACCCCACTTACTCGGTTGAACACCCTCTTAGCACTAAATACGGCGCTATTCCATATTGATAAAATCAACAGCACTTTAGCCAAACATACAACTTGTTCAGAATGTAGGCTAACCGCTGCAGCGTCCCAGCCGCCTCGCTCCACAATCGGTTCAATGGCATCAGTAACGCGATCCTGCACTCCAGCGTTTGTTTCGGGGATGGCCTGCTTCGGCAACTGTGGTGTTATATCATCTGAATGCGGTTTGTGCATCCAGTTGCTGATCTGCGAATGTGGTCGAGCCATTACGTTGATAATATTCTCTTGTTTGATCAAAAGGAGATACACCATAATTATCTCGATTTTTGTACTAACTATAATTTTGAGCTACTGCTCAAAATTGTAGTTAACGCTTTGCTTTGTAGAAGTCTAAGTAAAAGCTTTGGAGTATACTAAACTGTTTATCGTCATAGTCTGTTTATACTGCTATCCAATAATCTACAAATCTACATAAATAAAACATATTCACGTCACGTCTTTCTCGTATCGGGGTTGGCAAAAGCCACAGAGCGCCACATGCCACTATCGTCACATTCCTTTTGCTTCGTCTAGTTAAAAATGAAAATACTTCTAAATGTCTTCGTACTGGTTTAAGGAACGCCACACCTTTATAACTAATGTAGGCGATCCTTCGATTTACAATAATTGTTTTTTTTTTTCTAAACATTCTAAGAAGATTATGCGTGAAATATTTTTAAATGAGATCACAATTAAGTCATTCATTACTCATATCTTTTTCTCACAACTATTGTTTTTTTTAACCCAATTCAATTCAGTATTGCCACAATACATTTCGATACAACGCACGGCATTGTTAGTTTTCAAGTTATGACGTTATTTCAAATATGTCAAGGATACTGTGACAATGGATAAATCTTTTTACTTTTTCTTGACTCTCTCAAAAAGATTTTTGACTCTTGTAGAACCAAAGATTTTGTTTGATAACCGTTTCACTCTTATACCCTACATATGAATCTGGTTGAGGTTTAATATTATATCGTAAGGCGTATCTCTTTCAGTTTCAACCACAGCATCTAGGTCTTCACCTCCCAAAGCAACTACTCCATCTGACTTCATCAGGTCAGGTTATATTCCTCTTTGACCTGTTATATGCGAATATTTCTTCCAATTGTCTCCTGATAGCAAATCAGACCATAAATGCAATTTGCCAATAAGTTAACGATTTGCGAGTCTCTGTGCCAAGTCAGAATTGACTGCTGACCTCAAGTCTAATTGGCAATTATAATTAGATACAGTAGCTCTATCGTTTTTATGGTCGGTTATTTGTGGTGTGCCAATTTACATGCTTTTGTCAAGTGTTTGATCTCAAGAATCGTGATCGATTACTTTATTGTTTTTCTTTTGTAAAACAAGTTTTCTTTTAAATTATTTATCTCGGCAAACTTTTTTTGTGAACGAAATGAATTTTAAGCAGCAAGCAGTGTGAAGGTTCGTGAACTTTAAAACTTTTTTAACTGGAAAAGTTTTCACTGAGTTTTCTCAAGCTGGCTTGCTTTCCTACTGAACTTGTTTTCTAGAAAAACGAAGCACCAAACCTTATTTTTGTTTAGAACTACTGTGACGTTGATGAAACTAAGCAGAATACCCAGTGTTAGTTTGTTTTTGCAACTTGTCTGAGAATTGAGACGTTCAGCCGGTAGCCATTTTGCGCTTACCCAGAATGTAAACAGACCGTGTCAGCCTGCATCTGTGCAACTTTAAGTAGTGCCGTCTCTTTCACTCGTACGTCGGTTGTATGTAGGTCATCGAGGAGCTTATCGGTCACAGGTTACCTGTCTCGCTCCCACGCCGCGAGCCTTCGCACAAAACTCCAGCCAGTGTTGTATGAGACGCCGCGGGGCGCGCACGTCTCCCGTGATATGAGCCCGCGCATGCGTACAAACGCAAATTACGTTCGGTGTAATCAGCTGATTGTCATTGTTTTTTTGTTATTTTTCTATTAGTGATCTCAGTGCTGTGATATAAAGATGGGTCAGGCGTTCGGAACGACGAATTCTCATAATGATGAGCAGAGGCATTATACCAGGAAAGAAATAGGTATGTCAATTGTCTTGTTTGTTATTGTTGGAGTCCGACGGTGGCTGTGGGCCGAGCTCTGTTATGTTATTATACGCATTGTGCTTGGTACCTTCTGTACAGGCCAAGTATTGAAATCGAAAAGGGAAAGGGAATCCAAGCCAATTCATTACTTAGGATTAACTTCGGGCCTGTTCTAAAAAAAATCTAAAAAATCTTGCTAAGAAAAATCTTTAATTTTGACCACTAACGCAAGCAACAGTGGATATGAATCATGTTCATAAAAACGCAGTCTTTAATATTTCCATAGTGCACCTAATGCAGCCCTATAATTAGACCACTGACTAATATGTATATGGTTTTCCACGTAACCCCCAATTCCTTTGCGGTCTCCCTAATTGCATCCGTGACGTGACCATTGGGATCATTAGAATGATAAAGAGTGAAGTATTACAGTTTCCAGTAACTTTTTCAATGTTTCGATTTGTCTCTAAAATGATTTGGCTTGTCTGGAACTAGCTTTAGCATATTCATCAAAAGCTCCGTAATGCCTTCTAAATAGGCCAAAGTACTGCTAATACCCATTCCAGAATGATATTTAGCTATATTATTTCTATTGTCCCCAGTGATAATTATAATCTATTGTGTCCCATATCTAATGTCTCTTCATGTTCTTATCTAATTTTTAAGACTAAAGCACTCGTTGTAAATGAGTCAATTATGCGAGTACCTAATAAAGTCCCTTTAAACCAAGCATTTTGTTATTCAGGAAAGTTATAATAATGAAAGAGAATCAATAGTAGTGTAATAATATATGGAAAAATATTGCGGATATTATTGACAAGAGCGTGGTTAAAAAAATGTTTTACAATATTATAAACTTTAACCAATACCTGTAGCCTCCCCGAACTGTACCTTCTTGTAGCAGCTTTGTAAAATTGTATATTATAATTTAAGTAACAAACAAAGTTGAAATAAACCCAAAGTTACGCCGAGAAAGTTGCCAGAAGCAGAGTCTGTTATTCAGCGGACAAACAGAGACTTTCTCTATAACGTTTATGTATAATTAATGTACTGCTACATATTTATGTAAAGCATTACCGTTATGATTTGTTTGCACAAGTTCCTCACACTTTTGTGAAAATATTACGAGTCACTTTAGTCCTTCTTGAGAAATTAAATGCTTTGACTCACCACCTGTAACGTTTTCATCTTCTTCTACATAACTTTAAGGTTATTCATCGTCTTTAATATCAGTAACATTTTATTCTTAAAACTCTCCGTCGCGTCGCCTTGTATTAGTAAGAAAAAGACTTCAACAGTTATTACTGTCAAGATGAATTCATTTAATGTCTGTAATGGCGTTCCGTAGCGAAGCTGAATGGCTAAGATCTTGGCGTTAACTTCACATTTATATTTTTCATTACTACATTTTTTGCTATTTCTCTCTAGATGTTCTAAATAGATTACTGTGAATGAATTGTTTTAAATTTTAATGGCTTTTCATAAATTTTACTCAACATTCTTTTTTTCTAAGATGGCACGAGTGAATACTTGTCAATAGATTTGAAGGTCCAAGCCATGATATCGCAATCATTCCCCTGCCCTGCCCCATCTGTGTCCATTGGTGTCCATGTATTTGGAGTCGGTGCAGCTTGTCTTCTTCTCCTATATTTCTCTATTGTCGTCGCTGCGTCTCAGTAGTTACCTTTTAGCTTTTTGTTGTTTTTCACACACTCCATATATTGTTCCGGTTGTCTTCACCTGCTGTTATAGCCGTCTTAGGTTCAATCATTATTTTAGAACAAAGTAATGTATGGATTTTAAGAGAACAGACCGATTGATTCTCAATTAAGTAACAATAAAAATATTCATCAACGGTCAATTTCGATTAGAGGAATTTCAATAGTCGTTACGTCTTGGCTAGACCATTACTCATTAACCTCTCAAAAGGAAAGAACCGGTGTGACGTCTGTGACGATTGCATCAGTACCTGAGAGTATTGCACACAATACTATCTGCGGTAAGAGTGTTATTATAAGAAGTTGAGTGTCAATCGATCATATCGGCTCATGGTAGACCAGTGCTGGACGTCGCAGATTCTTTAATTGCGTCATACACGGGACCGTGTCCTATGCGGTTTTATATTCGATCTTAGCTGCTTTTTTACCGAAGCGATTGATTCATTACATGTTATAACTGCCTCAGAATGAGAAACGACGGAATAATTGCAATTAATAACTGTTATCATTATTATAATGAACACTTAAGGTCCATAATTATGTGCTTGTAGTCTCTCAGACGTATGTAAGTCTGATTGCATATTGTTCTTCTTCGGTGTTTTCACATTATCGTGTGAACAAAAACAACTTATTTTTTCAACTATCTTATCTCCGCGTAATAAAGTTGTTTTTCCTTCGTTGTAATTAATAAGACTTGAATTTTGAGACAATCATTGTACCTCTGATGTATGCATTTCTTATCTTCTGTTATGAAATCTAGAAGATATATCGCCGAAGCGTATAGAAAATAGATATTTTGTGTGTTCTGAAAGTATTTGTCAGTATAATTAACATTTTGGTTTATCTACTGTAAACTTTGTCAGAATGAATAGTAATTAATGATTATCAACTTTTGTTTATAGTAACAAAAATGTTATTGTTTTATGTAAATATCCCAGTGATTAAAATACATTACGCATTGAAATAACGATCTTATTTACTTTGAATTTCCCAAAACTGAAAACCTAATAATAATATACCGGTGCCCACAATTTTGAATCACAATATTATGAAAATATCATTTTTTTATGATTTTGCGAATAAGGAGTTAAGTAAGTACTTGATTATTAAACGAAAGAGACGAAACTCATTGCATTGAATTACTACTAACAAGTTTTACATTTCTTCAAGGTTTCAATACCTTGGAATCTCTAATATTTGGATCAACGGGTTACGGTATGCATTTGTTTTAATTAAAAAAACTTTTTTACAAAAAATAAAACCGACTTCAGAGAAAACAAAAAAGTGAAAAATAACTTCAGAAAAAACGCTTCAGAAGTCGGTGACCTTTGTTTGATTGATTTAGTTTTTTTGTCACCGACTTCTGAAGCGTTTTTTCTGAAGTTATTTTTCACTTTTTTGTTTTCTCTGAAGTCGGTTTTATTTTTTGTAAAAAAGTTTTTATTTTACACTTTTTAGTGGTTCACATGTGCTTACCCCTTCACAGCGTACCGGCGTGATTTTAGGTTATGAACTAGTGTAAACAATAGACAGATATGAGATTTCGGCAATCCCAGTACATTTGCTATCATTTATTGAGGAGTTCCGTTGCGATATGTCCGAAGTTCTTCATCAGATCTTCATCAAATTGAATTGGGATCACTTCGAGAAAACTACCCAAACCGCTTCTAGTGTGCCTATAAAATGTGAAGAATTCTCTCTATTCCTCCAGAATCCCATCATCAGCTACTGATTTGATGATTATGAGACCACACAGGAAGCACCAGCTTTCAAATAAAATAAGAACGATCAAAATCGGTTCACCCAGTAGAAAGTACTGAGGTAACAAATATTTTCGAAATCGGGTGTATTTTACACATGTGCGTACCCCCTCAGAGCATACAGGCGTGATGTTATGTCATTATATAGTATAAACAATGAACCTACAAGCAATGGCAGCAATCACTGCAGATTTGCTGTGTATTTTTGAAGAGTTCCGTTGTATATCTCCGAAGATCAGCATCAGATCTTCAGCAAACTAAAATGGGACCAAACGGGAAGCACCAGCTTTCAAACAAAAAAAGAACCATCAAAATCGGTTCACCCAGTCGAGAGTACTGAGGTAACAAACACAAAAAAAAAAAAAAAAAAAAAAAAAAAAATACAGACGAATTGATAACCTCCTCTTTTTGGAAGTCGGTTGAAAACTAGTTTACATTCATCAAATATAAATAAAAGTACGAAACTTTACGTATAGTTTTCATTCTTGTCCTACTTGCATAGTTATGTTTTTAAACTAAGTTTTCTATATGTTTTAAATTAGTTGGCGAAACTTCAAAAACACAAACTCTTCTTTTGATCGGTATCGAAATATGACCGCAAAAAATAATTTTATGCGGGAGAAAAAGTCCAGACCTAGGTTTTCTATCAGAATAAACTTATTGAGGTTTGTCGTAGTTCTCAGTAACTGGGCTGTGCTTTCAGCAGCATTCGAATAGAGGCCAGGCGGGCGATGATGATGATCTAATGTAGGTGCTGGAGTTCAAATATGCTTTAGGTTACTATTCAGGCTGACTGTGTTTGTGAACGTGAAGTGAAATGCTCGATTTCTCAGAATAACTCGATTGAAGACGTAATCAACTCGAGGGTCAAAAACATACAAAACAAAGTCAGTTGCTTATGACATTCCAGACACAAAACAGATCTAAGATGTCCAAGTTTATTGCACTGTTTCATGTTTTCTGATATTGAGAATGAATTCTATGCGTCTTAGAAATAATAGAAAACAAAGCATTAGACATACCTGTTATTGAATGATTTTGAAGGCGATGAACTCGGATCTATTCAGAATAGATGATAAGTCGTTGTATCTTCGGGAAAGTTCAAGCAGAAGTGTTAAAGGTGTCAAGTCTCACGATATGAGAAGTAGAAATCAAAGTGTGCTACATCAAGGAGGGATTAATCACATGTGACTAAAAGAGTGTGAACAGCATACATTTTAGTGGATGGACTGGAAGACTTACGAACAGTTGGATGTACTGTGTGCTGTGAAGAATGATGTGGAAGAAACGTGGGTATGGAATGGTAGCGTGAGCGGTGACAGGGGAGAATGAATGAAGAAATCGTGTGGCATAATATAGGGCAATGGTAGGAAGATGAAGATCTCAGATTCTCAGCAATCTCAGCCCCTGCACTTGAAGGAGTAAACTCATCCATTAGTTAGTTACTCCACTTTCGTATATTGTTATTTGAATTCAACGAGATCAAAGTAATTCTCCAATAATTGATAGGAACATTGTAAACGTATCTTAACTTAGTTTAAACATAGTCCATTAATTAATTGATAAAATTCCCATTATAATAGTAATAAAACACTTATAATCTTGAATACGTACATACGTCAGATATTTACACTGACCCGGCCGTCACCGCAGACGATCTGCGCCTGCGGTGGTATAATTATGTAACTCATACATCATTAAATTATTGATACGAGTTGTGATTTAATTACCACCAGTTGATTCAATGACACAAAATCACGCATGGCACCTCCGAAGGGATGGGTTTAAATTCAATGCGATTATGGGTGAGAGTATTGCCTTCTAAGCCACGAATTCATGGGCTGCTTTGAAGAACTTCAATAACACTTTAGTTGACCTGGAATCGAGCCCAGGACTTCAAGCTCAGCAGGTAGCGCTTGCGAGCAATACACCAAAGAGGTCTGAACGAGGCAGTCTAACTTAACTTTTTATTATTTAACATTGATATAGCTATGATTTAATACAAACTGTTGATTCGTTTCACAACAAATCTGTGGTCAGTCGAGCTGCGACTATTAACCGGCCCGGGTAGAGAACCGGTTTATTAGCCGTTTTATTGCTGCACGGATTATTTTGCTGTTGCCAGCCTGTGGTCACTTTCGTTCCATGTAATTGTTCCTTCACTTTCTGTTATGATTTGCTGAGGTTTGGTTTCGTGCGATTGAATCCTGCTTTATGCAAAAGCTGGACGTAGTTTTGTTATTTGCGATTACTTCTGCAAGTGCTCGCAATTGGTTGGCACTGGTTTTCTTTACGAAGTTTTATTATTGTTTTTATTCTTTAAACATCTCTGTTTAGTTTAGTGTCTTATTTTACTTACACACATACTCTTTTTAGATCTATATGCGAAAAAAGGAATTTGTTAGTGTGTCATTAAGACATGTGCATTTGGATTTCAAGCCTTTCATGACACACATTTCTAGATACAGAGCTACAGAGTTCAAGTTAACCTCTGCTGTTAAAAAAAATGTGGAAAGTGGTTAAGTACCTATATATATTTAAATTATCTGTTAAAAGACAACAGGCAATAAAATCGTAATGCCACTATCTCATTACAAAAAGATATCCTACTTTTTGCCAGACTAATAGGCTCATAACCTTAATTGATTTCTCATATTATCAAATTGTAATAATTATCTCGAATTAAGGTTTTTTTCCTGTACTGTATCTACAGCAGGAAAACAGCGAATAATTTCTTTTACTCGTGTAAGAACATGTTCTTTCCTTATGTATATCAACCTTGTTCGTAAAAAACGGTATAACGGAAGGATCTGGTTGTTTATTATTATACAGGTTTATGAAGCTATTTTTGTATTTTAATTGGATTCTGTATCGTCTGTAACCATTTTATTTTATTTATTTACAAAATACCTGCCACGAGTCTGTGCGACTTCAATAATTATTTTAAAAATGATTATTGGTGTTGTGTTTTCTCCAATCCTTAATTATTATTTCAAACTCTACATTTATCATACATACAACTCAACGCAAATCAATATTTCGAGAAACTTCTGTTCAGGTTATTGACACGTACAATCGATACTTCAATATTCAAGTAAATAAAAATGTAAAAAACGGCTGAGGTTTACAAAAAGGCAGGTAGTGCCTACATCAGGACATGTGATCTGCTCCAAAAACGAAGGTGACCGTACCACTACATAAACACTTAGTATAGGTAGTATGAATCCTGTTTTAATCTGACGTAGAATGCTAATGACGGTACACAAAGAGGAGGAACAAGAAAATATAATAAGAAGATTATGTATTATGTTTATGACCAGAAGGGATTATTATACTAATCAGGTCTTTGGCTTTTAGGTAGCCAGATATTTATTAGTAGTTGGTCCGAATGACGTAGACACACATGCACATTAATAAACATGCATCTTATGTCCTTTTATAGTTCACTAGCTTGTGGCTACGGCTTCGGATATTATTCCAGGGGAACATATAACTGAGATAAAAAAAAAATCTAACAGACGGGCTAAAGAACATTCGAATTTACAATTTTAGTTTGGATTATTTGATGGAAACTCGTACGAAATACATCAGAGCATCTCGAGTTGATAGCACGGTCAGTAAGAGTGATAAATAAGTAGGTACAACTAGCAATACAAATAAAGTCAGTGTACTCAGCTCTCGTTAAGATCAACGCTTCTAATTTTAACTCGCTAATCACTTCACTAATCGATGTGTAAATATACCATTTATAGACGGTACAGTAGAATGTTCTATTGGTTATTATTAGGTTGCTTTGTGTTTGTTTTCCTTCCTTGTATATCGATATTGATATTGTCTAATTCATGAGGTATTGTCAAGAATATGGCAAGCAGCATCATCCTATGTCAAAAACAACATTTTGGTATTATTGGTAATCCCGTTGACAGGTGCTCGCGCTTAGGCTACCACCACCACCTAATCTCTGAATGATTGCAAGGTTGCCGTTCCTAGTTCTGGTAAAACTAGTTGATTCAACAGTAGGATTGATAATTTGGTATGACGAAAATCATTGAATGACCCTCATCGAAAACTTTTAGGCAATTACAAATTATAATTTCTTGAAAGTTAAGTTGTGCTAATCAGACATCAATCTAAACCCAGGGCTGCTTCTATCCGGGGTTTTGGGACTGTTCGAAAGAGATACCGTGGATATGAAAGGGCGAAGAAGGAACATGGGTTTTAGTCGGTAAAAGTCTGACACTCCCTCTTGAATCTTCATCCGCTCACGCGGGAGGAGTCATTTGATGATTTCCCATAAAAAAAAGGTAACTGTCATTGATTTTTCCGATTTCATTCGAATAACGTATGTCATCTTAGATGTCTATGTAGTCACCTACCGTATGTCCAATGCTTGTAGATTATGTAATGATTGCAATTAGCACCAGCTGTCACCTTGAGCGTGAACTGATTGCCCGCTGCGCAATTACCGCCATGATTGTGTGTATCAAGCATTCATTAACATCATCATCGCTGTACCTATGATTATGTGCCAGTACTTTGACGCCACGCCATGCTCTTTGTTGGTTTATTATTTACCTGGAGTATCTACAGTGTGTGAAGTGAATTTCAAAAGGACTGAAATATGAATGTGGCAAAGCACTACTCAACAGAAATGGCTCAAAATTTGAACAATTCTGTATTTTTTATAAACGTTGCCCTGTTCATAACAAAAAATTGAATTTTGGTTCCTGAAATTTCACAATAGCGAGGACTTCTTTTCTAACCCTCCTTTAATTCGCAAACCTGATTCTCTTCCTACTCCCGGACTATTTATTACCTTCCTCGATATTTTAAATTTTTCGCATTTCAATTTCCAATATCTGAAACTTTTAACCCTCCCCCCCCATTCGTAAATAACTTTTTGTCTTCAACACAGCCTCAATAAGCTACAAAAAGCAATACAATGTATCAACCGGCTGTTTATATTCTTTGTTCGAGACTTCGAATCTGAATCAGCGCGCGCGCCGGATGCAAGGCATACTGACGCGTCGACGCGTCGCAGGCGCACTTATCTCTACAACTGCTGTTCATTTGACGTTTGTTCTTGCAGCTATATGGTTACTGTGCTAAAATGAAAGTGCAACCAAAAATTAGACTGGATGATATAGTGCTTTAATAAGCATTATTAGTATAATCAGCCCATATTCCAACCGTTGGGATACATGTCTCCTTTCTGTGGAATCTATTACTATTACATGTCGGTTTCTTCATGATGTGTCCTTTACCGTTTTGAGAGCAAAACTGAATAAACATTGACTTGCATTGAATAAGATGGGAGTAGGTGAATGTTGAGATCTTTTTCTGACATCTGTAGCTCCTTCAAGCATGGCAAAGTTCGTTCAACCACATCTCCCATAATGTGTAGATAAATGTGCAGTATGTATGAAATAAGAGTATTGACCACTTTTCACGATCCGGTTGATTTTCCTCTTACCTCGACCTTTGCTTTCACTCTAAAGAAAAATGCAAAAGTTGCATGTGTTGGTGTCTTCAAGCGTGCAGTATTGTTAACCGGTTAGTTCTTGTATTGTTTGAGGAGTAGCCTTGAAACATGTGAGTAGCAGCACTTATCGACGGAGCACTGAACGGCAATGAACGACGGTGACGCAAGCTGCGACATTACCGCTTACTGAATTGTACGAGTAAATAGATTCTGTAATTTGTTAGGAGACTGAGGTCTTTATTGAAATGATTATTGACACACATATTTTCACGCCGGTTAGAAAGAGCCCTACCTATAGTAAACCCACATTTCGCTCGTTATGTTTAAGTTCCAATTAATATAGGATGAGCTTTTTGCGATCGACCCGGCACAAATCCAGACTCGTAGATACTTCATAACAAACACGCGCGTTTGATCATTCGCTCTCGAAATAATATCTGAGCGTGAATCACGTAGCGCGTTGACAACACAATAAAAGCGGCCAAGTGCGAGTCGGACTCGCCCATGAAGGGTTCCGTAGCCGCAAGTAACATAACATAATTGTATAAAATATACGATTTATGTCGTATTAAAAAAACATTTACTAGGTCTCGTTCAAACCGATTTTCGGTGGAAGTTTACATGGTAACGTACATCATATTTTTTTCAGTTTTATCATTCTTTCATTTTAGAACTTACAGGGGGAGGGGGGGACATTTTACCAAAAAATATATTAGAAACCTCAACATTATTTTCGAAGACGTATTCATAGATACCTCACACGTATGGGTTTGATTTGGGATGGGTTTTCTAAGTATGGGGAACCCCCAAAATTTATTGTTTTTTTTTTCTATTTTTTGTATGAAAATCTTAATGCGGTTCACAGAATACTATTATCTTATCTACTTAACAAGTTTTAAAAGCATAGTTCTTATAGTTTCGGAAAAAAGTGGCTGTGACATACGGACGTACAGACAGACTAAGAGTTCCGTTTTTTGCCATTTGGCTACGGAACCCTAAAAAGGTTCAATTCGCGCGTTGTGTACTGAAGTGTGGCTGAGGTCGAGCGGCGCCGGCGCACCTCAAGGCGAACCGCTCGCCCGCAAACAAACACGGTTGGCTTTTCATTTACGATACGAATATACCTACTTGAAATTTTGTGCGGAAAGAAGTTTTCGAGGCTCCGAGGCTAATGTATTAGAATTTTAAAGAAAGTTCTGTACCTTGCAGAATCAAGAATTAAATGGATTATAATATATAGAGTGATACTTCTGGAGATCTGACGATTGTCATCATAGTCATGTACCTATGTAGACCGAAAATGGCTTCGTTCATTCTTGGAGTATTAATAAGTTCGGTTTTGGGGCGGTAGCTAATTATTCAACGAGTAGTTTATAAACATTCTGATCGGTATTTCGTTTTTCCGTTTGCTACTGCTGCTAAAGATTTGATAAAATTAGAATTCCGAGCGAGTGGTGACTGGCAAAACAGAAGCCAGAAGGCCATTTAAACGTATTATTTTGGGATTCTTTCTAAAAAAATATTTTGATGAAAATTATGTTATTTTTTATGAGTTTTTGGTCGCGTTCGAAGGCCATTCAAAAGAATAATGTCCCAAAATTATCGAAATTTTGATTGGCTAGCAAAGTAATAACTTTCGTAAATTTACCATTACCAAGATTATACTCAAATCAAACCGAATCTTACTTGCTTTTTTGTTGGCAAGTCTGCTTACTCCCATGAACTCCGTTCGGGATGTCATTCAGAGTAATAAACAGTTTCACTCACACCACTCATGACACAAAATGGCGGCGGTACGTGTTCAATTCAGATACCGGTTAAGTGCGGTTCGCACTTAGTTGGGCTACTCGCGAATAATCCAGTTTGGACAGAGCATTCGATGTATTTGTGCAATTTCCAAATGTGGGTGTCGGACATTTGCAACTTAAACTGGCAGAATTGGGCTGAATTCTGGGAGTTACAAGCGGTTCACAGATGTCCTATAAATGGAATAATAATATCCGTCTCAGGTCTCCTAGTAGGTTTTGCGGTTACTCGTCACGCCTCCTGGCTAAGTAACGTCATCTCGGTGAGACATGGCCTTTGTTAGAGGTCAGCGAACCGACCATGATGAGTCTCAGCCCTAGATATTACCAACTGGAACTAGAAACAACGAAACTTCCAAATAAGGATCCTACATTCTATCTACTCTGCCTAATGATGTATAGAAAGGCTCTAACGTCTTCAATTAAGCTTCAAATTGTAGCGGACATGAAAACGAGAGTGTATGCGGAAGGTAAAGTGAATGGTGCTTAGCAGGTTGAAGCTAAAGCGTCTGTCGGAACTGAACACCCGGCTGTTGACAATACTGCACGAGTGCGTCTGCACTTGAATGGAAGCTGCGAGGACGTGGAGAAAGCGACCGACAGGTACAAATTGTAGCAAGTGCTTCGGAAAGCTACGGCTTTCTACCCTTATGAAACACGTATTTCATTGGCTACCGCTATTTTTATTTATTTTGCTAATGGTACGACGAGGTATTTCGAATTATCGGCTTCTATCGTTATCAAAATCGTATTACTTTATATCATTTCGGAAACCGATACACAATGTGAAATCTGATACAAACGCTGCCGTCCCAAATCCAAAATTTGGATCAATTCGCTAACAGTAGATAAACTTAAATGTATGACGTGTACAAATGTACACTGTCTATTCTTTACATAAAAACTCTTTAGCCCAGATTGCGAACTAGATGAGGTAACTCGAGCCAGTTGTAGAAAAGTCTAGACATTCGTCCTTCGCGTCATTGGATCTTAGAGTTGGTTTCGACTTTGGTTTTATCACGTCCATCGTGTGAATGCCCATCAGATCATCTGATCAGTACAATGGTTTATCGAGATACGATCGTATACAGGCAAGTTTTCTTTGTATTGTTAGATAGTAGCAATGTTTAAAAAAAAGACTGACTGTGACGTAGTGTAATAATATGGTAGTAGCATTTTGGTTAGACTTGATTCGTACAGTTCACAGAAGCCTTAGCAGACTACAGAGATGGACTCTAACTTGGCAGATTTTTTTACGGTTAGTAAATTATTGCATATGAGACCTTGGAAAGACGAAATCTATTACAATAAGTACAACATAAGATTGATTAACTCTGAGCTACATTTATCCGTACAAATGCTGCTCAAATCTTTGCTACCTACATTACATTCTAAGACTGCTGAACTGCCCACTCGACTAGTCTTTAGTTCGTCACCCAGAGCTGGGTACATTATTGGTGCCATCACAGACAGGCCTTCCGCACTGGTTATTCCAGTTATTCGATTATTCGCATGCAATTTGGGAGGTATTACCACTATCTTTTGTCATAAGCATAACCTTAAAAAACCGCTAGTACTCGTAATATGCAAATAGACAAACAATTTTATCTGGAGACGGAACAAGCAAACAAGTCTTTTGATAAGGAAGGTGTTATTATTCCTACTATTGATAAGTTACCACGATATTATGATAGACTAGCTTCTGCCAGCGGCTTCGCCCGCGTGAAGTTTGATTATTGTCCCATGGGATCTTACTACCGGAATAAAATGTATCCTATGTTTTATGTGGGTCATAGCGTGATGATATAAACGTAAGAGTAAACAAATATAATAATAACAAATCTCCGAACTGCTAAGCTATCGGGAGTTACACGTGTTATTGTGAGTCAACTATAAAAGATAGACATATGCTGTCTTGGGATATTTTTTATATAATTTTATGTGGAATATTTCCGTTATACATGATTTCTATGTAGCTTTAACCATTAGGGCTGCACACGCGACGGAAGCTAAAAAAACCAAGTAACTTCTCCCGTTTTCCCAACATTTCCTTTCACTGCTCTGCTCCTATTAATGGTAGCGTGATGAAAAGTATACTATTACCTGCTCAGGAGTATGTAGAATAATTGTACCAAGTTTCGTTAAAATCCGTCGAGTAGTTTTTTTTTCTATAAGGGTAATTCTCTGCTATTTGGAAATTTGTCCATGCAAGACTGTCCTAAGCAAATTTTATTAAATGTTGAGAATATTAGTAGATATAATAAAGGGCAATTATAAATTAAATATATATCTTAAAAAAGCCCACACATTTTCCTCTTAGTTTTTGAGTTATTGAGGATTTTATGCAAAATCGTGACAGGGGACTGTTGTAACCATCCAGGGGAATGTTTTTATGTACAAAAACAAGTATTTTTCTATGAAAGTAATAAAAAGTCTTTATTTTTATACATATCTTTCTTAAATTATGTATTTTTTTAAATTAATTAATAGTATCAAAACCAATTTTACTTATTATAATCACTTTTCTTAAGGCTAAAATAACATTTGTGTTAAACTTAATAAAATCAACTTCTTAGTTTAACAGTATTTTAAGACTCTAATTGTATGGCACTAAAGTCAGTCTTTATAATTAATAAAACAATAAACTGTTTAATTAACGTCTTAAACGGAAATCATCAAATGACTTCTCCCACTCTGGGCGGAGTGGGAGGGAGTGTCAGACTCTTACTGACTAAAACCCATCCATGTTCCTTCCTCGCCCTTTATGTTCCGGGGCCGCGGTATCTCTTTCGAACAGGCCCGCAACCCCGGCAGGCTTCGGCCCTTACGGGCCCCTCCCCTTATGCTGACATCTCTTTGAGGCGCGCGTGGAACACGAACGCGCCGTCGACACGGCCTGTCGTCGTCGTTAGACGGATGGACGGCTAGCTAGCCCATAGCCAACCGTCCACAGGCCCGCATCTACGGTGGCCGGTAGCCACCACGTGGTCCCCGACGCCCGGTGCGTCTCCCGCGGCGGCCGGGAAGAGAGGCTCTCTCCCTCTCTCGTTCCGCCACCTCCTTCGCTAGCATGACTACTTCGCAGAAGGAGGTGACGGCTTCCCATTCCATCTCGCTCTGGACCATGGATTGAGCCAGGGCCGGACGCGAGAGGTCGCCGCCGCCGATCGCCGCTACGAGGACACGGCGGTGCTCCCCCCACGCAGGGCAGACTTCCACCGTGTGCTCCACCGTGTCCTCCGGTCGATCCTCGCAGTGGAAACACCCGGGCGTTTCCTCCCGCCCGATTCGGTGCAGGTACCTCCCGAAACATCCGTGTCCAGTGAGGACCTGCGTCAGGCGGAAGGTGAAGACGCCGTGGCGCCTCTCTAGCCACTCCTCAAAGAGGGGACTTACGGCCACTATCGCGGCGTGCCCTGCACGGGGTTGCGACAGTCGCTCTCTCCATGTCGCCATGAGATCGCGCCGGAGGTCCCCCCGGCGTAGTACCTCGGCGCGCCATTCGTGTAGGCGCGCTAGGACTATCGCCTCCAGATCCCATGGCGGCAATCCGGCAAGCAGGCCCGCCGCCTCGCGAGAGATCGTGCGGTATCCACGGACCATCTTTACGGCCACCACTTTTTGGGGGCGCGTTCAGATTATGAGCGGCACGCCGCTTCAACGAACGCGCCCACACTGGGGCCCCGTAAAGGGCCATGTACCGCACGACCCCCGCGTAGAGCCTGCGGCAGGAGGCGTTTGGCCCCCCAAGGTTGGGCAGGAGCCGCCTGAAGGCAGCCCCGGTCCGTCCCAGCCTGGGGGCCAAACGTCGGAAGTGCTCCTTGAGATACTACCTGCAAAAGAGATGATATTGTTAATGTTAATTGTCATATATGCGCAGTCTGGTTACTCAGACTTGATAAACATAAGACGCGGGCCGAACAGACGAGGCGCGCTGGCAACGCGCCACGCACCGCGTCTTTCCTACCTGGCCCGTGCCTAAGCATACAGTCCCCTGTGGTGTGAACAGTCCCCTGTGTCATGGAATGCCAGGGGACTGTTGACCAGGGGACTGTCATTTTCACAAAAAAACTTTATGAAACAAATTCAGTTAAACATATCAAATTAACGAAACAGATGTAACTTCATACTAGTTAATCAATTATTTTGAACAAATTATCGTTATGAAAACTCTTAAAATAGTAAAAATAAGGCTTACCAGTGGACTGTTTACACTAACGACCGAGACGCGTGGTTCACCGAAAGACGCAGTCGTAGCACTACACAAAATGGCGTCTGCCGCTTAGCTCCACAACTAAACGAACTTCTCAACAATTGCGTTCCGTTACAATGTCTGAATGGTACGCGCCAAAACCAAATTTGACTTCAGCGCGGTTTTAAAATTTTCTCAGGGGACTGTTGTAATAATTTGAGGACAGCATTCACACAGATATTTTGATTAAATTTGTATTGTAAAAATATATTTGTGATGTAATAAAGATGATTACTATTCTGTTTTATGTACTTAAATATTTTTTATTCAGTTAGCAACAGCAAAAAAATAAATATTGGTAACAAGATTTGTAATTCTGGTAAGAGGACGTACCAGGGGACTGTGTTTTGAGGTGGTTGAGGTTCATTTATTCAAATATTACATTATTAAATTACTAAGTAAGCTGTGGTGTGCCAAGAATACTTAATACTATATCATTATAAATAGAAAAAGCTGAGAAATAATAAGATTTACTACACAAAATATGCTTGGGACAGCGATTTTCCATTTAGTGGAGAATCACCCATAAATAACATACAGACAGACAGACAGACAGACAGACAGACAGACAAAAATTTTACTGATTGCATTTTTGGCATCAGTATCGATCACTAATCACCCCCCGATAGTTATTTTGTAAATATATTTCATGTACAGAATTGACCTCTCTACAGATTTATTATAAGTATAGATAGTAAAATACCCGAATCTGGGGCTATGACCTCACTGACACACTTTATTGAAATGCGTAGTGTCTTTTATTTGGGATTAAGAAAGTGTTTTCAGTGTCTGGCTCTTTGTTTGTGACAATATTTGTGTATGTTTCAGTATGGTTTCTAATTTCGTTTCTTTTATTATGTTTGGCAATGTGGATGAGATTTGCTTTTTTCTTCCTTGTTTTGTAAAAGGCATATTTATTGGAATCATTTGAAGTTCTAATGTCCTCATTCATCTTACCTCTACTCTCTTTTTACAAATTCAGCTACATTATTACACTGGTACACTGCATTACCTGACTCCTCTTACAAAGAAGAAGAATTGAAGAGAACGTAAGACACTAAACGTAAACGAAATGTAGGACACTGAATACTGTACTTAAAAGTTTCAATTTGATATTAATGATGATATTATTGACAAGATGATACTTTTACAACCAATGTCACCTATCACCGTTTATCTAATTAGTGCAACTGACTGTCTCAGACAAGATATTATCCAAGTGATTGACATCTGCCTGGAATAATAAAACGCGCCTGTCTGATCCCCTAAGTCTTACAAATATGAAGTCTTTCATATTTATATTAAAGACTCTCTTAATTGTTTCTTTACGTCTGGAGGTCGTGTAAGTGATTGGAATTTCGTCGTTGAAGATCTAACACCACGATTTGTATTATTTCTTTCGAAAGATTTTCTGACTTTGATGTCTTTCAATATGAAGAATTTATATTTTCTTGAACAATTCATTGTTCTCCATTTTGTATGCATACATTTTCAACTTTATTGTGCACGTTGTCTAAATTGGTTTGTAGAAATTCATTTCATTCTACACTTTTGTACCTGCCCTTCATAAGGGAAATATCCTGTTAATAATACGAGATCATTTGTCAGTTTTTTTTATCAGTATCTGTTATCTTCAGTGGTCCTCATCAGGAGATGACTGACCGATGGACCAGCATCTAGCACTTTCACATCTGCAGTTAGAAAGGATCATACACTTACGCAACAAGTGCTCTTGCGTATACTTTTAGAAAGTTCTGCAACGACAAACTGCCTGTAAACGTTACAAGAAATTGTCTTTTAAGCCTGTTGAGTGATGACTGATTGATAGGCTACGATGTTAAATGGATTACAACTTAAAAAGAACTTGTTAAGTTCCACCGTGACTGTAGATTGAGTTTCCACAAATAAGTAATAATTACTTAATGTTCTTCTTACTCAAGTGTAAGAAATATTTCATCTGTCTGTAATTGAAGAGAATTTCGGTCTTCTAGTAATGTAATTTCATAGAAATATAAATATAAAACCCCCATGCACGGTTGTAAAAAAAAATGAAGCCCCATAAATAGCTACCCCTATTCCAATTAACTAACCCCTGCTCCCTTAATTGTTTAATTAGTAAATGGGTCGTTACACACGAAACCTCGTTAAGGAAGCAGCAAAACAAATGCTTAATTGAAATAACTTTAAAAGTACGTAAACAGATAAAAAGTCAATACATATAAGGCTGTCCAGCGAGATAAGTTGGTTCGATGGCCTGTAATAGCGTCGCCTTGGCCGTCCGTTGACGCTACTCAAGTGACGCCAACTTGTTTGAGCAACAAATATGGCGGCTCCCATTTGTTTTACTTACTCTTGAATTCTTGATGGTCACCAGATAACTTCTACGTAGTATTTGTTTTGTTTAGTTATCACTATCTGATAATAGCAGGTTTGAAAGTCAAGTGGCAGTATTAAGTGCTTTGCATAAAAATAGATGTCCTAATAAAGAAATGATACGTTGAGTCTGCGACGGAATTGACGTGGTAGCTCACTTGGTTTATCGGTTATTGAAATGAAAAACATTGTGGCAATGATTCGCATGATTTTGGATGATATACGTATAAATACAGTGCTTTGATTCCCCTATTTTTTTTCCAATTTCAGTTGAAGTCGTCTTGAGTTTTCGGAAAGGTTGTGAAATAATGCCATATCCCAATCGCCCTTCCGATCTCATCATGCACGCTATCCAATACACTTAGTAATTAATCTGACGATTTGAAAATCACTATACCGTGATATCACGTCGGCAGCTTCGCCTAACGACCGTAGCTTTTGCTATGCTTCGGTTTACCTCACTAATGATACGGCAACACTGCTTGTATACCTTGGCGTTGTGATTATGAGGTGTGGGCTAGCCTTAATGATGTGGTGAATACTATCCGAGATTATAGTTCGCTTTGCTATTTATTATTTCTGTCGTAAAAGGGGTTATTTTGACATGTCTTGAAATGTGTCTGAAGGCTGTCCAATCAATGGCAGTGTCATCTATCATTAGCATGGCATCCTGTCTGGATATAATAACAAATGCTTATTATCCGTGTAGTTACCAAGTTTACCCGTATAAGATTAAGTACACGTCAACAATTTCTTATAACATATCGTCTTGATCTCAAATCCCTTGCGAATTCTGCTCATCGTATTACGGTAAATATTACTCTACTACAAATAAGTACGCGCTCAGTTACGGTACACACGGCTGATACAAAATGTCCTCTTAAGGGATCGTCAATAAATTACGTGTGGTATAAACAAGGAGGGAGTAGAAGTTGTGACATTTTGATATGTGACGTTCCATCTAATACGAAAGAGTGACGTGTGGGATCGGTGAAACAGTTTGCGCGACGTTATATACGGCGCGGCGGAGCCCCAAGGGACGTGAGTAATGCACGCAGACACCGTGTTACTAGTATTTCTCACAGATTCCTATTTGTGTGTATTCGCTTTTGTTTTCCCTTGAGAAAAGGGAACCGGGTACTGAACGAAGCGGAAATGCAGGAAATGGAAGCAGAGCGTTTCCTGCGGTGAGGTGAAATGATCGGGCTAATCTGTCCAAGTTTAATGCTAACCTTAACCAAGTTCCTCCTTCCTCATCCGATACACGACTGGAATTTTTGAAGACGATAGATCACCTTGAATCGAAAGAGGAAAACACTTTTATGTCCGCGACGAAAATAGACAAAATAACCTAGTTTGTACAGTTGTGAAATTACAGTTCATTAACATTGTCACTAGTATTTCAGCTCCATGTGTAGTTACAGGTAATCACACTGATTGTGGGCCGGTCGTCGAACCGGTGTATTTTCGTCCCAATGACGCGGTTAAACCGGAAACGTCGCCAGTAGGACACCAATGCCATACGAGAGTAGTTGCCAGGTTTTTGGCAACCTGGCTGTAAACTTCCGTGCGTCTTGTGTCTGAACCGTTAGTTGGCAGAACAATGTGATGAACGGTCTGATTCGGTCGATTGGTTAACGACTTGGTACTGTTATTGATTAATTGTTATATTCAACGGGCAGATGTAGATTTATAAATGGATTGTTATCACAAATGAATGGAAAATATAGGACTGAGTTTTAGACATCACATTTAAAAACAAATCTATTAGCATTTTGATATATTCTATACGCCACCCATAATTAGTTATTCCTATAAACCCTCATCCTTGGGACTCTCAGAACAGTGGGTAGGATTTCCTTACATTAAATAAGAAAAGATTGAAGCTTGAATCGTGGGTATTCAACAATCGTTCTCGACTCTTATTTGAATTACACCAGTTTACGTGAAATGGTAACATTTCACGTTAACGCAACCTTTGGGTATCACCAGGTCGACACTCACACTAGTTTACCTTGATGATCTGCAAATGATCGTGCACTAAGATAACCTGCGTGATATCACCGTGTTGAGATGAGCTCCTAGTACATGGACCGTCATGGTTGCGCAACTAACCACGCTACGATTGCACAATCGTTTATTGATCCTGCTTTGTGCCGCCCCCTTTGTGTTTTTCTATTAGATTATTTTCACGGTTTAGTATTGTTCAGTATAGTGTTTTTGCTAAATAAAAATAAATAAACAGTCTGCCTGACAGTATACAAATACAACCTCTAGTTCCATGATATAATTCCTCTCTTTTGATTATATTTAGGGCATGGCATTTTTTTACTGGTTCTTTACCTGACCTCTGTTTTGATTTTTCTTTCCCTAAACCTTCTATAAAGCAAATAGGAAAACACTTTTCTCTTCCAAGATTTATTTATGTCACTGGTTTTTTTTATTGAAATGTATTTACAGTGGAGTGCCATAGAGATTTCTTAATCCAAAGTTTGTTAAAATCTTCATTCATAAAGTTATATCGGTAGGTCACGATCGCGGGAATTATTGGCCTTATGCCAGATTGAAACTTTTTGAACAGAAAGTTATGTGGTGTAACCTGATAATCAGTTCTTTTCAATGCCAGAGTTTTGAGCTCGCCTACATTTGCAGTTAATTAATCAATGACAATAGGTCCAAAACATAACTGGCTGAATGTGTGTGTACTATAATGTACACCTCTGCGATTTCGGGGATGATCTTTGATAGATTTCTCAAAGTTTACTTGTAAGTTGTTGAAGTCGAAGATTAAACTAAAAAACACAGCACTATAAATTTTGCATCACCACGCAAGCTGAAATCCGAAACATCTCATAGCTTTTCCATCATTCCCTACCGTAAGAAAGTTGTTAACAAAGTTGCAAGTTGTCGAGAATTAATTGCACTTAGCAACTGCTTTGAGAGCTTTGTGTAACCAGTTCTTTGATCTTAATTATATTCCGTTTATCTTTTGAAGAGTTATGCTCAGATAGAACCGTTGGCTAGGCTGTGTGAGAGTGGAGTGGGCTTGCCGCAATGCTGAGAGATTGGATCTGGATTTATGACTGCCAGACCGGGCAGACCTGACAGTCGAGAAATTCAATGAAGGCTGGTCTGTAGTTTGTGGTTCCGACTTGATATTGATTTGGGTGTTGATACTGTGCGATTGGCAATTGTTTTGTAATTAAATTAAGGATTTCTTGTGCCGTTGCTTTTAATTATTACACTTTTGTGTTCCAAAGACTCGATCTTGTTTATAAGCAAAAAAACACCAGATTATCCTCTTCTGCATAACAAACCTCTTCGTTAATTACTCAGGTCGTATTTTATGCGCCCCTTCATTAGGCGTCCTATTGATTATAGCTTGTTCTAGGTAATCCATTTTAGAGTTTCCCTCGTTAGTCTCAACAGTTGTCCTTGATACAAAAGTTCTAGAAAGGTCTTTGAAAACATTTCGATTTTTTTTTCTGAAGGTCTTTTGTTTGTGACAGTAGAAATTAATGCAGCATTTGTCTGAAACTAGTTCCTGTTGAAATCAAACTTGTAGCAACAGTTTCGTTATAAACTAGTACAGAAACTGGTATGGCTACTATCATTGCAGCTGTGATAACGGTAAGGGACTTGCCTCATAAATTGTGGACATTAAAAAGATTGCAAATTGATTGCAGATTCTAATTGATAAGTGGATATATGTTATGTGACAGGGATAGAGACAGAAGAATTAAAATAAAATAAAGTTTAGCAATATGTTGAGATATTTACAGATAGCCTGTATCCACCCGTTGCTGACAGATCTCAACCCTTTTGTAAATGCTATCGTAGTCTAGTGTATTGCACTTAGTTTTAAAGGTCTCACCCACTCCAAACGTTTCCATCGTGATAGTTTATCGAATCTCACTGAACGATCAAATAAAAGATTCAAATTCTACAGACCCTTCCAGTGACTTCTAGACCTGAAATACATTTAATCTCGTAAATTTTCTCGTTCACATATAGTATATTACATACGTGCTAAGCTGACGGTGACACGGTCCTCTAGAGATTAGGGAGGGCTAAATAAATAAGTACACCTGTTCACAAGTACCTAGTGATTATAATGTGAGATGACAAGTGATGATATACGAGTATGTACTGAGATGTTATTAATTAATTAAGATGGCTAATAGATTACTAGTTGTGGTGAAAGTGATAATTGAGAAGTTATTGAGATATTTTTCATACTTTATGCGAGAGATGATGAGACATTTGATAAAATTTTAAAAGAGCATTTTTACATACGAATCAGCAGCAATTAATTTCGTACGGGTTCTTTAATGAAACACAATGACGAAACGAAAATTACCTTTAAATTATAAACCCCTCTAAAGGCAAAAAATAAAAGGCAAGGTAAATTAAAGGCTTCACATTCAACAGAATCTATTTTCCATTTTCCTCCAGACTTCGTTCAGACTAAGTTCAGTCGATGCCTAGTGAAGCAATTATTGATGAATTGGTTACTCACTCAAAACGTTTTTCATCGGTTCGATTCAGGTTCAAGAACTCTTTGAACTTTAGAACGGTTAACGAACTGGTTCTTTTATATTTCGAATTTGGAAAAATAAAACCGCCATGGATAAGTTCTATGTACAATGAGGTTGCAATTGGAATCAGGACTCAGGGAGCTTTTACAAAAATTGAGTTCTCGTGATCCTAAAGTTTGGTTTCAGTGAAAAGGACTTGACTGGTATTTACAACTTGCCTAGCATTATGTTTTAATTTTAAATAACTCTTAGGCTATTCTTAGGTTTATTGCTATTTTTTCTAGGCAATTAACTGGTCATGTAGGTACGTTAGTCCTTGACCGTATTGTAAAGTTACTTTTTTATATACTATGTATTTACGATTGTAATTTTATTGCGTTAGTAATTCATACAATTTACGTCTCTTGTTTGCACTGAGGTCGTTATTCAATAGTGCCAGTCCAATTTTTTTTTTCAGCTTTGTTTATTATTTCTTCTTTTGTCATTATGACTTTATAATATTTTAATTGAACTTTATGCTTATGTTTGTTTTTTGTTCGCAGGTAAGTTATGTTTGCAAATAATTGATATCAACACGTGGAAACGAAGGTAACAATGAATCAATTCATAAAATACACACATTTATGACAATGAAAACATATTATAAATACAGACACTGGCTGATTGAAATGATATTCACAGAATACGAATTCAAATGTATAATAAATAAGAAACGTGTAGGATACAGTGCAGATGACGAAGTTTACTGTAGTCTCCGAAAATGTTAGAAGAATGATCTCATATTTCTCGGAAAAAGCAGTGGTACGTCTACGTACTGCGGTACCCCCTTAATGATTCGGTGTAAAAAGTTTTTTTCATCATTGATAGATGTTTAAGAGAAGGTGGCTACACATTCTGCACAACCATTAAAGGAAGTAAAGTAGTTATGAATGAATATGCCAGGTTGGTTAGGTAAAATTATAACGCTTCACGGTGACTCATGAAACCAGTGTTCCATACTACCATATTGTTGATGATCTCATTTATAATCCCGAAATTAAAAAATAGATTGTAGCAATTACATTTTATAACATGACATATAAACATCACATTGTAACTGTCTACCTAGCTACAGGTGATACAGTATAAACTTCACCCCAGCGGTGAAAATCAACATACAACGCGAAATCTATATTTGTACAGCTGATAAAAATGATCCATTAATAACACTGATTAAGAAGGGAAACTTGAAAGATTTAATTTTTGTCAGGAAAAGTAGAGATAGTCTTTTCTAGATAAACTTAGTGAATGGAAAGCTACTGAATGAATAAGTCAATAAAAAGAAATCGTTACTTACATGTTTCGAAGACTACACACGGTAGGTATATTACTGTTTTTATTTTCAAACTACACAAGCTGCAATTCTTCTAGCGAAGCAAAGGTCACCGACGTAGCCCAAAGAATTGCCAAACTTAACCCTTTTCCTGTCCCATGAGCCACATATGGTTCAGAGCGATTGTTTAACTATTGTTTCTTTTCGTGGACAGCGAATGTGTTAAGTTGCAGTGGGCAGGGCACATTGCTCGCAGAACGGATGGGCGAGATGGGGCCGGCAAGTTCTGCGACGATGCGTTGAAAGACCACTTACTAGGTGGACCAATGACCTGGTGAAGGTTGCGGGAATCCGTTGGATGCGAGTCGCTCGGGACCTGTTACGGGACCGTGGTGCCACTTGGGAGAGGCCTATGTCCAGCAGTGGATGTCTTTTGGGCTGAAATAATGATGATGAGTTGATCTTCATGAGTAAGCCGCACACGCCTAAGTCAGTCATCCATTATTTACAGAGTTTCCTCCGTGTCTTAGGAAGCACGTTAAGCTGTTGTTCTCGGCTCTCATTTGTAGATAGTTGACCGTCGTTACAGGTAGTCAGTGGCGTGAAAGTCTGAGACCAGTCTTACCAAGGCGTATCGTATTACCCAGTATTAACTGCGAGCTGTGGAGGTCAGATAAGCATTCGGTTCATGTAAAATACTGGTTGCATCCGGTTAGACTTGAAGCCTGAAGCCGACGGGTGGGTTGGGAAAAGGCTAGACAAATGGTTATGATGTCAATGTGATTCGCACATGTTAATGTGTTGTACGAAATAGTCCTTCGTTATTCCTTTATATTGTGGTTTGTTTGTTTGTTTGAATGTGTGACGTAGCCATCGTTCGATGTAATCCTTATCATTCACTAGTAAGTACTTCCACCTTTTATCATTTCCTTCTTACGTCTCACTGTTGTCTTGATAACAACTGATTGCAGTGTTTTGAGTGTTTTGCGTTTCAGATTGTCAATCTGTATTTTTGGCTGTGACGTTTTTGATGAATGTGTAAATAAGCCTTGTTTTGTTATATTTTAAATCTTTATTTGTCACGATGACTGGAGAAATTAGTTTATTGTCATATGTAAGAACGACTTGAAAGATTTCCACTTTCTACACAAAAATTAATTTATTTAGATCAGTTATCTCCTTCAATCAATCAACTTCACGTATCTGATTAAAGATCAATAGGATAATTTTACAGAATTGCGCAACCGTTGTGAAATAATGAATTAACAGCTTATTTTCAACAACTGCAATGCAACACACCTTCCATTTTTAGGATTAACCCAGTTTATCTCACTAATTGATAAATAATTCATTATTTTTCATGTGTAGAGCACGGTTGTTTAAAATACTACACCAACAATTAATAACTATTTCATACAACTTTAAAATAAAAAATTACTCAGGCAGGCTATCTTCACAATAAAATGTATTGCCAGACTGCCGGTTCAACTTTTTGTATTTATGACTTAACTAGCCGATGCCCGCGGCTTCGCCCGCGTAAAGTTATTTCTTTTCCTTCCTCTTGAATCACTCTATCTATTAAAAAACCCGCATCAAATTTTGTTACGTAGTTTTAAAGATCTAAGCATACATAGAGATAGGGACAGACAGACGCGCGGCGGGAGACTTTGTTTTATAATATGTAGTGATAGTGACTACAAAATCTTGTGTTGTGCGCTTATCTAAAACTAACAATAGCAATTTGTAATACAAAATTCAAGCTAAAAGCTAAATAAATAACAGGACTGGAATATTCACTACTGTGGCTTAAAAAATTGTATGTCTTGTCTACTGAAACAATATACAATAGTTCAATACTTCTTTAGTCAACACCAATTAACAAGCAAAACTGAGAAAACATTTCATTGCATTGCTGGTACAATATCGCCCCCTGGTTTAAAAATATATACGAATAGAGCTCTGAGATAATTAACAGCCAAATGTTTTAAGAATATATTTACTGAAGGTTGAACTCCTAAAAAACACAAGTCGAATTGTAAATAAATACTCCAACTTCTATTTGTAATGAATCAGAAAATATCTGTATTATCGCCTAATATTTAAGAGCCTAATAGAGATTATTTAAAAGATAATCGTATTAAAATGAGTCATAGTAATATAATTAAATGATTCACAATCGTATCAATCTTGTTAGGATTGTCGTGGTCAAAGTGTGTCAAACCGGATTCAACAATTTGACTTATCTGCAATAAGATCGATGAGAATTCCTTTCACAAAGATGGTTGAAAAATTTTGAAGCTGCTGCCATGCTACCCATTTTGTTAACATAGAATGACAGAAACTTCGATCCTTTTTAACCGATTTCTAAAAAAGGAGGAGGTTCTCAATTCGGATGATTCTATATACCTTAGTATATTTCTTTTTTCGCGCATTGCTTCGTCGCTTGCAAACCGATTTCAAAAAAACTTTTTTCTGTTGGAAAGAGTATACTTTCCAAATGGTCCTATAGTCACCAAGTCGGGATCTGATGATAGACTCTTGGCGAAATCGAGGAAATTCTTCAAATTTTATAGACACACATGAAGCGATTTGGGTAGTTTTCGGAGGAGTACTTTCTTGGAGTGGTCTCACTTCAATTTGGTGAAGATCTGATGAAGAACTTTGGAGATAGCCAACGGAACTCCTCAATAAATGATAGCAAATGGACTTGGATTGCTGAAATCTCATGTCTGTCTATTGTTTACACCAGTTTATAACATAACATCACGCCAGTACGAAAAAAACAAAAGTTTTTGCAAAAAATAAAACAGACTTTTAAAAACACAAAAAAGTGAAAAATAACATTAGCTTCAGAAGTCGGTGACCTTTGTTGGATTGATTTAGTTTTTTTGTCACCGAGTAAGTTTTTATACGTACGTACCAAATTCCAGCAAATACGTCAATTAAGTTATTTTACACTAGTAACCCTTTCAAATAAATCAGTAGAACAATGTGATACGCAAGATCACTTACTATGTAGTAACAAACCTTGTTTAGTCATTATTAGTATTCTGAACATTTTTTGTGAATGCTAATCCGCTCGGCAGCACGCCCTAGACACGACCGCTCGCGGACGAGTCTCTAATATTAATGACCTTATTTAACGTAGTCTGCCCCACCACGCTTCTTTTAACGACTACCCTCACAATATTCATACTCATTTTTTACTTAACGTCAGGTAATTCAGTATACTTGCACTTACTAGGCGTCTGACTATAATAAAACATTTTAATTGAACTATGAAGATGACTTTAAATATCCTTTGTACTGTTGTTTTAGGTTTGTCAAGATCTTTGCCGACAACAACAACGTCGGCTACTCGTGGCGAAGTTATTACATGTCACTTTAAGTTTTAATAATATCAAAGAATGAAAAAGATGTCAACAATACTGGAGCTGCACTAGTGCACTTAAGATTTTCCCACGTCAGTGCACTTAAGTGTATGATACAGTATTGCCTTTGATGTGCGGAAAACGGGAACATATGAAATGAACCTGCTCAAGGCTTTCAAGCTTTTTGTACAGAATGTATTTTCCTGGTTTAGTATACAATGTCACTGTCGCAGACTTTCAGCTGATTGCCAGTGAACTGTGAAACGCACTGAACTGGGTTTATTTCAACAGAGAATATATATTAGACACTTCCTGGTGCTAGGGAGATAAAAGTAATACATTGTTACATGACAGAGTTATGGTAAAGCTTAAAGTTGAACGAAGGGGATGAACTTTGTAATGGAAAAGTTGGACTGAAGTTCCTGTTACAAAGTGCAACAGTAATATTCATGAATATGGACGATTGGTGTAGCACAACTTAAAAGAATACAAATTTAACGAATAGCAGTTTTCAATACTGAGACAAAGTAATCAATTAACATTCTAAAAGTCTTCAGTAGACTTGATAAAACAAAGTAATTACATAGTCAATGATGCAGAATGGATTGGGCCATATCCACTGAATCCATTAACACAGAGCACAGAAAAACACGAACCTATCCTATAAAGAAGTAAATTAATGTAGAAATGAGGAAAGACATGACATCGAAGAGAGTTCTAAAAAAATCCAAGCTTAGGTTAAAACTTAGCAAAAACACATTTGTGACACATGCGTTATTCTGTTTAATTGTTTATTCAGTTCATTTTAATAATTAGGTCGCCGTATGTCACCGCATTTAAATTGCTAATAAATACATGAATACATTAATTAGCCAAACAGTACGCTTTGTTTTAATTAATACTCTGTTAAATTGGTAAAATTAAAGGATAAAATGTACCAGTAATCTGTAGTTTAATATGATTAAATAGTAATTGTATCCATAGCATCGAATAATATTATTCATTGTCTTTTACCAACCACTTCTGAGGATTGAGCTCCTCCCGTTTGTGCATACCTCAACTAGGTCTTAATTCTCTCTAAACTTACCTTAACCCTTTTCCTGTCCCATGAGCCACATATGGATCAGAGCGATTGTTTAACTATTGTCTCTTTTCGTGGGACAGTGAATGTGTTAAAATATACTAAAAACACGTGCCAAATAAATTGTAAAAAAAACAACATGATTCCGTTCACAAAAGGCGATTAATTCGTCATCTGACTCATAATATTTTACAAATACCACGAAAGAAAAAACGAAATAAAAAGTAAATTCAATGCATTCGCATACTCTTGTTTGTTTGGAGTTTTAGCCTTCGTAAACTCACGGGGTCACATTTCGACCCGCACCGCAGTCACAGAACCGCAGTGACACGCGGTCATTGATTAGTGCACGATCGTTTTATATCATGAATTAATTACGTCGTTAATGGTTTTAAACCGCTGACCCTAATGACTATAAATAGGCGATCTTGATGTGGAAATTAATTAACTGGTATTGTTACTTTGTCATCAATGCATCGTAGAATTACAAAGTATTGATAGTTATCAACCATATTTATAGTATAAAATACAGAGCTTTTTATGTGAGTTATTTGTATTTCGTGTCAGTGTCGATAAATAGAATGAGTAAAGTAGTCATCTTACGTCACTACTTGATAACGAGTCGTTATTTAAATTAAGATTCGTTTATTATTGCATCTTAAAACTGCATTTTTATGAATCCCGTTTGAAACCACGTAGCTATTGCTTCGAGCTATAAAATTTAAGACCCAATAACCGCTTTAACCTCGTAGTTTGACGTCCTTCTTTCGTAATTATGACGCAAAACAATAATAACAGTATTAAGTTTGATAACCGCGGCGGTTCCGCCTGTGGTGTGGGTACCCGTGTAATTGTAAGTCGTGCGACTGATTTATACGACTGGTGCGAATTTATTAAATCGTTCATCATCGTTTGCTTCACGCCTCGTTTCGGTAGCGGGGGCGGCAGTTGCAGGGGCTTGAGTAGTTGGGTTTAATATCAGACTGTCTGGGAGTGCAGGGCAAAGGCCTCTACTCACATCCAAATTGCTCACTAAATCTTGGCTATTATTACTTACTTACCTTATTATTTAAACCATTAACCAACATAACGTTTGTAACCCCTAAAGGGTTACGCAGTGGTGTAACGAATAGTAGGTACATCCACATTTCGCCTGTAATAGGACGAGTCTTTTGCCTTCAATGAGACATAATTCCGGATTCCGTTAGCTACTGAGAAATTCCGGATGCAAAAACCCAATAACATTTAGCCCGACCTGGGAATCGATCCCAGGCCCTCAAGCTCAACAGTCGAGCTTGCGACCACTACACCAAGGAAGCAGTCAATCATAACCATACAAGTTAATCATTCCCAAGATTACGTTTCAAACCTCATATTGAAGTGAGGTCCAAAATAAACCCTTTGTTCACAAAGACACTATAATGTACATTTTCCTTTTTACTTATCTTTTGCCACAAAACTTCACACGGGTCTAGTCTAGTCTTTTGTGTTTCTTGTACCTTTACCTATTAAATGGAGAATTGGTTTGTGTCCGCGTTATTTATTGTGTCCTAGAAAGCAGTCACGCGTGCCAAAATTAGGTTTATTGTGTACAGATATTGCTAAATTGAAAAGGGATTACCTTGGTTTTTCTCGGGTATTTTGTTAGATGTTTTATACATTTTGGGACAATGATTTAGAAAAAAAGTGGTCTCTATTATCATTATCTATCTCATTTCCTTCTGCGAACGAAGATATTCTGTGAGGCTCGCTGAACTGGATGAATTAAAAATGAATAAAATTCGACAACTATCACTACGCTATCTAACCGAACTCAACTCGTACAATAAGGTGATAATTTTCGCAAACGTCACGTTAACGGTGCGTCTGCGCAGTTTCCCGACGTCACGTCATTGTCCGAATATGACACAAACACGGTCACCTCGATCCGCTGTGAACCACTCAATGATTACCATGGTTTTGGTACATTGATGATTTTATTTACTTTACTATAAGTGGGTGGGTGGTGAGCCTTTTTGGGTCAGCTTCATATTTGGTGAGACGAGTATCTCATAATCAGGTTTGTCTTTTGTTTTGATTGGGTTGTTGACCAGTCGTTTCGAGTTCTTGCTAATAAAACAAAGACTTATTACAATAGGGCCCTAAATCTCACGGCTTAATGCCGTGAGAAAAAGAGAGGAGAAATGAGGTCCTGATAAGCTTGTCCAATCATTCTTCTCCTTATCATTCAGCAGTCACAATGAACTGTAAGACTGGTGGAGGAGATTTGTGGGAACACTTTTACAACACAACATTTGTAGGCCTTTCATCAATAGGTTAAGCCTTCAGCAGTCCACTGCTGGGCGACGGCCTCTGTAATGCTCACATTAAAATACTATTACAAGTAAGTACTCCACTTAACGGAACAGTACCTCGTCTGATGACAGGACCTTGACCACGATTGGCCGCGGTTCAACCTGATCACGCGCAGCGATTTGATCAGCGCGCTCAATTTGATCAGTGCGCTCAATTGCATGATCATACCCACAAGTAATGGCACTCGTTTGACAGAATTTTATCTAGACTGTGTTATTGTGGACAGTGCCTAGAGTATTCCGTGATGATTGTTTGAGAAGGCTGATTTTACGCCACAACGCATCAGTGCCATGCATTGCCTTTATAAGGATAGGATTATGTATGATGAGATAATAACCCGCAATCAGAACCATTTTATATATTTATAAACACTCTCTTTGAAAACTATCAACTGGTGAAGGAACACCTCGAATCCAATAAAACAATAGACCTACCTCTTGTTTATACTGCAGTCCAATGAAATCCAAAACAAACCAATACGGTGCAAGCACACAACTTCAAATCGAATACCTCTCGAATCGCGACAGAACAAAACGATTCCTACTCGTATACACATCGATTAAGTTCTCGCTGGCGATGTTGTCAATATTGTAATCGATTAAACCCGCGCACGGCCACGGGGGCCTTGTGAGCCCGCTCTGGGCAAATTGATCAAGATCATTCACACCTCGTGACGTTGATGGCGTCAATGTTATGTGGCAATAGATGGCTCTTTTACTGACAATTGATGGGTACACAGTGTAGATTGCGGGTGGAACGTGTTCTAGATAAAAGGAGAATGACCACGACAATATGGACCACGGTACAGAGTTGCGTCAATTCCAAAGTTGTTTTAGATGGTTTATAAATTAACCAAATAATCATCTACAATTCCCATTTTGGAATCAAAACTCGCATTTCCAAGTTTTTTTAGAAAACGTACCTTAACCTCAAAATAGAAATATCCGTCGTGTATAGAGGTAAGTTTATAGGTCGTAGTTTGGAGAGCAGATTAATTAGCATATCTGATGGGATAGAGACTTAATAAATCAGTATCTTGCCTTTATAAAAAAAACTGTAATATCTAAATCGCTATGAATAAACTTAACATGCACCACACGCAATTGACATTGGACTTTTTGACAATGACAATTCAATTTTATCTTTTGATTTGAGACACCAACACCAATGTTGCCACTTTAGATTTTAAATGAAAATTGATAACTCGAATAAATATACTCGACACAATTATTTCAAATGACTGATTTAGTTCTATGATCATTAATTTATTAAAAAGGTTCGAAGGATCGATTTATATCAAACCGCAGCAAGATAATTAAAAAAAAATCTTTGCAATAATTCGTAAGTATCGTTAGCCAACAAAGTGAAATTGCTTTAAAAAGTTTTGAAAGCAAAATAATACGACTACTGTGTGTGTGAAATACTAATTATTTCACACCACAGTAGTATCTCACTTTATTATTTATAAAAACCCCGCGATTTACCTTTCCAATGACTTTACATTTATATTAATTTGTAATCGTATACAAAAAAAAATCGATTAGAGTTGTCAATATATTTACTATTATGGCAACACTTTAACGTAAGAATAGCCGGCAGTAGGTAATTCATTTTATCAAAAGAATTTCATAACTTATTAAGTTTACAAAATGAACCCCTATACAAAATTGGCAATCTAATTGCAGAATGACTTCAAAAATAAAGAAAATAATTGTAATATAATTTTTATCTTGATGCATGAGAAAAACCAGTACCGTTGGTGGTCATGATTCTTTGAGTCTTAACTTGAAATGTCAACTATTCAAAGGCATGTTAATGCGTTTAGTAAATAGAGTTTTATTTATGGATTTGTCGACATCGTAAAACCATTCATTCGACGGATTTCGTCCAAAATCCAAGGTAAAGCTTTCTGTGAACCTATTGTTCTATGCCTGAAGAAAATTGCAACACTAACAGCGTCTTTTCAATACATTTCACAAATGTTAAATAACGCCACCCTGTCAAAGTCATTCTTGCGCCAAAAGTTCCTTTTAGCACTGTATTTTGGGGTCCATTTCACTTAAAACAGGTTTCAGAGAACATTACTATTCTCTTAATATTCCTCTCCCCACCGTCATAACAAAAACATCACGTAAATTCATATATTAGCGGACAATTAAACTAAAAGTTAGTCTAACCCCAGACAGGCGCACTTCCCGGTCGTCGCGACGTATCGATCGCGAGCGACGCCAGGTGAAGCTGGTATACTACGCTGGTATAACTGAACTGCACTACACTGTACTTGCATAATTCGAGGCTGGAGCGGCAGACGTAGGGTTGGCGAGTCCAATTCAAAATTGTGCTCCCTAAGGGTAAAAAAATATAAGAAGTGGGGCAGTTAACTAGTCTATGCTATGCCAGCTCACCATAATAACACATTCTTAAGACGTCTTATAAAAACTAAGCTGAATAAACACATTATTTTAAATTTTTCACGAAAATTTCGTTTCGTTTACTGTAGAATAAGTCCATTACCTTATCTGATGCTAAGTCCCAGCAGTATCAGCGCATTTACTAAGCTTTATTCAGCAATTTCAGATTAGATGAAATTAGCAGCCTCGCAGTAGAAAATCTGAATCACTTTGTATTCCATTGCGTTTTACGACTGGTTGTCTGACGATGAAATAGTCTAGATTAAAGGAATGTACTGTGAAACGGAGTAAGGTGTCGTTATCCAAGTACCTTTTGTAATAAAAGGGGTTATTTAGTTTGAAGACTACTGACGGACGTCGTCGTTTGTTAAATATTATTCAGTAACTAAAGTTTTTCCCGAATTCTGTGTAAATGTGAACTCTTAGTGCGAGTGTATTTTCAAAATGTTAGGAACGTTTTTGTTACATATATGATTTATGAACACAAATAAAACCCAGTAAGAACCATAAATAGGCCATTACACGCGCAATTATGGATTTATTTAAGAAAAAGTATTTAACTCTGAGGCAGAGCATAATGATTTATATTGCGCGTTTAAGGAACAAATTACACTTGTATAGTCGTATGATGGATTCTTCACTTACCACTGGTTTCCATTACACCATTGAAACTAATCCGGATCTTCACATTTAAGCGAAGTTCAATACCTGCATTCTAACATACTATTGTGACACTGACAGCTTTTGAACCCGGTTTAGATGTGCACAGTTTTAACCATTTTCAATTTCAATGGATAAATCGTCCCTTAGTGGCAGCCCTAGGGTTAACAGACCCGGATGCACTGGCGGACAGAAAAATGAACCACTCAAATGTACGGCTTTATACTCCGCACTATTACTACGATGTTAGTCTGCGCGACTATGTACCCACATGTGTTTTTATATACGTGCAAACCCTTTATGTTTCCATAAAATATTCACCTTTTGATGAGATTTCAACTGAATAGTGTTCATAGCAGAAACAAGTAAACATGGAATAGTTTATTCTGAAAATCTTTCAAGAAATATCGATCGCTATAAATGCCCGCTTAGACCAATTTTCGAGAGCACTCTTCTCGATTGAGCTCACTACAGTGAATGTAGCGTTCGTTCCATCAAATACTTTGCTTTCAGTAATCTCACAATGGCGTCGGGTCTCAAAGGACCAACCGAATGCTCTTCTTTGCTCACTTGCATCGTAGTCGTGGCACTCGAGTTATTCTGAATTACAAATCTAATCCAGAAACGCACATGTTCCTCCAGGCATTTCTATTAAATTGCATAAAGAAAAAACTTTTTTCGTACTTTTTCCTCTAAAAAGTAGAAAATAGTGCTAGAAAAATAGTGGGAAGCTGTAGACACTACAGATTTACGGTATTTTTCGCTGAATACGTGAGTTTGCAGGGGAGCATAAATTACATAAGTTCGCAGTCAGCTCGTCGGGTCAATAAAGTCGGTTAACATAGTACCTTTTCATGGTTCAATATCCTTGTATAACAATGTATTCTTATGGCGTTTATAGCTTATATTGAGGAAATAAACTACCAATTCAATCCTCTTCTCAATTAATTCAAGACTTTATTAGTAAAAGTACTGTGCTCCAAGGGTCTTTGGGCGGTCGAATGACATTGACAAGGGGGTACTTTTGGATAATAGATGGCAATTTCACAGGATTAGTTAGTCCCGAGTTTAGCCACGCACGTACTGTGTACAGCCATACGTCGAAAATGTCATCTTTATCCAGCATGCATTGCAACATTCAGTCACAAACAATTGAAAATCAACGTGCATCCAATTTAAACCAACTTTTGAGCCAAAAGGCCAGTTTAAAAGAAAGTAAAACTGATTTAAAGACGTGAATCGTGACTGTCAGTGTGCAGTGAGGTCGCAGTGAATTGTTATGTAAGTGCAGCTCGTTACGATAGCTCTGCAGTACATCTAGAGTGTGGACTTATGTAACACTTCGTCTGAACTTCAGCTACTTTATAAAGGTCATACTGTCGCTCTGAAAGCATTATATGGCTGACATACATTCTGGTGACCCAGCTCATGGTAAGTGAGCCAGTCCCAGTGAGCTTATGCTATATCAGGTGAATTACCAAAACAGCGACATGGTTAAAAGTATGCCCGCCGCAATAGGGATGATTCCTGACTTTAAAAAAATTATTCTGTTTAGTCCGTCAGTTTAATTAATCGAAAAATATTGGATGCATGTTTTTTATTTTATCAAAATATTGAAAAAATTACGAAGATAAAATGCATGAAAGATGAGTGGGTGCCTGTGACGTCACTCTTTGTTAAAAAGTGTACCGAACTGTGACGTAACATGAGTTTTCCACGTACTGTGTCTTCATTTTTTGTTTACGTGAAAAAACATAAAATGTGTACAATTTTTTTTTAATTCTATCTCACGGACTAATTCGTTTTTTTTTGTCATCTGCCTTATTATATCAGCAGTCTTTGAAATCCAAACAGCAATGCTGCTTGTACTTTGGAGACAGGAATATTATGAGTATGGTGGTAGTACTTCCCTGTAAAACTCCTACATAAAGAGGTCTTTCATGTGAGTTACAGGAACATAACACTTAGGAGCTGTCACTAGCGGTAGAGAATAAGGCATTACAGAATTTCCTGAATTGAAAAGCGTTAGCTGAATGGTAGACCTCGAATTTCTTATTACGTTTATGTCGAAAGACGCAGGTGGCTCGTTAAAACTATTTTTTTATCCCATTGAATGTTATTTCCGTACCTACTTATTTCTCGTAGTACGTGTCTGAGCTAATAGATTTGCTAAGAAAATTAAAATGAAACAAAACAGGTTTTCCACCGATCACTAGATCAGATAACACGACAGTTATCTCAATCCCGTTCTAAGACTTAGATTATGAAATGTTAAACATGTTTGCATTCAGATTTGTTACGGTCATATAAATGGAATCGCAAGTGACTGATACGAGGCGCTTTAATTGCATGTACATAATGAAAACATTCCCACAAATAGCGAATAACTGGTGCCATGTAACGGTGAGTTTCGGCAACTAGGTCGTGTTATGTGAAACGTTTGAATAGTTGTTTTTGAAGAAAATGCGGATAAAATGTTCACAGGGTTTGGCTTGTTTGTAAAAATACGCATTTTATGAAGTTCTTGCAACGAAGTCAGGTTGCAACTCTTGAGAAGTTTCCTTTTGTTGAAAACGAAAGAAATATCAAACACTGTTTTACGGTTTAAAACTATACTTATATTGTGACTTACGGGATATCTTCCGTGATTATTTGTTATTATGAGCTCCCGATATTTCGACAAAGAAAGAGGGTAGACAGATTTGTCTACTCGTAACAATTTTATTTTCCATCCACCCGCATTCTCCAGTCAACCCGCGCCCGCGATCATGGCACTTGCAACAGCGTCTAAATATCGGGTGCTCAAAATAACAAATAATCACGGAAGATATTCCGTAACTAAGAAATATCAAGTTTAAATATTTAGCTACTTTTTTCGAATGGGAATTCCACTTTGGACTAATATTACATTAATTGCACATAACAACACCCCTGTAACTTTCGAAGGGCTGGGTCGAGGTGAATAAGTAGTAGTAGAAGAGAATAAAATGGCGACAGGTCACGGGAACGATCTGCGACTCCCGCATTCCCCTAAAACTTAAGGGGAAGATATATAAAACAATGGTTAGACCTGCTGTGTTGTATGGATCAGAATGTTGGGCCACAAAAGGGGTGAATGAAAGGCATCTGCATGTCGCGGAGATGAGAATGCTAAGGGGGATGTGTGGTGTTACGCGAATGGATAAAGTAAGGAATGAGTATATTAGAGGAAGTCTGAAAGTGGCGCCAGTGACTGTAAAGTTGTGTGGTAAGTGGTAATCGGTTATCGTGGTATGGGCATGTGATGCGGAGGAATGAGGAAAATGTCGTGATAAAAGTTTTGAATATGAATGTGGATGGGTATTTGAGTAGAGGAAGACCAAAGAAACGATGGATGGACTGTGTTAAGACGGATATGGTAAGAACAGAAGTGTCTGATGAGATGACGAAAAATAGAGGAGTATGGAAGAAGAAGACATGCTGCGCCAACCCCAAATAATTTGGGATAAGGGCAAGAGAATGATGAGAAGAGAATAGTACTTACAACCACAATTCGCTTGTTATGTCAACAGGGTCACAATTCAGAATCTAGACTACTACTTTAATGTTTCTGATATTATCCTCTTCGTAACAATAAACAGAATTGATTAAGTAAATGAAAGATGATTATCACGAGGCACTTGACAATATAACCACACGCAACTTAGTTATTTTCCGTCGTACTCGCAACACAACTCAAACTAATCATTGAAGACTCAAGAGATAAACGTAATTATCTTAAACTAACGACGCTGTAATTGTGTTAATTTAAGCCTGGATTATTCAGCTATCTACACAGTTCCATTTGGCTCTTCATAGGAGGTAGGATTTGGCAAAAGATAACTTTATTTCTTTAGCACATCACCTTGAAACTAAAAAGGTTTTTATTGAAAATGTATCGTAAAAAACATTATTTATCTTTGAATCTGGCTTGATCCTTGATTTTGCGCTTGAATTTACAACAGAAATGTCTAATTTAGCTTGTCAGTAGTTACGTGCTGGCAACACTTAGTTTTTTAAATAAGATAATCTGTATCTGTTATTCATTATGATGATGATGCAGCTGAATACCAGTATTTTACATGGAGCGACTGCCTATCTGACCTCCACAACCCAGTTAATACTGGGTAATACAATACAAGTCAGCTACAAGTTTCGCGTCAGCAGTTTTGTCGCCGGCGCCGATTGCTGAGTCTGCGTTGCGCGAAGTGTCCCTCGCAGCCCCGCCCCCGTCCCCGCAGTTCCTCCCCGCAGCGCTGCCAAACCGACGCGACCACCTGGACCAGTGGTCATTTCGAGCATCCCTGCTGCTCTTCCCGCAAAGCCCATGCCTGCAAAGGTAACGGACCTGGCTGATGATGTCGGTTTCGTGACGGTGCAGCGGAGGAAACGCCGTCAGCGAAGCTGTAAGAACCGCTCCGGCAAGGCTCCTGCAGAGCCCAACGTTAAACTACGCGCAGCGAAGCCGAACACCCCGGTGTACATCTCTCGCCTACACTACACCACGGAGGCTGAAGACATCGAGGAGTACGTGCGCCGAAAGTTAAAGTACACGCCAAGAGTACAACTACTGGAGTCGCACCGCAACGTCAATTTCAAGGCGTTTGTGGTGCGTATCCCAACGTGTATGCTCCATTTGGTGATGGAAGAAAGTTTTTGGCCGCAGGATGTGGTGTTCCGTCGTTTCCGCGGACAGATTCCACAAGAACGCACAAAAGATCGTGCAAGTGAAGTGCATCGTGTACTAACATAGTTTTTAAGTTACTATATATACTAACAAAAAATGTTATTAGTATGTATATTTAGGTTAAGGTATTTATGTATGGGTCTTTGTTACCTGAAATAAATGGTTTATTATATTATTATTATTATTAATACTACTTGGTAAGACTGGTTGTCAGACTTTTTGGGCCACTGACAGTCGGGACCAACAGCTTCACGTGTTTTCCGAGGCACGGAGGAAACTCGGTATATCCTCGGTGGGTTGTCACCCATCCATAGACCAAACTAGGCAACTCTCTCCTCGACAAAATAAGTACTAAAAGTACTAAGACTAAAAGAGACTAAAAGACTAAAAGAGAAAAAATACACCTTATTTAAGCGAGCAAATGTATAGCTACACAAAAAGAGTATGTAACGCTGGATTACTCCAGCGTTACATGCATATGGTCGGATGTGTACTTGTGCGGTTACACACCGGCGCGGCTGCTACAGCGGTGAACGCAAGTAAATACTGCGAGTCCGCCACACAGCTAACTCGCCTTTTACTTTGTATAAAACACTAGCATCTAGTATCATGTGGAATAAGGACGTATGTACTGTATTCTGTGTTCTGAGGCTAACTTTGTTTGCTAACGGACCTAAACAATGTATGAGTGGTAATCAAGCGTTGAAGGAAATGTGACACAGCAGTGGTGAATTACTGTTTAAAAGACTTGATCGTGTAATGTTTATACACATGGAGTTTGGTTTTTAGAACCGCAATATTAGGAACTGGTCCTTAGTTTTAATCAGTGTTGCAAAATGCCTTGATGCCTTACATCTACAAAGAAATACCAAAGTAGTTAATTTATCAATGCAGTTCAGTCACAATTGAGTCTTCGATCTTTGTGGCTACGATTTCGACACCTTTAAACCAAATACAGAAGCCAAACCGTTACATACAAAAGACTTTGATTAATGTTCGATACTATCGTTAAGTGCAAGATTAATCTGTTGCACTCAATTTTTTGCCCTGGTTCAGTGAGCCATCGACCCGATCGGTAGCTCGGTAGCAGTAGGTGTGGATGTGGATATACGACCGTTGGCCGCAAACCGATCGCTCTGACGTCACTGCACAAATGCATCGTGTTCGCACACAATGTGTTATGGCCGCTCCTGCTAACATAAGGCGAGAGACACAAAGGATTTTTGCGATTGGCGAAGATTTTTAAATCGATCAACTCATCGCAGTACTCCACAACACTTTGACCTCTGCCTTCATCTTCCATCAGTCAGATCCAACCAGCTTAGTTGCCTGTCCATTACATTTACTGCACGGTTTATATAGCTATTGAATTGTGCGGAAACTGAAATGGCTACAAAGGGAGTGACTTCAAAAAAGTAAAAAAAGACTTGTATCGCCGACACCAAACGAATTGGTGTCTGTTCAGGTAGATGAGACAACAAATAGCATTGGACGACAGAGAAATGAAGCGGTTTTTGATACTGAAGATCGCAATGGATAGACCATCCATTGTCATCGATCTACCCCCATGTTACACATAAAGTGACCTCAAACTAGAAGCTTTAAAGCAAATCGTGGATCACAACGTCAGCTGCTACCATCACCCCATGTGCTCCCGCCCTAACGGCCGCTCCCGCACATAAGTTCCAATGAGTAAGTCATCGTGTTCGCAGTTATATTTAACCCGGTAGGTGGAGACTGTAGCCGTCACTAGCTGGTTTACATTTCAACAAACTTGCTAACATTACCGGGAAATGGGCTTGAGTAGGAAAATGTTACGAATTTTGCAAACAACATTATAACATCATATTCCTGACGGAAAAGATAGAGGTGTAACCTACACCTACGTCCTCATTGTACCAGCAGTGGTCAAGTCCCATGTGATAGGGGTCCAACTAAGTAGTCACTGACACTCCCCAACCTGGGAATCGAACCCAAGACCAAGACCTCTTTCGCACGCAGTTGATGTATTTTTAACCCTCGATGCAAAAACGACGGGGTGTTATAAGTTTGACGTGTCTATTTGTGTGTGTGAGTGTGTTTCTGTGGCATCGTAGCTCCCGAAGGGATGACCCGATTTTGATTTTGTTTTTTGTTTTTGTTAAAGCTGATTTAGTCGGGAGTGTTCTTAGCTATGTTTGATAAAAATCAGTCCAAGATGGCCGCCGCCACAAAATGGCGGATTACATATTTGTTCAACAACTCCCTCAATATGGATAGCAAATGAAAGGGCTAACTTTCAAATCCAAGATGGCCGCCACCACAAAATGTTGAATTACATTTTTTTTCACAAGGCCCTCAATCCCGGTATCAAATGAAAAAAAATACTATAAAATTATGACTCTATGTGTCGGCGGTTTTATTAATTTTAAGTGTAATGTAATTTAGCGTTTATTATATTTTTTATCTGTGATGAACTGATGAGTTATATAACCAAATGTATGTCTTAACAGATAAAGGATTAACGTTATCATTTGTCTACTATGTCTATATCTATGTCGATAATAATAGATAGCTCGTGTAAGATCCCAATGCCCTCGTGTTACATAGTTATTATATTTAACGACAACTTCCGGGTTCCTTACATAATAACATGTCATTTACTTATGATTTATTAATTACGTGCTATATCGTCGTAATTATAGTACCTATATAATTATAATGTGAGTCAGTTTCCCATGTACAGGAAATCAGAAAAATAAATCTAAGTAGTGTTCTTTCAAGACATTTTTCGTTTCAAGGAAGTTCAAAGATATTAAATTCATACACGTCAATCTTCTCTCACGTTAAGTCAACAACTGCCTTAAATCTAGATTATTTACACTCGAGATTAAAATCACACTCGCAAATATGTTCCATTTTTATGACAGGGTGTAAATTGACCTAAATCTTTATACTAAATTTAGTTTTCGTGAAAGTACTAGTCTAATTTATTGAGAAAAGCTTCGTCTTTACCACAAAAAGAAAGACCGAAGGATTTGCTTGCACTGCTGGCATATTATATTCCACATGATTATTATTATTTTTGGTTTGCCCAGAAATCTCCCATCCCCTCTCCCCCCTTTCTCCTTCCACACCTCTCTATCTAGTGTGATCTCCGACCATGTTAGCCCCGAAAACATGTTCCGTTCGTCACGCCACCTTCGCCGAGGTCGACCTCGACGACGCTGTCCTTCGTCAGGCGTCCAATGTGTGACGATCTTTTCCCATCTCATCCATTTTATTATACTAATCCAAATACCAGGACTTTCATTTACCGCTGAATCAAAACACTCTATAACTCTCATGATATGTGTAACCTAGCACACTTTAAATATTCATACGTTCATATTATGAATGAGAAAGTAACTCTATTAAGTCTGTCTATAAGTCTGCTAGTTTTAATTTCGATGAAATTTTACTCAAATGTGTACTGAAGCTGGCTTAAGATACAGATCTTTTTATCCCGATAACAAGTTCACGTGGGTCAATATCAGTCTTCCCCGCAGACGATACCGCGGTCAAAACCTAGTTACATTATAAAGAGAAACTCGAAACTAAAGTTATGGACTATATTAGCATATACCTCACACCTTGGTACCTAGGTCGCAAACTTGGAGCCTAAGTTCGTCGCTTGAGACTCTTGAGTACTAGGTATTATGATAGTGTTATAATAGGCACCAAAGGCTAGTTCCGTCAGAATTTATTTGAAACAGGGTTTTGATATCCATAATTTATTACCTAAGGTCTATTCAAATACTGGTTGTTGATGTTATTTCCACTTAAACAAGTGTCAACTTTGTTTGTGCTAGTACTTTTGAAAAGGTCATAGAATATATGGAAATTGTAGCGCAAACTGAACTTGATAATTATGCAGATATTAACGTTATCATTCCAATAATACATCTTTATTTGTTTTAATTTTTGGAAACTTAAGTTGGCAATACGTTGCATACTGAGAAACTAAAATTATTTTTTTGACTATCTAACTGTCGGTTATTATATTTTTCAGGACACAAGCCTATTGTTTTAGGGTCTTTAGGTAAAGAGAGATCCTAAATCTAAAATTATAAAATAAAAGAAATTGCTGTTTTTTTTAGTACATGATTTATGGCATGGCATCGTATAATAAACATACATATGTATCAGGAAATTGGTCCTTATTCCATAGTAGGACGACGGTATGATTATATAAAACAAGGAAAGTTAGAAAGATGCTGCAAACGATAGAAAATACGAAACACGTCTACACTCAAAATTATTATATTTATTAAAATTTACTCCACACCTTAAATAAATAAATTAGTATTCTAATATTTATTTACGTAACAATAAAGATAAACTGTTCTTACATAATTTTCCTTCATTGTGATCTTAGTTGTTATTTTCCAGCCGTTATTATATTGACGTAGCTATTGTAAATTATATATTATAATATGTCCTTCGTTGATTAAGTTGCAAAGTGTTACTGCTGGTTGAGCATGAAGTTTTGAGAACGATTCACATGTCGAGCAAAATGTTATTGGGTTTTTTCATAAGGAATTTATTTTCTCTGTATTTGTGCCCAGTTGATGGCTTTAGGCTCGCTCCTTATTACATAGGACTTGTTAACAATTGGCGAGATACTTATTAGTAGATTTATGCTCATTTAAATTATTTTTTGTTACAGGTAAGGCATCTCTCATTACAAAGTTGAAACCAGGAAGCGTAAGTAACGAGACGATTAATTTAACGACATCCATATCTCATGCAGTTCATTATTACTTCAGGGTAATAAAACTGTTCTCCACGCAATTCATCTCAATTATGTAAGTTCCTTACAACTGGCTTTATCGACAATTTAAAGCTTGCTGCGACATCTTTGTAGATACAGAACTTAATTATAAAATCTCTTGTACATTTACACTTGTTAAGTTTTGACTTTAGTTCAAGTAACCGAAACTGAACCGAACCGAACCGTTTAGTCGATGAAACCGGTTTATAAAAATTGTCAACGCGGATCTGGAGTCCGGACACTGATAGATCATGTACTGAAGTATTTGTCAGTGTCCGTTGTCCATAATTTGTCCATACTGGTTTGTCCTAACATTCAGGGTGGACAGTGAGAGTGCGGATTAGGGAGTGAGGTTAGTTGATATCATCATCGTCATCTTCATCATCTCAGCCGAAAGACATCCACTGCTGGACATAAGCCTTGTCACCACATCGACCGGTCTCGTGTGACTCGCATTCAGCGGATCCGCACAGCCTTTACCCGGTCATCGGTCCACCTACTGAGAGGTCCCCCAATGCACTCTAGGACTTTTCGGTCCCATCGATCGGCCATCCGTTTTGCGAGCAATGTGCCCTGCCCACTGTCACCTAAGTTTGGCAATTCTTCGGGCTACGCCTAGTTAGATATGTGAACAGCTAATGCAAGTAAATCGGTTTTGACAGCAACTCGAATATTTTCAGATAAAGACTTCATTGTATTGATGCTGAAAAGTTGTAAGTCTTTCATGTTATTCTAACTTATAAAAATGCTTGCAGCATAACATCCTTAAGAACTAACTTAAACGTGCAAAGAGTTTAAAACTTAACCTGCGCAGCCTGTACATCAGTCTCGCAGTTTAATCATAAACGATACAGCCCTCAAGTGGAGCACGTAGCACCCCTCAAACTCAGCAGGGTATCGAACCCGGGCCGTTGGCAAGTGCTGCGACAGTTTGGCGGGATGCCGGAGCGCCGTGCCAGTGCTAGCCGAGCTTATTGCATTCCCGACTATGACCTGACGTGACGTAATCACGTAACTGATGTTTCGCTGACGATCCGGTTATTACCTTTCATAATGCGATCTAACATAATATATCACGCCTGTTCTTCCTCGAAGGGTATAGGTGCGATCAACCGGGCACAAATTCAGACTAGGGCTACGAACTGGTAATTAATTGAACGTGGAGGAAGCAAAAGGAGGTAGCTTTCCGTCCGTTCTGCCTATTACCATTGGAACAGACGTGCGTTTTCACATGTATGTTTACAGTATGGAAGCTTTTAAGTTGACAGTTACGAGTTCTCAATTTAAACTGCATGACAGTTATGTGTTCTTCTTTTGATTTGACAGTGTGAAGTGAAGTCACGTCACTTCAAAGTTAAGTTCATGACGTGCGGAAAACATGAAGTAGCTGTTAGCGATTACTTTACAATAGTTTTCTATTCTATTATTTTAAGTAGTTACTTTTGAATGGCGGTCTGTCAATGATTGTTCTATCAGACTGACACAGTCTTAACTATAATAGAGAGAATGGCATTGAGCTCACCTGGCTGTTCTACTCAATCCAAAAACTAGTTCTCATGCGTGAATCGAACACGCAAACTAATGGTGCAGAAAGCAGGTTGGTTACTTTTGATCTGTACAAGTTATCCATACCACTGAGGCATTTCTCCCTAATGTGTCTATAAACTTAAGCAGGAATGAAGCATGATTATAATCAACCTATAATTGTTCCACTTCTGGGACGCAGGCCCGCTTCACGAGAGGGAGAGTATTCCACCACGCAGGTCCAGTACGGGTTGGTGGATGTTAAAAGTCTTTGATGTTTGACTGTTGTTCTTGAGAAAAAATGAAAAACTTTGGCAAATTTTCGTCTTATCATGCGGAAAAGCCCATTATTAAAGCTCTTACGTCACACGACCTCACATCTACCATTACAGTTGTCAGTACAAGACTACACGTAGTCGCAGTGAGATTAGCGTCAGTTATTCCAGTTGATTACATCCAGGTGGACGGCGCCCATTAATCACGGTGTCAAGCAATGGAGTCTTCCTCGCAATTATGTTTGATAATCGCTCTACCTGACGCGTGGAAGCCTGATAAATCATGGACAAGGCCGATGATGTTGCTGAGAACGTGTAGATATATCATTGTTAAGTTGTAGAACTTATCAGGTATCTAAAATGAAATAATACGCCTGTTTTCTCCGAAGGTGCAGACTGGTCTATACGTCATATAAATACCTAATTAAAGAAATGTAATGCAATTTTGTTAGATTTACATTCGATCTGAACTGTTGTTGTTGAAAATGTGAAAATACTGTTCGGTCCGCTCACTCAGAATGCTGAACCGAACGTCAAAATACAGATGTGAGAAGGAAATTACCTTACAATGCACCGGTGCACATGTGCCAGCTGAAATATGGCAGGAAACAGTTATGTGTATCGATCGTGCCCTTTTACTGTTCCAGCACATGCCCCAAATACTACGTGATACTTTGTGAGCACTTTATATTCGGTAAATCAGCGAATTTATGTATTCAGAAGGAACTATTAATTTGGAAGTTTAAAGTATAAAGTCAGTTAACGACCATTCACATGAAAACTATCGGTGGAAATTCTCGGAAAGGGTCAATTAATGGGTCGTCATCACCCACTCGGCAGCTATATTAAAAGCACCATAATTCGCAGTTTTCCGAACCATTAAATCGACAAACAACGTCCAAACTCCGCGAAAATTGGAGAAAAATAACAGCCATTACCGAACAGGCCATAATTGAATCAGGGAACGGAACACGCTGATAGGGTCAGTTCATCATCCTACCCTCCACACCAGCGCATTATTTTTAAGTTTTCCACTTATTTGTCTCTTCCAAGTCTCTCAGGATTTACGAGGTTGCCCGTCCGTTTGGAAATCTGTAAATAATCTAACTTTTTGGCCGGAGCCACGCTGTCATTCGGCGGTCTTATTAAAAAAGTTTAAGGCTCTCTTTATAGTTAAAGAATTAAGTATGTTGCCTTTTTGTTGTTCGCCTTTGTTGACTTTACGGCTTACACGCAGTTTTATGTACTACCCTTTGATACGCGGTTATTAAAAGTTTGGGCCTTGTTATTTTTGGACTATCTTAGTTACGCTGGAAATCCATATCCCTCAAAGAGGAATCCGTTCATATTGGTAGTATTGTATGTTCACAAATAGCAATTTCCTTGGTTTAGCCTGTTTAACCGTCTACCATAATTGCCATTTGAATACAATATCAATCCCATTCATAATATGATTGGCTACGATTGCGACACTTTCTCACGAAGTTTAAATCGCCCAATGTATATTATTATATATGTATAGCTCAGTCTACTATTTGTTCACAATCTTCATCAGCCACGATTTAGTCCTCACAATCACGACATTTAACAATAATCTTACAACATCGTGCGTAGGTACAATCCAGAATAGTAACATCTTCAGCGAACTTTGTATTTGCCTAATAATTATGTCTGGTCTCGCTAATGGTACAGAGATGTGATGTTAAAGTAAATATTTGCATCTGTTCCCGGGTTAGGGCTGGCAGATCCAATTGTACAGAAGCCTCTCGCAACTATTTCATGAAGGCAGTTGTTCTTACAAGAAGAATATTGCTCTAAACCACTTACTTTTTTTACGTTCTCTAGAATGCGTGGACTGGATTGTGCGATGCAATAGGTTGCTATTAACTCCTCCAACATTTCTCCCATGATTACGATCTGTGCTGTTAGCCTGCTTGCATCATCGTTCTGCTAGGTAAACGCCTCTGACTTCCAGTTTTTTTTTATCTTTGTCTATGTGGACCACTGATCTGGTTAAATCTGTCCAGCTGTTCCGGCCATATTCTACACCCATGATTAAATACGTGCTATTCTGAGTAGGGGGCTAAATAAGCTCTTACAAAACTTGTCATGACAGCCCTACCCCCATAGTGGTGTGTACATGTGTGCAATGACGTCACCACATCGACACTCGGCGTGTTGTTCTGTTCGCAAACAAACCAATTTGTTTGCAGACTTGTCGAACGGTCGGATTATGGCTCCACATTATACCACATAACTGTTAAACCACGGCTTGTTATAAATGTAAATTGGAGAACTAAACCACGTATTTGTACCGCACCGACATGTTTTGTGGCCATCGATAAAATCGCAGCACTATTGCGACTGTGAATCGACTTTAACTTGACAACGTTATTTTGCAGAAATGTGACGTCCAGTGGATTCTCAATCGGTATACGGCGATTACATAATCAACCAGCCATTGGTCTTGGCATAGTATTGTCATCCTATAATACAGGGTGTATTTCACCTCATCACAAAGCCGTTAACCAAGCATTCTGTATATCAAACTAAGTAACTTTACGCAAAAAATATTGCTGGGAAACAACTTTTTTTTTTGAGGTTATAAATCATGTTTTGTGCTATAACTCAATGTAACACACTCAAAACATTGTGCGGATGGATGGATTAAATAGTACGGGGGTCGTAGAGATATTTAAAGTAAAAATCATGCGATAAAAAGTGGTATTTAAAAAAAAACTTGTCAAAATCTTGCAACTTTGACCCCCAATATCTCCGTAACTAGAAGGTTCCCAGGTATGGTGTAGAACAAAAAAATGATCAGAATGACGAGGAGAACAAGTGCCTTTCGTATTCGTTAAGAGGTGTTTTACACCCTTTATTTCCAATGTTCGGAAACAGGTTTCCACTCACAGGGACGGTGTATATCGACGGTCTATGTGTTAATATACCTCTATTAAGCTCCACAAAGAGCACAGGTCAGTCAGTTGCAGTTCAATCATCGGTTCAATGTCAGCCAGAGTGGTTACAAATGCAAAGCACGTCATCGTATGTCAGAATATCTTTCAAGTATCACATACGTCGGGAATACTTGACTTCTGGGGAACATTCCATTTGGATTACTCAGAAAAACGAAAGCTCAAAGCCTGTGTTTATTTAGAGTTCCAGAACGTTATTGGTAATTATAAACAACGTTCATTTTACCAGAATATCATACACAGAAAGCTTTAATTGTTTAAAACCTCTTTCGATATGTAGCAAAGTCTAACTGTATACGGTAGCACCTTTTAAGAGTGTTCCGAGAAAAGCTCCCGCGGAGAAATAGGTATCGCTGAATGGCGAAAACACTGTGTTGTTTATGTCTGTGAAAGGTATTCTTGAACCTTTCTCCCTAGTAGAGATAACAGCCTTAAATGCGCATCCAACAGACGTAAAAGTAGATTTTTTCTAGATATTACGTATTAAAGATAATATGGTTTAGAACCCAGAGGCAAGGCAACAAACAAAATGTAACAAACTAGTTAATTAGACGGTAGATAAATCCTCCAGAGTCATTATTCCGTAAGTCTCGCTAACTGCACCTTTGTTTTAATTAAATATTATTCGGAGAGAAAAACGCGTCTTGTTTCGCCTGCTATATTTTATCCTTAAAGACTCACTTTATAAATGCACCCTCGTGATGATGATGATGTTGATGACCTTGTTTCCTGGGTTTTCCATATTTTCTGGTACTCAGTCGTGGGGGCAGGCGGGACGAGCCCCCCAGCCGAGCGGCAGTCGCCGACGGGCGCTAGTCGCGGCCGGTCGCGTGCCGCCCTCTTGTCCGTGTTCCGACATCTTCCATAACTGATGTTGTTATGTTATCCAAGTAACCATTTCATCAACCGCGATTCTCCAACTATTCTTCAATAAATGTGGGTGTCGGGTGTTGTCATTTATTATACATATAATTTAACTGACTGTGGTTTCATGAATCGTTAAACAGTTAAGTGCCAGGTATAAAAGGTACTTTATTAATCACTACATTAGGTTGTTAAAGGCAATGTTAAGTTGAGATTCTACTAATGTGAGTTTGATGAACAATGACACGGCAACAAAACAAAGACACTGGGGTTCCACTTGAGAAGTTGTGAACAAGTTTTGATTAATTTTTGCTCGACGATGTACTTTGTATCAAGTTAGTCTGTTTAATGCCTTGAGTGATGCTATACGTCTTCGTGGAGACAAGGATTTCACGGCTTGGCGTGATTGAGTTTATTTAATAGGATTATTACCCGCAGTACGGTGTAATTACACAAAATAAAGCATAGTCTCGACGTGACCTTAAGACATGCCGTAAGAAACACAATTATATTTAATTAAAAGCCTCAACAATGGAAAACTGTATAAGTAGCATTTTCTTAAAAAGTATCTCAAGGGGAATTGTTGGAGCGTACAAAAATATAGCGTTCATAATATTTCGTTTGGTCGTGTTATTGCAGGAATTTCCTCAATGCGTCCTCTTCGGGACGTTTGTTTGCAGTAAAATGTTCGATATTCACACCATAGCGCTTTATTGATGCATAAAAGATCCGATTGTTGCTTTTTAGAAACCATCAATTATTTATGTTTGTTAGTTATCGTGGTGCCAAACGATGGGAATAAAGCTTTTGCTTCTTATTTTCCTTAGCAGGAAAATGAACTGTTACTAGTTACGGCAATTTTCTTAATAGTCTATTGTTTGAGACTTAAATATAAAATAAATAATGAAACAACGAGTAGTAAGTTTAATACAATTCAACGATCTCGTTCAGACAACCTTAAAAAATGAATGTAAATTGGTAATCGGCAGATGCGCTTCGTATTGAAACCTAAATTATGCTCCTATAGATTATGCCATGATATATAACGTTTATAATTTATGGCTACAAGTGCTACAAGCAAAAAATATATCTTTCGCAGGAAATAGCGGACGATAATTCGAGTGAAGAAACACAAAGAACCTCATTCCTGCACATTAGGTGTGGAATAGAACTGTCTGTACACTTCGTGTCAGAATTTTTATGTCCCCAACTTCTTGGAAACTAGATTCTATTTAATTTAATGAAATAGGTCACCTCTGACCCTTTTCTTTTATTTCATTCCTTTGTTCTCAGTGAGAGTTTGTTAATTTTTTGCGCGATTTTTGAACACAGTATTCTTTAACAGGTCCAGCTGGGTTACGCTTCCGTGGTTCTTTAGAGCAAGTTTTCCTTTAACTGTCTGTGAAGTTACTAGTGAAACCTCTTAACGGGTAAATTAAATTAAACTGCGGTAGACTGGGCTGTGGTCATTACCCTCGATTCTGGGAAGGCTTATGTCCAGCAATGGATTTGTAAGGTTGATTTACGTTAGTCGGATTCTATGCTTTAGATCTAATATAGACCATGGAAGTGTCAGGATATACTCGCCTAACACTCTTGAGAACAAAGGTTTCTAGCATGAAAACAGACAGAAAAACTTTTGTCTGAAAACAAGGCTTCCCCTTGCTCAGGAGTCGTATAAAAAAGGTTGAAAAAACTTGACTTGTTGTAGAAACTTAGAAGTAACAAGTGAGTAGTACTCATACACGAGATAGACACGAGTATTGTCGAGCGTAGGTCGTCGCCCGAAGGTGTCGCGCGCTGTCTTTATTTCCGCTTCCGCTATCTGGGCGGGCGGCGCGGAGGGGCGGGCGGGACCGCATCCGGCGCCGGATAGTTTCCGCCTTTTATCACCACACACCGCTCTGAAATATTAAAAATAATAGAGAGGAGAGAGACCCTTTTTTATGAGCTTCCATAGTTTGATGTGAATTGTTGAATAGTGTTCGTTAGCGCTGATGAAAAGTACTTTTTGTTTTCGTTTGAATAAATAATGAACTGTAATAATGAAAAGCTACGTTGTTTCAGCTTAGTTAATGGAACAAAAGTAATTATAAAATGAAATAAACTGTATTTTTTGTGAATACCGTGAGGGTAGTTTTTTAATGAATACAAGTTCAAATAAAGAACAGACGTAAGACGTTCTTATTCAAGACGAAAGCTATGCTGGATTGTAGAATGTCTTGGTAATTGAAAATATTAAAGAATGTTATGATATCAAGTTATATATTTTATATTATTTAAAACTCGAAAACCTACATACATAATTGCGACCTGCTACATTACTCTGTATATGTCCCTCCTTATATCAGCTAGGGGCTAGCCTATGTTAGACGCTCTAGCACTAAATAAAAATCATTGCCGTGTTACTAGGTAACATAAAACCTCAAGGCTAACATCGTACTAAAATAGTCTCATGAATTAAATAGAGAAAGGTTAAACTTAAGTTATTCTGACTTAAGAAAGACTTATGTTATTCTTAACTTATTTTCCTGAAGAAGCATTTTTATGTTTTCCGATAAAACAAACTGGTAGACATGTTTGTAATATGACATGAAAAATATTAAAAGTGACGCGTAAAGTGAGTGGTACATTGTATATATCAACCTTGTCATTCGTACATAAGAATTGTAAGATATTATGACGTTTTTAATTGAACCAATTGTAGTAGAGAATAATTTTTTTCGGCTAAAAATAAGTCCATTGTTTCTGGGCACGCCTGTTGCGTGAATGTGTGCGTAATGTTTTACGTATTAATGATACCGATGAATATGCTAAAAGGTTTTATCCAAAGACTGTTAAAATTGAGAGATTTGTGCTCGTTTTTATTGACAGTAAGCGACACCTAAATGCATGCCCAATAAAAGGGTATTGTTGGTTTTAGACCTACAGTTGTTATAATAACAACTCTCTCGATCACTACACCGTGCCGCGACATGACCGTGCTATGATATGTATCAGGCAAAAAAATATTATTTTTATTTAAGGGCGCACAGAATGACAGCTAAAATTCAAATTTTGCCCCCGCTTCCTCAGGCTAGATAGTTCTATCTCGCTCACACTATCAAGAAGATTTTTTTAGGGTGAACTACACTATTGATGGAACGATGGAAAATATAATAATGTGTGTGTTTTATGTATGAACAATAAAAATTGTAATGTTTTAAATATGGACTCGATGGTCTAAAATAAATTTTATTATTATCTCCTTTATTCATTTATCATCTTACTTTATACATTTTTAAGTATTTCTTAAAAAACATATAAAAACATTTAAAAATATAAAAAATAGGGCTCCGCCGGTGTCGGGAGCAGGGTCCAAGTCACCGGTGGTTAGGGTTGCAGAGACAGGAACCTCCTCACAATGCGAGCCGTATCGAGGAGTACTGCCTTCTGTATCAGGCCCTTGATCCAACCGCCTAAAGAAAGCTTCGACAGATGTTCGTCGAGGCTCTTGGCTATCAATCAAGCCATTGGCCGACACGACAATCGGCACAATGGTAACCGAGTCCATATTCCACATGTCGCGAACCTCGTCCGCCAAGTCGAGATATTTTATTTGTTTCTCTTTCTCAGCTGCGGAATGGTAACATCGATTATCATTAGGTACGCGGCACGCTGATCGGTCTATCACCACTATGTCAGGCTTATTGGCGACAATAGTCCTGTCAGTAATGATAGACTGATCCCAGTACAACGTAACATGGTCTTTCACGAGAACTGGGTCGGGCACATACTTGTGGTACGGTACCTCTAATTCCACAAGATTAAATTTCAAGGCAAGTTGCTGGTGAATAATCCTGGCTACTTGATTGTGCCTGTGCAAATACTCGCCGTTAGCCAGACGAGAACAACCAGAAATAATATGTCTGATGGACTCACCCGGAAGGTGACATGCCCGACACACGTCAACCGTCCCGTCCTTCATAATATATTTCCGGTAGTTGTTCGTCAACATAACTTCGTCCATAATCGCACAGACAAAACCTTCAGTTTCCCCAAAGAGGGCACGAAAACGTAGCCAGGACACGGACGCTATAAAATCTACATCGGGCCCATGAAGAGCCCGGTAGAAGCGCTATTATTATTATTATTAAATATTCATCACCTGCCTGGTCTTTTCCAAATATGTGGAGTCAACTGAATAAAATTATTTTATATGGAGCAATTGCCTATCTGCCCTCCACAACCCAGTTAATACTGGGTAACACAATACCTCTTAATAAGACTGGCTGACAGAATTTCGAGCCACTGACTACATGCAAAAACTGTCAAAGATCTACATATGACAGACAGCAGATTTCCGAGGCACGTAGGAAACTCGGTATGTAATAGGTGGTCACCCACATAAGGACGAACCTAGGCAAGCACGGCTTAATCTTAAGATTGACCCAAGCCCCTGTTATTATTTAGCCAATAGCTCCTTACCTCCCCTCGCTTAATCATAATAAAACCTAAATTCAATTCAGTTTTAAAACATTTAGACAGACGTACTGCAATATTACTGACAAGTCAACACGAGGAAACTAATATTTTGGAAACTTTATAAAAACGACACAACTCCTTTGCGATTCCGAGCACTTTAAACTAATATAGAAAAGCGTGGTGTACGGTGAATTAACATGCGAGGCGTTTTTCACTCTACATTTCTTGATACTAGCCTAAAAAGAGATTTCTATCGACAATTTTTCAACAGCAAGATTTTGTTCTTGTTTAACATAAAAACATAATTATGCGACACTCGAATGAATTTTGAATTTTTTAGCCGGATTTTCTTCCGCCATTTTGTGTTTTATTAATTTAAATTACGGCCACGCATAATACATAAAATATATTCATCGATAGCTGGTGTCAATACAAACAAGTTTTTTTTGAGACAAAATCTTCTACAGCGTCACTTTTTCGAGATTTAAGCTACGAGTATCAAATTGTGCTTTCGAAAACGTGTCACTTTAGAACATTTTGCCTCATACAAAACTTGTTTGTATTTATACCAGCTACCAGCTTTGGATAAAAACCCATATTAAAGGTTTTATATTATACGTGGCCGCTACTTTAAAAAAGATGGTTGTCTGTAAAGTCGGTTTAACGGACGATAATTTTACGTGATATTTCATGATATTAGTGAATTTAACTTTAAGAACAAACACTCCCTTAAGGAATTCTAACAATGCCGTTGCGTTAGTTCCAATCATACGCCCTTTTTTTCGGGTGGGAAATTATCAGACGACTCCTCCTGCTCTGGGCAGAGCGGAAAGGAGTCCCAGACTTTGACTAAAACCCATCCATGTTCTTTCTTTTCCTTTCTCACCCCTTTGTGTTCCCGGGCCATGTTATCTCTTTCGAACAGTCCCACGGCCCCGGCAAGAATCGGCCCTTGCGGACCCCTTCCTTATGCTGACATCGGAACGCGCGACACTTCATGTTGCCATATGACAGACGGACGGTAGGCTAACCCATAGCTCACCGTCCACAGGCCCGCGCCTACGGTGGCCGGGGGCCACCACGTGGCCCGCAACGCCCGGTGTGTTTCTTGCGGCGGCTGAGACGTGAGGTTTTCTCCCACTCACGTTCCACCACCTCCTTCGCTAGCATGACTGCTTCGCAGAAGGAGGTGATGGCTTTCCATTCCGGCTCGCTCCAGACCATGGATTGGACCAGGACCGGACGCGAGTGGTCGCCGCCCCCGATTGCCGCTACGAGGACACGGCGGTGATCCGCCCAAGCGGGGCAAATATCCACTGTGTGCTCCACTGTGTCCGCCGGTCGATCCTCGCAGTGGTGACACCGGAGCGTTTCCTCTCGCTCGGTTCGGTGCAGAAACTTCCCGAAACCACCGTGTCCGTTGAAGACCTGCGTCAGGCGGAAGGCACTATTTGGCGTTGTGGTCGCTGCTAGCAGAACTTTGATAGCTTAGATCACGGAAACGTGACACTGTAGAAGATTTTATCTCAGAAAAAACTTGTTTGTTGTGATGCCAACTATCGATTAATAAATGCTTTATGGGTTTCTGATCAAATCAAAGTTGATCAGAAGATGTTTTCGGTGATTGTATTTTAACTTCGATAGCTCTCATCTCGGAAATATGACAGTTAAGAACGTTTTAATTTGTGCAAAATTTGTTTGCATTGATGCTAGCTGTCGATTGATAGACGTTTTATGCGTGTTTGATCAAATCAAAGTTACGCTGAAGATTCCATCGGTGAATGCACTTAAACTTTGATAGCTCATTATCACGGAAACGTGACACTTTAGAAGATTTTACCTAATACAAAGTTGTTTAGTTGTTTTATACCAGCTATCGATTCATAAAAATCCTAAGCGTGGCTGCTACTATTAAAAAATCCGGCCAAAAAAATCTAAATTAATCTGTGTAAACTGTTTGGTATTTCAGTTTCATATCTATCATCTTCATCTTAAATTCATTTACAACATTGGATACATAAGGGTTCAAAAAATTCATTACACCAAGTGAGGACTGTGGTGCACCACGCGGGATGTGGAGGGGTGTGAGTGTGCCATTTTGTCTTTTTTCAAAAGCAGCGGGCACACTTACGACCTATTTTAATCGATAGCTAGTATCAATACAAACAAGTTTTGCTTGAGACAGGATGTCCTAAAGTGTCATGTTTCCGAGATATGAGCTATCAGAGTTAAAGTCAATTCACTGATGAATCTTCAGCACAACTTTGGTTTGATTAGGCACGCATAAAACACGTAATAAATCGATAGGTGGCTTTAATACAAACAAGTATTGTCGAGACAAAATGTTGTAAAACGTCAAGTTTCCGAAATATATGGCATTGTGATCGCTACCAGCACACCTTTGATAGCTTAAATCTCGGAAACGTGACGATTTAGAAGTTTTTGTCTCGTACATAACTTATTTGTATAGGTTAGGTGGTAATAGGTTTTGTGCGTAGCCGCTACTTTAAAATAAAACAAAATGGCAAAAGAAAATCCCGCCCAATAGTTCAAACCCCTTTGCACGGATAAGTCACGTGCTACTTTATTATAATTATTAATAAAATGATTTTCTTGTGGAAAATAAATTTGTTGATACAAATATCTCTCTCGATAACAGGCACGTTTACCTAGCGACATTTTTGACGTTGACATAAGATATCGATTTCAAACCATTTTAAAAATTATTTTATCAATGAAAACTACAATATTTTGGAAAAATAAAAACACGGGTACTTTATTTTTTTATCTAAATTTCATGTTTCATAAATAAGTAATTTCTTTAGAACATAAATCGGTGTCCATTGGGTTTTCTGCGCGAAAACAAAGAAATACAACCCCCACGTCTGAAGGCCGAAGCCGCACTGACATTTGGTGCATCGGGGTCCTAGCGAGGGCCGGGGGGCAGGGCGGTCCTAGCTGTGACTGGTTAAAAAGCTTGAAATTTTAGAAAAGGGGCTATTACGATGGAAATAAATCATTTAAAAAAAAAAAGAAAACGTATGAACACTGCGTTATATAGTTTTCGACTATCATGTAAAGTTTCACGACCTAATTTAACGTTTTTAATTGAATACTTGGTTTTGAAATTTATTTTAGAGGTAACTTTGAGGTAGTTTTCTATCGAGAAAATTTTATGGAATCGTGTTTCCGAAACGTATGAACCTTAGAAGCAGTCCTCAACTTTGCCATATATTAATCCCAAAGTGAATGCTTTAGTTATATTAACACGAGACGGTTTTAAAAATCACGATTTTGGGTTATACGGGCCCTTAAAAGTATGAGCCTATGCGCCCCCTAGACCGTTCCGTTCGTCACTGTCATCAAATTATGTGTAGGATGACCGTTCTAAACCCGTTGTAAACTGGTATGATACGCTTTCGATACGTTCTTGGGGGCATAGTAGCCCGAGTCATGTTTCTTTCGGACCTGATATATCCCTGATATGTCCTGATAGGACGGTTATGGTACAGTACGATGTACTGGGTAGACTCCTTAATATTTAGACATGCATTCAGGAGTGTGTTAGTTTCAATGAAAACGGGCATCAAAGGGGCAAAAGTCTAACAAATAAAGAACAAAACACAATCATCACGCTTTGTTACCAATTTCGGTAATAAAATTGAACATGCACCTCACCGTCACCACCTAGAAGATACAATTTACATGACAGGCTTCATCGGAAACGTTTTAGTGGCACACATGTTGCCAATCGTGCAAGCTAAATTGCAGGAATCGATATCTTCTAAATTCAATTTGTGATCGTTTTGTGCGTTTTGCTATATTTTTCAAGCATTTTTACTGAGAGGCTGCGTTGATATATCATTTTCAATTTTCTTGTCAAGGTTTCATTGATTTTTTATGCTCGAAGAAAATTTTCACTACCATAGTAGTGGTGTCACAGTATTCGTATTTCAATAGGAAGTAACTTGTAACTCTTTGGCCAAACTATACTCTGTTGCCCGTTGTTGTTATTTCAGTTATTTGAATAGCATTGTGAACGATGGATCTTATCCTCGAATAGTTCTCAAGCGCTAAGCTTTCCTTACTCAGAACCTCCTCTGATTACTTAAGCTAAGCTGCAGCTTTAAAGCTACAGCTCCGATCCATCTGAAGTTTCCCAAATCCGCAATTTATTTGTGTAAACATCGTATACTTCGCCACTCTTTCTTGGACAAATAAGATGCATCGCAGACGGGGAGAAAACTAGCAGCGGTAAATTCAAAACTAGTACGAGCGGCCTTGGTTCCATTTCTAATATTATTGAACCCTTGTTGATTTGCGCACACACGTACAGCGTATCACTATAAATATATGGCCGTGTAACGTAATTTGTTTGTATCGATCGTGCGAGTGCGCGATTACGATGCTATCTGATGATTTCATAGCTGCCTATGTACTGCGGCTTAGATAATATTGTTTGCATTGTTGCTATTGGTTTTCGGGTTTAAGTCAGAAGGCTTTAGCTCCATGAGAAAATCAAACTCAGCTGCATCTGGCCTATGATCCTTGGACTAAGGATCGTCCGATAAGATAACATAGAACATAATATTTTGGGAATATTTTCAGCTTCACAATATTGTATTTGGTTAATCTCCCTTTAATGGAAGCGTTCTACTTTCAGCTTTTGTCATTGTATTTCAATTTTTTTAAACTGCACATTGTTAACGCTGGCCTCGGTGACATTGTTTAAATTCTGTTGTTCTGACCTATGCGCTACCACTCGAACCGGAGACCTTTATTATTGCAAGGAATTCACATTAACCTTGTTATTGTAGCCAATGTTTTTGAACAAAAGAAAGCCATCACTATAAGTACCGTAAATATCCCATCTTTGATCCTCTTCAAAATGAATAGCTGTGATTTTGACGCTATCTTCAGCTCATCGTTTACCAATGACGGTGCTAAGCCCCATGACCCGACAAATGACGATCCTTCGGCAATCCAATCCCGGAATAAAACGTGATATCTTTCTGCGGAAAAACACAATCATACTTTCTGGCCGTCCGGGAAATCCAACGCCAAACTTCAAGATACTCTTAACCTTTTACAAAACCAATAAGGTGTCACTTACCAAACCCTACCCTTCTAGACAAAGGGGCGAATGGGAAAATGGAACTTAAAAATACAGGTGAAAATAATCCGCAAAAGCGGTTTAATTATGCTGATTGTTCTCATTTTACTTGAATGTTACCCCACGAGTCCACGACTTTTGAGAGCTTTGTGAATTTCCGCAAGACTTTCATAATGTTTGTCTGCGTTTTTGTAAAGTAACGGAATTTTGTTAAATGTTACTTGGGAAGGAATGTGTCGGTAAAGATTTGCGTTCCCAAAGAATTCTTTAGACGCTTTTACTCAAAAGTATCGTCTTCGTGGGACGTCTTCATGTTTGATTTGTGTTAAATACCGTAGGTATTTTTAGAACATTTACATTCAACACCACTTAGATTCATTGGTTTGACAGAAAGCTTATAAAAAAGTTTGCTATGCTACTCGTATTTCTCGCAGGCATCGTTGAGTTGTTTTGTGAATAACTTACCTAAACAGGTAATTGGACTTAGTAATACTTATTTCACACCTTCAGATTTTTTCCCTTTAAGCAATTTGCCCTCTTTATTCAACCGAAGGGTGGCTTCAGTTAAAAATAGCACCAGCCCAGAAAAAGTTTTGTATTGTTCAAGCTTCTGCTTTAACAGAAATTAAACAGTTAATAAACAAGTGTTTACCTTCAAACTCCCCTAAAATAGACTTTGTTCTTGGATTCTAAATCTCGCCCGAGGAATTTATGCCTTGAACTGATACCGTCAACAAGAATGGAGGTTAACCAGCCCGTGACGCATTAATACCAGGCGGGTTCCGGAAGAAAAGTAATCCGTCGATGTAGGGGGAGGCTTTAGGGAAAGCCACGATATATTGACATCGCGGGAGCTATCAGTTGCGGCCACAACTCCGTTACTTATTAGGGAGATTTCACTACAATCTTCCTTGTTGTACTTGCTATCCTTTTGTATGTGTTGCCGACTATTCTGAAACGAATACAACTTTGGAGTAAATAAATCTTAACAAACAATTCTTTTCAGTTTGGCCTTCCTAAATGTACAAACTAATACTTTAAAATAATATAAAATCAGCAACTGCTCCAATATCTCTTAAACTCCCGCTGCTTCCGAATCTCCTGCAGTGTGCGCTGACTTTCTTCTTTGCTTCTTTCACCGACTTTTGATAAAGCATCGAAAATATTTTAACCGCAGCCAAAGCTTAAATTTTCCTTCCTCTACGGGTAGAACCTCAAGCTGAACTAATGTGAAGTGAGATAGCAACGCGCGCTTCGATAGCGTTTGAAGATTCTAGTCGAGCTTAAATTGAGCTCAAACTTTACTCCAACCTATTTCTCTTAACATGAAAATAGAAATAGCTGATGCAGCTTATTTTTCTTTCAATTCTTCTCATACCGAGAAATCAAAAAGTCTCTTGAACTATAATGATATTTGCCCGCAGTGTGGTATAAAATCAATTGATCCAATTACTGTGAAGCCTTTATCAGACCCAAATTGAATAAACCAGCTAATCAGACTGATATGAAACTTTCATTATCACACAAGCTTATAACGTTGAAATGTAATAAAACCGCAAGAGGATTCAAAAAGCAGTCCCATCAAATTATATTTGACGTGTAAAACGTGAAAGTTTTGTGAAATATGACATAATATGAGCGAAGCGGGCCTACATGTCGGGGCTGGTTAAGCCGGTGAAATGAAGTCGCTCGTACGAGCGTTTTGTGGGATTCTCGTGGGCGCATTAGCGAGAGTTCCTGTGTGCTCCGATGTGTTTCAATTACGTCGACTTACTAACTGGCGTGTGTCATGTTTTAATGTCGCACAATTTACACTTCTGCGACGGATTGTGACGGATTTCGGAATTAAGTGGTTTTGGAAGATGATAATTTTAATTTAGTGTGTATTTCTCCTTTTGAGATCTCCTCTCTTGTTTGTGGTCTTAAGCGTAAAGGCTTGGTGACTCACAATTTACACTTTGTGTTTCAAGACTACAAAATTATTTACTCTTATTTCCTCATTTGAACCTCTATCATTCGCTTTGTCACCCTCAACAAGCTCTTAATTAGAATTTCGTTTTACAAAAGTAAAACGAAATTCTAATTTAGAGGTAGGTCATCTCCACAAATTAGTATTTTCTCCTTAAGCTGTCACCTATAAACGGAGGCGTTGATGCCTGAAATGTTTTAATTGGAGCGATTGACCCGCGACGCGGCAGCTCGACCCGCTGGCTCGCACCACTACTCCTTTTTGCAATAACCACTGATCAATACTGCCCATGAGTTATTAGACTTTTGTTCTATTCGTTCTGATCAATGGGCTTGCTTAGTTACAGGACGGGTACGGGTTACACAGAACTTTTGGGTTGTTCAAGTACTCGGTAGGGATAATTGCCACAAACTTTCTACAGCGAACTCGAAACGTCCGCAGAAAAAATGTATAATTTTAAGGATGCGGGCATTTATCTCCAAGCTGAAATATTTTAAATCCAAATGGTGGTATTAAATATTCGAGCAAAACACGACAGTAAATATCCAAATGTACGAGATTCAGGTCATAGTTAAGTGGTAATGACTTCCGACTTCCCGAAATATATCGGGTTGTATGAACTGAGCTTTTATTTGTTTCTGATTTGACTTATGCGTGTTCGTTCATGGTAATTTTGTCTTCGTTAGGCTTTCCACAAGTGAATTTTTTACGAAAAAAAACTTTGGTAAACTCTCACAAATGCTTTCAGTGTTAATTTGTAGGCTTCTAAGTCTGGATGTTAGGCCTCTTATATTTCCTTTACTTAAAAGTATAATTAAAATGCTTTTAACAAACTTTCTTCCTCGACGTCTTTGTTGATTTTAATTAATATTCATACTTTTTAAGCTTTCATATTTTTTCGTTAATTCCTCTTCTACTTTCAACTTTTTCAAAATTCTAACGAGCATTAACGCACTGACTAACAATTTAAAATTAAAGAATAAACAGTTTTTCTGTTCTTTATCTTGTTTGTTGCTATTAATGTTATTTATTGTTTCAATCAGAATATCTCTTCATGTGACAAACCTCCCAAATCTAGTTCAGTGCCCTTAAGGTCGGTCTATATTAAGACGAGAGTGACTCGTACGCATGTCTTTTTGCACTCATCCTTACGCGCAGGAGTATATACGCGAAATTACACATCACTGTCACTATGTAAATGGGCCACTCTCCGTACATTGACATTATCTACGTCACGGTTTTCTTACACCTGTTTATCTAAACTTGTGAAACTGTTTATTTTGTTGTTGAAATGTATTTTTGAAGTTTTGCTTTAAACACTACTACAGTTCGCGTTTTCTTTGTCCTGCCTGTTAGTTAAATAAAAGTCTGACTTTCAATTCTTTGCGTCGAGACCTTATGCATACACAATGAATGAGGAAAATGTTAAGAATGGAACTGTATCTTTGTGTGACTTTGTCTATATTCATGTAGGTCATTTCATTTTCCCTTTAGACCCTGTTAATATATTAACTGAATTCTTAAATTGTCATGACATTATTTAAGCAGTTAGTATAAGACCTGTAAATTTTCCCTCGAATCAACTATCTCATGAAATCTCTTCATTTATCTTATCATTGTCCTTCCGGTTTCTGATTCAATTCTTGGTAATTCCGTGCATACTCATTACGATTTCCACCTATTAATCATGAGACATTTCTACTTTTTGCTAGAAATTCTAAATTACTAAGTATACGTTGTCTACAATTTCCCATGTTACGAAGCACTACTATATTAATAAACCCCATTGCGGTAATGGCGGGCAATTTGTTGTGACGTCAACGCCATGCTGTGCTTGTACAATTGTGGTTAACGAATCACTTGGCGTCTTTGTCGGTAGTATCACTTATTTATCTAGCTACAAAACCACCAAATCATCTTATTGAAGTTATTTATGATACAGGTTCAGTGACACTTAATAGAGCTCCATTCATGTTATTTCCTTCGCTATCGATAAGTTTTCGCTCGAAAAAACAATGCGAGCGTTCGCTTTATCGACAATCGATACAATTCAGATTTAGTTGTCGTAAAATTTTACAAGTGAATATATCGAGAGCGCGGTATTGTCTGTAATGTCACTGTCGCTTACATTGGAGCTATTCTTCTTTAGTTCTAGTAGCATGTGACATTGCGCGTACAATCTACTAATGTTACTTTCTTCTTCATTTAGAACTTGTAATCATAGTGACGCCACTAACTTGCCGCAAGTGATTACTTAGCTTTACAAGACATGTAACATCTGACTTGTGCCACTCCTAACATAAATTACATACATATTATATTACTTGGAAAAAATAACGAAACTTCACCGAACGCAGACAATCTGCCTCACTTTGATTCACTTCTCTCAGATTGTAGTAATTTGTCCCTTTTAGGGTTCCACAAGTCAAATGGATCGTTCCAACTTCCCCGTGACAGCCCCGTCATTCCACCGATGGTTCCGTATTAATCTTTCTACGTACACTCGGGGCCAATGAAAACCGACCGATCGATGTTCGCATACAATTTTCATCTTTGTATACGTTTTATTTATGGTCTTTATTTATTGTATGATTCTGCTTTTCGAATGAATAATGATGAATAACGTTCGCTAAAAGATGAAAATGTAATTGAAATGTGATACGGAAGATTTATAACCAAAATTACGCAGCGAATGATTGCTTTTATCTTGGTACCGTCTTTTGCTTCGGTCTGTACAGATGAAACATTATTTGAATGGCTTGTCTAAGAGATCTCGGATTTGATTTCGATTGAACTATTTCCACATAATAATAGTTGTTGTTATTCTGATATAACCGATGAATGGAACAATCAAAGGATTGAAACGGCTTTTAGTGCGTATGTTTGCCGAGTATTATTAAACTTATTTCCATCTGGAAATATGAGGAAATATGCTATCAGGGTTATAAAAACAAATAATTATTATTGTAGCTGAAAAGAAATACACTGGAGGCCAAAATAAAGTAGAGATTATTTGTATTTCTGAGCTGAGATATTAGATTGTTCTGTGGAATATTTATTTGTAGTTTGTTAGTGAAAAGTTGGGTTTTGTGGCGTTGCGTGTCGACGAGGCCTCATTCACGGCTCCGCAAATGACAGCAGTCCCTTCGGGGTAATCATTATGTACTCAACTTGATAGCGGGTAACAAGCGCTGCTTGTAGTCGAGGGCTAGTCATCTTTATTTAGAGTGCTCTCCTTTCTGGTGTAGGCACAAGTGGTACTAAATCTTTAGAGGCTAGTTTTGCATTGCCAGTATTTCTTCATAAATTAAGTATTCAGTGGTCTATGTATTACTTTTGGTTTTGTCTTTTGAATGGATTAGTTTCTGTATTTCAAACTCAGACCTTTACGAATCTTTTACAAACAAGCACCGTTTTTCGGCTGCCATTAAATTCAAGTTCTTTTGTCCAAAAATATATTCAGCGTGTAAGTAGCGCAGGCTGTTTTGTTTCATCATACAGTAAGGTCGCCTGCATGCAAAACTGTCAACATGCATTCATAAACCAAAACTTCTGTCCTATAGAAAAGTTGAATGGCATTCAGGTTTCTACCTTCAAAAGTTTAGTTGAATAGCTACTTGCTTTTAAAATAACAAGGGTATCAGATCTGTGCCAGGTTGTAGTCAGACATTAACTGCACGCAATGCCTTCACACCTAACCTTTCCTTGTTGAAGTTTCTTGTTGAACAACCGCTTTCACCGGGTTTTGCCTCTTTAACGTCAATTGTCGTTGTTCAGTTATACAATATTATGTCATCTGCAATGTAATTTGGTTTTAATATTGTTATGCAATGCTCATAATAATATATTTCGTTGAAAAAGCTGTTGTAATTTTGTACGTCAGCAGGTGAAAAAATAAGAACATGTATGTACAAAACGTTAGGCAAGGTTTCGAAGTCGAAAAATAAGTAGAGACAAATGATTCGACTCGCTTTTCAGTCATTAGTTCATCGCCTCTCTTATTTGCACACGAAATTAAGTAATATTACCATAGCACGCATGTTACATAAATATTTCAACAGCTTTATTGTTGAGACCTCTAGTGGTTTTCCACGACGGTATAGTCACCCGTCGATCTTTGAACTAACGTGTTTTCCTACTATTAGCATGAATTATAGAGTAGTGTTTCTTATACCCGGAATATAAAGCAAGTAGGTACACAGAACAGTTATTATTCTACCATCAAAATTGAAAGCTTCCTACACAAAAACAACAACAACTATAGAAGCCATCACTCGTCTATACATGTATGTGTTTACTTGATTCTTTCAGTATTCAGCGGCCGTTTCCACAAGTTCCTACGTCACAAATCAAATTACCGAAATCCGTTTCTATTTCCGTCCGCGCCATCCTTATTCGCTTATGAATCTTATTAGTAGTTAGTACAGTCAGGGACACTTTCGTTTCATTGAGTTTCTGAACGTTACAACTTCGCCATTCATGCTCGTGACTGATATATCATGTTGCCACATACGTAATCCTACGGTTCTATTCATTATTTTAGCTTTGTTAGTTCCGAATATATTAATAGACCTATTAGTTAAGTTTGATACTAATAAAAATCTTGTAGACATATTGAGTTTGACGTAGGTTTGACGTAACACCGTAAGTAAAGAAACATGTAAAACAAGAATTAGTCACGCCAGGTCGAAATATGGGCCCTTTGTTTGCGCAAAGAAAAACGAATGTCAGGTAGTTTTTCCGCATGTATACCGGGTCTATTAATATCGCCTTATTAGCACGCTCAAGGCAGGACTGCCCAAGTAGTCCTGAACAAGTGACGCGCGCTGGCCATTGGTGACGTCACGAGTTGCGTGCCAAATGTGACGAGAAGCTCGCGACCTAGCACACCGGTAGCAAGCCACAGCCAGTTACATTCCAACGCTGACGACGAACGCACGTTCTAGTACCCAGTTTTATACAAAAACTTTATCGTAATTATTTTGTGATGACTTATTAAAATAATGTGTGGTGTGACATTATTTTGTCGACGAGTGTAATGTGTACTATGAAGTGAAAGTGAGTTCTCTGATGTGTGTGCGGACTAGTGGTACTCGTATGGTGGCGATGGGTATTATAATAGGAACCTGTGTGCCTGACGCCGAGCAGGACTCCGCCTATGGGGCTCAGATACGACGCCCGCCTAGAAGGATTTTATACGGTATGCATTCCTGGTCTTTTGATCAAACTCTCTCGCTCATAAAATATAATGGTTAAGATGTAAGAAACATAATAAGCAGCAATTATAAAAAGGTTAAGTAGGTATAATTTATTTTTCAATGAAAATTCTTGTAAAAAATCCTTACTCTTTTAGTATTCATAATTATTTTGGGTCCAACGACAAAATCCTTTTATTAAAATGAATGACAAGGTTTGAGCCGTTTGTTAACTCTTCTGTACACAAAGATCCTTGTTGTCATTTTAATGTTGATCGGAACTTTACGAGACTGCTTACCTCTTACCTCGGTTGTTTATTTAAATAAATAAATGTAATTTGCCGCCACAAGTCACGACTGGTTATTACAACTGTCAGCAAGGACAACTTTGTTGGGCAATGCTCGTCTGTGAGAAATATCAATTTATTATGACGGTTATGAAGTGTTTTCCATGATTACCTTTTTTTACCAACGACTTTGTAAAAAAAAGTGAACTTTTAAAACGGTGGGTCATATTTTCGGGCAGGCAGTGTACGTGTTAGTTCATAATTTGATCAGCCAGTCTGATAAATCGTTGGCTCTGTACACACTAACGTAACATATCGATCGAAATAAAACAATCATGAAGAAAGTAATAAAAAAGTTTGTCTGTTATGTTATGTACTAGATAGTACATACATAGGTCGTTTGTGTAAACATAGGAATATATCAATTTTGTTCAGTTACGTCGTTGCGGATTAATTGTGTTATTATTCTGTTGGTTTTTTATTTGATTAATCGAGTGATTGATAGGTTTACCAACCACTGGCAATACTTTTTGTTTGATTATCATTCAGTCAAAATTTTAATCAACGGTAGTCAATCTTATTTGGATATAAATATGTTATCATAAACCATTCGGAACAGTCTCGGTAGAAACGGCATTAAAGTCCGTTGTCTAATTCATAAGTATAACGTGGCCACACAAACAGACAGGAAAAGAGACTTTTATAGTAGGTACTACTATTTATTAATAGATGATGTTATTCTCCTGCTTTTGTCCGTGGTCGTGTATTCTGCAGAGCTATTAGCCGGTAGATCCAATCACTCACCGTCCTCACTTATCGACACTGCTCCTAACTCCTGACGGCAGCCTCCAAGATCGGACCATCCGATTAGGTGTCAAATTAGAACGTCTGTCGTCCCATATCAAATACATTTGTAAAAATACTAAAAGGTTATTCTATCGGTCTATTTTTTGGCTTCTCTCATTTTTAAAAGTAATGCTACCAAGTGAATTTTTGTACAAGGATATTTTGACGCGTGGCAAAAATCGGAACTATTGCCGTCGACGAGCAAGACTAAGGCAAGAACCTAGACAGGTTCTTGCGGCCCCTGAATGAGATAGACATCTCATTCAGGGGCCGAAAGATCCTTGCAGCATTACACCTCTTCTTATATTACTACCAATAAACTTATTTGTTGCAAAAAATAGTAGAAACTAACCAAATGTAAATTAATCCCGACCCTATTATCAAATACCTAGTTTTATTTGGTAACGTCAAAAATATATTTTTATTAAGGTTTAAAAATGTAGTCTTAAAGATTCGTTGAGGTACAAGGCCAAGTATTGTAAAGTTATTGATAATAAAATAGTCGAAATGTTACTCTAGTGAGTTATGTGCTAGGGCAGTGAAACCGGCTCGGTTGTGCGGAGCTGAAGGCCTAGCACGAACATGCAGACTCATCATCTGCCTAGGCAGATGATGAGTCTGCATGTTCGTCCTTCTCCCAACTATTTTGGGGTTGGCTCCCAGTCTAACCGGATGCAGCTTCTGCCTATCTAACCTCCACAACCCAGTTAATACTGGGTAAAACGATACCACTTGGGTAAGACTGAGACTTTTTGGGCCACTGACCAGTAACGACTGTCAAAGTTGGACAAATGACAGCCGGAACCTACAGCTTAACGTGTTTTCCGAGGCACGGAGGAAACTTGGTATGTAAGTGTGATCACCCATCCACAGACAAACCTAGGCAAGCACGGCTTAATCTGAAGATCGACCCGAGCGGCTGTTATTATTTAGCCACGAGCTCCTCACCAACATGTGGACTAAATCTATGTTAATTTCGTTTTCACACATAATAATTACTAATGGTTTCTCAAACTCGTACACAGAAATTGTGACTGCGGACACCGGACACTGGCAGATACTTGTAAACAAAAAAGGAAAAAACGAAAAAGGATTTATCGATGTGACCGCTCCCTTCGTTTTGAGGCTATTCATAATAATTACTGTAGTGACGCTGATTGCTCCAAAAAATAAAATTGAAAAAAAAACATGCGGGGCAGTCTTTAGGGACTGTCGATAGAAGTAAAAACTGCTAAGGAAAGCGTACGTGACGGTCACACGAGTTCTATGATTTTTGTTCACTCAAAAAGTGCTTAACGCGCCTAAAGTAGTGTTCACTTCAAAAATAATAAAGCAAAATGTAATTGTACAAAAATTGTTCCAAATGTTCGTCGCGCGGTCGTGCTTGGCCTCTGTGTGCCTCTGGTGGCGCCTAACTACCGTCAATCACGAACAAAGTAGAGGCATTACTTTTTATTGACGACTATTGTTTGTCTTTAAAGTTATTCTTCATCGATTATAGAGTCGTGAGCTCATCGGATACATCACGAACTTAGTTTTGTAGGCTATAATACTAGTGAGCATTTTTGATTTTTGAAGTTGCGTTTCTCTAACAATAATTTAATATCCCTTAAGCCTTAAAGGCACATGGTAGCCTTTTCCCAACTATTTTGGGGTCGGCTTCCAGTCTAACTGGATGCAGCTGGATACCAGTATTTTACATGGAGCGACTGCCTATCTGACCTCCACAACCCAGTTAATACTGGGTAATTCCACCTCTTGGTAAAACTGACTTCTAACGTATTATTTGTATTATTACTGCTGATAAATACCTAACTACTTATATAACTATTATATTTGGTTGAATTTAATTAAATACATTGTGTCTACAGGAAAACAAACATCGTAAAGAAAAAAAAACCGGTCAATTACCAGTCGCACACAAACGGGTTCCGTAGCACTATATAATAAAGTAACAATCTGTCTGTCATTTCTAGTTCAATTTTAGTTCACCTGCTATCCAAATTTCTACTTTGTGGGGCCAACAACGGAGAAAAGGCTGTCACATGCGGACAGACACAGAAACACGGGCAGAACGAATCTATAAGAGTTCCGTTTTTGCCATAACGCAATCCTAAAAACAGTTTGTGTTAATTTTGGCTTTAAATATTTAGTGGAGTAACAACTACAATTATCCTTATAGATTCAAAAATACATAATTATTAAAGTAAATAAGGTCCCTGTTCACCGAATAGATAACTGTCTGATTGTCAAAAAACAGCTGTCACTGTGACATGTTCCCATTCAAAAATGTGTTCTATACTGCTGTTTTTAGATAATCAGACTTTTTTCTGGTGGACTTGAACCTAAGTCTTCTGGACACTCAATAAAAATATTTGATACGACGCTAAAATTAATCATTTTGTTAATGAATATATTTATGACTTTACTACTCTACGCTCTACATCTGCAATAGTAGTATTTCAGCTGATATTTGGAATCGTAATAACAGTGCCAAGTTCTCAGGGTTTACTTTAGTTTGAATCTCCCATCCCTAGTCATATTGATGAGTAACGAACATCCCAAAAGCACGGCGCGCTGACCTACATATCCACGCCGCGCACGGACACCTAGTCACCTACCAAGTCCGATCACCTCAACATACAGGTGACGTCGGCGACCGGTCGATGTCGAACACTCAACAGCTGATCGGACCACTAGAATTCTACATAGACCTGTAGACCTGGCCTGTAGAACTGTACTTGCATCCCGGACGAAACTGTGTCAAGCGGTACGATCTTTTTTCCCTCGAATGCAAATTGAGATAGCTCTGAATATTACTGCAACAGATTGTATAACCTCGATGTTGGTGTGTTCTATTGAACGCAATCGATGGCATCTGACGTCAGTATACTTCTAAGAGTGTTTTAAAGAATGTTATAAAACATACCTCCATTCCCTTGTTGTAACACTTCATGTAAAGCGACCTGTATCCGGCCCTTGAAGTCATTAAGTGAAGTCGAAAACAGGAGATAAATTATAATCAGTCCGTACTAGATTATCCTCGTATTTACTGTTTCTTAATTTGTCAAAAAAAAAACAGTAATTCAATCATTGTTATTGTTTAAATAAACACCATCAGGCGATATAAAACGCGGTGTAAATAAATTTAATATTATTTTGACAACTCTGTTAACATCCTCACTGTGGAGCGTGGGGCCTTAGTAGGTTCAGCCTGTGTCCCAGCATTGGGAACGGTACAGGCTGATCATGCTAAAAGCCACCTGCTGCCTCATGCATAAAGGAAACAGTAAACTAAGTAAATGACGTAGACAACGCAAGTAAACTCATTAATGAACAAAATCATTTAATACACATTTGATACAAACAGGTTATTTTAGCTCGGGTCAGGGATTCGGGGTCCAAGCTGTTCGTTTACGTACTTTTGACGTAACGCTTACGCTTCTTTCGTAGATACCTATGTACAGTAAGCAGAGAATTACAGAAGGACCAAGTGTCCGAAAATGAGCTCGCACACGGAACTCTTTTATTAGTGTTTATATTCTAAACCTACCCAGATTGTATTTAAAATCCATGATTAACAGTAAAACGATGATGATTACGGGATCTTACCGATCTCTAAAGCGCACAAGAAAGGGGGAAGATGGATATATCTGCTCATAAACACCCGCAATAGTTTCAGTTAATTCGTCATGGTTATCGTCTTGGAACAGTGCGACATATCATCTAGTTATGGAGATATTGGGGGTCAAACTCAAAGTTCCAACTTTTTCACAAGTTTTTTTTAATACAAGATTGTACTGTAAGATTTTTTCAGCACAATGTTTTGAGTGCGTTACATTGAGTTCTACCACAAAACATGAGCTTTCACCCAAAAAAAAAACATGTTTCCCAGCTTAAAGTTTTTTGCATAAAGTAACTTTGTTTGATGTTGTTGTATCAAGGAACGATCCTACAAGAATGGTGCAATAGCTCGCTTGTGCCCATCTTCAAAAATAAAGGTGACGTGCAGGACTGTAACAACTATCGGGGGATAAAGCGCATGTCTTATAGTATGAAAGTATGGGAGAAAGTGATAGAGAAAAGGATAAGAGAGGAGAGTAAGATCACTCAAAATCAGTTTGGGTTTATGCCAGGTCGAGGAACAATGAACGCCAGTTTTGCACTCCGCCAATTGTGCGAGAAGTACAGATGTGCACACAAAAACTTGCACATGGTGTTCATTGATCTGGAGAAAGCGTATGATAGGGTACCTCGGGATGTGTTGTGGTGGGCCTTGAAAGAGAAAGGTATACCTGGGAAGTATGTAGAGTTAATTCGTGCTATGTACAGTCAATCTTGTACCTACGTCCGGTCAGCTGTTGTCTGCTCCGACTTTCGGTATCTTGGTTCACTCATGCAAAGCGATGGCGAAATAGATCGTAGTGTAAAGCACAGAATTAACACGGGATGGATGAAATGGCGGCAGGTCACGGGAACGATCTGCGACTCCCGCATTCCCCTGAAACTTAAGGGGAAGATATATAAAACAATGGTTAGACCTGCTGTGTTGTATGGATCAGAATGTTGGGCCACAAAAGGGATGAATGAAAGGCATCTGCATGTCGCGGAGATGAGAATGCTAAGGGGGATGTGTGGTGTTACGCGAATGGATAAAGTAAGGAATGAGTATATTAGAGGAAGTCTGAAAGTGGCGCCGGTGACTGAAAAGTTGTGTGGTAATCGGTTATCGTGGTATGGGCATGTGATGCGGAGGAATGAGGAAAATGTCGTGATAAAAGTTTTGAATATGAATGTGGATGGGTATTTGAGTAGAGGAAGACCAAAAAAACGATGGATGGACTGTGTTAAGACGGATATGGTAAGAAAAGAAGGGTCTGATGAGATGACGAAAAAAAGAGGAGTATGGAAGAAGAAGACATGCTGCGCCAACCCCAAATAAATTGGGATAAGGGCAAGAGAATGATGATTACTTTGTTTGATGTAAAGAATGCTTGGTTGACGGCTTCATGATGAGGTGGTTTACATCCTGTATAAGAGTCAGACATTGTTGCTTTCGCATTAATAATATTAGTTTTCAAGTTATCATTCAACAATTGCCATTTTTAAGGAGTCTGAGATTTTTCTCTATTGCCACAGTGTTTCACGACATAACGAAGTGGCAGTTTTTAAATGTTATTCCATACATTGAGGTTATCAATCGTAGCACTCTAGTAATCGATAGGATGGTTCAATACAAGTGAATACACATGGAACATGAAACTAATCCAAAACAATAACTTTATTACAACATAGAAAGTACGTTATCAAATAATATTACACTCTCCATATACACATACACAAAATGATTATAATCACCACACCGTAAAAAGTACACAAGCAACTCAAACCACACGCGATTGTAAAATGGACATCAGCTAACTCTCATGTTAATATTTTTGGCACTCCGATGTAAACGATCTGATAATGTTGGTTGTTCGTATCCGGCATCATTCCGTTTGTCTCCGCGTGCGGCGGCGGTCCCGAATTCGGCTGTGGGTGCGGCGGCGGTTCCGGATATGGCTGTAGTTGCGGCGGCGGTTCTTGATTCGGCTGTGGGTGCGGCGGCACTTCCGGATACGGCTGTGGGTTTTGCGGCAGATCCGGATTCGGCTGTGAGTGCGGCGGCGGTCCCGGATTCGGCTGTGGGTGCGGCTGCGGTTCCGTATTCGGTTGTGACGGCGTTGTGGTCGGCGGCGGCCATACCCCGCACGGGCACATGGGCAGAGGAGCCATGCACGCGGGCATGTTGATGCACGGAGGCGGTGGATACGGTGGATACGATGCATGCGGTGGATGCGGTGGATGCGGTAGATACGCTGGATGCGGTGAATCCGATGAATGCGGTGGATGCGGTGGAAGCGGTGGATGCGGTGGATACGGTGGATATGGTGGAAATGGTGGATGGGGTGGATGCTTGGGCTTTTTCCTGCACTCTGTTATGGGCGGACACGGTGGTTGCGTTGAGGAGGTAGTCGTGCTCGCGGTGGTCGTGATTGTGGTCATTTGGGGTTCTGCCTGCTGTGCCGCCTCGTCCTCTGTGTCGGAGCACATCGGCGGCGTCGGGCAACCGGGCGGAAACACGGGATGCGCCAATTCTAATCATCAGACCAAACAGTATTAGTAAACGGATATCCACTAAAGGACTCAAGAAAAAGTTATTTATTACCAGTAAAAAGAATTTATTCGGGATCGAACACCTGATCGGAGTCCCAGTAGTTTTAAAACATGTTTTTTGTAGACTTCACTCTTACAGAGTCGTCCAGTGTTACAGTTTCCATACGAACCTCGTACTGCATTTTGCGGCTTATATCCCCGACGCTCAAACTGCTGAAACTGTCGCTGGTGCTGCCGCTGAGGCTGCCATTGATATTGCAGCTGCGACTCTTCTCCACGTTGATTTCGTAATGATCCCTGCCTTATGGCTCCTCTATTGGTACTGCCTTGTACGCCAGCCTTCATTCTGACCGGCTGCTTGCCAGCTGATGGCTTTATTTTTCCATTTGTCTTCCCCAGCATCCTTTAAAATGAAGAGTTGTTCATTTTAATTTACTGATGAACGAAAGATGAGGAGAAGTCGGGTCCAAGACTTGTCGTGTCGTGTCTTGCCGTGGAAACTTAAAGCATAGTCATATAATACCTTTCTCGTCGTCTCTGCTTGCACTCCTGACACATGGCACAGTACACTTCCAGCACTGCTGGGTGCTCCGTGTTCTCGTGGCATCTTCTGCAGGATATCCTGCAGTCTATGTAGCATGCAGTCCACGGTATGAACATCAGCAATACAACTGATAACAATACTGGAGACCTGAAACACCATTATTCGAGCTCGTTAAAGAAACAATTCGTCTACTTGCAGATTAGGTTTTCTGAATCGATTTCCAATTTAACGATGCTTTCTCGTATGCTTTAATATAAGCTAGTGGATAGGACATTTCTTGCGCTTCAGAAGAACAACCAATTTTTTAACGAGACTGAACATTAAGGACAAACTAAGATTAAAATTAAAATAAAACCTAAGATTTTCGTTTGAGACAACCAAAAATAGCCCTTGGTATTGAAATTTTGTTGTTTGTTTTCCAACGCCATTAGCAAAGTATTTAATTTCACGCAAATCTGGCTTTCGAAGAAAAACAAGACGCGTGTAGACTGATTTATTTGTTGACTCTAGTATGTTTGGTTTATTCACATAAGCGATCCAGAATATTAAAGTGATGAATAAAAAAAAAACCTCATTTTGATAGTTGATCATCATTATTCATCATGTCTCGAATTATTTTAAGACTGGAGATGTTTTCATTGGATTTGCGTCAATTGGAATAGTCATAGAAGACTAAAATTATTCCATAAACTTTGACTTGATGATCTTTCCTTGACAAGATTTTTTATTAAACAATGCAAAAAATACGAATCTCTGTCCGCGTGCATTGCCTTTCATAAATTTTTACTTTAATTTGATTATTATATTTCTGTAACTTCAAATTTGGTCTTAGATTAGTTTTTTCTATCAAAATATTGAAAATAATAATTCTTACCCGAATTTTGCATCATTTTTCACAATATCCATTAGGTATGTGTGTATTGTTTTTTTATAAAAGTTGAACACTATTTATGTACCGTTTGGTCGAAGCAAGTTGCTACTGATATGCTCCGAGTGTAATATATTTCAGCGGCGTGTTACGCAAACATTGCGAAAGCAATTTATGTGCCGCGAAGTTATTTATTTTAGTTATCGAGCCATCAGGAGTGCACTGTGCAGTGTTTAGGAGCTGACGATGCAATACATGGAGATCCCTTTCAGCCATTGCGAAGACACGAATGTAAAGCAGTTGTTGTGACTTCGGTATGCAAAGGATTTGAGCACCTTGGGATGACATTTGTAATGAGTCGCTAGCAAATCTTTATCTTCTCCTGACTTATCCCTAAATTATTTGGTTACGAGCTTTTTTGGTCATCTTTGGCAGGTCTATACTGGGTTATGGGTGCAAAAATTCTTTTGGCTATATTGTATTGTTTTCTATTGTATTGTATTGTCTTTTGGTTGTATTGTGCAGGTGTCCACCAACACAACTCTACGTCAAAGCGCGGATTTTGCGTATGGGCTATAATCCACCACGCGGGCCACGTGCGGATTGGTGGATGTCACATGTCTTCGATTTTTTGGTTCTAGGACATGCCGGTTTCCTCACGATGTTTTCCTTCACCGTTTTGAGAGCAGTGGTGATGAAATAAATTACACAAAATAAATAAATTACACGCGCCTCACTGGGTTCGAACCCACGACTTAACTGTTCGTAAGTCGGGGCCGCCACCACTGGGCCACTGCTGCTATATTGCTAGCTACTTCTACATCACCGTCATCTTCAAGACCTTCTCTTCTCGCTTTACATTTCTGTTCTTTTTCTCGACCTTAACAATTACATCTATATGTGACAACTACTAGTAGATAATAATTTTAATTAATCATCATCATCATCATCATCTGCCTGCCTTGTCCCAACTATGTTGGGGTCGGCTTCCAGTCTAATCGGATGCAGCTGAATACCAGTATTTTACATGGAGTGACTGCCTATCTGACCTCCACAACCCAGTTAATACTGGGAAATACGATACCACTTGGTAAAACTGTTGTCAGACTTTTGGGGCCACTGGTACAATAACAATTTTAATTAATATGGTACAAATATGTACATACCTAAGTTTCCATTTTGTAACCGTATGACGGCCGGCCGAAATTTCGTCCAAAGAATCGTTTAACATATTGAGTCGAACCGAAACCTTTTGAGCTATTGTTAGAGGCTTAGCCGACTTTAGGGCGACCCAGACAACGGTAATCTATTCCAATACAAGTTTTCCACGTTGTCGGCAATAAATCCATTTTCTCCATAGATTTTGCCAAATCCCTATCTGTTAGGAATGGATAGATTTTTGGTTTTCGTTGGAGTTCTCAAGATAAAGGCTTTCTAACTATAGTAGCAACCTTCGGCTCATAAAGTTAGGCAGTACATTTAGTAGTAAAAATAGTGTTGATCACAAAACCCGCAGAACAATGATCAATTGAAGAGAGCGGCGCGCCGGGAGCCGGTCGTTAGCCGGGCCGGGCCGTAACCGGCACAATGGGCCGGTGGCCGTCACTCTCTGCCGTGCGTGTGTGGACTACGGATGAGCTGGGTTTACACCACAACGCATGAGATTGCAGAAGGTGTACGGTGAATTCTTTTGAGTGTAAGCTGTTCATTATCGCCTCACGTCATGTCACACTAGCTGAACCCGATGCGGCGATGCTGTTACGGCACTTATAAGTGTCGGGCTCCACGGCTCAAGTTTTTAACAGCTTCCAATGCTCTCAAATGAAGAAAATAAAAGTAGTAGCGTTAATCAAATCTAAGTTTTTGCATCAAACAAATCTGCCCTTTTACTTTCTCTGTTTCATACAGCATAATATGGAACTTCTACATCTATCTGCGTGTTGGTTCGGCTGACGTGTGTTTTGAACGGGTCACTTGGTTTGTTTTTATTCGGCAGATATAGGATTAGGGGCTTAGTACCGAGTGTTTGCTTGTGAAAGAGAAAACGTGGTGAACTGGTGATATCTTATGATTATTTTACTGTTTTCACGAACCTTCAGATAACGGTGATTTAAAAACTAAGCTAGGATTAAGAATATTCACAATTTAAAACCAGATCAGACTGGCTGCGGAAGACGAAATGCCACTGCATTTCGTCTTCCGCAGGTTGGTAGAGGCTTATGTCCACTGTCCAGCAGTGGGCTAGGATTTTGACTGATCGTCTGTTGACTGTCTGTTATGAAAAAAAAGAACCAAACACTATTTTCTGTTGGATTACTACTTACCGATTTAATTAGATGCAGTCCTTGTCCGCATCTAATTAAATCTTCTCTTAAGTGTGGAAAGGGTCAGCGTTTTCATCTTTGTGTGCTGTAATAAAATAAAACCAATTAACTGGGTCGTTGTGATGCTCTGTGTAATAGAGTTACAGTGTTATGGTTTTGTATGCTGTACATTGCTACGATACAATATAACTCCAACATATGACTGTAAGCAGTGACATGCATAAAAGGGTAGTTGACACCATAAAACAATAATTCCAAGGCATCAATCTCTAAAAATAAAAACGTTATTTTGGGCATGAAAACCCGATTTATTTCCAATTAATTGCTAAATTGATGTTTAGTTGTTTTGAAATAAATAGTTCAGTCATTGAGTTGACCAAACAGTATTAAATTGAATAGAATTGACGTCACAGCGTGCTATTGCCATACGAAATCTATGAGAGAACCGCATTTTGACAGCTCTTAAAAAGTATGTGTATTGATTTGTTAGTCAAGGAGCTGCTTATTCTATGATATACCTAATCATTTGCTTGTATCATAGATATAATAAGTGGCTTGTATGATACAAAACATGTACAAAAACACGGTCCCACATCACATCATGTGTCTTTTATAAAAACCCTGCTTATGCTAATATACTACTTGGGGTTTTTACGAAACTAAAAATATAAAGTTCGCATAGTAAACACAATCCACATGTTTTTCAAGTCGATCATAACTTGGAGCACGTAGCTGTGTGCCGGTGTGTGATGGGTGCGGCGCACGCGTGACCGGACTTCCAACGCGCGGTGCCGGGTTCAAGCGTGTCCGTGTTTTTGTTGTGTTGTGACGAACATCTCAGAGAACATGGCAGAGTATTGTATGGACGTGTTCTTTGTTTGAGATGCTGATTAATGATATGATTTTTTGGAATATTTTGATTTGACTTCCTTACTGGGACGCATTTTGAAACGAATTTGTCTTGTTTCGTATGATCGTTGTGTCTTTTAGATCTTAGCCCCTTCGTACACAAGGGTAGCCTCAAGGGTGGCGGCAGTCGCTTGAAGACTAAAATCGTTGAGTATCTAAGATTTGAGTAGCCTTGCGTACGAAGGGGCTTAGGCTGTGTGTAGACTATGACTTGATCATCATCATGAGTCAGAAATAGAGATCGAAGTAGGCATCCTACATAAATGCTTTCCTACTCAACTACATCACACTGGAATACATTACGCTAATAGGTAATATCGAAGTAAAACCCCGGTGAGTATTTCCTTTTACCTTATAATACATATAGAAAGGCCCTAGTAAAAGCCCCTTCCCTCTATCCCGGTGCCTAGCAGCATCATAGTACTATTACGTACAGTCTAGTGCTCGCACAGACGGGGCTTGTCAACGCGCAAATATTTACAGAAGATATATTAACACAAACACTTTGAATGGGACAACTGTAGTGGAGCCACCATGTAGTACAAAGCATATTGACTTTTTGTAGCGAGTATTTGACAGTATGCGTAATTTTTATATAGGAACGTAGTTTATGGCACTTATTCGCAAAACCCTTGCCTGAAAATTGATTAAAAAAAAAAACCCACTACATGTCATGTATTATACGATGCATGATAATTATTTAACTTGACCTGAAAATGATTATGGTGAAGTTTGGAAAAACCCATTCAATGTATCTCAAGTTACTAGTGCAGTTGGTCTTCTACCTGCCTCTGTGCCACAATAGCGAGTGTGTATGCTAGGCCGCGCGTGCTAATTGACTTGTTACCATCAGATGCCTGAAGAACGCAGTGTTTGTATGCGGAGTATTGATAGATGGGCAATTTTTTTGGGAAGTGTTTTCCGACTGGGAAAATCACTCAGCTGTTTGTAAATACTATCTTTTAGTGCTGGGGATGAAGTCCTGGATTCCCGGTTCCCAGGTCGGCCTAAGCGTACCGGGTTTGCACCAGAATTTTATCAGTTTCAACCCGGAGTCTGGATGTGTGGCCGATTGATGGCAATAGGGGCGCCCCTGTTAAATTAGACTTTAACATTATTGGCAAAATGTGACTGCCTATAAGAACATCCCTGCTGCGAAACTTTCGGGCAATAACAGGTGTGATTTTAAAGGTCGTGGCTCACTTGACAAGCACCGCACCAGCACGGCACCAGCGCAGCTCCTGACCGGCGTCGCCTCGAATATAGGCTACGGCGCGCGGCCCGCGCGGCGCAAGCGAGGTGTAAGCGCGCGGTCGCCTCGCTTGCGCCGCGCGGGCCGCGCGCGGTCCCCTCGCCGTCCGCAAGGCGCAAGCTCACAGTCCGCACGCTGGTAGTAATAGTCCAGGAGGTAGCATTGTATTTTAGGGAATTATCTCTAGTAATTATATTTTGTTGACTCGTGGATTCGTGGTTTAATTTTTCTTTCCATTACAGTACTGAGATTTTTTTAAGTTCAGTGTATGTAAATTATTTTTTTAAATAGTTTCAGCCGGTGTACTGTAACGATTGGTGGACCGACCGACCGACCGACTGATACTGTTGTAATCGAAGGCTGATCTTATAAGATCATGGTCTCTAATCTTATAAAATCAACCTTCGATTACAACAATATCAGTCGGTTTATTAGGGCATTTTTATTTGCACCGCTACCTCCCGGAATAAGAGCTTGCTGTCACCGCGAACATAATTGTAAGGCATTTGTGATTGAGCACGCGTAGGACTTGCACGCCTTTGGGAATAATCGGATTGGCTCCAGAGCTCTTAAGCAACTAGTTTGTGCTACTTCGGTGTCAACAAGATTTCGATTTGTACTGAATTTCACATAACTTGGGAGTCTTATCATAATAGTAATGGGTTTTTTAATAGCACCGCCAGGTTTATGTATTCCAGCATCGTGACCATGGAAGTCTAACCGAACTAGGTTTAGTGTCGTGGGCTCTCTAACTAAATTTGTAACTGGCCATACATTAAACAAAGAGTACCCACGACGTAGAGAAGGACGACGGCGCAATGACGTTGTTTCGCGGGCCACTCGGCGTCCGCGCGCGGTCCCCTCGCTTGCGGCGCGCGGGCCGCGCGCGGTCCCCTCGCTTACGGCGCGGCGTCCACGCGCGGACCCCTAGCTTGCGGCGCGCGGTCCCCTCGCTTGAGGCGCGCGGACCGCGCGCGGACGCCGCGCCGCCCGCGAGGCGAGGCGTATGGTAGCGGCAAGCGCGTTGACCACCCGCCGTAAGCTTTTTCATATGGACATTAAATAATATGTTATGCGACACACGATTTAATGCTCTAATTTGAATGGCAAGTAAAGTGCTGGGTTGGAGCGGTGCTGGGGCGGTGCTTGTCAAGTGAGCCACGACCTTAAGATGTTTTATAAGCCAATTTTCCAACGCAGACGCGACAATACATTTCAAGGAGCATGGCGTGAAACAATTCGCTTTATATACTCAAATGGAATTCTCCGAGTTGCCCGCATGACGCGTATAACACGTTTCATTTCATTGATGACTGGTCACGTCCAAGTAATTACATAATGTACGCGCGTGTTACCTAACTAGATTCACTATCGCTTTATTAACATGGTGTGTAACGTGGCTGTGTGCTTGTGTATCTATAGCTTTAGATAGTCATCCTGTATTGAGGAGGGAATATACAATGAATATACACAAACAACGTCATGTAGACTAGGATCAATCATATTTTTTTTTTTGTTTTAGATGTGTTTTCATGTGTTATATGAAAACACTCACTGCTTATTAAGCTCTGGTGGAAGCCAGCCAGCTAAATATCGTGATGATTGTCCGGATTTACTGAACGTACAGTGATGGGGCCAATGCCTGCCGAGGGTGCGGAAAGGGATACCGCGGCCGCGGAACATAAACGGCAAGGAAGGAACATGTATGGGTTTTAGTCAGTAAAAGTCTGACACTCCCTCCCGCTCAGCTCAGAGTGGGAGAATTTATTTGAAGATTTATAGGTAAAAAAGGGCTATTTAAGACAAAGTGATTGTCTAGCTAAAACTACGATGAAAAGTCAAACATTCATTGGATCGATATAGACTACTGAAATTCCTGAAAGGTCAATTAAACCACGATGAATAGCGCTTTGTAAGCACCACTCGTCTACTCTTGTCCTTAGTGTAGGTAATACATCCATTGGAAATATTTCTGTCACAATGCCCAGTCTTAATACAATTTTACACTCATCGAACCCATCAAATTATGATTCCCCCTTCAACAAGACTATCGATTAGAACGAAGCGCACCGCGCACGTAGCACAGCAGCACCGACTCACCATCGTCGTCTACGCCTAATTGCAGGCACCACTCAGTGGCCTCTATAACATATTATACTTGACTTCATATGGATAATTGACGATCAATACTATTGTGTGAAATTATGATGCCTACCATATACATCGTTATGTTCAAGTCTATTAAACATAACGATGTTTTATACTAGCGTTCATCAATACAATGTCATTGCAATCAATCGACTTGAACAGCATGTCACGACAGTCCATTGTTGGTTTAACATAATATCCTCTCCCAATTTGTTTTACAACACTCGATTAGCGAGGATTGTTAAGCATCCAGTCGGCTCCAAGTTCCCACAGGTTACGGTCGTTGTTCTATCTTCAGACTTCCTATGCTAAGCTTTGTTTGCTGTTCCCTCTTCAATTTCAGTCTATTGCAGTGTATATCAGCTGCAATACGCTTTGCTTCAATTTGATGATGAAAACAAATTCATTTATGTTCTGATTTCATCAGCTGAAAAACTGTCATTTTACTATGTACAGCATTTGTTCGTTTTAAAACAAACTAAATTGAAGTTCTCTTCTCTCGCCATTAGGTACACGAAAATTTATCCAGAACTCCATCTTTTGAGACTTGTGTTTACTTCGTTAGCACTAAAAATATTTATGAAACATACACTACATAGTACATAGGTACACAAGTACTTGCGATAAAGCGTTAAATTGCCTTTACTCTTACCGGATTACCCGATGCTGTGTCACACAGAATTTTATATCACCCCCGCCATATTGAATTACTCTTAGGTAAACTCCGTAAAGCTTTGCTGATTATTTATTTACGTATTGACACTAACGCGTTGTTTATTATTCAGTAAACATGTTTGTATCGTAATATTTGTATGCGCACGTGTTTGTTCAACTTGATGGATTAGTTTATAAGTTCTCTCTGTAACCCGGGCGTTAGTTCTGATTTATATATTGTGTTTTGAAGTTGATGGTCTGGGTTGGCCTTTGTCTTGTCCAATACCAATACACTTTGTATGATTACCTACTAACCGGATCTTACCTAAATACCTAAATATAGTAATTTATTATCAGTTGAACATTTCACCGTCGCGTAATTATAAGTAAAAGCTTTTCGTAAACTGATGGTCATTTTAACTCAGGCTTTTCCGAATTTTCTTTCAGAAGAAACCATATTGGAAAATTAGAACTAGAGAACAATTTAAAATTGTTCTCTAATTTTCCAATAGTACTGTTCCAATGTTCCAATAGAGCAATAAATTGAGTGTTGAACAATTTATTGCAGTTCCTTTTTTGAATTTCTGCAAATTCTATGTAACCCAAAAAGTACCTATTCGGAATAAACATTAAGCTGTATGTTTTCTTTACGTTTCAGGTATAAAATGTCCGGTATGCAGCAAGTTCGTGTTGCCGGACGACATAGAGTGCCATCTCGTCATGTGCCTGACAAGGCCAAGACTCTCCTATAATGGTTAGTAATAACTTCATCATGTGGAAGTCAGATAGGCAGTCGGTCCATGTAAAATACTAATATTCAGCATAGTTTCATGCATCCGGTTAGAATGGAAGCCGACCCCAACGTAATTAATTGAGAAAACGTTAGGCACGTGATGATCTAATTGATAGTTTTCGGGAATCCGCTGGATGCGGAAAGCGACGCGACGGTTGTATGATGATGCTGGTTGGATGGAGCATCCAAAATAGGTACCACAACAAAGTTACACATAGGTTTTCTCTAAAGCACATAATTTTGAATTGAAAATCTACCATTTCATTTGAATGCTGTAGGGTATTTATAAAACGAGGAAAATTATAATGCAATGAGTCAATAGGTGCATGCTTCTATAGCTTAGTCAGCTTCTTAGTATTCCGGGTAAACGACGTACGAACATTACAAGAAATGCCACTGAACTATTTCGATAGCCATTAATGAGTTCATTATTCTTCCAGAAATGTAGTGCAATTATTTAAAACAGTGAACAATATTCTCCCATGTTCAATCGATTAGGAAAAAAGGAATAATATATGATCTTTATCTAGCAGTTAGTATAACATAACGAACCTTAGAAGTAGTGTTCGAGTGACAGCGGCTACGCTTTACAAAGCCGTTTCCGTGTCGAATAATAACGTCGGTACTGAAAATTATTCTCCTGTTTTCATTCCGCTACTTCCTTGTTTTAAAACTAATTAGCTATCAAGTTAAATTACCTCGGTAACTCCCAACGAGATTTGCGAAACAACTCAACATAATTCACAATGCGATGTGCCAAGAAGTAGTGGAAGTAAGCACTTTAGACCAGGACAGGGGGGGGGCTTTTCGCGTAATTACCAACAAGACTTTGAGTGAAATACCTCATTAAGCATTTATGTTGGAGCTGGCAAGACTGCTAGGAAAATTATGTTTGTCTTTGCGTTACTGATATTACTGTTTTCCGTGAAAGTTGAAGGAGAAAACGTAATATTTTTCAATTTTTTGGGTTACTTGGAAACTCGAGACTAGCGTGTCCTAAAGGTCCACCTTCGGCTTATCCTTTAGACTTTTAGAGAATACACAAATGATAAAAACTGGCCTAAAAGTTTAAGAGTCAATGTAGTGTAGGTAATGTTGAGGAAAGTGTTATTTTAAATTAAAGCAATGAGAAGTTTGATCACAATTTATACAGTGAAGTTTATTTATTGAAATACCTAATTATGTAGACTTTACTTAGACTGAACGTAACTTTGCTAATAAGTAGTATGTGTGAAATGTTTGGTTTATATTGGGAGTTAATACTACTTCAAAACTCACTCAATAGTAAACAATAAGCTCTCTTTGTGTTAATTTATAACTAGGTACTTTCATTATACAACGTGTACTACTAAAAGGGCGTAGTCATGGCCCGTTGATTATTTTTTTGCTATTACGATGGTGGTCCCATGGAGAAAGTTGATCGGTTTGATGGTCTGTACTGTACCTCATCCTTTCTTATGACTATACCTGTCTGTAACACGTTGTAGATCTTCTTCAAAGAAACATCATCTTATATTTAGGATCATTGAACTTTAATTACTATTATTTTTAATAACACATACTTCACACACAAACTGGACTATCGTCCAAATCGTGTTGCCCTATACAATTACTCGGCAATAATCTTTCTTCTCTTGGTCGTTATTTAAAACCTCTAATCTTTCTTTTTGTGTATGTTCATATCTGATGGTGCCGTTATATGTTTCCAGAGGATGTGCTGAGTGACTCCAAGGGCGAATGTGTAATCTGCCTGGAGGAGCTCTCTGCCGGAGACACCATAGCCCGCCTGCCCTGCCTTTGCATCTACCACAAGGGGTAAGACCGTTGTTCCTTTATTAATATTATTGTAAACTGCCTTGTTCGTCTAGCTAGTGGTCGCGACAACTGCTGCTGATCATGACGACCTGGGTTGGACAGTGTTAACCGGGCACAAATCCAGCCTGGCTGATGGAAATATACTCGCCCCTCTATTATATGGGACTTAGACATAACTGGCTAGATCTGGATGTCTATCGGGTATATCTTTGTCTAACCTTTCAGGGATAACAGGCATAATATTATGTGTTGCTTTAACTACATAGATATATGAACATGACAGATTTGGTACTTTGTTTGGTGTTAGTGTGTTTCTATATGAATGCAAGATTAGATAAGAAAATCCGTATTACATTTAGCTGGTTCTACTTTGCCACATGTCACAGTAATTTTCTTTATAAGCGCACTTGTGGAGAATGCTGGAGGATACGATTACTATAACCTAATAATGTACTTAGTAAAAGCGGACGCTATTTAATAACATAACAGTTTCTACTTTGCATTAAATTTTCTAGAAACACAGAAGTCAGCGTTTTGCGCAGTATTAATACTATGCAATTAGTTTGTGATGACACACGCGATACGACAAGTCATCCAATATACTCGTAGGTATGTATAAGAGTAATAGCCCCGCGTCAGTGAATCGCCGAGATTAAGTGAATATTATCATGAATAATCATCATTACGTCGATTTTAATAGTTTTATTTGTTTACCAACAGTCCGTAATTATCTCGAATTAACTGATTTTAATCAGCGGCTAATCATGGAACTCGAAGACCGCGAAATGACGTAAACATCAGATTTAGATCGTAGTTTCCTGCTAAATTATTATTAATATTTTTTGTCAATATTATCAAAATAATTTTAATCAATTTATAACAGAATTGTGTCCTGTTGATAATGTCACGAGAACCCAACTGCCTAACCATTCGGGGAAAACAGGTACCTACATTTTAATTAATTAAGATAGGTACCATTTCAGGGAGGAAAAAGTACTTCAGTTAGGTACTGTATGTACTTACCCTTAGAGATATGGTTATATTTTTAGCTTGTTACGTACATAACAACTTGTTCAGTTTCATGTAATACGAAGGCTAGATAGAACATACTGATAGTTTCACAATCAATTTGCCGATAGCGCGTTATCTGATGTACCGACAGATAGTCGTACATTGATTATTTATTTATTGAAATACCGCGATTACCGTTCAGTGAATTAAACATGCAACTATCTAGTCTACCCTGCTATCTATACTTATAATAAATCTGTAGAGAGGTCAATTCTGTACATGAAATATATTTACAAAATAACTATCGGGGGGTGATTAGTGATCGATACTGATGCCAAAAATGCAATCAGTAAAATTTTTGTCTGTCTGTCTGTCTGTCTGTATGTTATTTATAGAAAAAAAAACTACTCGACGGATTTTAACGAAACTTGGTACAATTATTCTACATACTCCTGAGCAGGTAATAGTATACTTTTCATCACGCTACCATTAATAGGAGCAGAGCAGTGAAAGGAAATGTTGGGAAAACGGGAGAAGTTACTTGGTTTTTTTAGCTTCCGTCGCGTGTGCAGCCTTAATGGTTAAAGCTACATAGAAATCATGTATGACGGAAATATTCCACATAAAATTATATAAAAAATATCCCAAGACAGCATATGTCTATCTTTTATAGTTGACTCACAATAACACGTGTAACTCCCGATAGCTTAGCAGTTCGGAGATTTGTTATTATTATATTTGTTTACTCTTACGTTTATAATATTCTCACTCAACCCCAATTAAAAAAAATAACATCAGTTATTCTTCGAACTCCTGGGCAGGTTATAGTATACTTTTCATCACACTACAATGAATAGGAGCAGAGCAGTGTAAGGAAATGTTGGGAAAACGGGAGAAATTACTTGATTTTTAAGCTTCCGTCGCGTGGATGTATGTTTGTTACTCTTTCACGAAAAAACTACTGAACGGATTTGGATGAAATTTTGCACACAGATGGTTTATAACCTGGATTAACACATAGGATACTTTTTATCCCGGTAGTAAGATCCCATGGGACAATTTTGAAACTTCACGCGGGCGAAGCCGCTGGCAGAAGCTAGTTTTATCATAAAATAGTAATTGTGAATACGTACTATGATGATTTTTCATACTTACGTAAATTAACACCAAGCTTGGAATACCCAAAAAGGTTACCAGAAGTGATCTTGTACACGAACTTATTTCGCTAGTAATGTTTTAGTCCTATGTAATACAAGACGAGATTATTGCCATCCACAAATCTAGACTCCAAATATTATTTTACGTCTAAGTAAATTTTTTGTAGAGAATTATTAAAAAGGCTCTTTGTTCCAGCACTTCAAAAGGATCGATAGGATTTCAATTACACTTAAACTACTTTTAATGGTGCCTTTGTCTGTAATTATCTTTCATTAGCTCGTCAACACAATCGCTAGTACCCTTTGAACTCCATCAATTAAAAAGTTTGTGTACCTACGTATTTCTACTCTTCCCTCACGACTCAATCCTTACTTGCGATATTTGCCATACTCGTGAAACCTCTTAAATCCCCCTTAGCAACATCGGCGCCTCTTCAGCCCTCTCTAGGGCTCAAAGGGTGGTACCTAGACAAAGCTTCCGATAAGGCCCTCAGCGATCTAGGTCGACCGATACTTCCGTTGAGAACTTTGACCTGAACTATGTTACTACCCCAGTACGGGACCTAGACTGACTGTAGATAGCAATGTTACATGACGTGGGGTTTTTAGTGGTAAGGGGATGCGTGAAGGTATGAAATGTTCGGAAGTTGTTGCTTCGAACGCCATCTGCTGAGTGCATTGAAGTGTTTACTGTAGGTTGTACTAGTGCGTTGCATTTTATATGAAACGCTAGATTTTCTTATGACTATGAGGAGCCCGAGGCTAAATACAGCACAGCATCAGCCGCTCGGGTCAATCTTTAGGTGAAGCAGTGCTTGCCTAGGTTGGTTTGTGGATGGTTGACCACCCATTTCATACCGCGTTTCCTCCGTGCCTCGGAAAGCACCGTTGGACCCGGCTGTCATTTCTAGATCTTTGACAGTCGATCGTTACATGTAGTCAGTGGCCCAAAACTAACTGGGTTGTGGAGGTCAGACAGGCAGTCGCTCCATGTAAAATACAAGTATTCAGGTGCATGCGGTTAGACTGGAAAGTCAGATGATGCAATCGTTGGAGCCTTCTGCTTTTGTACTAATTATATTAAAGAATAGATACTATTTTAGTTTCAAAATGATTTTTCTTGGCATAAAATATTAACATGTATCCTTCTCTGATGTTCCAGATGTATAGACCAATGGTTCGAAGTGAACAGATCGTGCCCGGAGCACCCCGGCGACTAGTAGTGCGGCGGGATGGCGGCGTCGCTGCCATGTGCGAGTGATACTTTTATACTGAACTGACTGTGCCCCCGGGCTTGTAAATATAAACTTATGCTAGTGAGATGTTTTACCGTTTAATGATTAAAACAAAATAAGAAAAAACAAAGACAATTATAGTAAACGAAACGCTATGGGAAATTCTCGGTGGAGTATTAATAATACTTATAATTATAAATTTTACAACGTTACTCTTTAGTTCAAACGCGAAAATGAATAGTTTGTTTTTATTTGATATGTATAATGTAAATTATAATATACTTGTATTGTATGTATAGTGAACGTTTGTTTTGTTTTGCAGTAAGGTATATAAAGCAAGGGTTATGTTCGAGCTGGACTGTGATTGTCGCGGTTTACATATCTGTTTCTTAAGCTTATATATTATAATATATGATTTGATCTTTTTCATCTTGATAATAAAGTTGATTTGTTTCTAAATTTTCTAACATTGTTTTATTTGTGTTTTATACTCATTTTAGGTGAAGATTATCGCTAATGCTCCCGAATGGTCAATCATAAACGCGTAATAAAACAAGATATGAATTCTAGAATAATAATATTTATTGACTTTGCCTTATAAATACGTTAAGAACTTATTCAGACGAATCTGTCACAAAAAACCACGGCTAGAGATCATAACATAATCACACAGATATATTACAAACAACAAACTATAATTTAATAAAGTTTATATTGGTATATGGTAAGAAAAACATCCAGATTTCTTTAAATATCAGTATGTGAAGTTTCTAATATTGCAACAAGAATGAAACACTATTTAATTATGATATACTGTTGTACGCATATTTATGGGAGAAACATCAATGAATACACCAAAATCACATGGTCCATATAATTTTGTTCCATATTTGCACAGTGGCCCACTAAAATAATATTAAAAGTGTATAATGATAACCACCCCTAGTACGAGCACAACCGATATCGTATCGTCACCGACAAAACGTATGAGTGAAATGATTGTCACAGAGTCATATCGACCCTTTTCACTTAGCAAGAACAGTACGGGGCAGAAATATGGCACACTGAGTTTTACAGAAACAAACTTACAAACAAACCAATGGACCATATTAAATGCCGCTTACTTACAGGCCTACTGCTTAACTGAGCAGGTGACTACGCTCACGTTTTGCTCAAGTCATTACCCCGCTGACGGGCGTCAACACTCTTCCCGAATCAGCCAGGTCCCTCACCCACCTACTCAGTTAAATGGTAAGCCGGTGTATCGTATGTTCGTGCTAGGTGTTGTGTGGCACGAGGTGGAGGTGTGAGTAGATGCGCGTGTGGTGCGGGCACAGAGCGCGTCATCGCATGAAGGAGCGATGTCGCGGTCCGCGCTGCATGCGGCCCGCGCCGCCCCAGCCCATGCCGCCTGGGGACAAACGAAAGAACAACAAATAGATGTGAATCGCTGCCTCTAACAACTGTCTTGGTCGCATCTGATCATCTTGCCGGTGCTCTGCCTGGATCGCGTTTACCTTCTGCCGGCCAGTATCATTAGACTTTCCAGGAAATGGCATTATGTGTCAGAAAAACCTAAAGGCACGCTCCAGGAAGGTTATAGAAAGCCTTTTAGTAATCTTGAGCTTCCCCAGTATGGACTCACTGCGGTCCATGGTGGACGTAAAACAACCTCACATCGTGCGCTGTGTGTAACAGTCGCCAACGTGATTGTTGAGCATCATGAGGTCTAAGATTCAATCTTCAGGTAAGATAGTGATGAGCAGTGATCGGAATAGGTAGAGCTATTTAGGTTCATTGACTGCAAACATTGATGTTAATATGGATATTCCACGGGATTTTGACTGATACTATAGGATTTTATTATTATATTATTTGTTTAAATAAGTGAATTTATTGTAAATACAAATTGTTCTATTTGGTAATGTTTTGATTTTCTGAGGAACAAATAATTTGTATGGTAATATGTGTTTGTACCTAAAACTTCAGAATAAAAATATTTAAATGATTGTTGAATAAGAAACTGTTACGTAAAAAACATTTTTGTGGTTTAATAAATCAAGTTTATCTATTTATTATATTATCCTTAATCCCGTCCTTCTTATATTTACCCGTCAGAAAGGAAGTTTAATCTTTCATTAATCCAAAACGCAGTTTTTTTTATGATTTTACTACCTACTTAAAAACCAAATCCATATCCGTATTATTCTAACCTATGGCAATTACATAAAACAGCTCTGCCTATTCCGATCTATGGTGATGAGTTTTAGCCTTTTTAGTTTGGCTCGACACCCTATTCTGTTTCAGCTATGTAGATTTGGGTTCTAAGGATACAGCAACTTACCCATCATGTATTGTGTTGCCGGCGGGAAGTGTCCGAAATGCGATGCTCCCATCTCCCACGCGCCGCGACCGCGACTGAAACGAGACCAAACCAATAAACTAAATTACTAAACTGCTGGACGGTCCAGAGTTCCCAGACCAAGTAAACCTGGCAATAAGGCATGATCTATCTATGTCATACAAACTTTTTCTAACACAATTTTATACGTTTTATCTGTTTATTTGATACGAGTAGCAATATAAACAAACAAGAGTTATCGCCCTAACTCGCTACGTGTAGCTCCGTCTATCAACAAGTAAAATAAGTTAAACAGCGCCATCTACCAGTGTAATTGAGATGCGCCTTGCAAACTGTTACTAACATGCCTTGAGTTCAAAATGGTAAATTATCATGTAATACATGTTAATATAATAGATAGTGGTGCTGGTCACTGGTGTACTCACAGATGCCTGTAGTGCGCGTGCATGGGTGCAGCCGACGCGAAGCGGCCGCGATCCGCCACCGCTATGCCGCGCCGCATGCCTCTGCAGTCATACGGATATTATGTTACAATGCATTGATAATAATGTTACGAGCTGGGTATGAGATAAATTAATTACTACCGATTAAACAACACAATAACTTTATTAATCACAAAACAACTTAAACTTAATCACAAGTACACTACTGATCACTATTCGCTTAGATATCGCACTTCAAGTTCACTTCGATTCGCTTCGTTATGTAGCCAAAACAAGACTGCCGGTCGCGGGCCTGAGCGGTGTATTTATACTCGCCAACAGACACACTAGAATAACCACGAACATTCGAGAGGGTCATAAAAAATCACTAACAAAAAATAGCAGGTACCTACTTACAAGGTTGGCATTACCTACTTGTACAAAACAAACAAATATGAACCTTATGCCCTAGGCGTACGGTCGAAATTCTAATGTCTTTGTATAAATAGGTCGCGAGTTTGTACCTACCTAACTTTAAAACTAATAATAATAGAATGCTCTCGAACTTCTAACGTACACACACTGTCATCACTGGCTTTCTCGAATGTTCTAGTAGGTCCGATGTAACAATAACATAGGAAAGCAGTCGTACGTTTTAGGAATATGGTAAAATACAGGTTGTAAACAACCTCATTACGAAGCCGTCGATCAAGCATTCTGTACATCAAAATAAGTAATTATATGTAAAAATTATTGCTGGGAAACAACTTTTTTTTGCAGTGAGAAATCATGTTTTGTGGTAGAACTCAATGTAACGCCCTCAAAACATTGTGCTGATCATCATCATCAGCCTATAATGTTCCCACTACTGGGACAGGCCTCCTCTCAATGAGAGGGAATGGGCTATCATCTACCACGCGGGCCCAGTGCGGATTGGTAGATGTCACACGCCTTTGAATTTTTGGTTCTAGGACATGCCGGTTTCTTCACGATGTTTTCCTTCACCGTTTTGAGAGCAGCGGTGATGAAATAAATTACACAAAGTAATGCGCCTGCCTGGGTTCGAACCCACGACTTGCTGTTCGTAAGTCGGGGCCGCCACCACTGGGCCACCGCTGCTCTGTTGTGCTGATGGATGGATAAAATAGTACGGTAGTCGTGGAGGTGTTTAAATAATAATAATAATAATAATATTTATTTCCATTAAGGTAGGTACAAAAATGACTTAATCTAATAACAATTTTAAAAAACTTACATAAGAGGTTGTACGCTGTCACATAGAATATTAAAATTCTCTAACTCCTAAACTAAGTCAAGCTTAGTTTAGGAGTTAGTTAAAGTATAAATCTTACAATAAAAACTTGTATTTAAACAAAAGCTTGTCAAAAACTTGGAACTTTGACCCCCAATATCTCCGATACCTATCCTATACTGTCAAATATACCAAGGAAAATTTCGTTTTAACCTTTTGACCGCCACAGCATAAACGCTCGCGCGTGCCCTCCACGCCGAGCCACAATTTCATATACTATTTTGTCACATATTTGTGTCGTTTGGCGTACAGGGCACGCGCTTGCTTGTCACGTATATGTGACAATGGCGTCCAAAAGGTTAAAAACGAATGAATCCAACCCCAGCTGAGTAAAGTCCAGTGGCACAAGTACGCAAGTGGATAGCTGGTAGAGTGTGTTACCTGGTGACTTGTGTGGCGGTGTAGGGCTGGTGCAGCGCGGTGAAGTCGTCGACGTGCAGGGAGGGAGGCCGCGACGTGTTGGGAGGGCGCGAGCGGAACGCGTCCGCGCCGCCCTCCGCGCGCACGCGGGTCAGCGCCACTGGAAACATTACAATACTATTCACACATTCACTTTCAACTTTATGTTAATTACCTGATCTTTCTTCGGAGATCCAGTCACAAACAAGTCTAAGGCTCTTTGCCCAGGGTTCTAACAGACAGATGTCTTACTAAAGAGTTTGTTCTGCTATTTCTTCACTGTAGCTGTGAGCAAGGGCAGTGAGGAATTTTGCGTTTGAGGAACTGCGTTATTTTATTAAGGCAGTCCAAAATGTCAGCCGTTTCCCGTTGTAGCCTTTCAAAAAGTGCTGATTTTCGGGCTAATTTGAAAGATTTAGACTTTTAATTAAGTAGCTATCAAAGATGTAAGTAGCAGTGGTATTACCAGGCGGTCGCTTGTCATCGATGGGCGCGGGGTCTGTGCTGCCGGCGTGCAGACACCCGGCGAGGCGCCGCACGGCCCCGCACAGCGCCTCCCCGCCGCCGCACACGTAGCCCGCCGCCACCTCCATGATGTCGCACGCCACCTGCGCCCACGGGAACAGGGGGTTAAGGAGCTTTTAGATATTGCGGCTCTTTAAAACATGAATAAGCAGCCTATTACAACGTTCCCAGTGCTGGGACCCGCCTCCTCATTGTGGGCCGTTATCCACCATGCGGAACTAGTGCGCGCTGGTGGGTATCAAAAGAGAAAGACCATCGGTAATTTGTCTAAAAGGGATTGTATAAATAAGAGGTCTCTTGTACATAACACTTTTGCCACTACTTGATTGATAAAGATAATAAGTGTGTTTCGAGTTTAGTTACTAAACTAATCTGAAGTAGTAAAAGTTATAATTTAAAACATCCAGAACTTGTGATCAGGGGGTCTGAAATAGAAGCTTTAGTAAAACATAATAAGCAGAAAATTCTTAAAATGGACTTTATGTCAATAACCATAAAGTCCATTTTTAGAATTTAATTTTTTTAACGCAATTCATGTTATGTTCTGCTAAACTGGCCATTTTAGGCCTGCAGTATTCCGAAGTACGGTCGAACAAGCTATTTGGTTTACATTCTACAATGTAATTTGTGGGTTACATTTTAATAATAAATGCAATCTTCCAATAAAAAAGCAGACTCACCAGTTCACTATCATTGACATCCTCCTCCCCTCCCGCCGCAGGCACATTCAACCAGTAACTGGATGTTAGCCGTTCATCACTCGCCTCCCCTATGGCATATATCGTCCTGGCCTGGAACTGAGCCACCAGGCTCTCGGGACCTGGCAGCACCAGCTCCTGGCCTTCCGGAGGAGTAGCCGGTTCCTCCAACACCTTCAACTTTTGAAGGTGGCTGGCTAGGAAACTGGCGTTGGCCAAGGCATCTTCATCGGAGTTTCGTTCCTGAAAACGGTGATTAAAATTGCTGTTCTGTTCTCTTGGCTGTGGAAGGAAAGTCTACTCTTAATATTTACCTACAGGTAATGTGTTGATTAGGAACATGCAGCAGAAATATTGGTATATCTACATTCGCGATTTCATCTTCAACTTTTTAAATAAATAAATACATTTTGCGACTAGCGATGCTTCAGAATTCAGATTAAAAAAAATCGATGATAAATCGAATGTTTTTAACGCGTGCGCTTTTTTGCGTCAGAGGAAATTACAAAATAAAGATGAAAACGCACGATTGTTGACATACCGTAGCAATAACCGTGCGTACCAACTGGCGAAACATTGACATGAAAACATCTGCGAGTCTTATCTCTCTCTCTCTTCTCTTAGTTGAAACCTTCATGTCTATCAGACAATGTTTCACCAGTACGAACGCACAGATGCATACAAACAAAATGTATCGAGTGAACACAACAGGCAAAATTTAATCAAATAAAGCTCATTTCTAATATCCTTTTGTACAATCTTTGTGGGAGAAGACCTGATAATCAATATTTCATAGCGAAATTGTTGGCCGAACCTGGACCGATTCAATTTAAATGACATTGACACAGTAAGAAGAAATAAAATAAACAAGAAGCTACTGAGGTAGTGAAAAATTACTCATAAAATAAAATTAAAAAGATGACAAGCTTTCATAACACAATGATACTTACTCTCAAAATCTTATCCAACTTCAAAACAGGATGCTCTTCATCAGAAGGTGAGAACCCCACCATGTCAGCCATTTCTGCCACGGTGAGCATAGTCTTTCGTCCCACGGCACCTTCACCCTCTTCCATCTTAAGGATCCTGATCAGATCGATGTACAGGCTCAAACACTCCGCCTTATCTTCTCCCTGACCTTCCAACGCCCATTTGAAAAACTTCCCCAAACTTTCTCGTCTTTTAGACACGAATTTCCTGAACTGATGAAAACCATATTCGTGTTCTGTTAACACGAAGTAAGCTCGGAGTATGGATGAAGCAACAGAACACGTTTTGGTCGTCGACTCAAGGCAGTCGGCTGTTGCGTCTAAAAATGCAGCCAAAGCATCTTTATTTGGCAAGGAGTTCGATAGGATTGTATCCGAAGCTGCGTTCAATGGTGTCAGGGTTATTTCTGCATCACAGAAGGCAGCTAATGCATGCGCTGCATATTCTTGGGCCGCGGCATGTTCGTTAGAAGAATTTGCAAGGCCCAGTACAGAAGACAGGGCAGTCTGAACATCAGTCGCCCGAGGTCCTCCACTATTCATAGTATGTAGCACCGCGCATTTGACAGGCGCATGGGACACTAGACACGCCAAAAACCCTAAAACTCTGGCAATGCTTGCAGTCGCCGGTTCCCCAGGCTTCAATTCTCTGGTCACAGCCCCGACAGCAGCCCTTGCGACCGTGGCAGCGGTATTAGGAGCTAAATCTGCTATTTGCACGCAAACCCGTCGCAGCATATGGACTACAGGCCTATATGTTGACATACAGATAATCTGTATCATGTCTGTCAAGTCGTTTGATAACGCGTGAAGGTGTGCCGACCAGAGACGTCTTTCATTGGATGCATCAGCTAATTCGCGGTCTGTGGGTGGTGCTTTAGTCTGCATCGGTAACGGCAAAGGTAGTAACTCCGAAAATACTAGTAGACCAGGAACAAAGGTGTAAGGTGCTGTTGTGATGTATGATATGACTTCAGAACAGAGGGATGTCCAAGGTCCTCGGCGGATGGAGTCTCCATCGTTCGCATCATCAGCTATCGGTTGTGCATATGCCAGTAATGCTCTGACTGAAGCTTCTGCTGCTTTAGCGGCAGTTCTATATCCTACTGATCCTACTGGGAAGGCCTTTGCTATACCGTAAGTCTTTAGCAACACTGGTGCTGCGGTCAAATCTCGGAATCTAGGTCCTCGACAGCGAACGACTCTTGATAACATCGCATCTAGCAACCTTAAACAAGGCAGCAATATCTGGGCAAGTTGCAACCCTTTCACTGATGCGAATAATGACGTATGCATGCTTGGTTGGTCAAAATGTGTGGCCAACAGGTCTAGAACTCCTGATAAATGCGCTACACCATCCAACGAAAATAATTGCAAGACATTGTACTTGTATTTAAGCTCTACGTACTCTTCAGTGGCTGACTCGCAAGCAATGGTCACGTTGTTTTCATAGTCTGATATGCAGTAGTGTCTCAAGATTCTCAAACACGTCATCAGTTCTCCTGGCAAGTCCGGAGCATGTTCAGAACTCGCTTTTAGTATTTCGACACACTCTGCCATGTCTTCTCCTGACAAAACCGTTCCTTTTTCTACAGGTTTTAGGTAAGGTATCACTTCTTGTAACACACTAGAAACACTAGGCTCAAATCTGTCATGATCCCTTGACACGTTGATCAGTCTCTGTCCATATTTCTTCAAGAATGGAACGTTAGCCGCGAACCTAACAGCAGAAACGATGAGTTCAATGGCGTATCCTTTAGCTGGCGATTTTTGTTTTAAAGGCGAGTCGTTTTTGGATTTTCTCAAGTCGTTTTCAAAGACTTCCATAAGACATTCTGCATTGTCTCCCATGACAATTACGTCTGGTACTGCGGTTCTACCAATACTACCGAAGCTGAGACAATATAAGGACTGTAATCTATCAATAAGTTCGTTTTCATCAGCCTTTCCTGCCTGCTGATCACAGATCGACTGTAAGTAATACAATGCTTTCAATCTATACGCCAGTTCTAAGCCCAGAATTTGCAGGTCACTATAGTTACTCAAATCATGAGGATAGAGAAACTCCTCAGTATTTTGTTGGCTGTATGGCAATGTCATAGTTTTGAATAGTAATCCGCTCATTTCCATATTCTTGTAAAGGAAGCTAAGTCCATTTTGGGAGTTTATCAACTCGTAAATTAAATCGTGAATCGGACTGACCACAACAAGATTATTGCAAGTCTGTGGACATGACAACAAATATAGACAAACTTCTAGAATTTGATGAATATTGAAGAACTCTAGTAAAGTTTCGTTGGAGCATTCTTTGTTGATCTCGAATTGAGCGGAGACAGGCAGAAAACGCTTCGGTTGCGATAAATGGAAACACTGCGACCGGTACATGTATAATACCTCTTCAAGCGCATTTACGATAAAATGTGAATCCGCTTCTGAAAGCTCAGAATCATCATTACTCGACTTACCAAAGTCAATCACTAAATCATGCATTTTCTTCAACAGTTCATAAATATTCAGTTTCTTTATCAACGCACTGATCGAAAACTTCAATCTCGCGAGCGGATTCGTTTGCATCATCGTGATTAATGCTTGGTAACCATTCCTTGGTTTTCTGTCATCATTTTTATCAAACTTTGGAAATACTGTCTCTTTCATAAAATGATCGATAGACTCCCTAGAAGATAGACAAGCGTCTAAAGCTTTTAAGATCATGAGGCGTATGCTCAAAGCCATGTATTCTTTTGAATACATTTCTAGTAGTAACATGGACATATCTATGCCAGATGTTAGAAGTAATTTCGTCACTTCGCCATTATGCCGGTGACTCACTAAAGCTTCAGCGAGACGTGTCCCACACTTCATGTGTCTTATTTTATATGTTGGTTGTTGCTGAGCCAATGCAAACTCAAAGTTCAAGCCAATCTTGCAATAAGTTATCAATAGGAGATATATCTCTGTAAATTCATCACTAGCATCATTCTTATTGGGATCCTTGAATATTCTCAGTATAATATCAGTGTTCTTACAAAGTGTTGTAATTGTTACGTAAAGTTGTTCGCATTGGTGTACCCATTCTTCCCGAGCAGTGTTGTCAATTTCAGTGAAAGTGTTCGTTAAGTATTTTTGGTCCAATTTCTTATTAGACTTAGCCAATTCTGATATTTTGAAGAGCTCTGGACTAGCATTACACAACTCATCAAATGTAGCATTTAGTACATCCTTCACACCTTCCTTGTTAGGTCCTAACAAATGTATTTTGTTCACATGTTCATATTTATTCCAGTCACACTTAAATGGATTGTAATACTTGATGATGTCATCAACACCACAGTAATCGTTTACGTCGTAATCGACCTCCATATACGCTGGACCTTCAAGATCATCGCAGATGTCTTCGTCAGACAGGATAGGTTCAAATTGTTCAGCATCTATAGACATGTCCTCTTCTGGGTTCCTATTTGGAGACTCGATAGGTTTAGCAGTCGCATTGTCAACTATTTGGACAGTTACCAAGCTGGTATGCTGTTGTTGTTCCACATAGGCAGCATTCTCTGCTTCTTGGGAAGGACTACGAATTGAGGTCTTGTGGCGATAACTCTGGTGGTAGAAGTCAACTCTAGGGATTTGTTTTCCACTTCTATCATACTCTCCTCCTTCCTCAGACCTGATGGAGTTAATAGGACTTGAAGCATCAACTTCCCTTGGAGACAAAGGTCTTCGACTGCTCTCTCCTGGTGGAGTCCTAGGTCTCTTCCTAGGGTCATCACGGCTTGGAGACCTGCTACTACAGTAACTAGATCCCCTGATACGATTGTAAGGCGAATGTCGCTTTCTATCATACGAAGACTGTTTCTCGTAAGACGGCGCGCGTCTTTCGTAAGACGATGCACGTTTCTCGTATGGCGACAAACGTTTCTCGAACGGTATTTTTCTTTCGTAAGACGGAGCTCTCTTGTCGTATGGAGACCGACGTTCGTAGGAACCGGCTTCTTTGTCGTAAGATCCGCCGCGAGATCGATCGTACGATGGTTCACGATGTCTGCGATAGTCGTCTTTCTTGTAGGATCCTCTGTCCCAGTCACGATCACGGTCAGTAGATAATGCGCGCCGGTCAATACTACGAGACCTCGAACGACTAAGAGGGCGGTACTCTCCCTTCACGACGTAGTCTCTATCGCGACTCCTTGATCGAGATCGAAGTCTATCAACTCTGTCTATCTCCCTGCTTCGATCACGAAGTCTGGATGACTCCCGACTTCGCCCCCTATCGAGGGAACGTCTGCGACTGCGAGCATCTCTCCTATCCCTGTCATGATCAATAGACCTGGGACTATGGCGCAGCCTGTCAGCATCTCTTTCGATGCTGATATCTCGTTTCTCCCAAGCACTCTCTTCAATATGCGTGTAAGTACGAGGATCCTTAGGCTGTTCAGCATCATAATATTCAGCTCTATACATCTGATTATCATAATTCTCAGGATAATTAGCTGGCCCATAGGCATCAGGATTAGCGGTAGCTACATTACCAGTGTAGGCTGGGATTGGGACCACAGGTTCTTGGGTCCATTCTGGATTAGGAGGGACCACTGGTGGAGGTGCCGGTGGGGGCTCCCGGGCCACCACAGGTCTTTGGACAACTGGGGGAGGATTGGCACCCACTGGGGTTTCTGGCAGCACTTGAGTCAGGTTGCCGTAGACAGCCAGGGTGATTGTAGTGTACCAACCTGGAAAATGTCAATTCAGGAATGTGTATTCAAATTATCTTAAAAGAGAAGCTGTCAGACAACCTGGCTAAAACAAGACACAGACAATGTCATTTTCCTTACTACCACTTAAGCAAGAGACTGCAAAGATAAGGAGAAGTTTTTAAGGAAAAATATGTTTGAATTGTTATTTATAAGGTTACATTATTATCTTATTCAAGTAGAAACACAATAATTTACTTACTTAACTTATCAATTCTGCAGTGCAAGTACGTAGGATTCTATAGGACTCAATTAGATAAATTTGACAGTTATTCCTAATAAAATGAGTTTTTGACTCCATAAAAACTCATTTAATCGAGAATAACTATCAAATTCATCGAATCGAGTCCTATCAAATACTATGTACAGTCAGCAAAACAGTTAGGTTTAGAGGCTAGCAATTTTCTTACTACTATTATAAATAGAAAAGGGTTAAAATCAATCTGTTTGCAATTTCATCCAAATCCTTTCAGTAGTTTCTGCGTGAAAGTATAACAAAAATCGATCTTTACAGACTTTTACGTTTATAGTAATCACTGTTTTGCTGACTGTACTTGCACTGCTGCTTTCCTTAACCAAGTTATAAATTTGGGAACAGTATTTGTAAATGGGCTGTGACAGATTTATGTTATGTTCTGATAAGCCCTACAGTGCCTCAATAGTCAATTCAGCATACATCAATCTATGGCAGAAATGGCAGACCCATCACAGAAAATTCATCTGCTGACACAATCATTCTTATATTTTGTTAGCTCAGAACTTCACCACTTCCACTGTCTCATTGGTGGCGGTGTAAAGATCACTATGACGCTACATGGCTCTAAAGAGGAGCCACAATTGTGACACAACTCCACTTCCACACTCCGCTGCTGTTTCATTGAACTAGCCCCATTTAACGAGGTTGGAGTTGCATCTTCCCACTTCAGTTAGAAGTTTCAAGAACTTCCAGGCGGATCAAATAAAATGATCCATATGATAAGTGTGGAAACCAAACCCAAACCAAACCAAACGCTAAAATAGAACAAGGCCTTTTGGTGGTCAATTCAGCAATGTATTCTGTGTCAATACTTGGTTCTCTCCTACATGACTTCTGGCTAGGCTCTTTGCTATTACTATATTCGTACAATACATGCATACTGTCTATCTACGTATGAATTATTTTTGTTGTGGATGTACAAATAATAAATAGTAGATAAAATCAACAACCTCCACAGTTGATACTACAATAGAATACCAAAGGGATATAAGTTTATCTGAATTCAATATTTTGTCAATTTACAAGAGAACTTCATACAAACTAACCTCTAAGAACAAGTCCATCAGTGGGAATCCTGGGCTGATCCAATCCATTGCCGCACTCCATGTGTATCTGTCCATTCTGGCAGTAATCCAGGCTGCCCAGAGCCTCAAATGTGGACGCTCCAGGCTTGCTCAGATCGTTCACGAAAAAGTCTATGTGAAACTTAGTGGGGTTCGTAGCGCCCAGTCGCACACCGCCGGGAAAGTCACCTTCTACGCGTGCCCCCAAAGGAATTATACGTATTTCTCTCACATAAACTGACTTCGGAAACTGCACCAAGTCTAAATTAAGCTCCTGAAATAGGAAATTCAAAGACAATTAAATTTTATTCTCACAGATTACGGTAAATAATAGCTGTTTGCATTTAGAAAATTTTGTTTTTCTGTACCTCACTGGTGTCATGGGAGAATGTATCGAAAAACAAAAGGTCCGGCTGTTCGTTTGTCGTCATTTTCGCTGATTTCTAGTCAGCCCTTCCCTGAATTTGTTGATTAAAACATTTTGCAATTGAACAAACACAATCATTCAATCGCGTCGTCCGCTTTCCAGTGCGTTCAGGACTTTAGTATAGTAAGATTTTGAGCATCACTTTGACAAGAGGAAAATGTACCGTGAGTGAGGAAAATGTCTATAAAGTCATGCTTAAAATCTATGGTTCATCATGGTTTAACTGGAACAAAACAAGAAAGGAAAGATGACGTTAAGTTGACGGTTTTCAATGTTGCCCAAATAATATTTTGGTAGTGTTGTCAGTGCTATAGTTTAAAAAGATTTTTCACTCCTCTTGCCCGAAAATACCGTCTTATTAGCGTGCCAGAGCGGGCGTAAAATTTCATGTATTGCCCTAGGGGATTTTTTTTTAATTTTCGTCTTCGGTGTTCGAAAACTCATGAGTCTTTATTTACAATCCTTACAGAATCGACTTATAACTGTTCCACTAAAAAAAAAACATTTTTTTTTTAAATGGAACCAAATGCGCCGAACGCAGAATGTGTGCGTTGCATTCCAGAAAGAAATTAAAAAAGGCGTTGGTGCGAAATTCCATGTTTTTTTCTGTAGGTAATAAATATTTGAATTATAAGTAGGATCCCTATTTTACCCCACAGACGACGCAATATTATAATTCGGTTTCTATTTACTACGTCGCTGAAGCTCGGTAGTAAAACTACTTGCTTCGTATATTTATGTATAATGGGTCATTTTAGCCCCTTGTATTACAATGTACTATTTTTGACGTGATTTTTTCATCGGAATAACTAGATAAGTTATGGGGATAGTAATACAATTTTACCCGAAAACTCATTACTTCTTTAAAAGTACTTAGAAGGAAAAATTAAATATATATTTACAGCTAGCAGTTAGGTATATAATTATATGTATGCTATTTTATATATCCTTGTAGTTTATCGTAGTTTTAACAAAATAATTCGTGAAGTTTCAGGAATGACACCTACCACTGCTTGTCTCTGCATCACCTAAAGGTTGACTGGTAGAGAATGCCGCTGGCATTAAGTCCGCCTCTGTACTTTGTGCTTGAAGTGTTAAATAAATAACATTATAACAGGCATTATAACAAATTATAACAGGCGGGGGGGGGGGGGGATCTCGTGGCGCCTTTGGGGTGAAACGAAGAGAGCTGAAATTCTTATACGTTAACATTGGTTCAGCAAAAAAATACACTTGCTAATGATTTGATTAAACGGACGCTTCAATATTCTCGGGGCTCCAGTAGCCCCGCAGTAGGTACTGAGGTTGAGGGGATTAGATTGTTTTAAACAACAAAAACTTATTAAGAACGTTTAGCACTGTTTTACGTTTTATCTAAATTCAAAAGTACAAAATACGCTTTCGATATCAAACGAGAAATACTTACAGCCAAACATGGACAGGAAAAAGTACTTAATAATATTATTATTAAGGATAGAACATTAAAAATAAGAAATCATTCAAGTATGTAGGTATTTACATTTAGATTATCATCAGTCATATTTTCCTCAAGTAGATCCGTGCTTGGCCGTACCATGTTGTGTTACCTACGGGCGTCAAAATATGGGGAAAACCACAGATCTAAGTACAAATCAAATCAAATCAAATCATTTTATTTGTGTAACATAGGTAGTAGATACAGTTCTTAAAGTTCTTAGAGCGCTATGTTATGCCAAGAGGCGTACAAATATGGTAGCATGCGAATTGTGACAAAAAAGAAAAAGGATATATTTATCATACAAAAACTAAATTACTATGTCAAAAATTTAAATGTCACGTATGGAATAATTTGTACAGTCAATGTTAGATTTACAATAGAGGGTTAGGGTCAGGGTCACCATTTTATATTACAGATTATTTAAAGTTAATTTTACAATTTGGGATAATTAAAAAATGTCATTCAAAAATTCAGTTGTTGTTTAACTATAATAGTGAACAGACGTACGATCGCGCGCGCGTGCTCTAGTAGAGAGTATTCTGCAGACGCAGCACAACACCGTCGTCGCAGTGTACCTACGTCGATCTATCGGGGTCATTGTCATGACCTAGTTACAAGTGCGGAAATCATGAAGTGCTTACAATAATTTATTGTTTAGGTGTCAAACTCGCCTTACAACAAAATAATGGCTTCACAGTCTATTAAGATAAAAACTGACCTGGAAAAGCGGTTATATGACTGTTACATCCAGGAAAAAACGGGCAGAGAAAACCTGCAACTTATGGTTCGTAAACTAAACGATACCATTCATACTTTGCAAGAACAAGTACAAAGCCTTCAAGGAGAATTAAACTGCTTGAAGGAAAAAAATGGAACCAAGGAACCCTTAGAAAAACAGGTCAGCGAGAAAACAATATTTGCCCAGCGTACTAAAAGTGACGTTGAATATTGCACGGACGAGGATGAACTCGCTAAAGAGACTGAATGGATTAGGGCCAAGAGCAGGAAGAAGAGGAAGCTTAATATCTCCCTCTCTCCAAAACAACAACCCGAAGCAAGCGCCCAACAAGAAAAACAGCTAAAACATGCGAAAGAGACTTCCGTCAAAAAAGTGCCTCCGCCACCGCCAATCATAATAGATGGAGTTAAGAACTACCAAACGTTTTACGACTCCCTAACTGAAACAATAACAGCTGAATCATTTACTGCAAAAAAGATGAATGGGGATTGTGTGAAAGTTAACGCCAAAACAGAAGACTCGTATAGAGTAATTGCCAGGTTTTTAACAGAAAAAGATTACCATTGGCATTCGTACGAGAATAAGCAAGCTAGACCAATTAGAGTTGTTGTGAAGAAATTACATTCTTCTTGCCAACCTGATCGCATTAAAGACGATCTAACAACACAAGGATTGAAAATAGAAAAAGTAGACAACAAATTGAGCTGGAAGAATAAAGAACCACTCAACATGTTCGTTTTATCATTCAATAATGACGAAGATGTCAATAAAATCTATGGCATAAAACACATTTTAGGGTGTAAAATTGAAATACACCCACTTAAAAATCCCAAACTCATTCCCCAATGCAAGAGATGCCAGGCATATGGACATACTCATAAATACTGCAGAAAAGAGCCAAGGTGTGTAAAATGCACTGGCAAGCATCTTACAGCCAACTGTACCAAATCTCCCGAGGAGAAGCCAAAATGTGTTCATTGTGGTCTACCTCACCCTGCCAATTATAGAGGGTGTGAAGTAGCTAAACAAATTCAAGTAATGAAAAATAAAATAATTAAAAAGAAACTTGCGGTACCAACTACCCAACAGTCTCTTCCCTTACCAAAACTTGACAAACAGGCACAGAAAGCAAGTGTCCAGTCAACTGCAAAACCCATGCAAGTAACCAACGCTGGTTCCTATGCGGAAGCTGCAAAACCAAGATCACAGCCTTTGAATTTGGAGGATAAGATTAATCAGATCTTAAAGTGTATTACCTCATTTGACAAGAGATTAGAGAAATTAGAATCCAGCACTAAAACAGCTGTTTTAAATAATCAAAAATGAATAGCACCCTTAAAATAATGGCTTAGAACTCTAATGGGCTCCTCAAACATCAAAATGAGCTGGAGGCGGTCCTAGACACAGAAAATATAGACGTGTATTTGGTCTCTGAAACGCACTTTACTAAGCAATCTTTTGTCAAATTTAGAGGATACATGGTATATAATTCGCTCCACCCTGACAACTGTGCCAGAGGAGGTAGCGCGGTTATAATCAAAGAGAACATTAGTCACTACGTGCAGTGTAAATATGAAGAACAAGACATTCAAGCCGTGGCGGTATCTGTTAAAACCAAATTTTGTCACGTATCCATTGCAGCCGTATACTGTCCTCCACGGCACATGATAAGAAAAGAGCGATATTTACATCTCTTTGAACTATTAGGCCAGAGGTTCATCCTAGGCGGCGATTTTAATGCTAAGCATACGCATTGGGGATCAAGACTTACTACAACTAAGGGAAGGCAGCTCTTAAGCGCAGTTAAAGATACACATTCTGAAGTTATGAGCACAGGTAAACCAACGTACTGGCCTACTGACCACCACAAAATACCGGACCTTATAGATTTTTTTATATGCAAAAATATATCCGCCAATTACGTCAGTTTGGAGGAAGGTTTTCACATGAATTCGGATCACTCTTCAATTATACTAATGCTTAGTCACAAAATCGTATTCAAACAAAGCCACTTAACACTGGTTAATAAATTAACAGATTGGCAAAGTTTTGCCCTTGATCTAGATAATATAATAGACCTTAACACTTCTATAAAAAAGCAAGATCAGCTTGACTCAGAAGTAAACAAATATATTGTTGACATCCAACAATGTGCGTGGAACAACCCGAACAACACACCGCAATTAAAACGGAAATATAATGGATTTATCTATCCTAAGGAAATTGTGGAATTACTATCTGAGAAAAGGAAACAAAGGAAGCAGTGGCAGCAAACAAGGTGCCCGCGAGATAAAACAACATTGAATAACCTAACTAAACGATTAAAGAGGAAAATTGTACAATTTGAGGATGAATCTCTGAGTGCCAACCTTCTGCAGCTAACCAATGAGAAATCAACGGATTATTCCCTATGGAAAGCGACAAGAAATCTAAAAAGGCCGATTACACAAATACCGCCCATCAGAACTAGCGACGGAAAATGGGCCATAAATAATGACCAAAAAGCGTTAAGGTTTGCTCAACACTTGGAAGAAACTTTTCAACCCTATGAAAGCTCGATCGAAATACCTGTGAGTGAAAATTTATCACAAAACCAAAGAATTAAGCTTGTGACACCTGCAGAAGTAATGAGAGAAATTCAAAATAACATTAGCTCGAAAAAGTCTCCGGGTTACGACCTCATTACAGGTGAAATTCTAAAACACCTCCCGCGCAAAGCCATAGTAAAGCTGACCAAGCTTATCAATGCTGCATTTAACTTAAAACATGTACCTGAGTCATGGAAGGTTGCTGAAGTCATTATGATTGCAAAGCCTGGGAAACCACCCCATGAAGCATCATCATATAGACCTATTTCTCTGTTGCCCGTGTCATCTAAACTATTTGAAAAACTGTTATTGAAACGGTTAAAACCAATAATAGAAGATAAAGACCTTATCCCAAATCATCAATTTGGCTTCAGGGAAAAACACTCAACAATAGATCAGGTACATAGAATAACTAACATCATTGAAAAAACGCTTGAAAACAAGGAAGTCTGCGCCACCGTGTTTTTAGATGTCGCGCAAGCTTTTGATAAAGTTTGGCATAAGGGTCTAATATTTAAGCTCAGACGCATGCTACCAGAATTTGCAGATATCCTGGAGTCGTACATTACTAACAGAATGTTTAGAATACGGCAGGAGGACGCATATTCCGAGCTAAAAGCTATAAAAGCTGGTGTACCTCAAGGAAGTGTGCTAGGCCCAATTTTGTACTTGATATACACATGTGACATCCCAGAACTGGAAAACAACACCATTGCGACCTTTGCAGATGATACTGCAATTATGGCTATCGGATTAAGCCACAGAGAAGCAGTAGAAAAAGTTCAATTAGCTGTGAACAAAGTTTATGACTGGACACAAAAATGGAAGATCAAACTGAATGAGTCAAAATCAATTCACATTGACTTTACAAACAAACACATGGACTATCACCCAATCTACATAAATGGTACGCAGGTACCTTATGCTAATACAGCCAAATACCTTGGCATCACTCTCGACGCCAAGTTGCGTTGGAAAGCTCATGTGAAAAAGAAAAGACGGGAACTCGATATACGATATAAAAGTATGTATTGGTTACTCGGAAGGAAATCTTGTCTATCAGTAAATAATAAAATAACCCTATACAAGCACATTCTGATGCCAATTTGGACGTATGGCATCCAACTTTGGGGCTGCACTAAACAAAGCAATGTCAAAATAATCCAGCAATTCCAAAATAAAGTACTTAGGGATGCCGTCAATGCACCCTGGTACATAAGAAATGACGACCTTCATCGTGACCTTAAAATGGATTTCGTCGCCACCATTACCCAAAAATTTGCTGAAGCCCACGAACACAGACTTCATCGACACGTGAATGTTGAGGCAATCCAGCTGCTAGACAATACAGACCTAGTGCGTAGGCTAAAAAGAACTAAACCTTTTGAATTAGTGTAGTGTACAAAGTGAATGAGTAATAGTAACAATGTTGTGCTATACATATAACACATGAACATAGTGTTTTATAAATTATATTAGACTCTAAGAAAGTGCTACGGACTTGTGTAAAATTGCAAATGAACACTATTCTTAGTTTTAACATATTCTATCACGTAACATATTAAGTTAGAGTTAAATTGCTTATTAGTCTTTTAGGCTAGATTGTAATTAATTATTAAGAATTTTGTTCTTAATATTATAATATAAAATAATAAAAATATAAAAATGTTTATTTCAGACTAAGTGATGTCCATACTTTGTTAGTAGCATACAAATTAAATATCTTAAGACTAAGTTAGTAGCAATGTATTTAGGTAGATTAGATATACGAAAAATTTCATCAAAAAATTAAAATTATTATAACTTGATAGGGTAAATTAAATTGAAATAAACAAATAATAAATCAAATAGAATTGAGACCAATGATGTCAAGTTAAACAAATCAAAATTATTATAACTTGATAGGGTAAATTAAATTGAAATAAACAAATAATAAATTAAATATAGAATTAAAACCAATGATGTCAAGTTACATAGAAACAAAATTACGATTTATATAAATTTAACAAATAGATTATAAATAATAAGATTACCAATTAAATTCATTAGAAGACGTGTAGCCTGACAAGCCTTCCCACAACTGGCGATACTGGTCGATCCGCAATCATCTTTAGGATTCCGTTGCTACTACCTCGAATTCTGCGAATTAATGATGCTGACTTTTTGCGCATTATAGCATAAAAATCGTCTACCCTCGCGTCGGCAAACATGCCTGAAGCACTACAAAAACGAGGTAGCCGCAACAAAATCCTAAAGGCGTTGTTATATTGCACTCTGAGAGCATTGTAGGCCCGCTGCGTGTAGTTGGTCCATAAGGCGCTGGTGTAAAAGCTTTGGCAATAGGCTCTAAACAATGTTACCTTTACCTGTGCTGTACAACGCGCAAACCTATGCACCAACATATTAGCTCGCACCGACAATGCTCTCCGCTATCTCTCAATATCCGCGTCATCATGTAGGGTTTCGGTCACAACATGCCCTAGATACCTAAACTGAGAGACCCGATTCAAAGATACTCCGTTGAGATACACCGGTGGTATATATTCAGGTTCTTTAATCTTACCTCTGAAAAGCATATACTCACTCTTCCTATCGTTGTATTTCAAACCGTGACTCTCAGCATAGGCTTCACACATACCTAGTAGTTTCCTTAGGCCACCAACAGATGGACTCAACAACACCATATCGTCTGCGTAACTGATGTTATTGACGCAAACGTTATCTATGTGACATCCGACATGGCTGTTACTGAGCTCATCAATCAGTTGATTGACGTACAGATTAAAGAGTCTTGGAGAGGTAAGCCCCCCCTGCCTCACACCACACTCAAGTTTATATTCATCAGAATATGCGTTCCCCCACTTGACAAAGTTTTTCTGGTGATTATACCAGAAAGAGAATATATTAATGAGTTCAGCAGGGGCCCCGACCTCTCCAAGCTTAGACCATAGCCTATTATAATCGACTAGGTCGAAGGCCTTCGATAGGTCCAGAAAGCACGCATAAATGGGAGTGTTTCTATCAACATAATAGGCGACTGTATGTTTTAAAGTCAAAATGGCACTTTCCGTTGACAACTTTTCACGAAATCCAAACTGAGCATCATGAAGCTCAACATACTTGCCTAGCTGGACATCTAAAAGACCATCGAAGACCTTCGCCAACACAGTAGCCAGGGAGATAGGCCTATAATTACATTGGTCAGTCACGTCACCAGTGCGATTCTTTGCTATAGGCACCACAACAGTTTCAGTCATCTTGGGTGGTAAGTATGAGTGACGAATGCAGAAAGTAAACAGCATAGCCAACACTCTAAACAAATGTGATCCAGCGTGCTGCAGGTGCTCAATGCTGAGACCGTCCCTGCCCGGAGATTTACCACGTTTCATGTTATCGATAATACTCTTAACATCCTGAGCAGAAAACCCAATTGGGTTCTCACCGGCAGCCACGATCTCAACCTTGGGCACAGCAACATTGCTGGTAAGGGGAGCCTCAACTTTGAAATGTTTTTTAAAGAGGTTAGCTATACCTTTAGGCCCACTACACCCGCCTACACTCACTGGCAAACTGACCCTACCATTCATCCTCTTAGTACTTTTCCAGAACGCTCTAAAATCTTTAACTTTAACGTGGGAGGCTAATACATCCATTTTAAGTTGGTCTTGGTGGTTTTGACAGAATTTCAGTCTAGATTTGAAAGTTTTACGAGTAAGATACATCTCGTCATGTACAGGCCCACTTTCCGGCTTACCATGTACTAAATACTTTTGATACGCCTCCCTAGCCTGTCTATGCGCCTCTTTAACGTGTTTATTCCACCCCACTACCGTTTTACCCTTTTTGAGCTTACTACCTCTTTTGCTTTGCACAGAAGCCTCACATAAAATGTTCACAATGTCATCATATAATTTGTCAATAATATATCTATGTCCAAAGTTACTACACATACTGTCAGCACAAACACAAAATTCAATCGGAAAGTCAAGGTCTTTTAGCTTACTATTACAAATGTCAGAATAACTACTTATCTCGCTATTTTCCCTTTCACCCCACATATTATTATTAGTAACCCAATTATCCATTATACATTTAGTTCTAATTATGTCAAGATTACAATTAACAATTAATGGCAAATGATCCGACCAAAACGTTCCATAGTCCACATGTACGCTAGTTATGGTTTGCCAGGCTGATTCCGTGACTACACAGTGATCCAACCAGCGCTTACAATGGTGTGCATCACTATAGAACGTGTGGGTATCCGACGACCTACCAAGTTTATTTATGTCAGCGCAAATCCATTTATTATCATCACAAAAATCCAATAACTCGTCACAAAAAGAAGCTGACGGGTGAGCATTGAAGTCACCCAAAATAAATACCGATTCCACGTTATTTTGTTCCACAATAGCACTAATTTCCCCTAGGCAATTTGTAAACAAAGGTAGGTGGTCAGACTGGTCGGTAGGCATGTACACACATATAACTACAACTTCACGATTGTTACCTGTATCCGCTCTTATTGCCGTAACACGATCACTTTCACTATGCACAACTGTCACATTAGTAAACACATTTTTACGCCAAAGGATAGCGACCCCACCGAACGGTCTACCTCGCCGCACTCCGGATGATAAGTCCATCGCCGATTTTCCGGTATAACTAAAGTTATCATCGATGCTGCCGAGGAAAGGCAGGTCCTGCGCCACCAGCCAGGTCTCCTGAAGTGCTACCAAGTCAGCACGCTTACACAATGACCGCACACAATCCACACTCCTTTTCACATTTTTACAATTAAAGGTAACCAGTGTGCTGTTACGATTATGTTCCATTCTCATTTTGATCATCTGCCCCCTTTTTCATGTTCACAAAACGACGAAACTTTATTCCATCCGGCCACAGTTTGTCATCAAGAAACAAATGCATTTTACATTTTGAAACGTAAAGTTTAAATGAGTTATACCCTCTATCGTATTTCATTTTTAATTTAGTCAGTGTCACTTTTTCCTGCGTTTTACTAAGAATGTATTCAGTTATATCAGTTTCCACGGTCTCTTTGTGTACATTAGAGACAAACAAGGGTATTTTAGTGTCTGCCGCTTTAAAATTATTAAGAGGATCCGTGGTTGCTTTGCCTAACTGACTCACAAAACGGTTACGTAGACGATTCCTTTGCACGAGTGTCCAACCCGGATCGGGTTTATTTGTCTTGAAGTCCCCGTTATTCTTTACCATTTCTGCCATGCTTAACGGTTTCTCAGACACTTTAATAGGTGTATGCAAAGATGAATTCACCTCGTTCACAGCTGTTTGTGACAACAATTTATCCGATAAGGCATCTCGTTGATTTCCAACAGACACGACACTGTGTACATCTGTGTCACGCTCGATTACGCCGCCGGTCTCACTCGCTGCATTATTCACCGCGCACAGGTATGACGGAGACGGCACTTGTGGCGACCCGTCAATACAGCGCTGTCTCTGTGTTGGCTCCTTAACTCGGTTTATTATAGGTGATATTCCTACCGGCCCGCTATCCAAACAGAATGCGCCACGCTTACGCGAGTTAACGTTATAATCATCTATCCCCAAAATTGAGCCATATTTGCAATTATGCAGTTCACTTTTTACCTCTTCCAGCTGCTCAACCGTTGCGTAGTTCTTCTTTATAAGGTTTAATTCGTTTTTAAGCAGCACTAAATCCTTGAGTAGTCTCGTAACATCGATATGGTCAAACGTTACGGGAGGCAGTTTGTTCAGTTCTCTGGCTACAAAAATGGGGATACGCTCGGGATCTGTATTCTTGAACAGCGTTATGATGTCCTCTAGATCCTTGTATTGCTTTTCTTTACGCCTGGATATTTTACGTTTACCAGCCCCCAAAGATTCAAATAATAACGACTTTGCTTCGTTAATATCGTCACTGGAGAAACCCGTTGCACAAATATTAATGAGGCTTTCATTGTCCATAACATCCAATTTGTTTTGTACAAATGCCAACAACTCGTTAATCACGATATTACATGATTTACACTTTACGATTTTAGAACTCGACATTTTATTTATGTAGGTATAATTTCAACCGCACGGTACGGCGCAAGCGCACAGACTGATTATAGTACAAAAAAAAAAAAAAAAACAAAAATTCGTCCAATGTATAATAGCATTTGTACACCAGTCAGCCACCATTTGCACAGGTACAGCAGTCGGAATCTCAGAGGTAACACGACACGACCTTTAGCTGGCTTACCATGGACCCATGGTAGTGGTACAGGGTACTCATGGTAGGTCATCTCATCTGCCTAGCCTTTTCCCAACTAGGTATGTTAGTGTCAGTTTTCAGTCTAACCAGATGCAGCTGAATACATACCAGTATTTTACACGAAGTGACTGCGTATCTAATCACCACAATCCAGTTAATACTGACTGGGTAGTACGATACCACTTGGTAAGACTGGTTGTCAGACTTTTTGGGCCACTGACTACCTGTGACGACTGTCAAAGATGGATAAATGACAGCCGGAACCAACAGCTTTACGTGCTTTCCGAGGCACGGAGGAAACTCGGTATGTTAGGTGGTGGTCAGGGTCACTCAACCATAGACCAACCCAGGCAAGTCCGGCTTAACCTTAAGATCGACCCCAGGACCTGAGTAGGTAGTATAATGGGTGGAATTTGTTTCTTTACAATTTGTAAAACTTTTTATTTATACATATAATAAAATGTGATTTCAGTATAATAGTATATTTTATAATGAGGGACTAAACGAAGCCATTATAATTAGACCCGAGATGGTTTGACTCCCGAGCTTGCGAGGAAGGCTATGAAAGCGAGGGTATATTAAATTGGCGTTTAGTCTCGAGGTGCAAACTGTACTTTTCACTTCGAGTGCGAGAAAAATAGTCATTTAAAACCGAACAAATTTACACTCGACAAAAATTCAGAACTGAGCGGTCAGCTTTTTCTTCTATCAGGTCCGTCACAGATTAACAATTTAAAACACAACACAAACTCTCAACATTTTTGAAATTAAGATGATCCACACTGCACTGATAATTAGTAGTCACTCCACTGATAGTTAGTTTTAGGGTTCCGTAGCCAAATGGCAAAAAACGGAACCATTATGGATTCGTCACGCCTGTCTTTCTGTCTGTCCGTCCGTATGTCACAGCCACTTTTTTCCGAAACTATAAGAACTATGCTTTTGAAACGTGTTAAGTAGACGTAGAGATGTGTAGTAGAGACAAAAAAAAAATGTGTTTCAGTTCTAAGAATGGGAAGTGAATCTCAATTTTTTAATTTAACTTAATTATGACCTACCTGGTCATAATTATGCATGAGAGCTAAAAGCGAGATTTCAGGTCAATTTGTAAATTAATGACGTAGTTATACTCGGCGCCTGATTACCTTCAATAGCCAATGTTTCTTTGTACAAGTCTCGGCCGGAGGTAAGTGTGACTGGACCAACTGAGGTACCCATTGTTTTATAACTTCTTATGTACTTAGATGGATTTAGGTACCGTTTTCGCTTCGTGATTGATGTTGGGTTAGCACCTTGTGCATAGGTACCAAGACTGTTCTGAAAGTAAATGAACGTTAAGTCTATGGTTTAGTGGTCGGTTTCACGAATTATAACAGACATACTTTAGAACCTTTAGTAAAAGTAGGTACAATGTTGGATTTTCAACTCACAACTTAGAGCATCAGAGTAGAAATATTAGTACACTGCAATAATATTCAGACTAAAGACAGAAAGTGAAAAATCATACGTCCCGCTTTTTGCTTTAGTAGTCATATAAAAATGAGCCATTTATTCGTTTACAAAGAATACTTGTTCGTAGGTACTTAATTGATTTTTAAGCCTAAAAATAATTATCTTGCCTTTATGTATTTCGATTAGTATACTAATGCAATGCTGAAATTCAGGTTGTAGAGCTATTTAGCATTAATCTGATGCAAAACGTGCTATTTACCTGTCTATCTTTCATTGATTGTAATTTTGTACCACAACGATTTTACTACCTATTACTATGTTTTTATAGACTAACACTACACAGCATTGAATTTATAATTACTGCTGATCGTAAAAGAAATCATGTCGGTGCGTCGTCGTCGTAGTAAATTAAGTTGGTATAAAACATTAGTGCCCGTTGTAAATGTTTTCAACAAGTCTAGGGCCACATTTGGCGACAAGCGACGAATGTTTGCGGTACCTATTGAGAGTTCGCCTAAAAGTTGAAAAGATCCTTGTGGCGCGAATTACTCGTCGTCGCGCGTCGTCTGCCTAGCCTTTTTCCCAACTACGTTAGGGTCGGCTTCCAGTCTAACCGGATGCAGCTGAATACCAGTATTTTACATGGAGCGACTGCCTATCTGACCTCCACAACCCAGTTAATACTCGGTAATCCTTGGTAGACTGGTGTCAGACTTTTTGGGCCACTGACTACCTGTAACAACTGTCAAAGATAGAACAAAGACAGCCGGGACCAACAGCTTAACGTACTTTCCAAGACACGGAGGAAACTCGGTATGTTAGGGTGGTCACCCATCCACAGACCAACCTAGGCAAGCACGGATTTACCTAAAGAGCAACCCGAGCGGCTGTTATTATTTAGCTACGAGCTCCTCGAATTACTCGTGCTAACACGAATGAACAAATCGATAGTTTACTTTTTGTGCTTTATTTTAGCCTTGTTAAACTAAATGACCTACTAATTAAGACACAATAGGTCTCTTCACAATAGGACAAGTAAGTATGGAAGATATAAATCGGGAGCAGGAGAATGTCCTGGTATGTACTACGAGCAGCTACCTACAACCTCTGGGTTAATAGTGCAACAGCAGGGGAGCGAACTCACGACCTTTCAAGCAAAAGGTCACTCGCTGTGTGTTGTGCGTCGTTGAACAACAGAAAGATCTAAGAAAACTTTGAGGACAAAACAAGCGCTCACGATGTTTTCGAAGAAAACTCAGTCATTGTAAAAAAATGTCGGTTTGGTATTTCAGTAAGTATACAAGTGTCATTAAAAGATATAACTACACATTTTTTTGTAGTCAGTGTTTACATTACTTCATTACGCAGAAAGAAATGTATTCATGTTACCAGTACATTCCAATACGATCCTTATTTACATAATTATAATATGTTTTTCATCATTTAAGGAAGAAAGTTAAATTTAATCCAACTTTTTAGGGATTCATAGAAGTCGGTTAAAAATTAAAAACCACGCGAAATGTCTTGAATTTTCTCTCATTTTAGTGAAGAGTCGTGTTATAGTCATTATTCAAAATTAAATCTACATTACTACTCTTCACCCTACGTTCATCCACTGGCAGCAGCTACCGAGTTGACCAGAGTTAGAAGAATGAACTCTTATCTTTATCTTGATAATGAGATGCGCTTGCGCAGCACGGCATCAATAAGCAGTCACTGTCATCCAGTATCTACAGGGTGTAACTGTACGGTCGAACAAGCTAATTATTACATTGTAAAGTGTACTTAAACCAAATAGCTTGTTCGACCATACCTAAAAATACTCATCACGAAGCCGCCGCCGTCAACCGAGCATTCTGTACATCAAACTAAGTAACTTCACTTAGGATTTATTTAAAACTTATTGTTGAGAAACTATTTTTTTGCGGTGATAAATCATGTTTTGTAACGCATTCAAAAGATACATTCGCTGATAGATCTATTGAAAAGTACGGGGACGGTGGAGGTGTTAAAACTTGTAAGTTTAAAAAAAATATTGTCTAATGTACATAAACTTTGACCCCCAATGTCTCCGTAACTAGAAGATTCCAAGGTATGATGCAGAACGAAAAAAATATCGTAGAGCCTTTCGGATTCGTTTAGAGGTTTTTTTTACACCAGATTCTGATTAATTTATCACCCTTTATGTTGTGTAAGTGTGGTTCTGGGTTCGATACCCAGGTCGAGATTCGTGTGTTTGGGTGATTCTTTTAGAAATAATGTGTTCCTTAGTAGGACCTCAGAAAGCCTTCCTGCGACTTATCTCTCTCCGGTGGTGAAGGATTGCCGTCCGGGCTGTGACTAAAGAATGCACGTATGTATGCGCATTTGTTTGAGCACAATAGTCAACAATATGCTTCTATCTAAAGGACCTTTGAGATGACATATCAGCCGCCAAAGGCTCCAGCATCACTATTGTTATTGCAGTGCGTCGTGTGCATATCTCATCTAAAGCAATCAAATCATCAAATGCACACGTCTTTTGTTTTCAGAGAAACTATAAACAGCTATAAAGGTTTATGATCGCCCTCGTTATGTCGACAATGCTACCTAAGCATGCGCCTGCGCACGCGAGGACCGTTGTTGTGGGGCAGGGAATGTGAACCTTTTTTTTTATCTGAGCGATACAATTATTAGACAAAAGATAGCGAGACGTCAGAGTAAAATTTTCGAACATACAAAATGCACAAACTAAGTCTTTATTAATTTGGATTTCGTTTCAGTGGCAATCTATCAACATCATCATCATGGCAATCTATACTTATATTATAAAGCTAAAGAGTTTGTTTTTTTCGTTGAAAGCGCAAATCTCAGGAACTGAAAAAAAAAACTTTTGTGTTGGATAGTCCAGATAGTCTTATATGTATGAGGAAGGTTATAGGCTATATAACATCACGCTACGACCAATACGAGCGGGGCATAAACGAGAAGTGTTGCAAAAATGGGGAAGTTTATTTCTTCTGTGAGCTTTTTCTCTAATAAGTGACACAGACGAAGTTGCGTGGTCAGTTAATGTACAATATGTTTAATGATTGATTTTTTCATATGTATTAAAGAATCAATTCTGTATTTTCCTTGTAACGTTTGACATTCAACATAATGTTAAACTGGACTTACAATTAGGCAATGTAAATGTGAAATCGCCAACCCGTCTTGAGCAAGCGGGGTGATCAATGCTCGTGCCTTCTCTGTATAAGAAGACGCCTTTGCCCAGCAGTGGGACAGTAAAGGGCTAGTGCCATTCGTGGCGCATGGGTTCTCCATCCCTGCTGAAGGACTCCCGAGGCCGCATGGGCTACGGGTCGGGGACAGTCGGCAGTGTAGCGAGTCTGTTTACCCGCTACCGTCTACCTGCACCCTGCGAGCTTGCGACCACCTGTGCGAGTCGTAGAGTTGCTAGCTCAGAAAGAGTCGCGCGATTCGGGGAGTTTTTAAGTGGGTGATTTATTTCATGCTTATCGTGTTTGTGAATAATATGTTGTTTTTTTTTTGTGGATAATACATAATAAATATAACAATTTTACTTAGTGTCTAAGAATGTTTTTTTTTTTTTGTAAAGTTCACAGAAGTTCTGAACTAAGTTAGTTCTGTGGAATCAAAAATAATTATAACGTTCTTACCTACTACTAACTAGGTACTTTAATCGGATTAGCCACTGACAATCAATTTGACAACAATTTCATAACTTAGCATAAGTGTGCAGCCGTCTAATGCAACTGTTTAATTCTTTAGCAATAGGTGTATGCAAGTTTTGAGCAACCCAGACTTAACAATGCAAACTCAAAAATTGCAAAACTCGCGTGAAAAATACATGTTTTGTGCAATTTAGTGTCGTGGAGCTTGCCACCCCGAGCGTTGCGAGTGGAAGCCGGCCGGCAGGCTCAGTCGCCAGTCCGCGTCCGTCTCGAGCTCACGTCTTTCGCCGCGTGGTGCGCAACGACACGTCACCAAAACTTTCCAACCCGAACTAAACTTTCTTCACGTCCCACTAAACGAATATAAAGTAATAACGCGAGTGCCCAATTTTTTATTGATATTATTGTGAGTGTTTGTATGTGTTGATGTGGTTTGAGGTGAAGTGAAGATGCGGAGCGCCTGGGAGGCGTTCTGCCTCCTGTTGCTGGCTGTTGCAGCCGCAGCACAGATCGACACGAGACACTTATCAGGTCAGATTTTATTTAATTACTTTACTCAATTAAAAAAAAGAAACACCCGATCTTGCGAAAATACAACACATGTATACAGTTATAATAAGTTAGTTCGAATTTAGAACGCAACTTTTTAAAAACTTTTTAGTTTAGTCTAGGCATTCTAGTTTTTCTATAATATCCAAAACTACCGCGCAAATATATTTTGCACACGTTTCTTTGGATGAAAAACTGTAAAACAATGATCACAAGATTCGTAGGTAACGGTAAAAGTCGGAGATATTTTGTCGTGATAGGCAACCTACTTAGCAACATTTATCGTAACCGTTGTCTTTGGAAACATAAAACAGTTTCTTTCTTATACTTTTATAAAATAGAACAGGTTTTAAATTAATCTACAGAATAAAACTACTAATCTAAATTGTGTATGTAGGTACGTACGTATCAGCACAGTAGACGAAGCAACGTAGATAATAAATTCGTTTTAAAAATAAATAGTTCGGTAGTCAGAGATATAGATAGATGAAAAATAAACAACTCATTTAACTAACAAATTCAATTATTCTAATTAGTGGTTGCTGTTGAAGCAAATTAAATTAGGCATTTGATTCCACTTCAGAAAATTGAATTTCCATTTTAGAGTGTCGATGGCTAGATAAATTGTGTCGACCAACTGAGTTATTATGAATTTATATTCTTGAGAAGCACTAAATCTAATGGCTGACATTGGAGGGTTATCAAATACAGTAGGTAGGCCTATCAAGTTCAAATGTCTTAGACAAATGAAGACGTGCCATCTGCTTATGCCATCAACGAGGCTTGAAGTTTCTATAATTAGCGATGTTGGCCGTACTAAACAACGGTGTGTTTGCATCACAAAAGCCATAGACAATGGTCTATGGTACGTGATCGCGGAATGAATAGCGGCTCACTTGTGTTCGTTGAACTGCCGCGTTTTTTGTCCGCACTCTTTTGTGAATATTAAATAACTGTTGAAGGCCCCAAAATGTATGAACACAGCGATGTTTTTGAAAAAAAAAACGTCTTTTATAACCCATGCTGTACTTATGATAAAATGTGAAAGTAACTGTGTCTACTACCTACATTTTCAAGCTTATACGGCAGAACTAACTTGTATGTAATTAGGCGCATGGATAGACGATCACTAGGGTTGGGACATCAGATAGGTACCTACCTACCTACTGTTTATCGCATTAGTTTGATCTCGTAGTAAGCACGTACCTACCCAGATATGGTATCTGGTTCAGGGGGAGACAAACATTGAAATAACCATGTGAACTGTGAAAAAATCGCTCTAATCACGATAGGTACTATAATTTACGTAGGTACTTCGCAGTGGTTAAGATCCCGTTACTATACTTAAGTCAGATTTCGGGGGGGATAAATCCCAACTATCCCCCCCTGTTTACGTGCCTGTCTCGTAGGATCATGACCATTAGACGCAGGTGAAGACGCGCACATTAGCTAGTCTTCTGAATATTTTGTTATTTACAAACAAAACATTAAAAGTTATTTCGTTACCGAGTTTAGTCCTACTTTGTGTTATCAAGTCTTATCAGAGCGGAAGAATTCTTCCAAACTAAGTTAGGGTAGTAGGGTAAAATTATCTTATCGAAACGAATTGTGATCATAACTAAACTTAACTTAGAATATTTAACGATAGGAAAGCTCATTATTTTATCTTATCGTAACTAAACTAAGAGTTTTTGACGATAGGAACACTCACTTTGAAGTCCTCATCAGTACAACTTCTTTTTAATTAGAATAGGTACTTAGTAGCAAAAAATTTACTGTAGTAGGTATTCTTGAAAAAAAGCTTAAATAAAACTTTACTTAAAACATTTTGTATATAAAAAAGCGAAGAGCGCGCTCGTTGAAATCTTTTCCACTGCACGGCTTTTATTTACGTCCGAGCATTATTGTAACTGAAGACAAAACTGATTTTTTCAAGTAAATCAATTCGTAGAATAGGAAATTTGATTTTGAATAGTTTTATAAGGACATCTAGACTTTAGTGCCTTACAAGGCACAGTAGAATGAGTCACACCAATGTTTTTTGTTATCACCATTTTCGAGAAAAAAGAGTTGGTTTTTGTCCTATTTTCTAAAATGACAGAGAGAATGGCCTACGCGGCAAAATCCGACTAATACGTGTGACGTCATACCGCGAGCTGCGATTTTAATTTTGTACTTATTTTAATTAATAACCATAATATTTAAACACAAACAATTTAAAAGTTCAAACCACTGTACAAATTAAATTTTATGAACGTAAACACTCCGCATCACCCGCAATCGGACATGACACTCACGATGTGACGTCATCGCAGTAGGTTGCGAGAGTACGCAAATTAAAAAAAGCAGTGAAATTTTCAAAGTTTCAACGTTGTAACGCTGTAACTTTGGAAATCCTGGCCCCATTTCGAAGAAACAAACACTATTATTATTTGTACGAGTACCTATGCCTATTAAATGCAGGAATATTTTAAACTAATATTTTGATGTGTTGGTGTGATTTATGCGGCACTTGACAGACGGGTAAAAACATCTTTTGTTTGAGGTGTTTAAGCTATGTTCAATTGTTCAAGGAGTTCTAATGATGCTAACATAGGGTTATATTTTGTTATGTTAAACTAATTTGATTATATATCAGATTTTGTATCTTTTCAAAATCTACACCCAACTGTCTAACTCTTTTCACAAGTGAGATGTATAACATCAAAGATTCAGGCACTGAAGTTATTCTTACGCATTCAAATAAGAGAAGAGGTTATCGAAACTGTCAAAACGCGAGCTAATGAGATCACGATAATACCCTCTAACCCCAAAATGGCCGACCTTTATAACAACTAGCCAGAAGGTATTTTTCCGAGACCCAAATGTCAAATGCACAATCAAATCTAAAAGAATCTACCGTTTAAAGTGAGAACAATTTTAGTGTCATTTTGACAGTATCAGGGTCAAACTTACGTTCTTTTGAGGACGTTGCTGTGAAACGGGTTAATGACCTTTATGGTGACGTCAAGGCCACATTGGCCATTTGTTTTAGGGGCCTACTGTTGAAGCAGGTTTAGTCCTTTAGGTAAGGTTTTTTGGCTATTGTTGTGAAACCAGTTCAGGTAAGTTCGACGTCAAAATCCCGGTTTTCTTCAATTAGATTGTTTTGTTTCAGTCTTTTTTATTTTGAGCTAATAGTCACGGCGACGGTTTAAAAAATTGCAAATCTATTTAGTCCCTATTGGAAAATAATGGACAGGTTTTTTTTGTTTAAAGAAAAAACGCATCAAAACTCAGAAGTGGGGGCTCGTGACGTCAGAACTAGCTAAACGTTATACTAAGGCGTGACGTATTGAGCATTTTAGAAGCGTCGTATCTTCGTCAATTTTGATATATGTAACAGAAGAAAAAATACAAGTATATATTTGGTGATAATCTATGTTGTCTATGTTGTCCGCCGTCCGCCGTCCGCCATTGAATTTTCGTGTTTTATCCTTAGAAAAGGCTAGGCTGATAATGATCCTTAATTTGGTCACATTTTTGGTTAAGATAACCGCCATGATATGCTTCCAAACTATTACATGGTTTCTTGCATTTTAGACTTAGGTTTAGTTGTGTTTCATAAGAAAGCTACAAAACCAGGCAGACATACCGTTTTCTACAATATCGTTTGCAATCTGCTATGTCAACTAAGAAACGTCTTAATTAAATTAATTTAAATTCAAGCCTGTAACTACCAGTACCATTAAAATAGCTAAAAGGATCCGTACAATGACACATAGAAAATTGGCAAACGGGACGTGCCTAGATCTGATTCAGACGCGCTTTCGAGCGAATAAACCAGTGTTGTTATGGATATCCATATCCGTAACCGAAACTATCGGATATCCGAAATAAAAAAATATCCGTAACCGTAACCGAAACCGAAATAAAAGTTTCGGGTAGTTTCGGATAGAGCGGAGTCTAACTAAACACTACAACTCGTGCGAATTAACTGTGAATTTTCACGCAAAGGAGGTGGCACTACTTCACTCAAACTTCACCTTAAATATCAACACAGTGATAAGTATGAACTGTTGTTGCTAGAAAAAGATAACCCACAAAAACTGACAAATTCCCAACAGCTGACACCTTTACAGGAGTGTAAAAAACAGTTATCAATGACAGATTCTTTGAATAATAGATCTGCTTGGGATGACAATAATACTTAACAAAAAGAAATTGATCAATTAGTGGCTGAAATGATCGCATTACAAAACTTGCTATTTAACTTTGTGGAAGATGGGCGTCTTCCACAAAGTTAAATGGCAAGTTTTCTAAAAGATTAATTAATTTAAATTTATTTAATCTTTTAGAAAATTTAGAAGATTAATTGAGGCAGCATTACCTCGTTATCATTTAAGAGGTCGGCAGCATTTTACTTATTTACTTTGCACCGATATCTACGGTAAAATAAAAATAAAGGTTTTGGAATTACTCAAGCAATTTGATAAGTTGTCATTCACTACAGATGTTTGGTCCGAGCCCAGTGCAAATGTTTCATTACTAAGTCTTACTGCTCATGGTATCACAAATGGTGGTAATGGTATCATGGTATTTCATTATACAGTTCCTTCAAAAAATAATATCCGTAACCGAAACTATCGGATAATCCGAAATAATTTAATATCCATAACTGTAACCGAAACCGATATTATATTTTACCAATATCCATATCCGTATCCGGATCCGAAATTATAAATCCATAACATCCCTGGAATAAACCCACAAATTAAATCTGATGGCCCGCAGCCACTACTCAGATTGCTCGTACAATGTACTCACTATTGTCCTGTAGTTACTACACCAAGCAAGTATTACAGAAGCTTGAAGTGGCACCAATGTGCCTAATGAACGCTGGTAAAAACGCAGACATGTCCAACAGATAGATAGCAGGTTGAAGGGAACTAGAATACCTTTAATGTATATATTTTCCTTATGCTGGGGTTTATTGAAGTCTTTCGCTCTCTCATGTCTTGCTTCTTCAAACCTCTTGCAGTTTAATGCTAGAAACTGCGCCCCAAAACGTGTTTACCAATCGTAGTTTTTCCCGCAAATTCCTACTCTTGCACAATTCTAATAATTTCTGAATAGCCAATTCTCTGTGTAGGACTTCTGGCTATCTCCCCTCACTGCGACGACGTGACGTCACCACACAACCGTGAGTCTCGCACCACTCGAGTAGTGAACAGCCGACGACATTGACCACCGGAAGACGATTCGTCGCGACGACGTGTTGTCCGCTCAATAAGTCACTTCCGGTAGTGCGACCCAATGGGGCAGCCTCACAATCAACATCATACCTTACGAGAAAACAAATACAGTCTCATTCCGTCTGCATGTAACATGTTTAGAGTCCAAAACGCTGATGCGTCTGAAATTTCATACGAGTCCTACTTCGGAATTGACTCAGACGAATCTGTTGCTTAATGCACGAGTTGTAGAGTACAGAATTGCATTTAGTAATTGAAAGTTGCAGTTGCCGTGGTGTGGCTGACCGCAATCCGGCGAATTTGGGTTACGTGGTTAGTACTTTTTTATTTACAAATTGATTATTTTTTGCTTTTTTTGCGTTAATTGATTTCACGGTCGTTGCCGGATGCCTCTCACTCGGTAAAAGTTGGCTTTGTGATAAAAAGTTCATGGTTCAAAGAGTTTTCTTAGGAGGTGGCTATTTTGGGAACAAACTTTTGGTAAACTATTGGAAAAGTAATCTTTGACGTGTAGGTACTTTCTTTTGTCGTATCAAATTGTGCAGAAAAATGGCTACAGCGGATATAATCCGATCCGAAGTAACAGTACAAAATTTTTGGTGAAAAATTAAAGTGATGACGTATAATAATCTCAAAAATAATAATAACTACAAAACCCGGAAGATAAAAATAACAATTGAAACATACTTTGAGCCCGAACAAACACAATCGTTTCTCGCAGTGATAGCGAAATTAAAAAATAACTTCAAAAACTTTTACCTCGATGAGCGTTTTTTTTATGAAAAAGCGGTCGAAATTACAATAGACACGAATGAAGGCACTTTCTCCCGCGCCGGTCGCTTATTGCGCTCACAAGCGAACGTAATCGCCTTTTTAGGAGTTCAACAACACCTCTAGAGGTTTTCAGATTTTCGGCGTTTTCAGACTTCTCAATTGAGCTAAGAAAGTAGAAACTTCGGTGATTAGATGCTTTTTTTATCCACGTTGTCAGGTTTTAGTTTTTTTTTTATTATGACAATAGCAAGTGTTTTTACCTGATACTGGAATTGGGTCTTCCCCGCCGACGAATTCTAAAGAATTGGCGTCTTATTGTTAAAACCAACATGCTTTAGCAAACAGATCCAGCTAATTATATTTTCAAATGTTGATGTTTAGAGTATGCTACTGCAGGTCTCTTAAAGCAGGAAATATTTTTTCGCGCGTCAAATTACATACTAAAACCTTCCTCTTGAAATACCCTATCTATAAAAAAACCCGCATCAAAATCCGTTGCGTAGTTTTAAAGATCTAAGCTCACATAGGGACAGACAGACGCGGCGCGGGAGACTATAGTAGTGAAGGAGTTCTTGGTAGAAAGACTATGTTGATTTCTGCCAATTCAAAAAGTTTTGCTAACATTCTTGTGACGAGACTTTACGAGACAAAGTGTCATCATCATTCTGCTTTTCCTAATTTATTTGGGTTCCACAGTAGGTTCCCTGTTACCCTTCCAAATAAAAAAAAATAAAATGTGACAATAGCTCCATTGCATCTTGCCTTGAAAAACAAAAAGACCACACAGGCATTCCAATTTACTGCAACCTCTTCAGGCAGTCAATCATTAAAAGATAGCTTAGCTAAATAGTAGGCTGGATAGCTCCTAATATCGAAAGGTGAAAGGGAATTTTCTTTATCATTGTAATCTATGTACTTACCTTTGGACACCAGTACACCACGCACTATCTTTAGCGACTAAAACTGTTCCATCATAACTAACTTTTTAGCCTGTCGAGTTCATATCCGTTTGTTCCATAGAATTTAACTTAGTATCAAATCCAAAGACAGTAACTATCTCAACTTGTCGACTTCAATTTAATGTAACTCTATCTGTCACTGCCAGCCCAATTAATTTCCACAAACTTTATACCAACCGGTCCAAGATATTGAAGATTTTACATCAATTTACTACAAGTTAGTTCAAAACATTCTAAAGTGGTATCTAAACACGCGCTGTCCCGCTCTTTACTTAAAGTGAGTGAAAGGGAGGGAGAGTAGAACCAGTTTGGCAAGCATTCGCCTTGAACTTGTATAACCGCTAGGCCAAGTGGTACACTCAAGTGCTCTTCCATGGTAACAATTTGACTTTGGCAGAGCCTTTATTTCGTAGCAGTGGAGGCGGTTTTCGTAGTTCAAATTTTAGTTCTGATGTGTGTTTCAATGTAGGTATATGGCTGTGGACCCATCTTTTTGTGGGTTTGCTTGCCGCATTAAATCTGCGTAAGAGGAATTAAATATGGTAAAATACTCTAAAAAAAGGCGACAAAAATACGCCAACATAGTAAAAGTAAGGAACTAAATGAGCCAAGAATTACAGGGCGTCAACAAATTCGTCCCCATCGCTGTCAATAGGAAAATTAACCAGAAGGCGGTCAGCATTGCCACGTTTGATGGGCAAAAAAGGCCGGTCACGTGAAGAGTCGACCAACCACTTGGTCAAAGTAATCATAGTTATTTGTAGGTATACACTACTTAGAAATCGATTCAAAACATGAGGATCTATTTGGATTTTTATCGTCACTGTGTCAATACCTACTTCATTTTAATGTTTTTCCTTCTTAAGACAAAAACATGATTAACTTATACCTACCAATAACTTCTTTATTTGGAGTTCAAAGTCCATTTTCTATATACCTATTATAATTTAACGTGTGATATAACTTAATGAGAACCACAGACAAAAAGCATTCTTTAACCAAAAGTTTTCCGCCATTCGAACTTACTTTCACTTCTCGTCACAATTTATAAAAGTCTCGTCACTAGTTATTCAGCCATTAACACTCGGTTTCTTCACTGAATTCAATTGGTTTGTTTCATGAAAGTTTTGCATAACAGGAAGCGTGTGCTCGGCAATTAATTGAAAAGTTGTGATTACGACGCACGCGATTACGTCGCGGTAACCAATAGCGTGTGCCCGAGATGTTGCTGGTAGACCGTAATGATGAACTGTCAATTGTGATGGATGGGTGGCGGGACTATTTTGGTGACAGTGACAGGTGTCTGAAGAAGTTTCCAGTGGTTTTTGTAGTTTGTGTTTTTGTGCGTTTAGGCTATTTATTGATGGTAGCAGTTTGTAAACATCAAATTATCACGTATGCAATCCCTGGTAAGGTGATTAAATGAGCTAAACGTGAGTTTTATAATTACTAAAAGTATATGATTCACTGCTATTATACAAGACCAGAAAAATATATATAAAAATATTTAATATCAGGATATGTACTACCATGGTAATGTTTTGAAAACATAATACAATTAATTTGACTCGATAAAAAAAAATCAGGAATTTATCTCAAAAAATATCTTTCAAACAAAAAAACAAATACTAATATGCATGCGATCATTCTGATTTTTTGGAAATAATTCTAGGTACAAGCAATATATTAGCATGAAAATGTTTTAGTTTTTTAACCCAATCAATAGTTTTTTTGTAAATCAATCGAAACCACTCATTTCGCGCTATTTGGCCCGCAGTGACTAAAGTAACTACCACTTAGTAGTGCAAGCTGATTACAACTTTATTCTAACAGCATTTCAAATGAAATTTGAACCACCACAAATAGAGTTGCTAATTTAGCTCGTCTAATTGCCTTAAGAAGAGGTGTACTTGTTCCTACCCATGTAACATCCTCATTTCTAGTTATATTATTTTAAGTCTCTTGTATTAGGAGTGAGGCTATGGGGTCGGCAAGTTAAAGCTGATTGTAGATGGCGCGTCCACCGCATGGACCCAATCTGACCAATGATGTCAAACTATTTTGAAATATAAAATGACATTGACAGATTTTCAACCAATGACGATGTTTTGGTTCATTCGCTGCTGGCGCCATTAGTTCCACAGTTGCCCACCCAGTTGTCATCATCAATTAGACACAATCGGTCTTCAACTTGACTGTTAAAATTAAAAAATATGCAATAAGTGAAGAATTTCATTAACTACATTTTCTATAAACTGCACCGCGATTTTATTGCACATGCGTGCACAAATAACCTTCAGCCACCATAAAACACAATAAAACCTTTTTATCAGTGCATTGTCAATGTCAAAAAACAGCCTCGGCATGAACGACGACCGCTTACCAATGCGCGGGCGCAGAAGAATGTCAACGTACCCCCCCACTTCGATCCCCTCCACTTTTATAATTGAAACATCACTGTGTAACACATACAGTGATGGGTGGTCGCGACGCTGTGGGCTCGTCATGCGAATGTAGCAAGCAATGGATGAGAAGTGAAATGAAAGTGTTGTCAGAGTAGGTCATTGACTCGCATGCATGGCTGGGTGTGGTGGAAAATCGTCGGCAGTTAGTAACCATGGCGGAGATAGGCTTTCAAGGGCATGGGGTTAAGTTTGCATGCATCCTTCGTGGATGCTAAACGTTCTAAATGGTGATATTGGACGGAATATGGAACTGTTGTAGATTGGTTTGCGTCCTGATTCATTGCTGCAAGGTGTGCTTACGATTACGAAGTACTGCATCGTATTTTATTATTAACAGCCGTGACTTGCCTGTACTTGAGTTTTTGCCGAGGGCTTAACTGTCTCTAATATTATTAAGCTTGATTACTTACGTATTTGTACAATTTGGTGCTTTTGGTCTTATAAAGTTAAAACGTATGCAAAAGAAAACAATCCATCGTTTTCATGCTACGGTCAAACGTTTGAAAACTTAACAAATATGATCTTATAGACTTAACTCTGTGCGTAATTAATTTCCACATTCCTGAGAAACTTTTAGAAACTGCTTTCAGTCTGAACGAAGCGACTGGCTAACTAAATTACGATACTTAAGGCAAGGCAACTTTAAACCTTGCACGTATTACTGTTGAGTGCTGGTCTGTCAAGGAGTTTGTTGCCTTGTAGGAGGTAGTTGAACCTACAGGTAACTTATGTTCAAGGCCGACTGGTATTACTTAACACGGAATTTCAGTACTTTTATGACTTAAAATCTTAAGTCATTAAAGTATTGAAATTCCGTGTCGAGAGTGTCAAATGCTACGATTTGTTGCATTCGTATATTGTGCTCTTTGTCAACTTCTGCGACGAAGCCTGTAGGTTCCAAAGATCATCAATCTGTCCAACCATTTTCCAAAGTTGTGGTCGGTTTTTAGTCTAACTAACCTGATGCAACTGAGTACTAGTATTTTACATGAAGCGAATGTTTATTTGATCTCCATAACCCACCTTCCAAAGATGCAGACCCACATCTTCTCCTCTACCATCAAAGTAACATCGAACCACCCGTACCTATTAGATTATCGTAAATCTCGATAACTATCGTATACCTATCGATAACACAGCTTAGGAACTCGCAGCCCCATAGTTAATAGTTGGACACTTAGTGGGGCAGACTAATTTAACTTTCAAAGGGGTGATTGATGGAAAAAACTTCGTTCATTGAAAAAACTGGCTCAGTGGGCCGTCCGCCATTGTTGGTTGAAACTTGCGTGAGAGTTGAATATTACCGAGAAACCTTATACAATGATTTAGATTGATTCAGAAAACTTCTACGCGGATTGGAATGGGGAAAACCTGGTGGTCCTTTTCAAGAGTTTCGTTTATGGAATGATTGTAATCATTTTCTATTATCAACAATCTTTTTTCTGATGTGGAAATCTCTATATCAGGTAAACCGTTTGTGGCATATATATTATTGTAGTGTCCACACCACAACATAATACTCGTAGTGCCTTATTTTTAATAGGGAACCAACAAAACTTAAGAACCTAGGTGTTTCACCTGGGTTCGACTAGCATAAAATCGAGGATAATACCTCGCAGCAGGAAGATAGATAGATAGAATACTCTTTATTCTGTACACCATAAAAAATACCAAAATGTAAACTAGGCTGATACTTCGTGCAGTGAGATTTTTAAGAAAATGCATGATTGAAAGGTTCTGATTATGCCGATTATTTATTTAAGACCTGAATGATGGAAATATTAGTTCCATACCTGAGGTTTCACCTGGTTATTTACTACTAAATATTTATAAAAGAGGAGATATCCCTATTGTAGATTTCATCTTAGATCAGAATCAGAATTTCCTTTGTAACTGCGACACAGTGACCTGTGAATCCAGTATTCACCGAGCTTCCTTCTCACCATGCGCGTTGATTCCGGTCACCGATGCGTATGAACGCACTACCGATTGTATATGTACGGCGTGCCAACATGGTGGTCGATCAGGATTATCTGCTACTTCAAATAATGCCATTAATAAACTATTTACCTTTCTATATTTCCTTTGTTTGTTTTATAGTCTTTCAGAGATGCGATCATCTTATATCTTCGTGATGGCCGAAGTTTAATCGGGCAAAAGAGATGGATTTTTCAAAAGCAGATTTCAGCCCTTCTCAACCCACAGTAACAGTTCATCATTAAAATAATAGCAAACGTCGCCGGCGCAATAGTATAGCGAATTAAAGAACTGTTAGCCGACCTCTGACACGCGAGCGAGCGAAGCTGGAGAAACTCTTGCGCATGTTATACGTACATTCGGTTTGAATAAATGGATGTTTATTGTTTGTTTATTCACGATACGTGGGTTGGGTTCCGTTAGGTAACGAATATAGAGTTATTATAGACCACCCAAGGGAGACATTAAGTGTGGAATTAAATCAATCTGTCATCACTTCACCACTTTTGCCCAAAGAACGGTCGTGTGCCCAGTTCTTGGTCTTCCGTGATATGGAAAAAAAAACTCAAAAAAAATCTGTTCAATCGAACTTCTTGGGCCGTCGTTTTATGTAGGCAGTGGCCTAAAAACTCTGACTACCATTCCGACCAAGTGGTATTACCCAGTATTAACTGGGTCGTGGAGGTCAGATAGGCAATCGCTCTCGCATCATGTAAAATACTGGTATTCAGCTGCATCCGGTTATGCGCATCAGGACCTCGTGGCCGATCTTTAGGTTAAGCCGTGCTTGCCTAGGTTGGTCTGTGGATATGACCATCCTTACATACCGAGTTTCCTCCGTGCCACGGAAAACACGTTAAGCCGTGTTGGTCCCGGCTGTCATTTGTCCATCTTTGGCAGTCCTTACAGGTAGTCAGTGACCCAAAAAGTTTGACAACCAGTCTTACCAAGTGGTACCGTATTACCCAGTGTTAACTGGGTTGTGGAGGTCAGATATTCAGCCGCTTCATGTAAAATACTGGTATTCAGCTGCATCCGGTTAGACTGTAAGGCGACCACAACGGTGATGATGATTATTCATTTTGCCCAAAGTTCCATTATAATTGAATAGTCAAACGAACTTACCTGTAAGTGAAGTTCGACGGTAATTATGCTTGTTGTTGTGTTGTTCGAAGATGATTAGAAAAACTAGTGTAGTCTCGGCTTTACTCTAGGACGTCACATATATTTTAAAGATTAAAAAAGAAAAAATCTTATTCCTGAACGCAACTTACAGCATTCCCAGTTGTCTCTGTAACATATATTTTCATTAAGTTCATAGCGATTTATTGGTTTTACAACATAGGGTCCATGCTCATATAACTATATAGCATGGAAAATCTGGGTCGGGTGGGACTAATCATCTTCGAACAACACAACAACAAGCATAATTACCGTCGAACTTCACTTACAGGTAAGTTCGTTTGACTATTCAATTATACTTGTTGTTCGTGTTGTTCTCGATGATTAGAAAAACTAGTGTAGATGTTTAAAGACCAGTTGTAAAATCAATAAACACTTATTTAAAAACAATTAACACATTATTTAAGGTTTTATAAAGACCACTTTAGTTACTTTAATAACTAAGGTAGCATTTTTACAATTAGGGTTTAATCACTTTCAGTGTTATTAAAAATTGCTTCAGAGAAGCTTCTAATATTTACTACAGGTCTATTATAAAAGATGTTATATTTTCGGCCATGAGATTTTCATAAATCAATCAAATCCACGAATTGAGGAATAAATCTCTCATTCTTTCGTGAATGTAAGCCTGATTTCTTGTGCACGCAAAATGAATTGCCATATTATAATCAACATGGGGTCTCAAAATTTGCATTTGGGTTTCGTTCTGAAAACATGTCACATCAAAGCATAAATAACATAATACGTTAATTGTGAAAAATAAGTGTTTTTGCACCATTCATATTTTATATTATTCACATAGACATCTTTTTCGACTAACTATTTGCAAGTGTAACGATTGCTATTTCTGAATATTGTACTTCTGAACGAATAAATCAAAAAACATTTTATAGGTTTGACAGTTGTCAGGTTTGGTAAACATCATCTCCACAACTTGTCATAACTGTCACAAAACGTCAAAACAAAAACAAACATTATTATTGTGTGCTTGCACTCACTAAGGAAAAATATCATTTTATTCTATTTAGGGGTAAATTTTCCAGCCTTTCTAAAAGGTACAGTTTATGGACGGAGTCCCATACAAAAAAATATTACGTCTCCTTTAGCAAGAGTGTCGAACCATCTGCTCGTCTAATATTATCTAACCCCGTTGCTGATATTGTTGCATGGCGGGTACTGTTCCATGCCTTTTTTGATCAACGGTTGCTTGTCCTGGAGCTTACGGATATAAATGGTTTCTTTGTAAGTAGGTACTTAGTATATAAACAAAATTAGTAGTCTGGTAAACCTGGTAAAATTTACAATAATTAACCACAGCTGTAGCTTAGCTGGGCATACTCTTATTATAGAGTTAAAGAAAGGGGCAGTTAAAAAAGGTTGGCATTGTTTTGGCCCTGAAGATTTAATCAACTTGTCAATCCTACTAATCGTAGGTAATAACTACTGTTTTGTATGATCATTATATTATTGATATTGATTACAGGAATTGTTTGCACCCTTTGAACTATGACTTACAGTAATAAAGTTACAGCTTTTTTGGTAGCAGCTTGATTAATAAAACTGAAAACATCCCAAGTTTTATTATATTTGGGCTTTGGAGGTCTTAACCTAGAAAAGCCTCTGAAAAATAATTTTGATCATCTGTGTATCTATTTATGATCCTTTAATTAAAGAATCAAAAAACTTTAATTAAATCTCAAATTGAGATACTGAATAACCTCAGCAATGGTAGGCTTGATATGCTTATTATATTATTTGAATTACAGTATTGTCCTGGATGACATAATTGGAGGTGAATATTGATTCAGTGTACTTTTATTTGCTGAACTTATATACTTAACTGTTGATATTATGATATCAACAGTTTCTTTACTACTTCCAAAGACTATAAATGTTTTTCAGATAATTCTCCTGCCTTCAATTCCAGTTTCTTGTAAAGTGGGTGTAACAATCTAGAATTCTGCAGAGTGAGGAGATTAGAGATCTCCTCACTCTGTGTGGTTGAACATTAACAGGTTCCTGTATCAACAATCTATTAAATAATGGGAACCATGACTGAGTAACCCAACGGGGAACTACTATAATATGTAATTATCTTTTCTATAGTTTTAGGAACCATATAAAATGGTGGAAAGCATGGAATAATTGATACTGAGAGCAATGCAAGGTTAATGTATTGACCGCTACAGTCCATGGATCTGGGTGCCATGTATATGTAGGTATGATACTTTGTTGTTCTGTGATACAATAAACCAAATAACAATATATTCTTTGATAATTTAAATCACTTGTTTCCCAATCTGTGTTCTCTAGTTCCTTTTTAGGCTCGTCTGCTATCACAGTATCTTTGGTATTTATGTAAGTAGCAAAAAACCCATAAATTTCTAGATTCACACTATTGCAAAAAATTCTAGAAATTTTATTGAACTCCTTATCTATTCATGTATGATAATGCAATCATATCAATTATATGATTTTATGGGATTGTTTGAACTGGTCATGTTTATAGACCATAATTTGAGATTCAGTATACATTTACTATTTAATGTAGTGTTAATATTATAATTATCAAGTAGGTACTTTGTTCACAGTCCCATATTTATGTTTGTCCAGCACAAACATAATAAATTTCTATTAACTCGAGTTAAAAAACCAACTTTAATTTGACTTTTATGAATTAACTCATTTATTAACAGTGATGTTAGGAGTTATGTTCTTAGTATTGAAAAACTCAGCCTAGAATATTAGTGTTGTCTAGGTTTGAAATCACATTTCTCTATGTAATTATAAATCCAATATTTTCCAATAAATTGGCTGTTGATTGCATGTTTTCTAAACATAAAGCTATTTCTTATTTATGGAAAAAACATCTCTATATTATGTGAATGATATAAGGCCTCTCTCTCTTAGGGGAGCTATATTTGTGTAATAAGCATCTATAAGATGCAATATGACAAGTAAATCATTTGTCTGTAAAAGTTTGCACATTATTCAGTTTCAACTTGAAAGAATTCAGTCTAAACAAAAATATTTCATTTCTGTAAATTAAAGATAAAAATGGAAAGTTCCATTTATCTAGAGCCAGGAAAATTGGTTATATGTAATAGTTTAGTTTCCAATCACATACATCTGCCCACCTGTCAGGTAATTTGTGATGGGACGATTTCTCCTGGCCTCCCACGTTCTGTCTGCTGCCGGTGCCTATGATGACGCCCCCCTCCCTTTTCCTCTTCACTTCTGTCCAAGGAGGGCCCCGCCAGTTTGAAGTTTTATGAATGTTAGTTCACTCATGTATTCGCGCGTAGTGGATTGTTGCCCACTCCTTCTCATAAAGAGGCCTGTGTCCCAGCAGTGGGAACATTAATAGGCTGATGATGATGATGACCCATGCACTCTGTCTAGGAGTGACTGTTTTTTGCTTCAGCAATCATTCATTCTTGAACAGATCATTTAACAAATTTTTCATACATTAAGACAGAAGAAAAGCACAAGCTGTTCTTATTTTCTCAGCAAGAATTACAGCAAAAAGATGTGTTTCTGTCTCTGATTGTAACAACAAATCTGTCATGCCATTGTCTTGGTTAATTATCAACAATATGAGGGCTCTACGTCCCGTTGTATCTAGAAGTTTCGAGTCACATAAAAATTAAAGCATCATTTAACTTTTTAATGATGTCTTGCTTTCATCCCTGAGCATCCTTTATACACATTTGAAGGCATGAGCCAAAACATGCTAGGGCAGTTGAATTGGTCTTGACTTTTGGATTCACCTCAGCGCTTACCTCGATTGGGTTTTTACAGGTGGTAACATTTGTTACTAGGTTGGTTGTTGGTTTGGTTTATTGATTAGAGAATTGTGGTTTTCATCTTTGATCTATCTTTTCCTTCATATTCCATCTTTGAGCTGTCTGTTTATGTAATTCCTCTCCTACTTTCTCCGGCTGTGGATCCACACCTAATATTTCAAACACTTGATTATCTAATAATTCCTCACCACTATTCCTCACCACTTGTTTATCAATACAAGCACTGCGTTTCAACCTTTGCATCTGGTTGAACCAATCTCAGTTCCAGGCAATAATTCTCAACCAACAACGGGAGGATATTTTCTAGTGACTGTGGAGGGACATTTTTACTGTCCTGACCCCTGTTAGGAGACCTCCTGAAATGTGTTATTTCAACTTCTGGAAGAGATACATATTACATGTTGTAAAAACAACATTACACTTTATAACCATGTAAGTTCCCGCAGAACTTCCCTTGAAGGTTATTTTAGAACAGTCAACCGCGTGTGTTCCTAAAGAACACCCCCCAGGTTGCTAACTTCACGACAAAGCCATTGTAGACCACGTACGCCCCCGCAGGACGTCCCACAGGCCAGGCAAGTCGTTTACGATATCTATTTTGGATATCGTGGACCAAGATCACGCTAGTAGCTTACAGTGAAGATCACTTAGGACTCACTGCACGTTTTGGCGCCAATGTGACAGGCACGCCGTTAGTTGCAAACTCGTGCAAAGCGCAAGGCACAAACAACTTGAAAACCACATACAATGTTTTCGATTTAGATTTAGCAATAATTTGCACATAATAACAGAGCCCCAGGCCCTCGATTCCAATTTATTCTTCTGCAGGAGGCAAAGCGAATCAAGGAAACACAAAGTGAAGCCATCTTTTGTCCTTACCTTTATCCCTCGAAACCAGAGTTAAATATTTCCTACGCTTTACGATTCTTAAATTTCTTCAAAAACTTTGATTTTGTCGACACCGACTTTCTTTTTCCCATTATAGGGCACTTTTTAAACTAAAAACAACAAAATTAATCGGGAAAGGTGACGCCATAACTAGACATAAAATCCGAATGAAAATATATGTTACAGAGACAACTGGGAATGCTGTAAGTTGCGTTCAGGAATAAGATTTTTTCTTTTTTAATCTTTAAAATATATGTGACGTCCTAGAGTAAAGCCGAGACTACACTAGTTTTTCTAATCATCGAGAACAACACGAACAACAAGTATAATATCTTGGGTTCAAGATGTAGATTATCGTGTTAGAGAAATGAAAAGGATATAATAGGTTCAGTCGATTTCATCCGTGTCAGCCCTGGCTGGGGGTCTTAAAGTAGTTTTTGGCCACCCACAGGATAGTTCGGTTAAGTAGTCAAGCAACTACGAGTGTACCTTCTAGAGTTGCAACTACGAGTGGTCATTCCTAAAAAAAAAATACATCCGTGTCATTTCCAATGACACAGAGGAAGTTGCCTGTACCATAGGTACCATAGGTACCTCTCCCTAGTGAACTACATCCGTAGTGACTAACTGGATACTCATAGTTTCTGATGATGACTAGCATCATTGCATTGTCATACTGTGTTAGGACGTACCTGACAAAATACTAATACCAAATACTAAAACAAAATATTTTACAAATTAACACGTCTGTTCTTAGATATACGGTGCAACCTTTTGTCTCCTTTGGGTCAAGATCGGTCTCAATATTTGTACGCCCTGTAGCGGTTAAGGGTTTTCGGACTCTGCATAGTAAGCATGTCTCAAACTTACTGACAAAATCGGAGAACTCGTGTTAAGACATACTAAGGGTTTTGGCAAGGATTGTAATTTTACAACCCATGTGCCCATTTGCCTAGGCAGGGCAAAATTACCGAAATAAACAAAAATAATTACTTTCCTCTCTACAGTAAGGTACACTTGTGTAAAACCTCCTTTTAGCTAGACCCAGCTTAGACTATTCGTTGACTACCGGTGATTTAATGAATGTACACAAAATTAGCTTGTACCTACATTTAAACAGATATCTAGTATTTGTGAGACCACAAAAAACTCAACTCAGCCTAGTCATCATTTCTATCGAAGACAGACAAAAAAAACGAGTACTGAAGTAGGTACTTGTTTTTCCTCTCACATCTTCTCTGCGCCACCTCTACGCAATCTTACTCGTCATTTATGTAAGAACACAACACATACACCAGTACGTACATAATTATATACGTCTATGTATTAGTTATGGTCGTAATGCGTGATTAGCATGCTCATACACTGCGATGGGCTTGCGGTAAGACGTAGTATGATTTATAGAGCCCCCATGCCGTACTCACGAGGTTTAGATCATGTGGCATGCCACGTGTAAGAAATGGGACTGCTGGCTGCTGGAAACATCATTATAGACTGCTGTTTACCACATTGCATGGTTATGAGACGATTATTAGTACGAATTCGTTTAAAAAAACAATTGACGATTGCTTTTTGTTGAATTTTGCTATCAATACCACGATTCTTCAGAAAAGATACTAGAGGTAATAGAGGTTACCAAGAACAGTAATCTTAGGCCAAGATAATCTATCTATGTGACTAAGTACCTACATGTTATGATGATACTTTGGCTTCTTTCTTTATCGTGTGGTTAGTTTTAAGCCGCCCCATGCCGTCGAGAAATATCTCTCACTCATGCTGGTTTCTTCAAAATGTTTTCCTTCACCAAAGCAAGTGATACTTTGGCTAACCTCCTGTTACTGCCACCTGCAAGTCTCAATATTAAAAAAAACACGAGTTCAGTATTGTTTGTAGCGCTCGACCTAAAATACACGTGTATGACCTGACATAGTCTTTACCTACTGTAGGTAGATAGTTAGGAAGACAATAAAATATTTTCACATTTGTGGAATGCATTCATTGTCTTATTTCCTGAAGCCACAGTACTGTAAGGTAAATACAAAATATATCACGATTGTTATTAAAATTAATGAAAGATAATATTTTCCAGCATATAGAAAACAGTCCATACAGTTTTCATTGCATGATGATACCAATAATATCCTTTGTAGTCTATAACAGGGATGTAACGGATGTGATAATATCGGAACCGGAGTCGGAATCGGAGGTTTTGGATTTGATATATCGGAATCGGAACAGGAATCGGAATCGGAACCGGAACCGGAGGCAGATGCTGAAGAAGAGAATGTGTGAGAAAGTAGGATTCATTGATGAAACGTACGATCGGATCGAAATGAAAAAATATTTTTGTGTTGGATAGTCCATTTATCGAGGAAGGCTTTAGGCTTTATAACATCACGCTACAGCAGGAATGAAAAATGTGGCAAAAATGATATTGATGATTTTTTTTTCTTATCTTTTTTCTCTCTTATGTGACGCAGACGAAGTTGCGTGGGTCAGCTAGTAATACATTCATTGATTATCAGTCTTTTTCATTTCAAATACAAATAATAGAACGCCTGACGAGGCATTGAAAAAAAATCAATCATTATCAATAAAATAATTATGCATTGTATGTACTTGTAAGTATGCTGGGAATTTAAAACGACAGAAAGCACGTTACGAGGGGCTAACCCCGTGGGATAAGTATAAACAGGTTTATACTCGTTGACGGCGCCCGCCGCAAGGCATCGACCTCCGATTACCTCCGATTGAAAAGTTTCGGAACAGGTATCGGAATCGGAGGTTCAAAATCAATCGGAAGTTCCGACTTATCGGAATCGGAGCTCCGTAACATCCCTGGTCTATAATTATCTATTTTTCTAATCAAATAATGAAGAAAATAAAGGTATTCATTAAGAACATACTCAAGGATGGTTGTAGACCCTGTACACAATAATTATAGTTATCTAGGTCAAGAATAAATAACAGAAATTAAGACGATAATTATGATTTGTTGAACCTACTTATAAATAACTCTTCTACCGAGGCATCAGTAAGCATTTTCTTTGCAATATTTTTTTTTGTTAAGCCCAATTAACTTGTACCTACATGGGTGGTTATTAAACTAGTTCAAAAATTACCTTTTTTTATTAATTACATTACCTATTTTGTAGTTTTGTACATCGCACAGCACGCACATAAGCAAATATCAGACATAAGCACAAGATCAATAATTATAATCTTTTAATACTCAATCAATCAATCATGATATTGGCGGATTCAATTACATAATTTGTGTGTAATCTTAGCTTATTAAAATTCCACGCGAGCTGATTTTTAGGAATTTAGGAATACAATCAAAATACCCGCTGGATAATTACGTACAATGCTGGCTAGTTTGTCTAGCGTGCACGAGATATTAGGTTCGTATCTCAGTCCGAGCAAAATATATACTATTGGAAGTTGCAAACAGGATTTTTGGAGTAGCAGCTTGCGCCTTGGAACTATGCTTATCCTAATTCCAAGGCAAGTCTTGTTCCTATCATATTGGACTCAAACATAACTGGTAAAATGACAGTGTACACCTCTGCTTACGTCTTCGTGAATGACCTATCATTAGGTAATAAAGCTACACAAACTTCTCACCAATTAACGGCTCAAAAACCTTAATTGTAAATACGAGGAGCCGAGTCTCCCAAAGCACAATTTAACCGACGTTAACTTAACTAAAGGTAGTTGTTATAACTTTCGAATAACAAACATGATCTGACCAATTAGAAAATAGTTTAACCTATCACGATTTCGCAGTTAACTTCGCTCTGTTCGTTACTACGTTCAGTTAGTTGAATCTAACTATACAATGGATGTAGTAGACAGTTATTACTTCACAAAATACACTTTAAGAATAAAAATCAAAGTCAAATGAGACTGAGAGAGAAAAAGGACATAATAAGACAGGACTGTGCCTCAAAACATCACATCCTAGTGTCTCAGCTCAAAAGAAGAAGTGTCGCAACGAACTTCTCCTAAAAATCCTCATCATCAACCTGCCCCACCTCTTCAACTCGATCCTCGGCAACTCTCATCCAGTTGTCGACAGCCTCCTTGCTAACATAGTCCCCCCCCACCCCCCCACCTAGCCTGACGTCCTACCATCGTTTCTCATTTGTTTTTGTCAGGAATGTTGTCGGGTAAATCCGATAGTTATTTATTTTGTGTTATTAGTATCTCAACATTCTCAACCTTGAGATTACCTCTGATGTCATACTTTGGAACAATGCTAAGCTAAACTGTGTTATTTTTGTGTGCACAAGTGTTGAGTTTCAATAAATAACCTAATTCGCTTTCAAAGACATTTGCTATGACAACATACATCCATATTCACCCATCATGTTCCAAGCTGCGGTCACATCTCCCTGACTGCTAGCTTATTCACATATGTGTAATTGAGCGTATGACACACTATAATTTACCACTGTTGCCATCTTGCCACCCATCACACCCCAAACCGTGGTAAAAGCTGCTTAACCTCGCGCGAACCTGCCATTGACACTTGTGTTTGTCCAAGTGCCGCCTCTCAACAGTACGAGTGTTTTTTTTCTAAAGAAACAACTCAAACTACTTGTGTTGTGTTTTTAAAACGGCCTCCGGTGTATGTACTAGGGTTGTTAGACGATTGAATTCAGTTATTTGCCAAATTAAAAACAGCACCTACGTATATACCTATTCATGATTTTATCAAGACCGGCTATAGAGTTCAAGTAATTCACCCGATAGACCACACTGCCTATAATATAATCACATTTTTTTGATTTTATTGAACTACATACCAAAATTGTATTTTAACAGCGCGATTTTGTACCTCAGTCAAGATTTACATCCCAACACTTCCTTCCCGACTAAAATAGACTATGTCGTACCTCAATACCAGACAAACACAAAAATCTAAAAAAAACAACTCACACAACTGATTATTATCAAACGAACCCTGCCAGTTTCCCTGGCAGCCCTACAACCGGCGCGCGCGCAGGCTGGCACGGCCCGGCACCGCTAAATGCACGCGGATCATTGTCAACCGGCCATTGTGTGCACGGCTGTGGCCACGCTGGCCGTATCACAACATTACTACTGTATATTTTATACAAAAAATATACCGAGGTTTGAGTTCGAAGATGATAGAAGGTATTCGTCATTGAAAATAGATTATTGTTAGAGGTTTTCAGAGCATGAGTTTACGGATTTTTTTGGGATCTTTGTTCACCGCCATTCTTCTACCTATAGCTTACCCTCTGATAGTAATCAACACACAAACTTACCACGTAGAAAAGTAAGAACGTGGAAAAAGCAAAACATATGTCAAGAGACATACATGCTCCTCTTTCTTTCTTCAAAAAGGATTTTCTCGTGATGACAAAGTACATAATTATGAAATAGACACATTAAGGATAAGCAGTGTCCTTATAGGTGTAAAATCCAAGAAATACTTCGCAGAAGAGATATGGCGTAAAACAATAAGCATTTAACCGTAACTAGTTTAGCTTTAAGTAACAAATTGCAGCAGTTAGTTCAGTCACGTAAGTCACGTTAGTGTTTCTAAAGCGCGTCGCAAGATGCTCACTGCTCAGTCAACAACAGAAACTGGGGCGCGTGCTGATAACTGATAACACACTAACGACCCCCTTCACTGTTTATGACTTCTTTCTTTGTTTTTAAGATTTAAATATTAGGGACAGTTGAAGATTCTGGTATTTTTATGGGACACTGTTTGACGCGTAGATACAGAACACAACATTATTTTGCAGCTTCTGCTTCAATTTATTGGGGGTCAGAACTCGTATTTTTCTTTCATAATATTACTCTAGCTGTCTTCTCAGAATTGACTTCCATTCAAGCCATAAGGATCATGCTATCATACAAATTCATTCATCTTTTCTTGCATCTTACAACAACATGCAAGGTGTGAATGGGATTGTGTTCAGTTCTTGTTTTGAGCATGTCTCTTCGAATTGCTTCTGTCGTTCATAATTTACGTCTATATGCATACGTTATAAAAACGTACGTATACGTTGTAAAATAAATCATAATCAGAATCATCGTTTGCCTATTATGTGTCTTAATCCCGCCAACGACAATGTGGTTGTTCAACAACAACAAAGGGTGTGACTAATTCCTTATCAATGCAATACTTGCGTATTTAAGGATTTTCTTCATGATCGCAATCGATAAACCCAAATATCAGTTCTATGACAAATACTGATTTCAGCCGTATCTAACATAATTTCGTTGCACACAGTTTCAGTGGCAGCCAGCTAAATAAACTCGGTAACCAAAGCCCCTGATGTAATACTGGTATTAAACAAAAACACACACAATGCGTTTTATTTTAAAACATTCGCTTGTGTTTATAAACTCCACAATTTGTAACATCAGCAAAATGTAATGTTGTGTTCGACCTAGTTTGCAGCACGTATTGACACGGTCACGGTTTGGATGGGTGTGCAGTTTTGCTGCTAGCTCAGCGATTTGATGTAATGATCTGAGAAATAGGAAGTGGAGTCAGGTATTGTAATTTGTCTATGGATACAAACTTAAACGTCTTAATGTTTAGAGTTTTTGGACAGTTGAAAATTTCTGGAGAGACATTTCGTTAGAAAAGTTTTGAGCATGAATTGACTAGAACCCCTAGACTTGTAGATATCCACATGTCTTCAAGTCTAGGGGAAGACCAATGAGACACCAATAATCAGGATTGTGAAAAAAATTGTGATTTTAAATACTTGGAATAACGACGGTCGGAAGATTAATCAATCATCATTGGAAATAACAATATCATCCAATAACTGTTATATTACGAGTATTTCACATTGTTCTGAAGTATAGGCTAGTTTCCACCATCAATAAATTGCAAATCTATTTAGTCCGAAGAGTATTGGAAAATAATGAACACGTATTTTTTGTTTTTGTAAATCAATGAATATTGATAAAGACAATACGTATCAAAACTCGGGAGTGGAGCTCGTGACGTCACAACGCACTTAAAATTATAGCACGGCGCGCGGCGTGACGTTTGAGAATTTTAAAAGCGTCGTATCTTCGCTAATTTTGGTTTACGTAGGTACCAAAAGAAGAATAAATCTACCTGTCGGACTAATTAGAGTTTTTCAGGACGCAAGCATATTGTTAGCTCACGATGGGTACTGAAATGGAACTCTGTTTGTTAGGTGATTAAACTAATGACATTAAATTAACACCCTTTCACCTCAAAACGCTAAACATTTTCATTTGCGCAACAAATGTCGAAATGTATTGTGTGGACGCAAAATGGCGGAATTGAGACACTCTATGGGAAACAACAGTGAGCCATAGACAATGACAATGAGTCTATGCTCAGTTATTACTGAGTTATTTTTGTTCTGAAATTATTGTTCCACGTTGACGTTGAGATATGGGCTATGATTGTATGAATGGCGTGCCGATTACTATTATTTTTCGCCACGATGGAGTGGATTTTCGGAAATATACAGTTTTGAATTTGATCCAATAAGGCCGTTTTAACTTTTATTGTGAAAATCTGCTGTGGTATGTATGATGCTTGAAATTCAGCTTTCAGGAGGGTTTTTGTTTTTGCAATTTCTTTCAGTCTTTGAATGCCTAGGCCGACGACTATCGACAGCATTGACTTTCCAGTGTCAGTTTAATTCATTTTTGTGCATTATCGTTATCATCACTAACAAATCTTCAAGTAAATATTTGAGTTCGTCCTGTCAATGTGGGACTGCCACTTCTCCTTAGTTTCGCTTTCGCTCTGCTTGTTCAATAAGTCGTACATTATAATTACTCATCTCGGTAACAATCCATAAACACTGTTACCAATAACAATCCTCAACACAAAACTATCAGCCGGTACTGAACGCCGCATCAGGCACACGGCACACTGATCTCGCAATAAATACCATAGTTATAAGCAGAACGTTGGCTGCAAGCGTAGCGCAAAGCGCATTACAGCTATCAACCGCTTGCAGCCGCTGCGTTGTCGTTTACCTTATGTAATTGGACTGTTTGTCTGCTGGAGGCTCGCGGGTTTTCATTGGCGACAATTGTATTTATTTTTATTGGTGGCCAGTGAAGTTTGCGTGTTACCGTCTTTATGTTGAGTGCCTTTTTCAGCATGGTTTTAATTGCGGTTTTTTTTTAGTTGTCATTCTACATTTACGCCTGTATTAACCGATGGATTAGGCAGAGGTACACCTACAGGTAGCCAGTTAAGATTTGCTTATATTCAACAACACTTCGCCAGCCACTTCGTCCTCGAAAATTGTTATAGCTCGGCTGATTTGCACGATAATAATATAACAAACAAAAAATCAAATCTTTCCTCTTTATAAAATTTGTATGGGTAGACGTAATAAAATATTATAAAATCGCCATTACTTTCTCCAATATAACCTATCTTTATCAAAAGTCTATCGTGTCCAGTCCATCGGACAACTAATAAGAAACTAAACGCAATCAATGAAGGATGACGGACTGGGCGGACGATCCAGGGTAGCGAAGTGTCAGACGCAGCTGCCTATCCGATCCGATCCGGTGCGCGGATGAACACGATCAGTTTCTATTCCACAACTATTTCATAAGAGGTTTAATATGAGATTTATGGGCGAAGAAATCAATTTCATTGTTCGAAACGTTTTACCAGTAAGAAAGACTTCGAAGAGGAAAAACACATTACACATTATATTGTACAGCAAAAATGCGGCTGGTAGCAACTCGATGAGAGTTGCTGATAATCGAGTTGACTGGCGTGCGATTGAGGAGGTCTATGACCAGCTGTGGACTGCCGCAGACTGATAATGATGTACAGAAGATTTGATAAAACTGGTTGCAAAACTTTTGAACTGTATGTAAACTGAGTGAGGCAATGCCTTTTAATCTAATTAAGGAATGGCTATGACTAAATACAACATAGTGCATGCAATAAGGGTATGCAAAACCTCAAGGATATTCAGGGTTATATTGGAGCAGTCATCTTATATGGGCCATTGTAATTAACATGAAAATAGTCATTAATTCAAATACATACGAGTACTGAATAACATGTGTTTCAATAACAATACTCTCCTCACTTGTTTAGACTATTCTCGTACAATATGAGTCATGTGTGTACCTTCACGCTAGTACTTGTTTATGGGTTTAGTAGAAACTTAGAATAAAGACATCATTAGTGCCAAGTCTGTCTTGTTGGTGGACTGCTGACTTGAAGTTTGATTCTCGGGTCGACCAAGGTATAATTAAGTTCTACTACCACTAGGGATTTTTCAGTACTCAGAGTCTGCATTTACGCGCAGTAGTTGGCAAGTACTGTTCCAGTTACCGATGCGTCCTGCGTGTCCATAATTAACATGTGTGTTTATTACGAGCTAATTCTTTTGTTTATCTGAATAATTTGGTCCTTCTTAAATCTCTCTCTCTCTCTCTTTCTCTCTCTCTCTTTCTCTCTCTCTCTCTCTATCTCTTTGTAAATGTTGTCCTTGTCCGAACAAACCTGCGAACGTGTCACTTTCCCGCTATACATATTGTTGTACTGAGCTCCTTCTCCTATTCATCTTCTTCTTCATATCGTATCGATGTTCCTTTCAATTACGCGGAATGGGCCCAGCAGGTGGCTAGGTTTATTGCAGCTGTTCAGGTCGTCAAGAGTACAGGTAAACGGATACCTGGGACACTACCCCTGGTGGACTATTACTTGGTCCGGAGCGTCGCACTCGCCTTCGGTGTTGGAAGAACCAATAATGATGCCAGGTTTTGTTGGTCCTGTTCATCTGATTACGTGATTACAGATGAATGATACCTAGATACTTCTTAAACTCGCAGTGGTTTGTGAGTGTTGTCCTACCCGGTGTGTCCACGTCCAGTGTCCACAACAGACGCGGGAACGTGCCGCTTGTCCGCCAACATTTGTCCGGCGTGTTTGTGTTGCTCCTCTATTTGCGTATTATTTCAGCTAGACACCGCGCATTGCCTGCACTGTTTGGGACGATATAACTGTTTTACTTGGTAGTTAATGCAGTTTAAGTAAAGTAATATAAAATAAGAAGAAAATATAATATAAGAAAAGAAGTATTTTATTTGTACTTGGCTTTGGACAGCGTTTTTATACAAGGGAATAATTGTGGTAAATTTTTTATCGTTGAAATAGTTGGTAATTGAACACGTTCCAATATTATCTAACGTTTATTGTTTTTTGAAGTCTTCACTTGGCCCACTTTCAATGCATTGTTTAAAGATGGCAAACAAAATAACATTTCAGTAATAAATGTTATTTTGTTTTTTTTATTATTTTTTTAGAAAAGTGCAGGGGAGCCCGAACTTGAATGGCACAATGTAGTTTATAACGAGGCTTTTTTTCCTGCAGCCTCAAAATTGCTTTGAAAATGCTTTGATACCAGCTATATTTTCCTTGTAGACGACCAGGAAACGTTTTGGTTCCATCTTGCAATTAAACATTGCAAACAGTGTACCTAGTTTGTAATGGAGATACAGGAAGTAATCCATCCCCTGATTTCCCCATTTAATTAGCATTGCAGTCATAGATAAGTGATTGCGTCGTACCATCATCATTAGTAGCAAATTAATAATCAATATTGCGTTTGCACACGTGTTTAGCGTTGAAATGCGCAGGAGTGGAAATCTGTGCGGTTTTCTTAGAAAATTGTAATGAGTGGGTGGTTTATGGTAATGACTGCGTTACATTGATTTACATGGTTGATTGGTTATTAATTCAGTTATTCCGTAGTGGGTATAGGTAGCCATCCACGCGATGAAGCGACAAAGGTGTTCTATAAGCATTTCCGCACGTTAATTGTATTAACGTATTATATTTAATTGTGTTAACTTTATTTTACAAGCGGTAAAAGAGTTTCATTATATGCAAAATAATATTAATTCACCGATATTTCACTACAATTTTTAAAGGTAGGATACTTTTTGTACCTATCTAATTTTAAAGCGCAAGTCATCCGAATATTGTTTGCCTTTTCATCACTTATTCAATCATCCAAACCAAACAAAAAATAACCTAATACTGATAATACCTACCTGTAGTACCTCAATTATACCTCCCGCAAACAATTCATTGATTAATCCATTTAATCAATCAACCCAGCTTATCGGGCTCTTGGCGGCCATAGGGCCCGAACACACGACTGAGCCAATAGCACCGAAGTACCCAAGTACACACTGTACCGATAACAGCAATTACTAGGCGCCACTGAGCGGAGCAATTTGGCAAGGAGCAGTGTGTGATTAAATGTTGCTGAGTAGTGTGCAACTAGCCGTATTGCCTATGAGCTTCTATTGCTCTTGAGGTGGGGCTAAGATGTTGCTCCTGTTGTGGAAAGAAGCACTACTTGGGAACTCAATAGTAATGAAATGGAATTAGAAGATTGCAGACTGTGACATCCGTCATCGCCTTTAGGACCCATCAGGTATATTGCTTTTAATTCAGACACAAATCATAACAAACTTCAGACTACCACTAAAGTAGTATAGTAGTGAAATAGTTGATAATAACTCTGTCCGACTCTCTACAGAACCCAGGACGCTGGGTCCTAACTCCTAGGTACAAATCAAATGCTTCCGACCACCACCACCACTTGTCTCGCTATTCCCCAAATAAAGGGAGAAAAAAATATTTAACGAAACCGATAGGCACTTGTTCTCCTCGTCATTGCACTCAGTTTTTTGTTCTACACCATACCTGGGAACCTTCTAATTACAGAGATATCGGAGGTCGAAGTTGCAACTTTTTGACAAGTTTTGATTTTTACTTTAAACACCTTCACGACCGTACTATTCAATCCATCCATCAGTACAATGTTTTGAGTACGATACATTGAGTTATACCACAAAAACATGATTGTATGAGCGACGGCTTATCTAACCCAGACACGCTTGTTAATCAAAGTGTGTACTTTCACTCCGCTGTATGTATTTAATGAAAACGTATTAATATTAAACGTGGGTTTTCAGTCGAAATATAAAAGTAATCTGCAAAGGGTTTGACGTAAGATGTAAGGTACACTGTATTCACTTCGGTGGGTTCGGGCGGGGTGGGGTCGCAATGAGGGCTGTGTTGCAAAGGGAAATTATTATGTTGATGATTACTGATTATACATCGAAGTATGGAATGTGTGTAATGCACCTTTTGTGAGAGACATTCTTCTGCAGAGAGACATGCGTACAAAGTTAGTGATTATCTTTTCTTACAATTAAGAACGAAAGGTAAAACCCACTTAACAACCCCGGCCCAGATGAGTTATAGATGGTGCTTTCTTTGAGAATCATATTATTTAAGAGTTTAAAATTAGCTGCATCAATAAAACGAAAACGGTTCAGGAATGGACCTTCGAGCCGGATCTATGTCTTCAAAGTTAGACTAAATTTTCTCTTCAAAATTCTCTAAAGGTTATAAGTTCCTCTGTGAGTGGCACTGGACCCAGCCCCAGTGCTTTGACCATCGATGCATGCTTATCCATACGATCAGGGTCCGAGCCGTATTAATTCGGGGCACACAATCGCTTTTTTAATGTACAAACACGGAGCAGTGGGTTCACGAAAATTACAAATTCCTTTGTTAGAAAGTCTTTTGGGTAAAACTTTGATGAAATGGCTGAAAGATTTAAATTTGAAATTTAGTTCAGAGAAGAGCCTTTCATGAATTTTGGAGTATGTTTTTTTGTTTTTTGGAGGCCTATAATTACTACACGAATAAGTCAGACCTAGGATTTCACTGAGAATTAGGACTTATACAATGTAAGAAGATGGCATTTTCATGTATCAGAGTGTGATACTAACCGTTAAATGTTTCTTGAAAGGTAATTCCAATTTTAAATGAAATCCTAATATTTATTAGAGTATAGCAGGATAAAAAGCCAATCACTAACGGTTTGTTCAAACAATTAAAAATAGAGAATCCTGCAAAATCAGCGAGAATCCTAAAGTGATAATGCAAATCGAACTTTTAGTCTCCGTCATCAATTTAAATTGCCATTTACAATGATTGGGAAGGCAAAAAATATTGTGTAATTTTACCTGAAAATAATATTTAAGTTTCCTTTAAGCCATTACTTTAAATAGTCTGTAGATATAATCTAAAAGCAATACAGTGTTCATTGAACGTTCACTTTTGACCTACAGTTACCGTACCTATAGTGTACAGTACCCAAGTAGCAGTAGGTATAGTGACCTCAGACTTGACAATGTCATAAGTTGATAATAATGTTACATTATATGTACTTGAAAGTTAAAATATATTATATATGTCACCGTAAAATTGACAAACACGTTATATTACAATAGCACCCCCCCGTTAGGTTAGTTAGGTTCCTTTAAACCCTGCACTCGGAAATACCCGCGAAGCGGGGCTCCGTCGACTACGCTTTTTAGTAGAATATAAAATGTTTTAAGGTTAGGATATATTAATTGGTATTTCTGAGGAATGGTACATTATCTTTTCATGAGAGTGGTACCACTGGGCAAGGGGGACCCCTCCTTCCCTCCACACCGCGTGAGTTGACTACCATCGCATGCATATCACGAAAAATAATGCGTTTTGTTGTAAGCAGTATGTTCGTTTGACAATATTTCGAGATTTTACAATATCGCTAGAGATATAACAATATAACGTATTTGAAAATTTTACGGTGACATACAGGGTGTAAACCACCTCATCACAAAGCCGTTATCCAAGCATTCTGTACATCAAACTAAGTAACGCTTTTTAGTAACGCGTTTACGCAAAAATTATTGCTGGGAAACAATTTTTTTTTTGAGGTTATAAATCATGTTTTGTGATAGAACACAATGTAACGCACTTAAAACATTGTGCTGATGGATATGTCACCGTAAAATTGTCAAACACGTTATATTACAATATAACGTGTTTTGTCTCGAATTATTGTCAACTGAACATACGGAAGTATCTCTGCCCGCATAATCGGGACTTGGGGCACCCCCCCGTTAGGTTAGTTAGGTTCCTTTAAACCCTGCACTCGGACATAGGGGCCCCGCGAAGCGGGGCTCCGTCGACTACGCTTTTTAGGGGGAATATAAAGTGTTTTAAGGTTATGTTATATTAATCGGTATTTCTCAGGAATGGTGCATTATCTTTTCATGAGAGTTGTGCCACTGGGCAAGGGGGACCCCTCCTTCCCTCCACACCGCGTAAGTTGACTACCATCGCATGCATTTCACGAAAAATAATGCGTTTTGTTGTAAGCAGTATGTTCATTTGACAATAATTCGAGACTTTACAATATCGCTAGAGATATTACAATATAACGTATTTGACAATTTTACGGTGACAGATACATTGAATACTAGGGGGGTCGAAATCTTACAAAAAAAACTTGTCGAAAAGTTGTAACTTTGACCACCCATATCTCCGTAACTAGAAGGTTCCCATGTATGGTGTAGAACAAAAAAATGATCGCAAGGATGGGGAGAACAAGTGCCTTTCGGCTTCGTGATGAGGTGTTTTACACCCTTTATACACATAAAAACCTTCCTCTTGAATCACTCTATCTATTACTAGCGGACGTCACGCGGTTTCACACGCGTAATTACCGTTCCCGTGGGAGTACGGGGATAAAATATATCCTATGTTACTCGTGGATAATGTAGCTTTCGAATGGTGGAAGAATTTTTAAAAACGGTCCAGTAGTTTTTAAGCCTATTCATTACAACCAAACAAACAAAGTTTTCCTCTTTATAATATTAGTGTAGAAAAAAACCCGCATCAAAAGCGGTTGCGAAGTGAACCTAGTATCGTTTTTCACTTGAGAACATTTTGAAGATCACAATGTATTCAAGACTTGACCAGGCTTTTTTTCGGATTTCAGAGTTAAAAACTAATAAATGCAGGTGGTTCAATAACCGCTTCTGCGATATCGCTAGCTTAGTACCTTACCTCAACATTAAAGTAGATAACAAACAAATAGTCTTAATACTTACGTATGCCACACATCGTGCTCGATCGACTGGACCGGAAAATGCGTCACGGAAGAGTGGACCGGCTTCCGTTGCGCACGCGCATACTATCGAAAAAATCCGGTTAAACTCATGTTTGAACCGAACAGGGCTCTAGAAAGTGCTTAGATAACTGATTGGTTAAGTGAGTAAAAGTGGTTAAGTAAATAAGTTTTACTCTAATTTGGGATTATACAAGAGTAGCTGGTAGCTTCTAGAAGCTTGTTTAAGTCTTAGGTTAATGAATGATCTTTTTTTTCGGATGGAAAAAAAAATCAAATGACTCGCTCTGGGCGGAGCGAGAGGAAGTGTCAGACTTTCACTGAATAAAACCCATCCACGACCTTTCCTCGCCCTTCATGTTCCGGGGCCACGCTATCTCTTTCGAACAGTCCCGCAGCTTTAACAATTTGACCGCCACAGCAAAAACGCTCGCGCGTGCCTTCCACGCCAAGCCACAATTTCATCTACTATTTTGTCACATATTTGTGTCGTTTCGCGTACAGGGCACGCGCTTGCTTGTCACGTATATGTGACAATGGCGTCCAAAAGGTTAATGAATGATCTGCTGTCATAGTTGTGTTCAGTTCAGGTTCACTATTTGTTCTGGTTTTAACACTACAGATGACGTGATTTACAAATACAATAATAACTTGATTTTCGTAAAAAGACAAGTTATCAATGTTATCATGTTACTGGTAATTTGAAACACAACATGATAACTTCTCAGGTCAATCCAGTAAAAAAAAAACGCATTTTTTTTATTGTAATTGAGGGTACTTGCCTCTGCATTTGGAAGCAGACTACAAATAAAGCATACCTACTTACTCATTGTATGAACAAATAATTACAAGAAAAATCTTCCATATTCCATCACAATAAGACTCATGTTCACATTGTGATATAAATCATGAAACAAGGTATATTGTTGAGCCTATCTGCCATCTTGTAATTACGCTGGCTGAATAGACAAGATTAATTACATATTATTACGAACGGTGTACACTATTTACATAAGCATTACTTGTTCAGCTGGGTTTCTTAAGAGTTATGTCTCAACAAGAGGGATGTGTTTGGTTACATAGTTTAATGGTCGTAGCGCACAGTTATATCTATAGGGCATTAGTGTGTGCGAGTCCCTTTTCTTATGTAGATCATTAGCGACGTACTGATATAAATTGGGGTTGTTCAAACTGTGTATGATTCATGAATAACATGCTGTACACTTTCAGTAAGTTTTTATTCTTCAAAAAAAACCACTATACTCTGGTTGGTTTCGTTGTTTCTTCTCAGAGTAGTCGGGTTGTGAAAATCTACTTCATCAAACATGAAATTACCTCGAGCCTCCCCAATCCCTGAAGGATTCCGCAGAGGTGTACACTATAGTACAACATTACAAATGTGGGAACACAGTACAACTAGTTTTAAAATTTTAAATATTATTATTTGTTTTGAGTACTTATGCATTTTCTTGAAACTTTACACAAATAAGAGCAATTAGACCTGCTCGAGAATTAAATTTATTCATAATTCACTTAAAATTGAGTGCTGTGCTACTTGCGACATAGCCAGAGCCATAGCTTTACAGCTGCTACCAACGTTTCACTGCACAATCCTCCCATGGAACACCCCTGAACATAAACACCCACCACCGGTGTTCCAGCATAAATATAACCGTTTATCCGGGCTCGATAACCGTCCGACACATTAGCGAGGCGCGCCCCGGACACACGGACGCGTCCGGACTTTCCGTCCGCAGTCTACAGCGGCAGCGTCCGGAATGCTGTGTTTAATGTTTATGTGGATATTACAAAGTGATGCTTGTCTTTTAACATGTCCTTTTTGTTATTGTTTGTTGATTGTAAATGTTGTTAAGTACATAAATATTAAAACATTACGGCTGTAATCCCCGAAGGGTTGGGCATTTACTCACAGTTTGCTATGTATGTTTTGCTTCCCATGGAATAGGGATTGCCATCAACTGTGAACAATCCCAGACTTCGGGCCTCTACTGGGAAATGCTCGATGAAAAAAAGTAGATCAAGTAGTCTTGTTTTAGAAAACAGTAATAAATAATTAGAGCTGAATAATGAAGCTCATCATCTGCCTGCCTTTTTGCAACTATGTTGGGGTCGGCTTCCAGTCTAACCGGATGCAGCTAAATACCAGTATTTACATGGAGCGACTGCCTATCTAACCTCTATAACCCAGTTAGACTGTGTAATACGATACCCCTGGGTAAGACTGGTTGTCAGAGTTTTGGGCCACTGACTACCTGTAACGACTGTTAAAGATCTTCAAATGTCAGCCGGGATCAATTGCGGAAACTAGGTACGTAATGGGTGGTCATCCATCTTCAGACCAACCTAGGCAAGCACGGCTTAACCTAAAGATGACCCGAGCGGCTGTTATTATTTAACCACGACCTTATTCTTTTCTCGAACAAGTCTTGCAATTTAACTCATTATTTTTTCCACACAATAAAACAAACTTCTTTACACTTTAAAGATTTTTACTTACGACACTTACTCGTACCGTATCGCTTCTCCACAAACAAACCTCCCGCACACTATCAATACGTCAGGCATCGCGAGCAGGTTGAACAGTATCGGGGGTTAACCCTCGCCTGCCATTAGGTAGGCGGCGCACGACCCGGATGTGTCGGCGCTTGCTCGCCGCGAACGGGTTACAAAGCGAGGTTGGTGTTAAAGATAGCTATGTACTGCACCTGCTTGACTGCATGGAAAAGTTAAAAAAAAAGAGAAAAAGGGCAGCGAATACTTCTTGGAAAGAATACCTAGTCTTTATTATCTAGGTTCACCATAATATGAAATTGCAAACAACACAATATGCAAAAATTGTTTCTGTATGTTTTCGAAAGATTTAGGATGTGTATGGATGGAACTCGAACAAAAGAATCAGAGAGCGTTGGGGATCTGACATCCACCAACCAGCAATTAGCCTGCGTAGTGGATTATGGAGTACTTCCTCTCAAAGAGGTGTGATTCCCAACATTGGGAGGTAGGAATATTGAAGTCTGAGTATTCTATGGATGGAAACGATGCCAACCTCAACGTCCTTAATTTACTCGATCAGTAAAACCTCAGCTGAAAACAATAAACAATTGTACCTACAGAACACTTATATACTTCTGTAATTGACTGACTTCTGTCTTCTGTGTTATGTAACACTACATAATTATAATTTACCTTATGTGTAATAGCTAATTTTACATCATACAATTAATCTTGCAAGTACGTATTGTTATTATCGCACACAGTTCTATCTACATAATCTATTTAGTAAATATCAAAAGACCAGCTACTCCAGCAACAATGCATTCAATGCCAGCGCAATAATAGCCAACACAATGCAATAACAAACAAATAGATGTCACTCAGTTCTATTGATTGTTTGGTCTGATGGTCTGATGCGTCTTGTAATCCCTGACCTAGGATGCTGTAATCTATTCATTATCTTCAAGACAGTTGTAATAAATATAAAACATACTGTTACTCTTAGCCTGTATAATCATTGTGTTGGTAATGACTTCTAGTTCTTTCCACTCAGAATTGCAAACCAGTTCCCCTCCTCAACCGATTGAGCTGAAACTTTGCACACACCTTTGATTCTGGTGACAATACATTTTCAACGGTTCACGGACACGAACATTTTTATAAACCTAATTTTGTTCTTTTCATTTGTTTAAATTTTTACTTCATCAGCTTGGGATCTCTTCTTTCAAGATGCTAAATTAAAAAATAAATTTCACTCATTTATTTTCTTCTTTAGGGTAATAATTTGTGTGGGATAAAGGTACATAAGCAACAACTAAAAAGAAAAGAGTAAGTAAATTAAAAAAACATTTTAACAAGAAAACAATAACCTACTTCCAAATAAAACACAAACTTAATATTATTGCATGTGTATTAATTTTATTATGGTAATTTATTGCAAAACAGATTTTGGTTCTAATGCAAAAATACGTAGGGCTCCTTCAGTGATACGTTGAAGATATTATAATCTAAACCGTAAGCGTCGGAACCATTTTATTTTGGCCTTTTTAACTATTATATTGTATGAAACAATAGGTAGCATGTGTAGGGCCGAAAAACTAGAAGTTAGACTGAGGATCGAGCCTGTGACATGGCGTTCGCACCTTATTTAGGTAGCGACCTTAACCACTGAGCCAACGTCAATAGTACTAGAGACCTTGAAAATGGAAAGTACATAAATCGTATGTGTCAAAATTATTATATTTTGCTTTTTTTTGTTTATTGTTTTTATGGCATCGCAGATTGAACGTCAAAAGTAGGTAATTCCAAATTGTTTGTCTTATTAATAAAAGTGGCAACAAACATTTTAAATTAATTAAAAGCTTTTACCAACACCATCTATTAGTCAAAGAAAACACAAAATATTTTTGAGTTTGGCCGCCCTTCTATGTCTAGATGGCGCTGTCTCGCGTGTTCATTTTTCTGAAAGACATTGTATTGGCAAGATTTTCCGCGAATAACTGCCGCCGCCGCTAGAACATTTGACTTATGTGAGATTGGATTTACCTACAGAGAGTTAACACCAGTCATGCTTTTGTGTACATCTTGCAATAGTTACACGAGATCCCGCGTCCCGCGCCACTGTTTAATCAACTAAATAAGGCCTTCGTGTCTTTTTTGCTACCTTTCCCCCTCTTTCGTCGCATCCTGGAAAAGGCTGCGTAGAATTGTTCTACGGCCCTACGTCAGATCTATCTCCAATCGTGGCGGATTGCCATCCCGAGAGTGAAGGAAGATCTACGTTAGAAGTTACGTATGCGGCTTGCGACATTTGTGCAGTATAATAGGGGTTATGACGTTATTCTCCATTGAGATTAGGACTATACCCCGTTATAATACAACAGTGCAAACAGATCAATTCCTACCCGCATGTAACTACCGACGATTAGAGACATTACCCATTCATCTCAACTCGAGGGATGTCAGACGCGGAACTTGGAAGTAATCAGACGGTTTCCTCATCATAAACAAAGAACAAACCTTGCTTACCCAAGGCCTTAAGACCTGCATTTTTCCTTTACAATGAGTTTCTAGTTATATTGGCTTGCAGTCACGTATTGACTATACAAAGATGATATTTATGGGTAGTATGTTCGTGACGATAGTAGGAATATTTTTCTGTTTAGCTTCACTTTATTAGCGGTGCTATCGTGTAAGATATGGTCGGACAACCTGTTATTAAGTTAGTTTTTGCCAGGCTAGTATTTACTTGTTCTGTGTCAAACTAGCTTTGTTTCCAGAATGCACCTAAGAAATTATTCGATGTAATTTTATGGTTTCCTGATTTTAAACTATACTGTCATTTACGGGATCCGTGATCGTTCATTATTTTGAGCTCTTGATATTTCGACGCTGCTGTTTGAAGTGTCATGATCGCGGGCTGACTGGAGAATGGGGTTTATTGTTTCGTAAAAGAGCTTTGTTATACAATAATATTAGTAATTAATAATAATTATAATATTAGTGTACTTTAATTGATATTCTTTCTATCAAGCTTTAGTTCTAGGGTTTCCTATTGACTGATTTAGCTACTTCCAATTCGAGGAAATATTGTTTATGAAAGTTCGTAATCTATAATAATAGAGGGAATTCAGGGAATGGTTTATAGATACTTTTGATATTATTGATGCTATTGTACGCATGTCAACCGTATTCATCCTGCAACCGCACTCAATGCACAACTACCCTACAAACAACTATTCTGTTTACCCAAACTACCCACTAACGCATTTAGTCCAACAATAACACAATATATTCACGCTCTCTCACTCGGGGGACCGGCAGCAAAGCCTCTATTATGCTACAACAAAGGAGGGAACTTAAGAGGATTTAGAGGGAGTCCTTCCACAATAGACGGTTAATGTTCCCAGATGATTAGCTTTCATCTAATGTACCTATCTTGTTGCAACGTAATTATACTTATTCATTGTATTTGTAAGAACAGTGATAGTTAAATTAGGTTTACCGCTATAATATAAAAAGCCTTATTGCCGGTCCTCAGCAGGACCATGTGAAACTAAAATTTGAATTCTCTTATGAGTTTTTGAGTTACTTTGTGAAAACAGGTCAATGAGTTTGATGATTTGGCATAACTATTAATTTCCTATTCAATGTTCATGGCATTATTTTATTTTAGTATTTAGGATTGTGTTTAAAACTAAAAATTTCCTTAACCAATAAGTTTTCCTCCATTCTCCGATACTTTATATGGAAATAACATCGTTACCGCAATAATTAAATACTAGTTGATAATATTTTTATTACGTCATGTCTTGCCTGGCACATGGTAGTACAAGATAACTTAACACTAATCTTAACTTTACACTGTAACTTATTGAGTTTGTTTTTCTTCGCAGGTAAATTGAACAATTTCTTGGGATTCGCTATGGAAAAACTTGAAGGATTCAAGAAGGTATATATAATATTTATAAACATACTAATATAATAGAGTATCTGTTTAAGTAGTTTATGTGTAACCGTATAGTATAGTACCTATGTTTAGGTTGTTTGAGGAAATTAACTTCTTGAGCACCTACTAACAGGGCCCCAGAAATTTGACAAGTCGTACCATCGCGGCATCAATACGAAAGAAGAAAAACTGGGGTAAGATGTTCTACATCTTGCATATGGTGTACAGGATGCAACTTCATTGAAGTAACTAAAAGTTATACGGCATTACATTTTCTGATTAAATCTTATCATTAATTAACCATTACGACGGGTAATGGTTTTTAATTACACGAGGGACAGATTAAGAGAGACAATTAAATGTTTAATTTGTCAAAATCAAAATCAAAATATTTTATTTCACATAGGCCTGGATGGGCACTTATAAAACGTCGAAAAAAGTGCACGGTTCGCGTTGGTCGATTCCATGGAGAAGAACCGGCAAGAAACTCCATGGTTACTCTTTTCAAATCATTTGGTATTACAATATTATTATGTTTCATTACAGCATTAGTACTAAAGTATGGGGGGACAGCGTAGGCCCGACAAAAGGTCGTTGCTTGCTATACAAAAAATGTAAAACAAAAGGAATATTTAACAAAAGTTAAACAGCATCCGGGAATCTAAAAGGCCTTCAATGTTCACTCATTCACAAATAATAGGTAAAAAAGCATCTATACAAAGGTAAGTAAATAAAAAAATAAAAAGAATATTTAATTAAAGAACTAAATTAAACAAGTGACACAAATATTGTCATCAGTGCTGTAACTATTCTGAGCAAAATATGAGAAAAAATGATTTGAAAACTACTGTAATAATCTGAATCAAAAGAAAAAGAATAATGAGATTGAGAATAGTTAGAGACATCCACAAATCTGTGCCGTTTATGAGCTACCAGGGAAGCCGCATGCGCAGAAGGAATCATAGCCAAACTTCTTTGTCATCAACGTAGTCCTTGATTTTGTAATATGCTTTTTTCATAAGGACACGTTTAATATAGTTCTTGAACTTTCCATCGGTCAGTTCTAGAACTGACTTTGGCAACTTGTTATAAAAGCGTATACTGTTTATAATAAAAGACTTGCTAGTTTTTGTTAATCTGAATTTAGGTATTACAATTTCATGTTTACTGCGTGTATTTTTATTGTGGAAGTCGCTTCTAATTTTGAAAAGCCCTCGATTTTTACGGACATATAAAATACATTCAAAGATATAAAGTGAAGGCAGAGTTAGTATATCGATCTCTTTGAATTTTTCTCTGAGTGACTCGCGAGGACCCATTTTATAAATCGCGCGGACTGCCCTTTTTTGTAGTATAAAAATGGAGTCAACGTCTGCTGCTGATCCCCACAGCAGGATGCCGTAAGACATAATACTGTGGAAATAAGCATAGTAAACTAACCTAGCTGTGGCTACATCCGTTAACTGCCTTATTTTCCTAACTGCATATGCAGCTGAGCTTAACCTACCTGAAAGAGTTCTAATGTGCGCGCCCCACTGTAATTTTGAATCTATAGTAATCCCTAAGAATACAGTTTCCGCTATAACATCAAGTTTATTGCCGTCAAGATTTAAATTAAGATCACGTTGTGGTACATTTGGTAAGGAGAATCTTAAACACTTAGTTTTGCTTGCATTCAATAAAAGATTATTAGCAGCGAACCATTTTGAGAGAACGGTTAGACTTTCGTTAACATGTTGGACAAGCGTATCCTTTCTATTTATTTTAAAAATTAGCGAGGTGTCATCAGCAAATAAAATTATATCAGATAATTTGGCCATCATATAAGGGAGATCATTAATGTACACAAGAAATAGGAAAGGACCGAGAATTGAACCTTGGGGCACGCCTATCTTGACTAGAGACCCGGAGGACGTCGCCCCATTTACATTTACTTTTTGCTGCCTGTTTGATAGATAAGAAAGAACCAGATCAGCAGCTTGACCACGAATTCCGTAGTGGTGTAATTTACACATCAGTGTGTTGTGGTCCACGCAGTCAAACGCTTTAGAGAGATCACAGAAAATGCCAATGGCATCTTGGGACTTCTCCCAGGATTCCAAAATGTGAGTGATAAGTTTAACTCCCGCGTCCGTTGTCGACCTGCCCTTCGTGAATCCAAACTGCTGACTGTGCAAAATCCCATTTGAGTTAAAGTGAGATAACATCTGGTCCAGCATGATTTTTTCATATATTTTACTCAACGCTGGAAGCACAGATATAGGTCTATAATTAGAGGGATCACTCTTACAACCAGATTTGAAAATTGGTACTACTTTACTAAGTTTCATTAGATCAGGGAATTTACCGCTATCCAAACATTGATTGAATATGCCTGTTAGGATAGGGGCAATTGATTCGATAATATCTCCAAGAACCTTGACGGATATGCCCCATAAGTCTTCAGTATTCTTTACGTTGAGACTTTTGAACGCGTTTATAATAGTAGCAATACATATTGGTTTAAATTTAAAGTTTGGTATATCCGCAGTAAAATTTTCTTTAAGCAAATCTTCAGCTAATGTAGATGAAGAAGGGAGAGATTTTGTAACTTCTAGCGGAATATTAGTGAAGAAACTTTCTAGTGTCTCGGCTACTTCTAGCTTGTCAGAAATGGTCTGATTATCTATTTTCAAGGACAATTCGGTCTGATCACGTTGTTGTGACTTTCCAGTTTCTTTGTTAATGACCTGCCACACTGTTTTTATTTTATTATTAGAAATACCAATTTTGTTAATTATTATCTGTGATTTTGCTTGAGCGCAGACACTTTTGAATATTTTCGAATAATTTCTAACATAAGTATGAAAAACTTGATCTGAGGTTAGAGATTTTTCGTGATATAAATTGTATAAATTATCTCTGCTTTTTCTTATTCCCGCGGTAGCCCATTCACTAAATTTTGATTTAGAATTGACTTTAACTGTTTTCAAAGGACATGTTTTATTGAATTCTTGGCAAACTGTAGAAAATAATGTGCCATAGTTTAAATTGGGGTCTTTTGAATCAAAACTAGCGTTTGAAAGGTTACTTAGAACATTATTATTAAAAGATTTTAATTTATTTTTATTAAGAGGTCTTATTCTAATAGTTTTAGCTAAGTGCAACTTTTTTTCCAAATCAAAAGATACAAGTTGACCAGTATGGTCTGACCTAACGCCACTAATTAAGAACGAATTTTTAACGTTACAATTAGTAAATACATTATCTATGCAGGAAGCTGAAGTTGCCGTTATTCTAGTTGCTTCATTAAATAAATATTTTAAATTGAATGATTTAAACAATGAGATGAGCTTACATTTTTCGGGAGAATCGACTAGCAGATCAATATTTAAGTCACCACAAACAAAAACTAATTTATTATCCCTGAAAAGTTTACTTAATATTTCTTCCATTGTGATTAAAAACAATGACAAGTTAGATGCTGGTGGTCTATAGACACATAAGAAAGTATGGCCTTCAACCTCTGCACATGCTACCTCACATAAGCGATCAACAGAGTAAGCAGTGATATCCTTCCTTTCCTTATGTCTGAGAGAACTGTTACAAAGTATCAGGGTACCACCACCCACTGTGGATCTGTTGAACGCGCTGGCAACTGAAAAATTACTAACATTAAACAACATCCTATCTGGTTTTAACCAAGTTTCACTAAAACATAAAATATCCATGTGGTATTTATCTACTAACATTTCCACGTCTAAAATTTTGCCGGAGAAGCGATTTATGTTCTGGTGGTAAAGTAAAATATTACTATCCGTCTTCTCTTTTGTCGGCTCTAATAGTTTAAAGAATCTACAACAGTGAGTGAAGTGTCCTCGTCAAAGGAAAAAATAAACACAATCGTTTATGTAAAAGTGGTATAATTGATCGTTTACAAGAGTGCATTTGCATGCATGCAGAGAGGAAAACGCATAACGCTTCCTTTTGTCTGCGACACAGTCGGATAAAATCGAGGAAAACCGGAAGTGGGTAGATTTATGGCTTCCTATTAAAGTGCAATTTGCAGTATTTTAGTTACGAGCTCATTATGTAGGCTTCTACGATCGTTTCCATTTATATTTTGAATATGAGGATTTGTTTATTCGTTCTCACACGATTGTCCTAGAAAGCCTCCAGTGATATCGTTGATAGTATGCAAATCTTATTGATTCGCTTCTTTCTTAGCTTCTTATTAAAAATAAAAATGTTCCAATGATTTGATTAATTAATTACATTTCTATCCGTTCTTAAATGTGAGGTGTCGAGTTACACTCCTAAAATATTGCTTACAATCATAATTACCGTTACAGTAGTTATACAATAAAAACAATCAAAGATATTTTTTTGAATTTAAATTACGTTTATCTCCTCTTCTGTTTTCGTTTTCTTGAAACCTTAATATTTAAATAATACTGGATCTCTTCAAAAATCTGTATTAAGCTTACTAAGCCGTCGAGACGCGTCAGATTTAAGTTTATCTCAGTTTGACGGCTCATGTGACAGACTGACAGTCATGAGGGATTGACAATTTGTCATTCACTGAGTATGGAGGAGTCCTGATGGATTGGAGATGCCTGTCATGTGCTGGGTTGTGGTCCAACGTGGAAAGGGAAGCGGGAGTCAGTTTTAGTTAATGTGGGGTGAACATTTTCGTTACAACCATTTTAACCCTTTCTTTGATTGGAACCGTTGCATTTGATACCTCTTCATTAATCAACCATATTTGTCGAGAGCGACTGGATCCTGTGACACAAGGTATCCTAGTGCAGGATCCACTGTCACATCTAATTGTAACCTTTTTCATGAAACTATTTCTTTTTTTATTATTCATGAGTATTGCAGTGATTTGGGGTTGTCTAGCCAAAAGATCACCATCAAAAACTGAACATTAAGTATCCTCGAGAATTCTTCCAACTCTTCGTCTCAAAGTCACAATGAGTCCATACCTTGGACCAGGTAGACACATCCTCTCTCTGTGATTAGCCCGCGGCGGCCATTATTTAAATTTGACACCTCTCCCCCACTGCCCCACTCCCCGCACCGCCCGTGTCGGCGACCCATCATTCACCATGCTATAGGTAATATTGAAAAGTGGCTATTGATTGAAGAAGATTAAGACTACTTAGAAGAATTTAGGATGAATTATCTTGAGTAGAAGCCAGTTGGGAAATATGTCATCTTATGACCTTTTATCGTTGCGAGATAAAGGTTTTCGTTGGAATATTTATTTTTATGTACTTATTGGGTTGTGGAGGTCAGATAGGCTGTCGCTCCATGGAAATACTGGTATTCAGTTGCATTCGGTTCGACTGGAAGCCGACCCGAACATAGTTGTGAAAAGTCTAGGCAGAAAGGAAAACAAATGAACCACGTTGCCCTAGGTACTTGGGGATTTATCTTGAATCAAACAGTTAGATTCACAAACACAAACGGCCAGACCCGGAGAAACTATGTATAGGATATCCAATTATTTTTTTCGCAGGGATCGAAGCCAAACAGCCAATCGCTCAGCCACTACGCCAACCGTGCCTTCAATTTGAAGTTTATTGAAAGTTAGTAACATTTGATAGCTTGTCAGTTTAGTGTCGTTTGCAACTTTGCAGTATAATAGTGTTAGGGCTCAAAGGCTGACGTCATCTTTATTTGCCTTTGTTTTACTCGGCTGCCAGTCTTACCTAAGCCTTGATAAGGTTGGTTTTTCAGATGATCGGGGATTCTTACTACCTACCTGTTCCGACTATCAAAGATCCGCAAATAGCAGTCGGGATCAAAGGCGTTTTACGTGCATACCGAGGCACAACGGGGTCTGGGGGTCGGAATGTAATGTATGGTGTGTTACCCATCAACTGTTATTATGTATTTAAAAACCCCCTATAGAAAAAGGTCAACGTATCTTTCGTTTTTCTTCCAGTTCGAGGGATCCCCCGTGTGAACTTATACATATTATAGATGGAAAGTTTGAAGTGTTAATGTCCTCAGGTCGTAGGTGCTAATGATCTGTCACACGCTATCATTTATGAACTAAACGTGTAAATTGATATAAATGTAGATTTTATGTAAACAGCACGTAGACGGTAAACATTTATTTATTATCGGCTGAAAAAACACATATCATAGGTACAGTGAATATATTAAACATTTACTTTACTTGAACTAGTTTAGTTTGTGAACATTATTAAAACCTGTTATAGTCATATTATAAAGAACAAACGAAACAAAGAACCTCTTTGACGGATACGTTACTTTGAAACTAACTAATTAATTAATACACGCAACATGGCTCCTGTAACACCAGCGTTTAACTTACCGCTGACCTATGCATGGTCTCTCTACAGCCTACACATTTATAATGCCAATAAACAATTAAAAGTACAACAAAACAATATGGAAGGTAGTCAAGAGAAAGATTTGATAGGTCTCAAAAAGTTTGTGGCTGTAATCAGGGATTGATTGGATTTCGGTTCTGGTTCTTCATATAGGTTCTTATAAAGGTTCCTCTTTTCGGAACGGTTCCGGTTCCTGGTCTCGGTTTCGGTTTGGGTTCCGATCTACCGGTTCTAAATACCGGTTCCTAGAACCTTTACATCGGATGATATTATTCCGGTTCCTTGTCTCCCGATTTAATGGATCCGTACGGAAGAGGGGATGTGTTCGGAGCGTGCTTAGCATACCATACCTTTTCTTTCAGTTCGTCTTCGTTCGTAGTATTACCGCATATGAAAAACAAGTTTGGACTCGCTTAGCTTAAGGACCGGTAAAATAAAGGTTCCAATTTAGGTTCTGGTTCCTGTTCCGGTATATGTACTGGAACCCCTAAATATCGGTATTATACCAGTACTAGCTGACCCGCGCAAATTCGTCTGCGTCACATGAGAGAGAAAATCAAAAGGAAAAAAAATCCCCGTATTTGCAACATTTTTCATTCCTGCTCCGCTCCTTATAATTGTAGCGTGATGTTATATCGCCTAAAGCCTTCCTCGATAAATGGACTATCCAACACAAGAATTTTTCAATTCGAACCACTAGTTCCTGAGATTAGCGCGTTCAACCAAACAAACAAACTCTTCTGCTTTATAATATTAGTATAGATTTTTGAACCGTTTTCAATCCCTGCTGTAAATGTAATTTCCGTGTACAAAGTACTAGAAGTGTGGTCAAAGAATGGGTGAGGTAAATAGTTACTATTGTGATGGACCGTCGAACTAGGGTCTAAAAACGTGGCAAATATCATGAGGAAACCGAATATCCCATAAACAAAATCGGAAGACATGTGACATGTGAATGCAGTCTCAGTTAGGAGGATTATGTACCAGTAGTGGAAACGTAGCTCTGTAGTAGATTGGTCTTACTTAAAAGTATCAAGATAGCTAGCAAGACGGTAAAATGTCTTGTAAGTCCTGAACAGATCAAAATGTCACTAATTGAGAAAAAGTGATAGAATTTTTGATGTCTAGACGAATCAAGATAGAAAGATACCATATAAGTATTCTACAAATGAAATATTGAAAATGAATAGTACGAAGTGGGTAGAAAGCTCCTACCAACTTATAGCGATTCAAAAGTACAGGTTATTGTGAGTCAAAAGATGATCTCAGTTGATATTTAGTATTCTGCCGATGTTTCCCAGTATATGACCTTGTAAGGGGTCAAATTTAATTCATTGGGTAGGTAGTTGACTTCTCTGTTGGTTTGTGAGTTTGACGTGTAAGGGTTTAAAGAAAAGAGTTTCTTTCTGAGCTTTAGTGGTAGACATGGGTCTTAAACTTTGCTGAAGAGGTTACTCGTCTGGCTGATAAGGTTTATAAGAATAGGCACGGAATACACAATGTGTACCTTGTCTTATTTCAACAGAAATTCGAAGTGGTTTCTAGATGATAGACCCTTATAAGAGTTATGACCCTATGTGAAATACGATGTACAAAAGAGCGTTTTAAAAACACCTCTCTCAAATATACACGTCTATTCTTTCATCAATTAATTTAGAATTCTCAGTAAACACTCCAACGCCTCCAAACCACTTGTTTTCGTCTGTACGGCACACACTCATCTATATTTAGCTGCAAATGAAGCCTGTTGCCAGATCGCGCCACTTCGCCTCCTGACAGCGTCGGATTACACGTCTCCCCTGATTGATGGTCCGCGCCAGAATGCTGGATTGTTACACCACTCCTGAGGATTTTTGGAAACGTGCCTATTTGGCCAATCCGGAGCCTTGATGGAGTGTGTGCTTCCAAAGTTCAAGGGCGTTCGTTATTTAAATATTATTTAGTCGACTACTTGCGCAGAGAAAAAAGGAACAGAATGCAAATACTTCAAGTCTACTTTACATTTTTCAAGTATAGTGTCGTGAGCTATTAATATAAATAACCTACTCGCCTAATCACGACTTTAAGTAAGTATCTATCTATGGGTATTAATGCGTATAATTTATGTATACTCAAGCCAAAGTGCATTTTGTCAGTGAGAGTATTTCCTATTTGTTAAAAGCAAATCAGGATAGGATAGGACGAAAGAACCCATGTTTTGCACTTTGACGACATCAGCATGAGGGCAACTTGTTGCTTTTTTTTTCAGGAAATGATGCACCTTAGGGTTTAAACTGTTACTATGAATTCAACGCAGTCATGGTTATAAACATACCCATATATTTGCAGATTATTTGTTTCGAAAACCGCCCTAAAATTTGGTTTAGAATGTGCGCATTTACGGCCCTTACAGCCAGTTTCCTTCGTGAACGTCTACGAAATAGAATAGTGTAGTTGTTTACAAGCACCATCACTTCTTGTCCCTGTTAAAAATTAACCTTCCATTCCTTATCAACACTACATTCCATTCTCTATCACTCGGTCTACGTCACCAGCACCGCCATCACCAGCTCATCTGCGACAAAGATGCGCTCACAAAGAGATAGCGGCCGTCGACTCAGCTATACTAACATGAGAGTCGCATTGTTTCGGGTCAATCACTCCGCGCCGCCGACGAATGCTAATCATATATGTAAATGTACAGTACATAAGATGTCACGGGGTTTTTGACGGATTTATTTGTTTTGTGTGTTAGTGAGGAATGGAGCCCATGGCTAAATGATAACAACCGTTCGGGTCGATGTTTAGGTTATCCCATGCTTGCTTAGGTTGGTCTGTCGATGGGTGATCACCCATTTCATACCGGGTTCCTCCGTCCCTCGGAAAACACGTTAAACCTTTGGTCTCGGATATCATTTGCAGATTTTTGGTCAGTGGCCCAAAAACTTTGACAACCAGTCTTACAGTAGTTACAGCTAAGGCGTATCGTATTACCCAGTACTAACTGGATTATGGAGGTCAGATAGGCAGTCGCTCCATGTAAAGTACAGGTAGACTCGAAGCCGACCCCTACAATGTTGGGAAAAGGCTAGGCAGATGATGATGTGTGTTAGTGAGGAATATAGCAGATGCTTTGGATGGAAGTTTTTACGAAAATAGTCAAGTTATACAAGATGAATCCGTAGCGGTTCGGCTGTACCCCATACACACACTCGTCTGGTCGGAAGATCCTATGCTTTCAATCGAGGACGAGGAACTTAGTTGGTTTCACATATCTCAAAGTGTCGAGCGGGTCAAAACCTAGTTGTGACAATGTGAGGTTTACATTGCGACGAAACAGACACAAATCTTGACATGAACTGTCTATAAACATCTATTTCTAAACCGGACTAGGATCCAGCCCTACCCTTACCTTCAAATCAGTCATCCAACACAACCACTATCGCCTGATCCTCAACCACAAAATAAAAGTCTAACATGTAGAGCTCATGATTTAATGGCCGCCTGGGCTTACTGACGTCAGCTGTAAGGTACCGGTTCTGCACCATATTGTATGGTAATGTACAAAGATTAGCTATTATGATTATTCTCAGTACATTTCCGATGAGTAAGTTCAACACAATGTGAAGAGTGTTTCGTGGGAGGGGTACGAATAAGAAGTTATATATCTGTTCCCTGAACCCTTGTATTTCTTAATAGGACCACCCTGGATAAAATACATAGGTGTTCCAGCCGCTGACTGCCCTCAGCCACCGTCGTATGACAAAAATCCATCAATTTATGGAAATTTTCAAAATTCCAAATTTAAGCCTGTAGCCAGTCTGTTAAAAAGTTGAAGGTAGATTCTTCTCTTCTCTATCAGGGTCTTCCGTCCTTTTTAGTATTTTCTAAACGAATGCAGGTGATACTACTAGGCGTACATAATTGAACAGCGAGTGCGATTCCGCGAACAATTTAATTTCCGTGAACGTGAAGACATGGCGCTGAACGATTAAGTAGCCGACCAGCTGTGAAATTGTGCAGCCTGGGTCGCGGCTCGGCACTGCATCATACGATAGGGAAGACAGAAGACTAGGAAATCTGGTCCACTGGCTTTCCATCCGGCTCATGTTCAGTGTCAACGTCTATAGGTACTTCAAGATAATAATTCTGCAGTGATAACGATCGCCATGTTCAATGATAGGCTTACAATTTTAAATCTTCAAATTACAGTATACTTATAATTCTTTTCCTGTAAAAAAAAAGGGTTACTTAGCGTGTGGTCGAAAAACTGAGCAGAGTAACTCTTCTCATTCACCAGAAAGTGTAGTAGTAGTCTGCAGTAAACGACTTTCACTCTCTCTCTCAAATACTTACTATTTGAATGCTTGTCTGGAGTAGTCGTTCTGTACCTTGTTATACTGTGGTAATTGTGCAGTCTGTTCAGAATCGGCGTATCAGTGATCAATGATTTGTAATAGTACGCGGAGTGAATCTATTCGGAGTGATGTTTTGTTGAGCCTGAAATACGTCATTATTGACAGCCATTTTGAGACAAATGGAGCGTAGGAGCACTGACATAGTGCTGGAAGTGTTGATAACGGTTAGCCGACATTAAAGCCTAGTTACTAAGTTCAATATAAAAACCAAATTCAGTTCGCATTACATGGTTTCAGTTTTGCGTGGTGAAGAAACCAGAATATTCTCTTTCATAATGATACTACACCTGTCTAGGACCTTACTGTATTGGGATCGGCTTTCAGTCTAATGAAAATAAATGATATCATAACCCTCAAAGAGAACACAAGTACAACTAGCTTCTGACATTTCATACGAGCTTTTGAAGATTTACTTTAAATAAAGTAAAATATTTGAATGTTGAGTTGAATCTCGCTTGCTTAGTCTTTTATGCCTGTTTTCAGGTTTAATGAAAACTAAATGACACCTAAAATTACTACTTTAACATTATTTCTCCTGTTAGAATTTGGACTTTCGCCACTGAGCATACCGTTGATATCCTATTTGGTCTAGCGTTAGTGGACGTTAGCCTCTTAGTCACACCTCCTACGAGAACACTAAGGATGTCTATCTTTAGAAGACCACCCAACATTTCAATTATTTCCAATAGTTCCAGTCTGTACAGTAATGTCTGTATTAGTGAGTGCGAGTGCACCACGTTGTATCGTGGGTGTGTGTGGGCGACTTTTATACCAGCGGTTAAACTTAGAGCTAGCGGCTATTTATAATGTTACCTACTGTAGATGGATTAAGTCATTATCGGAGGTTGCTTATAGTTACCTATATTTAGTTTATTTATCTTTATTCACATCCTTAATATTCCTATATATACCCATTTTAAGAAAATGAAATATTGTTATTCTAATAAAGTTTTGCTTACCTCTCGTTGATTTTATGTTTAGGTTATCCTTAAGCTAACTGGTAAAGAAGAACTTTTAGCTAGGCATGCTACCGTGTTGCAAGTTGCAATAAAGCTAAGTACCAATTACCATATTTATAGCCACTGTAGGTACACAGGTTTCCTATCTGTGACGGTTTGTATGTAGGTATTCCTATCCTCTATCCTCTAAACTAACGACAAATTTGTATCAGACACCTACTAGTAGCATACGGTGTGCTTGATACATTTTGGTACTGTAAGTTAACCATAACTAAACCACAATGTGCTACAAAACATACAAGTATCAGTCAGTAATGGAGATAAAACTGCAGTAAAACCCAGGCGACACGACATCTGTCGCCAACAGCTGTGACTGTGACTCTCGAGAGCGCCTGGCTGAGTCCACCTCCTCCACGATTGGAAACTGTAGAGATGAGTGGCTTCTCACTGCTTTTATTGCAAGGGATGAGGGGCTGCTAGGGGTGTCTCATGCTGCCACACTTAAAGATGTGAAAAATGTAAAACAATGATATCACATAATATATTACTTGGTCTTGTTCTTAGCAAAAGAATCGTTACTGGAAACTTCCTACATCAGTGGTTAGCTTGTCCGAGCCATTCTCATAACTATGGCAGTGTAGGTTAATGCTTACATTTCCATTTACCCGTAAAAAGGTAGTTAAAAGGGAGACCTGTTGATAGAATCTAGAGACACTTGCTCACCAGTCCTGCTTGCGACCTCTAGTCTAACGAACAGTTTGTCTTGTGGTTACGATATCCAGTAACAAATCGAAACACTCAGCTATTTACATAGTCTGTAAGTATATCTGGGTCACAATCACAAACCCAGTTGTTACCGCAAGTTTATTGTATCAAAGATTTCAATCTAAATCGACCATACACTTCACATATAAGGTTATAAAGTTGAAATACAATAGCTACTTTTCAATTTGTGGAAAACATATAGGTTTCAAACGTAAAAAAATCATGGGCTTAATGCTTTATTATGCGTTTGTTAAAACCCTGCCTATTCTAGAGTTGAAAATACATCACTTTCCAGTTTTCCACCAGCAAAAGCAGAGTAGTTAAAATCTTAGGTCAACATTAGCAAATGCTATCATAAGTATCTTAACAATGATTTATCACAGTTTGAGATCGCTGTGAATCTGTAACAATTTCTAAAAACTTTCATATCGTGTACAAAATTACATTTTCGTGCATACTTACCGCATTTTATTTATATAATAAAAACAAATGAAACATAACGACAACTGCGGTTTCCATCAACTGACTGTGCTTATGATGTTTTCCATTTGTACGATGTTATGGTAAGTAATCAAACTATACATAGGTATTTATGTACAGGTATTCTTGCCGATTCCTGCTGAAATATTTCATCTAGTAATGGAGTTCACCGACAAAGGGTCAAAAGTGTTTTGTTGAATTTCTTTTACACTCCGAGAAAATATTCGTGAATACGTCACGAATTTTTTCTCGGAGTGAAAAAGAAATTAGTGCCTATTCATGATGGACAAGCCCAATTGCCCAACCTGGAAGTCAACCCTCCCGGGACACTTGTACTCATCAGTAGCGCAAGCTTGCGTCTAATAGACAACATGGCACTATGAAATAATTTAATAAGGATCCATTCGGGTCATTGTGCTAGACTGAGCTGAATGGAACATTTTCACTTTATTTCGTTTTAATAAATGTAATTGGTGTTCACCCAGATGTCAAAGGCAAAGGTTGCTTGCATCCAGACAGTTACCTTTTATTATTGTGAAACTAATTCAGTACCATAATGAGCAACTCATTCATGTGAAGAGTCGAGAGAAGATTGAAAGGCGAAGCATACTTAAACTTTAAATGATGCGACTACGCTTTGGTCGATTGATCAACGAGGTTAAGCGTCGTTCGTCGTGGATGGGTGACCGATGTCGATCGGGCCATTCTTTCGAGAGAATGTTAAACCTGTCTTGCACGTACAATATACATTAACAGAGTCATTTGTCTGAATCTGAAAAGATATTATTATCTGAAAAAAACTTTCAGCAGATGCAGCCGTGGTGGAACTTTTTACAGCTTTTTCTTCTCAAAATCTTTTTGTACCATATTCATATCTGATATTCAAATGAGTTGAAACCGACAATCTAACTGTACCACACAATTCGGAAAGGAAAAGTTTAATTTTACCAGCTCATTGTGTAAAATACACAAAAATTGTCGGCCTTAAATCGAATATCCGTTCACAAAAACCTAAAAAGGATTAATACAATAGCCTGTAACATTTAATTAATCATTTAAACACATAATCACCATTTAATCTGTCGGTAACTGTCTGACGGGCTGTCTCCCACAACGTCGATTGTTGTTCCGTCTCGCTCGTACGTGGCGAACTTGCGTGGGTGTGAGCGAGACGGATGTGATGCAGTGAATCACGGTGCGCGTGCGCCGCGGACCGTTAACTGTGATTGCGGGTAGTTAAGTTGTAAGCTTGCAGCGATGAAGGGGCTGATTACAAGTAATTGACTGTTCGATTATGTGTGTGGGTGGTAGAGACGGTTTAAACATTAGTAGGATTCCAACTCCCAGTGACTACTTGAGATTTCTTTCAAGTGGAAAACCAAGTTGCAGATTCTGTGGCGGTCCATCGGAAGGAGGAGAACATCGGAATTCACACCGAGGGTCTAACATTATGTTACCTGAAAACGATAAGACGTTTCTAAAACCTTCTCTACAGTAGTTCACAACTGGACATAGGCCTTCGAAGTTATAGTCAAACTAGCTCGGTCAAATTGCAGACAGGCTACGTAACTGGACAATGACATTATACCACAATAAGCCTGGGCCTCGATTCTGCTATTACAATAGTGTCAGAGTATTCGATCATTGATTTCATAATGATCAAGTTCTGTCAAATTTTGACAAGTTTGTTAATTCTACTATCATGATGGCGCCATTATGACTTCTCAATGAACAACCACTGACACTCCATTGAAAGAAATGTCATAGAATATTAATTTCGTACATGAAATCTGGCATGAATAAATGTTCGCATTTAGTTGATTTCGAAAACCATTTGTACTAAGGGTTTCATAATAATGACAATACGACAATGCCATTAAAACACAATTTTATTACGAGACTATTGACCGACCATTGTGAAATTGGCAGATTAAACTTTAAGCAAAATGACAATGGGATGAGGATGGAATCGTGTTGGAGTGACGAATTTATTAAAATAGCAGAATTAGACCCCTGGGTACTTGGTAGGTATTTGTTAGTGTCTGGTGTCCAGAATTTGTCTGGTTTGATCGATCGTTTGCATCATTAGCACGATGCTCTTATTCGACATAGTCCTTGTGGACTTGTTTCCTCGTGACATGTTCTCGCTGTCACTTGTGACTTGTTTCCCTATCGGTACCGTTACGACGTGTCGCGGGGCGGCCAGCAGTCAGCTTTTATTTGCTCTGGCTCGGCGGGTCAGCGATGTGGGTCACAGTCAGTTGGTCCAGTCGCTGATACTGACTTGATTTTGTTGATGCATGTGGTTGGGATTGTGAATGGTGTTGTCTTCGGTTAAGTGTGATTTAAGTTATTCGCTTTTTATTTTCTTGGCCACCGACTGATTAAAGTCCACAGCGCGTGATTTTATTTTCTGTGAAAGCAGTAACCAGCATTGTGATGATTATTTTATTGATAGTAGTACTGTTTCTCCATCGATCCAATGCATCAAGTTTTTGTGGGTTGGATCCTTTTTAATTAACGTCAGATTGTTGATTAGACAACGTTTACAATTACAAAAGCTTTACGCAGTTAATAAATATTTCAAAGTTGACTGTATAATTGACGTTGCCACAATATATATAATAAAATATAACTAAACACACTACACAATACATGTGTGTATCAGTTCGTTGACTGGTTTTTACGGCAGTTGGCCTAACATGGCGGTCAACCACAGTTGCGGCAATATTCAGCGGCATCCGGGAGCTGGTCCTCAATGCCTCATATTCTATGTAAATAGAATTATTGCGTATATTACTTTGACGTTGCTTAGTTATGTAGTTTCATTGAATTATCTATTCATTTGGTTTTGTTGAGGCGATATTTGCGTTTGTTCTATGTATAACGGTTTGATTCTCGATTTGATATTTTGATTATACTTTAAGATATTTCAAGCTAGTTGAAAAATTTTGGTTAAGGGGGAATTAAAATCCGATCCAAGTCTTTATCTTGTTAAATTCACAGTTTTACCTAAGAAAATAAAGTTGTTTTCATAATTTCTTGATTCATAGAATCCTTGCCTACATGAATTTATCATGTTTTATTGCAGTCTTATTTTAATTAAATGTCTGCATCGCACTCAGTGATGTCTGACACTAATGAGAGTATCTGATCTTGAAGATAATAAGATTGCTTTATTTACGTAGAGCACACAATTAATGCTCAGACGTTATTGGCAGAGGAGATACTCAAATGTACAGATTTCGGTCTAATTAATTGAAATCAACTTACTCAAGTCTTACAGTAAGACTTTTTATTTGTCAATTCAAATAAATTACTGCAGAAGACTTGCTAGTACTTTTAAAAATAAAGATCAGGTTATCACTGATGACATTTTGTTTTTCTTCATTATTGCCACGACGAATTGTTGGCAGTGTTGGTTGGATTTTTCAAATTCGTGAAAATTTCAAAATTGCTGTAAAATGTTTTAGGCATTAACTTAAGGCGCTTAGACAAGCTAAATTAGCAACTCTATTTGTGGTGGTTCAAACTTCGTTTGAAATGCTGTTAGAATAAAGTTCTAATCAGCTTGCACTACAAAATGGTTGTTACGTCAGCCACTGCGGGCCAAATAGCGCGAAATGAGTGGTTTCGATCGATTTACAAAAAAACTATTGATTGGATTAAAAAACTAAAACAGTATCATTCTAATATTTTGTTTGTAGAATTATTTGCCAAAAATTCCGGATGATCGCATGCATACTAGTATGTTTTTTTATTGTTTGAAAGGTATTTTTAGGGATAAGTTCGTGATTTCTTTTTATCGAGCCAAATTAATTGTATTATGTTTTTAAAACAGTATCATGCTAGCATATGTATATCCTGAAGAATATCATATATTTTTCTGGTCTTGTTTATAGCAGTGAATCATAATTATACTTTTAGTAATTATAAAACTCGCGTTTAGCTCATGTAGTCGCCTTAAGTGTCGCTTACTGTTCGTGAACATGGGAATCAGAATGAGTAAATAAGTAGATACTACCAAAGCATAACACAATGACTACCGAGTACCGACTATGATAAAACGGCTTGTCTCTATTAAGAGGCTTACACAGGAATATTTCGTAATAGATATTTGATTCTATCTGTTGCGTACCTATTAAGTATTTAGTTTCTCTTTGTGTTCATTAGTTAATCTTCTTGAGATTGATATGTTGTTTAGACTGGTTCATTTATTTCATTACTGTCAATAATTCGGTAGTCTTACCTATAAGTGTCTTATTGGCATTATTTGTAATCAGTATTGCGATTATATTGTTTCAATATGATCATAGTATTTCGACCACATGATTATGTAGACAACACTGATATCAATGACAAGTTTCTGAGATTTATATTTCGGACATCACGGACATCGATGAACGAAGGAAACTTTAACTTGGTGGACATTAACAGGCTGGTATTATTATGTTAATAATGTAAAATTAATGTTATATTGCGACCAGATTCGTCCACAATACGTAATTGCAAACGTGAATCGTGATTCGTGCGACAAGTAGTGTCGGACGAACGTGAATATTTATAACAGTGATTAAAATACGATGAACCAAAAATTGATCCATTGATTGATTCAAATGTATACGAGGTCTTTAGAAGGCGATTTCGGAACGTCCCATTTCCGAGTTGTGTTGATTGTTGATACAAATTATGATTAATTGGACAAACTTAATCAAAATCCCGTAATTTCCGCGCTATTTACTAACAAACAAACTAATAGATTTATGGTACTAAATGATTAGAATAAGAAATATAGTCCGAACTTTCGCACAGCCAAATCTAGACCGAATTTAATGGTTGTCTGATTTTTTCAGATTTAGACCTTTGTTACAGGCCGATTTCGTTCCGCGGTAGTGAACGGTACATTTCTCATATTTTTTGTTACTTTCGGATCATTTCGAGCGTAAACTTCTGTAGTTACAGACTTTTTGTGTATCCACGCTAATCGTACGGTCTCTTGACTGTAATGATGATGATAGTATTATGATTATAATCATTTGTATGCTGATTTGGGGAGAAAACGTTAACTATTGGCAAAGGCGGAAATGGGTGTCTTGGATTACTCATAACTCTGAATGAGTTTGTAAAAAAACTTTTTTGGCAAAAATAACACCGACTTCCAAAAAAAAAGCAAAAAAAGTAAAATAACTTTAGCTTCTGAAGTGACCTTTGTTTGATTGGTTTAATTTTTTAGTCACCGACTTCAGAAGCTAAAGTTATTTTACTTTTTTTGCTGTTTTTTTGAAGTCTGTTTTATTTTTTTCAAAACAGTTTTTACTTTTATTCTCTTTTTAGTGGTTCACATGTGCTTGGTACACATGGAAAGTGCATACCGTTACAATTACAAAAGGCCCAAACACGACTAGGATGCATTCTCTCATTATGGAGTTCCGTGACTCTTGGCTTCATCATCAGATCTGATAGTGCTTCACTTGTTGTAAAAAGTACCAAAATCGCTGTACGTTATCCTATAAAATTCAAAGAGTTCCCTCGATGTCGCCAAGATTCCATCATCAAATCCCGATTTGGTGGCTGAGGGACCACTTTTTTTCCATTTTTTTTGTGTTTAAAAAAAAAATATAAACATCCGAATTGAGAACCTCCTTTTTTAGAAGTCGGTTAATGAGTGGTGCTGTGGTACAATTTTAATAAACGAAATCTAGAAAAAACTATTTCAAGCTTTGAGGTTTCGAGTATACTGTTAGTAATTCTTATAAATTCTACAATCGTGAAGATTGTATGATATTAATTTATACTGTGATATTAGTTATTGAAGCCCCAGCTAAGTTGCGAAGGGACGATGCATTCCAGTAAAGTCAAAGTCAAGTGCAAAAAGTTCAGTGGAAAAGATGAACTTCCTAATTAAATACAAGACGAACTAGCCTAGCAAAATTTAATTTAAAACTTGAATCGCAACTAGATACCGGATATTGCTGCTTTTAGCATTTATAGACTCCTCATATCATTGATTAATACATACAGAAAGGAAAAATGAATGAAGTGAGTGAGGAATGATGTCGAAAAGAAGAAGAAGAAAAATGTAAAAGGGGTGGATGAAATGAGAATGGAGAAAGAAAATGTGTTGCGTCGATAATTGACTTGTGTGGGATACTTACACCCTCTGCTGGACAAGGATTGATAACACTTTCTTCATACAGATTGTTCTTTAGCAAACCTTAAACATTTTAAAAGGAGTAACATTAATTTCTCTTTGTGGTATAATTGCAGCACTGTTTGTAGACAGAATGCGTTCTTATGCAAATGTGTTGCGACAGATAGACGGTAGGTAACGTGAGCAAACTGTTTCTACTGATAACTTATTGTTTGTCATTCTGTTTGTCAGATAACAGACGGTTTTGTTCTCACTCGATAAGGACAATTAGATAGTGATGTATTCAGGATTCTTTGTGATACATTTTAGAAAGTCATTTGCGGTCTACAGAGAGTCAAAATGTTTGAAATGTTTCTATAGCCTTTGAAAACATGACAGAAAGATTAAAATTGAATGATTTGTAGAATGCTACACTGAAAAAAAAAAGTAGTTGCCACAATCAAGATTTGGTTTAGATTGACTAAGTAACTTGTTTGCATCTGAGCCTATCAAGCACAATGATCACAACAACTACTTTTATTTGATTGAGATATCTTGGTTAGAGTTATCACAAAACCTATTTGCAGCAATCAAGTCAAAACATAGTTCCTCCAACCAAGTTTATTCAGTGTACCATATACACGCACACATACACAATAAGTTGATTGCCTTAAACAAGTAGCTTGTTCACCCTTATAAAGGAACTTGTTTATACTAACCAAGTAGCTTGTTCACCCTAATAAAGTGGCTTGTTTATACTAACCAAGTAGCTTGTTCACCCCAATAAAGTGGCTTGTCCATATACACGCACACATACACAGTAAGTTGATTGCCTTAAACAAGTATCTTGTTCACCCTAATAAAGTGGCTGGTTTATACTAACCAAGTAGCTTGTTCACTCTAATAAAGTGGCTTGTTTATACTAACCAAGTAGCTTGTTCACCCTAATAACGTGACTTGTTTAAACTAACCAAGTAGTTTGTTCACCCTAATAAAGTGACTTGTTAACACTAACCAAGTAGCTTGTTCACCCTAATAAAGTGGCTTGTTTATACTAACCAAGTAGCTTGTTCACCCTAATAACGTGACTTGTTTAAACTAACCAAGTAGTTTGTTCACCCTAATAAAGTGACTTGTTAACACTAACCAAGTAGCTTGTTCACCCTAACAAACCTAATAAAGTGACTTGTTTATACTTGCCAAGTAGCTTGTTCACCCTAATAAAGTGACTTGTTTAAACTAACCAAGTAGTTTGTTCACCCTAATAAAGTGACTTGTTAACACTAACCAAGTAGTTTGTTCACCCTAATAAAGTGACTTGTTAAAACTAACCAAGTAGTTTGTTCACCCTAATAAAGTGACTTGTTAACACTAACCAAGTAGCTTGTTCACCCGAATAAATTGGCTTGATTATACTTACCAATTAGCTTGTTTGCCCTAATAAAGTGGCTTGTTTATACTTGCCAAGTAGCTTGTTCACCCTAATAACGTTACTTGTTCAAACTAACCAACTAGTTTGTTCACCCAAATAAAGTGACTTGTTAACACTAACCAAGTAGCTTGTTCACCCTAACAAACCTAACAAAGTGGCTTGTTTATACTTACCAAGTAGCTTGTTTGCCCTAAACAAGACTCTTGATACATTTAATCATGTTTCTTGTTCGGGGTTATAAAGATAATCTTGGCTGCTCCAAACAAATTAGATGAATGTACCAATCAAGTGGAACTTGATTTATAATGTCACATAATGCTAGCTCAGCATTCGGTATTTTTGTTTTGTAATACCAGAGACTAGTAAAATGTAATACCGAATGTTGATTTAGTATTGTGTGACAATTAAAAATCAAGTTTCACTTAATTGGTACATTAATCTAACTTGTTCGGAGCACACAAGATTATCGATAAAAACCCAAAGAAAAATATATGTCAAAAATTGTTAGGTAACCTACCTATCTCCTAAAAAAGTTTGTTATCCTATAGTAGGGAAAATTAAATTAAACGATATAATTATTATACAATCATAATATATTGTTAGGTAACAGACAGGTTATATATACAGTGAGTTACAGACAAAATCTTACATGTATTAGACTTAAATTAAATTTTAATTGTAAAGTATATTTAGAACGATATACCTAAGTTATATAAATTGTGTATATACTCTCATAAAAGAATAACGCAATTAAGGTTAATTAGACAGACAGATAGTCTGACATAATAATACTGAATAAACATTATTATGGTATTAAAGTTTTTGATTAAAGTTACTGATACCAAATAAAAAACTAAAAAATAATATTTACTGTTTCTGCGCATTAAAATCAAGTATTGGTTAACGAAAAAAACTCTGTCTAAAGAGTGGACAAAACAGTGACTTCCAAAAAATGATATGAAAAAAGAAAAAAACAATATTAATTTAGTTTTTAAGTACCAAAGTTCCAACGCCTGATTAGTTTTAAACTAACAGGAGATGAAATCGAAAATCAAGCGTGATTCCCTAGCTTATTTCATCAGCCGAGGGTTGACAGGTAGTCTCCCTGCAGCTGCTTTTATCCCTTGCCATCCCTGCTGGATCAGAATGACCAACAGGACACCTTAAGTGAGCTACGGGACTAACACATCACACCAATAATTTTAATGAAATCTCCTCCAAAAACACCGTGTGATATGATTACTTATTGTACTATAGACGTTAAAGGTAGTTCAAATTTAATCCTACGTAAGGTCGAAAATTTCAATTGTTGAATTCTTTTATACGAAAACGTATAAAAACCCCTTCGTGGTATCCATACAAAACATACAACCCCTGAGAATCCCTACAAACCAAGGAAAGAACAAAAGCAAAAGAAGAACAAGCTAAACCACATACCTACTATACTAAATTATATTGTTTTATTTTAAAGCGGACTACGAATTGTTATATATGTTTTCCCAGACATAAGGACATTTATATTACAAGGTATCGGAGAAACTAGCTTATTGTAGAACAGTACTACCATTTCTGTTGCTTCAGGTTCTTTAACCTCATAGGCAAACAAATGATCGTCAAAACTCACAGTCTGAAATAAAGTTCCCTCAAACATCAGACTAGTGGAATCATATAAATATATGCTTTTTACTTTTAAAAAAGTAACCAACTCATCATTGTAGGTAGAGTTCACTAGTATAGTGCCCTCAGTGTAGCGTGTCGAAGATACAGTCGCCCAAGTTACTTTGGTGATACTTTTGTTGGGACACAATTGCAAGAGAGTTTGTAAGTATCTGACTTTGAAAGATAACACACGTTTAACCGGTCCAGTTTTAAGAATATCACTCAATTTTCCACATATAAAAATTGCATTTAGATTAAGTTGATGTTTCATACTTAATGACCATGTTATATTTCTGCGATTGTACGAAGCTCTAGCAGCTATTTTAGAAATTCTATGCTTTGCTTCGAATCTCATTGACCATAAAGACACTAGAGGACCAAACTTTTTAAGAGCAGAATGGTAGTGAATCATATGATGAAACTTTGGTTTTAAATGAACATGGGTAACTGACATGTACATCTGATTAAGCTCAGCAATTGTGGACTGCAATAATTCGTCAGTACCTTTAGCAAATGCTGTACATAAAACTATTTCAAGTACCTTTCTTAACTGTAGATATAAAGCCCAAGTGTCGTCTCCTCTAGGAACTAACTCTCCGACTAGTAACCCAAAGTATCTTAGGAAAGTCAGCATCTCTGAAGCGGAGAAACGAACGTTTCCTTGAATTAAGTGTTCCATGCTCAAAGAACATGGTTGATTTTTACTATCAGGGCCATACGCAAAAGCATGTAATCGTTCATTGAGAAAAAATAATGAAAAAAGTTTGAAATGTCGAATGTACTGAAGAAGAACAAAGTTCATCACATACTTGGCAACCCCTTCTAATATATCATGCATGCAGTCGACACCGACCTGATTAAACAAATCGAAACCTTTAACGTCAAGCCAAATACATCTTTCCTTGATACCAGTTTCTGCAACATTGTTGGTAAGTAAATCCGATTCATAATTTGTCGACGTACGGAGCAATGTTACATCTTCCCAACATTGACTTTTCATGACCTCTTTTCTGGTTTTACATATTCTGCATGCGAAATTGGCTGAAAAACTTTCTACGAAACCTGTCATCGAGTGGATGCCTAGATTATCCCCAATAATTAGCCCAAGCTCAAAATAGATGGTACCTTCGTATCCAGGTATGTCAAAATATATACCGGCTTCGCTAAGATAATTACATTCATCTATGATACATCGAAAAATTACCTTATTACCAAATAATGCTCTATCTGACGAATGAAATAACAAGGTGAGAAATATGTTGTTTAGTATAGAAGAACGGGTAGGTGGAAGACAAGGAATGGACGCGTATACAGCCCCTAATTTATGTTGACCTGAACGACTCCCCAATACATTACCAGTCTCATAATCGTCGAAAAAAATGAAAAACGGAATAACAGTTTTATTTGAGCGCGCTCTTATTCTGCTCTGCCAAAATGAGCCCTGGATAAAATTTTCAACAGCAGCACCTGACTGATTATTGATGAGACAAGTCATGTAGTTCAAGGTTTCCGATAGAATATTTTCCAAACTGAAAAATTTTTTTAGGACTTGTCGAAGGGGAATAAAATGTTGCTTGCATGCAACAGGTACCATACGCGTTACACCGGCTCGTTTTACACTGTCAAACCTCTGACCAATTATGACTTCTTGTGGTTTAATATAAGTATCTATGTTATTAAAGTATTGTAAGCGTTTATGTTCAGTATTAAATTGGTTCCATGGTGAAGTAATAAGTGGCAAAAGATTGTTTGTCAATGTATTGATACTGGTAGAAGAAATCGAATTTTCTGCGGACAATAATTTAAGGCGCTCCGTAATAGCCGGTACAACAGAATTTGACAAAAACTCTTCAAATCCATTTATTACCGCCTGTACAGCATTTCTAGGTAAAAGTGGATTGGCATATAGATTTGCTATAAAAATTGACAATGATTTTTCAACGGTAGTTTCAATACTAGAAGCATCAGCTACAACTGCAGCAGAATTTTCAAAATAATCTTTATTTGCAACTGCATCAGTAACGGCGACATCCACCTGAACATCTAACTCAGGTATCGACTCTCTGGGTAAATAAGTAGCATTCTGCTGTGACAGTTGAATTGGCACTATACCGACTTCCGAATCAGAGTTATGCTCCCGAAAAAAATGACGTCTAAAAGAGTTCAACAATTGAAATTTTCGACCACAGTCATTTTCTATGCATACATATATTTTGAGGTCTTTCTTGCTATGAATACTGTTAAAATGGAATTTAAGTGCAGCAAAATTTAATAATTCTGATCTACATACGAAACATTTAACCATTTTAAGTAGGTACGTAACTAGTTAATTACAAAGCTATTTTACAATCGCTGAGCAATGACTCAGCAGCAGTCGATCCTTTATCAAACTGTGATGTGATTTTATACAGTCCTCGTTGGATGAAGTACCATGTTGCATACGAGTCAAACGAATATTCAGCATTCAAAGCCCATATAGCTTTGAAACAAGTATCAACTGCCGCTAATATATTTGTTCTTTCGTATACAGCGCAATCATTTACAACAATCAAGAATGTGGTTATTTCCGATAAAGAAGGGCCTACAATAATGCAAAATGGCTGTGGCGAAAAACCTTTATCCATGAGTTTCTGTTTCCTCCTGTGTATTGCTTCTTTTATTTCATTATTCCTTATATGGGTTATGAAAGCGTCACGTGCCTCCACTTTCGTTGGCTTCCAAGCTTTATTTGTCTTTCTTTTGCCAGAAAAACTCACAGCTGAGCGAAGAAGGAGCGGTATGGCCATAAATGCCACTAAATTTGTAACTTCTTCATCGGGATCTAAAATAGAGAAAACAAATTGTCATATTCTGTCACTACTTAATCAAGAAGAACCGTGAGAAACTCTTCCTTTTTGTAATAAAAAAAAATACACTTACGATCGGCAAGCTCAGCAATTTCCGTATAAAAATTATCTTTGGTTTTTCTCTGGTTTAGCAATCTGATGATGTTTGTCTTCAACAGTGGGAAATTTAATAGTAAATTTTTGGTGTGGTTTGGATGAGAAACTTCAAAATCATGCTCCAACTAGAAATAAAAAAACACATCAATATTGGTGGACATTAAGGCACAATGGTCCGCTTTAAGGACTAAGTGCGGAAACCTAAACCCCATAACTAGAAGTGTCCGACTGCGGACTTTAAAGACAATCCATTGAAAATAAATATTTAAAACATCTGTGAAAATTTCAACTCAACAGACATACAGATAGACAGACAGCGGAGTCTTAATAATAGGGTCCCGTTTTACCCTTCTTTGAGTCAGTACCCTAAAAAGACTAGAAAAAAGTTTTTGATACCAGTAATACACATTTCATCCAAAATAACAGGTAGGTAAATGTGAGTAAATAATTATAAACACTTACCAAACAATAACCTAATGGCGTTTTCAGTGCTGGAAAATCATCAACATATTTCTCGATGGTCGGCCCTGTTTCACCAGCATGTAAATTTCGGATTCTATGTTCACAAGTTCGTTTCCATTTTTCCTCAACTATGTACCATGGATCAGATGAGTGTTTGAGCCACGTTATATCCTCCTCAACAGAAGTAGAAGTGAAAATTTCATCAGGCTCGTTAGAAAACGTTGAAGGTAGCGGTCTTGGTGATGGGCAAAAAGTTGAATTTAATGGACTTGACTCCCTGCTTTTTTTTGCCTTTACAGCTAACACTCCATGCCTTTGAAAGCGTTTCCGGGTGTTAAGGATCTGGTTTACTAGTTTGCCTCTCGCCTGTAGAGTGGTACCATTTGCTGTTTTGCAGGCTGGAATATAATATGTGGTTGACCTCTCCCCAGGGAAGAGTTTTTTTATTTCAGAGCACCACTTGTAGTATAAATCACCCCGAATTGGTATGTTTTGAAATTTTTGTAGAATTTCTTTTGCTATAACAGAAGCTAATAGATTTCGAGCACTGTCTCCAGGAAGACTGTCACCTGCATGAACCAGCAGACCTGCTGTCTCTAAGTTTTGTGCGAGTAGAGTCTGCAATACCTATAAACATAAAATTCAGTTGCTATAAATTTCAGTTAAAACAAAACACATTGGTGTTAATTCCTTAACATAAGAGATGGCTCACACCGAGACGCGATGCGACGCGACTCTGCGCTCACATTTAAATAACGCGACTCAAAATATAACATTATTTACTACACGAAAAGAAACACATATCATTGTGAGCCGCAGCCTGAGGCCGCCCGTGGCGACTTGTCTCTACTATTGCAAATGGTAAACTGTGCTGCGTGGCGTTACTAATTGTACTTTTATAAATATTTAGATAATTATGTACATAAATGAATACTTACACCACTGTCCTGTGCAGTTTGGGATTGTGTTGATGGACTACAGGCAGGTGTTAAGTCATACACAACCCCAGCTGTACCAATGCTTTGCTTATCATTAAAGACTTCCAAAGCTGTGGTTGAGATATCAAGGCTCTGAAACAACAAAACAAATTAGACTTCATTAAGACTTACTTTATTCAAAAATGAATGAATACAATGTTATTGTCACTTACTACAATACTCGCATCATCTGAAGGCTCTTTGCCTACATATTCCGCAAACCACACCCTCCAGCAACGTAGAAATAGCACTCGTTGGCCTACTTTGGGGACCAGTTCTTTGATGGTGTCTGGCGTAAGGGCAGCTAATGCCTCCAGAGTAACTTGATTATCTGAAAGTGTATAATATTAACTACTTATTAGTAAAGTTAGTCCGAAAATTATTACCTTTTTTTTATATAAATATAACATGCTGATCATGCCCACTTCGTTGGGCGGTGACCGTGTCTACCACCTACCACCCACAACCTGATCAACTCACAAACTTAACAAATGAACGGTTACACTGATGTTTTTATTGTTATTTATTGATTGACATTAATTTTCTTCCTTATTAAATAAGTTCTAGTTCCTTATTAACTATTCTGGGCGAAGATTAATCCAAAAACACAAAAATCATGAAAATTGGTCCAGCCGTTCTTGAGTTTTAGGTGGTGTAACTGAGGGCTCGTACACATAGCGATCCGTTTTACAGGTCCATTATTTGATGGCGTATGGAGTTGCATGAGCGAGTTCACACACAAAACAGTATTCCGGATTCAGTAATCATGTCGCTCCGGTCCAATTCTGATCTGTTAAAACGGACCAATATGTGTAGGTACGCGCCCTAACCCTAACACGACTTTGTTTTTTTTAAATATATGTTACAGGCAAAACTCTTATTCAGTCAAAACCACTTTTGACTGGTGTCAGTCAGAACCTTTAAATTAAAATGCGATTTCTGCATTAAAAATTTGTTGAAAAAAACCTTAACCTAATAAGTTTCTATGGAAATGTTTGTTTAATTCGTTTTGACTAGTCAGAAGTAGTTTCGACTAAGAATTTTGACCGTGACATATATTGAAAGATATATAACCCATATTACAATCTGTACAAGTTTGGGACTATATACTAATAGGACTAAATAATGTGTGAAATGTCCAATAATGTTCATATTTATTTATTATGAAATCAATATTTTTATTTTACTATAAGTAGGTATTGTTCGCCTAGAACTAAGATCTTGTGATGCCCACCCCCCTATTTACATTTATGCTAAACATAATGTTTGGACTTGCCTCTGACTTCCCCCTGCTAACTTGGTATGGCAATTCAACTTTAAAGTTTTTGTTGCATCTCATTAAAATCACTAAAGTTATTTAATTGTTTCTCTCACTCTATCAAATTTTAAATAAAATATTTTTTTACCATGGATATTTCACACATCACTATCAACACCATACTAAGCTAAGCTTGTACAGACAGACACAGATACAGTTACACAAGGCAACGGCAAGGAGTGTATAGTTTGAATGTTTGATGCATATCCCACTGTACTTTGGGAAAAAGGAAGTTGGTATAATACATACTTTTTTTTTGTAAATAAATATTAGATACATAAAATATTATAATAAAACCCAGACAGCGAACAAACATTAATGTTCATCAAACAAATGTTTGTTCTCGGTAGGTATCGAACCCACCGCCCACAGCGCAGAAGGCAGCGCTGCTGCCAACTAAGCTATGGGGGACTACTAACATGATCAACAAGTTAGTTATGCATAACATGGTCTCTCAACTAGGTTGATGCATACAAACAGGTTAATCCTGTTTTTTCTTAAAGGATGCTTGCCTACCTATCAAAATGTAAAATTTTCATTTCAGATACTATGTATCTTTAATGTGTTAGTAAGCAAAAAACCTTAAATAAATAATCTAAAACAAAACATAGGCTTTTTTGCCACTAGGATGGAGTTTGGCCCAAGTACTGCCGGTCTTACACATCATGTCCTCTGCAACAACGGTTAGGTGGCTGTTATGCCCCTGTGCATGCAGGGATGTGGTCATCACTAATGCGCTAGTAAAGTGCCTACAGTATCACAGCAACGCGCTATGAAAATACATCATCATAAAACCGTTGTTCGCACACTTCGCTATTCGTATTCGCGTTTTTTCGACAATTACGACGAAGGGTGGAGGCTCTATTCACCTTTAACTGGCTATTTATAAGACGAATACGCTATACGACTAACGAAGTGTGACAATGTGTCAGACGCAGTGAAAAAAAATGAGGTTAGAAATGAAATTAATTATTTGTACCTACCTAAAAACGTGCCTGCAAGCTCAGAGAGGCCCCAAGTTGTTAAAAGCTCTAAAACTTCGTCCATTATAAACACCACAAGCGTGCACGCTAGATAAAATAATTTTAGTTAGGATGCATCACAAACACAGCAAATTGTCAATAAAATTTAAAGACAAATACTTACCAGAGGTATCCCACAAATGAAATAGGTATAAAAAGTGTTGTGTCTAGATTTGATTCTTGTTTTTCACGGAAATTAACTCACTCATTAAATGAATCTAGATTAGAATTATTGATATTTTTCACAGAAAATGAACAAAAAAAACGGCTGCGGCTGGCGGCTGAGTGACGGCTACAGAACAAATACGCGGCGGCGGCGCGCGCCCGCGTCGCGGGCGCGCGCCGTACGAGTCGAGACGAGAAAGAACTTGCTTGAGAGTAGATAGAAAGTCAGAGATGGCGCGTGCGGCGTGGCGGCTGGCCGCTGGGCTGGAGGCCAGGGTTACCAACTCCTAAAAATATTTACCCCTAAGCTAAAGGCAAAAACTCCTAAAATTGCCACGTTTACTTGAACATCCCACTCATTTTTTTTTATTGGTTTTAGTCATAACAAAAAATTACTTGATAACGCAGCAGTTCAATTACAATATCTAAATGCAAAACTATAGATCAAACTGAACAATAACCAAGCCAAGGTATTTTATAATTTCTAGTAAACGTTAACAAAAGTCTATCTATACTATACTTAGGAGTAGAAAAAAAATCATTTGTTTAGGGTTAACACTGGCACTAGTGACAGTTGTTTATTTCTTTATATTTTATATAGTTGTGTTGTGCAATGTGCACGCTTTGTGTAAACATCTTCTTGGTGGAAACTACGGTGGCCACCCGTACTACAGGGTGAAATTGAATAGATGCGACAAATTTAAATATTCAATAATACGTGTTGTCAAGAAAATGTATAAAATATCAAATGTAAAATTAAAAAAATAATAGATTGCAGTGTTACGAAAACCGTTAAAATAATAAAAGTATCAAAAAATCTCGTCCGACTCATCGCAGTGCTCAATATAGCGGTCATTTACCTAATTTTGCCTTATTTTTTCTTATTTATTTTGCATATTACTGGAATACCGATAATTCGTACTCGAATAAAGATAATAACATCAATGGATCTTTTGAAAACGATAATCGCGTATTTTTTTTAATGATTTAGATTGTAGAAAAGACAGTATATAATTACTGTGTTACTGTAACTGAAGCTCCAATTTCATTTTGTCGCATTTATTAAAATTCACCCTGTATACCTATTAATATATAGTATCGTACTTGATTTCAGGAAATTGTAATAAATATTATAGAAAAATACTGTATTTTTATCCCTGATTCAACTGTCGCGCTTTTTTTTATAAACTTTGACTGGAAGTCTGGCTGGAACGTACCCGTGCAGCGCTGCACGGAGTATTTCAGAACGAAACGCATTTGCGGTAACAAAACGTCAACTGTCAAACTGTCAATAATTGTTTTAATTGTTTAACTTCTGCTGGTAAAATAAAAAAAACATGGAAGATGTTATTGACAAATATGGAGCAAAGTGTTACAGTACACTTACCTAAGCGGGATTTCTTTTTAGATTGCATGATGTTTAAAAATAAATTTGTAACTTTTTTTTCTGAATTTATATTTACTATATTTTTGCAGCTTTTTTGGGAAAATACTAGGTATATTTGTCCAAAATAAAGGTGGCAACCCTAGTGGAAACCCGCAGTGACTGGGTTAAGACAAACAAGCTTTTTGTTTATGGCAAACACGCAGCTTTATTAGGGTAAAAACCTTACTTGATAGCTGCAATCAAGTTGTGTTGGAGTATTTTTAATGATTTATTTGATAGATACAACCAAGAAGGTTGATTGGGGCAAACAAGCTTCTTGTTCAGAGCAAACACGCACCTTTATTAGGGTAAACACCTTACTTGATAGCTGCAATCAAGTTGTATTTGATAGATACAACCAAGAAGGTTGATTGGAGCAAACAAGTTTCTTGTTCAGGGCAAACACGCACCTTTATTAAGGTGAACTATCAAGTCGGATAGAATTTATCATTTAAACTTGATTAGGGCAAACAAGCCACTTGTTTTGAGCAAACATTCTACTTTTTAAGGGTGAACACCCTACTTGGTAGCCGCAATCAAGTTGTGTTGGAGTATTTTGACCGATGTTTTTGATAGATACAACTATCAGACTTGACTAGGGCAAACAAGCGACTTGTTCAGGGCAAACACGAACCTTTATTAGGACAAACACCGTACGTGATAGTTGGAATCATGTTGTCATGTAGTTTGTTTGTATGATGTATTTGATAAACACAACCAAGCAACTTATTTAGCTCAAACATTTAGCGCAAGATTAGACCAAGTTGTATGATTAATACAATTAATTGCAATGATAGATGCTATCAAGTCACACCAACTTAATAAAGTTTCAATAATCTTTATTGAAGTAATCAAAATGCTTGATTGACACAGCTAACTTACTTTGTTACAGTTAACATTTTTTGAACTTGTCTCTTTTTTAACTCTTCTACTATGATGTCTTGTTAAGGGTAATCGAGAAACTTGTTTGAGCGCTCAATCAAGTGAACTAGTATTGCTGCAATCATGTCGTGATGATCAACTTAACTAAGATTTTGATTGATCTAAACAAGATATCGTCAATCAAGCTAAAAAGTCACTTGATTGAATTGCATTTTTTTCAGTGTATTATCTGGCGTCGATTGACTGAAGAATTATGGGATTTAAATCTAGATAGACCCCATAAACAACGAAAACTTTACAACGAAGAATAAATAAATTAAATAAAGGACGAATCAGTTTAATTTAAGACAACCACGTAGGCAAACATTGAAACATTTCATACTCCACGACTGTGAAAACGGAGAATTTCTACAATATATTTTGTTGTGAAAGTTACATCGGAGACGCGAAGAATTTCAACAAACACGTGTAACATACACATGCACACCGGCACACAAACTTCTAACACATATCATAAAGAAAATGGCGGTATCTAACGACAGGCTCGCGTGACCGGCGGTCGTCAGCTAATGCTTATTAATTGGTTGCTAATTAAGGGTTACATTCAAGACTCCGATGTGATGGATCTGGGGAAATCTGCCTGAAGTTTGAAATGACTGACCATTTCGGGGTAAATTACTGATCATTGTGAAGATGGGAGAGGTACAACGGACAGCGTATCTATGGAGTATTGCAGAAATATCGCAAATTTTCCGGACCATAACTAAAGTAGTGTAGAGGTCATTTGTTTAGCAGTTAGGACGATTTGTCTTGGTTTTAAGATCACCTGACGTACTCTCCCATGAGTACTATAGCTTAATTAAATCCGGCTGCTTTTTTGTTTCAATTCAAAAACTGTTAAGTACGGAATGCGGCCTGAGAGCACTCCATTTTAATTTCACATAATACATCTCAGAACCTCATAGTATTTTTTGAATTTTTTTTGTGTTCCTAAGATATTCTCTTTGCTAATGTATTTTCTTAATTTAGAGTGATTTCTGAACTCCTTCAAAATATCCAGTTGCCACTTAATTCCATGAACTTGTTATTCAACAAACAAACATGTCATATCGTATTTCTATCGATCACCGTACCAGTAACTGTCGTAATGTTTATAAACTGCCTCGTGTCATATCGTGTGTCGCTGTGCGCTGTTCTTCATTCATTCACTTTTGCTTCAGATTACAGAATGTCTTTCAAAACATTACTAATTGGATTGGACTTCAATTTTAGGATGTTGAGTCTAATTATGTTTTAAAATGGAGTCTTTCATAAGGAAAGCTTCAGCAGTGAAGATGACGAGGTTTACTTATAGGCTAGTCCAATAAAATAGGGGCGAACTTATTAACATCAATCGGTCACAAATATCTAGTTTAAAATGACATGAAGTCTTTGAGAAAACCTACTTGCTGAATAAATATCATTTATCATTTCTGCATGTTTTTACTCTTTCACGCAAAAACTACTGAACGGATTTGGGTAACATTTTGCACACAGATAGTTTATAACCTGGATTACCACTTAACTTTTTATAAAACTTCACGCGGGCGAACCCGCTGGCAGAAGCTGGCTGGTCTATAATACGTCTCCGCCAGAAGCAGTCTTGCTTCTGGCCGGAAAAAAAAAATAAGATAAAAGTTATAAAGTATAAGGATAAATAAAAAATAAACAATTCCACGAAAAAGGAACACTAATGTCATATTTACTGAGACACGTTATAATGACACTTTCTTAGAATTCATACAATAAAGTCGTGTTTTGTGTTTAATAAGGATTTTTCTTCAGTTTTTCCTAATACAATATTTACGAAGCGATGGCAAGTCATCATTCACAGTCAATGAACTGTCATTGACTGTACTTGACGTCGTCGTTAAGTGTAGGCACGTTTTTATTAGTGAGTGTACGTTAATTAAAAGTTTTTTATGGGAGAACAATAATTACTTTATGCTTATCATGTCGATTTTAGGAGAAACATCCAATGAATCGGCAAAAATTTGGAGTTCTTATACATATTAATTAATGTCATTAGGTATGTAATAGCTAGTAGCGACCGACTTCACAGAGTATTTAATTAAAGATGTAACGTTCTTTAAGCGAGCGACCATAAAAAAAACAGTGCCAATGATGCGTCCGTCGATGCAATAATCTATGTTTATGAAAAGAAATAAAATAAACTTGTGCCGCCTCTTGGTAACAAGATAAGGGAAGAAAGATGAGCATTACGATAAAAAGAAAAACATGGAAGGTGGGTATCACATGAGGCGGCTTTACAAAGTGTAAACAAACAATTTTCTTATGAGTGAAGACGTAGTTTGCCGTAGCTCTATCTCTAGTTAACAGTTTAGTTTTCATCGAAAAACCGGCGTGACTTATAAGTTTATCTCAATACTTTCCTGACGCTGTTATAAAGTTACTGAACTTGAGATCGTATCGCGTTCTAAAGTCGTGGCTTCGCGTAGGCATCGCACGTAGAAAGAATCGCATGTATAGAAGAACCACATTTAAAAACTTGAAAACAAACTTTTAGATATCAGAAACTTGTTTTTTTTTGTTTTTATGTGTAACATTCCAAAGCATTTATTATGAGGTCGTAGCTAAATAATAACAGCCGCTCGGGTCCTTACCTAGGTTGGTCTGTGGATGGGTGACCACCCTTACATACCGAGTTTCCTCCGTGCCTCGGAAAGCACGTTAAGCTGTTGATCCCGGCTGTCATTTGTCCATCTTTGTCGTCGTTACAGGTTGTCAGTGAGCCAAAAAGTCTAACAACCAGGCTTACAAGTGGTATCGTACTACCCAGTATTATCTGAGTTATGGAGGACAGATAGGCAGTCGCTCCATGACACTGGTATTCAGCTGCATTCAGTAAGACTGGAAGCCGACCTCAACATAGTTGAGAAAAGGTAAGGCAGATGATGATGATTCTAGAGCATTTATTTGTGCTCAAGCTTCTTCATCAACGCAATCGTTTTGGTCACATCATTCTCAAGCAGTGGCGTTGTTTAGTAGTTAGTGGGTGCAAATTCAAGGTTTGTAATGCTATCATGACTTCTGTTTATAGCAAGAACGTCTATAGCGTTGTCACTAGGTTCAGATGTATGCACGCGCAGTCAAATTGTTGCGGAAAGATGGCTTAACTGAATCTTATGGATCCTGTTTGACGTTTAGATGCTTACTTGTTGCATCCGTAGCGTGTCCCGTGTTAATTGTTTCGAGTAGACCTTCTGCTCCTAATTTTGGTGTCACTACTGTTGTCAGATTTAAATGACGTGGTGTGCAAGAAGCATAACTCCGTGAAATAAAGACGTAGTGACACCGCACCGGCGGCTGAACATATTACAAGTTATGTTCACCGACTCTGTTAAATAGGATGAGTTTTTTTAGTAGCTACGTATTCTTTTACGGACCAAGCGTGGTTTATGCTAATGCTTAGCTTTATTTCAGCAATTTTGAGATTATTGCGAAGATCTGGGTTCGCACTTAAAAAAAGAATTGGAATGACGAATACGCATAATATGGAATTCATTTAATGATCAGTTTTGTTTTCCTCTGAGGTAAAATGGAGTCGGAGAGACTTTGCGCAGAAATTGGTGTATCAGAGCTATCTCAATATTTCCAGGTTAACATTTAAAATCGGTAATAGGCTTAGCTTCAGGACTGGGTAAGGCTATACTGGCCATTTCTATTTTGTTAGTTGTTTTGCCCTTTCCCCATAAATACACACGGGAACAAAAAGCCAGAACAATAGTAAAAACGGCAACAATTGTACCTTCGAAGCCGCGCGACTATCAATTGTATTTGACTACATCGCACGATTCTTTGTAACTGTAACATGCGAGTGTGCGAACGTGAGGACCCGGTCCTACCGCAGATGTAGATCTAGCTATCGACTCAAGAAACGTACAAAATTCTGTCCCTTGTGCATTGATGGTCCCCTATCAGTATTAAAGATATACATGACCTCACGGCCAGACGCGGCTTCTAATTTATTTTGTTACGAAGTTACCAGTAGCGAGAGGTCAATTATGTCTCTTTTATAGAATAGTGACTGCCATTTTGAAAGGGAATCCAGAAAGAATGAAGTTATACGGATCCATCGTCTCTGGAAGTTACTAGGAATCACCCAGTACTAGGACCGTCACTATAGCAGAGCATGATGAGATTGTGTGGCGTCGGATTTCTGATGACAGATCTCTGTTTTTCTTCTTTTACGTGGCATATTCTTGCCTTTGGTCGGAACTCGTCTGATGAGAAGCGATGATGCCACTTAGATTATCTTATCGCTGACTCGCTGTCGTGGACGTACCACAACGAACTGCTATATTCAGGCACAATCCGGATGATACACATAGAAGCTGCTACTACTTCTAATACGACGACCACTTCTGGCACAGGTCATTCGGCGTCGATAAATTTACATATTGTTGTAACATCACTATTTAGTAGGTATGTAATTAGTATACACATCACTATCATTATCTATGTCTTGTCTATGATTGTCTTTACTTGTCTAATGGCGGTCTCACTGTGAACCCCGTCTGTGATGTCGACTACTATGTAACCAAGTCTTCCCAACGGTGTCTTTAATTCATCAACCAACAAACACAATACATATTATGAGTTTTTATTTGCTGTTCGAACCTTGATAATTCTGCTGTCGCTTGGCACTCCTCGCTAACTGCCAACGGTAGGACCGGCGCCTCACAGAGGTGAGAACGGTACAATTGTGCGAGTGATGCATGGCCGCTGTATGATGTACCGCAGTCATTTGTCATCGCTGTGTCAACGCTAGCTAGTGACCAGGGGGCGGCAGAAGAGCAGGTCAGAATAGAATAGCAGGATCATGTTAAATAGAGGTGGAACGCTTAGAGGCAATAAGGAATTTGCGTGGATTAAGAGATCTTTGAAATATCATTCGAGAACCTTATAGAGGCGCTTGGGCAGACAGGGGGTTGTGGCGCAGATTTGGAAAGGCCTATGTCCAGTAGTGGACTGAGACAGGTGGTGGAATGGAAAGTGCACCTGTGTTGCGCACACACTTCGGCACAGTAACATTTTCCTTTGTCGAAGGCTAGTCCTTACCGAGATAAGCCGCCAGGACCGGAAACTGTCGGGAGGGCTCTAATAACCTCTAAACTTTTATCTGTAACAAAACTAACTTCAGTTTTGACTTGATGAGCTCGTCTTTGTCGCGTAACTTTCTTGATATGAACAAGTTTTCGTTCATCTTGTCGTTGTTGTTTATTTTGTACAAACTATCTCACAAGAGAAGCTTTGTTGTTTCAATTTGAACTTCTGGCCTTTGACTTCCTCTTCATTTCTGTAACAACTTACCAACTTGTTTCATTCACATGAGTCAAGCGATGTTGGTCTCTATTACCTTGAATTAAAAATGTAATTATCTACTATTTAGTGTTAGGTTGGTCGTGTGTATTTGGTATGTTTGCATGTGTTATGTTTGAATTATAAAGGGTGTAAAAACTCAAGGAAACCGAAAGTCAGTTGTTCTCCCCGTTGCGATTTTTTTTTGTTCTACAACATACCCGGGAACCTTCTAGTTACGGAGATATTGGGGGTTAAAACTCCTTCTTTACTTTAAACACCTCCGCGACCCCCGTCCATCAGCACAATGTTTTGAGTGCGATACATTGAGTTCTAACACAAAACATGATATTTAACCTCAAAAAAATAAGTCATTTCCCAGCAATAATTTTTGCGAAAGTTAGTTTGATGTACAGAATACTTGGTCTTGGGTTTGTGATAAGTCTGTTTACACCTTGTATCAGTGATCAGTACAGTGTTGGTACAAAGGGGACATTGTTTTGAAGATGATCTCATTATCCAAATGTTTAAAATGTGGGTCATCAATGTTATTAATCTTCGTGTGACCTCTCGCGGTCTGGTCTTCTTAATATATTCAGTTTCAAAATGTGATGTTTATATATTTAGTGGTGGATTTAATGGAATCTAAAGTAATTGCAGTATTGCAACGTCACCGTTTCACGGTTGATTTCTTTTTGTCTTTGACATCTCTTTTCATGTCTATTACAAAAGTCGCGAATAGCAGTCCCTTGGCTCTTTTAATTACGGACTAAGTCCCGGACACTGATATCTCCGAACACATACTTTTATAGAGGTATATGCCATCTTCCGATGCCTACAGCGGGTCTGTAATTTGTTCCCAACCCCTCAACTGATCCTGAAAAGCATTGCAAAATATGCCTTTTTTAATAAAACCCATTCAAATCATCAAAATGAGACCTCACTGTCAGCGCCCCCTACCGCCAACTCAGCCAACTGCGCTAATGACATAATTCCACTTGGTTCAATCAACACATTGTCACTAACTGTTGATACGTCATCAGCTCAACGATAATACGGTGGAACTAAACAAGGCGACGTTTATATGAATGATCAATTAACCTCTTGATTGTGACTGTAGCTGAGGACGCAGACATGGTGGTGCTCTTGATAATCATCATCTACCTAGCCTTTTTCCAACTATGTACCAGTATTTTACATGGAGCGACTGCCTAGCTGACTTCCCCAACCCAGTTAGTACTTGGTAATAAGTATGATACCCTTCGGTAAGACTGGTTGTCAGACTTTTTGGGCGAATAACGACTACCTGTAACGACTGTCAATGATCTACAATTGACAGCTGGAACCTGAACAGCCTAACGTAGTGGTCAAGTCTCGTAAACCTTTTGAGTCTTGTACGTAACTGATTTTGAAAAATGGAGGTGGTTATATATTCGGCCGGAATCTTTTTTAATCATGGATGTACACCGATTTCTCCGTGTTTACTAATCCGCTTTACGTGTTTTTTTAAAGTGATAACTTGTTTAGGCGCGTTGAGCACTTTTTGGGTGAACAAAAATCATGGGACCCGCGTGACCGTCACCTAACGTTTCGTAGCACTTGTAGCCGATTTGCTACGGCGTAGCACCACTCAGGCGTGCGCAGGGCACAACCCGTGGCAGACATAGAATACTTAGTTTTCACTACTATCGGCAGTTCCCAAGACAGCCCCACATGTTTTTTTTTTATTTGCATTCTATTTTTTAAAACTTTAGATTCTCCATCTCTTCATATTCTCTGTATTATTCTCGGAATTAGGATTGTAACTGACTGACGTGATAGTAACCGTGTTAGCCGCTATCTGCTTTGTGTTCGCAATTCATTGATGGCGGCTCATTGATTGAACGAGAGAGTTGTATCGCGGACTCGTGCTCGTGGCGGCAGATCATGAAATTGAACTTTGATTCAATTTCGCTCGTGAACACGAGCCTAATTCTAATAGAGATTGATGTGGAAATCGAAACTATACCAGTGAGCCACGTATAAAATTTTACTCGGTAATAGACAATCTTCATTAGCATCTGGAAAACTTCGCCGGGTCTTCTCGTCCACAGAGACTAAAGGTCTTCAATAAGTGCGTACTGACTGTTATTTTTATACTTCGACATTAACATCTCTTCTGATAGTAAATTGAATTTGCATATAAACTGATAATTGATTATTATGCATGGATTTATATTTGTACGCTTCAACGCAAGATGTAGATGGACTCGACATATTATCATATTTATTTGTAACACCTTGTATAACCTATGTCTACAAATAAAGATTTTCATTTTTATAGTAAAATCGTAGGAAAGTCAAAACTGTACATTGAATATTTTCTTTTTAAATAATACTTGGGGCGTGATCTACAATCGATATCGAAGCCAAAATTAATGTTTTTAGAATTTTTGTCTGTTTGTCTGTATGTATGTCCGGGCAAAACTCAAAAAGTACTGCACGGATTTACTTCAAACTTTGCATGAATATTACTAAGTGGTCGGGTCAACATATAGGCTACATAATAATAATACGCTATCAATTACGGGGAAGGAGCACTGGCATCTGAGGTATTTTTGGTGCTGTAGAGCCTTCAACGCAGACGACGTCGCGGGCAGCAGCTAGTGACTTAATAAGCCCGTAAAGTGAACACTCACGGTAGTGCCAATGGGTCGGCCATATAAGCTGTAGAACCGGTGACCGTTGAGGTAGACGAGTTTTTGGGTGGGCCGCCTTTTGGAACGACCATCTTCGCAGGGTGGTTGGTGGCAACTGGATGAGAGTAGCCGAGAATGGAGTTCATTGGCGTGCGATTGACGAAGCCTATGTCCAACAGTGGACTTAGTCTAACTAATAGCCGCGGTTTTGCTCGCGTTATGGTAAAAATTATGCCACGGGAACGTTTTAAATATAGCATGTGAAACTCGGGGTAGTGTAGTTTCGCATCAGTGAAATAATTTTCATAACTAGATCAATATTTCACAAATTACCTTAAACTTTACTTCTTTAGAATAAAAGTCTTTTGTCAAGTAAAGACATTTAATTTTCGTGTATGTTTCTTAATTAAGAACTTATAATTATTATAATTGTTATCTTAAACTAAACTTGAAGCTTTAAGCCTTCAATTAACGGGAACTGCTCCCAATAGTTATTTCTGTTCCAATAATGTTAGGTAAAATTATTTAATTTATGAAAACTATAATACTGAATGAAACACTAATTAACGCCGTGCGTTATATTAATATGCTTTTAACAGCTTGAAATAATTGAAATGGAATTGTGTTAGCTTGTAAAATAGTGCCTTTGAAAGCGGTTTAATCAACCAAAATATATAGAAGTATACCTACTTACGGGTAGAATACTAAGGTACCTATCTAACTTCTGCCACAAGCGGGTTACATACAACACAAGCAGCTTTTGAACTGTATTTCCAAAAGCCGACGGCAGAATAAACTAGGTTCTTATTTCTATGGCACATGTTATTAGGTAAACTTAATCCATGACTAGCAAATTGCAGAACCTATAAAGCTACTTACATAAGAAAATCCAATGTAAAGGAGTCTGCTCACTACACCGTATCATACCGTGCTAGGACCGTGTCCGAAAAACAAATGTTCTTCGTATTGAAAAATATGAGACTATAATGCCTTCCACACTGTTCCGTCACCGACCAACATCGCCGCGTGTCATGCACGTGGCGCATCGACATGCGAAGCTGGCAATATTGTTGACTCTCATTATGATGACCGGTCTAAACCCGTTATGAATGTGTATGATACGATCTAGTAGCCCTTGTCATGTTCAATACGGGCCTGATACGTTTATGGCATGGTACGGTGTAGTGGGTAGACTCCCTTAAACCCCACAACTCAATATTCTTAACTTGAAAACATTCCTATAAACGGCCTTCTTCCTGTAAGGGTTTGAAAAACATCCCCAATAATATGTTCAACCCCTAGCTCCCCGGCTGCGCAGCGGTCCGGTTCGGTCCGACGAGCTAATCGCCGTCTATTGACGCCCTGTGCCTCTAATCGGATTGCCGATTTACCTGTATCGGCGAAACGCGGATTATTAAAGGGTTAAATTATCGATTTGGAATAAAGAAGTGGACATTTTTGGAACGGAATTCTCATGAAAAGGGGCTGGGAAATTAATTTCGATACAATTTACGTCATAGGAAGGTGTGTTGATTATATTTTTCGAAAGGGTACGCAGTGTTCCGGTGTACGGCAATTTAGGCTTTGACGTTGTGTAGACTCATTTAAAAAAGGTCACACCCATTTATCGGAAATAACATTTTTGGAAATCCAATGTGCTGCTAATATAATTCAAATCAATTTCATCATCCTTCTTCTTTCACCCTCCTTTTCATCGTAATTATCTTTGTCGCTTTTGTATACTCATTTCTTATTGTTTGTTACAGGTACGTCTACAATACATCTTTGTCTTCAAAAGGGCATATCTCCGAGATATGGCGGTACTGGTAAATGGGAAATCAACAGAGTATCAACAACACATAAGTAGTATAATTATAATTATTCGTATCATAATAACATCAAAGCAATTTTTATACACATAAACATCCTTTTCTTGTTTCCCTTTTAATAGAGAATTTTAAAATAAAACCTTTCCTCTTACGAATTGCACTCTAAGCCGTGTACAGCAGTAACTATTTCAGGACAGTCAATACATTACCATTCTTATTGCGTGAATGCTTAAAGTCTATTTTCAATTGCAAATGCTATTGAGAATGGAGTTTATTTTTGAAGTATCGCAAATTTTATTTGTGCATGTTCTAGTGGATTCCAGCTGAAGTACTGATGTGTTTCAATTACTTAGGTAAAAGCTTTTTATTGGTATATCTGGGAAAAATATGGACGGGTTTTTGTTGAGTTAGTTGTCAACAAAGGTGAATAGGATTTGGGTTATTTGGTAGGAAGGTTTTTTAGGAAGGGACAACATTTTACGTGAACACTTCACAATTTGTACAAATAAATCAAGTTCTATCTATGATGATTCGGATTCGGAAAATGAAAATGTAGATACTTACTTATTGATCACTGTTTTAGGCTTTCACGGTTTAAAACTAAACTTATATTGTCACTTACGGGATATCTTCCGTGATTAGTTATTGGTGGTATTCCGTGATTATTTAATCACGGAAGATATCCCGTAAGTGACAATATAAGTTTACTTATTGATGTCCTGCAAAACTATATCTAATCTAAACTAATAGTGAGTATCGGCCGCGGTTTCACCCGCGTAAAATTGTATACTAAAAACTTCCTCTTGAATCTCTCAATCTTTTAAAAAAACCTGCATCAAAATCCGTTGCGTAGTTTTAAAGATCTAAGCATATATAGGGACAGACAGACGCGGCGGGAGACTTTGTTTTATAATATGTAGTGATAGTGATATAGAGGAAAAAATTGTTTGTTTTGTTTGTTTGTTTGTTCCGATTGAACTCAAGAACTTCTTGAACTAGAAACCTACATCTTTACCAAGTAACATAATTGATATCAAAAATAGCAATAGCAAATTTGCCGAGCTATCACAATTTTTGCGAACAAGTCGCGGGCGAGGAACTAGTTTCTTATAACTTCGTGGCCATCATTTTCGGTTTGGTTCTCGTCGACAGCGCTGTTGGACACAAAAAAAATGCAACATTAGTTAAAGATACGTAAACGATCCTCTGCACATTTAAAGAGTCAATGAGCTCTGTGCTGCGTCAGAAACCTCAGCTAATCAGCGCTGAGACTGATCGGAACATGGGTTCATTAGTATACGTTAGAGAAGCTACCAACGTTTAAGTGATGTTTGTTACAACTTGCCGTAGTGTGCTGTTTGAATCCTTTGTACGTTGAACTGAAGCACTGATAGATGATGAAGTAGTGCTGTTAAGGTCTACAGCTATATGTATAGGGACGGAGTGGTTGCATCAGATTGACGGGGATTTTGAAATTATTACTTACTTCTTACTTTCATAAAACTCCACTCCCTCACTGTAGGTATATATTTAAATTCTGTAAGAGTTGAGTTATCTATTTCTGTCAAAGAAATTATTAACAAGCTATTCTGTAAAGAAGTAAGTCAAAAATTTACAATAAAATACTCGATAGTATAAGAACATTGCCCCTATCAAAATTTAAGAAAGCTCTCTCCTCTCTATTAATTGAAAAATGTTATTATTCTGTTCCAGATTTTATAAATGATAATTTTTAAGTTTTTTTAGTTTATGCTTCGTTTTGTTTCATTGTTTTGTTACTATTCGTTTTTAAGTACTTCGTTTTAGTTTTTATAATTACTTTTTATTTAAAACTAGCGGACGTCACGCGGTTTCACACGCGTAATTCCCGTTCCCGTGGGAGTGCGGGGATAAAATATATCCTATGTTACTCGTGGATAATGTAGCTTTCGAATGGTGGAAGAATTTTTAAAAACGGTCCAGTAGTTTTTAAGCCTATTCATTACAACCAAACAAACAAAGTTTTCCTCTTTATAATATTAGTGTAGATGTGTATGCCTTCGCGGCAAATCATAGCGCTCAAATATGTTTAACCTAACACCTTTATGTTTAATACCAATGTTTAACAAATAAAGATTCTGATTCTGATTCTGACAAGAAAAAAAAAGAATGATTGAATGACATTTTTTATCTGGGTCGCTACGTAAATGTGCGATGTGCAAAGACTATTGCTCCTCTGATAATAATTTGAAGATCGTTTCCTCTTTACCCTGGATGGCGGCTCATACCCATGGAAACAATAAATACAAATAACTGTCAGTGTCAAAGCCGGCAACATTTACACAAACAGACGCGACATTTCATTGCGCGGCCACATGTCACTCCTGTCTCTGCTGACACCCGGCTATAAAGTTGACGTGAGTGACAGCATGGCTTCGCGTTTTTATATTTGGTTCAAGGCATAAAGAGATAAAATAATGGAGGAATAGCTGTATTGGTTTTTCAGCAGAATTGAGGAAGGCTCTTTGCTCACGCAACATTTTCTTTAATCATAGACTGTGGTTTGGTTTCTGTAGCCGGTATAATAAGTGTGTTACACACGCTCTAACTAGTCATTTTGATAGTTCAATAGTGCGAGTATCAGAATATTACCAATTTCCTCAAAACTTGATTAACTGATGTTGTAGTGACACTAATTGCAGTCTTTAGGTTCCCTTTTTGGGAAAATAATACATTATCAACTTAACGATCAAATTCCAGTTCTTATTTCACGTCCCCACAAATTGCCAGTTCTATAAAACTCTCACATCTCCCTCACTACTAGCTCACAAACTCAGTAATTTACACAGCGAGCCTCCCTGACCGGTTCCACGTTAATTCTTCAAATTGCTCGGGCGGCCATCCCGGGGCAATTATGTCCATTTTGCTCTACAATCAAGATCTACCGCTTTTATACATTCTAGTTCCAAGTTTTTGCATCGGTAACTAGCCAAGCTCGTAAAATGGAGGTGATTTCGTTAAAAATGGACCGCGAAGTACGTATTTTAATTAATAGTAATATTGCGATTCCGCATAGTTATGATGATTTATGACGTCAACGGATTTTATTATTTATTTTTTCTAGTTCGTTCCTCTTTTGCTTGTTAAGGCGCTTAGACGAGCTAAATTAGCAACTCTATTTGTGGTGGTTCAAACTTCGTTTGAAATGCTGTAAGAAGTTCTACTCAGCTTGCACTACAAAGTGGTTGTTACGTCAGCTACTGCGGGCCAAATAGCGCGAAATGAGTGGTTTTGATCGATTTACAAAAAAACTCTTGATTGGATTAAAACATTGTAACAGTATCATGCTAATATATTGCTTGTAGAATGATTTGCCAAAAAATCAGAATGATCGCATGCATATTAGTACGTTTTTTTATTGTTTGAAATATATTTTTAGAGCTAAGTTCGTGATTTCTTTTTATTGAGCCAAATTAATTGATTATGTTTTCATGCTAGCATATATCCTAAAGAATATCATATATTTTTCTGGTCTTGTTTATAGCAATGAATCATATACTTTTAGTAATTATAAAAATCGCGTTTGGCTCATGTAATCGCCTTAAGAAAGAAAGGAAAACGAGAGAAATGAGACAAAGGCAAGACCTTGAACAGTGTCCATAGTAGGTGTACCAACAGAGCTCGGAATTAGTCATTCAGCAATTAATAAAACATTGACTAAAAATCCCAAATACTAATAAAAACTATAATCCCTTACGTTTATTTAAATGAGATTGTAAACATGAAATGAACAAAACGGTTCGTTTGAGCAGCTCAATGACAGGATTATTGAGTCAATTACAGTTGAATGTTTGAGCCAGTGGTTTTACCTTTTGTAGCTGAACCGTCCGCAGGTCCACTCTGTGCGGATTATTACCTTAGTGTTTGGAATAGATGAACGCAAAACCATATTTTTTGGTGTAAATTATACGGGTCAATTATTATAATGTAGAGCTATAACTATCTTTTGGCGCTTCAATGATATTGACAGATTGGCGTTGTTGATGAACATCTAAGTAACTTTTATGTGAAAAAAAAACAAAATGGCGGCGTAGCTTTCTCATCAAGATCAAGCTTCATAAGAACGTAGAAGTTAAACTATGTCTGTTGTGGAGTTCTGCCTGACTGAATTTTAATTTTCGCTCTTGCGACTTAAAGGACCAATTTTAAAATCCTGGTCCTTTAATACCTTATGAATTTTAATATCAAGCAGCTGCCTTTCGTTAATCCTACCCCTTTCCTTGCTTGGCAAACGCAATAGCTGATCATCGAACGGGCAATTAATATCGGCTTGCTTGTCGCCCCCTGCAAGGGGTATTTGCTACCTATCGGTATATTTGGCCCCTGTGCCACGGGAATGTTTGTATGGGGCGTTTGATTACATGGGTCCAATTAGCAGCATTTCGGTTTAACGCCTCTAATCACTTTGGGGTCGAAAGGGGCATGTATGTTGTTTTTGGATAATTTCCATTTGCGTTTGGGGCGCTAGGAAAATAAGGGTGAGTTTTTCAAAAAAGGATAAAATAATCCTTGATAAGTACCTACAGACTTTATTGATTGACATCATTTCTTTATTTTTGCCTCGTCAGTGTAGTGGTCGCAAACACCACTTACTTCTCTTGATATCTTAAACTCAAAGCATTTATTTCAACTAGACCATTACGGCATTTTTGAATGTGCAAAATACAAAATAAAATCAAAGCTACAGTCACAGTCACAAAGCATAATAACTTGAGAAAGTACTGTATAGATCTTGGGACCCATTCCCAGGCCAGGGTAACTGCCAGCTATAGGGTAAAAAATCCTTAGTTTAGATTCAATAGTAATAGGGCCCACCCAATCACATGGAACTTAAACGTGATAATATTGGTTTCTGTATGTACATCTTCTTATTAAAACTTCTATCATTCCCACTGACCTCTTTCCACACTACAATTACAAATATGTATGTCCCCTTTGAAACAGTTAATAAATGCCAACATTGTCCGTCGAGCTGATAGACATGCATGTCAGTAAATTAGTTATTACCAGCGTGAAAGGGCCCAGCGATATGATTTGTGTCACAATGCAGTCAATTGTGGGTGCTATTCAGCCACAGTTACTGTAATTGCTTGACAATGAATTTACAAGGTGTATTGTTTTATTGTATTGTGTTAATACGCACAGGTATCTGGGTAAAGGATCGATTGATTTGTGAAATGATCTGTGTTCCATCGGAGAATGAAAGTAAGGAAAGTGAGGGTGCACCCGTGTTTGGCCACTTTAATGTTATAAAATGGCTAGTCTTCTCTGAGGTTGGTCTCTACGTACCTACCTTTATTTCAGCCCAGAATCAAGCCACCCAGCAGTGAGTAAGTACACCCATATGCCTCCTCTTTCTTCTGCCACATTTTCTGGTTCTATGTGTCCTGAATCTAGTGGATTCCCGCGATTTTACAATATTACAATACTGTGCTTAAAATATGGTCCTTCTAGTCGGAATAGCTACCTATAGTGGCTATACGGTACTACCTGTTGTAGAGTTCAACGTACAATGAACAACGTACTTTCCACATAACCTCAAACAAATGAGCAGAAAATCAAAACTTAATTTCATTTCCTGAAAATTTTCAGCTCTTAGCTATATCTACTTCACTTTTTATTACCTATTGTTTTCCAAATACCTTTCAACATTTCAATCAAAACAGAACTTTGTCGTTTAGAATTTAAAGTAGGTTTTAGTGGAAAGGTAGGGAAGTATATAGGCTAAGCCCAATGGAGTTTATCAGAATGTAAACTAAGTTGTAGCGTCGATAAACACTATAAACAGCTCGCCGTGCGGAGAGTGTGAAACAGTTGTGTGTGTGTTAGCCACAAGTTTGTTTGGCTTTACTTGATGCATATTACCAATAAATTACTGGGAATCTTACGTAGAAACGTAGCTTTGACGGTTTACCTTGATTTGAACACACGACGGATTGCCAACCCAAGCCGTGGGTGTTCTAAGCCGACTAGTCACAAAAGCTCGTCTTTACAATCCAACAACGCGCTTTATAGTGTCTTACTTTCGGCTTCCATTTGTAGATCTTTGGCAGTCGTTGGACAGTTTCACAGTCGTTGATAGTCAGGGGTCTGTAAGTCTGACAACATCAGTCTGATACGAAGTCGCTCCATGTTAATCAGCTGCATTAATTACCTACCTAATAACACGAACAATTCACAATCTGTTACCCACGTGTAATTGAAAACTTAGTTAAGTCGAGTTTTTCTCTAATCACTGGATCCACTCTGGGTCCGATACGATCCATCACGATGTCATACAAACGCAGCTATAAAAGCGATTAAATCTTTAACACTCCATCAACATTTTCACGTTATTCCATTTATTTTGCCCACAGAGCGTTTTAACAAAACACTTTATTTAATTACTGGGGAAAAAATAAAATGTAATACCAAAGTACGGTCCGTTTCTGCGCAATAAACCATTCAGATCGTCGCAAGTCGCAACCGCACCTCAATTGCATCTCCTTTTAAACTTTTTAATTTAAAGCGCTGCATCGCTTTCATATATTTTCTGTTGAAGCGCTTTTATGATGAATATCACGATTTAATTATGAGCGATTAGAGAGGATTTTAATGTTCAATGAATGCTAGATTTAGCTTTTTAATTAAGGCTCAGTTAACTCGCATAGCATTAACGCGGGTTTCAAAATTGTTAATTGACGTTCTAAAATTGGACCATATTTTTTGTAAACCGTAATTCTTCAAGCCCCTTGTAATTTCTTCCAAAATTCACAACAAGTGTCACTTGAGTATAATACAAGCTCTTACGATTCCCAATCTCCGCCGAAGTATAAGTACAGTAACAACCCTCAAACCGCGGCTCCACTCGCCAAACCGAGTGCTGAGCCGGTCCCGGGCTGGTCCCGGGCTGCGGTCCCCGGAATTAGCCGCCGTGTCCCGGGATTAGCTCGAGTGCGCCGCATTAATTGAAGCACTAGGTACTTATTTAAAGAGATTTACGTGACCGAAAATTTTGTTTCAAAGTTTCACTTTGTAGGTTTAGTATCATACCGTATGGTTATATTTACCTGTTTAATACATATCATACATTATTATTTTTTAACGAAATAATTTGGCCGCCGAAATATTTTAGTTTAGACTTTTAGAAATTTACTCTGTAAGAAGCATTTAAACCAACCAAGATAAATCTGAAAGCACGCTGAAGCAGCACAAAGGTAAACGCAGATTAGGGGACTACTTCGTTCGCGACGCGTCCGACGTCCTATACAAAACCGTTGTTTTCTATGGGCATAAGCTGAATAGAGCTGAATAAGTGTGCGTAGTCCCTAAACCTCAACGTGTAATCCCGTGTTCGCCATTTCCGAACGAAAGTACCAAAGTATATCACCGAACCACAGATGCACTTGACCAATCAAATGTTACCGCATTGCCACACGCTGTGGTGTCCCGGAATTACCTAGTTCCCGTGTTCCCGGAGCTATATCCACGTTAGTGCTTTGGAGCTAGGTCTTTATGGCGAAATTTTTCATCTCTTAAACGTTGTTTTGACCTTTGAAGTTTTACTATATTTTAATGAAATACATATTCTGTTTCTTTGAACTTTTGAATGTCATCAAAGCTTAAACATTTGGTCACATGCGGTCGCACCAACCTTTAAATTAACCCGTCTTCGGGCTAACTTACAAATTACCATGTTGGTCCTCTAATTTTAAACGTATTTGCAGTTGTTTCGTGGTACGAACCGAGGAGCGACCACAAACTTGACTGGACCCTTATAATTCAACCCATTCTATTAACTGGGAGAGTAGGAGCACACTGCACTGTAGTCACGGTCTCACGGTCTTACGACCACAGTTAGACAAAGTTTTTGTTCATCAGTTTTTGCCCGAGCGCTGCCAACTTACAAGTGGCTTCTTTGACAGTTCACGGTTTTTGCTTTCGAGTTTCGTCGGGGAAGTTCGGGTGGACTCGGCCTTTTACAGGATTTAGACAATGTTTTAGGACATTTCTGTTGTAAGTTAGGCTTAGTTTCAATTACATCTGTGAGAACATTTGTGGTTCAAAGCGTGATGTTGATTTTACTTTGTTTCTTACCATAATTTGAAATAACGATACGTTGGGAGAAAATACACGTCACATTCTCATAAAACGAATGAGTCCATCATTACTAAATAGTAGCTGGCAATCGGTTCTGATTAAACTTAAAACAATATTATGTCAATGTCAATCAAGCTTCAAGAACACCTCAAAAAACCAGTTGAACTGCATATTCTGGTCATTAGTTGCTCTCATAAAACTCTCGCCGATGCACCGTCCCTTTCTTGCCCAAAGTAAAAGCAGCGAATTATGGAAAGAGTGAAATACATACAGAACAAGTTTCGGAATGGTCCACAAAAGGCACGACTTTCACTGGCACTTGGGCCAGTTGTGTTCCGTACCGAATAAAGGTCAGTTTTGGGTATCCGGGAAGTAGATAATTTAAGAAACTGATTTTTTTAAAGTATTTGTGTTGTATAAAACGTATTCATAATATTAAAGAATTGGTGTATTGAATATCTTTAGGAATGGATTTATTTGATTTTGAAAAGGAGGGAAAACCAAAAAAAACATAGTTATATGAAAAGGTTGATTGGCAATACCTTATATGTGGCGTTAAGTTTGCTACATTATACAATAGCTACCATCATTACGCATAAATTAATACAAATTAATGACTAATTTATTATTCTAATGAACAATGCCTTTAGACAGTCATCTCCATATTCAAATAAGTCCAAAAATAGCCTTCCTAGAATACCAAAGAATTTAATTTCCCGCTTTATAGCCCAGACATCTTTACAGACTCTCTTCTGCCCAGCAATAATAAAAAAAAAAGAAATTAAGTCAGTGAATAAGGTACAGAACTTAATTACTGTATCCATCTGGTACCGAAGGACCAAAGATTAAACCGGCGTTAGGGGCAGGTGGTCACAGTCTGACCTTCGGGAACTTGCTAACTTCAACTGCTTAAGTTTTGTATCGAATAAAGGCTAGTTAGGGTTAAGTTTGGCATGATGGTGGCAGGCCTATAGAGGTGAATTACATAAAGGGAAAGAAGGAAAGGGAATTTTGGTTGATTTGTACACTGTTTAAATTTAGCAAATGTACGCATTATAAGTGTGTTTTTCGGTCTATTTTTCCAGAATGCCATTCACGTGGAAAAATTTTGGTTGATTTTATAGTGCTGTGGCACTACGAATGCCTCCCTTCAATATTTATAGAAAAAATATCATTTATTATTTACTTGTGTCCTATTTGCAATAATCCGCATAATATACACCCGTGAAGTTGTAGCCCCATGTAGAGACTATAACTACGGGGACAGATGGATGTAATGTATACAGATACAGGCGCTATGTTACGAAATTTAAATAATGGTGACTGATACACGTTCTTGATAAGTATGTCAACAATGACCATTGAAAAACACAAAATAAAATAGCCCTCCATCACACTAATTCAAATCTAGAACAATAAATAATTGTCCCTCACAATGAGGAGTATGTCCCATTCACACAAGTTCTCCCCCCTCTCCCCCCCTGACCACGGGCGGCGGTGACTTCAAACTGTGATTAGGGCAGTTCCACGCACGCGGCTTCGCTTAAACTTACATTAAGTGTCGGGAAAAGTTTGCGCTAGGTCTACTCCTTGTTTATAGAGTGGTTGCGATTGGTCTCGATGAGACTTCTTGATTTTGTGGTTGGTGTGTACCCAGCCTACTAACACCTAGAAAAATAGATTGGCATATAAGATTGGCTTTTAGAGTAAGTTACTGGGAAAGTGCTTAGTGCCTATGGTTTTGGCCTTTTGCGTTCGACTTGCGGAAAGAAGGACCAATAAAAGTATGACACGCAAAGTGTTTGTTTTGTACAATGGGCTGGTGTCCGCAACTCCATGCAAAGCTCGTATTTTGCGTATGGACGCAAAGTGGTTTATAAAATTAATATTCGTCACATTTGCATTGTAATTTTGTAAACAAAACCTAAATTAATTAACTTATATCCTTAATAAAAACACGTTATTGGAAAAGCTTTTTATCATTTTATAACACGACAAAACATGTCAACACAACGAAAAGCGAAAAGGAACAAAACAAGGAAAAGCTTAACCAAAACGTAAAAGGTAACATGAAATGAGGAAGAAGCAATAAAGCTAATTGCTAAGTAAGGAAGAATAATATCTCACAATGGTGCATTTTATCAAATCTGGGACGTTTAAACAATAATGAAATTGCAATTGCAAAGCGTTGCCATTAGTTGCCGTCGTGTTACTGCGCTCATTTGCTAACTACTTGAGAATAATTTAAAGTTGCCTAGGTTGAGGTCCGCGTACACTGACGTCTGTGATTTGTTTCTTCGGCTTTACTGTCCTGAAGAGTTTCAAGCCGACACTTAACTTTGAGGAACTAATTTCATGACTACTGGCGTCCTTAACCGGTAAAGAAAAATGGAAAACATCGCGAAGAAAGTTACATGTCCTAGACCCAAAAAATCGAAGACCTATGACACCTTCCAACATGCACTGGCCCTGCGTGGGAATAAGGTCCATGTTCACCGAAAAAATAACTGCCTGATTATCTAAAAACAGCTGCCACTGTGACATGTTCCCATACAAAAATGTGTTTTAAATTAAACAGCTGTTTTTAGATAATCAGAGCATTATCTTTTTGGTGAACATGGACCTACCCACACAGTTTATAGTATTAATCTTTAGGTGAAAATCATAAGTCGTGCTAATAATCTTCAGTACATGCTTGTTGATCTAATATTATTATTTTTTGCTTTTTGATAAAAGAGTACACTTGCGGGACAAGTTTCATACACAGGTTCTCTTATTTAGTAAAACAGAACCAACACAACTTTAAAATTTCGTCTACGAGTACCTTCACCTACGTTTGTCGCCATCACGTTACACCGCGGTAACCGCAAACCCTAATCTAAATAACTCCAATGAGCTACTGTAGTTTATTTAAATCGTATCGCAGCACTACTCACGTCTCGCTGGTGATACTGCCTCTAACTTTGACGACTAATTAACTGAATGTCACTGTTTTACTTAGTTGGGTGTGTTTCACTGCAAATATCAAGGTGTTGAGTTTGGTGATAGTGGTATATTAGTGGTTATGAAAGATACAGATCTAACTGAGGATTCGTAATTGCATTTAGGTTGGTCACACTCTTGCGGTGACACTATAAAGAATCACAAGAATAGTAGTGTAACTAGCTTATGTTTATGTTCCTACAAATGTATAAATGTAGACAAAGCAAAGAAAAGGGCGTTTGGAAGGATCGTAAATGCCATTTACTGATTTCTGTCGACCCCCATTTTCTCATGGGAAAAAGATAAGCTAATGTGGGAATGTACTATTAACCGGCAAGAAACTGTTAGTGCCAATAAGTTCTATGGGTATAAATGTCACAGAGTTTTGCAAATGACGACTTTGCCTGACCTGCTGTTTCTACGTTCACAATTATCACAGTGTAGAAATTGCAATATCCTGAAATTCAGGCGCTTAAACGAAAATAGATTACCCATCCTGTAATCACAGATTTCTGTATAGAATAGCGTCTGTTTTATCAATAATCTGGAATTTATTTACTTTCCCGTACCTAAGCATCTGTAAGGAATATCCCGAATTACTTATGTTTCCCACTTTCTCCTGAGCTCTATTAAATTTGAGCGCTCGAATAAATTCTGTTCGAAACAAGCGATTCTGAAACTTAAGAACTTAGGAATAAATATTAGAATTGCCAAATACTACGTACATAAACTATTTCTAAATATTTTTGAGGTAAATCCTTAGGTTAAAAAATTACATAAGTACTATTTTCATATTTAGTACTGACTTAAAAAAACAACTAGTTGACCAAAACCACAAATAAATCATTTAGTAGAATTAGGTATATAAAGGTATAATGCAGTTTTTAAATAATTAGTCTAATTTTTAAAATACCATAGAAAAATATCTTGCTAAAATCATTGATTTAAAACCAAATTCTATTTTAGTCCTTTGAGCCTTACAAAATGATGGAAGGACCACTTCTCGGATTTCAGCTTCCACCATCACAACCCTCTCAGTAAACTCGCTTACTACCCCAGCATTAACCTGTACACAAATATTCTGGTAATTTGGCTAATATTATGAAATTCCCTCCACAACGCAGGTCGGCAGTGCATTACCATTGTTACGTCGACTTGATCCCGTCTCGCGTCAGATTTATATCGCGCACTACTACATTCTGATTCATTTAGATTAGAATTCGTGGTTTTTGGACGTTTGAGGATTAAGACCGTGGCTGCTTTTAAGCCAAAAGGTTTGCTTGCTTCATTTTAATCTACTTAATTACCTATTATGACCTAAAAGAGAGTCTTAAAATACTTTCCTGTATTGTTCTGCCGTCATTAGAAAGAAAGCCGTAACTACGTCAACGTTGATTCCGAGATAATTGAAGTTTTATCTAAAGGCCCGCGGTTTACTGAATGGTTTTAGTTAGTGATGCTTATTTTATAAAACGTCAAAAAATATAGGCTATATGTTGAACCATAATTTATTTAAAATCAGACATGCGTATTCATTTTATTTTATTTTTGCCCTTTTGTCTTAGCAAAAAAATAATTATAATTTGTGAAATACTTATCTGAAAGGGCGTAATTGCGTAGAATGTAATTACGGCTTAGCTTGGCTTGGCATGGCATCTGAATGAGGAAGTTTTCCTTCAAAATACTTATGTAAAAAGCCCTTATTGCGTAGTTAGGCCTTTTTCTAGTAGTAAATTTATTTAATATTTAAAGCTTAACAATATTTAATTGGTAATTGCGGCCTTCCAGACTATAATTACGAAAATACTAACAAAAAAAGCCGTTATTGTGTAATTAAGGCTTTTCAGATTCAAAAACCATAATTTATGTCGTAGTTAGGGCTAAAATGCTTATGCTATCTTTGATCTCATACGAGATACAGCTTTGTGAGTAAGACCACAAGATAGCATTTTCTTTGCTGATTCCAAATATGGTTATAACTCATTTTTGACCAAATTGTTAGTTACGGCCTTCTTTGTTATGACGGCAGTGTTTTAACTGGCTTGTCAAACCTCATTTTGTTTCAGAAGACACACGACGCTACACCGTGTCGGAGTTTTAGCTTAATTGCATTGATTTAAAGCTTTTTCTGACCAGCTAAAACTATTTCCACTTCATAAGTATAGGTAGTTACTGTTTAAGTCAATATGTGAACTGGAAACCAACAGTTTGCCTCACCTCATACGTCCAATATGGCTAATTTAACTCCACGGACAGCTGCACAATGCAATCTTAACAGCAGTAAACTAAACCGCTCCCCTAACTCTCGACCTGCGAACTGCTAGTCAACACACGCTTCCTCACAGGTGCACTATGCAAATGGCTACCCCTTCTGCCACCCCCCTTGGTAATAAGTCTCCGTGAGTTCGCGACTACTTGCCAAGTTTGAGCCATGTGGGAAAGATTCTAAATTTTGTGAGTTACACCTCTGTTGCCGTAAAGGCTGTATAGGGACGTGTCTTTGCCAAAGTAACGTGAAAAAATTATGCTGTCAGTTTTATGACAGGTTTGGGAGTTGATAGGTTTTTAATGTTTTGTGATTTAGGTTACTGTGTTAGTCTCTGGAGACAGATTAGGAAAAGAACTACACTAATCGTTGACTTTCAAGAAATTACTGCTGTAGCACTTAGCGAGGCGGTGATCAAGTGCTATGTTGCTTGGTAGTGACAGATGGAGTTCGATCTTTACTCCCTGAGGCTACATTTATTGATTTATTACTACGAGAGTTTGTATTCTGTTATTTTCCTGCAATGATGTGGAAATGTAATCAGAACGTGAAAAAGAAAAGTAAAATATTTCCATTCGTACCGAAGGACCGACATTAAAAACGGACGTCAAATGAACAGTCAACTCATAAAGCTTTTCAAAAATAAAATTCAAAGGAGTGTTATAACTTCTCTCCGTGCCCATACAGCCTTTTGGCACTTTTTGCGGTATAATACGAATAAATAAAAAAGTCGCGTCGTTCGTCCGGTGTTGGCGGCGCCCGACGTCGTTTTCAATTAACTCGGCTTATATCTTCTATCAGATACATTGGGAATCCCATTTGTGCATCCGTTAGGGAGATTTTTGTAGAAAATACCTGCCTATTGCTGTTTTCTGGCTGAGAGTTACTTTGAAGTACATGGAGGACGGTTATTGTGTTGCCTGAAAATTGGGTAGTAATGAATGGGACGCTTTTGATTCAGTGTAGGCTGCGTTGTTTTTTGAACTGACTCATTTTGAAATGTACTGGATACTGGCGCCTTTTTGTTTTGTTTAGATTTTTGTAGGGAGTTTTGATGTGGTTTTTACAAATACTTCTTTTCAAGAAAATAAAACTAGAAGTTTTGATCATAGAAAGTAACACAAGTCTCTTTTCAATATCCTTGTCGATAAAATCAAGAAACTACTTTTCCAATAAAATAAACTCAGCAGTGTACTTGCAACAAGAGCTCAAACCGGGAATAACTAGATAAAACTAGTAATATCCGGTTTCTGCTGAAAGTTTACAGTTACACGATGTCGAAAGACAATCTAATTATGAAGAAACTAAAACAGATACAATATAGACTAAAAGATTTAGTTGAAGCATCAATCGGCAATATTTGCATTTCTGAAGTGTACCTATTTAATTATAAGTAACACCCTCTATATTTAGAAACTTGATTATGAATATTAAAGGTGGTCATGCCAATTCTTATAACCTTTTAAATGTTGGAATAGCCTCATTGAGACTGCGATACATCGCATAAAGGTACTAGAGAATGATGCTTTTGTTGCCCATTCTCCTCCCATACCTTAGCTGCCTTAGCTTTATTATCCCCAAGGGAGGGGAAACGTGGCCGAAACCGCACATTACAACTTGCTTCAGTAACCACATTTTAAAATTAATTATTTTGTTGAAGAGATCTTCCGCCGTCCTGCGGTTAACTTGAACCTGTACAAATATATGTTATTACAGAATTATGACTAATTTCTACTAAATACAGAAACGTTTCTCCTCCATCATTTTATTTAATTCTACTATACCCGAGATTCTCAGCAAATATTCTCTCATTAAAAGTAAAATGGGTTAGAATAATGAACTTCACAATTTTGCGAAAATTTTAACGTAATATCAATATTTTTAGTTGAAAAACAAAAGTTCCTTGGCTTACTAAGTTGCAATCATTTGAGATTTCTCAGAGTGGTTAAGGAACCTTGTAGAAATAACACGGTTATTTTCCTTGTGGAAAGAAAAACCCACATGTTATTGTCGGGTATAGCTTGAAAAATCAAAATTAGCATTTGACATATTTACTTATGACTTTCTCAGTTTGGTAACATTATTTTTGCACTGGCATCGCGGAAGGAAAATATTCTGCTATAAGTTCAACGGTACCTACTACACCAGATAAGCCCACCCACTTGGGTCACATCTCGCGGACAAACAATTATTGATCTCACGCTGGCTTCGGAAAGCGCGGCAAAACTCATATCCGACTGGCACGTATCCAACGAGCCTTCCTGCTCTGACCATAGAAGAATCCGCTTCTCACTAGTGGCCAGTATAAAAAAACCCGAACCCAGACGCAACCCACGCCGTACCAACGTACCCGGCTACAAACGACTACTGGCCTCCCTGCTAACGCAGCACCAAGCGCCCCTAAATCTAACGGACCCTAAACAACTCGAAGCCACTGTAACAAAACTCTCGGAATCTATTATCGAAGCCTATCACGCCTGCTGCAAACTAAAAGACCCAAGCACCAAGACAAAGGGCAACTCCTGGTGGAACTCGGAACTTAGTAAGCTCAGGCAAACCATGCGCAAACAATTTAACAAAGCCAAAAATTCCAGACTACCAGAAGACTGGGACTTATACAAGAAAACACAATACACCTTCAAAAGAAAAGCCAGGTACGCCAGCAGGGCGGCCTGGCGAAGGTTCTGTGAAGAGATTGAATCGAACAACGAGGCCGCACGCGTGAGAAAGATACTATCTACCGATCAGGACCGCGCCCTCGGGTCGCTGAAAACCCCAAACAACACATACACCAAGTCGGACCACGAGACAAGTAAGGTTCTCCTGGAAACCCACTTTCCAGACTGCGACCTCTCCGGGAACAGAACCTGGGCAACGGAGCCAACGCACACACCAGACGACCAAGACTGGGCCAGAGCCCGCACCATAGTATCAGCAGAAAGAATAAAATGGGCAATAAGGACTTTCAAACCATATAAATCCGCAGGCTTAGACGAAATCTTCCCCGCCCTATTACAATGGGGAGTAGACGTCTTAACGCCATGGCTGACCGTCATCTATCAAGCCTGCATAGCACAGAAATATATACCACTTGCATGGAGAGAGGTGAAAGTCATTTTCATTCCTAAACCAGGCAAAACAGATTACACACAACCTAAGGCGTACAGGCCCATAAGCCTAACATCCTTCTTACTGAAAACCCTAGAGAGACTCTGCGACCGACACATTCGGGACGGACCTCTTAGGGAAAGACCACTTCACAAACAACAACACGCGTACTCCACAGGAAAATCAACAGAATCCGCGCTGCATAGCGTGATCTCTAGGATCGAATGCGCAGTAGAACACAAATGCTCGTCACTGGCCGTCTTCATTGACATAGAAGGCGCCTTTGACAAAACCATCTTCCATAGCATCAACGCAGCCCTCGAGAAACACGGGGTGGACCCAACCCTACGAGGCTGGATCACAAATATGCTCAGACTGAGAGCGGTTCAAGTAACGGTAAACGACACCACTAGAGCCATAGTGGCGAAGGGCTGCCCCCAAGGTGGAGTCCTCTCGCCACTACTGTGGAACCTCGTAGTAGATAGCCTCATCAACCGCCTAAATAGCAGCGGCTACTACACGGTGGGCTATGCCGACGACCTGACTATAATAATAAACGGCACACATGAAAACACATTATGCAACCTTATGCGCCAGGCCCTAAGGATAGTAGAAGACTGGTGCAAGGAACACGAACTAGCAGTGAACCCCACCAAAACCGAACTCGTCCTCTTCACAAAGAAAAGGAAGCTGGCAACGTTGCAACTACCAAACTTCTTTGGGACAACTCTAAGCCTATCGACTGAAACCAAATACCTGGGTATCTATTTGGACAAACAGCTTAACTGGGCAAAACACACGGATTACATCGTCACAAAAGCCAGTATATCCCTCTGGCAATGCAAGAGGCTCCTCGGGAGAAACTGGGGCCTAAGCCCCAAAATCACCTACTGGCTATACACCACAGTTATCCGACCAATTATCACATACGGGTCTTTGGTATGGTGGCCCAGGACCAACCTAAGTACGACCCAAAAGGACCTTGAGAAACTACAAAGATTTGCCTGCGTGGCAATCACCGGCAGCATGAGAACATCACCAACTGCTGCCCTACAGGTGATGCTGGGGCTACCACCCCTACACCTCGTCGTAAGAGAGGAGGCGGCCGTAACGATTATCAGACTCGAGTTAGCCGGCACCCTAAGTAACGACTCTAGAATAAAACATACACGCATCAAAGAAGATGTAATCAAAGAACAACCGATGATGGCATCCCCTACCGACAGAACTCTGAAAACTCACAATTTCAAAAAACACTACAATATAGAGCTCATAGAGGAGTTGTGCGACTACTCAGGCACAAGAGAGCTAAGAATCTACACTGATGGATCAAAAACCAACGATGGGACAGGCGTCGGGGTGTTCTCCGACGACCTCAACATTAAAATATCAAAATCCCTTGGAAAGTTCAACTCTGTCTACCAAGCAGAGTGTGTAGGCATTATCCAAGCAGCACACGCCATAGAGGCCAGGGAGGTTACGGATACCAACATTCGTATACTCTCCGACAGTGCCTCAGTCCTTCAATCCTTAAAGAGTAACCAGATCACGTCGAGACTAATTTTGGAATGCCACAAGGCCCTAGAACGAATCACGGTGTTGAATCACAACACGGTGACGCTGCAATGGATTAGAGGGCACAGTGGATCACTCGGCAATGATGCGGCCGACGAACTTGCCAGAAGAGGATCCAGCACAAAACCCTACGGACCCGAACCCATTGTCCCCATTCCCTTCAAGCAGCTGAGGAACTGGTTAAAGGATCACACCCGATTACAAGCAGAGAAATGGTGGGCCTCGGCACCAGGTTGTAGGCAGTCCAAGGAGGCAATGCCATCCTTGGATCCAAAGCTGACCAGGCGCCTTCTGCGCCTGGACAGAAACAGCCTGCGTCTGGTGGCGGGGACCATCACTGGACACTGCTCGCTGAACAAACACTTCCACACCCTGGGTATCACTGACAGTCCCCTGTGCAGAGCGTGCATGGAGGCGGAGGAGACGGTAGCGCATGTGCTCCTGGAGTGCACAGGCGTTAACAAGATACGCGAAGAGACCCTGGGAACACCAGGATCACTTGCAGATGTCCTGAGGAGTACGGGAGGTCTAATCTGCTTCTGGAGGGAGGTGGGCTGGTTGGAGTAATCGGCCACCATGGCTCACGCACAATGGTCCATTTCAAGGACTAAGTGCGGAAACCTAAAACCCCATGATAGATAGATAGACACCAGATAAGCATCGCTTCAACTCATTCTTCCTACGTAACTCTATAATGTACAATGTACATAGACTTCTGTATCATAACGGCATCGCCTCGGAAGCTCAAATTAGGTGAAGTTTAACCGATCTAATACACTGCTCAGAAATTCGGAGTACCTTACTCCTCATAAGTCCGACTAAAGAGCCAGGATGAGATTTATTTGACATATCAAAAGAAGCATATTACTGGAATCGATTACTTTAGAATTATGCATATAAAAGATACTCTCCAATAAAATAAAACTCGGACAAACCTAGTGGAACATATCTTCCAAATCCTAGTTCACACTTTCTAAGTCCTCTCGTGTTCAAAGCATAAAATATATTTTTGCAGACGACGCCGGCTCCTAATGCGAGTTCTATGTATGTCGCCGGTGGCGGCGCTGGCATAGGATTGCACCGACAAATGTACCAATAACTGTTCCCAAGGCTTTGTTTTTTTGCGATCCAGAACGTTCCAGAATGTTCTCGTGTTTTCGAGGTTTTTTGGGAAGAGTTTAGGAGGGAAATAAAAGGTAGTTTTATTTTTATGGTGTGGGATAAAGTAGTTAGGTTTTGGTTGGATTTAACTTCGTTCAGTTTGATGATTTTGTTGGATTTAATTCGTTCAGTTTGATGATTTTGTTAACTTTCTGATGGAGCCCACCTAAGTTGGGTATTCTTCTTGGTTTGTTTATAGGTACTGTAGGCCGCACGTTAGCGGTACAACAAAACCAGTTTTATCTGCATCTTATTCTATAGAAACGCCGTACTACGCTAGCCCAGTTTAAGGTCAAACTGATCTGCAACGTATCATCTTAAGCCACATCATGTCTATTTGTGTCTTATGTTGTCTCAAACCCCTTCTGTCTACCAACAGCTGATTATGTAAAACTAAAACCCAACATAAATCCTCTTAACTTCAACCTTTTTCGCTCACGTCCCACCTTTTCAAAACAATAACATATCCCCGAATATTCTGGAACAATAATCCGCCAATAACGAGACAATAGGAACGCGCTCGTAACAAGAATGTAACAAATGGTTCGAATCTGTTACAGGTACGCTACCAGTGATACATCATACGTTTCATTACACGCCCGATTTGTTACATCACTCAAGGCATGGAATGAGTAAGTTTTTTTTGTATATGGCATGGAAAGATTGGTTCCGATGTTCAATTGTTTCGAAAGAGTTTTTTTTTCGTCTCTCATTTGTTCGACGGCTTGTGAAGTTAAATAATTAATCACGTGGCAGAACCGTGGTTTCGATTCCCAAGTCAGAAAGCCTATACAGCCGTTTGTGGCGCCTGATCTCTCTCCAATCATGGTGGATTGCTGTCCCAACGGATTAAGATAGTAAGGGTCGAGTGTGCACCTGCGCTTGCGCACACACTTGTGCAATATTTGTGCATTATCTACCGCGCCGACTTTTGTCTCCGCTAACTTTCGTCACCTTGGCCGACATTAGGCTCTGAAAAACTATGTATTATTATGAGATTTTATATTCCTCTCTTCTGTAATTCTGTATGTCATCCAGAGGTCCTTTTTACATTTTAGCAATTCTCATTCCATTTTGATCTCCTTCCTTGAAGATGCTTTGCTTTCAGTATTTCTTAACAACAACTTGCAAACGACTGTAATTCGGTATACCCCAGTAGATAATATGTTATCGGCTTAAGTATTATTGATATTGGCATTTTATTGTTCTTCGTACGTCAGCAGCTCATCTGCGTTTATATTTATATTCTAAGTCGACATTCTCCTGAATTGATTCGCAATTCGTATCAAATTGATGACGAAATCTGCTGACTTCTATTGGAGCATCATTGTATCAGTTGTAAGCTTTTGAGCCTAGTAGAAAAGATGTGAATACCTACTATGCAAAAGTTATTTATTCAGTGGATGATAAAAGTTTATGGTAAAGACTATATAACCTATTGGAATTTATAACAATATAACTAAAACAATTCCTCTGCTAGGTATTTCTTATATCTCTAACATCTTGTTTTGTCTGAATTTCTAGATTTTTACTAGCGGGTTTTTACGTGGTATCTTTTTGTTAATAGTCATGTCTGGCGTCATACTGTCTAATATGTATATTTATAGTATAACATAAGATCCGCTATTGAAGTTTGACATTGGTTTTATTATAGTTTCCACATATTTTACGACGTTTTTGTTTGAATACTTGCTTCTTGAGCTAAACACTTGAATAGAAGAGTAGTTATTTCGCAAGAATATTGGAAGTTTTTAACATGTATTTTTACAACACGATAAAGGTCATTAATGCACTAGCGACTGACATTTACGTTTAGCGATGACTCATTGAACTTAGAAGTTTAATATTTTATCTTGAGACTTGAATCACTTGAAATCTTTAAATCACTCTGTCTCTTGTGAGAACTCTCGTGTGTCAAAAGTACGTTCCTATTTTGTGACAAACCACTAAGGACAAAAACTTTTTTGCAAAGTACAAACCCGACTTAAAAAAAAAACTGAAAAATAACTTTAGCTTCTGAAGTCGGTGACCTTTGTTTGATTGATTTAGATTTTTTGTCACCGACTTCAGAAGCTAAAGTTATTTTTCAGTTTTTTGTTTTTTTTTGAAGTCGGTTTTATTTTTTGCAAAAAAGTTTTTATTTTTCACTTTTTAGTGGTTCAAATGTGCTTGATACATGGAAAGTGCATACCGTTACAATTGCAACAAGCCCAAACACGACTATGGTACATTGTCTCATTATGGAGTTCCGTGACTCTTGGCTTCATCATCAGATCTGATGGTAGAATGGTTCTTATCAAACGCAAATGCTGCACTTGTTGTAGAAAATACCAAAATCGCAACACGTTTTCATATAAAATCTGAAGAGTTCCCTCGATTTCGCCAAGATTCCATCATCAGATCACGACTTGGTGGCTATGGGATCATTTGGGAAGAATACCCTTTCCAACAAAAAAAGAATTTTCCAAATCGGTTGGCAAGCGACGGAGACATGCCCGAACAAACATAAAAAAAAAAAATAATAATAATAGAAACATCCGAATTGAAAACCTCCTCCTTTTTTAGAAGTCGGTTGAAAATCTAAATCAGTTCTTCTCACTTCTCAAGTGGTTTCTTTTGTTACTTATGGTGATGGTGTCGACTACCCCTTTGTCTATTGCTGAGACTGCGTGAAGTGCCGGGTATGCTTTTCATGTAGAAAAAAAAAATATAAGTAAATGCGTCATCATCTTCATCATCAGTCTATTAATGTTCCCAATGCTGGGACACACGCCTAATCTCTATAAGAGGGAAACGTATAAATGCATACCTACCTACCATCTTTCAAATCCATAACAACGTAACTTATAGTAAATAGTGCAGGGTGCCGACCTGGTACCATTTGATTGTTACCTATACTTCCTTGGCGTGTGAAACCATCGCTGATTGTCTATGCCTTCTTGGGAATACCTATGTGTTATTTTATTATGTGTTATTTTGTTATTGTACTTGTAGTAAAGCTATCCATAATAAAATAACGGATATCCATAATATAATACGGTTCATCATTGCAAAGACACAAACAAACGATTGTTCGTTTGTTTGTGTCTTTGCAATGATGAACCGTTGCAAATTATGTTTCCCCTATAAATGCACGTTCCATTATATATCGAAGAATGCTAAAACTGAAGTCGTCAGTATCGCAAATACAGCCAAAATGAACATTAGTCAATAAATACAGCTTGTAATGAAGTATTTAAAAATAATACCCATTGCAGATTCAGCCGTTAAGAATGTAAAATTTAGAGTAAAAAAAAATCCTCAGGTATCTACTTATACTTAATACACATAGCAAAAGCCCCAACACAAACCTAGTACTTAGTTAAAACAAAAGTAGGTACTGGGTAACGTGTTGTCGCCATTTTATAGCAAAAAATCAAGTGTAGAACATACTGCGGTAATCAAAGCGTTTGGCGCGAAAAATTCCCGCGCCATCGCACACTAACGCCACTGTCGTTTTTGTGGCAACATTCGGAATCACGGCACCGCATAATGGTTGTAGAAGGTGGTATTCTTTTTAGTGACTACATAAAATACAAGTGTTTCCAGAAAATAACAGACTGTGGATAAATGTATAACAAACAGTGAATATAAATGTTCAATCCTAGTCACAGAAGCTAGTCACACCGATCATCCAAAAATATTCCTTGAGCTCTTTCAGATAGTTAGTGACGTTCCGGAGTTCCAGACTGTACACTGTGCTTTGTAGCTGATCCTTTTTATTATAAACTTGTATTGAAATTTTCAGACCACGAAAATTATATCCACTAGATCACTGATCAGAGTCATCTATTGATCTGCACTTGAGCAGGTTTTCTTTCAAAATCAAATCAAAATCAATTTTGGTCAACTTGTGTCCACAGTCTATTAAAGACTTTCAGGTCAGCTAGCAACTCGTGTCCAGGTGGAAGATTTTCAAGTGGCACAAAGCAATATATGAATAACTAGCGGACGTCACGCGGTTTCACACGCGTAATTCCCGTTCCCGTGGGAGTACGGGGATAAAATATATCCTATGTTACTCGTGGATAATGTAGCTTTCGAATGGTGGAAGAATTTTTAAAAACGGTCCAGTAGTTTTTAAGCCTATTCATTACAACCAAACAAACAAACAAACAAAGTTTTCCTCTTTATAATATTAGTGTAGACAAACAATTGATCTAAACTCATAGCTCTTTGTAGTCAATTTAATAGGACCATGTATTTCAAAACTGTTCTAGTTAAATGGTATTCGGTTACGATCTTAACACGTAATCATATGATGCAATATGAAGCACCGTCGCATCTTACCAGAATATGCCGTCAACCAGAACAATCCCGTGAGTGTGTACCATGCCTTTGTGGTACTTGTATTGTGTATCGTGTATCGGGGCCTTAGGGGCGCGGCGAGTATACCCAACGTCCTAGCTAAGGCGTAGTTCAAACACGCGTGGTTTGGAAACCCTGCATAAAAGATGGTGCGTAAGAAAGCGGCTGTATTCCCGCAAAGGTACATGATCAAGCTATAGTGTTCCCAGTTTCCCACTACTGATTACTAACCCAGGCCTCGCTGTTGGGAGAACTGACTGTAATCCACCAGGCGAACCCTATGGGTGTTGGTAGATGGCAAATGGGTTTGCATTTTTGGCTCTGGGACATGTCGGGTACTTTCGATGTTTTTGTTCACCGTTTTGAAGTGGTGATGATTTTGCTTTGAGAGAGACGCAGCTCATTTACAAAACCATAACATTCAGGATACATTTTTTTGTTCGACCAGGAAATCTACCCCGTAACCTGAGTTCTGAGTGGTCGCCCTTGTGAAACCTAGACCAAAGAAGCACTCATTCAATAAATCAACTCTACATGCACACATTTTTCACTCATACAGTTCCTCATGTGGCACGTTTTTAATCAGGTAAACCTGACAATTTAATTAAACACGTATTCTAAGCTAAGTTTTTAGAAAACAAAGCTATCCCGAGTTCCCGTGGAACCACATGAATTCGCTAAAACGGCGTTCCTTTGTGCACCTCACGTACATCATACTAACAGTAACTTATGTAAACCCTGTGATGTTATACGAAAATCTACAGCTTCAACAATTAACGCAGGTGTTACAGGTTTCATACTTTCACGAAGGAGTTCCTAGAAATATTCCTAGATTGGATTAATATTCCGAGCGAGATGCAATATGGTGCGAGAATCTAGGAATGCCTCGACGGAGCTACGTTCTTTGCACAAGCACGTCTCGTAATAATTACCTAAAGTAAATGTTAACACTTTCTGCATGTGCATTTTACGGTCATGTAACTGCGGACAAATTAAAACTGCCGTAAACATTGGATACGCGACTACGCCGATATACCACATGGTACAGTTTTGAGAATTAGATCACTCCTTTACAATAAGCTGGTATGATTTAATTTTGATTTTTATCCTCAAAACTCATATGGGTATTTCTTATAGATTTCGATTTGGTCATCCACGTCAACAGTATAACCTACGATTAAATACAGCCTCGCTTTCTTGTATTTAAATCACTTTAAGAATTATTCTAAGTCTGCATCATCACAAATTACTCGCCAAAAGAATTTCCTGACAATATACTGTTGAAACCTTCACAACACCGTGGTCTTACTACGCATGTACCCCGAACATTCCCTTGAGACAGCACCACGGCACAACAGCACTACAAGACTTGCTTTGTGCGGCACGCATCTGGTTATTTATGCCGTTTCAGAGTTCCGGCAAGATGCACTTTTAAACCAGTCGCGTATCGAGGTACTACGTTCGTGCTTACTGCTTAATATCATATTACTAGCTCGAGCCATCTGCCGCTATGCAACGCGGAATTAATAATTTTTATGCTGTGGGTTTTGTGGAAAAAGTGTAATATTCTTAGCGGTTTTTAGGTCATGAATTCTTGATAGGTCATAGGAACATCTTCATGCCGTAGGTCGGTGAGGTTCTCATTATGTTTTTGTTAATTTTCCATGGGCAGATTTAAAAGTCAAAACTCTGTTGAACACTTTTGAATATGATGATAAAATTGAACTCTTTTCAGTTTCGCCACAGTGGTGTGAGAAAGTGATAAGCAGTTGGATCAATAACAGATTCCGACAAATTAAGAACCTCCTTTTTATGTCAGTTAAAATACTGCAGACATTCTTTTAATTCTATATCCAGAAAACCCAGTAATGGAACAATTGCAATATTCATTCCTCAGAAAACCACCTCTAAACCAACAAATATGTAAAGCCGAAAACTTGAAACCTCATCAACTATTCATATAATTAAATCTCAAAAATGTTTCCGAAGTGAGCTGCTCCAACGAAGATGGCGGATGCGAAGTATGACCGAGGTGCATTATGCGGTTCCAACAGCCGGCTCGAGACTTGCACTGTTTACTTAATGATCTGTTTAGCATCGCCTCTTTTTCAACTTTCAAGTTTTTGGCATGAATTTATTAGATTATTGTTTGGTTAAACGATCTTAGGATCTTGCACCTTAATCATAATGTATTATTTTTGTCTTCTATTCTTCATAAGGGTCCAACTGTCACAGACAAGTCAGAATCGCTTTTTAAGCTTCTCAGCAGCTTACAGCAACCGAAACTATCATCGTTCTAACTGGTAAAATTGTACAGGTTATCCAGGCAGTCAGAGCAACACTGAGGGTACCCCATGACTTTGCTACAATACTAACATTCAGATTAGTTGGTTTAGGTACTTAACTCCAAATTCCGCGCCATTGACTAGCTGTGCAAAAATCACAATAAGGCTATTTTTTAACCCCAGAGCATTTACTTTCACTTAAAGACAAATGAAATGAATTCAGTCTCGTTTTCTATTTACTCTAGTTTCAAAGTATATCTCAAAGTGTTTCAGGTTATCAGGCCTGTAGGCCACAGTGACGCCTAGTTTTCAGCACTAAGCACTAGAAGCGTGACCTTGTCACAATCACCCGGATGTTTTCGTCACTTCAACGCTAATGCGTGACCATTTTTACACCATTATTTATTTTCAATGTCAATGATTGGCCATTTACGAATTTCAAGGTTGCTTTGCTGACAAAACAAATGAAAAGCAAAGTTTACTAGGTTGCTAACTAGCGTGATTACTTAAAGTAGGTTTATTTGACTGTTTCCGGCAATATAATGAACTGATAAAATATTATATATCTACCATTCAACTTTTGGCCTTTTAAGTAGGTAGACCATTGATAAATCGGATCTCCAAAAAAGAGATGAAGTAGATATTATAGTACAAACAAATAAAGCGGCATTTCGTGACTCCCTGCTTGATCGCATTGTTATTTTAAATTAAACAACGGATTTTGATGCCGTTTTTGCCTTCATTTATTCTGGAGATTTAAATGTGTAATACATTAATTATATATACTCGTAATAAAGAAATCTACATGTTTTGACAATTAGTTAATACATGAAATAAGCGGGTCGGTGGTTATCACAATAATTAACAAAGTTTTGTACAATCAATTCACTAGAAAGTACCTGAAATCCTAATCGGGTATATAATATCACAGAAAAATTAAGTGTCGTCCTTTAACAATCGGACTGAAACCCCACTTAACCCAACCCTAGTCGAAACCTACAAACCATTGGTACATGCATTACAGCTGCAGGGCGATCTTACGATACCATCTGCGATATGAGACGCTTCGCTGAAAAATGCGATGTTTCACCGGGATAACGTCGACTGCAGGCTGCTGTGTTAGTGCATTAGTTTAATGGAACCTGTGAGCTCTGGCCAGGGCTGGCTATTGTCTCATGTGTCGTACTTCAAACCGCTAATACATTGGGGACTTTTTGAGTTTGGAGTTCTGTTGAAACCCTCTGAGAACAGGCCGCAACGTCATGTCTTCTCCTATCTTTACTAAAAAAACGTTGGTAGACCTCTATTCTTAGACCTTCCACCTGACTGACCTGAACGGAATACTGTTATTACATCCTCTACTTATTCCTGCTGTCAAGCAACATATCAGTATTCTAAATCGACTACCGAAAAGGGTGTACTCATAGGTGAATTACTCTATGAATCTTTGATTTTGCCATCATCATAGATACTGTAATTAGAATCCTCTTGTCATATGAGATTCCATTACAGGGGCACAAGAAACGAAGTCTGTAATTTCCTAATTTCGGCATCATCTCGACAATACTCCGGATCTCCCAGGAGTCCTTTATTACACTTGGGTTGTTCGTATGTTGGACAGCCCTGATATAACATACCTGTATGCAACCGCTGTTCTTGGATTGCGTTTGTAAGTATAAAGCTTTTAAGTGGCGTGTTTCTTGCATTTTTGTGATTTATTCGTTACGACAGTCTGAAGTAGAGTGCTCTGCTTCTCTACCTGGATCTTACGTGTTAGTGTTAAATGTCATCTAGGTATTCCTGACTTTATAGTAATGCTTTAGGGTGCCTCAATAAAGATATAAGTTTTCAGTACGAACAAAGCGGCATTTTTTTCTGTGCGTATAAAGAAAGAAGTGCATATTGTACCTGGTGGGGGTCATTTACTCTGCATCTGTATGCTAGCAGCCTTACATGGAACCTTCGCTTAACTTGGTTGTACAGTTACTGATACTTTGTTTCTTATTAGGCCTTTTAATTTTTCTGAGAATCTGTTTTAGGGATTGAGAGTTTTTCTTTCAGACAAAACCATGTAATACCTATTTGATAACTTTTTAAACTTACCTAATACCCTTTTTACTTGTAGTTATGTAAGTATGTGTGAATGCTCATAAATGATGAGTTATACAAAATCTAGTGCTGTTTTTGTGAACATAAGGTGAGAATGTAACACAATTTCCTCGTACGTGCACGTAATGATTGTGCTACGTTAACCAATCGTATCAAACACCACTTTCTCTATATAACACAAAAACTATTGTATCGTTACCAAACAGTTGCAAGCGATAATTAGTCAATTAAACGAACAGTCCGAAAAACTGTCCAACCGAAATAATTAATGAACCAAAACGTGTTAACACTGCCACAGAGTAAAGAGTTGAGAGACAGAAGTATAACTTTAGAAAATCTACAATAAATGGCATAAAGACGGGGTGTAAAATGATAATGCAGATCTTTTGAAAGCCTTCGTTATCAATGGATGAAACGTCATAGTACAGATGCTTCAAGAAGTAAGAGATTGACCTATAAAATACTTTTGATAAAACTTTACCGGAGTGAAGCGTTTGTCATATGAAACAAAAGAAAGTAACAGCAAATATTTGCAGATTCGTTTGTTTGTTTTAAAAGCGTGTTTAACGTGTGAAATGTGACTTCTACATTTATAAACTGCTGAGTGCCAGTGTGGAACTCCAGAATGAATGTTTTATTTATTTATAGTGAAAATTTATTCAATCAGCTTTCCGTTCCGCGCGCACTTTATACTTGTAGTTTATTTTCGTTTTGCTTTAACCTTATTATTTGCATTGTTAGCCGCATTTGGGCCACTTTCCGAAGCCGCTCACAATGATTTTTTTACTGAGCCTGTGTCATCCCACTGCTGGGCAAACACCTCCCCGTGACTTCTAAGTTGTATGCGTTTTTAATTCAAAATATTTTAATCCAAATTAACTTTTAATTCATCACCACTGCTTCCAAAACGGTGACGGAAAACATTGTGAGGAAACCGGCATGTCCTAGAACCAAAAATTCGTAGACATGATATGATAACCCGCACCCGCACTATATGGGCCCGCGTGGTGGATTAATAGCCCATACGCAAATACACGCTTTGACGTGGAGTTGCGGACACCAGCTCGTTGTACAATACAATAACTTACAGGTCATGGGGGTAGGCCTCTTTTCTGCAGAGGGGTGTCAGGTGACAGGCTAACAGAAACATAAACTTACAAGGGCAATAAGAACTGTCAGAAGAACAAAGGTGCACGGCTCGAATAAGTCGTTTTCTATAGAGAAGACAAGCATATCAGTGGTTATTTTTTGCCATTTTAGTGTCTTTATTTGAAATAGTGTTGTTCGACCCATTCTCTAAAATTCTAAATAACAATACTTGAACCTTTTATTGAAATAGACTTGTTAACGAATTAAATAAGACCCGAATATCGATAGTCCTTGTAACTGAAAGAGAATGTACTGTTACCATATTAGCTGAAGGTAAAAGAACTAACCTTGATACCTAAAATACATTTTTATAAACTGCAGAAAAAAATATAATTGCTTGGCTACCTATGAATTGACATGACACGAAAACACATTATAATTATAATGAAATATAATGTAAAAATATATGATGTCTTGAAATATAATGTAAAAATATAAAATTCTTTTGTGAAAAGCAAATCAATAGCATTTCATTGAAATGCACTCACAAATGATTTCCCAGCTCGTTATATTGAAATGTCAACAATAACAATAATTTTCAGCATGGTGCCACGGAGTAGATAGAAACAGAAGGTTTACTCTAGTACCTTCTTAGTGGTGACGGCAGTGTAGTGCACACTAACACGCAACAATAAGAATCCTGGCTGTAGGTATCAATTAGGAATTATTCGAGTCTGTTCAATTTTGGCTTATCTACTGCTATAAGGGTCTTTCTCTCTTAACTTGATTGGTAGTGTTGATCTCATTGCTATTAATCGTTTTATGTTGGCATTGTTTAAGGTCGACACTCTCGTCAGATCCCATGACGATGTGATGAAAAACCATCAGTTTTTTATGATCTCTTTTCGTGGTGTAACCTTTTTTGGTCGGGAAATCATTAAATGACCCCCCCCCCCCCTCCTGGTGTGGGCGGAGCGGAAGGGAGAGTAAGACTTGTACTGACTAGAACCCATCTATTAGTTTTGAGCCCTTTGTGTTCCTTGGCCCCCGGTATTGTGGCGAGACCTTTGGTGATTCCCTTATACTGTGATATATTTGTCGCTATATTATTTTATTTTATTTTTATTTTGTTTAATCTGGGACAATAAACAGCTACAATATGTGTTGGAACAGAGTAAAGATAGTAAAAAACATTAACAATATTGCAGCCCACTACATTATCCGCATATTGACAAGAAATAATAAAATAATGAGTCCCGCTATATAGGTAAAAAATAATAATAATATTAAAACTTACATCAAATTATGAATAAATAATGATAGCAATACCAAATAATTCAAGAAAGATCAGTTAATTAGTAATCATAAAACATTAAATAATTTAGTAAGTAATAAACATTAAATAACTTAGTAATTAATAGCATTAAACAATAAACTTAACGAAATATTAATTACATCATGCAAATTGGATGTTCAAATTGATCTAATTTAATTGCTTGCCTACAGGGTAAACACTAAAAACAAATAAACAATAAAACACAAACTAGCTTACATTCCTAATTACATTATTAACTTATTGGTTCATAATAAATTTCATGACACTGGATTTGGATTTGGAACATATTTTTATAGATTGAGTTTGCAGATCCACGAGTGATTCTTCTGTTCTCTATATTCGCGGTATTAAATATTTGGCCGCAACCCCGTGCTGCTACTCTGCATTTAATTCGCAATACGCGCGCGGTGGGTACTTTTGATCTCCGTCACTAGATGACGATCAAAATATGAGCTGTGCGGTTGTATTGTCCAAATGCAGCAGTAGGGTTCACAAGTTTAACTATATGATTGTGTAAGATGATTTATGAGTACTGATAGCCAAAAACAGAGAAAAATGGAAAGATGTAAGAGGCTTTGGCCCTGCAGTGAGAGTTGAGACACATGAGGCTCATAATAATAGTAACTAATAACTACAACTAACTTCAATAGTAACTAATGAAGTTGATACTAAAGAAAACAAAATTGTGCGGAGTAGGAGTAGGTGGAAACATTCAGATTCCAGACTACCTAGATCTCACAATCATCATAATATAATTTCTGATAAAGGTTCATGTAGATAGGTCAGAAATGCGGTTTGGGTATCCCATTTAAGGCAAGGACTGCTTTGGATTTGCAAGGTTCTAATTGTAACAGTTTTTATTTGGCCTTAGATAACTGGCCTGTAAGCATTACACAAAAAGAATCGATTGTCGAGCTTAGATTACACCACAATCCAGCTCACAAAATCGCTTGCATCTAACCAAAATTCCTTCATTGTGAACCGCCAAAATTCTATTTAGCAGCAACCCTACACAGATACCGGCAAATTATCGTGCGGCGGCTTTCATCGCGCGACTATCGCGAATTTATTTCGCACGGAAACGATTGCCGATTCCGTGCGATTCGATGCGATTCCGCCCGAAATTCGGACGAGCGCGTAATTGTCCGAAGAGCTGCTATTGTGGACGAGTTTATTATATTTCACGTACGTTTGTTTTAGTCCGACGTAATTGGTTGGCAGTCGAGTGCGATCGAGTGGAGGGATAGTGCTCGTGTGCCTGATAAGATAATACGTATTTGTGAACAAATGTGCATTGGGCTTTAAATTGATTAAACTTCAGCTAAATAATTATATATTTATCTCACAAATTGATTTGTTCCGTCATAGGCTCATCTTTTGAACGCATTATGTTTTCATTGTTGATAAAAGTGCATCTTAGCTAAGATGGTCCATTGTTGATCTCCTTCCTTCTCTGCCTAACACTATGTGGAAACAGACGTAATGTAATTAAATTACCTATAAGGGAAATTTCACTACGAGAGTGACTATAATTGGGGTTTAAGACCCGCGACTAGTCTTTCTCTATGTCATGAGTTTTCTCTCAAAGGTCAAGCTTATAAAACGTGTAAGTATCCCATTGTGAAGATTTAATTTTCAATTTAGCAAAACAGGTTACCAACTACCTTCACAATTGCTTCAGTAAAGTCTATAGCCAATACAATAATCATAAAGACGCGAAATATCAGTAACTTTCGTCATAAACGAGTATTTTGTTTATGTTAGCAATTATGCGCCAGACGTCTTCGTTCATTCCTGCGTTCGTTCGTTCCCTTCACCGAAGCACGTGTGAGATCAAAGGGCATGCTCGATGGAAAGTCAGAGAATCAGAGATAATATGGAAATGAGAGAAATTGTCTCATAAAAAATCATCAGGCATTATGGTAGTTATTCCTGTTTTTAATATGTCGAGGGACGCCTATTCTGTTAGATTCAACTATCGGTGCTGGCTGAGACATCCTTGAAATTCGAACCTCGATATTATATTTATGTTTACAACCTTTGGATTTTCAGTTAGAGGCCGCTTAGTTAGTAAAAACGGTACTTATTAGAAATTCATTTTGGCAAGCATCTAGGTATAATACTATTAAATCATAAATGAAAGTGTACAAACAAAGACACATGTCTTTGTTTTATACACTTTCAAAGCCGATAACACTGAACAGATTCTATTAAAAGGGAGAGAGAAACATCACGGTTTTTCTTTTTACTTACATTTATTTTTCAATCACGGTGTTTCTAAAACTCACATAGTTACTTCAAATAAGACATTTAAGCTTTCTATGTCAAATTATCTTTAACATCGTAACATAATGGTCAAATACACTTTCTTCCAATTACAGAAGACCTTTCCCTGGCAGAGATCCAGTAAAGTGTCACACCAATCAAGTTTGAACCCCTGACCCATCACGCGACAATCACCTCTCAATCATATCTACCGTAATCAAACAATGGGCGAAAATACAATACAGATCACACGATACTGCAGGCATACATTCTTATATAATGTGCTATTAGAAATACTAACATAACATCACGCTTGAAATCTCTGAAGTATTAGGCAGAAGTGTACCTATTAGTACTACACTTCGCCAGTTACGTTAAAGTCCCATGTAATTGGGGGCCACCCTATTGACAGCATCCACCGGTCAAACAAAAAAACAAGCTTCATTGGCAGCTACTGAGAAGTAACTGATAGAAAAACCTTATAGCACTTTTTCCACATGGTTCTCAAACCCCGGACCTCAAGCTGAGAAGTAACCCTTGCAACAACTGCTGCAGATTCTTATAATGTGCTATCTACTAACGGCTCTAATAGTGCTAAGTTAGACACTACAACTAATACTAACTTAGGTAGCGCAAGTAGTGGGTACCCCGCTGTGCGCGTCGCGTGACGATACAATCACACAAACCGAATTGAAGATGACCCGGAAAGCACCGCGACATGATTGCACCGTCAGCAAGTTATAAGAGGTGATAGATAGATATTTTATGGGCTTTCTTTGCTTCTTCAGAGTGTTGAAAGAAGTGGCGTTACCGCTGCTGAATTCTTTGAAGTATCTATCAGCAATCATCGTCATTACGAGTAAACAGTAGAATAATGTCCATTGCTGGATCTCCTATAAGCATCAGTAGGATATCGTTCGGTCCTGTGCTTCTCACCTATAATCTCTCTTCATCCAGCGGATTCCTGCAATTCCTTACCCTCGCTAGACTTACTTTACGACGGGACCAGCCCAGAACCTTTCGATTTAATGTAAATGCTAGGACAAAAATTCAACATCACTCCCTTTCAACAAGGTTTTTTTCGGCGTCTTTCATGCTAAGAAGGGTCAATTTCATCGTCATTGCACCTCGCTACAAGCTTGCGCCTCACGCCCGTCTCCTCCGTGGTCGTGTGGTGTGCGCGCACGCACTCGTGGGAACACTTTCACTGCGCCTGCGCCGCGCCCGCGCCAACCGCGATGAGCTGGCTTTTTGTCAGACTGACCTGCTTTGTGAACTGAGCCAGATAGTGTTCCTGGGTGCCTTTGTTTTGAAACCGATACCGGTTCTTGTTGTTTGTATGCGGTTTTAGAGATTAGAAGCATAAGTATGAAACTATTAATGCAAACTGAGGAGATTGGTACCTACGATGTTCTTGTTTGTTTTGCGTAAAGTTTAGTTTAGTAAGATTTTTTAAAGGAAAGCTGTCTTTGGCGTTACTTAAAAATAAACGCTTGAAGTGTCATTCAGACTCATCTATTATTTTGGTCGACTAAACGAAGGTTTCATTACATTTTGAGGTAACCAAAATTCAGCTAAAAGTAAAATATTCATACACGTACAACGCGGGCTAAAAATTTACACGTTAAATGTATAAAAACCGGCTCGAATCCTCTCGACTACTTCGTATTTGCTTCATAGACTCGTTATAACTGTAGAGGCAGTAATCAGTGCAAAAACGTCAATTTTGAAACCAAATCACTGGCTGGTTGAATGGCTACTCGGACTCTATGAATAAATCTTGCTTTTGAGACAATTTGTGTAAGGTGAACGACAGTTATAAACAGAAATCAACGAATACGTGGTCCAATCAACTAGAAGATTATGAGCAAATAACGGGTAGTTGGAAATTGCAAACCGTCAAAATAAGTCAAAAATGGAACAGAATTTTCTTTTTTTTTCTGGAACACAGTTCAAAACACCCACTATTTGTAATAAGAGAAGATGTAATTATCTTTATATGAGCCGTTGAAATATAGCCTTATTGTCTGACAGTTAAAGTAATTAAGTTTCGCTGTTATAAAAGTAACATCAAGTGCGGCTAAAACAGTCGGCGTTGTTTTATAGCCGACAGATGCTACATCTAAATGGCTTTCTTAGAAGTTAACCTCGTTTTTCAAAACTCATATCTCATTAGTCTGTTACTAGAGAAATATGGCTGCTAGATTAAGAAACAAGTGTGTAGCTAAAGTAAATATTAAAGTTGTGTATTTTTGTAGCGCCCCACATCTTGTCATAACATTCTCAAATCTATGTAGATGTAAATTAGACATACTTTAGTTCTTACACATGTAACATATACTCACGCCTTTTTCTAATGGGGTAGGTAGAAACTGAAGAATGCTTCCTGCTTCTTGCTTCGTGCACATTCTTACACCTAGCCATACACGCACACTGGTTGCAAGTAGTTTCTTATATACTTAATCCCATACAAAAAAAAATTACCTACTCTACCTACTTATGTTAATTATCTAGCCTCATCTACAACATAATCTCCAGGCTATCTGCAAACAAGCCACTAGTCGCCCAACTAGTTGGCCGACCGGTCGGACGACTCAGCATGTCATCGACCCCTGCTAAATGTCATGAGAAGATCTCCGTGATACGTTCTAATGGCTACCGATAGTAAAGCTGCTTTATTGACGCTAACCAATCGATTTGAAGAATGTTTTGTCTTGATTGGTGATGTACCGTTTGATTTGGAGAGTTTTGGAGTTAGTTCTGCCTATAAACTTGGCCTCAAAAGTGGTTGTCAAGCGTCGGATTTTTAGCCATATGTTACAACACACTGCCTCGTTGGCTTACAGCGAACGCACGCAAGCGCTACTGCACACCACGTCCTAGGTTTGATAACCGTGTCAGGCAAGTGTTATTTGGTTTTGCTTTCATTTCCTTTTACATGGGACTTAACATCACTGGCGAAATGTAGGGTTGTACCACTGTTGAACCTTCCGGGTACTACAGGCTTAATGTTGTATGTTGTGTGTGCTTTAATCCGGGCTCATATCAATCATAAAACTCATGATCACGCTTCAGAGGCTAAGTTATTCGCCTGTCGTGAATGTCATATAATAACCCCTTTTGCGAATGGTAATTTATTGGTTAGCGTCGGCTAGTGCAATTTTAATTAACTATGAACACGCCATTTTTTAAAGTAAATAGGCCATTAAGAGCGTCAATCTGTAATAGAATATGCCTCATATTTTATTACTTGTTCCAGACATTAAGCATTATTTTAGAAATACGAAAAAAGATTCAGTGGTTTTAGAGTCGTTAAATCTTAACATAGTAGTTGGCATGTGAAGTTAAAATATAAAAAAGATGTCTTCAAAATGCATTTCAAGAACTAAATAATCCTAAAGCGTGAAGAATGGTGTATATTTACTTCAGCATTAAAATGCTTCATTAAAAAACCTGAATACGAAATGAAGTGCAGAGATTTCAAGCAAAAAAGAGTCGTTTCGCTTCCATGTCCGTTTATAAACAAGGGAAAACAAGTGAAAACGGACAGCAGCTATTTATAAAGTCCGCTAAACGTTCCCCGGACGGGGAAGGAGTGCCACAAAAAGATGGCGGACAGAAGATTTACTTCACTTTCAACCACACATAGGATCCACAGACGGGTACTTATTGTTAGCAGAAATCTTAGCTCTGAAGTTGACTGTCCTACAAGGGATCTTGGATAGTAAACACAGACGGCATTTGACAGTTTAATGTGTCTTCTCATCTCGATGGCTGTAAAGCAAGCACCGGATAAAATAGAAAAGGGATTACCTACTAGAATTAACAATAACGTAGAATACCCACTGCTTGAACTGAATGCTAACAGCAATTATTCGTTAATTAACTGGTTAAGACGACAGACCGTGTCTTACACTCTGTCTCCATTATCTTGTTTCTGAGTAAGGTTGGTTTTCGGCGTTGTTTACAGTTAACCGTTTTGGTCCATTAATACTCGGTGATAATTCCAAGGGAGCCGTAATTCAAAGTTGTCATGATAAAGCGACGCCATGGCACAAACCTAAAGTTTACGCGTTATCTAACGATAGGATTTTTATGCAAAAATTTTGCCTAACATTTTATGATTTTTTTTTCAGGTTACATTTAATTTGACGCAAAAACAAACATAATGAAAGAATAGAACAATACACTTCTGCCTAATGGTTCTTGAAATTAGTAAAGTTTAAGTGCAGCTATGTTCCAAAGGACTTTCTGGTCTAAATCTAATTCTCTATCCCATAAAACTGAATGCCAAACCGCCTCATCACGCGACCACGGCCCGCAACTACAGCCGCCTGACCAGATTCACGAGAACGCTAAACATTTGGCAACACGTACCGTGTATTTGGCGCCCAACATGGTACAGTCAAGCCTCTTACTTTCCTTCCTTCCTTTCTTTAAATTCTGTTTAAGTCACAATTAGTTCCCAGTGAAACTATAATTGCCAATAGAAAACTTTTATAACAATTAATTGAAGACAAAGATCGAAATGGCAATCACCTTTGACCAAGGTCTCGTCGTCTTAACAAACATTTTTTGATTGGCGGCGTTTGTCGCTGTCAAATTTTTGATTCGGTGTGACGGGTAAAGAAGTTGGCTGAATGCTGTGCTTTACATAATGAGGTCATAGATAATGCTATTAAGCGGTGAAGGTGACAAACGTACTGTGGATGTGATAGTACTGTTTGTTTATTTGGCGCCCAACGCGGGACTTGTTCACCCGCTAATATTACCGAAATAAAGGCTCTCACCGACCGTATCGGTCGGGATCCGCAGCTGCGAACTTGTGTGAACAGTATTAGAGAACATAATAGTAGTTCTCAGCTATTTTGTTAGCTCTTCCTGCATTGTTCCCTGTTGTTTATTGTGTAGTTTATACGGGGTTGTTGAATGTTTAGTTTGCGATAGCTTTGGTAATCTTTATTTGTATCCAAAACAAACAAGCTGAATTTATTTATTCTCAGCCGAAAAATATCAGATTTTAGCAGTAAAGAACAAAGGTATCCACCTAATTGAGTCTGAATAGTTAATGAAGCTTTACTAATTTATTAGTTCATATAAACCTGCTGATATTGTTTCGTATTTAATTATGAATGTGATTAATATTGCTTAATTAATCTTAGTGCTCGGTCTAACGACTTAATCTATTATACATTTTCAAATTCTACAATGGATGCAAAATCAATTATTTCAAAACTGCATGATCATCATAATCGTTTCTGACCAGTGACTATCCCGTTCTGATGCCTGTAACATTTCCACCCCTCCTCCCTCCGCATTTGCAAAGCAATTGAAAGCTCCTATTAAGTGGTATTTTCTATAACTGGCGCGGAGTGCCTGTGACATTTCCATTAAATTTTGTCGACTACCCTCTGAATTATCTCGCCCATCAGCCTTTGTGCAGCATTCAATCCTTATTTGTACTTCGCTTAATGACCCACTCCTATTGTCAGATGAGTTAAGATGAAGGGTGGAATTTGGTGATTGGGTAATCTTGCTCCTATTATTTTAAAGCGTTTGATCATAACTTAAAAACATTTGTGGTGGCTCCATAGATCCCAAGTACTCCCACTTTGAAATGTATAACTATAGTATTTTTACAGATACTATGCCTTCTGGCTGAACTGTTGCTTCATTTTTTTTGTTTGGATAATCCGAGTGTCTGTAATTGGTCCTTTTGAAATCAATGCTGTAAGTTGAAGTCACTCTACTTACACGTGTCTTCTCGAAGATCAACTGTCAGGACTGTAACTTTGATCATAGGCTTGACAAATCAGAGTTTATTGTAAACCAGTGACTTTTAAAACTTAGAGGTTTTTTACTGCCCATTACCGCGCATATTTTTTCATCTTCTTAAACACTCAAAAGGCTTACGCCAAGTAATTACAGCGCGTCATTAAAATGCACTTCATTAATGAATGCAAGCTTGAATTGAATCTAATAATTACTTGTGGCTATACTTTTTCTTTCTTTATTTCTTATTGTGCAGGAAAAGGTGCTTTGTCTTCGATTCAAAGAACTGATGACGTGTAGGATGTAAAAAGAAATACTTGAATCACAGTCTTTGTCCAATGCATGCAGGATGGCTGATGATATTGTTGCGACTTGTTGGTATTGTGTAAAGTTGTTTAAATTGTTAGGAAGAAACATAATGAAAATAAAAGTAATGGTAATCAGCCTATTTCAACGAGTTTTTTACTGAAAGCATGTTTGAAATTGTTTTTTTGTCTGTTAACCATCTGTTTCTCAAAATAACTTGGTGTCACAATCATTTTAACTATTTCACCCCTTGCTTATTCTCAAATTATCATGAAAACAATAAGGCGAAACATCAAAGCAACTTATCTCAATGAGGCAATAAATATAATATCAATAAATATACCTATTCAATTACTAATGAATACAATTGTATAAGAAGTCAATCGGGATTCCCAGATAACGCTGATTGAATATTGATGTCTATCTCAAATATCTGACCTAGACATTTATGGCACTAGGTTGTCAGATTTTACCCATGCCTACTATCTAGTCTTAGAAAAGTCGTTTTAAAGCGTAGGTTAGTGGACTAGTAGGATTTCTTTTACCTCCGCTGTTAGCGTTGAAGCACTGTCTCAAACACTTTGAGAATAGCTCATCATCATCTGCTTAGCCTTTTTTCATGGAACGAGGGCCTTCCCGGCCCCTGGTTATATTTATTTATTTATTTATTTATTAAAACTTTATGCACAATTAAAACTGTACAAAGGCGGACTTAATGCCTAAGGCATTTTCTACCAGTCTACCTTAGGGTGATGCAGAGATAATACACAGTAGGTGGTTATATCTGTAACGACAGAAATAAAAAAATTGTTCCGTGGTTAAAAATCACAACAGTACAGTGGTAGTCGAGCCGTCCTTAGCCAAGTTACACTTCCTGATTAGATTACCTGTCATAGAAGCATAACTGAGATTTCAGATTTTAATTACTGGCGTTAAAGTGATTATTTATTGGTGAATTTCGTAACATCCTAAATTCCTAACCATACTCAATAAAAACAGCAATAACAATAATTCAAAACAGAATCTGTTGAGAACTGCGATTAAATTCCGGATTATTTACGTAATTTACAACCAATTTATTTATGGTACTACAAACTTAGGTTATGCGTTTAATAAAATGAAGGTTTTAACGTTTTTGTATGAAAAATGTAAGTTAAAAGGTTGTGAGGACGGAAAAATCGTGTTTGCGGGTGTGTAAACCTGCTGATTTGTCATTACGGCGCGCGGCGGTGCCAGCCGGTGCCTTGCGCGCGCGCAGCGTGTCTAGCGTGTTGCCGTCTCGCTCACACTCACCACGTGACAGCACTCCGACGCACAACCTTGATCGATGAGCGTATGAACTTTTTATGTGTCTATAAAGTTCTGTGTACGTTTTGCGAGGATTCCCAGAATTGAATTATGAGATGTGTTGTGGTTAGAGATGGGCGGGTGGGTAAAAAATGGGAAGGTAAAAATTGGAAGGAAAGGGTAAAATAGAATAAATACCCTTTTTTACCGGGTATTAATAAAAAATACCGGGTAAAAAAAAGGACTGTCTTTATATTACTTAAATGGCTTCGTCATGAAATGAATACTGTCAATTACTGTCCTATTATTATTTAATTGGCTTTGTCATCAATAATACGATCTACCATGTTCATTTTGGTCTTAACCATTGAAGATAAAGTATTGATTTGAAATAAAACGAAGTTAAATATCTTTTAAAACTTTAATCAACATAAATTTTCAAATAAAATAAACGGATTACAATAAAAACAAACATTGAATATTGTACTGATTGCACATGTTTTAAAGTTAACGAAATGCTGTACACTACTTTTAAGAATATATAGATAGCATATATATGTAAATTTCAAAACAAATCATTGAGAATTACTTAGATTTTTAATTTTTAATTATAATGCAACTCGGACAGTAATAGTATACAGTAAAAAATAATAACCAAATCTAAAATATTAAAATTGCACAATTAGTTCGATACTCCTATAGCTTATATGTATATCCTTCATTAATTATTTAGTCTTCATAATTTTAATAATAACAACACATCAAAATCACATGCCCTAAGCCCTTTTCATTACCTTTCTTAACACTAACGACGACGACGATGATGACGTGTTGGTCATCATCATTAAAATACCAATCTCCACTAAATTATAATCAACACAACAATACTAAAATTTAATAAACTTTTCTTTTAACTTGGTAGGTACTTATGGCACTGTGTGTGATTAGTTTTAGTCCTCAATATTATACAAAACAAAAATTATAATTAGTATAAATTCGCAGTCGTGCTTTAGTACTTTGAATATTAATTTCAGTCAGGTCATATTAATATCAGTCCTCGTTACTGCTACTGTTACTACTACTGTTACTACCACAGTCAAAAAATTCTATATCATGCCCTGGTGATTTTCTTGCTAAGATATTTTCTTCTGTAGTAAGGTTATTTCGATTATCGTCCCGACGATCATCTTCACTAGATTGGTTTTCTCCAGACTGTTCAATGTTTTGAACACGATCTGGAGTCATCCTATCTTCAGGAGATTCACTATCTTCAGATCCTACAATTTGATTGAACTTGTAGAGCAGATCCCAGTTATAAGACGCAAAGGCAAGTTTAGCTGCCCTTTCGGATGTTAAACGGTTTCGTTTTTTTGAATGAATGTGGCCATGCTTGCTGAACGATCGCTCTGTTGCTGCAGATGTGCATGGGGCAGTTAAAATGCGTACTGCTATTTTGCTCAGGTTTTTAGACGAGCAAAGTCCCTTCCACCATGCTACGGGACTTATATCTTCAACTTTTTCCCAAATGAAGCGCTTCCTCCAAAATCCATCCCTGGCTTTGTAATTAGCTAAATCTGTAACTACATCGAAATTGTGATTTTGAGCCAATATTTTAATAAATTCCATTGCGTCCAGATCTTCATTTTCGTTTAATGTCAATCCTTGTGTATTGGGGTCTAAAAGGTAGGCTGCTAAATGTATTGGTTTTATACAGTCTTTTGTTCTTTTCTCCACTGAATTTAAAATGGTTTGTTTGTCCTCATTGCTTATGATTGTTATGTTAGGTAGCATGAACTCCAATTTTGACTTCACGTCCTTGAACATGGGGAAAACCTTATGTATATTACATTCATTTGCTTCTAATTTGAAAATAGGCTCAGTAACTGGTTCCAAGATAGCAATGCAATCTTCTATCATATTCCAGAAACTATCGTCTAGAAGAGTAGATTTGGTCTCTGAAGGAATCACTGCGGCTTCGTGAATGGCCAGGGCCAGTAGGGCAGCTTTTGTTTTGTTTAAACTTTTTAAGGAAGATACATGGCTACCCCATCGTGTTTTTACTGGTAATTTTATGGTCTCTCCGGTTTTCTTTTCTTTTATAATTTTCTTTAGTAGTGAGTTCGAAAGCTGGCTCTTTTTTATTGTTTTTACAACATCCGTTGCTAATTCAATAACTCCTTTAATAACTTCACATTTAATGATATCGTGGGTTAGTAAGCTCAATGTATGGGCTGCACAATTAAGAAGTACTACTTGTGGAATGTTGTTTTTTACTAATTGGAAAGCTTTTTGAAGATTTCTGGCGTTATCTCCAATCAAAGCTACAAATTTTGATTCGCCATAAACACGCATTACTTTTATAATTTCTTCGCTTAGGTACAAACTGGTATGCCTGTTATCTTCTGTGGAGAAACTTTTTACGAAGTAGGGTTCAGGATTTGAAATAATAAAGTTTATTACTCCTTCGTTATTGACATTGGTCCATCCGTCACACTGCAAATGCAAATAACTTGTGGTTTTTAAACATTCCATCACCTCTTTTTTGATTTCAGTATACACTTTATCCAGAAGCGTCGTTGATAAGTTTTTCCGTGATGGTAGTTTAAATAGTGGTTGCAGATCTGTAAAAAAGTCTATCCACAATGGGTGTTCCACCAGGCTCAAAGGTGATCCAGAAATGAATACTGCCTTTGCAAATTTTACTGTCAGCCTTTCGATGTCTTCCTCTTCCGTCGATTGCGTTTGTGATGACGACGATGGCTGATTCAGACATAAGTTACTATTTTCTGAATCCAGTGAACCAATATGGGGCGCTGGGTGCGACGATGCCGTTGTTATAACAGGAGCGTTAGTAGTATTGATGATATTTACGTCAGTTTGATTCTTCAAGTCATTTTTAACAATAACTGGACACTTATCACATTTGACTAAATGACCTCCCATTTTGTTGACGTTTGCTATTTTATATTTATGATCACAATACTTGCAAATTACTGATTTATCAGGACCCACACGATAGTGTTTCCAAATTTCATCTCGTTTCTTTCTGCCTTTTCCCATTATCTAAACAAAAAATAGTGAATTTAATGAAGTTAATAATAAGAACAAAACACATTCAACTTTATATTTAGTTAGTAAATATTATTAAATATTAATTTTTACACAGTATTTCTTGATGGTTGTTAATTCGATCCCTAATCCCGATATAAAATATTCAAATTCAAATCAAAATAAACGTTACAACATAACACGTGGGCCAAGTTCATCTAGACTAACATTATTAAGTATATTATTTAAAGTAAAGTGATATACACTATTTCATAAATGTCGAAATGTTATTCTATTTTGTATACCTTAACCAGTAGTATGCGTTCTATATTTTATATAATTACAAATATAATATTGTACAGTTGTACTATGAATTAAAATTGACTTACCTTCTTTTATAGTATTATATGAACAAAACTTCACACAATTCAGTTGAAATAAACTTGTAAATGAATAAACTATTATTGAAAAAGAATAACTTAAACATTAGACACATGAAAGAAAACAGAAATGACGCGCATCGGCGCGGCGCGTGCACATCAAAATGGCGCAGCTCTAGCCAATTGATGCAATGCACCCTCCCCTCCTCGTCGTTCCTCTTTGCACAGTTATAGTGCTATACTCTTCTTTTGTTCTAATGAGAAAACAATGTACGCGTACGTTGTGCTGACGACGGTCTCAAATAAAAATCAATTTTAAAACTTTGTAAGTCAAAGTATCTATTATAAATACAACAATTAGTTTAAATTGAACTGATTGTAATTTTTAACCGGTATAAATTGAAAATGGGAAGGTAAAAATGGGTATAAATAGGTATTTACCCAAAGTCTGGGTTTTTACCGGGTATGTTCCCATACTTGTGGTGGAAACGTTTTGTATTATATCCTTATGTTGTTCATTTGTTTCGGAGAAGTAGGTATTCTAGAAGTCTATTTTATTTAATAGGTACCTACTTAGTAGAAAAACGTACGTGTCGACGTAAATTAAGATAGAATGCCAATAAAGGTGTCTTATTTTAGATTTTGCCTCAAGGGTTAAACTTGACAGGTAGCTAAGTAGCTACTTGTCTATAAGAAATCTTCACGGTCCATCTGTTACACGAGATCGTAAAACGCACGTCGTTGTAATGTTATTTGTTCTCGAAGAAGATAGAGGTCACCTGTCAGCTACAGTTCACAGTTGTAACGATCGGGTACCTAGGTACCTACCTACCTATTTATAAATTATAACATGAGTCGTTTCTATACTTACCTCAGTCTGTCAGTGGGTAGGGCGGTGAATAAAAGCGGTCATTCATGAACATGATGTTGGTAATCAAACTTTTAGGTCTGTTTTTTTGAAAAAAAAAAACAGATTGAAGGACCAAAATGGTTTTTCGTCATTCACAAGTCGATCCTTTGTTAGAAACAATGCCTTCATTCTTCATGTTAATGTTTCTTGGATAGAAGTTTATAATTTTCCCAGAATTGCTGGAGCATGTACCTACCTAGGTATCAAGTTCAACTAATAACGACTGGATGTCGAATTTCATGGTGCTTATAGCAAATCTCTTCAGGGTCAGTTAAAAAAACTTACCTACAGCGAACTATTCTTCTAAAAATTTGAAATCCAAATTCCTCTTAAAAGGACCAAACGACCGCCATTATACAAAATTTAATAAACCTTAACTTGTTTCAAATTTCTATCTTCCCAAATGGCAATTATACTAATGAAAACTTTTTTGTTTCAGGTACTTTAGTCGGAAGTTCTTCCCGTCACGGAGTCAGGGGGTACGAAAATATACGAGATTCTTCCCCAAAAGTACTGCTGCGACAATCTGCATGAATAATAATATTTGAATTATTTAAACCGAGCCCTGTCTTGTGGATTAACGGAAAGTACCGGATAATGACCGATCTACATAAATTTGCATTGAACGATACGATTTCTTTCGCATTATCCTTCGGGGATAAAGGTCGGGGGCGTAAACCTGGGGTACGGGGTACGGATGGGGTGTACAACCTTTGGGTAATGTATGTGTGACGATATTGTTGGATTTATTTTGCTTGTTTTTATAACCAGCATTCAAAATTAATTAATCCATTCCACTACGACAATGTAATAACGACTAAGCTTCAGTAACAATTCTTGTAATTAAAATTCTTATGCGTTTAACTTTTCTATTGATACTAACCATAATTTTAAATCTCTTATTGTACAAAGATGATTTTACTGGAACGAAAAATGAGCAGATCGCTACGAAATACAGGGTTCATTACACAACAATGATGATGATTCTCGCATCATCCATATAACTGGATATTGGCGAAACGTAGATCTCAATCATGGAATGATGGACTCATCGAGTGTGTTTATTAATATTTATATCCTGATACGCAGGATTCAAATGGATTTTTCCGATGAACATAAAACCAACAATGTTGTTTTGTAGGTCTGTGAACTCTTTTAGGTCAACGGAAATGTTTTTAGTGGTGTTTACTTGGTCACCTTATTACGGATTGATGAGATGAGAAATCACAACCATATCATCACGCCTGTAATCTCGGAACGTGTAGGTAGATGTGTTAATCATATAAATTCACATTTCGTCAAAATTATTTGAATGAGTCCTTTTTACATAATTAGTGACGAACCTTTTGGTATCGCAATCAATCTGGTCACGAAATCTCCCATCTCCGTCATCGATAGATGACCACTGTAGCGGCTATAAGATTCCCAAGTAAAAGTACTTTAAAACAGAACTTTCAACATCGCCACGGCAAATAAAGTCGACTAAAGCGCTTTACAGCGTCGTAGGTGTGTAATAGTGTAAATATTCCGCGAACATGCAGCGGATACAGCGAATCCCGCGGCTTCACGGGATACAGGTAAATATTTGATTTGTCCCACGCTGTAACGCGCCGTGCAACTCAAATACGCGGATCTGAGGGACGTAAAAGTTACAAGTGATGAGCGAGGGATAATTGGTCGTTGCCGTGTTGTAATACATTAATGACTTATAGCAGAATAAATGGGGTTTAAGGATTGGGTCACTTAATAGCAAAGTATCTTTTACATAAGCACAATCGGTCCATTTCATATAGCTTAACACAGGCTTCGTCACCGTAACACGTCGCGCGTCGTGTGAATGTGAGAGAGAACATCCATATGCAGGGAATCCACCATACGGTCTGAGCGAGAGTTGGTGTAAGTATGTAAAATTTTGTTCTTGTTTTTGGTTCTAAGACATAACGGACGATTACTAAGCTCCTCCAAAGTTTCGCCAGTGAACTTGTATGTAAACTAATCCACAGTAATGGATCTTGCACAAGCGTTCAAGGTCAATATTGATTAGTTTCCTCTTTTTTAGGCGAAACTTATATCAGACTCAATATCATCAGGTTCTGATAGCGATTAATTGAATTACTAGAACCTAATGATCGGTAACCATGACATTCTAAATCTAATTATAACATGAATAGCATCCGTAATCCTAAAAGTATTCACAGACGATCGAACTTGGTTCGGAACGGACCACGAACCGTACGGTGCGGTCTACACAACAGACTAGCGCACCAGACTCCGAATCGTCCAGTCTATTGTGCTAGCATTGCGTGAACACGTCTCCTCGACATGCCGCCGATTCTATCAAAACAGGCCAAAATTGCATTAGTTGCGGCAACTATCGTTGCTACATCGCCATTACATAACCAATATTTTTTTTCTTAATTTCGGTAATAGTCGCAAGGGGGTAATATGACTTCCATTTTTCTAAAAGTATTTGAAATGCTAGATTGCGTGCATCTTTATTACAATAAAGGCTATGTGCGGTATTCCACAAACATGGAAAGTCTTTATACAACTCCAACAGCTCTATAACAGCTTTTTTCTGGGTACTAACGATGTCTTCTTGGCGTCGTTCCGAATCCATGTCTGTGAACACGTTACGACGTGTTGCGCGTACGGAGGCTCAATAGCGACTAAACTGACATTTGGTCCGGTGCGCCGTCCACACGATCGAATCGGTTCGGAACGCACCGCGTTCGATATGCAAGCGCTCCGAACCAGCCGTACCGATATTAATAATAATAATGTTCGGCGGACCGTGCGCCACACGATCGAATTTGGTTCAGAGCGCACCATGTTCGTGGTCCGTTCCGAACCAAGTTCGATCGTCTGTGAATACTTTAACCATCAACACATTATGAACACGACTTCTTTTAAAGACTACTTATATGAAAAAAGCTTATATTCAATAAAATATCTACTTATTTTGTTGTGTTGCCAAAATCGCCCCAACTCTTCTCTTGCACTACCTAACAATGTTTTTTTTCGTAAATCACGTAATATCGTATCGCTTATGGCGTGGGCCGTAGTGTTAACGTGCTAATTATCTGTCTAATGTAGAGGGGAGTGCGGTCACCCTTTGAACTGAATCGACACATGCTTGTGTTCATCAAATACTAGTCAATTTCTTATGTTTATTAGTAATGGGTGACATCTTCTACATCTTCTGACATAGCTGATACTGGAGGCGACTGTGGCGAGCCATGTATGTAGTTGGCGGGTAGTTGTGAACGTCTGAACTTGTTTTAGAGAAGTTTTAACATTCTTTGCTTTCATTTCTTTGTTCCGACTTAGACTAATCCCTACAGTCTATACACTATTTTTGTATTTATGTCTTTATTTTTTCCTAAATCATAAGTTTTATCTATAATAAAAATTAATTAATAATTAATGTTAATAAATACCATAGCAATAAAAAACAGAAATAAATTAGTTTGATAAATACAACACCTAATTACGGAAAGCATAATTCAATGCTAATTAACAAAATTAATACACACGTTTGAAATAATGATTTAACTCGTGATGAATAGATGACAAAAACAACACATTACTTAACACTATGACTATAATACTCGAACGGGTAGGCAGAAGTATACTTACATTACATTTACATTTCGCCAGTAACAGGAAGGAACAACTCTCATGTATTACGGATCTGGGGATCTGGAGCCCAATTCACAATCACTTTCGTTTTGTCATGTCATAGGGGGGTAACATCTGCCGGACACAAATCAGGACTCTGAGTTGCTACTGCGAAATCTCCGATATAAAAACCCAAATAACACTTTACCCAAACCGGGGAATTAAATCAGAGACCTTACGTTCAGCAGTAGAGCTTGGTTAGAAGGCAATCATCACTGAAACGACTTGAATTACGTCTTCTATCGCTACAGCTCATAACTTGGGCGTTAGAAGTATCTGCACAAACATACTAATTACTGGTCCGACGGTCCGCGGTTGGTCCTTTGAGCTGGGCGACCTTTTCTTGTGGCCAGATTTGTTTTACGCGTTTTTTATGGCCCCATCAGCGTAAAGAGGATTTTGTTGAATAACTTCGTAATGAGTGTGAGCGTTTCTGAAAGCTCTAAATTAGGGAAAGTGTTTCAGTTTGACACTTACACGTTTTGACGGTTTCATCGCGGTTTTTGTTTGTCAGATAAGGTTAAGCTAATAGAATATTATAGATACAGTAGAGTTTATTGGACCTTTGAAGTTTAACAATAATATTGTCGGAACAAGGTGTTGACACGGTTGGTGAAGTGGTTCCTGAAGTCCTGCTCATTATAGGGGGTTTGATTCCCAGTTCGGGATAACATATGTAGTTGTTTTTTTCCTTTTTTACATAAGGAATTTCTCAGTAGCAGCCCGAAAGCTGGAATAGTGCCTGTTAATACCCCGACATGAGGGTGTATTATTTAGGGCACTTCTGCTAATCCTTTTAGGAACAGGTGTAATGTTATAATATGTAAACACTAAATAAAGCTCACCGGACACTAAAATATTACATGAGATCAGCATAATTCGACGACCCGAATGGCGTAGTGGTAGTGACGCTGCCTTACGTTCTTAGGGTCCTGGGTTCGAATCCCGGTAGGAGCAAATGTTTATGTGATGAGCGTGGACATTTGTTTCCGAGTCATGGATGTTTATATGTATAATAAGTATGTATTTACAAACAAAAAAGTATATATGTAGTATATCAACTATCTAGTGTCCACGACACAAGCTTTGCTTAGTGTGGCACTAGGTGGCGCTGTGTGGTAATGTCCAGCGATATTTATTTATTTATTTAATTTCCGAAGAAACTGGACACTACCCTTGTTATCTATCCACCACACACACCCAACCGTACGCACCACAATCTCACAGAATAAAGACATGATGAATAAAATATCCTCCAACCAACGTCAGTCGCCATGACGCTCTGTCGGCTGCTGATTGATTTAATTTCCGTTCCTCCATCTTTTGTGCTTGTTCCTTAATGCTCATAGACGGCCACTGAGATGCTTTTAGAGCTGAGGATGTCATCATGTCTTCCTTGCAGTAGGTCTTGTAATAGGTTTGAAGTTGAAGTGACGCGGGAGATTGAGTTTGAAGGAATAATTGGTCCTTTGTGAAAAATGCGGCAGTCAGTTGCTTGAATATTAAATGATTGCTAAACGATTTAATGCATGCCGGAATAATTGCAAAGCACGCATACAATGGTAACGCCTTCCTGTTTTGCAATAACTTTCGGTGTAGAACGAAAAAAAATCAAAATTAAAAAGCAATTACTTCGCTTGTTAATTTGGGATTCTGCTCATGCATACAATTGAAATGTAATAAACTTTAATGTAGTGTAATCATAGTATCTTGACCAGCTAGCAACCCTATCCTAATGTGATTTTATCAAGGAACGGAAGCTGTAACCAATCTCCCTAATATCATTCACATAAACACTCGCATCATTTTGCTTTTTATTACAAAAAATGTTCATCATAATAACCTGCTGTATAAGTAAGTATTGCAGAAGCGAATAATATTGTAATTTGTACGAGAGTGAGCGATGAATACCTTACACTCACTCCAAATGTTTTGTTGAATTCCTGCCTAACGTCTTAAGTAGGATACTCCCACATTTTATCAGTTACTGAATGAATGTGTAAGATATTTTGCAGATTTAGGTGTTAGGTCCAAGGTTTGGTTAATCGGATAGGTACCGATTTTTTTTTGTTTTCTCCCATAAAGCTGCCAGTAACACTATTGCTCTTGGATTCTTATATCTTGCTTCATATCTTGGTCTTCTGATCTTACACTGTCTTTGCTTGAGACAACGATTTATCTCAAAAATCATTTCCCAAAGAAAGTCAACGTGAATCCGTCTGTACAAGTACCTCTTACAATTATTTTCTTTTGTCCTAAATTTATTCTCCTTCACGAATGTTTTCGATTCGTTAAAGAGATATTTGATTTATGAAAACATCTTTATTTCACAAGCGTGTATAAGCTTTGAATTTATTTGTTGGCCCTTATCTCAAGATCTGCCTTGTTGATCTAGGATTCGATTTCCAGGTTGGTCAAGTTGTTTTGGGGCAATAACAGACCATAAATGGATTTGGGCCCATTTGATGGCCCAGCATGAAACTCACCCATAACTGCCGATATGCGGGTGTTCACCTCTGCCCGATCCTTCAGGGATATAAAAGCGTGATGTTACTTTATTTCAAGAAGACTGAAGCGACTGTCGAACCGGACTTACGATATGAATTACTTCTATCGGAAAAATGGGAGTTGAAATCTGAGTGTGCGCGATCAGATTTCTCGGGTGCAGAGTAAAGTCGTGAGATTTATGATAATATTGGCTGAAGAAATGAATAGCACTTCTTGAAAAAAAAAAGAAATGAAACATTTTCAATTACTTGCGTTGTTTTTGTTTTTAAATCCTTCGGTACGCAAGGAGTATCGTGATTATTTGTTATGGTATCATATTTTTGTTTTAAAATTTTGCCCCAGGGGCTTTAGTCAGCTAAGAAATTAATCAATGTGATCTGTCTCTATTCTCATCTTTTTGTTACAATGTGTGCTCAGTATTTACCCTCATTTCGCCAGTTATAAGCGACCCTATTCCTATCAACCGGGCACTAGTATCTGTTGTTTACAAATCCCTTCAAATCTTCTAGAATGTTGTCATTGACCCGCTTGTCGGCGGGAAGCTGGTCGATGATGGGCAGCAATTGGATTGATTGGACATCCGCAGGGGACGGACACTTCACACGACTCTGGCGAGATATCTTCGGCTGGTGATTTCTCGTACTCACCAGTTTTTCGTCGAATATTCTTTGATTCGGTGAAAAAATGTGCTAGTATCTAGAGATGCTAGGTTAGAGTAATTTCCATTTGCAGATAACTAAGTAATGCTTATAATCTGATTTATGTATCTTCAGGAAGTTTATAGGAAGGAGTTCGGTCTCAAAGGACCACGAACTTACGGTATATAAATACTTCCGATATTACTAATGAGATCAATTCGAAAATAAATAAATTCAGATAAATATTTTGTTTTTTTATTAGACGTACTTAGTGGTATTTTCGCAATTATCTTCAGTTCGTAGTTGGAATGGAATATTTTACCGTCGAAGTAATTTGACATATCATCTTATGACTTTTTTAGTCTGAAGTTGCGGTTAAAATGTCTAAGAAGTACCTTCTTGATTGAACGGTTTTCTTTTCTATGGCTGAAATCGCTTAAGTAGTGAATGAACCCCCGATAAACCTACTTACAAACAAAATTAAAGTAGAACCTTTGAACCAAGATCTCTGATAACCTTCTCACCTAAGATATTTATCGCAAACGACCCCGCGGTTGACGCCTAGCGCCTAGCCGCCTAACATTTCATATGGAAATTAACGCGCTTATAAATCATTCGGGATGGCAGCTTTTTCATTTGGCGTCTTGGCGTAATCATGTGTGTTATCAGACGAGAATTATGAGTTCGCGATCATTTTCAACGTGACGCATGACGGTGAGAAATTAAGATTTTTTTACTATATTTTGTCATGGGGAGTGGTGGTTTTTCAATTGGATTTGGTACAAAATCTTGGGTTTTCCCTACAATTTATAGTTAAGTTGGTCTTATTGTTCTTGTTTCCCTAGTACAAATTGCTGTCCTGATTCAATGGTTGGTTTCCTTTGGTTCAAATACAAAGACTTTTGTAATCCAACAAATATTTAGCAAACCAAGACCGACTGGTTTTCTTGGATGGTTTTCAAATATGTTCTTGATTAAAAAACATTATTTAAATCCAAAATAGACATCCTTATTTATCACCATTGAAATGTTTAGTAGACACTAAACAATGCGGTATCATTGCGCCGTGTCGTCGATTTGTCACGCGTAGAGACATTAGTCGCGGCGCAATCCGGAGGAGGCTCACTTTAGCAAACAATACCAACTATTGTCCGAAGATATTTGTTGTGCGAGTTGCTAGACGCTTATAACTATTACTTGTATTATTAGTTGAGGATAGGTGATACTTGTGCGATTGTTATGTCATGGTAATGTTCTAAAGGGCGAAGACTTTATTAATAGGACGTGGCAACAGTCTCAAGGGCCCAAATAATCCATTGTCTCTGTAAATTTGTTAAACGATAAGAAGACCGTGAATTTCGTAAAACACTTGAAATCACAATCTGAAAGGTTTTAGGGAAAATTTTGATCCATTGCTTCATATTGTTTGAAAAATTTGTCTGCTAAATAGCGTAAATAAATAATGCAAATAAATGTAGTTCAACTGTCAAAATGAAAGCAGGTTGTTTGTAATCAATTTTGGCCGTAGAGTACGTTCATACTGTTGGAAACTCCAAACCATTTCGTCTGCGTCCTCAAAGCGTCGTTGAGGCGTAGCCAACGTCTCCCATCGTGTACATACCCATGGCCATAACACTCACACCAGTCAGCGTAACATATTAATACGACGCTAATAAATGGCGCGTGTACATCGCTGGCTATGGCTCCTGTGTCACAGCCAGCGAGTAGCGAGAGGCGAGTAGTGATAGTAACGTGTGTTGGTGGCACTTCTTTTGATTAATTAAAAATGAGTGGCCAAGCAACGAGCAGTGTGTCTAGTTCGCAGTTTTATCGGTAGGCGATGAACTAGTGCGCTGGGACAAACTGGAGTACCTGCTGGTAGTGTAAACAGACATCAATCAACTTATTATACAATGTACGTCTTCATACCTACATTCTTTTGTACGTTTCTTGAGCGAGCAAGTCGTCGCTACGTCAGCGGTGGGGCAGGTACCTATAGCCGTTGTCTCACTGGTTCTGTGTATGGGCGTCTAAACCGCAATGGATGGCGCTCAGCAGTATATTCGTCGCCCAGCCTCACTGCCTCAGATGCATCCCCTTCTATCACCGTAATAACTGCAAGCAATTATCGTTTGCTTGTTTCCGAGACACTGCTGATCATTTTAGTGTTATTATTTCTTAGGGTATTGTGTAGGTACGTATTGTACGGTTACAAGTTGTTATGTTTGTCGTATGGAATAAATCAATTAATTTGGTTCTGATTATAGGGAAAATGCTGTTGATATTTGTCTCGAGTTTCTTGGAAAACTTGGTTTTCAACAAAAACATGTCCATTCTGAAGATTTCTTGAATGGCAAAATGGTCCTTGAAGAAAAATATTTTCCTCGAAAATGTTCGTTTAAAATTAACCCGGAAATGTAAGCTGCCTTTGCAATTTTAACCGAAAGAACTTAAACAAATCATTAGGAATTCAGTAGGTAATATTATCCCATAGATCTTTCTTTAATATCATACCGCAGCGAACGAATTTCTGCCTCATCCTGCAAAAGCTCAGTTAAAAGGGTGAACTGACATTATAAATGCTAGTTAGTTCTGAGCAAACAGTCCGCCTAATTAAGACGGTTGTACTTGCTCAGTCGACACTGGGTCCGACTACCTTCTAATTGTTTTACTAATCGTCAATTAGTTCAGTTGTGGGACATTGACCCTTTTTCTCATCAGCTTTCGATCGCGGGGTTCCTGGAATGTAGTCACCAAATATAGGATCATCAACATCACTGTCAGTATCATTCCCTTAACCTTTTCCTAATGTATCCGAAATCAACGTGTTCTTCCATAAGTCTCTATTAGTCGTCACCTTAAAAGATAAAACCTTGTACGGTGGGTTGCATAAATTGGGTAGCCCGGGTTCGAACGTAGGTGCTTTCAAGGTCAGCTGTGGGGGACCCACTTCGTGACTGTACCACCTACATATCAAGCAATATTGACAATTGCTGAATGTTGTTAAAATCACACAGAAGGATGTCATTTCCCATCCGCAGTCCTTCAAAATCCAATCAATGATTAGTTCTATCAAATTCTGTAATAACATTTCGGCTACAAAGCTGATGGAGTCGTGATTGACACAACAGCAATTAAATATGAAACATGTCAATTAATTACCTGGATGAATTATTCATCAGCTGGTCGGCTTGTGGCTGACTTGTGGATAAGGGGATGTTTGCCAGTTATGTGGCTTATCTAGTGGTCAAAGTGGATAATATTAATTTTTATCTATATCTATTATATAAAAATGAAACCCGTTTTTCGTTGTCACGACATAGCATGAAAACGGCTTGACCGATTTGGCTGATTCTTTTTTTGTTATGTTCGTTATTGTCAGGAGAAGGTTCTTATGAAAAAAAAAGTAGTAGAAGGTAGGTAGCTTTTTACCTCTTATGTGACGCAGACGAAGTTGCGTGGGTCAGCTAGTTGCCAATAAAAATGGCTGTTTTTTTTTAAAGCGTGAGGTCCTGTTCGATTCTCAGGTTAAACAAAGTTCCGGGGCTGCGGGACTGTTCGAAAGAGATGCCGTGGTCCCGGAACATAAAGGGCGAGGAAGGAACATGGATGGGTTTTAGTCAGTAAAAGTCTGACACCTCCCGCTCGGGAGGAGTTATTTAAAAAAATGTGTAAATTACCTGGATTAAATAATTATCAGTTAGTTGATGTGGCTCGCTTGTGGGCTGGAGACTTTTTGTCAGTGGTAGAGATCACAAATGAATGGGTTTGGAGTTACGGTTGGCAGTAGTGGTTTCTTGACTGCCAAAAACAGGAATTGAAACTTGATGGTTTACGTCATTAAAAGCTGTGCGTCTGATTGAATTTCCCATCCCCGAAAATGACGAATTTCCATTCAACTTTCATCCCCGATTAATCCTCTTAAAGGGATGGGTTTTCAAATATCCTTTCTTAGCACTTACTTTCGTTATAAATTAACTCTGGTGCTAATATTAAGCTTCTAGAGCATCGTATAAACTTATCAAACAGAATATATAAAAAAAATTAGGAATTTCCAATGGAATTTTATGTTTCTTGTAACCTTTTTTTACCTTTTTGTCTATCGGTACGTCAATGTTCAAAGTAAATTAAAACATACATTTTCCTCATACTATACAAATTAAAAAGTTTCTGCAGTAGCAACGCTGTCGAAAATTCTACCAAATGAGAAAATGTAAACAAAACTTATAAAATTTCAGCATTTACCGAAAAGGTTTCTGTTTGTCCGGAGTTTTTCAGCAAATACTGCACACGTCCCAAAACTCTAATTTAGAAACACAACAAGAGTAGCGTCAACAAAAACTAGCCAAGGTCGAGAGCGGGGAAACGGGGGAAAAACGACAATTAAACGCGCCATTAACTTTTTGTGTGGACCGTACCGTAGTCGCCATTTTTTGTTTGACCGCTACTGCCCGACCGGTTAGGACTATACCTCGTGATTCGTGATTAGCCCTGTTTACAATGAGGTAATTGATAACTTTACGCGGGTAATTTGACATTTTAACCTTTGCTTAGCTTTTGTTACCAGGAAAACTTGACGAAAAGGTTCTTGTATTGTTTTAAGGAGAAACATGAAATTTAAATTGCGTCATTAGGTTGGTAGGAAGCTAAAACACTTCTGTTTCTTAAACCTGACTTGCAATTTTGATTGTTAGTTAAAAGAGAAACATTAGATTGCTTGGTCGTCTAGTGTTCCCTTATACAACCTTATTTTTTGTTTATACTAAACCCGAAAAGGGGTCATTGTACTCATCATTTTGAACAACTTTTTCTATGGGACGAACCCTGAAATCGCGAAAAAAAAAAACAGCTGTTCCCTACATTTTGACGAGTTACGCGAACATAAATGTAGGGAACAGCTGATTTTTTTTTCGCGATTTCAGGGTTCGTCCCATAGAAAAAGTTGTTCAAAATGATGAGTACAATGACTCCTTTTCGGGTTTAGTATAAACAAAAAATAACCCTGTATAAGAATGTTCTAATAATTTCTTATATTATTAAAAAACGAGTTACTAGCAGTTGATAGTATGAAGAAGTTGTGTGGTAACAACTTCCTATGTTTACCTACACTGCATACTTCATTCCTTGCAAACGGGAAGTTACGAGACTTCCTTCCGTTCGATTTTCCCCTATTTTTGCACGCTATTAAAGTTGTATTTAGCTCCTACGTCTGCAGTAACAGTACAACATTAATTCCGACACCCTAACCCCAATACAACACACACCTCATAACTTTGTTCTACTAACAGATAGTTTTAAATTGCAAATGCAATTATCCGATCTGACCGCGTCGTGGCAATGCTATGCAAGTTTTAATTACCAACGCCTGCATAATTGTATGAATCGGAATGGAGTGCTCGTCTCGATGTGGACGTGCTATACGGGAGCATATTTTATAGGGTAAGGGAGGATTTATTAATAATTGTGTTCCTATGTTTTAATTAAGGGGTCTTGTGTCTAGGGACGGCGGGTCGAGGGTTAGGATCTGTAAGCCGCTGTAAGTAGAAGTAGTAGCCCGCGACTTGACTCATTTTGTAGTAAATATTCCAGGCTCTTTCCTATCGTAAGCTTATTAATTTTATCACCAGTGTCTTTTGGTCGCCACGATTTTTATTTTTTATTTTCATCAATAATTGAAAAACAGAAAATCAAGTAAGTATATTATATTCCTTGATTACTGTATTAAAGGTATAATTTCGTCTTTCTTTGATTGTCGCATTCTTCCACATTTTCCCCTTTGATTCACGAGCTGCAATCCTCCTCAGACTATCAGCCATCATTCGGATATAACGAGCTCGTCCGATGCACTACCTATAAAAAATAACAACGTTAGACAGGGACGCTGCTATCATAGCTACAGGACGTGTGAAAGAGATGGAAGACGAGGGTGTTGAAGCTCAAATTGCGGTGTTCCCATTGACATTACGAGACGGTGAGACCGTTTGTTTTTATGTAATGAAAATGAGCTTATAACATGAAATTTAATGATGAATAATAATTTCACACTTTATTTGAGATGACGAGTTCGATGTTCGATGAAAGTGATATTTAAACCTTTGGAACTCACTTTCTGTAGCGTCTTGTTTTGTGTATTTCTCGATAATAATTATCTTCAGTGGCATGCAAGATTCAAGATGTCTGACAGTGGTGTGCCATTTTCAAAGCTTTCGCTTTCAGAGCATTGCTTATTCTAAACGACTTTGAACAAGTTTGACATTAAGTAGTCGATAGCTACAAAGTATGCGTTCTTGTCTTAAAAAAAAAACGAATTAATTAAAGTTTAATAATGACAAGTTAATGTGCAATACCTACTCCGCGTTAATATAATACAGGAAAGTAACAGAAAGTTCCTTGAGAAGGTTAGTTTAATTAAAAACGCAGCCGACCATCGCATCGTACGAGTTTTGGCAACTTTTGGGACACAGACGTTCATGGCCTTTTCATACTTTTTATTTTAATCGAAAATTCGTTTGATAGCCTTGTTAGTCTTCAGTTACAACTTCACAAGTCTGTCGTGTTAGGTAACGATCTCCAGATTTCATGGATCAAAAATATAATGAGGTGTAGATTTCTCAGTAACTAGACTGGAAGCCGTTTTTATGGCTGTAGACTGGCCTCTATATCATAGGATAGAACATTGTGAGTCCCCCGAACTGTTCGGAAAAATTAGAGGCCGTGCTATGTCATAATTAGATGAACTAATTTTGAGAGCATCTGGCGCTATCTATAACGTCACCTACGAAACACAAATCTTACAGGTATTATCGAGATTAGAACATTTTGGCACCTCGCCATGACTTGTCGTAGGATCGGCCCTTATCTTGAACAAAACTTCTCGGTATCCCGGTCGTGTGACTAAACTTTCTTCCAGGTCGGCTTCTGTAGCCAAAAAGGTGTGGTTCTGGGCGGGTGGTGACTGAGGAAGTGAGGACCCTTACAACAGGCCGACAACAACCGTTGAGCAGGGACGGGTGTTGGATCTGATGTCATCAGACCCAACACCCGTCTGATCGAAGGATTCTCTCTTTTCTGAGCTATGTGACGAATCTTACACCATGTTCCGCGTAAACTACTTATACCATTTCCTTTACTTAGCGAGCGTATTCTTAGCATGTTATAAACGTGTTCCAGCAGACTCACCTCGCCACGTGATACAAGACGTGACGGATCCGACACGACCAGGATTAAGTGACGCGATGTTAGTAAATAGACTCCACCTGGCTGGTTATTTAGAGAGTTGGACTGCATTTTATACGTACCACAATAGGTTGGTGGGTGTACCACCGTGTCTTAGATGAAAATGTTCATGGATTTTTACATCATCGTCACCTCTCTTGTCTTCTCCTACTGAAATCAGACACCACTTTCCATCTTTCTTCGTTTTTTCTCCAGATTTTTCGAAACGCTGAAAGCGGGACGTGAACCTTTAGAATGAAGCATCTTTAAATCATAAAAGCTAAATCGTTTGGGCAATAAGCATAAGTTTCCCATCTGACTAGCACAGACTAGCAGTAGAGCTCTTTAAAAGAAACTTGATACACCAACCTAGTTCACAATGTCGACAGCCACGCTAATGTCTTTTCCCATAACTGTATCCATCAATACAAAAATGTCTTAAAATGCAAAGTACCTTCCATTTGTGTCCAAAAATAATATCCGAAAAGTCTCGCAGCACTGTGAAGAGGAAGGTAGTCGAATGCTTCTTTTATATTCAAACAAGATCATTACTGTTGTCAATGGGTGACATAATTTATTTTTCGCCTCTCCACGAGCTTGCAAAAGACTGACAAAGGAGCTGTGAAAGAGCGTCCAGGAGTGGTACAAGGGGGCGAGCGAAGTGCAAGTAATTTGATAAAATATTTATCTTTTTTTTATATATTTTTTTTTATTTGGTATTTCGTCAAACACAAAGTAAAACATAGGATTATATTAATATGTTTATAAAAAGGTAAGAACATAAAAAACAAGTTAAAGAGGCCGATGACCTTACGTCCAGCAGGTGACTGCTGTAGGGTAATGATGAGCTTTGTTACACGATTTTTTATAAGACGAATTAATTTGGTACTGCTTCTGCCAGCCGGCTTCGCTCGCGTGAAGTTTGATAGTTGTCCCATGGGATCTTCCTATCGGAATAAAAAGTATTCTAAGTGTTAATCCACGTTATAAAGTATCTGTGTGCAAAATTTCATCCGAATCCGTTCAGTAGTTATCGCTTGAAAGAGTATCAAACATCCGTACACTCACAAACATTCGGATTTATAATATTAGTAGGATTATTTGTGTGTCACACGGAGATGCTTGCAGAACGTCAGCTCCAGTCAAGTTAATTTCTCTGAGTATTAGGTTTAGATCATCTCAACATCCCGCTGTCGCCTATGACTTGGCCAACAACATGGCATCATAAGAGAGCGGGATAAAGTCCCATTGAACGTAGGCTCGCAGCACCCGCTCAACGAGCCCACTGCATCCTTTATAATATCTTAACTAAGTACTTCTGCTCATACTGAGCGGTCTTCATTATCTTATCAGAAGTTTTCATAAATCCGTTCGAGCACAAGCATCTCCATGCTTAAAAGGTTATCTCCAAATCATGTATTTAAACACATACAATTGAAAATAATCTTAGATGCGTTTTTTAGATAGTCTACATGCTATGCAGCATCGGCTTCAATTGAAGCCCTGATTTCTTGGTTCTTAAAAATTTTTCAAAGCTTTTGTATCGAAAGACCAAAAAAATACGTTGTTCTAGAACTCTGAATCTCAAAAAAGTCTACAAAACGCCTACAAAGGATTAAAAAAAACAAAAAACGTCTTCAAAACATCTACAAAGGATTAAAATACTAAAAAACGTCTTGAAATAATACTAACAGACAATCATCAATACCAAAAATCTTCTTATTCCAACATCTACAGTATTAACCTTTAAGGCACCATAGCTACCTATCTAATGTTCCGGAAATCTTTTCATAAGCGATACAAAGTTCCTTTCAAAATGTTTATGGGTCCCATAAGGAGGATCTTCTCGTAAGATTATTGTGGTGTGAGCAGGAATCAAGGGGTTTTGTTTGTTAACACTTTCTTAGTGATATAAATGTTATGTGTGACGATTATGGGGGTTTTGAAGAGGAGTTTTATTGATTGAGAGGTCCTTGTGTAAACTTGATTGATTGGATATTAATAATGGGTTCAGGGTTTATTTATGTTGTGTATTATTCAATAGCATTATATTTTAGATGAAAAAATGGTTTTTCTTTTGTTTGGTTAAACAGCGATGATATTTTCTTTAGATAAATTGAAGATGACAAGAATAAAAAGCGTCGAAACTTTGACGTTTAGTTCCTAGGTCACATTATCTTGCTTTGCAACTGCGTTATTGTTAATAGAAACTGGAATAAAAAAAACCAAGGCATTCTATTTTATTGTAGATCTTTGAATCGTAAATTAATAACTAAATATGTCTGTTAGTTCTATTTCTATGCCACATGCGGTAAGAGCAAGTCCATTTAATTGTTTAATTTGGCACCGTTACTCAAGGACAAACAAGTGCTCACATCAACTTTATAAAGCCTAACGATACTCAGTCGCAGACTACACAATCCCCTTACCAAATGAAAGGCAAAAGACCAATTTCCCACGAAGCGGCGCGTACGCACGGGCCAACGACCTCGCACCTCCGTAACCTAGCAACGGTACCCGAGCCTTCACCTCCTTGCACTATTTAGCACACACAAAAACAAACCCTAACTTCTTTGGAACGACGTTCAATTTTCTTCGCATTAGTATTGCCGTATCATGCGTAACTAAACCACCTGTGTTGTTTTCTTAAACTTTGTAGTGATTGATATAAAGGCGATTTTCGTTTGTGTTAGTAAAGCGACCAGTCCATTGAGTAAATGCGTGATTGACAGAGATATAGTTTATGGTTTCACTTTATTGTTTTAAAGATGGATTGCGTTCGTGTTTCACGTACTCATTCATACGAGAATGGTTGTATAGTATCAGTTAATTACGGTAAATGATCCAAGACGGAATTTAAGATCACTTTTCATTACTGACAAGCATTGAAATTTCCATTAAAATAATCCTACTCTTCCTATCCAGACCCCATAGTAAAGACTTAGTCCTTTTCTAAAATATTTTCTAACAAAGCTTGCCAGCCTTCCGCTAGTGTAGCCATATTTAAGCTTGCATTGAGCTCCAATCTGCCAATAGATCTTGAGAAGTTCTGAAGCGTGGATTTTCGCAATCTGTACCTCAGGACCAGTTTTCGCTTTGACTCCATTGAATTATAAGCCAGGAAATATATTTTGGGCGCACAATTTAACACACCAACCGCTTCTTTAAAATGTATCATCAACCCACTGAACAATCCGAATAGGTCTTCCTTTTCGATAGCGCTGACAATGATGGCACTGACGTAGGCTACCGATAATCTTATTTGAATCCTTGGTCCTGCAGAAATATCCAACGCTTTAAACACGATTGTCACTGTTCTAGACTTCGTTATTAGTTCGATAACAATTGATCTCATTCGCGTAATATCTCTATTAACGTACACCGAAGGGCAAAAGCAGACGAGCCTCAGCAATGTAACACTCATTCTCATTTCACGTATTATAAACTTGTGCCGTCCGAAGCCTTCCTGCACAGCGTCCCCTCACTTGAGGGCTCATAATGAACATATTCCGGTGTAATGAGTTGATGACGCCATAACTCACTGGGATCTGAATATTATCATAAACGTGTTAACGTCAGCTCCGCGATTCATTAGCCACTTTAGCAGACTAAGAGAACATGCACACGCGACAAATTAATGTAGGTAACGGTACAAACCGATTCATCATCATTTGTTGTTTCGAGAGAGAGCAGCGGTGGCCCAGTGGTGGCGGCCCCGACTTACGAACAGTAAGTCGTGGGTTCGAACCCAGGTAGGCGCATTACTTTGTGTAAGTTATTTTCATCACCGCTGCTCTCAAAACGGTGAAGGAAAACATCGTGAGGAAACCGGCTTGTCCTAGAACCAAAAATTCGAAGACATGTGACATCTACCAATCCGCACTGGGCCCGCGCGGTAGATTATAGCCCATTCCCTCTCATTGAGAGGAGGCCGTGTCCCAGCAGTGGGAACATTAAAAGGCTGATGATGATGATGATGTTGTTTCGGTCTCTGGTCCAGATGTAGCTGAATACCAGTCTTTAAGATGGAGCAACTGCCTATTTGACTTCCCAGTGACTGGATATTGTACCACAAGTTTGTGAACGAATCTTGAAGTAGTGTAATAGGGGACATTTTGAAGAATGAGATTTAAAGGCTAACTGTAGGTAATAATGGGGTGGATCATCGTTCGAATTTTCAATACAGTTTTCCAACTTTGTAGGTGTCGGCTTCCAATCTAAGCGGATGCAGCTGAAGACTGCAGTATTTTACACAAAGTGTCCTGTTTGGCCCTATTAGCCAGGCGGTGGCCCAATGGTGGCGGCCCCGATTTATGAACAGTAAGTCGTGCGTTCGAACCCTGGCAGACGCATTACTTTGTATAATTTATTTCATCACCAGTGCTCTCAAAAACGGTGAAGAAAAACATCGTGAGGAAACCGGCATGTGCTCGAACCAAAAAATCGTTGACTTGTGTGACATATCTACTAAACCGCACTGGGCCACGTAGTGGATTATAGCACATACGCAAAATACGCGTTTTGACGTAGAGTTGCGGACACCAGCCCGTTGTACAATACAATAGCCAGGCAATGTGGCTACACTTGTTGGAGGTCTATGTCCAGCAGTGGATGTCTTTCGGCTGAGATGATGATGATGATGATGATGATGATGATGATGATGATGATAAGCCAGTAAACATCGTTTAATACTTCTAAATGCTTTCGGTAGCAGACATTGGTGGCATTCAAAATCGATAATGAATAAAATGAGGTTCTAATAGATGCAACTTTGCATCGTTAAGACAGAAGTAGACTCAAGTAAAAGACAGGCTAAGTGACGTGGTAAATGGTAAGTTAAGAGTAACATGTAATCCCACTCCCGGCCATTCGCCGTAAAGATCATATTGACACTCATGTCGCCATTGACAGTACACGCTACATGCTATAAATTGTTGACTCCCTTCTAGTTTTAGAACCCTATCATCGTATGTAAAAATTTGTTTGCTATCTTAACCATTTAAAATTCTTGGCATATTCATAAGCTTTTTTCCGTAACAAAACCATATTATTTCAATTACATAATTTGATACGCGTGCCGATGTCACCCGGTGAACGACTGAACAATACGATTCTGCGTATGTCCGCCATTTTCTTTTGTTTCTTGTTTTGCTCGTGTAATTGACAGTTCGCTTGTACTTGTGGAGTTTAATGTTAAATCTAAGCTAAAAAGATCTTTCTTTGGTTTTACTTAATTTTCTACCATGACCCCATGCAGCCTTTTGTCTAGACGAAAAAGTACGTACGGCATGTCATTTATCGTGACATGATATCGGTGATGATGAATGAGGAAAGCCAGCCTTCAGTAATTGGAGAGACACTAGAAATAGAAGATCGTAATAGTATACTCGTAGGGTCCACCCTTTATAGCAGAACTTTTTATGCCATATTATTACTTTGCATAACAGCGGATAGCATAAACTTCATTTCGCAGAAAATCGTTTGGCAGACACGCATTTATCATACATTCAAACTCATAATTTTGTAAGTCAGAATCATCTAAAGGCATACATTTCATATGCATAAAAATTAAAAGTCGAACCATCTTGTCGCAGATAGTTGGAGGTCAGTATCATCGTTTTGCATAAATTTCATATGCATAAACATTGAACCATCCTATCGCAGAAAGTTTAGGGTTAGAATCATCTATTGGCATAAATTTCATATCAATAGTCATTGAATGGCAGAACTATCACATCTCAGGAAGTTTATAGTTTGAATCATCTTTTCGCATACACTTCTTATGCATAATTATGGAAAGACTATTTTCAATAGGTACAGAAAATTCATAGTTAGTTTAATTTTATATTTCTTACCGTAATAATTATAAAATTTATTGAACATTTTTTTATTTAATAAAATATACAATAATTTTACTTAGTTGGTACTAGTGCAAAAATTACACTCTAGGGGTAGGGCAGACAAGACTACGTGGAGTCGGTTTTGGAGCGATTCGTTTCTGTCACTAACTTTTCTAGCACAACATATTGACTTTTTAAGATAATATTTTAATTTTAAATTAAGGTTAAAATGCTATTTTGTGGCATTCAAAAATGGCAATATTGCCAAATAAAATTATTCCAAATGAAATTCTGCAATCTTCATAGTATGCCAAGTGAAATTATATCAAATAATCGTCGTTCTAAATAAACATTATTCTAAACGAAATTATGCGAAATTTGAACAATGCCAAAGGTAATTATGCCAAATAAAAAACTGCCATCTAAAAGTATGCCATTCGAAATTCGGTCATACACACATTCACCCAAACAATAAGTATATTTAAAAAAAAATATGCCTTTAATATATTCGTTTAAGAAAATTATGCCAAGTGTGTTATGCTAAATGAATTTCGGAGCAACAAGATTCTGCCAGATAGATGGAACCCATACTCGTAGTTAGCTCTATTAGTTAGTTCTATGGTGGTGGTTTGAAAAAATGTTGAAGTCATTCTTGTAGGCAAGGGTCTACAAGAACGTCTTCAACATTTTTTCAAATTTCATGCTCGGCCAGTGTGTAGTCGACACAACAGTGACGACAATTAGCGCGGCGTACATTAGTTGTCGCGATGTCGTGTTGACGTGGCGACGTGTTCGCGACATAATTCACATCACTCATTGGCTTAAAGCTCTAGAAAACGCTTGTTTCGCAGTGTGGAGTCTGCAGGGATTCAGCATCAATCATTGGAATAATTGCTTTAGTTGCATTGAATGAAATCATTCTAAACAGAAATGAAAGCACAGAGGTTGTCTGTACCAAACTATATATGAAAACAATAAAGTCAGTGGGAGAGCGACGGCTGCCAGGAGAAAAAAAAACCGTATTGCGCCGACCCCATCCGATCCCAACATCCGACAAGGGCTGAGAAATATACGAAATATTAGAAGCAACCATGGGAGCACTAAAGCAATGTTTAATCTAAAAAAAATACATCATAATTTAATACCTGACGATCATTGACTGGCACCGAACTATTGCTTAAACAATTCGGCACATTAGTTCAGAGTCATTCATCCCAATTTTTATAAGACATCTATTATAAGACCACTGTGCTGAATTGGCCATAACTTACAATCCCAAATGGTCAAAACATCCGCTTATTTGCCATTCACATCAAATGTATCTCAGACACCTAAAATCAAGTTATCGGTATTTAAATGTAAATGCAACTAATACTGATCTGGATGTATTCAAGATTATGTATGGTAAGCGAGGCGTGTGATGGTGGCATTAGCATAGCAGGCTGTGGGCCTTGGAACAGTCGTGATCGCCCGCGCTTATCGGACACCATGCTACCACATAATATTATGTATCGGCCATAAGCAATCTATGGAATTATCGTAGAATTTATTATACTGGGTTTGTGATGACAGAATCTTTTTTTTAATTAAAAACCTGGTCCTTAGGTACGGGGCTCGAAAAGGACCAAGAAAATACTTACCAAGTAATTTTAATTTTACATAAATATGAATAACTTCAATTAACGCATCTCAGAACCAGATTTATCCAGGTACGATTCTTCATGTCCTTGAGCATCCCAAAATAGTGGCTGTCTTAAAGTAATCAAAAATGCTTCCACGATCCATCCACTAACACCGAAACTAAATCAAAATGTATTTTTCAACTTGATTAGCAGCGGTAAATTAAATACTAAGAAGCTTGCTTACTTGTACCTATAATCCTTCGAATTTTTACTATTGCAGTTTGACTTTTACTAAAAATGCAAATACATGAGCTGCTTGTTCAAACGAACTCTAGTTATTGACTGAGTAACCTCTAGACGAGACGTTGCACAACCGAACGAAATCTCTTACAATTAGTCAGGTGTTTTTGCCGATTTATTCTTGTTATATAAATAGTTGTAATGAGCGCCGATTCTCATACTAATAAGATGTGTTTTGTGATTGTATTGTATTGTATAACGGGCTGGTGTCCGCGACTGCCCGTCTAATTGCGATGTTGCGTACGATTAACGATTTATTTATAAAATATTCTAAAATACGTATTTCTGTTATTTATCTAATAACGAAATTACTTAAATTAGTCTCTAAGTACAGTCAGCAAAACAGTTAGGTATGCAGGCTAGCAATCTTCTTACGACTACCTATTATATATGTAAAAGTCTGTAAACATCGATTTTTGTAATTCTTTAATCACGCAGAAACTACTGAAAGGATTTGGATGAAATTGCAAATAGGTTGATTATAACCCTTTTCCATTTATAATACTAGTAAGAAGATTGCTAGCCTGTAAACCTAACTGTTTTGCTGAGTGTACCTCTTCAGTTTTTGCACTTAAGCATGTCTTTAAAGCTGAAAATAATTCACACAAATTCAGGAAATTATCACTGAATTTGCATTCGTCCGCACACGGTACTGGAAAAACGTTTGTACTCATTTACATTTAAAATTAGACTTCAAAGAATTTTTTGGACTTTCTCGTCAAAGCTTTCTGCGTTGTTTGAAACATTAAGAGATGTAGGTTCTTAATTAAAAATGTAGTAGTTATAATTATGCTTCGATTACTTAGTTCCATCTTAATGTATAGACAGATGGCAATCTAAATTGAGTCCACCCTAAATTCGGCAACTATTTTGTGAATATGTATAGGTATCATAAAGTTCGTAGAATAGACCAAAAAATCTTGAATGACTTGTTTCTGGTCGAAGACTCTACGCATTCATAAACTTTACCCTTTAACAAATAGAACAAAACGAATTCCCGGTGTAGATCAATCATTGCTGTCACAATAGTAATGCTTGTCCTGTCACAGGTAAACTCTTGCGCAGACACGCACACAAGTACCGTTAGTTCACACATGCGCGTTAATTCAATAACTGTGACACCTGAGTACTAAAGTGACACCATTCCTTAACACACCAAAACCAACTTTAGTCTTGATATTACAAAGTTGAATATCGAACGAAATAGAATTCAGTTTTAGGTGTGTGAGTGTAAGGCTTGTGTTAACCCGTCTCATGGTCATTCCTTTTTAGATCTTATCGTTAGAACTTTAAAGTTCATTTTTCGAATACCCACATGTCAATTCGAGTGCTGGTTTAGATCAGTTGCAAAAGATTTCCAACTTTATTTAACGTGTCGTAGGATTGGTTTTCGGTTGTGTAATGTAGTTACCGGTCCGTACCAGCCGGTGCCAGGCGTCGTAAGAATGCGTTCGAACAGCGAGTAGGTACAGTTACCTATCGTTCGTCTGTTTATAACGACTTGTTTGTCTAATTTTTAGTTAATTCTCGACCTTGGGGGATTCACTCGTCATTTTTCCATCTGAACACTTGATGTTTATTGCAACCGGTTTCTGAATAGGTTTTTTGTAACTACTCATAGAAACGATCTTGGAATGTATTACCTACCTATGTAGGTACATACATATCTATTATTTATTGCATAAGAATCAGACATCGAACTATCAGATAAAAAGCAATTCCTCCTTTGAGTGCGTCATTTCCATTTGAGTCTCTTAGGTATTTTTATCGCCAATTTCTTGGGTCTTTATTTTTATCGGTCACATTTAAATTGGGCTTGACATTCAAAAAACCTGAATCTTTAAGTGTTGGGTCTCTGGTCAGTCGGTAATGTCCCACATTAGGCTGTTGACACACTTCTCAGCACCGATGGGCTTTATGAACCCGGTTGGGTAGGTAGGTATCTGTAGAGATGTTATCTGCGTCCTTTTGGGGTTTTCTCAGCGATTAATATAAATCACCTAAGATTTTATGTTCATTTAAATCGTTTGAAGGATTATCATTTGTGTTTTTTAATTTGGCGCAAATCTAGCACCTTATTTATCGCTTCTATCCCATCTTATACCTGATAGGTACACGAAAGTAGTCTAGATCATCCATACATACCTATATCCTTTACCTACTAGTTTTCCTACTATTATCACCACTATTCACAAGTATTCTTCTCCATCTAATCCTACATTACCTGTAATATTATTGTCTTGAACCACATTTGTATCATATCCGCTCCGCAGCCACCTAGGTCCTGGTAGACAACTATCACTTTATAGTCTGCCCGAACTCGAAGATGTAACATATTTACATATTCCCAAACTTGATTTCAATTAGTTGTGAGTACCATACTGTTTCTGAACGAGCATCAAGTAAATTTAATTAACTGGCGAGGATAATTTATGCGAGATTCGGAACCTCAGCCCAGAGGGGCCTAGGGTGTGCCCTGGGGGACTCCACGGGAAGGTTGACGTCGATACTTGTCAAAGAGTTATTGTTGATAATATGGTTAATGATCGTTTGTGAAGCATATTGTGTAAAGTGTTGTGGCCTGAGCAGGATCTGTATGAATCAAAGACTTAGAAATGAACTCATCATTATTTACACCTGGGTATGGTCCCTTTGAATCATATAGTATTTGTATTTCATGTACGCCGTTTGTATTTGTATCATTGTTAAACCATAGAGATTGTCTTCTTTGTGCTGAACATTCCATTCACTTAAAAAATATTTAGCGAAGACAAATAATTACGATGTTCCAAATGCACTCCAGGCATAACACACTAACATTTCTAAATCAAAGCACACTTCATCAGATAAAAAATATTGCCATGCTGCAAGACAGCTACAGCCAGTACCAATGTATTCAGAATATTAATGCAGCCTGGCACTCCAAACGAACCAGGAATTAGTCCTCTTCTAACCCTCCCCTCTTTGCTAATTGGACGTTCAGACTTTCCTCACCCTCCTAACTGTCTGTCAAAGCCTGTTTGATACTGTATAGCTTTGATAGAGCATTTTCTAGGCGGGATAAGGCTGCAAGAGTTCAGGCTTTAGTCAAACTTTATTTTGTAACTATCCTATTTCCGTTGTTTTCAACTTCAAAGAATATTTTATTTAATGGTGTAAAATATCGTTTACAAGTCTAACAAGTTTCGTTAACATCTTCTTTTTTAAGTTTTTCAGAACACTCCATATTTCTATACGTATGGGATGATGGAAGAAAATAAAAATTCATTGGCGAAATCACAATATGAAGTGATGTGATTTTTTCGGTGTGGAGACAAGTTTTCTGCTGACCACTTTATTCATTTTCAATTGAAGACTAGAGATTTGCAGCAATCACCCCAACTTTGTTTCAACATCACTTTCTGATTCTGTGTACATTGAAACCCAAAACTCTCAAAGTTCAGTCATGGCTCAGTCATCGTCTCCAATACTAAGTAGTAAGTGGTCTAGTACTCTTAGCGCTCCGACTAATTAATTATCTAGTCCCACAATCTAATGAATGAGAACCAAACCTGTTATTTGATCACAATATTTGTAGTCCAACAACTTGTTACTGTTAGGTACGTGTATTAGATGTTTATAGTTGTTATTATTTGTAACGCAATTTCTACATTTCACGCCTGTAACTTTTTAATTAAATCGTGCTGAAAATTGTTGTGTTTTATGCGAATTTTATAATCTTATAACAGTAGGTTATAACCTACTGTTATAAGATTATAAAATTCGCGGAATGGACTAATTGGTTTTTTATTAATTGTACATTAACTCAAAAGATGAAATTTTTACGTCAATATTTTATCTTCAGTAAAATACAACAACACATTTTTTAAAGAACCACGACTTTTGTTTTGGGCTCTGTGCATATTAAAGTAATCATGATTGGTAAAGGTACAGGGAAAGTACATAAGCATACCTTTATCTGAGATTGGGTCCTACAAAAAACGTTAATTCTAGCAGTTTTGCATTTGGAATAATACTAAAAAGATTTTTCCCTTTATGTAATTAAAATAATACCCAAAGCTAACTTGTTTTTCTTTTTTCCAGGTACATACCAAAAGACCAAAACACAAGCATCCTTCGGACGTCACGTTTGGTATTATATTGGTTATTTATTTTATTAATCGAGTCGTATAAATAAACGATCGCACAGGTAATCGTCTTTATAATGTACTTACCTATCAAAAATATTGCTCAAGGTTTACCTTGTAGGTGGCATCTGAGAGCCTGTCGGTGCCAGATACCTACTGGTTTAATTATAATGAATTAAGATTAGCAGGAAGATATTTATTTTGTTGGAGATCTTTGCATAGATTATTTACATTCTGTCTTTACAAGGTCAACTTAAATTACCTATCTGAATTCTCTATTTGTTTTGATTCGACCAGTACCAGCAGTGCAATCGATATACAGTGAGATCCTTGACGATTTCTTACTAGCTACGGAAAAGGTGGAGAACTGTTTTCCTCGAACCGCATGAAAGGCATCTGAAAAACTAGAATGAATGTTTCATTTTAGTCAAGGGACTTACAACAATATTAAACTGTCTCCTAATACCAGGTGTCAAGTGTCATCTTAGCATTGTAATTTCCCGTTCGTTTGAAGGTTTATGCCTACCTGTGGGCTTGATGAACCATGCCGTCTTAAATAGAACTCACGAAGATAGCAATTAAGATACACAGCTTTTTACGGTTTTTTTACAAAAAAGTAAAGTTAAAGTTACGAGCCATCAAAATAACATCTTTTTCTTCTTTTACACAGGGGAGAAACCAATAACATCACTTTTAAAAGGTAAAAAATACAAATAATTATTGTAGATTTGAGTATTTTCCCAATAGTTTTCCTGTCGGCCCATTCGGATGAAAGGACCAATGTTGATGCAGGGCTGGTCCTTTGAAATTAGTGATAAAACGCGTTATTTAAAATAAGATAGAAGGGTCTCTATGGCATGAACCTTTACATATAATTACCGAAGATACATAAAAGAGGAAAACCAAAGAATTAAGTGAGCATCACAAGAAACTAGCAAGAGGCGTTCTGTCATTTATAAATACCCCCATGGGGGAACACGAGAAAATCTAAGTACTCGTATGTAGGTATAGGTAAGACCCATCGCTACATTTAACCACTAACGAGGGATAAGATACGAGCAAGGTATAGGAATCAGGCTCAAATGTTTCTGTGACATCTCTTGCAGTCAGCCCAAGGTCATGTCGTTGGCATTCGCTCGGCGTTACCAGTTCGTGGTCAGGGTACAATGTCAAGGTCGCTTTAGCATTTGCCAGCTCAATGTCGATGTCGTGGTGATCGTAAACAGCGTATAAATGATTCGCATTATTGCTTATTTGTGTTTAGGAAACAAGGTTTTATAATTATAAACTGATTTTGTGTTTTTTTTGGGGTTAGTCTAAAAATATGGGGCTGTATTATGTAGGTACCCAAGTTTCGGTATCATAAACAAAATAAAAAGAGGAGTTTTGGGGATGGGTAGGAATGTGTTCAGTCCTGTTGCTAATTTAGTCGACTTACTAGGTACTTTACGTTACTAAAATACGTTTATTAGGTAATCAATAATAAATGTTAAAACAGCAGCTTTTAGGGAGTCAATGTTTTTTTAGTGGCTCTTCACAAACAGTAGTTGTGGGTTTATTTTATTATTTAGTGTATTAAAAACTCATTACTAAACGTTTTTGCCAACTCGCACAACACGAAAACAACTTCAGATAATGATGTAATTTTCATTGTCACGAATTTCCTCTTTCAAAATTTCCAAACAGGTTTACAACAATAACTAATAGCTAAATACTTAAGTGATTATTTTATCTCCGTAAATAATTTATGTAAAGCGCTGTGTATTGTGTGAATGTCAACAGTTTTCGACCTTGCTCTTGACAATTTCTGCTGGAACTAATTCTGTTGAAGCACTCGAACGGTGACTAATCGCGAATGTTCTTAAATTGTTATTCACTTAGTACAACGCCATCTGTTGGAGGGTCACGGAAGAAAGAGAATGTTTCTCACTGCTTTACATGTTGTTTTTAAACATGAAAATTCTGATGGTTTTCGGCATCTATTTCCAAAAACTAAGAGAATTTTTGACAAACCTTTCATAAGGTCACGGTTAGATAATAGCGTAACTCATGAAAAACGGTAAATACCCAATAGGAAAATCAGTTAGTGATGAATCACTTTCCCTGAAGTCACCATCAAAACTAGATTAGCATAAATATTTAGATCTACAAAAGTTCCACAACTCGCCTTCTTCCCCCGTAACTTATTAAAGTTTAATGATTGTGTACAAATTGGCCCATTTCCACCGATCCAACATCAGCATTACAAAGGTCAATCACCTTTACACCTAAGATTTTCCGATCTCGACCGTAACCTCAGGCGACCCCTAATTTCCTGTAATGATGCTCGATATATCTGCGAAACTTTTATAGGATCAATTTGGACCTTCAGGGTCAACAGGTAGACCCCAATTTGTGGACGTAACGACGTGTTCCGGAGTGATGCTTCGTCGGTTTGATTCCTGACTAGTGAAATTTCATTGTAATGAGAAAGGTCGTGGTCCCGAGATGAATATTTTTAACCTTTTGATAGCTTTTCATGAATTTCAATCGTTTATATGACATTTCTTATTGGGTACGTCAGTTGATCGGTATTTCAGGTGATCCAGGTTTAAAGCTTTGCTATTCAAATTAGGTTTCAATGGTTAATAAATCAGAGTGCTAGGTAATATTAAACAATACTGTTGGAGCTTGCACTTTTGATTATTCACCTTCCAAACCTAAATAACAGAGTCGAGTTTCTTTGTACTAGACATTACAATAGATGAAAAGATTAAAATGGTGAAGAAATACTTCATGAAAATACAACCCGCCATTTTAACTTACTTTTCGCTCCGTGAATAATAATGGCTCTAAACTCAATTATTCCTTTTGAATAGTTTTCAAAGATTTTTGTCACAGTTTTTTTTTATTTGTTGATTTCTTTTAAAAGTAACAGATCCATAATTTTTTAACAAAATTCTAGATTCTTAGTCCTTACGGGATTATTTCTGTTGTAAAACATTAACTTCTAAGAGGCTGTCAAAATATTGTCTTTTGTTAAATGGCTCCTATTTATTCTGAGCTTAGTTTAAAATGAATACAATTAGTCTTTGTGCGTAATTTTCTCAAAGCTTTAGCGTAACGAACTAAAATGTTTAATGTTTACTAATGTAGCAGTTATTAATGTTTTTCAAAATTGGTTGGAAATAATATTTGGACACTGTTTTTCCTGTATGAAAATATGCAAATCATTAATTAACTCTAAGAAACGTCTATGAAAAAACTACAGTATCATAGGTCTAAAGAAAATTGAGAATAAAAATTCGTAGTTAAATGGTCACACTGTACTAAAAAACACCCACTTACCTTTGCTAGTGACTGCGACTCCCAGGACCACGCCACTCATTTTCAAATCCCATTCAATCAAAATTCAAGCTTCATTCTACCTCTCAATTATCTGGCTCCGTCTTACTCGGTCCGTCTCGTAGATAATTCAGCTGCACCGGAGATGACGCGGCCCCGGCGGTCCATCCCTCTAGGGATGCTGACTGGCTGCTACAGATCTCATATGTGATTAACACGCTCGGTGATTGCGTTTCGGCATTTTGGATTAGGAATTTGGTTCAGTTCATTAGTCTGCTGATTGTAGAGTTTGTAGTTGTAGGTAATAATAATCAGGTCGTTCATTTAAATTTTAAATCAATGGATCCTTAAAATTAAATTTGATATTCCACAGCTGGTGAAACGCCGACCTGTTTCAATAAATATTTTTTCTGTCCCAAACTAGCTTTCACAGAAATTCATAAATCCATAATTCTATGATTTCTCATAAAAAGTGCAAATGAAATTAACATCGAAAACGCAACATACGAATATTGTGATCTGCGACAGTGGGAACGGCCGCTCCCTCAGTATATTAATCAATCTGCTGCAAAAACCAATATTTCAGTCTGTCGTCGCTCGGTGGGTATCAGCATGATGGCGGCATGGTGTTCCATGGTATTGCAGAATGACAATAACTCAGCTGCAGCGCTGCTGTCCGATACAACATGCTGTCTAACCACTGCACCATGCTCTAGAATCCATGGAAGAAATGAGTGCAGCAAGTTTTAGTTTAAGAATTCTTGGTCCTAAAGTTCCTAATTTTTGCAAGCCTCTAAAAAGCTACGCAAAAGGCATCTAGATTCTCCCGAATGACATTAAATTTTCCTTCAATACTTAAGCAGGTACTTCACATCACGTAAATCAATATTTGGGTACTTTGCAACCATAAAAATGGCTTTTAAATCTAGAAGAGTTTATGGTTTTCCATTGGGTGACTGATATCCGTGTTTAATAAACCGTGGACGTGTTTGTGATTGTTTTCCTATCGCCATCGTTTGCAAGTACCGGGAAGTGTGTCAAGGATTATTTTTATGCGTAAATTGATTCAGTCGAGAAAATTGATTTTTTGTTGTTCAAGTACTACAGTTACTTTGAATGGTAAATACTATTATTGAATGGCTTGGAACGGGAACTCTGTATTTTTTTGATAATAGATTTTTATTGTACGCTTTAATAAAATGTAAGTTGAATCAGATGCATTGATTGTCACGTTATCAATAGTGTGTGTGTGTGTGTGTGTGTGTGTGTGTGAGAATATATCATACCTATATCCTCGGAAGGGTCAAGCAGTACCAGATTTAATTTTCACAAATTCAGACATCGAACTACTGTTAATAAATAAGTTTTCATGAGGATATTTATAAATCTCCGAAGCGCGTCTTGTCTTTCAGGGATAAAATGCGTAATGCCATCATAATCATGATTTCAGCCGAAAGACGTCCACTACTGGACATAGGCCTCCCCCAAGTGTCGCCACATTGACCGGATTTCCGCAACCTACACCAGTTCATCGGTCCACCTAGTGGGAGGTCTTTGAACGCATCCTCTTTCGGTGTCATCCAAACTATATATATATATATATATATATATATATTATATATATTATATATTATATATATATATATATTATATATATATATATAATATTATAAATGCGAAAGTAACTCTGTCTGTCTTTGCTTCACGCCTAAACTACTGAACCGATTTGTGTGAAATTTGGTACAGACATAGTTTGGAACTTGAGAAAGGACATAGGATAGTTTTTATTACAAAAAATAAAATGAAAATAAAATTTATTCCGGACATACAGCGCCATCTATTGGTCAAGAGTCGGCAATGTGGGTAAAGCCAAAAATCTGCCGGAAGTCACTATTCCACGCGAACGAAGTCGCGGGCAAAAGCTAGTAATCTATATAAAATGCATATACAGTAGACAGCTCAAATTGTATGACACGACTATGGTTTCACAACACGTCTTCCATCGTCTACAGTTACTAGCAGATCGTACGCAACAGTTCCTTCCAGCTTCCTACCTCTCTGGCCGGATGTTAGACGCATCTGCAGCAGATTTATACGTGGTGCGGTTCCCGGATGTGGTACTAATGCACTTTTCTTACTACCCGCACTTTTTGTGGGAGGTAAGAAAATGATTTATGGCGTAGTGTACTGTGTTTGGTTTAGATTCTAAACCAAACACGAAACGTAGCATAAAGAGAGGGGATTGGTCCTTAGGTTCTTTGGTGAAATTGGTCCTTTTTGCTAAGCTTTCGGAAAAATTACCAAGTCATGGAGGCAAGGGCACATTCATTTTTCATCTATTTTGTGAATTTTCTTCCTCGTCATTTTCGACGAATTTCCTTTGGTAAATTATTTTTCTTAATAATGTGGAAATATCTCTTGAATTAAATCCTTAAACTACCCTTAAAATGTTTAGTGCGTACTAAAATGGTAAGACTGAACTATAAAAGATGATACGAGAGTACACTAATAACCGCACGGCAGCCAACCAAAGAAAACGTTCAACAAAAGAAACACACGAATACCATCTTAGACGTCTACTTATAAAACTATTATGAACCTCTATACAAACAACTCAAACAAGCATGATTCAGCAAGTAGTACGACAAACATCGCGAGTCGCGACGCTGTATTGAGACGCAATTCTACGAGACACTCGGAACAGGACAATTTTAAAAATTGCGCCGCCACACCGCATTTTGCTAACATTTTCTTCATGGATGGGTTTTAATATTCGCTCCTTGTGCTTGGAGGATAGTGGGCTTAGTGATGATGGAACAGCGAGCGAGGAAAACTCTTCTCCTCCTTCTTTCATATCCATGGTACATCTTATCAAGTTATTTGGACCTAGTACGTGGCCAGGATAATCGCGGCTTCAGTAGAGTGCATCACTTGCTGGCGGTGGGTGGGATATTTGGGATAGTCCATGGGGGTCATTGTCCGTCCAGTTTCCGCCGACGCGGAAGCTGATCGTCGGTCTACAGAGCAGGACCCTGCCAAAACCTAGCCAAGTATTGTAAATCTTCCTACATTATCCAAATTCTGAGCAGCGTATTTTGTTAGGTCCGTGTTTTTATATATATTAAAGTTACTTATTGTATATGTTACTTTTTTATTTTTTTGGGGATAAGTAACACGACATGGTCTAGAAAAAATAATTACGAAAATACTTAGAATAGAAGTTTATCTATTAGTAATTAGTAACTAAACAGGAGCTCATACAAGGGTTATTTTATTTAGTACTTCAATTTATAAACAATAGGTACATGTTAATAAGTTTAAATTAAGTTAGAATCATGATCAATTAGAATCAAAGAAGTTTTCTAAACCGTAGCTGTTATTAAAATATTAATTTGTCAATCGTATAAGATTTATTGTGTTTTGCAAAAACTAATAAACAATAAGTTTAACAAAACAGCCACGAGATTGTTGAGGAAAATATTTTCCAAGAAATTCTCAACCAAATTCTGGACCAGTTTTCTTTGTTTTAATATTTCTAGAAATAATAGAATTATTCATTTATAAACTTGAATAGAAGATAAACAAAAACACTCAACCAGACTTTTCTGCGTTTATTAAACCTAGCAGGTTGTCTACGCAAATCGCTGTCGCTTATGAGCTTACCCGCGGACCGCGGTCACTTATTACCGTGCTTGCCGGCGACATAGCCGCGTCTTGTCGACTCGCTCGTAAAGCCATAGTGCTCACTGCGACGCTATGCATTGTGCATTCTTTTGTCCTGTCATTCATTACCATGGCACCGTGCATACTATGAAATGCTTAATGGGAAATTCCGAGAGTTTTTCTAACACCTTTACGTACTAACCCACTTGGCATACGATTACTTATATTGAATTCTGATAGCTTTCTGTCGGTGTGGTCAAGTTGCTTTGAACTGTGTGATAAATCAATACTTCGCGGTATTTCATCAATAACTCAGTACATGCCTTGGACCTATTTTTGTAGTAAACAAAAAAGAAAAAGATGGTACCGTTCTAGTTTCATCCCAATTAATCTATGCTACTAAGACGCTTTTAAAACGATACTTTGCTACGACTTATCCCCAATCTGCCTTCACTAATGCCAAGCATTGCGGTCATTCATGTTGCTTGCGTTTGTCAATGGTAGACCAGCCCTTTTTGTCACAATATATTCGGAATAAGCCGTGCGTCGCAGAGCGGGTAGCGGGTAGCGGGTAGGTGGGTAGCGGTTGAGTGCATCACATTTTTCTGTCGCGTCTCTCATTATCATAACTGGGAAGTAATGGAAATTCCTAACGAGTCGTTGATTGGCGGAGCGGAAAAATATTGTTTGAAGTATGTTTTCCATTATCTGTAAGTATAAATTCTCGGCGATGATGAACATATGCTGGAATTAATAAGATGTTTTTTTGTTTTTAATAATATGGTAAAGATGTCCCTTTTCTGATCTTTATGGGTATCGATATGAGTGCCAGGTAGTCGACGAATATTATAGTTATTTACTTACTTGTGTTGGATAAAAAAAAACAACAAAATTGTTTGCCAAACATCAACTTGTAACAAAGAAACATTAGGTGTATTTCCTTACTTTAAAGTACACTTAGCAATCAGGTTGTGGCAAATAGATGACGCAAATGATGTCCTAAGTGCAGGTAGTCGTTACTTCATTAAAATATGGGTTTTCTAGCTGACATTAATTTCTACCATTAGATGATCACATAAGCACAACATAACGTGCCTAAGGACCAACGTTTCACGGTCACGTTCAACTTGTTTACTGGATAGTTGATTACAAGATATTAATCGTCGTATTTATCGCGACATTTATCGGTAATTGATACAGCAACGAGTTTCCGCTCACGAGTACTGATGACACGGATACGATTCACTTCCGGTTGCCATTGTTACAATATTTTTCTTTTTCTACTTACCTTTCCTTGTGAAATGGCGTGTGATGACGAGAAATGATTTAAAAGACATTATAATATTGTCAGCCCATAAAAGATCTCTTACTTCCTGTTATGCCAAAAATATATGGACATTCTCTTATCTATAACACATCTTTTCCTGCCACTGTGAAAGACATCAAAGATATTGATGTTTACAAATTGCCACATAACGATGGACAATTGAGGAAATAACTTAGAATTGGTCGATTTAAATAAAGAGGAGGATTTCAATTCGTCTGTCTATTTTATCGTTCGACATTTAATACATACTTACGAAGAAGTATAGTCTAGCTTGTGTTATGTTGTAACCATCCTGAGTCAACGTCATCTGCCTAGCTTAGCCTTTTCCCAAAGATGTCGGGGTTAGCTTCCAATCTAACCGGACGCAGCTGTATTTTACATGGAGCGACTGCCTTGTGGAGGTCAGCCACAACCTAGTTAGTTCTTGGTAATACCATACTCCTTGGTAAGACTAGTTGTTATTAGGCCACTGACTACCTGTAACAATCTACAAATGACAGCCAGGACTAACAGCTTAACGTGCCTTCCGGGGTACAGAGGAAACTCGGTATGTAAGGGATACCCATCCACAGACCAACCTAGGCAAGCACGACTTAACCGAAAGATTCACCCCAGCGGCTGTTATTATTTAGCCACGCGCTCCTGAATACTACCCAAATTCTAACAGCACCCACTCTTTCCAAATACCATGGGGTTGGCTCCTGGTCTAAAGAACCGACTGCACTTGATTCATACAATTTCACTTGCAGCTAATATCTGACCTCCACATCCCAGTAATAACTGGGTAATACAATATTTTACTGGTTATCAGACTTTCCAGGAAAAGTTCATATTTGTCTTCGGCGACAATCCACTAGTCTCACGGGAAACACTATGGCTTGCTATCACATCACATAACGTGATGACTGCTATCATACAATCACGCTAATTTGCCGTGATTGTGTCTGTGATTATTTGCCGTCACGCTCGCTGATCAAGGACGTACATTATGATGCTAGTACGATATTACCTATCATTTGACGTGGAAATTTTCCTTCAAAATTGCTTTTCATTATCATGCACTATGACTTTGAATTGCAATGTGCAAAGTTCAAGATTCATACGTTTTATGTTCAGGTAATTTTCCAGATTATTAATTTCTTTCCAGTAGGAATATTAAAAACCTAAAGACTTAGGTAGGAATAAAACTATTATCAAAAGTACCAGATTTGATACTCAATGTACAGACAACTACTATAAATACAACCTCAATCAATTAAACAACTGTCAGTATCGTAGTCCACTGTTGGACATAGGCCTCTCCAAGTACAAGCTGCACCATAAGCCCCCCTTTTCCCACTCTTAGTGTCAGACTTTTACTGACTAAAAACCATACATGTTCCTTCCTCGCCCTTTACGTTCTGGGGCCGCGGTATCTCTTTCGAACAGTCCTGCAGTCCCGGCAGGCTTCGGCCCCCCTTCATTTTGCTGGCATCTCTTTGAGGCGCGCGTGGAACACAAACGCGCCGTCGACACGGCCTGTCGTATAGCTCACTGTCCACAGGCTCGCGTATACGGTGGCCGGTAGCCACGACGTGGCGGTGCGTCTCCCACGGCGGCTGGTGCGAGAGGCTCTCTCCCTCTCGCGTTCCACCACCTCCTTAGCTAGCATGACTGCTTCGCAGAAGGAGGTGACGGCTTCCCATTCCATCTCGCTCCGGATCATGGATTGAACCAGGACCGGATGCGGGAGGACGCCGCCGCCGATCGCCGCTACGAGGACACTGCATTGCTCCGCCCACGCGGGGCAGACCTCCACCGTGTCCTCCGGTCGATCCTAGCAGTGAAAACACCCGGGCGTTTCCTCCCGCCCGATTCGATGCAGGAACCTCCCGAAACATCCATGTCCGGTGCGGACCTGCGTCAGGTGGAACGTGAGGACGCCTCAAAGAGGGGACTTATCGTGGCGTGTCCTGCAGGGGTTGCGACAGTCGCTCTCTCCATGTCGTCATGAGATCGTGCCGGAGGGCTGTCCGCTGAGTGGCGGTTTGCCGCGGCAGCGGAGTTGCCCTACGGAGTAGTGCCTCCGCGCGCCATTCGTGCAGGCGCGCGAGGACTATCGCCTCCAGATCCTATGGCAATCCGGCAACAGGCCCGCCGCTCGTGAGATCGTGCGGTACCCACGGACCATCTTTACGGCCACCACCTTTTAGGGCGGCACCATAATCCCCTGTCCTCCGCCTTGTGCATCCAGCCCGACCCAACCAGCTTTTTGAGGTCATCAAGTCCATTAAGCTGAGAAGCGTCCCACATGATGTTTGGCGATACACGGTCTCCACACCAGGACTGTTTGCTCCATCAGTCATGGATCCTGATCCTGACATACATTAGTATGGCCAACCAACTGCCATTACAACTTGCTTACTCTGAAAGGTCAATAAACCCTCACAGTGAACAATTTAAATCAGCAGATAATGCCCTAACAAACAAATACGCACAAAGCAGCGCCGATCACTCACAGACAGTAACATTGCAGCCTGCAATGTAACGCGGGCGGATAATGGCGCGTGCGTCCGACCGGAAGTGACGCTGTGACGGCGACGTGTGACGTAGCGCCGGCTCATTTCCGGTCGGCCGTCAATACCCACGAGTGATTACCTCGAGCTTGATTTACTCTGGAGTTCGTAAAGAGAGTGCTTTTGATTGACCATAGATAGATGGCGCAGATCCTATTTGGCAAAGTAACGCCAACTTTGCTAAATAGGAACACATAACTTAGCGTAACCAGCCTATTACGTTCCCACCGCTGGGCACTCTTAATGATTTGTAATCCGAATGATCACTCTTCCTAAAATTTTTCATCCTTAAGTTTCCATTCATATTATTTGTAGTGCTACCGGCGATGTTCATGACACTCATGTTTCCGAAAATTGTAATTAATTATATCATAAAGTAAATATATTTATTATCATACACATACATAATTACCATAATATTTTCACTCATACTCAGAAAGAAACATTTACCAAGTGTACTTAATATATGTGGGTAGAAGATGATATGTATAGTTTTTTTTTGTTTTTGATTAAAGGTCGTTTCACTCATTTTTGTCTTGAATGAATGAAATTCAGGACAGAGTGTCGTAGTGGATTTCAAATGCACGACCTACGGGTTGTAAATCCAGCCACTAGTGTTTGTGGGCCACCGCTGGTCAATAATAACACATTTTATTAAAACAAATACTTTAAGAAAGAAAATATTGTAAATGAGTGACTCACATTACACACAAAACGAACACAAAGTAACCACATCATTTAATAAACCAACCAGTTCAGAACTAAAACAAATAGCTATAAAAAAGGTGATAACACAAGATAAGTGCGGACACAACGCGGCAACGTTAGCATCTCCACATAAACACGTAGGAGACAGGTAAATCACCCTGCTAACAAAAGTTGCCGAGGTGCATTATAAAAGGCACAATTTCGTGTGCGCACGTACCCTCGTATATTGTGCCCTGTATTGAATAACGTGCAGGGGCGGAGTGAGGATGCTGGAAGGTGCATATTTCAGGACTGATTTTGGAGATAGTAGCAGGGGTTGGGGTTAGTGTCCTCGTGCCAAAGTAGTGTAGGAGTATTTGGCACTGTCAAATTTAGGAAGTCACCTATTTTTCAATGCTGCCTAACAATTTTGCAAAGACAGGGCTAGTGTTACTCCTAAATAAAATACTACTGGAAGGTCCCACTCCAACATATCACAGTTATGTTTTTGAAGTCCCATGTAATAAAGAGCTACCCTATTGCCATCAACCGAACACCAGTCAAGCCTCCTCCCGTGCTGATACTGAGAAATAAATTACTGATGGAAAAGTCCAAATGTGGATGTGCCATGGGCGACACCACCAACTAACTTATCTTTACCGGGATTACAACCGCGATATTGTGTTTTATTAAATCTTATCATGAAAAGTTCTCGAAAAATGGTCCTACATCCGTTACAAAAAAGCGTCACGAGTGACAACCCATAGGTATAAAGCAATCTTCATATCATTATATTTGCATTCAACAATGTTAATAAGGTGTTACAAAACGCTTACAGCTAAGAATAATATTATGGACCCTGTTAGTGCACAGCCCTAGTAATCACTAATCATAATTATTATTTCTGTACCAAAACTAATACATAAATCTTTATCAGAACTAGTCCAAAACTTATAATCCATCCCTGCCCCGTTATTGTCTGGGGCTGGACCGAGACGAATAGTTGTTATAAACTCTGTCGGACTGTAATGTCACCTTAGTTTATTTGCGCCGTGACAAATGTGTGTTTCTGTCTCACTTGTTGCGTCTGTCCTTGTTACTTTACACTATTTATCTGACTTACAAGTCTTTTGAGGTTAGTGAGAATATTCAAGAAATAGGTCAGTGGAGTTTGGTCTCTTTTTCAGCTTTCGTCTCAAAGGACCAACTTTTAATTTGTGTTTACCAAATGTGGTTCTTGACGGACTTTGTTTTCATTTAAAGTTAAAAATAAAGAGCACCATGACTACAAAAATAAATAAAGCCGGAATCCGGTCAACTTAATAGAATCTCCTTTCCATGTAGCGTAGGGATTTGGGGATATTAACAATAAGGGTTCTAAAACAACTCTGCCCAAATTCACAAACTTCAGAGGGATTTACTAATGGGGATTTGTGCCTAATGAACAAATTACTCTCCATTATTCAATGAAATCCCTAATATATTGGATCCACGGAGGAATTGAAGCGTCACAATACATCGAAGAGTTTATACAACAATCTAAATCATGTCGGGGACAAAAACGAATAGATATTAAAGCATGTTGAAGCAGCCTCTTGTTGTGTAAGTTGCAACAAACAATTGTAGATAACTTGAAACGACTCGTCACTACGTACTATTGCATTAGGATTTCTCGAAACTTCTAAATTCTCCACGAACTTGTCTAAAAGCTTGGAAACTAAATATTGCAGTTGGAATCGAATTGGATTTCTCTTAACAGTCCATTAACGATACAAACTTCCTTTGAACGTGGGAAATGTTGTTATAGTAAACTGTTACAACTTATATTATATTATACTTTACATCAGAGAAAACCAAATAACATTCCTCGAAGGAAATGGTGACAGATTACCATCAAGCGGTCACACACCAGACTCAGGGCTGCTGCGGAAAAATCCATATGAGAAAAACCCAATAACGCTTTGCCCTGCCTGTAAATTGAACCCAGGACCTTATCCTCAACAGTACCTCCGATCCGTACAACGAGGCAGTCGAAAATAATAAAAATGGCCTAAATTAGATTATAAAAACAAATAAAACCGACTCCAAAAACCTTTGTCTGTTTGATTTACTTAGTTTTTTGTCACCGTCTTCTGAAGCTAAAGTTATTTTTCACTTAAGTATTTGTTTTTTTTGGAGTCGTTATTTTTTGCAAAATGTTTTATTTTTCACTTTTTAGTGGTTCACTTGTGTTTACCCCTTCACAGCGTAGCGGCGTGATGTTATGCTATGAACTGGTGTAAACAATAGACAAACATGAGATTTCAGCAAACCCAGTCCATTTGCTATCATTTATTGAGGAGTTCCGTTGCCTATCTCCGAAGTTCTTCATCAGATCTTGACTAAATTTAAATGGGTCCACTTTAAGAAAGTACTCTTCCAAAAACTATCCAAATTACATCAATTGTGCCTATAAAATTTGAAGAATTCTCTTAATTTCTCCAGGATCCCATCATCAGATCCCGACTTGATGATTATGGGGCTACCTGGAAAGTATAACAAACAAAAAAAAAAGGTTCCGACGAATTGAGAACCTCCTCCTTTTTGACGTCGGTTAAAAATGCTGTTCAGTTTCCCTAGCACATCTCCAAAATACACTTCCCACAATACACCTGCAAAATATCAACATACGCGAAGCAAAGTCGTCAAACCGCAGTCCAGTTTGATAGCATGTGTCAGCTCGGGTACCTGTCTGCTTTGCATGAGAAGCAAGGCTGGAACAATGCATATCGATGAACGACGTGATACCACTGCTGATACGCTTTGGGGACTAGCGATATGAACCTAATATTGAAGCAGGGTTTAATGAACTGGTATTGTGAGTGAAATAGATGCTTTCAGGAAGTTTGATGCTGATTACCGTGGTAGGAGCTTTTAAAATGAGACCTAGAAAAGAGAAAACCTTTGGTAACGTTAGAAGGGTACGTGTCATAATCCCGAATTTTAAAAGACTGAATTTTAAAATACCGATGGACGAAATCCCGAAAGTTCATTTGACCGAAAGTTTGAAATCCCGGAGTATAAAATCCCGTAGTTCAAAATCCCGAAAGTTCATTTGCCCGACAGTTTAAAATACCGAAAGTTTAAAATCCCGTAGTTCAAAATCCCGAAAAAGTCACCGTTTCCAAGAAAAGCGATTTGCAAGCATGCAGCAAGCATACAGCAAGCATGCAGTAAGCATGGAGCAAGCATGCAGCAAGCATGCAACCAGCAAGCATGCAGTATGCAAGCATTCAGCATGCAGCAGGCATGGTTTCTGTCACGTCTCCGACGCTGCGGGGCTCCGGCGGTCACACGCGAGCTTACGCGGGTTTAAATTACACTCTCGGGGTAGGGCAGAAAAAACTACGTGGAGTCGGTTCTGCAGCGATTCATTTCTGTCACAAAATTTGTGCTTTTAGGAAACCATAATCATTTATTTCTTTTTGTTTTGGAATGCCACAATAAATATCTTTGTTTCAAACGTTGTTTTATGACATAAAACGAAAAATAATGAATTGTTCGTCAAATAATACGTTTTCATTTATCATTTATCAACCATCGGTATTTCGTTCATTCGGGATTTCGTCGATTCGGGATTTCATCCATCGGTATTACAACCATCGGTATTTCGTTCATTCGGGATTTCGTCCATTCGGTATTTCATCCATTAGGGATTTCGTACTTTCGGGCATTTGAACATCGGTATTTTGTGTTTCGATATAACGACTATCGGCATTTAAAACTTTCGGTATTTTGAATTTCGATGTTTTGGACGTCGGTATTTCAGTCATAGGTATAGGAACTTTCGTGATTATGATACGTACCCCGTTACAATTAGATGGTTATAATTAACAGATACAGTCGAACGCACGTCGCTGGCAACACTTTGTTTGGTCTTAACCTGACGTAGTAAGGAGTTTCTATAAAACGAGAGTAGCTTAGACTGGTCTTATTATCATTGATGTGCAGACTACGTAAAACTAGTTTTTCTTCCTACGGGAAAGTCTGGCATCGATTTGCAAAAATTGTCCATTGTCCATTTGGGGATTCTAACTTAATTAGAATACTCGTACTACAACCCTTCTCCACTCGTTATACGCTTGCGCCCTCGCGCAGAGTTGACTCGACCCGAGTCGACTTTAAAGACCAAAAATATACGAGTATCGTACAATTTCCTCGCTCATCCGGCAAATATTTGCGAACAATTAACAATCGAGTGCTCGCAAATAGAACAATATCTTTGGCAAATAGAGCCGTATCTCAAGTGAGATAACTGGATCCGCCGAGTGCAACGTGCCACCGGAAGTGTACGTGTCCATTGTCCGCTTCCGGCGCCCAAGAGCCTTTGTTTGTCAGTTTTCAGTTGCTCTGTACAGCGGGATTTGATGAAGTTAAAAGGCGATAAAGTTTAATTTTATTGCTGCTTTATTTCTCCCTTGTTACGGTTTACGATCTGTCGTCATGTTTATGATCGATTTGTTCATTTAAGTCGTGGTGAAGTTTTTGGTCCTAAGGGATGTGTCTGACTTTGATGTATGCTTTACATCCCTAGGAACTTACAATTGACAGATTGATTTTAATGTTTGTCAGAAGAGTTCCTTTATATAATTCATTCCTTCAGTTCCTTCTAGATGAGATGTAAGTTGATATGACTTATTAGTACGTATGGGGTTTATCGTCGGGGCACACTGCTTGTCTCCAAATAAATGTAAACAAACAAAAATTGTTGTATAATGAAGAGTGTATTCCCCGTGCACAATGAAACCGCACCACAGCACGCTGCTCCCAAGTGGGTCAACAGCGCACTGACTCAGGCCACCTGTCGCGGCCAGAATGCTAAACAAGACCAGCTCAAAACGTACCAGACGCAGATCTGTGTCGGCTTGATAGCTCAACGTGGGTGGAACACCTGGATCTTATGAAACTCACTAATTCGTTGGTCTAGAGGTCGCAATCGCAAATATTACAGCTGAGCTTGAGGCGTTGACGCTTATTTGTCCCGGAGTCACACATTACTAAGCTTGAGGCACGGTCAGGCTGGAGAGAGGACAAAAAAAAGTTTTTAGGAAATCTAAATAAGCAAAACAGTTTTCATAGAAAGCAGTTTTCTTTAATTAGGGAAAGTTTGTTGACGAGATAGTGCCAAAAATGGAATTGGCCGAATGTTGCCGAATGTTGTTACTAGGAAGTGTGGAGGTGTACTTTAATGGTGTGAAAATGATGATCATGTAAATATAATGAATTGAACCTGTCCTCCTCCAATTGGCAAAAGCTTACGGAAGAGATTCATATTTAAGTTTTTTTTTCTAATCATCATCATCTGTAACATTAGGTGTTACTATATAAATCTATTCTACCCGGCAGTATATAATTTCTGCCCCTTTCTGGACTCGAACGCAAACTTAGAATCATGTCTAAGCGAACAGTCTCCGTACCTAGATTCTAGGCTCCAGGCTTGCACCGCTCCAATTTTATCCAATTTAAACTTCCCCGAAACCCATCGCATTAAGTTCTACGCAAAAAAGAAGTTTAGATTATAATCTGATTTGGATCCTAAGGATAGCTCTCGTACACTTATTAAATAAGCCTTTTAAATTAAATTTTGGTAACTAAGTAAGATAGAAAGGCTTGTCTCTGCATCACCTAAAGGTTGACTGGTAGAAAATGCCTATGGCATTAAGTCCGCCTCTGTACTATGTACTTGAAGTGTTAAATAAATAAATAAATAAAGGTGTTTCGGGAAAGTGTGGACATCAACCACAAAGCAGGTTATTCGTTTTACAGAATATTCTGGAGTGACATTTATTGTGTAGTGTCATACTTAAGTTTATATCATAGTAGTAATAAGTGGTTGTTTTGTTCTACGGATTGTGTAAGGCACATTTTTATGCAAAGTTTGTCACCACAGCTGCCGTGTCTGTCAAAACAAGTACTTACGTCAATATGCCTTTCATATACATAAAAATAAGGCCTTTAAATTATTCACAAATGTTCAAAAACACTTGACTGTCGACAAGAAACATAAAAGAGCAGAAAACTGTATGTTGAAAGGACGAACATATTACTCATACTTTTCGTTGCTAACTGCCAAGATCGATTCAAAATAACACATATCCTCGTAACCGCATTCAACCGACCGTTTCGTTACTACCCTCCAAAAAAGCGAATCGCTCATGGAGTCATAGTCCTTTGCACTCAGTAATCTTTTAATCAATGCAGTGTTAATCCCTGCATCCACGAGCCCAGGAGCCCCGGTGCCCCGGAGCCCCGGAGCCCGGGCGCTATAGTATTAAAGTTGATACTTATTTAGGTGCCGACAGCGGCTTACGGCAAAATTATGGGCGCTTTTGTTTCTGGACGAATTTTTAATATTCTCCGGGATCCGGGGCCTGTGTTGTGTCCCTGGGCCTTTATGTTCCGTTATCCGAGGTTTATATTAAGCTCAGGTAAGTTAGTAGTATTAAGATCTTAGATATTAGAGAATGTTGTGACAATTTTGTTGGAAATGGGGATGTATTGGTAAGAGCTGCGGAAGCGAGCGGTTTTGAAAATAAATGTTAGGTGTATTGGAACAATTAACTCGTTTTGCAGTTGCTAATGAGTTCAGCGATCTTTGATTATTCGGTGAATATGTAGTACGAAGTATAAAATAACTTTCAGGATAAATATCGGGATCCTATAGCCCTACCCATCTGTACATAGTTCTATAGGTCCTTCCAAAACTACATCAACACGAGATTCCTTAACAAAAAGGAAAACATTCTCGCCATCATAAAAATGATTTAAGCGGGTTACGTCAAACTCTTAAATTTTACGACGGACCAAAGTTCGATTCCCGGGCGACGCTAAAATGTAATGTACAGATATAAGGGAAATAGTCTGCGTTCGTAAACGACAGGTGTTCTCTCTGTGTTCGTTATTTTCGAAGCAAAACGTTAAACTATAACCGCTGAGACCAGGTTTTATGAAAAAACTTCAAGCGCGGTCGAGAGCCGTTCTTTGTAATAACGCCATCTAATGGCATTTTCCTGAACTACGCTAATATAAGCAACAAACTATTTGATATTTGTTGTTTTAGATTTTACTTCTTTAAGTTAGTAACACTAAAGTTTGTTTCGTTGTAGGTAATTGGACCTAGAAACTAACCCAATGGATTACTGGATTAAAAATTCAGCCTTTTTTTAGCGAAGCTTTTCTTTATGTCTTACTATCGTGGAGTTCTCAAGTAAATAGCCCTGCAAATAAATAAGAAAGCATACCTACAAATAAATAACCGTTGTGGGTTCTGAATACATTGGCTCGTCTCTTCCCTCGGGCGTCGTGAGAGCCGATAAAGATCCATACACCGCTTACGACTGAGAAATATTACTGAGAAGCTTCCGTGTTCTTTGCAAAGGTTCAGGATAAGAGAAAACAGATTTCTTTTAGTTGTTTTCAACCGACTTCCAATTATTTTTTGTAAAAAAGTTTTTATTTTTCGCTTTTTAGTGGTTCACATGTGCTTACCCCTTCAAAGCGTACCGGCGTGATTTTACGTTATGAACTGATGTAAACAATAGACAGATATGAGATTTCGGCAATCCCAGTACATTTGCTATCATTTATTGAGGAGTTCCGTTGCATATCTCCGAAGTTCTTCATCAGATCTTCATCAAATTGAAATGGGATCACTTCGAGAAAGTACACCTCCTAAAACTACCCAAATCCCTTCTAGTGTGCCTATTAAATGTGAAGAGTTCTCTGTATTTCTCCAGAATCCCATCATCCGATACTGATTTGATGATTATGAGACCACACAGAAAGCACCAGCAATCACATAAAAAACGAACCATCAGAATCGGTTCACCCAGTCGAAAGTTATGAGGTAACAAACATTTTCGAAATCTGGGTGTATTTTGCACATGTGCGTACCCCCTCAGAGCATACAGGCGTGATGTTACGTCATGATGTAGTATGAACAATGAACCTACAAGCGATTGCAGCAATTACTGCAGATTTGCCGTCTATTTTTTAAGAGTTCCATTGTGTATCTCGGAAGATCAGCATCAGATCTTCAGCAAATTAAAATGGGACTAAACGACAAGCACCAGCTTTCAAATAAAAAAGGTTGAGGTAACAAACACAACGACGTAAAATCACGCCTGTATGCTCTGAGGGGGGGTACCTAGATGTGTACAATACTCCCAGATTTCGACAATGTTTGTTGCCTCTGAACTTTCAACTGGGTAAACCGATTTTGATTGATCTTTTTTTATTTGAAAGCTGGTGCTTTCCGTGTGGTTCTATTTAGTTAAGATCTGACGCTGATCTTCGGAGATATAAATGGAACTCTTCAAAAATACACGGCAAAGCTGCAGTAATTGCTGCAATGACTTGGTTGTTTATTGTTTATGTAACATAGTGACGTAACATCACGCCTGTATGCTCTGAAAGAGTACGCAGAAGTGTACAATACACCCAGATTTCGACAGTTAGATATGTTAAGTTCCATTTAATGGGATCCTGGACAAATAGAGGGAATTCCTTAAATTTTATAGGCACACCAGAAGCGATTTGGGTAGTTTTAGGAAGAGTACATTCTTGGAGTGATCCCATTTCAATTTGGTAAAGATCTGATGAAGAACTTCGGAAGATAGGCGACGGGAACTCCTCAATAAAAGATAGCAAATGTACTGGGATCGCTGAAATCTCATATCTGTCTATTGTTTACACCAGTTCATAAAAGAAAATCACGCCGGTACGCTGTGAAGGGGTAAGTACATGTGAACCACTAAAAAATGAAAAATAAAAACTTTTTTACAAAAAATAAAACCGACTTCAGAGAAAACAAAAAAGTGAAAAATAACTTTAGCTTCAGAAGTCGGTGACAAAAAAACTAAATCAATCAAACATAGGTCACCGACTTCTGAAGCTAAAGTTATTTTTCACTTTTTTGTTTTCTCTGAAGTCGGTTTTATTTTTTGTAAAAAAGTTTTTGTTGTCCAATACACGTGTGGGATGTGGCTCTGTACATTGGGCATACACCAAGCAACACGGGTTTGCATGATCCTTCTCATAGAGAGAAGGCCTTTGTCCCAGCAGTGGGAATGTTGCAGACTGATTGCGCTTGTGTTGTCCGCTACTGGACTCAAGGGAGACCAAGAAGTGTTCTCACTGTGCAGGAAAGTGCAGTGCAGGAAACTCCCTGAATAGTTGTGGTTTATACTTTATCTGGAAGTTGGGTAATTGTAGGTATTTAAATAAGGATTTTTTCTAAAACAAGTTGTTAGTTACTGCAAATACAGTGTAAAAAAGCTTGTGTGCCAAGATATTTCTTAGCCAGCTTTATGTGCAGCGATTATTATAATAACTAGATTACCTGAAGTCGGCAACTTGGTACACCGACACCTAGACAGAGAGCTGCAGAAGGATTACTTCTTTTGTGACTTTTAGTATGTACTACGCCAACGCAAAGCTGATGGTCCTGGCTGTCACTTGTCCATCTTTGGCAGTTGTTACAGGTAATCAGTGGCCAAAAAAGTCTGACAACCAGTCTTACCAAGTGTCTGTGTATTATCTGAGTTGTGGAGTTCAGATAGGCTGTCGCTCCATGTAAAATACTGGTATTCAGCTGGATCCGGTTAGACTGGAAGCCGACCCCAACATAGTTGTAAAAAGGCAGGCAGAGGATGATGATGACGAGTATGTGCTAAAACTTACATGTAAATAATTACATGTACCGGACCGGTACCTCCTGCTTATTTATAAAAATAAGCAGGAGGTACCGAAACATACAAAATGTATATCATGTGGTTCACGTACGATAGAGTGACTTTTTTTAAAGACATCATCATAATTTTCTTGTTCTTATTCCATTCTAATATGAGCCAGTGGAGCATTTCGTCTTCTTCCATACTTTAGAATGAGACGTCATTTCAGTAGTTACCCATTTACGAGTAAATATCATATTTCACGCGGTCTCTTGTGACAGTCTCTGTGAAAATAGTCCCAGCGATTTTTATTATTTTGGTCGAAGTCCAATGATTACGTCGTGTAGCAGTGGCGTACAGTTGTTCTCCCCGGAGGGTAGTGTAGACTCGACCTCCGCATCTGTCTGTTTTGTGGCAAACGCCGGAAGCGAGTGTAATGTTAATTATTTTATCAGGAGCTTGGATTAAAGGATCTGCTTTACGGTTCTAATACATAATTAGTTTGCTTTTGTAATACTTGCATAGAATTTATAATTAAATACCTATCCAACATCATAATTATATAGTAATATGAAGAGAATGGACATACTCGTACCTGCTGCATGCAGCTTTATAGACCCTTGTTACGTGTTACTTCACTTTTAGAGGTACGAGGGAAGCTTTGTTGTGAAGTTGCCTGTGTGATGGAAAATTTCATGTGAAACCCTAATTTCTCCTCTCACCCAGGCTGCCGCATATTGGGGACAACGTTACTGTTAGCCTGTGTTGTCCCATAACCTCCAAATCTATCAATTCAAGGCCAATGTGGACACCACTGGTCGTTGGTTCTGCCCAGCTCGTCTCACCATCTCCTGCGTGGTCTACCGCGTCGCCTTCTGGCTGTGTGCTCTACAACGTGGTTGACAATGCCCTTGTCCAACCCCAAAAGTTGAAAAATCTATCATGACAATAAATTGAAATTCCTCAATTTTCACATAAAACAATTCCGAACCTCCGATCTTCGGAACAAAATTTACAAGCTGTTAAAAAATATACGTAAAAGTGATTACGGCATATAATTGCTTGGCGGCTCCTCTTTGTTAGCTGGTTGCTGCAACCTGTCGGTGCCCGCTAATTACTGGCGGTTACTGTTACGAGTTGCGAGCGTTTATTGGAAACGTGCTGCTCAATAGAGCTGGAAGATTTCCGCCATTTAATTATTTTGAATAGAGTTGCTAGTAAGACGCGGCGTTTTTTGGGACGTTAGCCTAGTTAGATTTGACTAAAAAGTGTTAGCATTACAAACTAGAACTTGGTTCAAGATGTTGTCAGATCGATGTACGTTCAACTGTGACAGTTCCATCGTATTGGCTATTCCTCTAATTTGATCACCGCCCTCCCGTAAGCAAATATCTTCATTTACAATGGAAACTAGCAGCCGACAGCAGCCACGCGGCGGAGACATTCATTATTAACGATATGAAAATGCAGGTGATCTGCATTCTGGAATACTGTGGAAATCTGCTTATTACCATTTGTAGGTGTAATTGTTTACTGGAAATTTGAGGTAGCCACTTGGAATGTGTTTGCTCATATGCAGAAAATAAGGGGTCGTTACATTTGAGGATTTAAGCAACGCTTTCCGGGTATGTTCATGGATGGATAGCTGTCCTAGACCCCTTATTTTCATCACAGAGTGATGTCTTAAAAAAACTGACATGTCCTATCTTTCACTGTAGCCTATTTTCCCATCATTCATTTTCCCATCATTTTCATATTTTCATCATTTCATAAATTTTGGTCCCAAACAAAAATTACTAAATTATTTAAGTTTCATCTCTATCAAAATTCAGAAAAAGCTTTACTCGCTAGTTAAAAATGTCCCACTCAATATACATATTGGTTCCTCTCATTCTTACGGCACAAAGTGCAAGTGTGTGGCCTCCGGTAGTTTGAGTAAGCCGGATGTTCTCTAGGCGCTCTACCGCTCTACGTAGAGCGATATAGAGCGAGGTAGAGCGATGTTGCAACGGCTCTACAAATACATTACCATTTAATTGTCAGTGCTACGTCTTGCTACAGATGTGTTGATTGCATCGCTGAATAAACTTAGTTTAAAGTTTTAGCATTACTTGTTTGTTCAGTTACCACGAAAATGCAATGTACTTGAATGAATGAATGAATTGTCAATACAACTTTGAATCATTTTCTATTGACTGGTGGCTGCACAATGTCAAAGTATCAACGTAATATTTAAACCAATTAGTATTAGATATCCAAAAGAATCTCCAAATACATTGGGATAAGGACTAAGGACAGATGAATATTGAAATCTGAATTATCCAAAAAGACAAGGTTTTTGTAAAATATTCCTCGGGACCTAGTTATACCTATCTGTCCAGAACTTACGCCATACAAATGGAATGAAAACAATTTAAATTAGCTGTTAGATGTGCTAATAAACCTGAAATAATTAGCTTTTAGGAAGTACCGTCTAACCTCATACATTTCCCAAAACAATTGTTGTCCTGTTCAGACCAGGATAGTTACAAAAGCTTTCAATGTTAGTATCGAGGGAATCAACACAGCCCGACAGCGCAAGATATACTAAGTTATAATTAAGTACAAAGCTAAGAACACACTAATTACAGATAATGGTAGTCGTACTAGATAGATAGGTAGGGCAGAAGGTCGGTTGTGTTCACGTGGTTACTTATAACCAGTGCGCCCGGTGCACGCGCACTCATAACCTTGCATTTTTTTCCATTAGTTTTCAAGACCAGCGATGCTATGCAACTGAAATAATCTAAACCTACATTAGAATGTACAAGACCTATAAACTTAATCCCGTTCATTCGGTGCACTCTTCTAGCATCCCTGCATGGACCATTACCAGAACACGAATTACACACGTTTTTGCCGATACTTTACTTTTACTATTCATGATTGATCCTATCCTTGCCGCATTGTATTTTATGTGCCGCAACATGTTTTCTTCTTCCATGCTCCCCTGCCAGACATCACTTCTATAGCTTTTTCATCCCATCTATTCGAAAAAGACGACTTGGTTCGCCTTTAAGTGCACCCAAAGGTGGTGTTTTCTATAAGAAACTTTTAGCGGGCAGTAATGAGTTTTTAATCCTCTTTATAAGTGCGCCGCAATTATCTTTGCCGCGCACTTTTTGAATTTGGAACATCTTGTGTTCAGCGCCCAAGAAATCGAACGCAAATATTGTTTGAATAAAGACTGGCTGGTGCGACGGCCCATAGTAGCGCCGCGCGCCGGCTGAATACAAAAAAAAAAAGAAATAAAATTAAAAACGCGCGAACTATAGCCCGCGTTTTCGTCAATTTTCACGGATTGATAGAAATTCATGATTTTGTTTTGAAAAATGAGTTCTTCAAGTGACAGTGAAAGTATAGAATTAACTCCTGATAGTATTAGAACTGACGCAAGAAATGTGATGGATAATCTACTACCTGCAAAATCCCGGGAGAAATATATGAAAGCTTATGGTAATTTTATTGAATGGAGAAATTCAAGAGGCGCCAAGAATTTTTCAGAATCTGTGTTTTTGGCCTACTTCCAGTACTTAGCCAAAACTAAACAACCTTCCACACTTTGGAGTACCTACTCAATGCTAAAATCAACAGTCAGTTCTAATAACGACGTAAAACTGGACACATATTCGAAATTAATAGCGTATCTGAAGAGGATGTCTGATGGATTTAAACCTAAAAAATCCAAAGTGTTCTCAGTCAAAAACGTGGAGACTTTCCTTAATGAGGCACCCGACAACATCTTTCTTGCCGTAAAAGTAAGTAACTATGTATGTATATATGGTGGATTAGTAAAGTATAACCAGTGTTTTAAAATGCGCATTTTATTGTAACCTGTACTTCGATAGATAGGTACTTGTCTTATTCACATTCGGTTTTGTTACAGGTGGCTTTAATTTTCGGAGTACATGGAGCTTGTCGTGGCAATGAACTTTTAAAAATAACTGTTGATGATGTCGAAAATCACTCGGATAATTTACTGTTAGTAAAGCTGACAGACACAAAAACAAAAATTGACCGATCCTTCGTAATCCGAGGAGAATACAAAACTATTGTACAGAAATACCTGGACCTGCGTCCTGCTGATATAAAGACCAATCGGTTTTTCATCCGTTATCAAAATGGCAAGTGCTTCAAACAAGTTATGGGAAAAAATAAAATTTCTTACATGCCACAAGAAATCGCTACTTATTTGAAGTTACCAGATATCAAGCTATATACAGGACATTGTTTTCGTCGCACTTCTGCTACCCTGTTGGCAGATTCTGGAGCGGACTTAACTGTTCTCAAGCGACATGGAGGATGGAAGTCGAGTGCTGTAGCAGAGGGATATATAGAAGATTCCATTGAGAACAAGGCGAAAACATGTGAACGCATCGTGGAAAACATTAAATTGCAACCTTCAGTTAATCCATCCATGCCACTGTCGCCGCGCCCATCTACATCCAAACAAAGAGATTCACCGTCACATTTTCCTCAAAATGAGCCACATTCTGACATTATTTCAAACACGCAGAATAAAATTAAATCTACAACAATCTCTATTCCTAATAAAACTGTAACAATTAATTTTCAAAATTGTGAAAATGTCTCAAATGTAAATATAAGTTTTTAGTTGTTTTATTATTAGATACTACTTAATTTCAATTTAGTTGTTACTCTGTTTCATTAAATATCAATATTACAATAAAATATGAGGCGCCTTTTATTTTCTCATAGTGGGTGATGAAAAGTAGAGTGTATCACTCGGGCGCAAAATATATTTTTGGCTCGGGCGACGTACTTTGAATCCCTCGCTACGTTCAGGATTCTACTAAAGAATCCCTCGCTACGCTCGGGATTCTACTCTAGAATCCCTCACTTCGCTCTGGATTCAAAAAAGCGCCCTCGCCGTAAAAATATTATTTTGCTCCCTTATGATACAATCTACTACTCTCACTCTGGGCGGAGCGGTATGAAAGTATGACACTCCCTGTGTTCCTCCCTTCCTTTTACTGACTAAAACCCATCCATGTTCCTTCCTCGTCCTTTACGTTCCGAGGCCGCGGTATCTCTTTCGAACAGTCCCGCGCCCAGCTTTTAAATGCCTGAATAAGGTTAACGTCTCTCGTCTCAGAGTTGTGTTCCGATTTAGTTCTGTGTGTTGTGTAAACAAGTATAACGTAGTATATCAACCATCTGGTGTCCACGACACAAGCCTCGTTGCTTAGTGTGGCGCTAGATGGCGCTCTGTGTAATGTCCAGCGATATTTATTTATTTTTAATTATTTGTGTTCAGCTTAAGTTACTTTCGTGTAACTGTCAGTTAATAGACGTTGGCACCTCTCGTAGCTATCGGTGACTATCAAAAAAGTTAGCTTGAAATATTCTATCCGCGTCACCTACCTGTCACTTGATTCATAGAAAAACCAAAAATAGCTTTTCTGTGACGTTTTGTTTGTCCGTCAGCTAAAATGGCAAATAGACAGCGATAGCAAACTTACCAATACTATTTACTACTACTAGTGGACGTAGTGTTTTCGACTATTGTTTGGACCCAACCTACTGCACCCATTTGTGTTGTGGTGCGCAGTGCACGCGGTTGATTGTGTTACCGTTTAACTTGTACTTAGCCAACTTAACTCGATGAGGCGAGCTGAGGCAATAACTTACTATTAAGCTTACATACGAGTATGTACTCCCCAACTTAGCCGAGAATTGTACTTATTGAGATCTTGAACTGTACTGCTGCACACTGTCGTTCAAGGCCCACATCAAAGCAGCTCGCGACCGGGCTGCCTTTGCTATGGGCCGGCTCCACTTCATGATCACTAGGAAGAGCAAATTGTCACTCAAGTGCAAATTGCGTCTTTTCACCGCAGTCATCCGCCCCATCATGACCTATGCTTGCATAGTATTCGCGCATGCCCACCCGCGTCATATCCACACGATGCAGACCTTGCAGAACCGATATCTCCGTAAGATCACCGGTGCCCCCCCTTACGTCCGTAACGATAGTCTTCACGTAGACCTCAGAATCCCCACCGTTAAGCAGTTCATGAAACGCCTTTCCAAGCGTTACTTCGACTCTGCTATTAAGCATAGGAATCCCCTAATCGCATCGGCCGCCCGGTACGACCCATCGCGTATTAGCTCCGTCCAACGTCCGCGTCACACCCTAGTAGCCCCCGACGATCCGATCACTATCTTGCAAGAGAGTAGGAAAGATACCAGTACGGTTCGCAGAGCGTACAAATACAGACCGAAAACATACCGACATCGCCGCAGAGGTCCGGCGCGAAATCCCCGATCAATCCCTCCCCGACCCTTGCTCGAGCCAGCCCGCGACGCTGAGCCTGTAGTATTAAATCAGTCCCTAAATAAGGACAATCAGATCCAGCCTGTCCCCTTGCTGCCCCCAGCGACGCCCTAAGCCGAGGTTCGTACCCCACAGGGGGTGCCCTTAGAGCGCTGTCGCTTAGTTTTTAGTTATTTTCGCCCTGGCTGGAGGCCTTAGAATCAAGGCATCCACAGGACATTGCCCGGTTAAGCAGAAGCCAGTCTTCTCAGACTGAACTGCGAGATGCCATATACAAAAAAAAAAAAAAAAAAAAAAAAAAGTACTGCTGCACATACGTTTAATTTAGACTGTGAGAGTTTTGAGGGTATTCTTGCAAACTACTTGGCAGATTTTAGTATGGATCTTGGATAATCTTGATGATCCTTCTGAATGTTGTTTTTCTAAATGTAGACGTTTGGCGATAAGGGCTATTTTGAAGTCATTAATAAGCCTATGTACTACATGAAATTGGAATAAAAAGAAATAGTAAAGGAGAGTCAATAAAGGAAACTCAAGATTTGAGACAATGGAGACTTGATGTTTACTTAATTAAAAACGACAGTAAAACAGTCACAATTCCATTTCTAAACAAACAAATCATTCCTCAGTGTCAATTATCCCATTTGCATGGAACGAAATAATTTTAAACTCACCTTTCTCAAGAAACAAACCAACAAAAAATAAGTGACTCCAACTAGATACCAATCTCCCGAACCGCGTCGTTTGTAACAGAACCGTTTCCGAGCATCGAATCCGGTACAATCCCTCCTGGCCCCCAAAGCCGACAACAGACACACTAAGCTCCACAAAATTACTCGCCGGCAAGTTTAAATTGTATTGGTTTGCCATTCTAGACCAGAAACCAGTGTCGGTAATGATTTGAGGAGGTTTCATTGACAGAAATCTTTTATTGTATTTTTTTTATGTGGTTTAAAAGCCAGGGAAAAGAACCGTCTTCACTTCAATCGTTTGATAAAGAATGACAACTTTGTAATGTCACAGGCGATATAATATATGTTACATCCGATCCGATTTGGTCTGACACTCGCGACATTTTCGTCTGACACAGACTCACTAGTTTGCTCCTAATGACCTTATAGTAATTGTATTCAATTATAGTAATGTTATGTTAGTTGTATTGTGTCCGGTTAGATTGAAAGCTATCATCATCATGGGAAAAGGCTAAACTGAATGATTCAAATATTTTTAGCGTGAGATTTTTAACCGTTTTTGTTTGTTCGCGCTAAATTTCGTCGCTTGCCAATCGATTTTATTTTTTTTTTTTTTTGGAAAGGGTATACTTTCCAAATGGTATTCCCATAGCTAGGATCTGATGATGGAATCTTGGCGAAATCGAGGGAACTCTTTAAATTTTATAGGATAACGTACAGCAATTTTGATATTTTCTGCAACAAATAAAGCATTTGCGTTTGATAAGAACCATTCTACCACTAGATCTGATGATGAAGCGAAGAGTCACAGAGCTCCATAATGAGACAATGTATCCTAGTCGTGTTTGGGCTTGTTATAAGTGTAACGGTATGCACTTTTCATGTATACCAAACACATGTGAACCACTAAAAAGAGAAAAATTAAACTTTTTTGCAAAAAATAAAACCGACTTAAAAAAAAAACAAAAAAAGTTAAAAATAACTTTAGCTTCTGAAGTCGGTGACAAAAAAAAAATATCAATCAAACAACGGTCACCGACTTCAGAAGCTAAAGTTATTTTTAACTTTTTTGTTTTTTAATGAAACTTATCTACCTGATCTGGATTCAGTGTGTGAACATGAACATTAAGTACACTTTTCGTCGTCAAACATCCCTTTTTTCTTCATTTCACTGATTATAATCAAAGAAAAATGATTATTTAAGCGTTGAACACACTCAACTCATGGTATCAAGCACATCAGATCTCGCCCGACTGCTCCGAGCGAGGTGTTAGCGTTGACACGCTGGCACCAACATTAATGTTATAAATGTTTGGTGGTACGAAACACACGATTAAAATCATTATCTATTACATTTCAAAGGAATTAAAAGTAATATTTTATCCAAGGTTCTGCTATACGACATCGTAGGTATAAGAAATATATTATGTATTAAATCGTTCCTGCGGGGCACAATATTGAAAAAGTACTGATTGAATCGTATGTCGAAATAACATGGCTTCTTATTTCATTACTTCCAACTTTATTTAGTTTAGTATTCAGGGATATAAAAACTGCACGAAAGCTTCAGAGAGAGAAAATTGCCAATAGTATTTTAGTATTTATTTATTACACAGATGATCATAGATTATATTATAGTCGTAGTAGGACACATCCAAATATATTAATTCATGTAACTAGTGCTTCAGAAGTCCCAAAATTACTCCTACAAACTAAAATAATAACTTCCTGAAATCAAATTGCACCACCATTCCGAACTCGACAATATTCCATCAAATTGTCGGCAAATCCGTCCGTATCACTAAACAAGCGCTTTATCCAGAATCACGGCGTCTAAGCTATAAATTCGTTAGTTCTCGCACGTTCTGGAAAGTTCTAGACTCGTATGGAACTGTCTGGAAGTAGTTGCGAGTGGATCACGGCGCGTCGCGCGTCAGTCGGGACGGGAGCCGAGCAACTTGCTAATGCCATGCGCCTCGGAACAGTCACCGACTGATGCCTGAATTTATATTGTTGCCGAGTTATTGTGTGCTGATTGCAGTTCTTGACTGAATTATGTATAGATCGTAGATGTGGGACTTGGAACAGATAACCATTAGTGAGCAGAGAGGCAGATCTTGGAATACATTTTGGAACAAGCACTTGAATGACCGCCCTGATCGGTGGATTAAGCCCATTCGTGTAGTACATGTCTGGTAACTTCCGTAGATATTTGAGTTCCGACATTCAATTAACCAGCAAACTTGGTACTTAACACTTTGCAACAATTTCTGACCCTGAAGCTAAATAAACTAAAATCCTTTGTTATTCTAATAAGGCTAGTAGTAAGTAATAAAGGTAATAAACAAAATTAATCTTAATTAAACAATGTAGGTCTTAGGACAATTTCATGTCACCTTAATCACATTATCTTACCAAGTTTTGGGTCTAATTATGATAACGAACGTAATCAGTAAATTGGTACTTTAAGTAATCAAATCGTGATTAAATTCTGTAAAATATATAACTCACATGAAAAACTCAGAAGTTCAGAGAAACAACAAAGAATTTCCCGGTTTCATCGCATTCCAATGTCCGTGGTAAAGCGGGATAGTCTGGCAACTTTTCACTACCTGCTCGGACTACAAATGACACCCTTTTCACCGGTGTTGCCAACTTATTGCTTGCCAAACAACTAACTTATTTCTGCACCGAACCGAAATAAAAATAGGATCACCGTGATGTCATTAAAGTTGCGACGGTGGCGACAATAATGCTAGTTTGTTGCGGCGGATGTGCGAACTAATGTTCTAGGCGAACAAGTTGGACGTTTTCTGCCGTGTCTAGTTTTAATGGGCGGCAATCAATTATGTTATTATTGGGGACTGTGCTCGACGTGGCCTATAACATAAATACGATTAAACATAATCTTACCTACGTATAAAGTATGCAGACTCGGCACACTTGTCTACTGGGTTGGTGGAGAATAAAACCACTAGTTGCTTCTTTCTTCTATTCCTTCTTTATTAAGAGAGTGTTCTTGAGAATGGCTGGCCGACGACTGTGTCGAACCACCAAAATGGCACGTTTTTTTATATAAAATTGTTAAGCGATTAACAAATCAGACACTAATTAGAATTTAAAAAAAATGCGGGAAAACTAAAATCAAATCAGATCAAGGCAAAAAGGCGCGAAAACATTGTGCAAATTACCTTAAGTAGGTACTGCGAAACTTTACCGTAATGGGAACCGCGTAACCATGTGTTTACGTTTTGAATATTTTTTTTCTATATAAATCTAAACAAAACTATGCATTTATGAGATATATATCACGAATTATCATATAAAAATATAAAATCAACAAAAACATAACATAATAAAACTTAAACACTGTTTTAGGCTTTCACGGTTTAAAACTAAACTTATATTGTCACTTACGGGATATCTTCCGTGATTATTTTTGCTCAACATTAAAAATAATCACGGAAGATATCCCGTAAGTGACAATATAAGTTTATAATAAAACTTATAGATCCTAACATTAAGTCTACTATGTACGTGAGAACAAAAAACTAAGTTAGTTTTCACTTTTTCACTGTATATAAGTGTCTATGTATCACCATCACATTATGTACCTACTGTCCTATCAGTATCTATGTAACACTTTACATTATGTACTGTCCTATCAGAGTCTATGTAGCACTTTGCACTATTTTTTGTTGTCCCGCACATAAAGCGTAAAAAAATTATTTACCTATTTCATTTTCTTTCTTATTTTTGCTCGTACATTTTACAGATCAGATTTATTAATAGCAGAATTTCAACAAATCGAAATTCACTCAATAAAGCTTCAAGTTTCAAATTCAGGCTTCGTTAACCGAGTAATCTTATCCAATTCTTGTAATTTAAATAAGTATTACCGCAAACAATTCCTTGAATCCGAATCCAATAGTCAGATTACCCGTATTATTGAGGTATTCATCATAATTTGCTGTCAATGAGTGCGATGAGATAAAGGGAAATGATGCCCTTACTTACCGCCTCCGGACACGGCAGTGACTGTGTAGTCAGTAGATCAACTCTGCGCGGATCTTAGCAACCATTTGTTAAAAGATGTAGTTTTTTTTTTCTCTGCTGTATTGTTCTATTGAAATGTGTTTTAGGCTTATTAAGTTTTATGCTTTTAATGTAAAGAGAACTTTTGAAAGTTGCAGAACTAATGTTTATTTCACTCAACAATTTTTCCGCAGATTTCATATGACTACTTGTACTTAATTGAAGCCTTTGTTCATCCGTATAACTTACGATAGGCTATGTTCCTCATTATATAAACTTAGAATAAAAAGCCATTTTCTGTGTTAGTTTTGTTGCCAACTAGGTACTTACTTACTTATTTATTTTATTAGAATATTAAATATTAGGCTAATTAATTATTGACTATAGATCTTCTGTATTCGTCTCTGTGATTCGAGTAAGCTGGTTATTTATCTCGTCAGCGGCGACGTAATCTGCGCTAAACGTTTCATTAATTTGTCTTCCATTGTTCCAGGTAATTACTAATCTCCTAACTTCGACCGTTCGTTCGGCACTTACAACGGGTTGCTCGCGGTGAGTACACCTTCAACATTGTTTACATGAAGGGTGGAAGCAGAAGGCGATGTGTAATGTGTTGAATTCCGTGAAAATACACCATTTCTTCGAATAAGCATAGAAAGCACAAATACTGTTGAGGATCAATGTACACACATCCGAAAGTTATCACACGTATGACGTTTAATGACGTAAGTATGACGTTATCTATGGTTTAGTCGCGAAGAGAAATAAGTAGAGCGGTGTGTCTGTGGTCTCTCAAAACAAATAAAATACTGAGCTAGTTAAGTGCGCAAATCGAAAACAGTCATACTAAAACTAAAAATCAGTGTTTTAATTACTTTGAGAAAAATATAACAAATGCAACGTCAACATACAACTTTTCTTTAAAACAATCTAGTAATTAGCCCTTCAGAATAATAATAAAGAAAGACAAACTGTGTTTAAAACTTAGGACTTTCAAATGAATGACAAATAGTGATTAAAGAACCGTTAATGAGCGCTGTCGCTCCGCTCGCTCGCCGTTTTGTTAGCTCCAGAGTCCAGACCGCAGCCTGATTGCTTGCGGGGTGCTGGAGCGGCCACTGACACATACCTGATACCTTATTTTCCTACTGAAGTAAAAAAAAACAAATGATGATGACTAGATAGGTATTTCATAATAATGCTTGCATTGCGCGAAAAACCTACACGTACAGAAATATGACAAAAAGAAAGCTACTTTGTAAAAAAAGCTTTCTACTTGAGATTTCCAGTTTTATTTACAGGTACTAAGGTCGCAAAGAAATTCACAAAAAAAGGATTTCCCAAAAGGTGATGACACAATGAAGATTTACAAGAAAAGTGGGCTAAAATTCAAAGACTGCTTTAGGTAGTCTTTCAATAATAAAAAAAAACAGTTTTCCCTTGATTAGCTTCTAAGCTTTGAAAATGTCACTTTCAGTAATGAAAAATTATACGGTTTCGAATGTGGAATAATGAATGGGAATAATTCATAGTCTTGATGTATTTAGAGCCGCGAAGACTTTACTACCAAAAAGATATAAAATTACCAAAAAGTTTATCAAACAAATGAGATTACTAAAGACCGCTAATAGAGATAGATATATAAACAGCTAGATAAATGTGTTCAGTATTAAAAGCGGAAAGGTAAAAAAAACAATACCCTTTGGTAATGGGCTAGAAAAAAAACATCAAAACGTTTCGTTTAAAAATACAGTTACTCCATTGAAGTATTAACAATATTGTTTCACAGGCTCCACATACTCAATAGTCTCTGTATCACAACAAACAAAAAGTTATCGAACCACTCGGGCACTGGGCCACGCATCCACGCTCCTAACACTGTTAGGCCATAAAGGTCAAATCTATAGCCCGGACTATAGATAGGTGTCGATGTCGAAAGCGAGCGATAAAATGTTCGCAGGTGATTGTCGATGGACAGCACTTTGAGCAATTTGCCGGAGCATGCGCAGGAGGGAGGAGCAACGCTTCGGAACTCGCAAATTGACTTTGGGGCTAAAAGTTGATTGAAAGTGCTACCTTTGTTGTTAAGAAGTCAGTGGGGAATCTGAATATTGAGTGAAAGGGTTTTTAAATCACGCTTTGCATACTAACTTTCTTTTTAAAATGGTTGGAGGATGTTTTTATAGGGTTTTATTCAGTGCCATTTTAGATAACACCAGCAGTTTTCGAATACAATTTCTAGTAAAACATTATTCTGATGATCTTTTGGTTCACAGTCAAGACCAGCAACCGAACTGAGTAATCCGAAATATTTTTAAAGAGATTCGTAAAGTATTGCCGACAGCGTAAAACCGCAATGAATGCTACCGAACTGTCAAAAGATTTAGGTTGATAGTGCATTACGCCAATACCCCGCAGATTTCTATCTTCGATATAATGTCAACCCAATTTCTCCATACTTAAAAACACATTTCATAAAGCGATATCCATTAAGTCGGCTATAGACATCTGTACATCTGTGCCTGTCGATGGCACTTGGAGCAATTTTCCCAAGAGTTCTGCGAGGACGGAGCCATTAACTGCCTCTCCACACCTTCCACTCTTGACACGATTCCACGTCACAAAAATGTACCTAGCTCAATGAATGACAATTAAAAAACATTTTAACTGATTCGTGTAACAGTGTGTTTTTGGTCCTAATGATTCAGAACTCCTCATTAATGTCGTGATATCGAAATACTGAATTATGAATGAAGTTTATTCATTGACAAGCACTTTTTAATAAGAAAACTTTGATGAGGTCAGTAGTTATTAAGTACAACCGCAGAAACAAGAACATGTTGAAATGAAAACCAAAAGTATTCCCTAAAAATACCACTGATGTTAATCAAAAGCTTCTGGTATCATTACATTCAAAATTAACACACTCGTAGCTCTCAAAAAGCTAATACGTTTTAGTCACGGAAATGATAAAACTTTTACTCCGGAAAATATTTTGACATTCCCTTGTGGTGTTATAAAATCTAAATTTCTCACATTAATACGTGATTTACAGGCTGCTGTAGTGGCGTTAAATTAAAACGTAGGATATGAGGCAAGCGGGAGGCGTGAGATGCTTTTTAATAGTTAGGAGGGGGTAACCTGGGCCGATATTATGTGAGAAGAACATGATCCTAAACTGTATTATAAGACAACTAGCTGATGTCCGCTAGACAAATTATATACTTAAACCTTCCTCGAGAGCCACTCTATTGGTGAAATCAGCATGTAAATCAGTGCAGATGTTGAGTTTATCGCAAACAGACAGACAGGCGCGGCGTGGGACTTCTAGGGCTGTTTAAAAACGTGATGTAGATGAAAATTCGGATTATCAACTGAAAATAAATTGTGTCAAAGGGCTGTTGCGTCCAGTAAGGTTGGAAGCTAGCCCCATCATTATTGCGAAAAGGTAGGCAGGTAATGACGACCGACGTTTAGAACTTTCTGTTTACTTATATATAAACGAGTACCTATCAGTACCTATGTCAATTAGCGGTTATCTCCACTGCTCCGTTTTGACATAAAAAAAATAAACCAAATAAACGTTTTGTTTTTCATTCTCGTTCGAAACCTCGGAGTTGCCCACAAAAATAACCTTGAAAAGAAAACCGTGAAATCGTGGATCCCCACCGCCCCATGCCTTCGTCACACACCTGTACATATTTAAAATGGCGTCGGTAATCAATCACTTGGAGAATCGATGGCATTTCAATGTTATATCGTTTTGGGATGAAGGAACCGGGACGAGTGATGGGGCTTCAGTGTTACTAACCTTCGTCTCCCCATCTGTTGAAGCCGTTGATAGTAAATGATTGAGTCGATTAGAGATTAACAGCGTGACATCCTCATCATCATTTTTGCCGTCCACTGCTGGACATAGGTCTCCTCCAAGTGTCGCCACATTGACCGGCCCCGTTCAACTCGCATCCAACGGATTCCCGTAACCTTCACCAGATCATCGGTCCATCTAGTGCAGAGGTTCTCAAACATTTTTTCCTGGTAGACCACTTTGAATTTGTTTTGGTGTCGGTGGACCCCCTGTAGCATTTTCTTTCAAGCCCGTGAACTAAAAAAGAAAAGCAAGACAATATTTTTTTCGCACTATCTGTTAGGATTGCATGAGGATCGTTGTTCCCAAGATATTTTTTTTGGCAAAAATCCGAAAATTGTAATCTTCTGGCTTCAAAATGTGTTTTTTATGACTTAACATTTGATCTTTATTACTCTTTCTAGTACCTATCTTAATGTCTGGCTACATTGATCAAGCTAAGCCAACATTTTTGTTCTTTGGCATCGAACCCAGGTAAAATTTCGTGGACCTCCACTTACAGCTTGTGAACCCCCACATTTTCTTCAAGCCAGTGTAGACCCTCGATGGGTCTCCCGTAGACCCTTGGGGGTCCACCTGGACCACTTTGGGAATCACTGATCTAGTGGGTGGTGCGTGATCGGTCAAGATGAGTGTAAATGTTTAGATGTGATTACGTAGGTATCTTGATGACTTTGCTGACCTGAAAACCTTCAGGAACCTATAACTGGCAATTAGTGAGAAGCTAGAAGAGCTAGCAACGACGGTGCAGTGCCATGTCGGTTCGATTTGCGCTAATAACAAATATTTATATTTTCTACTGGAAGTTGTTCCGCGTCTGGCTGTTCGTGTATGTTGCGGGGCAATGAAATTAGGCCAATCACTTTACGGAGTTCTGTATGGGAAGGTTCGCACAAAATCATAACCGGACTTATGAGGTTCTTTTTATGCTGATTGGCTAGATAATATTACATCTATTTGTGACCGTATATTGCAAAATTAAGGTGGCTTATAGTTTTACTGGAAATTTTGTTTCTAAGTGATTAATTTGAACTGAAATAAAAGCAAATCTAATAACCGAGATATACTTAGGTAAACTTTTACCTTGCCCTAATAAGTTACTAACGCTATGTTAATTAAGCTTTTTTTTTAGTTGCTTCTACTAATTTTTAGGGGTTTTAAAAAAAGAGTTAATTGTGACTTTAGCAAAATCGATAACCGTATGTTTTAAAGAGTTTAAGCATTTAGTCAGTTGAATGTTCATAATTATCAAGGAATTAAGCAAATAATTCACTTGCTTTTTTAATATTATTTTTTACATGGAATTAAAATACTTAACTGCCATTTTTCTGTTTAACTTTAGTCTCTTAAATAGTTTCAGTAGAAAACTGGCAGAATTAAGCATAAATTCCAACTGCTTACAAAATCTTTCATTTTTTACAAAGATCTCGAACTGTAGGTAGTTTGCGCGGCGCGGCCGCAAGTCGTACCTCGCCGTCCGTCGCCCGCCCGCTCCTCCGCGCGGCGTGCGGGTCTTTTGCCTTGCGTTCATTTCATTCGTTTTCGAAGCGGCGGTGATCAGCGTAAGAAAATGGAATTCCCGAGTTGTGGGATTTGTGGTTGTGAACTTTGATGTTGTGAACATAGGCGTGAAGGGACAAAGAAAGCTTGTATCATCAAGTGAAAAACGTAAAGACGGAAAATTTACAACAGTATCTGAAGAGAACATTAAGTTGCACTCAAAGTGCGGTAAAAAAAGTGCGGCAGGAAAGACAAGCCGATGATAGTCCGTTTGACTAGGGTGGAGTCTCCTATTATCGGCCTCCTCCTAATATCGGCAGTTTCGAGAAAATGGAACATAACTATAAAAATATCTCTTAAATCATAATAGTTTTAATGCAAAAAGTGACTCTATATCCATCCGCATTACCTCCAATATTTTGATGCGGGTGCATCAATATTTGAACGTTCAGCTGGCAAAAGTGCACGCGCAGGTGTGGACGTGCGTCGTTTGGTGTCATTGCCGAGTCAAATCCCTGAGTGGACGCATGTCCACTCAGGGATTTCAAGGGCAATCAGCATGTGAGGATAAGTATTTGGAGGGAATTAAACATACCTATGGTGTTATCTTTTATTTTTTCATGAAGAATAACAGTCAAAGTATCTTTTAGATAACATGTTTTTACATTTTTTTGTCTATTTTATTAAATAATAGCGGGGGCGAGATTAGGGATCTACACTGGTCAGCAAATAAACCTAGGAACTGTGATTCGATTTTCTCAAAAAGTATAAAACTTACAACTATCAAAGTTATACCTACAAAAAGTGCGTTTCATGGTGATTACAATGACTGCAAATTAATTCGTGTTTTTGCTACTTTTTTCGATTAATAATGGATACAACACCTCAGGAAGCGGCTCAAGATGTAGCATTACTTCAAGCAGGCATTGCGCAACGTGAAGGCTCGAAGGCTTCGAATCAGCAGATCTTCGGTGCAACGAGTTTACAGACGATACCTAGAGACTGGAGCATTCGATCGCCGTCCAGGTACGGGCAGACCTAGGGCTACATCAGCAGCAGATGATCGTTATATCCACCTTACTGTTCTGCAAAATCGCCACCTCAACGCAGTTCAAGTCCAACAAAGTCTGCGTGACGAACGCCAAGTGGTCATAAGTTCAGATACCGTCAGAAGAAGACTTGCTGAACGGAACCTGACCCCAAAAAGAGCTGCAACAGGCCCAGCATTAACGGCAGCACACCGTCGAGCACGACTTGAATTTGCTCGAGAGCATAGGGATTGGACATTAGAGCAGTGGAGTAATGTACTCTTCACTGATGAGAACAGGGTGAGTCTACATGGAAGTGATCGACGTCTGAGAGTATATCGTCGCCCTGGAGAACGTTATTCTCAGTGTTGGATCGAGGAAACTGTTGCTTATGGAGGAGGATCTGTAATGGTCTGGGGCGGCATCTCGTTAATAGCACATACACCGTTAGTTTTCATCGAACCGACGGGCCGTACACGTGGACTGACTTCTCATCGCTACATTACTGAAATCCTTGCAGACCATGTGGTACCTTACGCAGGATATATCGGACAGGACATGCAATTGATGCATGATAATGCACGGCCTCATGTTGCTCATGTGGTGACCCAGTATCTACGTGACGTCAGCATTCGTACGATGGACTGGCCAGCTCGAAGCCCGGACTTGAATCCGATAGAACACTTATGGGATGAGCTGAAACGTCGGGTTCGAGCCCGGGTACCTGCCCCAACAAGGCTTCCAGAGCTGCGAATCGCAATTGAAGAGGAGTGGAATACAATTCCTTAAGATTTTATCGTCAGGCTCGTAAGGTCGATGAATACAAGGATGCTGGCAGTTATCCGAACAAGGGGAGGGAATACGGAATATAGATCAAATTTTTTTTTTGATTTTATCTTTGTTTTTGGCTTTATTTTTTTTTCACTTTATCATTACTAACGATTGTCATGACTGGAAAACGACTCTTCTTTGTAAAATCCTTAATAAACAGTGAACTATTGTTTAAACCCAATGAGTTTCCTTTCATTTTAATAACCATGAAACGCACTTTCTGTAGGTACAACTTTGATAATTGTAGTTTTTTTAGTTTTTGAGAAAATCGAATTAGAGTGCCTAGGTAGCGGGTGGCTCGGTTTATTTGCTGTCCAGTGTATATTATTGATAAATCTCTATATCGGCCGGGTGGCCGATATTTGGGTAATGCATGAAAATGTTAAACCACATGTTTAGCTATTTTATAAGTTAGCAGTAACATTAATAAGGTTAAAAATGAAACAACAGCTCAGTTTGATAACTAGATCCTAACATCGGGCGCCTCAAAACGAGTTTTATCAATTACGGCCGATATATAGGGAATTGGTGCGTAAAAACGGCCACCTTAGTATGGGTACAAACAACGTGAGGAAAGAAGAAAAAAAATTGAAGAGAATAAAGCGGAGAGAGAGAAAAAAACTGGAAATGAGAATAAAAAATAAACCCGCCAAAGAAACAAAAGTAGTAAAGAAGAGTTGATTATAGGACAGAAATCGCGAAACTGACCTCATTGATTTAGCTTCGCAAGACAAGTTTGGAAAAGGAGAAAATTCTTTGTGTTGGCTTCTTCTTCTTCTTTATCTTTTCGACAGTATTACTTGACCCCCATCACTTTCACACTAACCTAACCACGAACACACACACACTCACACCTACACACACACACTCACACCTACACACACACACACACACACATCCACATCACTCACAAACACCCCGGTCACATTTATCCACACTTTTCTTAGAACGCATTGAGTGTGACTCAATTTAACTTAATTTTTTAATTTATAAAATTGCATATCCTTTTAATGTACATACCTGATACCACGTAGACATTTTTTTATTTTTTTATTACTTTTTTATTTTTATGTTTGTAAATACTTCTAATGCATGCCAAATCTTATAATGTAGGTACCTATTTTTTTAGTCTATCGTCTTTTTACATAATTCTCTGTTAATTGAGAGGTCTGGCTCTTGTGATACAGGAACTCCTAGTACAAGAGCCAGAGCTACACTGATGTTTGAGAAATAATTTGTCAATAAAGATTTATTATTATTTATTTATTTATTTAATTCATAATTTTGCGAATGTAGTAATGGAGTTTCAGTATCCCTTTACCCAAAAAGACACTGCAAGAAAGCAAAAGCCATTAATGTAAAAATTACAAGCAGTCAAAGTCCAAAAAAGTTGACATGGCCGATAATTGGTGCCACCACCCTACCCTATTTGAGCAAAAATATATTTTTATCAAATTTATGGTCGGTAGCAAGATTTTAAAAAACATATTGCGTCAAACCAAACGCAAGCAACATGGGTCGAAATGTTGAGGGAAAAAACAACCACCCATACAAATTGTGCGGTCATCTGATAGGTAGCTACTTTGATACTTATGGGAGTTACTTTATTTATTTTTTCTCATACTTCGACTCATGTTCCTGGGAAAAGGTTGTTCAGTATGACCCGTAGAATCATTCAAATTCGGGTATACCTACCTACCCTTTATTTCATTCTCACAAAAATTGCTTCTGCGCATTCAAGGTCAGCGCTCATAACTCGTTGCACGAATTATATTCTAAAATTAATCGAAATAGGTTCAGCAAATAATTTGAAATACTTATAGCTATTTTTTTACCTATAAATAAAAAAAAAAAAATGTTTTATTTTTGACCAGAGATCCCTATTTATAAACACACAGTAGGTATACACAAACGAATAAATATTTAGGTACTATATTTCAGACCATTTATACTAAACCTTTATGGATTAAACACTTAATAAAACTTTTAAATGAATCACTCCTTCGTCAGTGGTAGGTACCTACCTGTGCCCACGCTCTGACTCTCTCTTTCGCACAGGCAGCGAGCAGAGCGGATCACGCGCACTCAAATATGAACTTAACGCTCTTAGTGATAAGGTCGACCACTTATAGTATTCCATAAAAAATCTTAAAAAAATTAAGATGCTGTTATTAAATTTGTTTAATTTTAACAATAAATGTTTATGTGATAATATTGTAACGTAATTAAACACTTTTCATTTAGTTATTTTTTTTGACTGAATGGATAACGCAGCAATTACTGTTTTGTCACAATGCATTTAAAATATAACTTTAAATTTATGATTTATTTGACTAAAAGCACGCTAACAATGATTTTTCTTCATCAGCAGACGGTTATATATAATTACCTGTAAGTAATGAATGAAAACATGGGAAACCGTGTTTTTTTAATATAAGTACGTTGCCTGCACTTTTTTTGATTAATTTGTGTACATGCTCTCACAGACCCTTCATTATAAGCTATTTTCAGTTTCTTTATCAAGTTATAATTTTCGCTGCGAAAAATGGCATTATTAGGTTTAATGTCCGTTTTCGCGCAATGCTCTTTCATGATTTGCTTAATTTTAATTTATTACGTAATTAAATAAACAGCTCTACAAAATACATAAAAAGAAAACAGTTATGAATTAGTGTAAGGTCCCACCTTAACTTCCCTGGCCTAAATAAAAAAAATATAAACTGTATTCAGTGAAGTCTAAATTATGCTTTGACAAAGATATGTTTGAGAATTAAAACATTTATTTGGCACATGCCACAAGTGCATACAATAAAAAGCAAAAACAAAACAAAAATCTTAATAATGCCCGACGCTGGTGGCTAAGATAAAAATTAAGGAACGAATGAACGTTTTTATGACCCCGCTCATTCATACCTGCAGGGATAAGTCACATAACGTTCCACAGAATCCATAAAAGCAATGAATGTGACTTCCGTAAGTAGTCCCTGCTAGTTCCTGCAGATGGATGGTATTACTCGAGAAATATTCGTTTAACTTTACATCCCGCTGGAAGAATACATACGGGATTATTTCGAGGAAAAGAATGTGTGTATGTTCTGAACCCATGTTTAATCATCTTTGCTAACTATTATTCGCTAGAGACTGTCCCCTATTTCGTACCGTTTTTATGGCTTGAAATTATTAATAAACTAGTGACCCGCCCGGGTTAGATACGAGTATAAACCTTCCTCTTGAATCAATCTATTGACGAAACACAGTTTAGCCTAAAGATCGACCCGATCCTCGGTTATACGACCTTCTAGATTAATTGTAATCATCATCATCATTATCATCACTCTTAATTTCCCCACTGCTGGGACACAGGCTTCCTGCTATGAGAGAGAATGGGCTATATTCCACCACACAGGCCCAGTGCGGGTTGATAGATGTCACATGTCTTAGAAGTTTTTGATTCCTCACGATGTTTTCCTTCACCGTTACTAATACCTACCAGAACTTCTACAACAGTTAAATAATCATATGTGTCATCCTACAAGCATGCAGCAAGCATGCAGCATGCAGCGGCCGGGCCCCGAACTATCCGTCCGTCCGCATGTGCTGCAGGGCTAGCATGGGCAGGGGATAAAACTTTTCTCCACCTGTTATTTCCACTGACAAGTCGTACTATTCTATGTGATGGCAAACTTCGGCTCAAAGGATCAAAGCAGAGGGTTGGTCCTAACACATCTAGTTGATATGCATTCACATGTCCGTGTTATGTGTAGTTTTAATTAAAACCTAGGACTTGTAGTGTATCTTGACTTGTGATGTTGATATTCATGCGTGTATTGTTTCCTTGTTCGTGCACTAATTGTATTCTCTGTATCAGTCTTACAAACCTTTCTGTTGTCTTCATTAATATTAAGCGGTTTCTCTCCTAATTAAATTATTCCTCGCGCGACTCCTTATGATAATAGTTTCCTAGAGAAAACAGAGTTTGTTTGAATAATTTTATTAGGAGCAATCGTCTCTGCTTAATGTATTCAGTCATGTTAAGGAGCAATGATTTATTTTATATTTAGAAACGAGAAATAGTTATTCAAGCTTCGTTATGTTTGGCTCTAATTAGTTAATCATCGTCATCATTATATTAGCCTAAAGTAAAATTTCCATAATACGCGCCTGTTAGGGAGAGATGCAAATAAATAAATATCGCTGGACATTACACACAGCGCCGTCTAGTGTCACACTAAGCAAGGCTTGTGTCGTGGTCACCAGACAGTTGATATACTACATATATACTTTTTGTTTGTAAATACATACTTATTATACATATGAACATCCATGACTCGAAAACAAATGTCAATGCTCATCACATAAACATTTGCTCCTACCGGAATTCGAACCTGGGACCCTAGGAACGTAAGGCAGCCTCACTACCGCTGCGCCATTCGGGTCGTCAAATAATAGTAAATACACACCCACATTCCGGCAGTGATGTGTAAGTCCCATATACTAGGGGTAGACCCTATTGCCACTAACCGGGCATAATTTTTGATTTCTTGCTGGGTTATGAGCTCCCGAATAAGCCGCCACGTCGACCGCCTCTAAAAAAATTTCTTCGTTTTTCTTCTTTACTTGGTTAGTTGACTAACCTGGTGTCAGAGTTTTCATTCCGCTCAAAGGCCTCTGACTTGGCTCAGCATGCCGTCGAGAAATATCTCTCAGGCATGCTGGTTTCCTCACGATGTTTTCCTTCACCGAAGCAAGTGATATATGTTAATATTCATATAATAAAAAGTATAACACCATTGGGACCTTAATACATAAAAATAACTACCTTTCTTTAAAACTACATAAAAACTTCCTTAATTAATATCAATTTAGAACTTTGAGCCAAGTACCGCTTTGTTTGAAAACTCGTGATTATTAAGTTGAAACTTAGCTGAATTTTTCAGGTGCAAACTTCGTTCTAGAGAGTTAAGTCTAGGTCTGAACCTAAGCTGAAGTTGGTGCCTAAGCACTGCTGATCAAGTTTTAAGAACAAAGACTGCGAGATCCGCGGATAATGCTAACTAAACAAAACTAATCAGTTCACTTCAAGCGATTAATTGCTTTAAAAGTTTATTTATTTTTCTTGACCTGAATCTTCAATTGGTTTAAGTATTACTGAATTAACTTTTTGAAGAGTAAAGCTTCCAGAATCTTAAGCACATGACTATTCAATACGTCATCTTTTGTTTATTCTTGTCCTAACTATGTTGGGGTCGGCTTCCAGTCTAACAATGCCCCACCTGCTGGAGTGTCCCAGGTGTCCGTATACCTGCACTCTCGACCACCTGAATAAGGCTTCTGCCCCTGCAAAAATATGGAAGTAACATTGATACGAAAAGAAGAAAACGTGGATCCATTATTAACAAACACCATACACTCACGCTTTTTAGTGTTCCCTAGTCAAATGGCAAAAACGGAACCCTTATAGATTCGTCATGTCTGTCTGTCTGTCTGTCCGTCCGTATGTCACAGCCACTTTTTTCCGAAACTATAAGAACTCTGCTATTGAAACTTGGTAAGTAGATGTATTCTGTGAACCGCAATAAGATTTTCACACAAACATAGAAAAAAAAAACAATTCAGGATCAGGATTCCCCATACTTAGAAATGAAAAACATTTTTTTTTTGTCAAACCCACGTTTGTGGGGAATCAAAAATAATATTGAGGTTTCTAATATATTTTTGTTCTTAACTGAATAGTTTGCGCTAGAGACACTTCCAAAGTGGTAAAAAAAATATATGATGTACATTGCCATGTAAACTTCCACCGAAAATTGGTTTGACCTAGATCCAGTTAGTATTTTTTAAACGGTTTTATTTTTAAATACCTCATAAATCGTAAACAGCAATTTACCTTTCATTCAATCTGCTACGGAACCCTTCATGGGCGAGTCCGACTCTCATTTGGCGGCTTTTTATCCCAGGCAGACACTACAATCCTTTTTTACTCGTTCGTCTTGTCACGCACACTTGCGCCGCCCGGTGGCGGGCTAGGACTACGCACCTGACCTCTTTGAAGAGCAGTACCAATAAGGTCATCGCCATTAAATATATATTTAACGCTTTAAATAACACTAATCCAGACCGATTTAATACGATCCTTCTTCATTACTCGCTACAATGTTAAAATAGCTTCATTACGACCGAAATTAAGCTGTGTTCAGACGGTGCTAGTAAAGATCATAATACTAAGTTGTAAGTCGTAGGTAAACAGCTACTGGCGTCAATCGGTCGTAACTCGCGAGCCGAGGGCCTGTATAAATCTCTGCGTAACTGCTTCAGACCCGCGGGGCTATTTGATGTGTGTTTGTTTTACTGACAGGACAGTAGATGGGATAGTAGTGAGATTGAGGTCTGTTTTCGAAATATGAGAGATGGTTAGGCCTTTTATGTTGACATATTTCGTATGTCTGGATGAAAATGATGTGTTCACACTTAGAACCAATATCCATCAGATTAAACGTACAAATAAAACTCAACAAAAAGTTTTATCAGCTTAAGCCAGAAACATTTAAATTCAAAACCAGATTCAGAAATAAAATATTTATAGTATACATTATTTTAAGCGTGAAATATAATATTCCATTTTGAAACTTCAGAAATATCTTAAATATTTTATACATTACATTAAAACATTGTCATAGCTTTATAAAGTCATCAACCTGATAGAATCTAATGGAACTGTTATAATAGGACAGTTATATGCAAAACCAGATATTCCAGTGTTTGACTGGCTTGCTAATATGTAAATGCTATTAATAGAGCATTACTAGATAATCTACGGTACTTTCCCGCTACACTAACGTTAGTAAATGCGGCACAGCTAGAATTTCAATTGACATTTTTGCCCTTTGTTCTATGATTGTTTTACGGAATGTAGAATGACGTTTTCACAAATATGCATAGATGCTGTTACGAAGGCATGCAAGTTTTTATATGGCTATACGTTGATAATAATAAATCTTTCTGTCAGCGTCAAACTGTCTAATTGGTAGCTCCTATTCCAGTGCACTAGCGTATGTAAACAGAGCACGGGGAATTTCAATGAGAAACCCTTTGGTCGTGGCGGAGGCTGCGCGGGGCGAATCCTAATGAAACTGCTTTGTTGTTTATTGTGTACGAATCGAATGTATCAGCCGATCGGACGGCGCAGCGATTTTACGTGAATTACTGCTCACTCCGTAAACGGTTCAAATGCTCACGTTTTCTTTTAGCTGTCTTAGCTTTGGTATTTGTGTGAGTTTAGTCTGCTTTCAACAGGCTTTTCTACATGACATTTTACGAAATAAACTCATTCTGATTTCTTGAGTAAACATGATTGGTGACTCCACAAGGTTATTTATTCGTCCAAATATATATATTTATTATAAAGGCGAGATATGACGAAATGAGTCACGATCTCACGACTCGATCCGAAATCAATTTAATATCGAATGCTGAACTTTCCATTATTATTCGACGTTTTGATTAGCACTCGAGTCTCGACACCTCTTCCGTTTCTATGCAATCGGATTGGCTCGCCACTCCTCAACCAATTTTATTAAAACGAAGATGGCGACTTAGATAAAACTGTATAAAAGTGCCATCAATGCCCAGTCTAAGAAAGATACGTTGCATTTTATATATGTAGGGGACACGGGGGAAAAGCCATGATAGTGTGGGAATAGTTCACTAGATAGCGCAAATATTTTAAATCCAGCGAGTTTCGAACTCGTTTCCGAAGTTAGCCGAAGTTCTACGGAGTTTGCCGAAGTATGTCCGACGAAGCACACTTAATTCTTTACAGGGTGAACCAATTAAAGTGTTTCTTGCGGAATGACACGGACAACAATGAAGGATTTTCTTAGAATGGATTATTGTAGTTCTGAAGTTTCTTAATGCGATGTTAGGATTGTTGTGTGACGAAGTTTTTCCTTTTTGCTTTGTATAAAAATGGGTTTATTTTTACTTCCTCCGAAGCCTTTGCCACCTTAGTCCTTTGAGTGTTCCATTGAAAGCCGTTGTGTTATTGCCTTTGTAGTTTCGGAAATCTACGTGGATTTAGCTTAGTATTGCTACGATCAATTCAAGAGAAGAAATCTGGGCAATTGCTTGAGATTGCCTTTATGTACGCAACGAAATAAAAGATGTTTCAATAAAAAAGTAACGTGTTTTTCCGATTTCGCCTCTAGATATTTCGACAAGCAACATGTGTTTTTAAAATCGAATATGAAATTGCAAATGGCGTACGTAAAGACAGCATGTCTTTCCGTTCCGTAACAACGTGGAATTATTTTTTGAAGATTCTTTTTGCAACAGATTACTGTTCTCTGAGATTTAACATTCCTGTTATAAATCTCTCCAGTGTGGTTACAGAAGCCCTTTTATTTTAATGATTCGGGTTAGTTAGGGCTATTCCCAGCTTGCTGTAAGAGCTATCTTTTTTATACTAGGCGTAAATACTTGGCTCATTACTTTATTTAATACGGCGGTCGTTAAGAGATTACGTACGCCTTAACGTTTATTTTGTAAATCTTAGTTACTTTGAAAGGTTAAAGTAAGTGAAGTTTTTAATCGAAGGTCAATCACAGTGAGACTTTTATGTCTCGAGCCTGGATCAGTAATTAATATTCACGGTGTTTTATAAAAATGATGAAAACTCGATACGTGTTTGAGACACATGTGACTATAACATCTTCTTTCATTGAAAAATACAATTTTTTCAGTTACATTATAGAAATAATCTTCAAATCTAAGTAAACAGAAGTTTTATCCAGCTTTGGGGTTCTACAGCAACTAAAACCAAAACTCTATTCTAGTGCATTGCAGAAAATATGTAAATAAACCAACAATAATGTTAAAGGCCACCATTCCTCCGTCTACAACTACTATCTGCTCTCTTTTAGTTTGTCCCACAATCAACATACATATGCTGGTAATGGCGCCTTCAATATATTCCCACTTTATTCGCCGCTACGACGACACGCGAAATATTTCAAGAGTGGTTGAGTTATGCCGCGTCTACCCCCTCTCATGCTAAATGAGTGTGTTCGAAGTATCACGCGTTGGTACTGAGGAGGTGTGGTTCGTGGTCGGTACCGAGTTAGTACCGGCTTGGTATTTCGGTACTTTTAGTGCCCAGTCTTGGTTGAGTGGAATGATAATGGTAGTTATATTTATAATGTCCATAAAGGTGTCTTAAATTTAGCCGGGAAATAGTTAACTGAACCTTATTGTAATTATATATTTATGTTATATTTCAGTTAATGGGGGGCCTTACTCAAGTTCTAATAATGTTAGAGCGATATACATAAGCACAAAAGCAAGTCTTCTTTTACGACAGAAAATGCCGTAATTTTTCACTAGCACATTAACTTTACATCTAGAGGTAAAATAACCTTACCTTACCTCGCAAATACGTTGACTAACACTAAAGATAGCATCAACTATCCCATTATTCACCGCTCTCCATAACAGGGGGTATAAATTTTCCTCCCCATAGAATATGTTAAACTCCTCTTTTCCGATATAACCCCATATAGCCCACAACCACAACGCTATTAATATTGCTTAGGCCATATTTTTGCTTTTTGCTCAACCCTATCTGTTTGAGACACAGTTTCACACTCAATTAGTTGGTTCAGATGAGTATGCGATATCGTTGATAAGAAAAGGATTTTATGTCGAAAGCTCCGGTACTGCTCAGATGATGATAGTAGAATCAAAAATGGTGAAAATGTGTTTTTATTGCCTGAAATCAGTCTCCAGCTGCTAGACTGAAGTCAAGGTTGATTGTCGAAGGTCAAGGTTAAAGTTGTAAAATAATAGACGACCTTCATCTCTAACAGCCATTTTCAATAACTTACCAAGACGTATCGGTAGGGTGCTATCTCTGTCTGTGTAACATTTAATTTATCGACCGATAGTAACAAAACGTCACAGAAAAGCTTTCTTTGTGATCAAGTGACAGTGGTAGGTGACACGGCTAGCATATTCTTTGTTTATAAAAACAGCGACAGCTACGGAAGAAGGCAGGCACATAAACTAACAGTGTTACGTAAGTAATTAATATAAAACGGCCGTATCAATCAAAAGCTGGACCTCCCAAATTGCACTAGCATACCAAGTTCTCCAGTGACCAAAAGTATTTAAACCCCACAATTCACTGCCGTATCCCCAAAGTTAATAATGCAGGCTCCCCGGCATAATTCTTGGGCTTACAGCCGACACGGCCGAACTACGTCGAACACACTACGTCACGAAGGCATGCTCTGGTAACATACTGGCTAGTTGGTTACTACACGTTTATCTGCTACAACAAATATACAAGCCTTAGCTTGCTGGTTGTGCCTATATTTAGATAAATACTTAACTCTACACCAAACCTGTTACACATCTTATTTGGCACTATCATAACGCTGACAGCCATATATTCCAGACAAGCTACGATTGTGTTGTTTATTGTTTTACTCTTGAGTAGACGTAGACTATAATGTCAACCGTCCCGAGCACAATATTTTCACACCTAACAATCTTTGAACAAAAACTGCCATTTTGAAATGAGCCTTATTTCAGAGAAAATACGAGTTCAAGAGAGCATTCCCTAACAAAGAAACAACTTTGGATAACCCTATAAAGATTGCATGCGTAGGTATGTTGTGTTTTACTATGTAAGCACTATAATAACAAACGAAAATAAGACTAGTATCGAACCGAAGATTAAAAGACCAAAATAAACTACGAAATTTGTGTTTAGTCGAAATAATCATAATGAAAGCTGTCTTAGTGGCGTGTAGTCCAGACATCTTCTGCTCCGTCTACTGGCTATGTCTATCCACTTCCAAGTGATTCGATAACCTGTACGTGACTCAGTAGTTAGGAGTGTTTGTGCTTCTTTCGTTCCCGTTTGTTGTGTTGAGGAAAAGAAGGAGATAATATGTTGGTAATTTTGTTGATCTACCGCGTGGTACGCTTAAAAGTAACTCGCCAAATGTGGGTGTTCTATTATAGATAAAACTCTGCCTGGTACTTTATTTACTCTATGTTTATAACATGCTGTATACATATTTAAATTCGTTTTACAAGTTATCCTTTTTTTTCTCCGATCGCAATTAAAGGTAGGTACAAATCTCTCTCATTCTCACAGGAAAAATAAATAAAGACGGGACATAGACACTAATCCTAAATTACATATTTCCGTTATCGCATCATAAAAGCCTTTCAACCTGGAGAATATTAAGTGGATACCTAAATCCTATCCAACCTATAAAGCTAACTCCCCTTTTTACGACACTTAGGACCATACGAGATGGCCTATACGACCACGTGGCTCGTAGACTTCAATTCACTTTTGTAAGAGGCTCGTAATCCTGAAGACTATGTTCATGCTCTGGCTTAAGCCCCTATTATTAGTAACAAACGTCCGGAAAGACCTAAAGCACGCTTATAAGGCGCTTGTAACATACTTGTGAGACTGCAATATCGCGCAAGCAATCTTCTTTTATACTCTGGAGCACCTTTTAATGTCATTAACGTAAGCTAAATGTGCCTCTAGACATGATAGTTTAATTTCCCGTCGTATGTAGAATAGATGTTTTAAAAGGCGGGACAAAGCTGTAAAATCTAGATTATCTTGGTCTGGAAGAGCTTGGCTTCTAAAAGTTCACTGTTAAAATTCTCAATCTGTTTTTCGTTATTTCACATAATATTATTATTTCATTTGATGGCCACTTTATGTAGTCAGACAGCCAGGTTTTATATCAATTTGAAGTCGGCTTGGAAAAGAAACATTTGAATTGTTTTGTGACTGGCACATTAAGCCTAAATATACCTCCATTGTCAGAGAATATAAGTAAGATTTTACTGTCACTCACTTTTGAAATCTTTCGTATTTTATACAAAACGTTTGAATCTAAAATACTTCATATGTATAACTGACTGCATCAAATGCGGACTTAAAATAACAAACTAAATTATTGGTCCTTACTTCCGAAGCTCCTGAAAACTCGGCCTGTGATATCGGCCAGTCTCAAACGTACACGGCTCAATTACAGACGCCTCGCCTCGCGGGACGACAGGGCGGGACAGTGGGACAGCGGGACGAGCCAGCGATTGCTTTCGAACGAGGCTTAGAACGAGAAATTTCCTATTTGTAGCATTTGAATGAGAAGAAGATTGCGACTTGAAGATCTTTTTTGTGCGGATCGATTGACCTACCTAATTTTTCGGTTTATATTTTATTTATTGGAATTTGTCATCTTTAGCTTACTATTCGTTACGGTTAATAAATTCGGTATTAATTATCAGTACGAGCAAGTCCCTGTACACTCGATCATTTAAAGGCAAGCCAACTAAATACGTATTTAACATTTACTCAAACAGTTATGCAAACAGTGCTATTTGCACCTCTCCATCATTATTAACATAAACGTCCATTAAATTTGATATGATTCTAATAATCTGAAAAATTCTTGAAGTGCAGACAATCCTTTTCTGACATAAAATGTCGTCTGAAACTCCTCGTTTTCTTCGCTAATTAAGTCTCGCAGACAAAAGACGTCTGCAATCAAGACATTCCTAAAACCAGATTAAAATAATGGTTGGTGAGTAAAGTATTCTAATATGGCGACGGGTATTATGTTTTACCGTTTTCTGTCCATCCTCGCTTTAATTTAGATGGCGTTCGGTGCACTCTCATAAAAATGTAAATAGCTCTCGACGGGCTCAGCCAGAGATGCTAATTATTGCGAATGCCCAGGCCGGTGTTTTTAGTTTTAAAACTTGTAATTTTATGCTATTTAGCACGAAGAGACAAAATGCGAGCGTTTGTTTTTTGTTTTCGTTACGGTTTGGTGATTTTTCGTGCAGGAGCCATTTTCCTTTTCGGCCTCTTTGAATAATACAAACATGCTTTTAAGAAATCACTTTTAGAACAAATCCAAATTTAAACAGATACTGAGTCGTCATAGCCAATTTTGGATAGCACTAACAGCGTATTAGGAACCAAACCACCATCATAGTGACTATTTGACTAATGGCTTCCAAGGACCATTTAACCATAACCAAAGGGTCTTATCAACTATTCAGTTCAATATCTCATCATTATCGTAAAGCTATAAATGATTAAATTGATCCGAAAGCCAACTATCGCGATTCAGCCGCAGCATACACCTATCACTCTAAAATGTTGCATACATTATTTAGGACGAGGAGTAATGTATGCTTGTATAGTGAAGTTATGACTGAGTAGTAATAACAGTATGTAAACGTAATGTGGCTTCGCTATTGAAATATAGATTGTTATGGAACTAGAATAGTTCCCATCTGTCATCGTACAATTTGGTGCGTCAATAAAAGCGATCGCATATATTTGTGGGTTTAATGAATGCTACAAAATATTCTCTGTCAGTCATAATTTGAAGATGCTTTGGAGTAATAGGATAATGTATGGCTCTAGTTAATCCTAGTTTTTAGCAAAGCCAAAAAGTCTTTAATACGTTCTTGAACATTTTGTGTAGCTAGTCAACAAAGTCATATAGTCTGTATAGACGTCTCGCTCGTCATGCAGCCGTGGCGTGACCGTAGCGTAGCCGTGGCGTGACTGTGGAACAAGCGTGCCGGTAATTGCAAGCCCTCGCGAGGAACGTCATCGCCTCACGGGTTCGAGGCGGCCTTGCATACAACGCGCTCCTATTTTAAAATGCCGAGCCTCGGTGCGCTCGAAAAATACTGGAGTGTGGTTACGGCTTTATGCAGATATGCTGATGAGATAGTTTGAGCTTACTTCGGGATACATGCGTCGGTGTTACAGACAGGTTGGGCAGATTTAGATGAGAGTATAAAAGCCGTCTAGAAAGCCTCCTGTTACAGGAAATATTATAGACTTTATACTTGTTTTGTTTCCAATGGAGAATGTTGATGGAATCTTAATTCAACAACAATTTTAATAGAAAATTATAAATAGAAAACTCGTGAAATCCAAGGGAAAATTTTGAAAGAGCAGATCCTAAAATAGTTCCTTAGCCTAACTTCTGATATTGACAGGTAAGCGAAACCCAGTAAAAAGCTGGTCGTTTACAAGCACAGAGCAATCTACATAATATAATTAGAACGCCTCGCCAGTCCCGAATTGATAAAACGTACCCTTTTTTAGCAAAAAAGCGCCGAATCTCGGGAAACACGGAATTTTCCAATAGAATTTAAAGTGGATTTCGGTACCCAATTCATTAGTGTGGTCGGACCTTTCGGTAGCGCGCAGGGAGCTACGTAGGACCGATTTGTGAATGTATTAGCTTTAGTAGATGTTTATTGGAATTACTTTGACTAGTATTGTGAAAGGTTGAAAAAGTTAGTTGTTTGTTGTGTTCGAACTGAGACAGACGTGTACGTCGTGACCTAGGTCAAATCTATCTCATTCATTGCGCATTTTACGTTATAAGAATATAATAAAAGAATTTTTCGAATCGTTGAATTTTTCAAGCGTGTGATGTATGTTTAATTTTCAGACTAAGCTTTATCGTCCCAAGATTATATTTATTAATAGCAAGTTCAAAACTATTGCGATTATGATTATTGAATTAAACTCGTGTTTTTTTTTTCAAAATCTTGAAACGACAGAAAACAAACTAATCTGCATAAATAAGATTTTCCCCAGGATTTTTTTAAAAAGATTGGCCACAAAAAAAAAACACAAAATAAGCCCAAAAACGTTATTTTCGCAGAAAATCCTAATTTGTTAACCCTAAAACCCTTATGATAGCTTCTATACCTACTAACAAAATGCTCCCGATCTTAAAGAAGTGGGTAAACCGTATGAGGCTACTCTTATTTGCGGTTAAATCGACACTCATTTAGAAAAATCTACCTAAAAATGAGAGGCGAAAAAATTGTAAGGATCTGCATTTAGGTAAACATAGGCTTAAATATTCTCTACCTACATTTGCCTTCGCTATAGAAAATGGAATTGACTGCTAGTCTTCCGTTTCAAGTGCCAGTGCTGACTACCATTTTTTGATAACGCGATGGTAATGAAAAGCCTAGTGCTGCATAGAAACTTTGACCCTTTACGTATAATGAAAACTATTTAAGGAAGTGTGTATAAATTCGAAAGCAGTATTTGTGTCGCAGCATCTCCATGGGTATTTGTTTAGAACTGCGGGAACATAAAGCGCCTCCTCGCGAGCTAATGTAGCGGAAACATCGAACGCTTGCTGATCTGCTCAGCCCCCTTTATCGTCGCCGTGATGTCGTTCGTTATTATCATTCTGTACTTTATGTGCGTTATTTAGGAGGCTGTCAAGGACAGTGTTTTAAAATGTTTTATGAAAACAGAATGACTCTTCGGAGGTGTTGTGGATTTGGGAGTGACCACATTGGCGACGTGGCAGCGACTTGAGCCGGTAACAAAGAGCTTTTCAGCCATGCCAAGAACGATTCTTGTACTCGATGAATGCAACAAACATTAATAAATACACTAGCGGCTCAAGTTGATTCCGACGCCGAATCAACTTTACACTCACTAGTACAGTATATTGATAGGAGGCTCCAGACATAAGTTATAACTTTTATATTAATCCAGTTTCTAATATAACTAGATCAGTATGAAAAGAGATAACTTTTCCTAGTACCTCACTAAAATAGTAGTAAAAATATTCTGTCGCATCAAAAGTGTAATTTGGTCCTTCGGGTCGGGATTATGACTGCTCTCAAATGGCGGCAGCTTGAGTCGCGGTGAGTATCCATCATGTTGCGTCTTGTTGCACTTTCATTCCTTCCACTATCTTCTATGTTTGGGTTAAGATTGGTCTCTGGATGGGTGACCTACTGACCACCCATTGCATACCGAGTTTCCTGCTTGCCTCAGAAAGCACGTTAGGCAATTGATCTCGGCTAACATTTGTAGATCTTTGACAGTCGTTACTGGTAGTCAAAAAGTCTGACAACCAGTCTTACCAAGGGGTACCGTATTATCCGGTACTAACTGGGTTGTGGAGGTCAGATAGACAGTCGCTCCATGTATTTAGCTGCATCCGGATAGATTGAAAGCCGACATAGTTGTGAAAAGTCGGCTTTTGGTGTCTCTCTACATAGAGACTGTTCTTTTAAACTACCTTTTTTTGATGCGGTTTTCGTCACTATTTAGAAAATTTATCACGAAATGTTTATGTTTTATAATGTACTTAGTTATAATAAAGTTGCGTCGTATTAAAGAAATCTCAATGCTTCGCTGAGTCGTTAAAACCCGTGCAAAACAGAGCGGGTGCGATATCGAGAAAGACAATCCGATGTTATTAAAATTGAGGCGTGTTTCAACACGCAATGTGTTTATGATGTACAGTTTATTCATGAAATTCAACACTTTACACATTTTGAAACCAAAAGTAGCTAAAATATTTGGTTTTATTCACAAAACATATTTATTATGCACCACTCTGCACAAGTCGGACTGACAACTAATGTGATCCTCCATTTTGTTTCAGGTACGCGCCGGTCGCAGCTTACGGTCAAATAATTTAAAGGACTAGCCACGGCGAATATGTAAATATTGTGTGCTTTAATATTCATTTTATTTACAATTTCTGACAGCGACAGCCAAATGGAAGGTTCTGGAATATTCCGGAATGTTTGGACTAATTTGTGCTGGTCCTAAGTAGCGCGTGAACACAATATTATATTACTGTTGTACAGAAACATTCTCAAGTTGCTGACATTACACGTCTGTTGTGATCATTTTAAACTGTTTAGTTTTGCTGAAATAAACGTAGAAATTTCAGCAAAATAAAACCTTTTCACCATTAAAGGCCTTTTTTTCCCATGTGGGTAGGCTGTACATACAAACGTATTTTTGGTGCTTCCTTATTTAATTTTTATTTAAAAATAGTTAATAGTTATTTTCTTCCATTTTAATGTTTTAATTAATTGATAAACCCACCTTCGCTTTCTACTATCCTTTCACTTTCTCTCTACATCAACCACAACACTGCAAATTTTCAACTCATCATGGACAACCAACTTGTGCACAGCATGGAGCAAATGGAGAAGCTGTTCAGCTCTCGCATGCGCGAGTACGAGGATAAGCTGCAGAGAGCTACAGCTGGACCTATTCCTGTGCACTCAGATCTTGCTTCGCTTTCACTGGATTTCTCAGAGTTCAAGTCCTTTGTCTGTCAAACATTTATTCACATCAAGACACAGATAGAACTGCTATCTTTGAGTCTGGACAGGCATGAGACTGCGATGCGACGTAAGATTTTGCTGTTTCACGGTATTCCAGAGAAACCTAATGAGAAATTGAGTGACTCAATTCTCGACATCATCTCCAAGCAACTGAAGTTAGATGACTTCAAAACGGACTATCTAGAAGTTTGCCACAGACTGGGAGCCTCCCAGGGTAAAACTAGACCGGTGCTGGTACGTTTCAGTGGTTTGGAGTATCGTCGGTTAGTTTGGGACGGCAAAACTACATTCAAGGGCACCGGTATCACTATCTCGGAGTTCCTAACCAAAACACGACACCAGGTATTTATGGCAGCCCGCAAGCACTTCAGTATCAACAACTGCTGGTCTGCTGAAGGGAAGATCATGGTCCTGGCACCTGACAAGTCACGCCGGACGATATCATCTATGGGTGAGCTTGAAACTTTAATTGCGCTTTATCCCGATCTCGCCCGTGCTGCCTCTCCCCGTGACCCCGTGCCTGCTGATGCTACATCGCCAGCAGCGGCATCTGCGTCGCCTGTCACCTCAACCCCCAAAAGGAAGCTTGTGAGGAAGGCTCGTCGATAAACTTGGTACCATGTTTTTCTTAGATCGCTACACCTACAACGGTTATAGTCGGTACTTGTTTAAATGTTCGTTGATCTACCCATAGTTTTTTTTTTTTATAATTCGTATTTATTACTACTTTAGTTTATAAATTTACTAGCCGGTAGATGTTTTGTGTTTTTGTTGTAATGACGTGAGGTTTGTTAAAGTATCGCTGTCACTGTCAGTGTCAAATGTCATTTTTATTGTTGCAAGTTAACGTTCCATTCCACTTCTGCTTTTATTATTATGTGCCTACAAATGTTGTGGCTGGTATTCTAGTTGGTAATTTTTTTTTTTTTCTTTCTTTTAATGTTTCTGTTAGCTCTCCTTCACATTTTTACGTACCTACAGTTTATTTTTACTATTGCTCTACCAGCTACGGCGACTAGGTGACTTTATCAGTTATTTGTGTTTTCGTCTATTGTTGTTTAAGCAAACAATAATAGCCAAGTTTAGTTAAGTGATTTAGTTAAGTAATTTTAATACCATCCTTACTATATTTTATTAGTATTTTATTAGTATTTTTTTTTTTGTTTTTTATTGCTTATGCAAACTATGATCAATATCGACCTTGATGATGATTTTTTCTCCTGTTCTTCCTCTTCCAGCAGTTTCCTCAGTGCGGCAAGTGGTTCTTCCCCCCCTCTGATCCTCAGTGATCAGATTTCCTCCTTGCTTTCCCACCTCCCTAACAATCTCAACATAGCCCACATTAATGCCCAGAGTGTTCCTGGCCACTACTCCGATCTTCTGGCTTCATTTAACAGTGCACATATAGATGCTCTGCTGATCTCAGAGTCCTTCCTTAAACCCTCTCTTTTATCAGTACATTATGCCCTTCCAGGCTTTGTTCTTATTCGTAATGATAGAACTGGTAAGGGTGGTGGCGGTGTAGCGATTTACTTGCGTGCTGATATTCCTTATAAGGTTGTTAGCATATCTCCATCCCCGTACTCTGGGTCAGCGGAACATCTATTTCTGGAAATAACACTACATCGTGTTAAAATGCTCCTGGGGGTTGTGTATAGTCCTAATCTCAGTATCGACTACTTTGACTCTTTTGATTCGCTTTTAAATGACTTTTGTCCAGCATATGACCACGTAGTCCTGATGGGTGATTTCAATACTTGCCTTCTTAAAAATGATACGCGTACTCACAAACTTCAATCTATCCTTTCTTCTTTTAATCTCAGTATTTTGCCTCTGTCTGCTACTCATCATTTTCCTAACTGTACCCCTTCTCTCTTGGACCTGATAATTGTATCCAATTCGAATAATGTTTCTATCCACGGACAACTTACTGCATGTTTTTCATATCATGATCTCGTCTTCTTGTCATATAAGTTACGCCCTCCTAAGCGCAAGCCGCGCTACATTCTACTCCGGAACTATGAGGGCATAGACCTGGAGGCATTATTGCAAGATGCCAGTAGCATCGACTGGACGGAAATCCTTGAGAGTTCGTGTATCAACGAAAAGGTTCGTATTTTAAACAGCAATATACTTAGTCTATATGATCGTCACGCCCCTATTCGTCGAGTAAAGGTTAAGTATGTTCCGGCTCCTTGGCTTACTCCTGCCATTAAGGATGCGATGGCAACTAGAGACAGAGCCAAGAAAAGGCTGAAACGCTGTCCTTCCGAGCGCAATCTAGCTGCGTACAAATTGCTGCGTAATCGCTGCAGTCGTATGTGTAGAGATGCCAAAAGACGCTACTTTCACAAATCTCTCGATAACCGCAACTCTTCTGATGTCTGGAGGTTTTTAAAATCTGTTGGCATTGGCAAGTCCCTAGTTGTTTCAGGTAACGACATTGATGTGTGTGCTCTTAACAAACATTTTTCACTCCCTCCTGTTACGTTGGATCCGCACGTCAAGTCGGTAACTTTAAATAAACTTTCTTGTTTGCCTTTGCCGCAATGTCCTACCTTTGAATTAAGGCCTGTGAGTGAAATTGAGGTCCAAAAGTCTATTGCTACTATCTCCTCCTCTGCTGTTGGTAATGACAATCTCAGCTTAAGAATGATTACTCCTATCCTTTCCACATTACTCCCAGTTTTGACTCACATTTTCAACTATTCCTTGTTTTCTTGTACTGTTCCTGATGTCTGGAAACTAGCCCATATCATCCCCTTACCCAAAATCTCTAATCCTGTTGAACCAACCGATTTCAGACCCATTTCCATCCTCCCTTATCTCTCTAAAGTCCTTGAGCACATTGTCCATCAGCAACTCTCGGCCTTCATTTCTAGGAATGACCTTCTTAGTACTTTCCAATCTGGTTTTCGTCCTGGCCATAGTACTGTAACGGCTCTTTTAAAGGTTACTGATGATATCCGTTGGGCTATGGACCACAAGTCACTTACCTTACTTGTTCTTCTTGATTTTAGTAGCGCCTTTAACTCAGTTGATTTCGACATCCTTCTGGGGATCCTTAAATCTCTCAATTTCTCCTCTTCCTCCATTAGTTGGTTTGACTCCTATCTCAAAGGCCGCTCCCAGCGTGTTCATCTGGATGAATCTTTCTCTGATTGGTGCCCTCTTAGCGCGGGTGTGCCTCAGGGTGGCGTTGTCTCTCCTCTTCTCTTCTCTGTTTTCATTAACTCCGTCACCAGAGTCATTTCCTCCTTCTTCCATCTCTATGCAGACGACTTGCAGCTTTACCATCATTTCTTGAGGGAAGATGCAGAAGCCGCCGTGTCTGCCATGAATAAGGATCTGGATTTGATTAGTGAGTGGTCGCGGTCCTTCGGGCTGCAGATCAATCCTAGGAAATCTCAGGCCTTAATCATTGGCGGCAGGTATATGCGGAACAGGCTCGATGTTGCGTCGCTGTCTCCACTCTGGCTGAATGGAGTTCAGATTGATTACGCAATCAAGGCTAAAAACCTGGGGGTGACAATAGATTCTTATTTATCTTGGACTGCACATGTGGCTGAGGTTAGTCGCAAAGTGCACTACACGTTTCACTCATTGAAATGCCTCCAGAGCTTCTTGCCATTGAACACCAAAATCTCCCTTGCGCAAACTCTCATACAACCCATCATTGACTACGCTGATGCCTGTTATTTGGATGCCACCGAGGAGCTTTTAAATAAACTTGAGCGCTTACAAAACATCTGTATTCGTTTCATTTTTAATCTTAAAAAGTACGATCATGTTTCTCATTTTCGCAAAATGCTCAAGTGGCTCCCAATTCGACTTCGCAGGAACTCTCGGATATTGTGTCTGCTATTTAACATCCTACACAACCCTAAAACGCCATCCTATCTGCGGGAACGGTTTTCCTACTCTCGTCCCTCTGATGCACCTTGCAGGTCGCATCTTAGGAACCTCCTCAAATCCCCTCCGCACTCTACCGACTTCTACTCCTATTCCTTCACTGTCCACGCCGTCCGGTTGTGGAATTCACTTCCACCTGACATTAGAGACTGCCAAACGGTTGCTGTTTTTAAGAGAAGAGTGAAAGATCATTACCTATCCATATCGTCATAATTGCATAAGTACCTATTTATTGTTTGTTATTTTATTGTTTTTATAGTAAGTAAGTAAGTAGTAAGTTTGTATAGTTAGTATAGTATATTTATAGTAGTATGTATGAGTATGTATATATTTAATTAGTTTTATGCTGTATGTATTCCATTTTCTCTCCTTCTTTTACACACTATGTCTACATCTCTTTTTTAGTATCTCCTTTCGCAGGTATGCTGGAAGAGATTTCTTTAGAAATAAGCATCACCTTTGTACTATTTTCTGTTCCTTTCTTCTTCTCTATATTTAGTGTGTACATAAATTGTTAAATAAAAAATAAATAAAAATAAATAAAGGTAAATCGTAAACATTGGATTTCCATAAAAACTGTATTTGCGCAGTATTATGGACCATCCGAAGAGGATTTTCTACTAAATTATTTTAAACATTAAAATAATTTAGTACATAATCCTCTTCGGCTTTGGAGGTTTTCTTTAAACCTTAAATTAGTATTTGCGATACGGGAAATGCCTGTGGAAGCGAGATATTTCAGAAATAACTTGAATTAATTCGAAACGTGCATGCAAATTCAAATAGACTTGTGTGTGAATTATCACACACAAGTCTATTTGAACGATGAAAATGATTATTATAATAAACACCTTCCAGCCTCCAGGTAATCTAGGTAAATATCTGCAATTGACAATGAATATCCAACAATGTGGAACAACAATAGGCATCATACGTATTCATACAATTCACATCTGAAGCGCGAGGAGATTAGGACATTATTATAAAGCGGGGAGACGCGGCTAATTCGACGGCGTCGTTAATATTGAGCGATCCATTCCGCCTTAACGCAAGGATTTGAATGCTTAATTATTTTAAATTAATTAACCAAGACGGTATTCTTCGAGACTTTGCGCCGAGTTAATCTGCAAGTACGAGTAGCTATTGTGGAGATGAGCCGAGATTTCTAAAGAAAAAGTTGCCTTTAATTATTAAGTGCTATTTGATTTCATTTTCGTGTCGCGAAATGAAGAGTTTGAAAGACAAAAGTGACGAAATGGCGGCGTCTCTTGTTCTTATCTAGGTACATTAAAGCTTGAGATAACTGTAAAACACAGATCATCGAAAAATCTAAGTATTCGAAATTGTATTTGAGCTTAGTACGCTACTGTTACTACAGAACTCATTCAAGTTTATGCGAAGAACGAAAAACCATATGATTTCGCGGGTAAATGGAAATACGTCGGAAAATTGTTGCTATTACCAAGCGACTCGTAATCCGATTCCGAACGAACATGTTCGTAAGCATATTTTTTCTACATGGGCATTAAAGCGTCGGAACGGAATATATTTGCTAAAGTAGTTAGGTAGTACAGCTAGCTAAAAACGAAAAGATTTAATGTCAAAATTTTGGATGCTGAATTAATGCAAAATATTTTAATAAAAACATTGTTTCACAAATATTTGTACGTATCCCTTGTTAACGCGCTGCGTAGGTAGGTGTTAACAAATCGAGTTTGTTCCTTTTATTCTCATTACACTCTATGGAACGCAAAATTATAAAGTTACGTTGACGAAGCAAAAATAAATTCAATTTTCACAAGGAAATTGCTCATGAAATTGTGTAATTATATTAAAATTTGTCTCGGCACGTCCCTCTGTGCGTAAAACAGACGCTTTTAAATTTAATATTAAGTAGGATCATCGGGTTTCACATAAAACTAGGATTTTATGTTCCTCTCAGATTATTAAGAGCTGCAACAAGGGTTGGATTACCCGTAAAATGTTTTACATACATTTTAGCAATACGGAGATTGTAAAATTGGGGATTTGCAGCGAGCTTCGCAGTCGACAGGGATGTTGGTTTCCTGAGAATTTAAAAACACTACGACCTTTATGTTAGAAAATAAACTCACGTAAAACTCTTTTCTTTAAAATAATACTTACTACCTAATGTCAACTTTAACATATCCAAATATTTTATCTAATCAAAAACCAACAGTAAGTGAAATCATTATTTATGAAACAACAAATAACGTAGAATGAAATATCTAAAGACTCCAACAAGCAAGAAAAGGAATCAAAAGATCTACACGAAATCAAAATAACGTAAACAAAGGCTGAAGTCAGTACCATGTTTAAGTCCTGGATTATCACAACTCGGCTCGATTAGATTAAAATTAAATTGTCTTCCGATTCTGAAGGCTTAAAGCATTATTATTTAATCTTTGCCAGTTGATGTCTTAATACATAGCGTCATTTTAAATCCTCCATTTTGTTTTACGTATGTTTGTAACACACAAAACACCAAAGGTTATATTTACAAAAGGGATAAAGCTACAAACATTTCTGTTTGTTATTTTTTTTGTTAATGTTTTCAGCGATCTAATGTTCTTGACAGCTCAGCGTTTAATACTTATTTATAGAAATAAATGTAACATTATGGTTCTATTAAAACGTTGAGGTTTTAACAACGTTCTCTTTAGCTTTATGCTGATGTAATCTTTCGTGAAAAATGTTGTCGGGGACAATAAAAATGTAAGATGAACAAAATATCACATATTTTTGCTATCATCAAGTATCAACTGCTAAACAAGACAGATGTGGTTTCATCGAAAAGATATTTGGAAATGCCTGCAATCGCTTGGCCACGACTTACTTTTACAAGCGACTCTTGCAGCAGAGGCTGCGGAGAAAACAAAAGAAAAGTTGATAAGAACATGCCACACCTCGACGCGACGCGACTAGATGATACTCATGCTTAGAGAACATATGACGCTGACTCTAGTCTCCAGTTGCGTCGTATGCTAATTTAGGTTATTTTAATAAATTTACGCCCAGAAACTTGTCCCTTATAGTCAAAACGTCCCAGTATTCGAATGAAGCTAGTTATATTTGACCGACGGCGTATGTTTTCAGGACGCACAGGGCGAATGAAGCCTCGCCTGCCAAAGCAATTCCTTAAAAAGATTCGCTTCAAAGGTACGTCAGTAGAGGGCGCTCTAGAGCCGTGTTTGTGTTCATTTCTTTTTTAGCTCACCTTTGTACTCAACGTACTGTATTGGGTTATATTTTTGCGATGCGATTTTGTTTGTTTTGTTGTTTATCTACTTGCTTTTTGAATACTTCATTAGTTTTGTTTTTTCGTTTATGTCTGGTCTTGCTCTTCAAATTCTAATTAATAGTCTAGATATGTAGTGTTTGCAAATAAAACTGTTTATCATGTATCTCCCTAAAGTGTTTTATTATTACATTATTATGATTTCAGAGAAAAATAACATGAAGGGGTACTAAAACAGTTTTGTTTTTGTTTTCTAAACTCAATATATCGAAGTCGGTGTACAAAAGATCGGTTTGAATAATTCAATATGGCCGTTTGACAGCTGCACATACTGAAAGCCGCGGGTTTGCCTAACTTGCGGACATTCTGTCTGTTAGTTTTATATCTCCATACAAATGAGTTTCATTTCAAACTTCCACTGTTTCCGTGGGATACTTTTATATCTGATCTATGTATGTTAGTGTGTGTTTTGTAGATTTTATGTGTGACCTCTATCTATTTCTTAGTATTTAGTTAAATGTGTGAGTAGATCTTAGTTTTAGTCTAGATTTTGGGTGTTTAAAATTAATTCATTGTTAAGACATTCAATTTCGGGATCTTTTGTGTTTTCTAGGCCGTGAGAACTAAGGCAATAATTTAAGTCACTACTTTAATTTTATTCTTATCTTTTGAATTTTGGGTAATAAATTCTTTCAATTTCACACTAAACCAACAATCAACAAAGTAGAAAAAGCCTTAGGTATTTGTATTTTTTTCTGAGTATTGTATTTTATTATAGTCACGTTCAACTATAAGTACCTAAGCAATTTATCACCTAAATAAAATATTACTTTTAAATGCTCGTTTTCGCTTTCATTTAGGTGTCTCCTAGTCTCAGTGAAAACGGGCGTAAGACCTTAAGATTTATTGTGTGGAAAAGTGTCGGTAATTTATGCAGACCTTAGGGCCTGGCTTATCTTCGGACCTCGCGTAATCGCCACATAATAAAGTGTTACTTTTCGGGTAGATCGGTCCTTTTGTTCCTTATCGCACGACTTAGACTTGTTTACCCGCTGTTACTGTGCAGCGGGTAGCCGTATTGTGAGAGCATGCTGGGAGTTTTTTATTAACAGATACTGTACCTATTCGGAAAATTCAAAGAAAGTCAAAATAAAACAGTTAGTACACAAACAAGACGTTAATGAATACCTAATTATCACTACATATTATAAAACAAAGTCTCCCGCTGCGTCTGTCTGTCTCTCTATGTTTGCTTAGATCTTTAAAACTACGCAACGGATTTTGATGCGGGTTTTTAATTCTAATAGATAGATTTATTCAAGAGGAAGGTTTTTGTGAAGCCGCGGGCATCGTCTAGTTAAATATATAGTGTCAATGAAGATGAGTGATTCAAATTATTTATGCAATTCGTTTGCCGCCAAACGAAAACTCTCGCAGACAGATTAAATAATCCTTAACAAATTAACTCATTTCCCGATACCACATTTCCCCACAATCACAAACAGGAACTCACTAGCATACATTAAAAATATATCGGTGGTTGCTACAAAATCAATTTGGTGACCGCTATGAGCGGTAGAGGGTTCACTCGCCGCGCAAATATTGGCCGATCCATCGACGGCGCGGCCGAGCCGTGTCCGGGCCGTGTTGCGTGTCGGCCGTGCAGTTTGCTGGTCATCGGAAATGTATGGCCATTTTGGGGGTTAAAGATTTTTGTCCCTTGATTCAAATTATTTTGAAAAACCATATTACATGTTGATAACTACGAAAGACCTATATTTATTGATGGTGGAAATAAGATAATCATGACATAAATATTTTCAGAAGCCGTGTTTCAACAGAATCTCTTAATATTTCAGTGTTTGCAAAGCAATGGCGCATAACTACTTTTTAAAACCCACAGATTAATCCTCTTCCCACAGAGAAGCCCACATTTACCGCATTATGTAAACGAACTCCCAGTGATTACTTAAAGAGATATTTTCTCGAAATATTGAAACAAGTATGTTTGCACTACGCGAACGAGGCAGTTGGAACATTTCGACTGCCTGTATAAATACGTGGAGGAGGATAAATAGAGCATGCGTAATAAATGCGAAAGGGCTCAGTCGTTGCATCCGACAGCCCAAGTTGTGAGCGACGAGTGTTATCATACGAGATGCGCGAATAGACGGTGTTAAGAGAAATGTTGTGAATAATTGTTGACGGATATGAAATTCAGACTTTTAAATGCGTACCAACATCTAAATGATATACTTTTCAATTCAATAAAAGTACATAACATTTCAATTTATAGCATTATTTGCTAAATACCTTGTTGATCTGGTGGTCACAAGCACATGAGGTTGAGACCTGGATTCGATTCCTAGGTAGGTAGGTATTTCCCACCAGGAATGTCTCAGTAGCAGCGCAGACTCAAGAAATGTACCCGGTTGATAGCAATAGTCACGCTCACGCTACTACAGAAGTTTTGTATATACGTGGACGAAGCAAAAAGTATTTTTGAAGTTAACATTTCTTTAGGCGCGTTGAGTTCTTTATGGGTGGTGAACAAAAATCATGAAACTCGCGTGATCGTTACGTACGTTTCGTAGCACTCGTAGCCGCTACGGCGTGCGCGGGGCACAACCCGTAGCACTGCTATGACTGGGGCGGGACCTGTGTACTTTTCGTTTTCACTTCTATCGGCAATCCTCAAAGAATGTACTGACCTTTTTAGGGTTCCGTAGCCAAATGGCAAAATCGGAACCCTTATAGATTCGTCATGTCTTTCTGTCTGTCTGTCTGTCCGTCCGTATGTCACAGCCACTTTTTTCCGAAACTATAAGAACTATGCTGTTGAAACTTGGTAAGTCGATGTATTCTGTGAACCGGATTAAGATTTTCATATAAAAATAAAAAAGCAATAAATTTTGGGGGTTCCCCTACTTAGAACTGAAACTAAAAATCTTTTTTTTTTTCATAAGTCCCATACGTGTGGGGTATTTATGGATAGGTCTTCAAAAATGATATTGAGGTTTCTCACATCATTTTTTTCTAAACTGAATGCTTTACGCGAGAGACACTTCACAAGTGGTAAAATGTGTCCCCCCCCTGTAACTTCTAAAATAAGAGAATGCAAAACTAAAAAAAATATATGATGTCCATACATTACCATATAAACTTCCACTGAAAACTGGTTTGAACGAGATCTAGTAAGTAGTTTTTTTTAAAACGCCATGAATCGTAAACAGCAATTAACCTTTCATTAAATCTGAGTCCGACTCGCACTTGGCTGCTTTTTTATCACCAAGCCACACCAAGGTCAATTATTCTGTCATTTTTTGATCAAGGCATTGACTGTCTAGTTTAAAAAAATGGCCGGCATTTAAAATCTAGAAAATAAAAGTCCTATGCACTTAACACATCGCGTAAGTCTCAGCATCCTAGTCAAGATATATGGGGGTGATCTAAATACTTTTTTGGCTATTTTCTCGTTCGAGAGCCCTCACTTAATATACGACGATGGGTTCCGTCGAGTTATGGGCTTAAATGTCGGCCGTAATAGATTGAAATTGTCACTTTTATTGATGGGCCCTTTTCAATTTTACATTACCACCCCATTGAGGGCAGGTAATGGGAGTCCAATGACCGGTAATGATGATAGAATGGCTCTGATTTTTGACCTTATTAAGTGGGGAATTATTTGGTAAATTATTTGTATTTTTATCAAGTATTCAGGAATCTCAATTGTATTAATCAAAATCAAATAATTATTTATTGCGAACGAAAAGGTACCTTAAGAGCCCTCTTACAGTCCACTAGCGCCGCCAATCGAAAAAATATCATAACTCGTAAATAGAATCAAAAATACAAAATATGGTCTATTATTACTGTAGAAAAGGCAATAACGTAATTTAATAACACATTGTCACCACTTGAAATATAGCTGTTTAGCTAAATCGTGCATTTGTAACAAAAACGGCCGTTTATGTTTTGAATGCACGATTTAGCTAAACAGCTATATTTCAAGTGTTGATAAGGTGTTATACAATTACGTTATTGCCTTCTCCACAGTAATAATAGAACATATTTTGTATTTTTGATTCTATTTACGAGTTATGACATTTTTTCGATTGGCGGCGCTAGTGGACTGTAAAACGCCCCTTAAAGGACCTTGTCGTTCGCAATAAATAAAGGGATTAGTAAAAAGTACTTAAGATTTGTGTTGTTGTTGGTGTTTGTTATTAGGTAACTCACACATATCATCTACTGCCTAGCCTTTCCCAAATATGTTGGGGTCGGTTTCCCGTCTAACCTGATGAAGCTCCACAACCCAGTTAGTACTGGTAATTGTATCAGGTAACCCAAACATAACGTGTGTTATTTGAATGCTCGACAAGTTTCCGAAGTCCTTAATATGATATTCACAATCCAATGCATTAAATTGCACAAAGAAAGCCCCACAAAGTGAGTCGTAGTCCGCTGGTTCCAATTATTCATTCAGTTCGATAGCTTCTTATTGTCAGAGTGTTTGGAAGCGATTTCATACGTACGCTGACATTATTAACCATTCATTAAAAATGTAAAACCTGCTGCAGGCGGAAGCTCGGTTTGTCAACATTTGTAATTTAAAAGTTTGTTAATAAATGCTTTCCGCGCTGTTTGCTGGCCGCTCGCGACACATTTTAATTAATCAAACGTTTTGCAATCAGCATCGATTCATTCGGCCGCTCATATTTTATTTCGTGTTCATTGGTTTTTGATGAATTGCACTAAGTTTTATCAGAACAAAACTTTTTCAAAAGCGTTCGTTGTATTACAAATTAGTGTTAGCAAGGGGCAAATAAAATGTAGTCAATCTATACCAATAAAAGTATCATTTTCATTATTTTGAGGTTGTAATATTCTCGAGTCCGTTGTTACTCAAAACATAAATGTCACGAAGATTTCTGTGCGGCGACAAAGTTTTCAAGAAGATACTTTTCAGAAGTCTTGTGTGTACCGAACGTCGGACACAACACACTTCAAATATACTCTTAGACTTGCTTTCAAAGCATTGTCAGACAGAAGTGACATGAAAATTTTCATTATTATCGCAAATAAAATGTGATTCTATAAAACTTAATTTACTTAACGTGATATTATGATGGCTCTGTTCAAAAGTAAATGACAAGAGCAAAGTTAAATGAAGTTAATAAAAACCTTTACGATGATAACAGACAATTTGAAACAGTAGATCAATATGCTTACATAGTATTCTTATTGTTTTTTTATTATCTACGTACCATTGTCCATAAACTGAGTTTACTATTGTTATATCTTCCAAAAATAACTTTTCTGTTCAATTAATGACAATTAGAAAACTACATACAAAATAACACATTTCTTCAGTAGACTTCCGCAGCTGGTTAAAAACTGATAGTAAATCAACATTTTTTTTCTATACTGTGGCGTCGGGCTATTTAGTGAGCGATTCAATTTGTGATCGATGAGCGAACTTTGCTCGGCGTCACCACAAATCGAATTACCACGAGACGAGATGCCAGATATCATTAACTTATGACATGGCTTCAAAAACTTTTTTGAACGAATTTTAAAATTGAGTACTCACTGATAGGATAGACTGCAATTAGACTGATTAAGCTTAAGTTTTCTTTCGTTATATTATCAGAAAAAAAAACAAATGAAAACTTGAAATATAGCGCTAATCTAACTTTAACGAGCACCAAAATCTGAATAAAAACAAATCTCTTTCCAAACAAAAGGGAAAGTCGTGTCTGCTCATCAAACGTACATTCATTTAGAATGCAAATTCACTGGAAATATCAATGTGTATGAATCAAAAACAAATTGAAAGGCGCTCATCCCGCCATCCCGTCATCCCGTCACGTTAGCTTTGACACGACGATGTCACCTAACTACTGTAATGCGAATTACGTTCGTTGACGCTTTCAACACGTGATTTACAAAAGAAATGGCACCTCTCTTTCTTCCACATGTCTTTCGGTATATGGCCATCTCTGTCTCATATAGCGTGTGACGCAGAACCGGTGTTTGTGTAACGAAATTTAAAAACAATCCCCACGAGACGCGCACAGCAATTTATTTTGTTGTCTACGAGATTGTTTCACCACTCTCTTTGTACGCCAGACGGTGTAATGTAGGAGAGCCGGCGGTGTGGCGAATATGATTCAATACTTACGTCATATACACGCGAAACAGAAGTTTCAATTCTCAGATATTTCGAACAAATACATCTGCAATCAGAAAATCACTCGAGACTTACATTATTAAATTTTTCGCTTTCCAATAAGTTCAAGCCATCGATTTCGTGTCAGTAGTACCCTCATGGATATTTTTTTATATTTTATTGGAAATCTCTCGAAGAAGTATCATACGTGAGAAATCCTTTGAGCATTGACGGATTCATCGCCATTGTGTAATATATCGTTGTATACTTTCTTTTATCTGCTCAGCTCCGCTACATTTTCCCGTGAGTACCACTCCCTCTCGGCTTGCTGAACAACGAAATCATAACTCGGCCGCACTCGAGCGGATTGAAAACACAGATAACGCTGACATCTCCGGCTGCCACCTGATAAAACCCCGCCGACGACTCCACGGGGCTGATCTAGCGGATTTTCCACATTTTCAATTTTTTTTTCTCTAAAATAAGCCTCTGCGGTCCTCTGCAGCCATGAACTTCGTAATGAGATTGACCCTGAATTTGAACCTTTTTTGTTATCGGGTATTTCCAAATTAAAGTACGGTAGGTAGTACACATTTTCTAATATTGCTGATCTTACATACTTATTTGAATCAAATCATCACAATTCACAATAATGTCCCCAAAAACGCGTTGTACGTGTAAAGGTCATTGTACTTTTCGTATAATAAGAATAGTACTTTAGTCCCACGCTGGGCGCCATTTACGTTGTCAACATTTTCGTGCACCGCATTGCTCCAATAACAAATAATGTATTGAATTTTCAAAATTACCTTACAAATTTACATGTAAGGCCTTAATACGAAAATAATAAGAGTGTCCTAGAGAGAAGCGCTAGTCCCACGTCGGGCGCCATTACTTCTCATTCTTACACATTATTATGGCTCTGCAATATGAGTAACGCAACCAGCGCTACTTATTTCTCATTTATTGGAGTGAGTTATTTCTACATTCCCCTTTCCGTTGTCTTTCATCTTATGAGTATGTAAGTTGTTGACTTATTTTCCTTGAGTATACCTTCTGAGAATTGTACTTTAGTTAAAGTAATGCCAACAAAATGTGGACTTATTTTAGTTAATGTGAACACATTTTTTGACCAATTTAATACCTACATTTTATGAACTTCAGTTCTATTATTCTCAATTACTCAAACCTTTATTACCATCGCGTTTATTCTTTCTTATCTTTCCTGAGAGAACTTCCACAGAGCATATAACTAGCCAGCAAGATGGCGGGAGCGTCTGGCGCGAAACGACACTCGGAAATTAGGTGCTCTATTACTGTCCTTATCTCGGTCACCTGAGAGCCCACGGTACTCTGCGAGAGATATAAACTGCTTTATAAACACCCAGCGCTGGGCAATTCGACTGGAGTGCAGAATTAAGGTCAATGATAATATTGAGCCGTGAAAGTAATTAGGTCTCATTTTGTGAGCGAATTTCTTGGATTGAGGTTGGGTGTTCGGTTTGAGAGAGCCCTTGTCATTTTAATTACATCTCCGTTGTTGGCAATCTGTATTTTAATAACTGATGTTTTTATGACTTAGATGTCAGCTTGCTTAAACTATCAAAGTGAAATTTCATTATTTCACTCTAAATATACATACGACTTTTAAATCAATAAAACTGCTAAGCTCATGTTTCAACTTTAATTCCGCAAACGTTTCAGTATTAACAGAATTTAAATTTAAAACTAGCAGAACAAAAGTATTTACTTAACACGGGCTTTTTAATCTACCCGCGAATGGCGGGATATAAATTAAAAGGAATGAACTCTTTAAACGCGGTGTATTTATTTTTGGCGCGGTTGAAAATCACGGCGATATCGCGCGGCGAACAATCGCACATAAATTAGCATCCTTGCCGGCGACGCGCGACGCTTGCTGGCTGGCGAGCTCGGCGCGAGCCATAAGCGATGGAGATAAATCTCCTTATAGATTAAAGAAGGAGTTCTTTAAGCATTTTTGCGACAAAAATACTGTCATAATTATCTCGAAGTAACGTAAATCTTTCTTTTTACGTTTGTTTATTCAACTGCCACTTTAAAGTTTTGACAAGTTAAAATATCTTATGGCGACCAACTCCCCTTTTTTTTTTTCTGGGATGGGAAATAATCATATAGCTTCTCCCACTCTAGGCTGGGCGGGAGGGAGTGTCAGACTCTTACTGACTAAAACCCATGTTCCTTTCTCGCCCTTTATGTTCCGGGGCCGCGGTATCTCTTTCGAACAGGCCCGCAACCCCGGCAGGCTTCGGCCCTTGCGGGCCCCTCCCCTTATGCTGACATCTCTTTGAGGCGCGCGTGGAACACGAACGCGCCGTCGACACGGCCTGTCGTTGTTAGACGGAGGGACGGCTAGCTAGCCCATAGCCAACCGTCTACAGGCCCGCGCGACCTACTCCCTCGGTTAGAGAGTACGCTTATCTATATGTCCCAGTATGTTGACTAATATATGTGTAGAACGCCTCATGATAAATCTGTTACTAGCAGTCTATTTTACCAAAAGACTTACCTTTACCTAGTCCAAGTCAGTAAACTTGTGAGAACTAAAATTACGTCCATTTCTATATCTAGACACGATGTCTAAAATCACGTCTTTAAGTACCAGTGCCAGGGCCATAAGCATCAATAGGTGGCTTCTGTTGCCCCGCATCCAGCACTTATCTTTAACAGCTGCATTTACGACGTCACGATAAGCAGCTAACACTTTATGGCTTTCTTTTATTTTCACATCTGTTTGTACAGAGATGTCTCTGTACAAACAGCTACTGTTCTTAACGAAAAATTGTGTCATGAATTGTGTGACGTGTGATTATTCCTTAGGTTATAGACTCTATTCGAAACATCGACTCATTTCGAAAAAGAAACTGTTTCACTCTATAATATAGAGTGAAACAGTTTCTTTTTCGAAATGGGTAATACAGTCAAATGTTCTCCATAACTTAAATGATTATTAAAGTGTTCTGTATTTTATGTACACGAAGGAAAATCGATGGCTACTTGTTATTTCGCGCGCTTGACGGAAACACTTCAAGTCGGTCCAACACATTAAAGTCATCTGAAAGACTATAATGTCAGTAATAACCCTTCGCCCTTGTACCATCTGGTAATAACGAGTGCAGGCCGGAAGTGCGTCGGCGCGGAAGCCGGTAACGCTTCCCGCGTTTCCAGAACTTCCGCCAACATGGCGGAACTTCGGAGGCTCGCAGTGCGCCACCCTCAGGCTTTTACTACGAAAATGTGCTGAAATGCTGTCAATGTGTTGGGAATTTGGTGCCTCTATAAATTCTAAATCCAGGGCACCCTGGATTTTTCGAAAATTGTTGCAATCTAGCCGAAAATTCGTGTTTTAATCTTGCTATACTTTTTTAAAGTTCCTATAAAGAAAATCCGTTAGCTGCACACACCGCTTTTAACGTTAACTTTTTGACGTGATAATATCTTACAAATCGATGAACACCGGCTGCACGTACGAAAAAGTATCATACCGTTTTACTGGTACAAAAAAATTGTTGTTTAAAATGTTGCTTCCAAAGATAATACGAGTAATTAATATTATAACACGAAAACTATTGCCTTTTTGGAAACTTACACGAATATGGTAAAATAATTCATAGAAAATGATAATTAATACGTTGAACGCTCGCGACTTCGTCTCGAGTCTCGGGTAGCGGTAGCGTGGCGCTGATCTTCATCGCCACCTCGCCACCTGTGGCGCGCGTCGCTCCTTAATGTTTATATGCCTCATTTATCAGGCCGACGAGAACCTCGCCATCAAACATATACCTTCATACTTATACCGCTCCTGTCTACAGGATATGTGTTTTTGACAGTTCAGGGATATATGTACGAGAATGCTCTACATTTTAAATTAATGACAGTTGAGAAAGTCCTTTGATTTATAATGGAGGAGAAATTATTTTAAAATTTAAACATTTCGAATTTTCGATCACATAATACTCCAGCCAGTCTTCTTTTCAGGAAATATGTAAAGGAACTGAGGCTGAGACGCTACAGTCGATAGCCTAGGGGCCTGAGATAAATTGAGCACTTCTGCAATGCTTCTTTTCAGTTTTTACTTCTGAGTCCATACGGTACTTTGAATATATTTCTCTTCGGAATATGATTCTTTTGCGACCGAATAAGGTTTGCTGTAAGCTCAACCTCTGAATTCCAACTGAAAAGTACCATGAGATTTGGCGCATTTGTAAAACTAATCCTAATTTTAAGAACAAAGATTCACGCTTTGAATTATATCTGTTTTTCTGAATGACAGGCTTCATGAAAATTCAAAACGACTGTTAATGGTTTAGAATGATTGAATAGAATCTTTGAGTTGGGGCAAGGAAAGACTTCAAACCTCCATTAGACACACACACACTCACACACAGACTACACACACACTACACACAGACACACACTGTGTAACTCAGAAAGACTCAACGCAACACCTTAAAAACAAGGGTACTTGAAACAAAGCCAACAGTTGCAGGTCATTACAGAAAGCGCATAAAGAGAGGATTGAATGCGATCGCAATCGGGAGCCAGTCGGGGCTCAGTGCTCGGGGCTGGGTGCTCAGGGACTGGCCATTAAGTGGCAAGCGGTAATTAGAGTCTCCGCGCGATTTTTATCAGTGACCGCTGCATCCACCAACGGATTATTCAATCGAGGGATATAATTAGAAAAAAGAAACAGTTTCAGATGACGTAAGTTTTCTCGCGCTATTTGAATCCTCATTTAAGGACTATTAGAAAACTGTTTCAAGACCATTTGATAAATTGGATTAAGATAGAAGAAAAAAGATCTTAAGTATTTCTCAGGTGCGTGTGGCTGTAAGCGAACAGCAGGGTCGTTAGTAATTTCCTCGCTAAATTAAACGTCACAGGCAGACGTATAAAATGTAAGTAGAAGTATCTAGTCACAAGATAAACACCGTAATCACCTTTTGCGTTTAATAATTATAATATATACAAACATATTAATAACTTCACGTCGAGCAGTTTATAATTTTCTACGATTGTTAATTTTCGGACGATGTGTGATAAGGTTTTTCCACCAGGATTTTCTTAGAAGCAGCTACGGGCTCTAGATTTGGCAATAGGTTCACCTACATTACTTGAGACTTAAAAAAAACTGGCGAAATGTGTTGTTATGTTATGTCATTTTTGACTTTCTCATCATCGCCATTATCGCTTATTATATTATCGCATTCTCACATTGTTCAGACTCTCTGAAGTATTCTATTCGACAGTAATTCATAATATTTTGTAACTCATCTGAACAAGATTGTTTGCTCATTTCAAACTAACTGTCATAAGTCCTTAATTATATTATTAAACATCGCCCACTCCTTGAGCTAACCAACTATCTCTGTCTGTCAGTTAATTTAATGTTTCTAAAGAGAACTTAGAATCTTTGTGTATCAAATTGTTAGGAGCTGAATTAGTACTTAGTACTTCTAGGTTAACTACCACTGTGACACTCGGAAATAGAAACCTTCCTACCCGGGGTTTATCGTTCTTTTTACAACACCAAGTTGGGATTGTAAAAGCTATTAATGGCACTTTATGGTTTCAAGTCTTAACTTTAGCATTACAATTGCTCTATTTGCGTCGTAAAGTGAAAAGCTTGAAAATGCAATAAATTGAGAGCAGCGTGCATTTTGTCCTATTTCTATTTTCTAGATTTGATGTAATGAAACGTTCAAAAAGAATGCGTGCAATTTCTTATTGTGCTACAGACTGTACAGAGTAATAGAAAAATACATTTTTATTAATACTATGACTCTAAGTATTTTTTTAATGTTTGGGTATAAGACGTCATTTTAAAGCGCGAAATTTGAAAGTATCGTGGAATCTGCCATAAAAATATACCGATATTGCCGATACCGATATTTTATTTTATTTTATTGTATTTATTTTAAGAAAGCTTACAGACTAATAACAGAATAATAGGTAAAAATGTATATAATCAAGTTGCTAATAACAAGCTTCCACAGATATATATTAAAAAATACGATTAACTAATGCCTACAAGTTAAAGTTACGGTTTTTCACATTATTATTTTTTTTTTTATATATCGGCAAACTCGAAGTATCGCCGATATATCGGTATCGGTATCAGTATCTGATGCATCCCTACTAAAAACATAGAAATACGAATAATAATATTCGAGATTTAGGTACTAAATATTGTTCGTTTGAAAGAGGGGGTTGAGAGGTAGTTATGGAAACATCTATTTTTCTATTCAAATAACTATTTTGTTGATAACTTTTCGTAGGTTTATTTGAGGGTAGGGTGGGAAAGCTGATAATATATTTGGCAACAGTCAAGCAATAAAATAGCCTAAAGATGACGTAAACACGTAATAAAAAGTTTGATGCCTCACTCGTAAAACCGTTTAACGTGACGAACATTTGTTCAGTAACGTTTAGGAACTTTCTCCAAAATATGATGTTAATATTAACGACCGAAGAATCGGAAAGGCGATAAAACAATTTAAACACCGCCCTCTCACTGTTCCCTGCAAAACCCTGGGAATATTATGTATTATCTGATTGGCTACGGAGAAATAACAGCTTTGACTGTTAGTATTAAATACTTCCAAAGCTCGCTATTACTCAGTTTAGGAGCGTTTGACAATAGAAAATCCCTTTGTCAACTTCAGAATTTGCATAGGATCATAGGTAGTTGGAATAACTAGAGTTATCCTCGGATTTCCATAAAGTTTGATATTTTAGTACCTACATATCCAAATACCCTTATTCAAATGCACACCACTGAATTGAAACTAGCTACCTGACATCTCGAATTCAAATTCGATTTAAATATTTACCAAATTCAATAGCTGGGACACATAAAGTCAACTAAACCATTCACACTCCTTTAAACACAAATAAAACTACTCCAAGTCCTCGCTCATCAAAATTGACAACCCAATTTCTGTGTAAATTCGTAGAAAATACAACCTTATGTGAATACGAAGAGGGTTTATTCAACCCGTGAGTGGTAGTTGTTATAGGGTTGTGTCGCTCGTCAATCCGCGCCGTTCATTCGTTCGCATTGAGTCGTTCATCGGTCTGTTGAATAAAAGATGGCGATGGTACCGGCGAGCTAACGAGCCAGCAAAATGGCGGTGTTAAGGTAAATAGACACTACTTACATTGATACCCACCTTATTGAATTAATGGGGGAGTTAGATTGTGTCTAGATAACTGGGGAACAGCTAGACAACTTTCTCGTTTAGTGAGGATACTACGATTATTTTACGCGTAGTTGCGTACCTAATGTTTTTATTTACAGCGATAGTTATAATGAACCTAGTATTAAAATGTATTGATATGAAGAATGACATGGGAAACATTCGTAGCAAGACATTTCGTTGGGAAAATGGGAACACGTCAGTATCATGTCTAATTTACTCCGAATAAACGAGTGTTCCTTAACTCCGAATGCTACACACACCAATTCGGCCGACCATGTGTCATAATTGTGTACCGCATTACACAGTTTATTGCTTCCATGTGGGTACGTGAGCGTGTGTACGTGTGCCGGGTACGTTTCATTATGTCAGGTAACCACGATTGATATGTATTAGTAATGTTTTTTCTTTCACGCCATTTTGTTTCAGCTACCCCATTTTCTCGGGAAAATTCTAGTGATGTAAGACGTGCTTAGGAAACTTACTTGCTGTTACTACAATTGGGTTATTCATATTATATGCCACGATATTACAAGTTTTCTTGGTCCCACGTTGGGCGCCAAAGAAAAAACTCTCTACCCGCAAAAAATCCATTGCAAAATTAAATCAGCGCAATGAATTTCATTTAACTGGAAGACAACTCTGCGACGTTACAAGGGAGATGGTAAAGAAGTTAATTTTCAAGTTCTCTGAGGGGCGGAATTGTTTCAGTATAAATGTCGGGCTCGAGTTCGGCCCAACCTGAGAGCAATAACGGCTGCGTTAGCCGAGACCTGTTTTAATAACGATATTTTACACGTTATTTTACAATGATGCTTTTGGGAAGCTAGATATTATGTTGAGGCTTGAATTTCATTGTACTGCGGCAAGGTGAATGTTTTAACACGTTTACATAATTTGAATACCTTTGAGGATCATGTACAATGGTCCACTAGAGACTAAGTGCGGAAACCAAAACCCCATAATAGTTGTTGTACCATTGAGGATTTTTTTGAAAACTCTTATTTCTTTTGTTTTACATTTTTTGTATAGCAAGCAACGACCTATTGTCGGGCCTACGCTGTCCCCCCATACTTTAGTACTAATGCTGTAATGAAACATAATAATATTGTAATACCAAATTATTTGAAAAGAACACTGTTTTATTTGAAAAGAGTAACCATGGAGTTTCTTGCCGGTTCTTCTCCATGGAATCGACCAACGCGAACCGTGCACCTTTTTCGACGTTTTATAAGTGTCCCATCCAGGCCTATGTGAAATAAAATATTTTGATTTTGATTTATTTTGGTAAACGATTTGTTATATTTTTATTTAACAAATAGGGCGTGCATATTCAATTTTTAAAATATACTTTTTTGTAGAGCGAGAACCGACATAAAGGCGACACACCATTCTACATACATAAATCACAGACCTAATCCTGAAATACCGAAGCCTTTGTGAACTTTTTGTATCTTTTTAAAACACGCGTTTTTTAAACCGTTAGAAAATGTTACTGGCTGTAAATCAATCGGTGTTTTCTCCGTTCTAAATTCAAATCTGCGTGGCGCGCGAACAGCGTGAGATTGGCGCCATTTTTCAACGTTAGCCACCGCCACCGCTGACTCGACCTTTCACCTTTGCGGACGTGTGCTGTACGCGTTGGATTTACATCTCGCACAGAAATAAACGCTACGTGTTTCAAAGATACTTTGAGCTTCACAGGATTTCCCTATAATTTGGTTTACGAATAAAAATTGAAAACAATTCAACTGGTCGGTCAATGAGGTTCTCATTTAATTTCCCAGTAGGAAAATATATAAAATCTGTAGCTATGAACATGAAAGCTTTGTTGCTGCTGTCAAAATGTCGAGACCAATAACGTTCATAAATAATTCATCATTATGTTCCTATTATACAAACAAAATTATTGGTCCCTATTTAGGGGCTATTTGACAAAGGGACCACTCAAACTAGGTGTCTATTAATGGAGATGTTTGGAGTAAGAAGACACAGAATTAAGATTAGGTCAGGAGAATGATGTTATTTTTCGTTCTTTAAATTAACAGTGATAAAAACCTTGACTCATATTTCTCTTTTGAGCTTAACATCGTAAAACAACGTTTATTCACCGTTTTCCCGCCTTCCCACTCCAGGTCGGCCATTATTATTCCCTGAACGCGTTCCGTTACACGCACTAAGCAGTATCATGTTCACTTTATAAGCTTCGTAAAGCGCCTGCTTCAGGAAAATGCTGTTACGCTCAACTTTTAACTTCAATATTCGTGGTTTACAGAGTTATTTTAGTAAAAAGTTTTATGTTACTGCAATAATATTGTGAAGATTCTGAATTATTAAAGATTTAAAAGTCTTTGAAATTGTCTACGTAACTGTTTTATTTTGATTTGTTTTATTTTTAAATCACTGCCTTGTGTTTCGTCTTAACGTACCACAACAATGTTCCACACCAATTGGACTATGTATATCGTATTTTTGTCCTGAACATACCTAAATCTTTCTTTTCTAGGATTTAGGAAAGAACTTCTCACGAAAAATTACTTCGTAGAATCCTGAGATGGAATTAGTGTCTACTTGGCTAAGTACCTAATAAACTAAAGTGGAATAACCTTAAATGAGTCTCTTAGATTTTATACGTATAATGGTATACTAATTTCCGGGCCCACAGAACTCCTAAAAATCTTCGGACATACGGATATCTCTTACAAAGGAAGCCGAGTTTGTAAGAAATCTTCAACTTTGTTATCTTCAAGTTAATTTCCTCTTAATGTTGGCGAAATCTTATAATAATTTAGACGTTTATGTACAACTCGCAAAGTAAATTATCGTCTGTCTCGTAAACATTGGTTCTTTGTATTTTTATTTCTTGTTTTGAGTGCCTTTGTCTCAATCTCAATGAAATTATCTGTACAATTAACCTTATTTATTTTTTTGTTAGAAATTGCTCTTTTACACGAAGTTTGTTGTATATGAATGGACGGAGATTTACAATGGATCAACAAACGATTAATTAGTTTTAAATGACTGCCGTGGTAGGATCACAGCACATTTTCATTTAATTTTGTGTCATTATAAAATAGGTAAGTACTTTAATTTTGTTTCATAATAAACAACCAACATTTTCAAAAGGATTACGACGGCATTAATTAAACACATAATGGCATTATAATTCCCATGCAAAAACTATAATATTGCACCTGGCAGCACCACCAGTGTTGCCGTTTAATTACCCAATCATGTTTTCATAATCGCTGACCTAAGCCGATATTAAAACCACCAATTTGCAAACCGTATTTCGTAATAATTTTGATCTGTATGTAGATAAATTTTACATGCATCACAATTTGGTGTGAGTACATAACATGAGGAACAAAGCTATACTATATTGAAACTGCTTTAAACTTCCCACTTCCAAAAACAATAACAAACTCATCTAAAACACTAAAAACACTCTCCTACCTTCAAAACGTCCACTTCTCCCCCACCTCTACCCCCTCCCCTGCCCCCGTGGCGCCCCCTACCGTCGTCGGAGCGCACCTCACGTGAGCTCGTTAGTTCCGGTAAATCGACACTCGCATTAATTAATAGCAGCGTTGTTTCCATCGGCGATGAGCGGGAATTATCTGCTCCGCACCGGGAATGTCGAAATGTGGGTAGGCGGGGAATAACCGACTGCAGTTGTGCGGTATTGCTATCTAGTTGCGATTATAAATGCAGGTAGTTAGTTTTGTGCTGGAATTTGCAGTAGAATTGTGCTTGTATATTGGGAGAAATTTTCTATAAGCGGCACAAGTTATGATAGATCTTAATTCCTTCACTTAGAAGTTTCAATATTGAACACGCTGAAATGAAACGCATTTTGGAAATCGGTGATTGTTATGGGACTGGATATGTTTGTCATTATTATCATAGATTAGACAGACACACACTGGAACGCAGAATCTGATGTCAACTTTCTGTAAACTAAGTAGGTACTTAAAATGTCATGTGGTGCTCTGAGGCGTCGTTCAATCTTCTACGCAGTCAAAGTAGAGTGTCAAATTATTTCTTTTGCTTCTTTGGTTTTCTTCAATAATTATAGTTTTTAAGGCCGCTTTACTAAAAGGAAAACTTTGACTGTCATTCTATCTTATTGTATCAAATAACCAAATTATTTCACAAAGGACAAACTCCAATAAAATGTATTTTACAATTCTGCCTTCAAAAGTCCTCTAATTCTGGTCTCAACATTTAACTTAGCAACATTTGACCACAATTAAGTTTCTTAGAAAACAGAGAGTTGTCAAAAGTTTTACCGTTAATTGGTGATTAATAACTTTGGGTAGACGATCACTAAGATTTATGGGGACGGAGATAGATGGTGGTATCATGCTGTGATAACTCAGTTGTAGCCGCCCGGGCTACACGATCAAGTCACTCGCGTCTTGTGACAGTAAATGACAGAAGTTTATGGCATGGCATGACAGGTTGATGATGACGTAACACACATTCATTTCAAAGTCACCAGCTTAGGGATATAAAAATCAGGGTGTAAAGTTAAGCTTCTCTCATAGAAAATGGAGGATTCTCCGACCAGGCTGGCGTGAGACGGGTGGTGTCTGGTGGGCATTTAATGAGCATAATTATGTTCCGAAACAGGAGTATGTTTCTGCATTATTCGTGAATTATTCCGTGTATTTTAGCTAAATAATGAATAACCTACAAATTGTGCTTACAATCTCCTACTCCACCAGTATAGACAAATTGCAAACATGGCTCCGGACAGTCCGGACACGGACACCTCCATACAATACTAGCTAATGATTCTGTCAGTGTCCGGATTCCGCAACCGGACCCCAGTTTGACTGCTCTTTTACATCTAACATCTTAACTTAAAATGTTCTTATTCTGTACCACGGTGGGTATCCACGGTTTCCCTACATCCGTCACTCCAAGATCACGTGCGATCACGCGCGGTGACGTGCGGCAAGTAACTCCGTGCTGACGGTAACACGACAAATTGACGTAAGCTGATTACATTACCTGAGCATCCGTCCGTATTAGGCGCCCGACTGATGCGCGATTTGTCGTGCGACTGATACGTGCGACTATTTCGGAAATGTTTCTTTTTTTTGAGAAAGTACTGTATATAAAGTAGATAGCAGTGTTTGTGCGTTTTTTGTAGTTGTTTGACTATTTATGCTGGGCCTTCTTGTTTATATTTTTGTTATGGACCTTTGCCACTGTAATTACTATTGTCTTTTTGATTATATCCTTTTGGTTCTCTAATTTTTTTTGATTATGTCTGTATTTTTGTCTAGCCTCTTATTTTCATATTTATCGGGACTTTAAACTCTCTTTTCTGTTTCGGGCTTAAAATAATAAAATAATTCAACTTTTCTTATGCTGTTTATTTTCCACAGGCGACACAATATGTCCGAGCGGCATGTTCAGGTGTCCGGAGGGCAAGTGCATACCCGCGCTGTGGGTGTGCAACTACCAGCGCGACTGCGAGAAGGGCGAGGACGAGTTCCAGTCGTGCCGTGAGTACACAGCCTTATTTTATGTACAGACATAAGCGTGCGTAGGTCTGCCTAGACAGAACCGTCTTATTGTCATAGAAAAACCCTTCTTTGACAAGGAAATTGATTTTAATAGGTCGAGCAAAGCTTCATTTTTGAAGCTGAATAAAGTTCATTTTGCGTGTGATAGTGTTGTTATAGAATTAATTGTTAATTTAATACATGTATGGAGAAAACTTGAGCCTCAAACTTTAGTTTAGAAAGTGGTGTACTATATTATAATAACTTTGACATAGGATGTCATGTTTAATTGCAAACTTATAAACTTTTCAAATTAATGTCCCGGGAATTCTCTTATTATTATAGTTAACTTGATTATCAAAATTAGAGACAAAATGTCGGAAATAGGTTACAGTGGTATATACTCCTTAGTAGATGATAAAAGTACCAATAGGAAAGTACTGCTTACTGATGAAACAGTTTAAGGTGCCGGTGGAGCATACGTAGTTCATACAAACAACACCAAAATAATTTGTCAATCAAACATATTCTTAAGGTAGTGTATGTTCCCAAATATATATTTTGAAAGGACAATGATATAAAGACGAGATATGAGGAACTAGCTGACCCACGCAACTTCGTCCTTCGTTCGTATGAGAGAAAAACGAAAGAAAAAAAATCCCCGTTTTTCCAACATTTTTCATTCCTGCTCCGCTCCTAATAATTGTAGCGTGATGTTATCTAGCCTTTTTTTTTTTTTTTTTTTTTATCTAGCCTTCCTCGATAAATGGACTATCCAACACAAAAGAACCTAGATAATAATATGTTATTCTGTAATCCAATCGAAATAAACACACACTACCTTAAGAATATGTTTGATATAGGTACAAATTATTTTGGTAAGTACTTATTACGTTTGTATGAACTACGCATGGTCCGCGGGCCTCTTAAAGTGGATGCTCCAGGGTAGCCCATTATATTTATTTTTTATTACGTTTTTTTTGCATTTTGCAGGCCAGTGCTAGGTTGTATGTCGATCAAAATATCGTTCGCGACTGTAGACGTATGTAGTTACAGAATTATAATCATCAAAATCATCAATACAACCCTCCAAGTTCATAAACTTCGAGGAATGTCTTTTACCTTGAAAAAATCGTTCCTCGACCTCTACCTCCTTTCACCTTAAGTAGTCTAACCAATGATTAATTATAATCAAATGCAACGAATCTGCTACTTACTAATAGTTTTGATTAAAAGTGAATTATTATTATTACTTAAAAAAACTAAAGTCATAATGTTTATAATGAATAGCCTACAATATTTATTCGTGCACGCGGAAAACAAAATAAAAGTGATAAAGAAAATAAACAACTCTTTTACATAACTCTGAAGCCATGGGTTGTGTTTCATCCTGTAGTAATTCCTAGCCCCGGATCTGAGTAGATACTAGCGTGTCTCGCATACCGTCACGTGCTCGGTTTAGTAGCGTGTTAAGCAATGCGCTTGTGCAAAAGGCACTAGTGCGCTTGTGCACTAGTAATACGTCCCCATGGCCAACTGACTGACTGCAAGTTACTCACGAACGTGACTGAAAATTGCTGAACGGTCTACAAAAGGTGAAAAGTATGTGTTGACTAGTCTCTGATCTGTTTGTTCACCTCTGTGTATTGCTTATCGAATAAATATATAAAATAGAAAGGTGGAGAAGGGAAGAAGTCTTTTCTCACACATAAAATGGTGATCATTACGAATGGTACCTAAACAGCTTTATCACAAGATGAAAAGACCATGGAACAATTTCAATTTTTATTTTTCTGCTGTGGACATATTACAAATATAAGTACATAATATCTGATCAGAACATCTGATCTTAGAAGAATAAATCTGACCTATTTTTATTAAAATTGCCAATTTCAATAGACTTTTTAATCTTCAACCCTTTTACTTTGATAGTCTCAACTATCACAACCCCTTTGGCGAATGCACCCACTACCCCCCCTTCCCCTTTGTGACCCCCTTTCAACCAGAGCTGCATTTCGCGCCTTCGACACATAGACCTTTGACTACCGCCTTTTATTAAAACAGTGAGTGGAATACATATTTTTTTGTTACAAAGGAGAAATTAAATATAGTTCTGAAACAACAGGCAGCTCGTTTCTGCAGAGCCGAGTATTATAAACAAATATTCATATTTTTAAGGAAATTATTCGATTGTAGCGAGCCAAATGAAAGCCGAATAAATATGGTATTTTTTGGTCGATTTCGTTGTTAAGCAAATTCTGCCGAAAATAATGTGTAAACCTACACTTTATTTAAAAAAATCAAACAGTTACTGCACTACAGAATTTTACCATTCAAGTCACATTTTGAACCTATAATTCCTTTAAACCCATTATAAGTTAGCTTATAGTATAACTAATTGAATCGTCACAGTGGAACACAACACACAGCTAACAGCTTCATACCCGGCGTGTTCACATAGACGTGTTCGTGAATGCAACACGTCACGCTGTCGCCATCAATAATCACGCTGTTAGAACTAATTTGTTGCTCCATCACTTGCAGGGTTCTAGTAGCGTGACCGTTGATACATCGCCGAGTTTCGAGATCGTAATTGAAGAGAGTTATATTAATATGTAAAGCCCTTTACTTTTTATACCGGTTTATAACTTGCCAGATTATAATTTCCGACATTCCTGCAAGCAAAGCCGTAGATAGAGCAGCGGTGGCCCAATGGTGGCGGCCCCGAGTTACGAACAGTAAGTCGTGGGTTCGAACCTAGACAGGCGCATTACTTTGTGTAATTTATTTCATCACCACTGCTCTCAAAACGGCGATAGAAAACATCGTGAGGAGACCACCCTGTCCTAGAACCAAAACATTTGAAGACATGTGACATCTACCAAACGGCACTGGGCCCGCGTGGTGGATTATAGCCAATACGCAAAATACGCGCTTTGACGTGGAGCTGCAGACACCAGCTCCTTGTACAATACAATATAATACAAGGCTGTAGATAAAAGCTATGTAGTTTGCAGTGATTTTGAGCTGGAACGGTGTTTACCAAGATGTGCCTTCGGCTTCCAAAGTCATAATCGTCATTTTAAATTCGCATTTGAGAAACTATCATTTATGTTCCCAATAATATTATGACACGTGTTTTGTGTATCTAGAATAAGTACCTAAATACATGTGATATATCTTTTAAATACCTACCCATAGACAATAATATCAGAAACACGCTATGTAAACTCAATACCGCCACTTGGCCGTATCAGCTATAGGATGTAATTACGCCATTTGAATCATTTATACCGTAATTAATCAATTCACGGCACGAATATTTGCGTGTGTTCTAACAGCGTGACGGTTGTCGCTGCGGTGCGGTCGTTGTTATTAGCTATTGCAACGTTAGAGATTTGTATTCAATGTTTGTTGTTGTTTACGGTTTTATTCGCGATAACGTTGAATCAGAATAATTCACTATAAAATCACTACCAAACAATATTGTCACGCTGAAGATTTTATCAACATCAGATGTAACATATACGAGCTCTTAACATTGCATAGGTAATAGAGGCTACAACTGCCCTTATTCTGCTAAGCTCTAGTATTTTCATGCAAAAAAAAATATAAAAACAACATAGCCTTATAAATTGCATAAAACTGATGACAGAATAACAACTTAAATGACTAAATTGAAACCATATGCGCAGCTTCCACCTTTTTCAGTGTTAAAACAAAGATATATGAGACTGTATGCACAACCAGCCTTTCACGCTATTAATAATCACGCTGTTAGAACGAACCTTAGTCACGCTGCGTATTAATTCGCGTCACGATCAGTTGCGTGCCCCCGGTGTGCATCCGAATTGTTGGTATTTGTAGAACCGGTGGAAAACATGTGTTTTATGTGTTGATACAAGTTTGGAGGTAAATAAAATATGTATTTTGTGTGTGTTACTGTCTGTCTGACCTGCCTTCTTTAAGCGTGTTTTAACGGAGAAGAATCAATAATCAACTAGGATGTAGAGCGTGATAATAATGACCCGTTTCTGAACCAATTTTAAAACTAAACTCGCTTTACTTATGCCGTCAGTGGACGCATTACTCTCCTAATCTTCACCATTACATCGATCTATTGACCCATCCATGGGCCATCCATCACCATGTCCTGCCCTGCGAGGTCATACATCGCAGTCCATCCCCTAACATCCACGGTCTCGCACATTTATAACAACAACGTTGATATTTTTCAGGCTTGCTGACTTTTGTAGCCGTTTGACAAAGAGTCCAAGTCCAAGCATTAGAATACAGATAACGAAATGTCTATCCCAATGGTAGATAGACATTTAGTTATTCAGTATGAGTACCCGTTTTTCTAGTGTCCACACCCCGCTACTGATGTGCGGTCTGGGTTCGATTCCCAGGCATGGCAGTGTTCTTGAAATTTTTCTTAAGGGCTTTTGTTAGTAGCAACCCGACTCGGGAATAGAGCCCAGTTGGTGTCAATAAGTTCATTAGCTTATTACATTAAACTTTAATAAATAAATATAGCTGGACATTACACACAGCGCCATCTAGTGGCACACTCAGCAAGGCTTGTATCGTGGACACCAGATGGTTAATATACTACATAGGTATATACTTTTTGTTTTTAAATGCATACTTATTAAACATAAAAATATCCATGACTCAGAAAAAAATGTCCATGCTCATCACACAAACATTTGCTCCTACCGTAATTCGAACCCGGGACTCTAAGAACGTAAGGCACCACCGCTGAGCCATTCGGAATGACAGGCAATGGGCTATAATCCACCACGCGGGCCCAGTGCGGATTTTATTATAAAAGATTTGATTTCTTTTTGTGTGTTTGTTACGATAAATAACTAAACCCGATTTTAAAAATTCTTTCACGATTAAAAAGCTAATACATCTTTACCGAGTAACATTGATTGAATTATATTGTTATCTTGCAAATTAGCCGAATTATCACAATTTTCGCGGAAGAAGTCGCGGGCAACGTGCTAGTTATTTATCTAGTTTCCCGTCGTCGGTCGCACTGCCAGTGTCACCGCGCGCTCCGGTATATCTCTCGCGCAGTTTTTCCCATGCTGGTGTCGTTACTAGCTAGTACGAGGTACATTGGTAATGGATGGACGACAGTTAGCTTTATTGTAGTCCGGTATAGATTAATGGTATAAGTGAACTAGATTTCGTCTTTATTAGAGAGGTTGTATTTTGAAAAGTCACAGGAATTGTCTTTTCTTCTTGCGTATGACTAGGAACTCGACACAAATAATGTAGTTTGAAATGAAATAAAACAGCAACTCGTGGAACAACGGTTCTATATCATCAAGTTCTACATTACTACGGAAGGTGCACCAATAAACTTTCAACATATTAAATAAAAGAGTGTGTCAACCAACGTTAGCGGCGTTTCCTATCCCAAACTTGCTTAAGACCTGCCCGTTCACGGAAACTTAATGTTTTGAAGCATAAATACTAGCCTAATCTCTGTCACCCTCACAGTCAGCAATTCTTAGATGTCCACAATGAACGCAATTTCCTCCAATGTTGCCAACCTAAGAAATTGGCGTCACCCTGAGCACATCACCATTAACAGGCGACATTTGGCATGTGCCTGCCCGAGGAGGTGGACGCCAGCCAGCGCAGATCTTTATCCCAAACAATTTAAAATAAATCACATATTTACGAGAGCTCAGATAAGTACGTATTTATGTGGCAGAATGGAAGGTTTCCTTTGTTGCATCTGTGCTTTTATACTATCGAAGTAGGAACAACTGCATTTGAAGATATTTCAGTGGAAATGCAGATCTTATAATTTTACAGAAACTGGGTATGGTAATATTACAAACACATACAGAAAAGACATACAATGCCTTTCATATGAAATCAGAAAAACTAATATTACATCACGCAGCACGCTTGTAATCCTTAAAGGGCTAGGCAGCAGTGCACCTTATAGCACAAACATTCCGTTTCCGCCAATTAGTCTTTATAATCACATAAAAAACAACCCAAACCTCTTAGTTTAGCATCCTTAGTAAATAAATAAAAACTGCAAAAAGAAGCCATAATTAACAGAAACGTGCGATAATAATTGGCATTCACGGCGAGACTGGATGACTGGCCGACTCAATCAATCAGCCCGTAAAGCGAGGGACGCACTCCACGGACATAATTGTCGGCTCGTAAAGAACGTATCGCATTTGCGACTAATTGATGAAGTAATGGTAACACTGGTGTCGGAATTGAAATAGGTTTTAAATAACGTGGTGGTTGTAGTTCTGTTGTTTCTCTGCATACCTCCACAGTAATAAAGCATGAGTTAGTGACGATGATAGTGTAGATGTGCTATCAACTACTATCTATTCTATATACGAAGAAGTTTATTTATTCTTACTTCGTGCGTTAATGTTTTCACCTGGCAAGAAATGACGTTTTGATTAAAATTGGTCGTTGGATTAGTTTTTGTTCTGAGGTAGTTATTAAAAAGTCTAGTCGACAATCCGCGAGTGCGCAGCGAGTTTTTCTCGTTACGGCATGCGAGTAATGGCGGTGCAGTTTTTCGCGTCCATCTGTAGATTTCCCGGGTGAGCGGAGAGTTGACTACAGCCGGCAGTTAGTTAACTACTGCTGACACGGAACATACGGCTGTGCTGCACTTCTATTATAACTTGCAGGAGGACGTGACAACTGCTGTTTGTTATCAAGAGGGAAGTAAACTTGTGTCTGTTGTAATGGAGTTTATACAAAGAAGTGTGTGTGGAAATGTATTTCAGATCTTAATTTACTAAAATATGGAGTAACATTACAGCTATTGTATTCGCCCTAGAGGATTTCAAATGCCATTCTTGCCAAACATGCGATAATATATACCAGTCACAACTCACCGACCGCGCGTAGCAGTTTCGTAGCACTGTCGTAGCATCGCGTAGCAATAGCGCTACGAAAGCTTGACTGCCCGATTAGTTTGACTTCATGTTGAATAAAACCTTGTAAGGTGAATTCTGAATCCTGCCGGGGTCGCGGGCCTGTTCGAAAGAGATACCGCGGCCCCGGAACACAAAGGGCGAGGAAGGAACATGAATGGGTTTTAGTTAGTAAAAGTCTGACACTCGCTCCCGCTCCGCCCTGAGTGGGAGAAGTTATTTGATGATTTCCCATACCATAAAAAAGAAACGGTGAATTCTGAATTGAAATATTGTATGAAGAAAATAACGTTTTTTGTGATATTTTTTCTCCAAGCGTTTATTTGAACCTTGGATATTTGGAGCTGTGTACTACTAAAAGTAATACCTTGAAGTGTATCCAAAACCTATAGAATATTGCGCAGGTCAAGCATAATAGTGATCTCGTAATAACTAGCTAAACCTGTCACATGTCAGTGTCAGAACCTTTGTGCACAGTAACAGTAACACTACTGCAGACCGAACACGTGACAGTTTGATTATTTTACACTACTGTTGTTTAATCTTGTGAGTCCCCGGGCTTAGTGTAGTGACGTCACTGTGCAACCTGGCTTCAACAATCAGCCGTCCATGGTAATAACGCCTTTATTTAGTAGTAACAAGGGCAGTTTTCGAACTTCAAGTGCTGTTGACCGTACGTGCACAGTGTTGTATGATCAAATATGCTTTTGTATGTTTGATTGCAATTTAGATTAATTACCTGTTTAGTTGCTGAAATTAGTTTTTGGGAAATTTAATTTTAGTGGCTATAGTACCTAATGGCTTGCATTGTAAACAAACTTCAATCGTTTATAATTAACTGTGTTAAATGTAGCATAAGTACATATGAAATTAATTATTCTATAAACATCGGTATGAAATTAATTATCCTTTAATATTTTGTATGCCTTTTGGCGGGGCACAGCTCGGATCTTATTTATTATAACACAAAATAAATGAATTTGAATTTGAATGAAAAATACTTCAAAATTATTGTATTCGTTGGTTGGTTCAATAAAATATACCGCTGAGTAGACCTGGTTTATTTACACGAGGTTCACGTAATTAAAGTATCACAGACGGGTGTCGATCGGGGTCACCGTGAGAAGAAATATCGGAAGTGTCGACATAGACAATCCATGGACAAACACTAGTGGTGTACAGACCAATTACATACTAAAATAATAGTGATGGTACAACATAAATCGCATTTAAACCTAGTTTTTTCCACCGAGTTGAAACTATGAAACAAACTCAGGGTTAGACCTACATAGGATAGACCAAATAACCATGTTATGCAAAAATAACAAATTTCCTTCAGATCATTTAGACTCAAAATTGTCATCATTCATTCAACTGATTAAGCTATAACATTAGAACAATGAACAATTAAACCCTCAATCACTCAACAATGTATCAACCCAACCAACTCACCAATACTAAGTTAAATGAAGTGACTTAAATCTGCACAACACAATAATATCGTGCTCATTTCCACACAAGCGTCCCCAATCAAACTATTTGAGCGTTTGAGCAGAAACTTGATTTGCACCTCGGCCTCAATTATAGGAGGGTTATACACTCGCCGCCTCGCCGCACGCCGCCTCGCCGCGCGCTGCCTCGAGGCGGACGGGACTCGAGTGCCTCGCTCAGCGACGGACAGAAGGCTTAGCTACTAATAACGTGTTGAAAATAAGACGCGTGCAAGGTGTTCGAGAAACAGGGAAATTCGAAAGGGTCAGTTGGTTGGTTCGGCGAATTTTACGTTGGTTATGTAAATGATACAGTTATGAAATATTTCAAGGCGTTGAATTAGCAAGGCAGAATATTGTAGCTTAACTAAATTGGGAAATGAATGGTTTCCAAAATGTAAGTAGGCGAAATTACTGGGGTCGATTTCAAGATTGTTCTCATTGCTCGTAAATACGACTGTTCCTAAATAGAACTATTCTCTCTTCTAGAGAATAGTATTTTAATTGACTACAAAGAAGAATTCTGTCTTTTTCTCAGAATCGTCTTCCGTACAAAATGGACATTCTGCTTCTTTCCTTTAAAGTTCACGTCTTGATTGATACCGCGCGCTGATTGCAGGAACCTTCTTCTAATGACCGGATTGATTCCGTTTGAGATTGTAACCTTTGTAAGACACTCCTCCACAGTTTGGTGAGGTTGCTCGTTTGGGATCTCGGTCAGGGAATGAGGTGTCATAAGCGGTTGGTGCGTCTGTTAATGGTTGCATTTTGAGGCTCAAGTTATCGCTCCATTCCGTAGTTTCTTATATAGAAATACATATACTGGTTAACAAATGTTGGACTTTTTCTAGACATGTTTTCCAATAAAGCTTAAAGAATTTGGAGATCAATGCATAATTACTTTGCTATATTTCTACTTTAGGAAAAACTTAGCAAAATATCTTATGGGCTTTTTATTTCTATTGTTAATAAATGAAACTCCACAGGTCGCATCGAACGTTCAGCATTCGCTCTCAGATGTTTTCTTATTTTTTTCGAGACCTTGTTTGCTATTATAACCCGGTCCTTAATCTATGTTTTCCTTATCTCCAGCGCCCCCAGAATGTGACGCCGGCCAGCTGACATGCGGGCAGTACGTGTGGAACAAGACGTACTGCATCCCGCCGCACTACCGCTGCGACATGCAGGTGGACTGCGTCGACGGCACCGACGAGGCTGACTGCAGTGAGTACTACTCCTCTTTATATAACGTCACATACTATTGTGAGGGAAGAGTGTTCCATGTCAGATGCTGTCCAATACCACAAAACATTTGACGACAGCGCTTCATGTCGCCGAAATATAACTCGACCAAGTGAAATTGCTCGTTAGTTTCGTATTACTCGTATGATAATTTGAGTTGTTTTAATTTCATATAGGTTTAATTAATTTAAATATAGCTTCTCGTGGCGCGGACTATAGAGCAGCACACGAGTCACCAAGATGCGACTTGCAGATCAAAACCTGCTGAAGTACGCGCTTGTAGCTTGACGAAGATAGGGAGTACCTAGTGATGTTTTATAGCACATTTAAACTATTGTGATAAGTTACCGTTAACCTTTGGGAATTCTTGGAGAGTAGGTAAGAGTGGTGGCTTATCACATGTGAATACGGCTCGTGACTTCGATTCCACCGAATTGATCTTTTTAGGTCTGCAGTACAAGTACGTAGGAATCGATAGGAGTCGATAAGATAAATTTGACAGTCACTCTCGATAAAATGAGTTTATAAGGAGTCAAAAACTCAAAATTTGTACTTCTGATTCGTGCCGTGTAAAATAGATACGATATTCATGAGTCAATGTTTGAGTAATGAAGCCACATCAGGAAATGTCTAAAACAACAAAGGACATATCCCACCAAAATATCGTTAGGCCATGCAATAATATTAATAAAGTTGCATGCCCCCGTCGATGCATTGTGTCTAAGCCTTTATTTAGTGGGTACATGTTATCAGCATTGTACGAACACTACGTACTGGAGTAGGGCTATGTTATACGAGAGTATGTATGTATGTGTCTCCGGACATTCTCGTCAATAGCTCGACCAACAATAGGGATTAGCAGTGCTAGGCGTTATTGAAGATTTCGCTATTTTATGTTATAACTTATAATCCATCTCTTGATAATTAAGTTCAGAAAGCTTTAATACTTTTGTTGTTGTTTCTTGTTAAGTTGAGTCGGCGGGACTTTAGTCGAGTTTAAGAGCTTGATTTCTTTAAACAAAGCTAGGATTGATTACTATGAAACTTAAATGTTACTTCTTCGCAATGTAGTGTATAAAGGGTGTAAAACACCTCTTAACGAAAACGAAAGGCACTTGTTCCCCTCGTCATTCTGATCATTTTTTTGTCGCACACTATACCTGGGATCCTTCTAAATATCTCTACGACCCCAGTACTATTCAATCCATCCATCCGCACAATGTGTTGAGTGCGTTACATTGAATTATACCACAAAACATGATTTATACCTCAAAAAAAAAAGTCGTTTCCCAGCAATATTTTTGATGAGGTGAAATACAACCTGTAAAATGCTCCAAAAATCTTCAGGTCCTCGACGTTGTCAGTAGGTACCATTTTTGAAACGAGTTGAAAAAACAAGACAGTTAGGTTAGTTCTGATTTTGTCCATGGACTAAAAGATTTTTTACTACACATCGGCGATGGTCGCATTGTGTTGTAACTAAATAAATCAAATTCTGTATCTTATTTAGTGCATTACGTTCTAAATTATAATGTACAATATTTACATACTACATCTAAAACTATTATTACAAAATAAAACTAAACGTAAAACTAGTATCAATATATATGCCCCGTAAAATTGTCAAATACGTTATATTGTAATATCTCTAGCGATATTGTAATATCTCTAGCGATATTGTAAAGTCTCGAATTATTGTCAAATGAACATTCTGCTTACAAAAAAAACGCATTATTTTTCGTGAAATGCATGCGATGGTAGTCAACTTACGCGGTGTGGAGGGAAGGAGGGGTACCCCTTGCCCAGTGGCACAACTCTCATGAAAAGATAATGCACCATTCCTGAGAAATACCGATTAATATAACATATCCTTAAAACACTTTATATTCTCCCTAAAAAGCGTAGTCGACGGAGCCCCGCTTCGCGGGGCCCCTATTTCCGAGTGCAGGGTTTAAAGGAACCTAACTAACCTAACGGGGGGGTGCCCCAAGTCCCGATTATGGGGGCAGAGATACTTCCGTATGTTCAGTTGACAATAATTCGAGACATTACAATATCGCGAGAAAAAACACGTTATATTGTAATATAACGTGTTTGTCAATTTTACGGTGACATATATACAACAATGTAAATAAATGTGTAACGGACGACGAGCCCTACATGAATATGTAACCCTAGTATAAGTAGTTTTTAGGAAAATAACGGGGACCTATATGTCTGTCTACCCCCGAACTATTATATAATACTAAAGGGCCTTAAGCCTTACACAATGATTTGTGATGTTGCATCAGCTTTTGTGGAAGGGATATCGGTCAAGTCAGTACTTGTCTAAACTGAAATATTACGCAATAAGATATACTATTGCATCAGCAAATGGGAAAGTCCATTTTTACGGGCTATGATTGGTCAAAGGTCCCTGAAAGATGCAATGGTGCCCCCACAACTTGCGATGACGTAATAATTTATGTAAGGGGGACCGATTAATTAATCGATAATCGAGTCAAATAAGAACAAATAGAAACATGTAATAAATTCATTTCACCAGTGAATCAAGGAGAAGTCTTCAAGAAGTCAAGGAAGAGCTCCATATCAGACAGATTGTCAAAGAGATAAAGTAGATTCATAGTTGTTATCAGTTACCTAGTGTCGTAACAAGTTAATAAGTAAATGAGTCCCACGTTCCCCAAGTGTTAATACGTTATGTACGTTCCTTATGTAACAGGAACATTTAATAGTGTAAAGTCTTGTGCCCCGCTTCAAATATAAGCTATTTCGACCTCTAAATATATAATATAAAGTGTTAAAGTATTCGCCTTTAATTTACTACACACAAACAACCTGAGCTATCGAATGAAATAACAATCAATACAGTCCACACGTAACAAAATGATTTGTTGTAAGAAAATTTTATTCCATCGTAAAAGTCACCAATCTATTTCTAAAAGATTCCTTTTTCAGCCAAACTAAGTTAATTTCCATACAAAAAGCTTGGAATCCGTAGAAATGCTGTTGAAGTTGTGATTATATTTACAGAACTAATCTGAATCACAATACCGTCTGTCGAACCGAATTCAATAAAAACTTTACGTGTTCGAATACTAAGCAAGTGTGGTGATGCTCTGAGATACTTTCAGGATTTTGTTACTTCGGTAATAATAAAAAAAAAACAATATACTTACACAGTTTTAACCCTTGCATACAAAAATATAGTAATATTTTGAAACTACATACTATACTTGCATTATTTTTTATTATACTTAGCCGAATAGTTTTAAACTCTCGTTCGCACGGTCGATTTTTAACACGACGAATGTTTATTGTGCACATAGATATTCAACTCTCTTATATTATATTTATATAAAAATATATTCATAGTACGTTTAAAGGCGCAAAGATACAGGATAAGCTCTGCGAAAACCGCTTGTGCTGGTACGGACATGTAATGAGGCGGTATGATGTCCACCTGACAGAAAGAGTCATGAACATACAAGACGGATAAAGATGCCGTGGACGACCACCAACATGGCTACGAACATTAGCGAAGGACATGACAGCGAGCAACACACACGCAACGACAGAGACAACCCAAAACCGTGCGGTGTGGCACAGAAGTACTAGGAGGGCTGACCTCAAATAAATTGAGATAATAGCCAGGAAGAAGAAGATATTCAACTCTCGGTATTGAGAGATATGATAAAAAAACGAAGGCTTCAGTAATAATAGGTAGTCTTCTTTATTATATCTATGGATAAGCGAAATCCTAACACATGACGACTAATATAGAGAAGTATGGAATAAGATATATGCTACGCTGACCCCAAAATACATTGGCATAAGGGCAGGAGACTGATGAGAGTGGCACCAATAACTAAAAAGAAGGAATAAAAAAATATCCCTCAAAATAACTGATCTGTCCGGTCCGCATGAGCAAGTTATACGGGACGCGTGAGCGCCGCGCGCCGGATCCGGATCGCATCGTATTAAAAGTTGGAACTAGTTTATGTGTGCGACTGCCACCAGGCCGGGCGGTCCCGTGCGAATCGTACTGTTTCATACGACGCAATTTATTGTTGATAGTAGTGAACATGGTCGAAACTCGAAACATGATAAATTTTAGATCGAAACGGGAATATTATAATGTTGAGGAGTTTCTGTAATACACGCTATTTTGGTATTCGCCTTAATTCCATTGTAGGTAAAGATTATTCAATTACCAGCAGGGTAGTCGTGATTTGTTATACTAGTCGGCTACTCTACCATCTGAAGATCCACTTTTCTTTAGGTCTCTCGTCCAATGCGTGAGAACCCTGTTGTAATGCGTTGCATCGATACTTATTATAGTGCTTTGAGTTTATGACACGTTACTTTTCAGTTGCATAGTGGACGGTTAGCTTTAGGTGACGCAATCTTCCACACTGTATGTAAAGTAAATAGACCACACGAGGCGTTCGTAGTTGTTTGTGCCAAAATATTTTAAGGACCACAGCGCCTTGTTACAGTACAGTAAGGCGTAGGTACCAATTTCCGTGAAAGCGCTCGTATCTCACGTGTTTTACACAACCCACACTTATTTCCCCGCTTTGAAGGTTGCAAGAAAAATATTTTCATTCGCATTCCGTACCTACGTACCACATATTACTGAGCAATACTTAAATAAACATGGCACCAAAATACACCGTCCTATTTCTTTTAAAGAGAACTCTTGTAAACGAAGTACCACGGCCAATTTGTTTAGAACCCTTCCACTCCCTTTCGTGGGAGGACTGCAGGTGTTAGAGGGGTAACTGTCTGAGATTCCAGGGGTCTCAGTTAATTGGTCGCAAGTGCGGAAAGTCCCAACAAGTGGGCAAGTTTTAATGGTGTGGAAATTGCGTTTTTGTTTGGTGTTCGTATCTGTGATGTGCCTGTTTTCATGTAAATCTGTTGTCTCTTGTCTCTCAAGTTTTTAGATGATGCCGCGATATCCGGGAACGGGCTCGGAAGATTTTCTCGAATTTATTGACTTCAGCAATTTCACACTGCCTCTGCTTTAAATGGTTTATCTTCCGGAATATCTTTCATTATATCGCTAGACCAAAAAAAAACATTAAATCCTTCGTTCTCTTGCCTCTGTTCCTCTTTCTCTTATAAATACAAAGACGACTTTCAACGTTTCAAGGCGAGAATATAAAAGTGGACGTCCACTTTTTCTTCAGTTAACATAATAGCGTCTATGAAGTCTCAGCGCATTTGAATAAAGTTTTAAAAGCCAAGTGCTCTATGGCGGCGATTCCGCCCGACTTGCTCTCGGCTACAACTTCCTCGTTGCCATGGTAATTAAACCAGCCCCCCCCCCCCCCTCCTGGCAGACTATGATCAACACCTAAGTTGTTGAAGTTCGGCTTAAGACATTATGGGGAGAGCGCATAGGTAGGTTCTGGTAGGTCGGGTCCGTTTCTGAACTACCCTTTTTTTGACTTGATATTCATCCAATGATATCTAAAGATCGTTTAATTCTTAAAATTAGTGTTATATTGTAGAAAAATAGACAGCCAGAAAAATACCTTGTGTCAAGTAAACTGTCATAAAAAATGACACCATCAAAACATACCGTAATACGGTACTCATCACAAAATTCCGAAAGTTTCATTGTTCCAAAATTTTGTCCCGTCTTCAGAAAGTATTTATTTCACCTGTAGACGGTCTAAACTTCTTATAATAAGCTTACATCGCAATTTTTAAGTCTCAGATCTTCGCTGAGACGCGAAGTTGCCAGCACAGTAAAGTGTGTCTGTGTTGCCAGTCTCGATGCTAAAGTTTTAATAGACCGCGATTATTACATCTTTCTTTTTATTTGGACACTCTTGGAGTTTCTCTATGGTTCGGTGCTTTGTACAACGTAAACATTTCATACTTTGAAAACTGATGGAGATTTATGGAAGGAAGTTAAATCGGTTTATGGATTATTAAAGACTTTTATTGGAGATCAATTATGGGATTGGGGATAATATATGGTGAGTATCGTTGGGTAAAAACATAACTATGAACACGTCAGCTATGTCCCTTTGGGTAGTTGAGGTAGGTATTATTGCTATTATTTTCTTGGTTTTTATTATCTTCTGAGTAGTGGTTTTGTCATAGAAGTAATTCATTTCACAAATAAATGCAGGAAGCATTTCTTCTGTCAAAATTATTTTAACTTCGTTCATTCTTGAATTAACGTCATCCTGCGGTTATGACATCAAAGTCATCTTTAGTCTGTTTTCTAAAGTAATACGAGGTATATTCCGCTTCAATTATTTACCTTAGTTAAAGAAGAGTAAAATCTACCGTTACCTGTCCTACTACATTCTTGTTCAGTTTTGTACTTACCTACTATAGTATATCTAGTACAGTTTATAGTATAGTATTTTTATGACTGGTCACTTTCATTAGACTCACATATTTCTAAAGCTACTGGATCCACGTCTTTGCTAACCATAGACACGACTAACGACTGGTTTGATCAGGAAATCCTCTGAGCACATTATTGGGTAGCACGGCTGTCGGTTGATGTTTTAATTTCCTTTGGAAATAAGAATATCCGGCGACGATAAGATTGATCGATAATTTTCGATTCCCACGAATTCAATGTGGCGAAAATTAGGACGAGAATCATGAATATTGCTAACTTCTTGCTTGGTAGTAAAAATAATCTATATATCTACGTAAAGGATTAAATGTATTTTCCCAATCATGTTCTCATAAATGTTAAAGCTAATTAATACATAGATTAAAGCCACCTCTTTTTTAGATTACATCCTTTGCAACATAATGTTTATCTGAAATTCTCCGAACACATTTCAATTCGTCGGTGCTGTGTAGTTTGTGTTAGACGGGTGTTAAAACGTTTGACGTGCACCCGTGCCTTGTGGGGTTCACGGAGCTTGCGGGGCTTCCCGGGTCTTGCGAGGTGCCTCAAAGCCGTATTGAAGACCAAAGAGACGATTGCCTCGGATTGTCGCTGTTTCTTTATGGTCTTAGTAGATCTTGAGGGACTTTATGTTTGTAATAGTCTAATGGCATGTTGGAATGGCTTTCATGTTAAAGGGCATCCATACTGAAATTTTGCAAGCTTTAGATTGCAATAACTGATACCTACTACTTTATTATTGAAAACCCACAAGAGTTACAGAAAGTTAAAAATAAAGGTAAAATAAAAACTTAAAAAAAAAAAAAAAAAACCGACTTTAGAGAAAACAAAAAAGTGAAAAATAACTTCTGAAAAAACGGTTCAGAAGTCGGTGACCTTTGTTTGATTGATTTAGTTTTTTTGTCACCGACTTCTGAAGCGTTTTTTCAGAAGTTATTTTTCACTTTTTTGTTTTCTCTGAAGTCGGTTTTATTTTTTGTAAAAAAGTTTTTATTTTTCGCTTTTTAGTGGTTCACATGTGCTTACCCCTTCAAAGCGTACCGGCGTGATTTTAAGTTATGAACTGATGTAAACAATAGACAGATATGAGATTTCGGCAATCCCAGTACATTTGCTATCATTTATTGAGGAGTTCCGTTGCATATCTCCGAAGTTCTTCATCACATCTTCATCAAATTGAAATGGGATCACTTCGAGAAAGAACACTTCCTAAAACTACCCAAATCCCTTCTAGTGTGCCTATAAAATGTGAAGAGTTCTCTCTTTCTCCAGAATCCCATCATTAGATACTGATTTGATGATTATGAGACCACACAGAAAGCACCAGCTTTCAAATAAAAAAAGAACCATCAAAATCGGTTCACCCAGTCGAAAGTTCTGAGGTAACAAACATTTTCGAAATCTGGGTGTATTTTGCACATGTGCGTACCCCCTCAGAGCATACAGGCGTTACGTACAATGATGTTACGTCATGATGTAGTATGAACAATGAACCTACAAGCGATTGCAGCAATTACTGCAGATTTGCCGTCTACTTTTGAAGAGTTCCATTGTGTATCTCGGAAGATCAGCATCAGATCTTCAGCAAATTAAAAGGGGACCAAACGACAAGCACCAGCTTTCAAATAAAAAAAGAATCATCAAAATCGGTTCATCCAGTCGTAAGTTCTGAGGTAACAAACACACGAATTGATAACCTCCTCTTTTTGGAAGTCGGTTGAATAGTAGCTTCGGTGTGGATGTTCGTTTGTGGATTTAGGTCTTGGGAGTTCTAAAAGAAATTCTTCATAAAATTCGCACTAGTCGTTAGCTAGATGAAACCAGATATTCACAATCAAAGTGGTTTCTCTAGGAAGTCTGCGGAAAAGTGACAGAAAAATCTTCTCCCGTATAGTTATTGCATGCCTTTTGAGTGCTTCGGATTGAATTTCATTTAATTTAATTTACAGGGATATTGGATATCAACTGGTCATTTTAAATTAAAGTTTGTATTATTTCTGTTTGTTTATATTTCACCTTATGATTCCAAATTTCACAAATAGGTGTTTTCAAATAGTAACCTTTAAAACAAGCCTCATGTTCAGTTACTGAACATAATTATTTCCTGAACGTTTACATGAAGACTGAATTCGTAATTTATTCAAAGCTCGCTCGTAATAACGTTTGAAGATTTATTGCTTATTCATAAAACTGCCGAATCATTTCTTATTCAAATCGAAGCGTTCATAATATATCACGCTCAGAAATCTATAATTGTCTGCTATTCAATCGTTTGTCGTACGTATAGTGTCAGTACGTACGTCAATTGAAAATTCTTCTATCTATTAAAATACATACTATACTTACATCCACAAGATTTAATATTTAATATCTGTTAAATATAATGTTAGTATAAATAAATAATAGAATAACAAATAAATAAATAAAGATAAATAATCTCACGATATTCGGACGGTGTTGGAAAATGTCGTACAATGCTGGACACGCTGGACACATGTCCATTGTCGGCCATGACAGTTAATATTCATTGCGGTCAGTCCCGAAAGATATCGTTAACGTGTACGTGGGAATTATCGTGCCGTGAATAGGCCGGTCGCACCGTGAGTGGGATGTTTGCATGGCCCTGTTAATGCATGCTCATTTGTATGAATGGTGTGGTGAAAGTATGGGGACGTTTCGAGGTTGGACGTCGCAGGCTTCGTACTCGTACAATGGGACTTGTAAACGGTATGGGATGGGATATTCTCACTGTCATTTTTTTCCACGAGTCCTAATTTACCTACTTATAGAAAATCTACAACACAAAATGACTGGCCTCATCTGGTTTCTAAACTGTAAAATAACTACTGTAAAAATACCTGCAATTCGAGCCACAACTTTTAAACTTGATCCAAAAACTGATCAAAGTTAGCCCTGTTTAACGAAAATATTTTGCTACTAAAAAACCGACACACAATACAAACAGGGCACAAACAACTTGGTCTACACCTACAATATCCAGACACACTTTCGTATAAGAAACTGTTTAAAGAGGCTTACCACGAGACCTCTTACAAACTGTATCGGCTTTGACGTGGCCACTTCGCTCCGAGCGCCCTCTATCGCTGGATTTTTACATAACTTTATATGAAAATCGCATTATCTCGACAAGGGCGGGCTAAAAACACACGAAATAACAACAGAAGTTTCGTATTTTGAAATATGCACATGCAGTGACGCTATCGTGTGTGACTTGATTTATAATTTAGATAGAATACAATTTTTGGCTTTGGCTTCCTTCATTACTGCCACAGAAGTAAAAAAAACAGTATTTTTTATTTTTATTTTGGAAGAGACGGTTGACTCAATTACTAAAAAAACGATGTTAGCTACAAAAGTTTATAACTGTGTCGCAGCTATCAATGCCAAAGTTAAACATTTTCCAAAGATCTAGGTCTTCGATATAGGTATTTCAATGTGGAAATTCTACCATATTCCTAATAGAACCGTTTATTCGTCCCAGAGCTTCTTTGAAGTAGCTAACATTTGGCTATGTGGCCAAACGAAATAAAATTGATCGGAATGATGATGGATGCTAAAATACAAATGAACAAAGGTCTTATCTGTGGTTTTTATTCCAATTTCACTTTGAGTCATAACTGTTTTAATCCGTGTTGTACTTCTGTTGTACATCCATATTCCGTGTCAGAACGGTTTTGTCGTAAAAAGCCTCACACAGCCGTTTTTGCATGTCATTACCAATACGGAGCGGATTGGATTAGCTGTCGGCAAGTCTGGCAGCCTGGTACCCAGCCGTAACCAGCCTTCTGAGCTGAACAAACATTGCGTAAGCAACAACACGCTCAGGAGACAAACAACGGAATTATGAGGACGGGGTTTATGACCAGGTTTATACCTACAGTTATGGAAAGGATTGTTTTGAATAAGGGACAGCTCGATATGGATTGATGGAATCATGTATGTACATAGTAACTATAATATTTACTTGTCATAAAATGTCTCCTATTTCATATACACACATACCTACCTCTTTCTACTTTTATCTGAATGGCAATGTAGGTGGGACAATTCCATCAAGGGCAGACACCTCCACCAGTTCTTTCCATCCGTTCGTGAGCGGCTGGACAGGACATAGCTGGAGGTTGATCACTGTGTTCCCCAATTTCTCACGGGCCATGGCAACTTTAAGAGTAAATTATTTTCCTTCAAGCTTGTTGACTCGCCTTTTTGTCAATGTTCAACATCTGACTGCGAATATGAACAATCTGCACATCACCATTTTGTGGGAGTGTAGTCTTTGGCAAAATGAAATATTATGTTGGATAGTGTACAGGTTACATCCGGAGTTATTTACTATACGGACCTTGTAGAAACTAGAGCAAATTTCCGTGCGTTCAAGCGTTTTTGCCATACCTATTATTGGAATCAAATATAACAGCTCTCTACTTAGGACCCATTAACGTTTATATTTATCCGTGGTGCTAGGCAAGTGGGCCTATCCCAGTTGTAAACGTCCCGTTGTGCCTATTGGCCTTGTTTCGTTCTTTCTCCTGCTGATATGGAAGGAAGTGGAAATTACAGTTCTTTCCTACTCCACCGCTATACTGTCTAATTCATTTCGTTGCGGGATCCAAGACAGTTAAATTCATTCTCTGGGACTTCGTCGAGCTTGATTGCCTCGGCGCTTTTCTGGTGGTCGCCAATGTTGATTCTGGCTCTCAGGAGTTACAGTGGTTTGGGCGTGTGTGGCGGGCTTGTCCCAAATTTAATACCTCTTTCTACATTAGAAAAACCGTGTAAGGAATAAATTCGGTCCAATATCTAATGAATATCTTCTGTTTGTTGCAGCATATCGCAAATGTCAGCCAGACGACTTCCAGTGCGGCATGGAGGGCGCGGGACCGGGCAAAATATCATTACAGGGACCATGTATACCTAAGGAAAAGAAATGTGACGGGTAAGAGAAACTAAATGCCATAATGTCGTGCAAGTAATCTCCGCAGAGAAACTGTAAAAATTTACCTAATCCGGGAGTCGAACCCAGGACCTTGTGTTCATTAGTAACGCTTGCGAACATAAGGTCAACGAGGCAGTTAACTAGACTTAAAATCATATTCATTGCTATAGCTACGTATATTGCGTGAGATGACACTTGAAAATCCTTTAAACTAACTGATAAAACGACATTAACTTGACCCTCGGCTACTCTCATCCTTCTAAGAAACACACTCCAACTATTCAACGTTAAAATAAAAATGCCTTTTATTCTACTAGCTTATATCTAAAATTTAACTTACATATACACTAACTTATTATGGATCTTTCAACTTAAAATATACTTTCCTGGTATCTCTATACAACGTTACCTGTAGCCTGTAGCCAATTCGTGTTATCGTCTCCTGACTCAAGAATACGCTAACCCAGTGATATAATCACACAGCAGTATAATTACAATCCAATGTCTGTATTCTCCCAGGTACTTAGACTGTAGAACAGGACACGACGAGCAGGACTGCCCGGGGACGCCGCTCGCGTGTCGCCTGGATCAGTTCCGGTGCGCGGCCGGCAACAAGTGCGTAGACTTGGCCGTCAAGTGCGACCACAAGGACGACTGCGGGGACAACTCGGATGAAGCGCATTGCAGTGAGTCAAACATATTAAACAGAATAATTTCCCTTTGACCGTTCTAATCTTCTTACGAGTACTACTTTTAAATTTCTTTGAGCGTGAGTCTGTCACCTTGTCTACTTACCCAGATTGTGGCTCTGAGAGCAGCAACTCGATAGCAACCTTTCAAATAACCAGATCAGTGTCAGTTTGACATGCTTGTCGGTACTGGACGTAGTGTTTATACAATACTCTGTGGAACTGGAAGCAATCCGCCTCTGTTTTGGGTATTGTGAACTCATGCAAAATTGTTACGAGTACCTACTTCGATAGCATTTTTTTTACATTATTTATTTTATTCTAATTTAGCGGCTATCGCAATAAATTGCCGTCTTGCCGCCATCAACAACTGTCAAATATTGATAGTTGTTTTAGTTTCACCAAAGACGAGAATACTTTGTTGCACCTAAACGTTCACTTCAAGCCACGAATGGAAAGGACACGCTATCTTCTATCTATACTTATAATAAATCTGTAGAGAGGTCAATTCTGTACATGAAATATATTTACAAAATAACTATCGCGGGGTGGTTAGTGATCGATACTGATGCCAAAAATGCAATCAGTAAAATTTTTGTCTGTCTGTCTGTCTTTCTGTCTGTCTGTCTGTCTGTCTGTCTGTATGTTATTATAGAAAAAAAACTACTCGACGGATTTTAACGAAACTTGGTACAATTATTCTACATACTCCTGAGCAGGTAATAGTATACTTTTCATCACGCTACCATTAATAGGAGCAGAGCAGTGAAAGGAAATGTTGGGAAAACGGGAGAAGTTACTTGGTTTTTTTAGCTTCCGTCGCGTGTGCAGCCTTAATGGTTAAAGCTACATAGAAATCATGTATAACGGAAATATTCCACATAAAATTATATAAAAAATATCCCAAGACAGCATATGTCTATCTTTTATAGTTGACTCACAATAACACGTGTAACTCCCGATAGCTTAGCTATCCTACTATCCTACTAATCCTACTAATATTATAAATGCGAAAGTTTGTGAGGATGGATGTATGTTTGTTACTCTTTCACGAAAAACTACTGAACGGATTTGGATGAAATTTTGCACACAGATAGTTTATAACCTGGATTAAAACATAGGATACTTTTTATCCCCTATAGTAAGATCCCATGGGACAATAACCAAACATCACGCGGGCGAAGCCGCTGGCAGAAGCTAGTTAGATAATAAAACTCTTTTTTAACAAGTAACCATCCCCACCTTCCAGGTTTCCCCCCTTGCCACATCGGACAGTTCCGCTGCAGCAACGCGCTCTGCATCCCCGCGACGTACCACTGTGACGGCTTCAAGGACTGCTCGGACGGGTCCGACGAGGCCAACTGCACCGCCATCGCCTGCCCCGACAACAAGTACCTCTGCCCCAAGGGGGGGGCGGGCGGCACCCACAAGTGCATCGCCAGGTCACAGCTCTGCGACGGGAAGAAAGATTGTGAGGATAATGCTGATGAAGAAACTGCTTGCTGTGAGTATTTTGACTTTGTTCTAGATGTGAAGCCTGTTGCGCTTGAATAATCTCACTTTGCCTAGTAACCTGGGCATTTATAAACACCAAACCAGGTTGTACTCTCTCACTACGTAGCACTGATTTGGGAATACGTTAATACGTCGTTATTACTGAAAATATTGTAACAGTCACTTGGGATCGATCTCCTTTTTAACTTATAATATCACCAGCGGACGTCACGCGGTTTCACCCGCGTAGTTCCCGTTCCCGTGGGAGTACGGGGATAGAATTTTACCTATGTTACTTAGGGTGAATGTAGCTTTCCAATGGTGGAAGAAGTTTTGAAATCGGCACTGTCGTTTTTGAGTTTATTCATTACAAAAATACACACAAAGGGTATGACACGGTTTCTTGTTCCAATATCTCCTGACAATTATCATTATTGGCTCTTTTTGGAGTTATTCTATCCGTAATAAAACATAATTTAAGCACAAAATAATCCAAAAAGAAATATCCATAAATTATGTAGTGTTACTCAATTACATCCTCCACATTCCACTCAACACCTCGAAATATGCAGCGAATATATCGCGAGCACGTGACGGTGTTACAGAACATGTGTCGTGACTACATACAAGCTCATTCTTAAGCTAATCCGCCATGAAATAACTGTTTATAACCAAAACCGGTACGAATGTAATTTTCTTTATTACCTCCTGCTCTAAGTGCAAAAAGATTAAAGGTCTTCAGAGAAAATTTAATGCTCGTAGTGGATTTATTTTACAACGTGGTGGTGATAATGTTTCCATATTATTATGTAAAAGGAAAATGCTTACATCAAATCTCATGTTATATTTTGGCCTTCTATGATTGAACAGCGATCGATAACGTCGACCAGTCCATACGATGGTCGATTCGATCTATGAATATGATTCAACTCGATCGATTTTAAGCGATAATATCATTCGAGCGCAACCTAGTCGCACCTTTGGAGTTAGTATGTTAATTTGACGAATTGTGTTTTTCCCAGCTTGCCTCCTTTACTTTGTATTTTAATGTAAACCATAACTCGTTGTTCCACAGCAACGGCGTCCTGCCCAGCCCTGGAGTGTGAGTACAAGTGTGTGGCGTCACCTTCGGGTGGAGCCTGCGCGTGCGCCGCCGGGCTCACACTCGCGTCCGACAACCGAACCTGCGTGGACCGCGACGAGTGCAAAGAGTGGGGATTCTGCCATCAGCTGTGCATTAATACGCCTGGCTGTAAGTAATCGCAGTCACAAATCGTTTCTTCAAATGAAGCAGGCATTTTTGACCGACTTCAAGGAGGTTCTCAATTCGTCGGAACCTTTTTGTTTTTTTAATTAATGTATGTTCCCCGATTACTCAAAGAGGGTATACTTCACAGGTGGTCCCATAATCATCTAGTCAGGATCTGATGATGGGATCCTGGAGAAATAGAGGGAACTGTTCAAATTGTATAGACACACATGAAGCGATTTAAGTAGTTTTCGAAAGAGGAGGTACTTTCTCGGAGTAGTTTCACTTCAATTTAGTGAAGATTTCATGAAAAACTTCGGAGGTAGGCAACGGAATGCCTCAATAAATGAGAAATGTCATCATAACATAATATCACGCCAGTACGCTGTGAAGGGATAAGCGCATGTGAACATCACTTTGCAACACAAGACTCTGTCAGTAATTAAACATGGTAAAGTTAATTTCTAAAAACAAAAGTTAAGTCATTAGCCACTCAACTGCTCAACTAGTGGAATGATTACTTCTGGGTTGACCAGATTTTAGCATTGGAGAAACCAACCTCACCTATTTGTGGTCGGTTAAACATTTTGAATGGTACAGCTGATTATTTGGTCTGTACCCTTAAAGTTGACCATAGATAGCTTTTCCATGTTATCCTCAATCCCGGTAAAGTATTAACCGCCTGTCTGCCCGCAGCGTACAAGTGCGCGTGTGCGCCGGGCTACACGCTGGCGGAGAACGGGCGCTGCGCCGGCGTGACGTCATCGGCGCCGGCGCTACTGCTGGCGCACGCGTCGGCCGTGCTGCGCATGGACCTGCACGGCCGCGCGCCGGTACACGTCGCCAACGCCACGCAGGCCGCCGGACTCGACTACCACTACAGAAAGAACCTGCTGTTCTGGTCAGATCTTAAGACTAGGAAGGTGAGATGAAGTGGACGTTTAAACCAAAAGTAATAAACAAGAATGACAATTATTATTATTATTGCGAATGCCTATTAGTTTTAGTTTAAACCGTCATATTGTTTATGGTTTATGTTTATGTTTGTTTATGGTGACGCAGAAAAATAATACCTGGAAGGATATCGGGAGGAAATTCGCTGGAAATGGGGTAGTGTTGGCCGTAACAAATAAAAAGTACTGCCATGTAAAGTACTGCAGAAAATTTCCAGAAAAAGCAATGTGAAAATATTTAAGTATGCAAATTTTACACATATAGGAAAACATTTATTTGCAGAACCTTGAGAACCTACGTAACCTTTCTTTGTTTTAAACATGACACTAAACGCCATACTCTTCTATTCCAGATCCACTCGCAGCAGCTGAGCGTGCCAGCCGGCGTGACCAGCTACACCGGCACCGACATCACCGTGGCGGGCTCGTGGGCGCCGGTAGCGCTGGCAGTGGACTGGGTGGGAGACAAGCTGTACGTGGCGGATGCTATCGGACAGAAGATCGACGTCTTCGAGCTGGACGGTCGCTGGCATGCTGTCGTGCTCGGCTCCAACCTTACCAACCCTGCTGACCTGGCGCTCGATCCGACGTTGGGATTGATGTTTGTTGCTGATAGTAGTCAGGTAAGCATTTGGAGTTAGTTAGTCTTAGTTCGTTTGTAATAAAAATGTAATTTAAAACAACAGTAAAAATAAAACAAACAAACAACATCGTTTTGTAAGAACCAGAAGGATTTTTCATCAACCTAGTTGTAACTTGTTACAGATCATCAGAGCAAACATGGACGGAACACACGCAAAGTCAATAGTTTCCGAAGCAGCATACAAAGCATCCGGCATCGCAGTGGACATCATCGCCAGAAGAGTGTTCTGGTGCGACTCGCTCCTCGACTACATAGAGACGGTGGACTATGATGGAAACCATCGGTTCTTAGTGCTCAGAGGCCAGCAGGTCCCCAGCCCGTCCAGACTAGCGCTTATAGAGGACCGCGTCTACTGGTCAGACAACACCAAGCAAGGAATCAGCTCCGTCAACAAGTACGAGGGACCTTCCAGCATACAGGCTATCTACAAGATGAAGGATATCAGAGAACCGAAGGCTATCACTGTGATACACTCGCTGAAGCAGACCTCGGTCAACAACCCGTGCGGCACCAACAATGGCGGCTGTTCTCAGATGTGCATCGTGACCGCGCTACAGAACGGAGGGCTCGGCTACCGCTGCGCCTGCAACATCGGATACCGACTAGAAACTGACTTAAGAAACTGTGATCTCGTCAAAGAATTCCTTATGTATTCCCAGCAGAGGTTTATCAAAGGAAAAGTATTAAACCCGGTTATTGAAGGCTTCAGTGACGCTATCCTACCGGTCGTGTCGAAACGCGCCAGATTTGTAGGTCTAGACTTTGACGCTCGAGATGAGCATATCTACTACTCAGATGTTTTACAAGATGTCATATACAGAGTACATAGGAACGGAACGACCAAGGAAATCGTTTTGGCGTCACAGAACGAAGGAGTCGAAGGATTAGCAGTAGACTGGGCATCGAAGAACCTGTACTATATTGATTCCAGAAAAGGAACACTGAACGTCTTGTCGACAAGAAATGTAGCTTACAAGAGAACTTTACTGAAGGACCTGAAGAGACCGCGAGCTATTGTAGTACACCCCAACAAAGGGTTCATCTTCTTCTCGGAGTGGGACCGGCCTGCTAACATCAGCCGCGCATACACCGACGGTACCAGCCTGTTGGTATTTGAGAACGTAACTCTTGGCTGGCCGAACGGCTTGTCCATAGACTTCGATGCGGACAGACTATACTGGTGCGACGCCTTGCTCGACCACGTTCAGCATTCTAAACTCGACGGTACTGACGTCAAGACTGTGAACTCCAGGCTCATCAGACATCCATTCTCCATCGTCATCCACAAAGAGTTCATGTACATCACAGACTGGAGATTAGACGCCATTGTAAGACTACACAAACTTACTGGTGAACAGGAGGATATCATGGTTCGGGAGCCACAAACAAACAGATTATATGGTGTCAAAGTGTACAGTGAAGAGATTCAAAGGATAGATCCTATGCAGCCGTGTTCGAGGGACAATGGGAACTGCCAGAAGCTGTGCTTCGCCGTGCCTCGGAACAACACAGAGTTGCTGACAGTGAAGTGTGGGTGTCCTTACGGAGAGAAGTTGGCTACTGATGGGATCAGTTGTATCGCCGACCCCAACTCCGAGCCTCCAGTGCAGGCGTGTCCTCATTCCTGGGACTTCACGTGTAACAACCAGCGGTGCATTCCCAAGAGCTGGGTGTGCGATGGTGATGATGATTGTTTGGATAACAGCGATGAGGAACAGAATTGTACAAGTGAGTAAATCTATTTCATGATGTTATGCTTTGATGATACTAAATAGTACAACAAAGTTCGTGAATTTTTGTATTTATTCGAGCGTATTGTTGTCCATAGCACATCTACCATTTCATTAGGCTAGTTTTGTCATAATGAGCGGATAGTTTAGATTGAAATCTTGAGTGAATCCAAAAAATTTCAAAACTTAAAAAATCTTAATACTAATCTTTCAGAAACAACATGCAGTGCGTCAGAATTCATGTGCAAGTCAGGTCGTTGTATCCCTGCGACTTTCAAATGCGACTCGGAGAACGACTGCGGTGACTTCTCTGACGAGACAGGCTGCGTCAACGTGACGTGTTCGTCGTCACAGTTCCAGTGCGACAACGGACGCTGTGTGCCCAACACCTGGAAGTGCGACTCCGAGAACGATTGTGGAGACGGCTCCGATGAGGGGTCACATTGTGCGGAGAAGACTTGTGCTTATTTCCAGGTTTGTTACAATCTCTAAACCTTTTTCTGCTCTTTGCACACTGGATACTCATTGAAGTGAAAAAATCATTAGGCGCGTTGAGCACTTTTTGAGTGAACAAAAATTAGGGAACTACGCTTTAGCGGAGCGGCTACAAGTTTTTACTTCTAGCGGCAGTCCCCAAAGACTGCTTCGTATGTATTTTTAATGTCAAATTTTTAAAGCATTTATTGGTTTTTCTAAACTGGCAATTCAATCGAATCAAATCGGAATCGATAGGGTTTATTTAAAGCACAAACTCTCTTTTCAACAGTGTGTTTTCTCTTCCCGTGTGTAACCATGGCATATTTGCGTTGCAGTTCACGTGTCCCCGCACGGGGCACTGCATCCCGGCCTCGTGGGTGTGCGACGGAGACGACGACTGCTTCGACAAGCAGGACGAGGCCGACTGTCCGCCCGTCTCCTGCCTCGCCAGTCAGTTCAAGTGCGCCGACCTCAAGCAGTGTGTGCAGGTGCGTGCAGGGGTCCATAAGCCTAGTTTCTACAGCTGTGAATTTTTGATAACCTCTGATTTTGGAAGACCTGGAAACCTTCTAAAGTAATTTAGACGACGTAGCTACTAATATCATAGATGAGCGTGTTATCTTTGAGTAGCCAGAAACTCGAAAAGTCTCTGTCTATCAGGATTACCAGTGTTTCCCAGTAGCTCGTGGAAGACAAAATAACCAGATCCACCATAAAATACTGGTAATCAGCTGAAGCTAAACTAGAACTCGAGCCCGACATAGTACAAAGATGATGATATTAACATGAATCCCTGTGTCGGTTAGGAAGCCTACAAGTGCGACGGCATCCCGGACTGCAACGACGGCAGCGACGAGGCGGGATGCCCCTCGCTGGCGCCGCACCAGTGTCAGCCCGACAAGCAGTTCCAGTGTCGCTCGTCCGGGATCTGCATCCCCAGCACGTGGTACTGTGACGGCACTCCGGACTGCGAGGATCTGTCGGACGAGCCGGCGGAGTGCGGCGCCGTGTCGTGCGCACACAACTACTACCGCTGCACTAACGGACGCTGCGTGTTCAAGGCCTACGTGTGCGACGGACACGACGACTGCGGCGACGGCTCCGACGAGGGGCTGCAGCACGCCTGCAGGCCGCCGCCCTTCAGGTCTGTACTCTCTGTAGCTACTCTCTCACTGACACCTGACACTCTTAAGTCTTCAGAACTTGCTGACTGCTTCTTGTCCTCTAAAGCTAAAAAAAAAAACAAATTGGTGAAGGCTGGGCGTTTGACACTCGTTTGGTGAATTTTAAGTATGTTTTTGATTTCTATATTTACCAGTCTCTTCCATCAAAGAAAAGAAAGACTCGAGATCACTGAACAAACCATAAAGTACAAGACAGTAATATCATGCAATCAAAATAGTGTTCCTTGAATCTCATGTGCATTATTGTTTTCATATTTCAGGTGCCCCGCTCACCAGTGGCCATGTCCCGGCGTCACCGGCCGGTGTGTCAACATCACGCAAGTTTGTGACACCAAGTTCGATTGTCCTAATGGCGCCGACGAAGGTAACGCACAGTTCAGCATTTGAGACCTTCTCGTTATTTTAGTAAAGTGCAATATTTATATAATGTTATATTACAGGTGCAAGCTGTGACTTCGCTGAATGTGAACACCAAGATGGTCTTTGTTCTAACGGGTGCAAGCAAACTCCAAATGGGCCATTGTGCCTCTGTCCTCCTGGCGAGGAGTTGGACGTCGATGGCTCCAACTGCAAGGACATCAATGAATGCGACCCTCCCGGCCTCTGCTCACAAACCTGCACCAACACCAAGGGATCCTACGTATGCTCCTGTATGGATGGCTACCTACTTACCATCAATAACCACACCTGCAAAGCTAACAACCACTCCAGTGCCTTCCTCATCATCTCCAACAGACACTCCATACTTGTAGCGGATCTTAACGAACAAGGTCTCGAAAGGGTTCCAATAAACGTCGAGAACGTTGTCGCGACAGCCTCGAACATGCACACTGGCACAATCTTCTGGTCTGACATGAAACTGAAGAAGATCTCTCGGTTAGACCGCGGCAGTGAGCCACAGGTTATCATCTCCACCGGACTGGACCTCGTCGAGGGGCTAGCGTACGACTGGGTTGGAGGAAACATTTACTGGTTAGACAGCAAACTGAACACCATCGAGGTAGCAAAAGAAGATGGAACATCTAGAACAGCTTTATTGAGCGGTAATATCACGCAGCCGAGAGGCATGTGTCTGGATCCAGCACCGAACGCAAGGTGGCTGTTCTGGACCGACTGGGGAGAGAACCCTCGCATAGAGAGAGTGGGCATGGACGGCACTCAGAGATTAGCTATCATCACCACAAAGATCTACTGGCCTAACGGTCTCACATTAGATACGGCCACGCAGAGAGTTTACTTCGCTGATTCCAAGTTGGATTTCATCGACTTCTGTTACTATAACGGTACGGGCCGGCAGCAAGTCTTGGCTGGCAGTCACTATCTACTACACCCTCATTCGTTGACGTTATTTGAGGATACGTTGTACTGGACAGATCGTCAGCTGAACAGGGTTTTATCAGCTCACAAGTTTAAGGGAACCAACCAGACCGTAGTCTCCCACTTGATATCGCAGCCTCTGTCCATCCACGTGCATCATCCGTCGCTCCAGCCGATGTACACGTCTCCTTGCAAGAAGGATACGTGCCAGCATCTGTGTCTTCTGAGTCCGAACAAGACTATAGGATACACCTGTATGTGCAAACCTGGTTTCAAACTGTTACCAGATGGGAAATGTGTTGAAGGTAAGTACAACATTTACCAAAGAGACGAGAATTTACTGCTGTTTAATGGAACTTTGAAATAATGCTGTGCTATTTATTTTCAGAGGAAAGTGCATATCTGATGGTGTTGAAGGGAAGCCAAGTCATTGACTTATCGATGGATGGCTCCGGTCGAGCTGGACAACTTGCTCCTATCGTTGGCATTCAAGGTAAGATTACCTTCTACTTGTTTTTTTTGATAAACTCCCGAATTGTTGTGATTTTCAGATTATAAAACTTCGTGTTCTGAGTTTCAGGTGGAGTACAATTAGACTACGATCGTCAAGGTCACATGCTGTACTGGCTCCAATCCATAACGGGCGACAGTGATGACGATGAAAACTGCACAATCTACAGTATGCCTTATGGCGGTGGCAATAAGGTTGAGTTCTTCGGATCAGACACCGGAATTGTTGGAGCACCTTCATCTATTGCCTTTGACTGGCTCGGAAGGAACTTGTACATGGCAAACAGAGTTGCCAGTAACATTGAACTAGTCAGGGTCGACGGCAAAGTGAAGTACCGGTCTATCGTGATGGCTAATGATGGCAGCAAGACTTCTGTTGCAAAACCTAAAGGAATTTGTTTGGATCCCACCGAAGGGTAAGCTTGCATTTATTTTTTATCTTTGTTTGTCCTTTTTGGTCTTGGGAATCTACCAAAGACCTTAACTAAACGCTTGATTGGAAACAAAATTTTAATATTAGCTCTTATTTGTTACAGAAAAATGTACTGGTCGGACGAAGGCGGTTTCGGAGTTCCAGGGAAGATCGGTAAAGCTAACATGGACGGCACCAACCCCATCATTCTGGTGGACATTGTCGAGAGACCAGAAGCCGTCACCATCGACGTGGAGAAGAAGGTCATCTACTTCAGTACCCAGTTCCCGCCCAGCGTCAATAGCGTCAACACTGAAGGCAATGACAGGAAAACTTTACTGTCTGAGGGCAATGCCATCTCTTACCCCAAAGTCATCGCCGTACTCGACTCAAGACTATACGTCTTGGATCCTCAGCATGAAAAGATCATCAAGGCAGACCTACCCAACGGAGAAAACGTCAAAACTGTATTAGACAACGAGAGTGACTTGAAATCGTTTACTATATTCCAGAAGAGAAAGATGGTCCACCATCCTTGTTCTCAGAACAACGGAGGTTGCGAACAGATCTGTATCCCTGGTGACGGTGGGTCTCGCATCTGCTCGTGTTCCGTCGGCTACAAGAAAGAGAATGAAATTAATTGCGTGCCGTACAAGACCTTCGCAGTCGTGTCACAGCTGGACCTCATCAGAGGATACAGCCTTGACTCCAGCGCCGAGGCTATGGTTCCTGTCACTGGCGTGGGACACCACATTCTCCATGTAGACGTGCACTTCGCTGAAAACTATCTCTACTGGGTAGAATTTAACCGCGGACAATGGAACGGTATCTTCCGCATCAGACCTAATGGTACAGAACTCCAGCACATCGTTAAGGATGGTATCGGCAGCAATGGCATCCGGGGACTGGCCGTGGATTGGGTAGCCGGAAACCTTTACTTCACCAACGTCTTCCCGCACGAAAATTACGTAGAAATGTGCTGGTTGGATGGCTCAAACAGAAAAGTTTTGGTCAAAACTACAATGGATGCTCCAAGAGAGCTCGCTGTGAATCCCATTAAGAGACTATTGTACTGGATTGATTATGGTCAGTATCCAAGAATTGGTAAGGCGTTCTTGGATGGTAGCAACTGGCAGACTGTCGTGAGCTCCGGTATATCAAACCCAAGAGATCTGACCATCGATATGTTGACACATGACGTCTACTGGGTTGACTCAAAACTAGACCAGATCCAAAAGATTTCCTTCAACGGAGGTAACAGACAACTGATCAGGTCGAACCTACCGAACCCGATGGGAGTTGCAATACACACTGGCAGCGTCTACTGGGTTGATCGAAATTTGCAAACTATCTACAAAGCATCCAAGTTACCCGGCAATATGTCGATGCCGGAGAAAGTTAGGATAAACCTGCCTAAGCTTAGAGATATCGTTATATTCGATGTAAACAATCAACCTACGGACGAAAACAACCCTTGTAGAAAGCTAGGTAACGGTGGATGTGACCAACTTTGCTTCAGCTACCCACCGGAAGCTAACAAAGGCTACACACACCGTTGTGAGTGCGCTACTGGACAGATCTCTGCCACAAATCCTAAAAAATGTGATGTGGTTGACGAATACTTGGTATTTACCACGAGGACTGAGATCCGGGCTATTAACTTGGACCCGAAGTCCACTGGAGTACCGTTCAAACCTGTAGTAAACCTTACGAATGTGGTAGGTGTAGAGTTCGACTACGCCGATAATAAGCTGTTCTTCACACAGATCAGGCCGTGGGCTAGGATAGGCTGGATGTCCGCTAACAACCCAGACCCTACCACAATTCAGAACATCATCAGCAAGGGCATCAACCCTGAAGGTATATCTTACGACTGGACGCAGAAGAAGGTTTACTGGACGGACAGCTCAAACAACTCCATTTATGCCATGAACCTTGATGGCTCAGAACTTGTAATGATCGCGAGAGTGGAACGACCAAGAGCTATTGTTGTTGATCCTTGCAACGGAACCTTGTACTACACAGACTGGGGAAGATTCGGAACTTCTGGTAAAATCTACAGAACAACCATGGCAGGATCTTTAAAGAAAGCTATCATTGATAAAGACCTGTCACAGCCTAGTGGTTTGACTATTGATTTCGATGAGAACATGTTGTACTGGACTGATGCAGTCAGAGAAAAAATTGAACGATCTAAACTGGACGGTACCGACAGGGAAGTACTCATAAGCGCAACTATCTATCCGTTTGCCATCACTGTTTTCGGTAACTACATCTATTGGACAGATCTTCAACTTCGAGGTGTGTACAGAGCAGAGAAGCACACCGGCGCGAACATGATCGAGATGGTAAAGCGTTTGGAAGATTCGCCTCGTGACATCCACATATACAGTCCGAGCAGACAGAAGTGTCAGGTGAACCCGTGCAAGATCAGCAACGGAGGCTGCGCGCAGAGCTGTCACCCTGCACCCAACAACACGGTCGAGTGCAAGTGCGATGATAACACCAAACTGGTGAACGAAGGAAGGATGTGTGTTGCTAAGAACATCACCTGCGACGCCAGCAAGTTCTTCTGTGCTAACGGTAAATGCATCAGCAAGATGTGGTCGTGTGATGGTGATGATGACTGTGGCGACGGCTCTGATGAAGACAAGAACTACTGCACGTACCACTCGTGCTCGCCCAGTGAGTTCCGTTGTAACAATGGTAGGTGCATCTTCCAGTCTTGGAAGTGTGACCATGAGAATGATTGCAAAGATGGATCTGACGAAGAAGGCTGCGTATATCCACCATGCGCTAACGGAGAGTTTACTTGCCTCAACTCTCGTTGCATACCTATGACGCAAGTCTGTAACGGTATCAACGATTGTAAAGACAACATCACATCGGACGAAACACACGAACGTTGCCCGATGAACACAACTTGCCCGACCAATCATCTGAAATGCGAGAAGACAAACATTTGTGTTGAACCTTATTGGCTCTGTGATGGAGATAATGACTGTGGCGACAATTCTGATGAGGATCCCCTACATTGCGCGCAAAGAACGTGCCCGCAAAACAGCTTCCGTTGTCCCAACCACCGATGTATTCCTGCCACCTGGTACTGCGACGGTGACGACGATTGCGGTGATGGTGCCGACGAACCTCCAGAATACTGCCGCTCAGAAGGACGCACATGCTTTGGAGACCTCTTCACATGTGACAATGGCAATTGCATACCGAGAATCTATATTTGCGATGGGGACAATGACTGCTTGGATAACAGCGACGAAGATGATCGTCACCAATGCAATGAGCGCAAGTGTGATGCAGAAACAGAATACACATGTGAAGAAAACAAATTCTGGCAACGAGCACAATGTATTCCGAAGAAATGGATTTGCGACGGCGATCCAGACTGTATTGACGGAGCTGATGAGAACTCCACCATCCACCACTGCGCAACTCCTACACCGTGCTCTGAAGACCAATTCCTATGTAACAACGGTCGCTGTATCAACGAGGGCTGGGTGTGCGACCACGACAACGACTGCGGGGACGGCTCCGATGAAGGAAAGCGTTGTAACACTCAATACAAGCAATGTACCGACCAAGAGTTCAAGTGTCAAAACTTCAAATGTATTAGAAACCACTTTAGATGTGACGGCGAAGATGATTGCGGTGACCATTCTGACGAGGTCGGGTGTGTTAAAGAGAATAAGACATGTCCTGCGGGACAGTTTAAGTGTAACAACGATCAATGCATTGACAACAGACTGGTCTGCAACAAGGAGTCAGACTGTTCCGACGACTCCGATGAACCTCCTCATTGTAACTACGATGAATGTGCCAAATTGGAAACGGAAGTCAATCAATGTGGCCACAAATGTATCGACACACCAACTAGCTACTACTGCGAATGTAACCAAGGCTACAAGCTTCTCGCAGATGGTAAAGCTTGTGCAGATATAGACGAATGTATAGAAACGCCTGGAGTTTGCTCACAGTACTGCTCAAACACCCCTGGATCTTACTACTGTAAATGTAACGACCAATATTACGAACGAGAACCTGATGAACACACTTGTAAACGAAAGGATAACACTTCCGCCTGGATCATATTCACAAACAAATACTATGTCAGGAACATGTCGACTGACGCCAGTTTGTACAACCTGATGCACCAAGACCTGATGAACGTCGTTGCCATCGACTTCGACTTTAAAGAACAGAGGATGTATTTCGCTGATGTATCCGCTAAGACCATCTACAGGTCGAACTACACAGATCCAAATCCCGTTAAAGAAGTGGTAATCAGACACGACTCTCACGGTCTTGAAGGTATAGCAATTGATTGGATTGGAAGGAAACTGTACTGGCTTGACAGACATTCCAAGAACTTGGATGTGTCGGAATTGGATGGTACTAGAAGAAAGACCTTAAAGACTGGCGTTACAGATCCTCGAGCAATTGTCGTACACCCAGGAACAGGTTACCTGTACTACACTTCATGGCACCTACAAGCTTACATTGGCAAATTGGGAATGGATGGTTCCAATTTCTCTTCAATTCTGAACTGGGAAGATGATATCGCCTGGCCAAATGCTCTGACGATAGACTACTTCACTGACAGAATATACTGGGCTGATGCACATTTGGACTACATTGGCTCTGCCGACTTGGAAGGTAAGCACAGGCATGTTGTATTATCGGGCGCTAAAGTTCCTCACGTCTTTGCGCTCAGTCTTTTCGACGATGAGATCTTCTGGACCGACTGGAACCTCAAAGCTATTAGCAAAGCACATAAGCATTCTGGAGAAAATTTGATGATTCTTAGAAACACTACACATAGGCCTTATGATATTCACGTGGTACATCCATTGAGGCAACTGTCCTACCCCAACCCTTGTGGCGATAACAATGGAGGATGTTCACATCTCTGTCTGATCGCACCGCCCCACGCATCCAGCTATTTGAACATCGAGGGTTACGGAGAAGAGGGAGCTACTACATACAAGTGTGCTTGTCCGAACCAGTTCTACTTAGCACGAGACATGAAGACTTGCATTGCTAACTGTACTGATGGACAACATAGATGTAACGGTCGTGACGAGAAGTGCATTCCGTGGTTCTGGAAGTGTGACGGCGAGAAAGACTGCATGGACGGTTCCGATGAGCCTGAATCGTGTCCAGTACGGCATTGTAGAGCTGGGTCATTCCAATGCAAGAATACCAACTGCACACCGGCTGCCACTATCTGTGATGGCACTGATGACTGCGGAGATGGAAGTGACGAGGCCGAGTGTGCTCACGAGTGTCCTCTCCTCGAGTTCAAGTGCAAGGGCAGTGGCAGGTGCATCCTCGACAGCTGGAAGTGCGACGGCGACACAGACTGTAAAGATAACAGCGACGAGGACCCCATAATGTGTCACAACAGACCTTGTAACCCCGACACTGAGTTCGCCTGCAAGAACGGGCGATGCATTCCGAAACTGTGGATGTGCGACTTCGACAATGACTGTGGTGATGACTCTGATGAGCCAGCGTACATGTGCAGACAGAAGAACTGTACGACAGGGTGGAGGAGGTGTCCAGGTCAGGCAAACTATAGGTGCATTCCAAAATGGTTGTTCTGTGACGGCAAAGACGACTGCAGAGACGGATCAGACGAATTACCGGAGAACTGTCCTTCATGCAATGCGGAAACTGACTTCACATGCGACAATAAGCGTTGTATACCGAAACAATGGCTCTGTGACTTTACCGACGACTGTGGAGATGGAAGCGACGAATCGGAAACTGTTTGCCAGCACAAGTACAGAGAATGTTCTGAATCAGAATTCAAGTGCGGTAACGGAAAGTGTATCTCATCGAGATGGCGTTGTGACCACGAGGACGACTGCGGAGACAACACGGACGAGGCTGACTGCGGTGGCTTCAAGTGCAAGAACGGAACCTTCCAGTGTAAATCTGGACACTGCATTGCGGCGTACTTTAGATGTGATGGCGACAGGGATTGTAGAGACTTGTCCGATGAAATCGGATGTCCACCACGGTACCCTGGCGGCCGATACTGTCCTGAAAGCAGGTAAACATTACTCCATTAACATGTACGTGTGCCCAGTACTTGTGACATAATATCATACTAACAAGTTTGATATTATTACAGATTCCAATGCGCGAACAACTTGTGTGTCTCGCAGTCAGACCTGTGCGACGGCACTGATGACTGCGGAGATGGCTCCGACGAGGCCTCGTCTATCTGTACCAACTTCAACTGCGATACACTGAGACGATTCCACTGCGATAACCACAGATGTGTGCCGAGGTAAGAAAAAAAACGCAATTATTTACAATTGTTATAATATTGCGAGTAGCGCATGTATTGTTCGTATAAAATATTTGCACTATTATGAAATCACCTTTTTAATGAGTTGGTGAGAATAGCGTCATGAAAGTTCTAAACCATAACCTTTAGATTTAAATAAATAAATAAATAACGCTGAAAATTAACACACAGCGCCATCTAGTGCCACACTAAGCAAGGCTTGTGTCGTGTACACCAGATAGTTGATATACTACATATTATATACTTTTTTGTTTGTAAATCCATACTTATTATACGTATACACATCAATGACTCGGAAACAAATGTCCATGCTCATCACACATGCATTTGCTCCTACCGGGATTCGAACCCAGGACCCTAAGAACGTAAGGCGGCCTCACTACCACTAAACCATTCGGGTCGTCAAACTTATTTAAGAAAAAGGGCCATACGCTATCAGAAAACAGCTCAACAAAATGTATCTTTTGTCTCCCAGATACCAAGTGTGTGACGGCGTGGACAACTGCGGCGACGGGTCGGACGAGAACAACATGACGCTGTGCGCGGCGCGCGTGAAGCCGTGCGACCCCTACACACAGTTCCAGTGCGCCAACCGGCACTGCGCCGAGCGCGCACAGCTCTGCGACTTCGCGGACGACTGCGGCGACGCCTCCGACGAGCTCGGCTGCCACCACACGCACACCTGCGAGCATCTTGACAAAGGTAACGAAACAAACGGTTCATAACTTCTGGGAATTTTTAAACATTCGTGGTCTCATTTTTTAAAATAAAGTCCGTCGCAAAGCCCGAGGTGATCCGCACTGTGTACTAATCCTTGTGCCAGTCATTATTGGGTTATTGCGTATCAGTCTGGGGAGCGGCAAACAAAACCCTGTTGTTAAGGCTGGAACGAGCTCAACGAGCTATTCTAAAAATAGCTTACAAAGTAGCCTGGCGTTACTCTTCAGATGCTTTGTACTCAGAATGTAGTGTACTTTGCGTAAGACAGTTGTTTGTCGTCTCCACATTGCCGCGTTTCCATAGACATGCTAGAGAGTTGGTCATATCCAGATCATTAAAATGGTATCGACCAAGAGTAAACTCATGTTTTGCACGCAGATCCTTTGCATTTCTTGGGCCCTACCTCTACTGCAAATTCTACTCTTACAATAAAACTATACTTATCGTACAACTGTAAAAGTGTTGTATTTAAATGAGTGCATCCCAGAAACTATCACGAAACAGAACACATTTTGTGTATACAGTCGTAATATAGTAACAAACCATGCACGTACTCGTACTCACCCACCAAATACACCACACACTCTCATATACGCCATACATACCCTAACATCCACCACACTTCACCATTACACACACACATACACACACACTGCCAAATTTATATTTATATTTTTAAATGTTTGTTGTTTGTTTTATTAATTTTAATCTTAATTATCAAAATTTTTCTATTTACTATGTAATTATTTCAGCTAAAGCTAACATGTTACCTTTACTTGGGAAGAGACTGGACCCCACGACACAGGGTATCCTAGTGTGGAGTCCAGGGAATTTGTAAAAGGCGCTTAAGGATCATTGTCTTGCGAACTGAATAAAATTTTATATTTATATTTTTTAAATGAGGTTTAAAACAGATGCGTTGCCATGTTGTAAACTTGAATGTTACACATTACATAACAATATCGTGTTAGCAACTTGGTTGTGAAATGTGCTTTCTTTCCCTGCTCCTTTTCTGTAACAGCAATGTTTCCCCTCAGGTGGTTGCGAACACTTCTGCACAAACCTGACGGTAGTTGGCGGCGCGGGCGGCTACATCTGCACGTGCTTCCAAGGATGGATCATCTCGCCGGTCGACAAGAAGAAGTGCGTCGATGTGGACGAGTGCGCGGCCGGCACGCATCACTGCTCGCAGATCTGTAACAACCTGAATGGAAGCTACAGCTGCGACTGCAGAGAAGGATTCAAGTATGTCACCATTTTTATCATTGAAAAAATAGCATCATAATATCATTTGATAATGACAATATTTGTTTAACATTGTCATTATCAAATGACTAATTGAGTTTAACTTATTAATAATACCTCCATCCATTACAGACTGGCCGACAACCTCTCAGGCGTATGCAAAGTGGTAGATGATGAAGTTGTTCTACTATTCGCCAATGGACCAGAAATACACGCCTTTGCCCAAGACAAGAACGAAGAATTTGATGTCATTACAGCAGAAAAGAGAATAGAAGCCATCGACTACGATCCGAAACACGAGATGATCTTCTGGGCAGACAGCTACGACAAAACCATCAAACGGTCGTACATGATCAATGCTCTCAACGGACAAGTCAAGAGTGGGTTCGCTCAGGACCTCAACATGAAGGGCAATTCGAAACCAACCGCCTTAGCCGTAGACTATCTAGGAGACAATCTATATTGGACAGAAACTGACAGGACAGGCTCTAAGCCACGAGGACGCGTCATGGTAGCGAGAATCGACGGAAGATACCGAAGGGCACTTGTCTCAGCCGGAATCGAGAGCCCCACGTCGCTGGTCCTCGATCCACAAATGGGAAGGATGTTCTGGGCAGACGCCGGCTCCGCACCTAAGATCGAGATTGCTTGGATGGACGGCTCGAAGAGAAGACCGATAGTCACTGAGAACATCAGACATCCTACTGGCTTGGCGATCGATCATCTGATGGATCACTCCATATACTGGGCTGATACTAAGCTGAATACTATTGAGATGATGAGGCACGATGGTTCTAACAGGAAGGTAATTCTGAAGGGAGATCTGCTGAAGCATCCACTGTCGCTCGATGTCTTCGAGTCCTCGCTATACTGGGTCACCAGGGACACGGGAGAACTTGTGAGACAAGACAAGTTCGGAAGAGGAGTGCCATTCGTTATATCTAAAGATCTAGTCAATCCATCGGCCGTGAAAGGTGAGTCGTCTTGAGATCCTACTTCCCCAAGTGTTATCTTTTACCATGGCCTTCTCGGTTAAAAAACCAGATCGTCGAACAAGAATGATAATCGATTCGGATCGGAGTGTGTTGTAACCTTAGTGTCGTGTTGCAGTGTACCACCCGCGGCGCTACAACGTGACGTCGCGCTCGGAGTGCGCGCGCGCGCCGTGCTCGCACTTGTGCCTGGGCGTGCCGGCCGGCCGGCGCTGTCTGTGTCCCGACCAGCAGCAGCCGCCCAAGCGCATCACGCAGGAGCTGCAGTGCGACGCAGGTATGTTGCACAACTTTATACGAGTATAGTGGAATCCTTACTGAACTAGACCGGCTGACTATACCCTGTTATTATACTCCCCTGTTTACCAGTGGAGTGTAACTTTAATATTCTTACCAATCATTTTCATTTTCATGGTTTTTTGGGTCGATGATTACGAAAATGAGGTCAAAAAGAAAATCCAAAATGGCGCCCAGGAAAATTTTTGGTTTTTCCGTCATGGGTGTCCTTTTCATGGTTTTTAGGGTCGCTGATTATGAAAATGGGGTCAAAACGAAAATGAAGATGGCGCCCACGAAAATTTTAGGTTTTCCGTCATGGGTGTCGTTTTCTTGGTTTTTGGGGTCGCTGATAACAAAAATGAGGTTACAATGAAAATCCAAAACGGCGCCCTGGTAGTTTTAGATTTTTTTGGTTAACCCTTTATAAAGCTTTTTATGAATCATACGTAAACGGAGAACTATAAATTGATAAAAATACACAGATAAATGTTAGTGACTTTATTTGACCTCGCAATTGTAAATGGCATACAATTTTCAGTGAAATGAAGTTAATTTCATGGATTTTTATTAATTTTTTCAACATAAAGTTCTCCGCCTCAAAAAAAAAACATTCTTCACAAACGTGGCACCGATCTGAAGGTTCAATCGTCGGTACCATTGGGTCGGATGAGTAATGTGTGTTTCCCTGTAGCGGTGGAAGCACCCCGGCCGCTGCCGCGCGTGTGTCCGTGCGAGAACGGCGGCACGTGCGCGGAGGACGGCGCGGGCGCACTGCGCTGCGTGTGTCGCGCGCCGCTACAGCCGCCACTGTGCGCGGCGCAGGCGGCGGCCACGGCGGCGCGCGCGGCCACTGCGGCGGCTGTGCTGGTGCCGCTGCTGCTGGTGCTGCTGCTGGCGCTGGCCGGCGCCGCCGCCTGGTTCGTCATCAGGAAGAGGCCGTTGTGAGTACACATTGTTTTACTTCACACATTTCTTTAAAACAAACCTTAGTTTTCACGTTAGGATCTAAGTAAACATCGTTGATCGTGTAGTACATATTGGATGCTTTCTGTTACTATATTACTTCTCCAATCATGTTATAATGCAGTAGATACTTTTTATAAAAAAAAACCTCTCTGTTCCATCAAAATAAGTTCAAAAACAAAAACTAAAACCCGACTACTGAAAAATCACACTAAAAAGTATGAAACGAGAAAATACTCTCGTCTGAAATTATTATGTAGGTACCTACAAACCATTCAATATGTGTTGTAATAAATAAACTACTGACACGTTATATATTTAATTGTATTTTAACTGACGTCACATAGCTTATAACTAGCGGACGATCACGATGCTTCAGTTCATAAGTTATACAGATGAACATGCTTACATACCGGTAAAAATTACCCTCCTTTTTGCTTCGCCGTTGTCGAGTAAAAGTCATAACCCTCCTTTTTGCTTCGCCATGGACGGGTAAACATCACGTTGCAGCGAGAACCCATAGGTACAGGACGTTAGTGATTTATGTGGTTTCGATACGTGATCAATATTCTGTTACAATTTAGTAACAACAGTTCTGACTCTTGCATTTTCTTCTTCCAGCGGTAAGGGCGGCGGTCTGAGTAGCCTGGCGTCGTCGCAGAGCGTGTCGTTCCGGCAGGGCTCCAACGTGGAGTTCGGCGGCGTGGGGGGGGGCGCGGCCGGCGAGCCCGCCTACACGCTGGAGGAGGCGCCGCGCAAGGGACGCGACTTCAGCAACCCCATGTACGACGCCGTCACCCGGGCCGTCGCCGCCGGCGAGCCCGAGCCGCCTATACGTGAGTGTCCGAGACCCGTCACGTGAACATCGACCGACATCAGAGTTTGCAATTAGAACATGGTTTAACAATGTACCTTTATACCCACAGCCGGCATCTACGAAGTACCCGACGAGTTGAAAGAGAAGGTGGTGTCGGCCGTGATCTCGCCGTCGTCGACGGAGACGCGCGGCGCGGGCGGGCGGGGCACGGGCGCGGGCGCGGGCGGGGCGCGGGCGCTGGACCCGGCGGCGGACACGGGGCGCGACACGGCGGCGCTGGTGCGGGAGGACGCCGCCTGCTAGCGCGCGCCGCGCCCGCTCCGGGCGGGCCTCACGCTACTCCCCGGCTATCTGTACTACCATCTACCCGAATCTTTAGTGAAATAAGTCTTGACTTTTGGGTGAGCTTCACCCGGACAGTTAAACGGCCACATTTTACGATGCGTGTCGTTTAAAAACTAACACGAATTGCCCAGATATTTTTAGCAAAATCATTCATTTACAAGTAAAAGGTAAAAATAACTGTAAATGATATAATACTAAGTGTTTTGTATTTGTTTTCGTGTAGACACATCGAGGTGACTGCGCAGTCGCGCGTTACTCTCACTTGTATCAGACGCGCGAGCGATCGCCTGCGTGTATGCTCGCTTCTCTTTAAGTATATTTTTATTTTTTCCCGATTCTATCCGTCCTTCTAGTTTTAGCTAATAATTTATTTTCGTATTTTCTACTGCGAGACATTCCAATACATATTTATATTACTTCATCTATCGTTATATTTCTGTTTATCTTCTATACAAAGATTATTGTAGTAAGCCCAGCTAGTTCTGGTTGTACTTATATGTCAGTATTTTCCGTTTAAGTTATCTGTTACTTTTCTATATATTTTGTGCTAAAATATATTATTTTAAATCTAAATAAACCATATCATAGCGTGATACGTATGTTATTATATGAAGAGATTTCTAAAGGTAGCGTAGGACTTGTACATTCCATTCGTTTGAGACTAAAGACTAAAGTTTCATCCTAGCTGTATTTGGATCTAAGTAATATTTGGTTGCGCTAAGCGTTTCAGGCCCGAACTAAACTATATTCCTAATATCTGTATAAATGATGTTGACTTAGTAATAAATGAATAATTAGTACATAAATAAGGAACTAGGAATTGTTGTTGGTAACGGCCCAGAGCGCCAGTTAAAGGCTTTTAAATTGATTTGACAATAAGCAATACACTATATTAGAGAATAATTTATTTATTTCGGTTTAAGACTATGTAAAATAACTATGTTGTGTTTTAAAATTGTCTATTAATCATATAAAATATTAGAATTTTGTGGAACTCTGACGATTTGCCATAAATGTGTGAGATAATGTTTCTGTTGTTTTAATTATGAAATATTTTTTGTCATCACTGTTTAAATTACAAAACTTCTAATATTGTAAATACAACGTTCTGATTGTGATGTACATTTTGATAGGCCAAATTTTAATGTTCTATATATTGTATTTATTGGAAACATTATAAATATGTACTATATGCTATATAAAACGACTAGGCGACTCTGTGAATATAAACATCACGTTATAATTACTAAAGAATTTGAATTGATAAATTGTAAAAAGTAGAGGTGTCAATATTATAAATATATTACAATGTTACGGATAAGGAGAGGAAATATTTTTATATCGGGACTATTATAGTTATTAGACAATCGTCTGAGGTTAGTTGAAGATATTGTGTAAAAATAAATTAATAATGAAATACGACACTCTTTTATTAAAATATTCCACGCCTGTAGGTACAATCACGTCTAATAATATGTAAACAATTATATTTTTTTAATTTTTAATTATTTTTTAAATTGTTTTTCTCCTAATGTACCGATTAAAAAGTAACAGTAAATGTAAATGTAGCAGTATGTTCATTTGACAATAATTCGAGACTTTACAATATCGCTAGAGATATTACAATATAACGTATTTGACAATTTTACGGTGACATTTACATATTATTAGACGTGACTGTACTCCTACTTTTATCTACTACACAGTCGTTACAAGTCGGTACTCGATTGCCAAAGGAAGGAGCACAACCCTATTATGGCACATTGAGCTTTATACTACGGGACATTCCGTTCTGACCAAGTATTTTCAGACCGCCTGAAAATCATATTAAATAATCAGCTGCGCTGTATTGGAAGATCTCCCACTAGATAGACCGATGACCTGGAAGGTTGCGGAGATCCGTTGGGTACGAGTCGCACGGGACCGGTCAATGTGGTGACAATTGGTAGAAGCCTGTGTCCAGCAGTAGACGTGTTTCGGCTGAAATGATGATAACGATGAATCAGCTGCTGCTTTTCGATTGCATATTTGGTAAAATTCGAAACTATAGTTATAAGGAAGGAAACTATGGGAGAAGGGGGTTGTGATAGAAACCATAGCCGTAATGAGAGGTTTTCTTTTTGAGTATTAAAAAAAAACATAGTGTCCAAGAACTCTGTAGATGGCGCTGAACTGACTACGTTACTAGGTGCCAAAGTCAAAACGTTAGGAAGAAAACATTGCGTCACATACGCTCGTTCTGTGTAAGACAGTACCTACTAAAAAAACAACTCGTTCACTGGCACTTTCGTTTGCTTAAGCTTCCTAACGCACTTCCGAATATAACCAAGTGAAATGATGTGACGTTCCGTTCCTTGCAGTAACTTACCAAGTTCAGCGCCATCTATCCAGCGACTAGGGAAACCCCCTAGTCGGTTTAATAAAAATAGTTTTAGTTTTTTTTAATTCTGTCTAAGCCAAGAAACGATCCCGATGCCACGCCGGTGCCGTTACCTTTGAGAAAAACTGAGCGAGATAAAAGATCAAACACTAAGGGATAGTTTGTTGGTAAGCCTGTGTAAAATCCAAGGAAGTGTCCATTTCAACAGTCATTTAGTTATTTTTATTTATTACGGAAAATAAAAAAGGCATTTACCTTGACTTGTCACATAATATTCGTTCTCTGTCTAGACCAACAACACTATAGGTTTAAGCAATAAAACAAGGTGGTGGTAGTTAAGAAATAGGTTCGATTCTCGGTTAAGCCAAATTTCTTTTTTTAATGTAGGCCATACACGCTACGGTCTACCGGAGAGGTAATCTGTGCAGGTATGCCTGCGCAGGTCAACCGAACAATGGTAGCGTGTATGGGGACGTTCCGGTGTATCGGAGCGGTCTTCAGTTCTCTTTGCGATGGCATCGAATGTGGACGATGACACGCTGGCGTTGCTAGGTCTTGCTTTAATTTTGAAGAAAAATTATACGAAAAACAAGCGAAGAAAGCGGTGTAAGCATTGGTTAATGTAAAGGAAAATATATAGTCATGTTAATTTATTAAATGAATTGAAATTTGAACCAGAAGATTTTAAAAACTATCTTCGAATGGACGAGAAAGCATACCTTAAATTACTTAAAATGGTTACTCCTATGATAAAAAAGAAGTCTCAGTTATGAGAAATAGTATAAATAATAATAGTATAAATCTTCAAGGATTTTTTTAGTTGAATCTGGTGGCGCCATTTTCTGGTAATACGATGCGAGCGATGAGACAACCGTCCAAAAGAAACACTAGAAAACAACTGACGCGACCTGGATTGTACCATGGACCTGGGCAGGCGACCGGAGTACACGCACACACACACAGGTACACCGTACGGTGTCACTCGAAAGAATCGATTTTCGATCTTGCGCCGGTCGCCTGCGCGGGTTCAAAAACCTGCACAGGTCTATTCCCACACACATTCCGGTCTACCTGCGCAGGCATACCTGCACAGGTGGACCTCTCCGGTAGACCGTAGTGTGTATGGCCCCTTCGTACACAAGTATACTAACAGGTCGCGAGTATCGAGTAGCGCATGGTCCGTACACCACGCCCCACCATACAAATGCATTGAAGTTCGTACACGAGTCGCGTCGCCGACATTATGTATTTGTATAGCGGCAGTCGCTTGGAGACTAAAATCGTCGAGTATCGAAGATTTTTGTAGCCTTCTGTAAGAAGGGGCTTACTGATCGAATGTCGTCCACAGGGCTAAGCGAAGACTGACCACCATCGAAGGAACCAATTATAATACAAAATTAAAATCAATGCAATTATTTCTAGTAGGCCATTAGTAGGCCAGTTACAGCCACTATTGAACTGTGTCGAAACAAACAACCCCAGTCACAAAACATAAAAACTGCGAAAGTACTGTAGTTGCCCATTCTTTAGCGTAGTAGAGAAGAACGGGCAAGAAACTCCAATGCAGTGTGCATTGGAGTTTCTTGCTTTTAAACCATAAAAATTGTTGTTGCAAAAGTTTGGCTACAAAATAGTTCTTTCGTAAGTACTGGCGGTCATCTAAACTACCTACCTAACTCTATTCCTACACTCTTACATTCTGTTGGGACGGACATCCGACACAATTGGAGACACACCAGGCGCGGGACCAACAGCTTTTCGAGGCACGAGGGCATCACATCGCCTACTTCTAGGCTACTGAGAATTTTCTAATGGAAAAATCGAGTAACACTGCATGTCTGACCTGGAAATTGAACCCAGTTCACCACGCTAATCGGTCGTGCTCGAGACGAACGAATGAACAAAAGAGGCAAACCGCGTAGAAAACGTAAGGAGTCTCACACGAAATGTGATAGACACCATTTTGGATTATGAACTTGTGGCAGTGTTGGGGTCAGTAAATGAAAACGAAATGAAAAGTGATACAGTACTGAAAATATTTATACTTAACTTGTACACTGCTTCAGTCATATTTAAAACATGCGAGATAGTCGAGGTTCCACCTGCCAACAGTTCTCAATGACCAAGAACAAAGACAAAGATTATTATACGAATTTCAAGTGAAAGGTATTCTATTCTAATCTATGCTTTAAGTCATTTTCCGTCAAAATTGACAAAATCCAACTGTTTAGTACAAAGACTACAATATATATAATGAGTTTAGTAGTGATTATATACTCTGTGCTGTTTAGGATATGATAATTCACCAATAACTATGTTTGGCTTATATAAAAATGATAGTTGACTCGTTTCAAACAGTTAGCCTATCGCAGTCCTCTGCTAGATACAGGTCTCTCCAAAGCTCCGCCTCAACCCCAAGTTCTCCGCCCTCCACATCAAGTCTGAACCAGCCACCTTTCTAATCGTCAAATTAAGTGTAGCTGGAACAAAATGTTACATTAAGGACCACACAGTTTGTTGGTTGTTGTCGTTGTTGTTGTGGTGGTGGTGTGGTTTGTTGTGACCAAGCTATGTGGCGCCTCCCGGGTCGTCCTGTGATTAACACTCCATGTCTGCACATGTCAATATGCACTGGTACGAACAAGAAAAAAGGGAAAGCAATCACCATGCAAAATCTCTACCCCAACCTTGTGGAGATGAAGTATGCGATCCTTGGTCCCCTCGCCCTGAGAGCCGTAGCGATCAAGAAGGAGCTTGCGAAGGTGGGTTTGGGATATCTGTTTAAGACTTGGATAACATTGCCGCGTCATGAAAGTTAGCATACAATTTTCACGCAAACCACTTGCTTGAAAAGATATACAGGGCTTTAAGGGACATAGGTACTACAATGAATTCCGTGCATGATTAGTCTATGTTGTTCCTTTTTGGACTGTTTTGAATTACTTAAATACTATTTTTTCGCCTAGTCCTTCTGTAAATAAAGGCGTGGTTGTATTTGGACAGGGTGCTTCGAAACCATTCAAAAGGGTGATCAATGCAAACCTTGGAGATGCCCAAGCCATGGAGCAGCCACCCATGACGTTCATTAGACAGGTACACGTATGATCACGTCCACCGTTAATTGTTTATAGTAGGCAGGCAGGTACACCAAGCTCCAGAATAAGATACACACTATCAAAGTTAGAATCTATTCGACTCTAACTTTGATAGCTTGTAACTTGTATATCGGCAACCTGACGCATCAGACCTGGTGAATGCACCGCTCGGGAGTCGCTTGCGAACTGCACGCGTGTTGCTCGCGTGTGGTTACAGCCTACGTTTGGCGCGCTCTAGTGCAACCCTAGCAAGGCCCGATTGGGGCGCGCGTCCAACCCGCGCGCAGCTCGTGCACACATACGCGTGAACTATGAGCCTCTGCTGTGAATTTGCTTCGCGGATCGCGGGCGACACGCGCGCACCTTCTGCGCCGCTCGTGTACGGCGCGTAGCTTGCGCACGAGCGGCGCGCGGACGATGAAGGGGTTGGGTACGAACATGTAATGCACGCGCCAAGTTCGCAAGCGGCTGGCAAGCGGCGCATTCGCCAGGTCTGGACGCACGTTTAGAAGATGATTTTGTCTCATTCAAAACTTGTTTGTATTGATACCTGCTATCGATCGGCTGTCGATTAATATAAGTTTAGAAATAAAAAAAAACGTCGTAAGTTAGGCCGGCCAGGCTTCTTACAAAAATGTTCCAAGGTTCGCCTCCCCACCTCGAATTATGTTTTCCCGCAGGTTTGTGCCTGTGTGCTTGAAAAAGAACTGCTGGACTCGGACAAATACCCAGCGGACGTAAAGGAGAGGGCTAAAGCGATAGTGGGCGATTGTGTGTATGTAGTCAGTGTTCTATTAGAGGTAATCGATCAGCTTAACGTAAACTTAAGTCCTATATAAAAAATAACTTAGTATTAATATAATACCAGCCTATTACTGTCCCTCGACAAAGGAATCATCATCAGAAGGTCATACAGGAAGGCAAGGGTATTTGCCCACCTTTTGACCACCACCACCATTTGAATCCTACGTAATGTCCTTGTCTTGATTACCATGCTTGCTCAACACCAGTTAGCGATGTCAAACTTTAATTAATTACTAGCTGTTCCCGTGACATTCGTCCGCGTGTATTTATCATAGAAAAAAATATAACTTCCACACTAACCGCGTGTATGAGACACGAGGGCCCTCTCGGCCATAACGTCACGGTATGTACAATCAAAGAAGCGATGCATGAGACGCGAGGGCCCTCTCGGCCATAACGTCACGGTATGTACAATCAAAGAAGCGATGTATGAGACGCGAGGGCCCTCTCGGCCATAACGTCACGGTATGTACAATCAAAGAAGCGATGTATGAGACGCGAGGGCCCTCTCGGCCATAACGCCACGGTATGTACGATCAAAGAAACGATGTATGGAGTTATGGACTGTGTGAAGTTGGATATGGCAAGGAAGAATGTGACTGTTGAGGTGACGAGTAATAGAGAAGTATAGGAGATGAACACATGCTGCGCTGAACACTAATAAGTTGGAATAATGGCGGGAGAAAATCCCGAGGACAATGTAGTGAAGTAAGTTTTGAGTATGAATGTTAATCGATCGATCAATACGCTAGTTTCCACCATCAATAAATTGCAAATCTATTTAGTCCGTCACTTAAAGTATTCGAAAAATTTAATATTGGATACTTATTTTTTGTTTACAAAGATAAGAAACACTAAAACTCGGGAGCGGTGGCTCGTGACGTCAGAACGCAAATAAAATATAGCACGGCGTGACGGACGTGTTGAGAATTTTAAAATGTCGTATCTTCGTCAATTTTGGCTTGCGAAACAAAAGAAAAAATTACGGGTCAAATGTTTTTTGATCTAACTGACGGACTAATTTGATTTTTTTCAGTATACAAGCATATTGTGTGAAAGACGATATAGCTAAAAACAAGGTACAGACTATCAAGATGGTATCAAGATGATGGACATCATGTTGCGCCGTCACCAAATAAATTGGGATCGATCTTCTGAGCTTCATGTCGAGGGCAACCAAATAAAATTTCTTACCCTAAATTTTGTTTAAATTCATAATCCGCAGCTGCAGCCATAATATACTCATGAAGTGCGTAGGTGTCAGGGCATGGCAGACGCTGGGCCATTGTCTGTGGAGACAGTAAATACCTTTATTTACTGTCTCCACAGACAATGGCCCAGCGTCTAATGCCCAGCCCAGCGTCTCAGCGCGTAAAAAAACATTAAGGAATGCGAACGGCACTAAGTTTTCCCCGCCTTTGCCATAATTATTTTGTTCTAGACCATACCTGGGAACCTTCTAGGTACGGAGATATTGAGGGTCAAAGTTCCAACTCCTCACAAGTATTTTTTTTTAAATAAGTACTTAAATGTTTGTATTGTAAGAATTTTACCTTCCACCACCACCTCTACGACCAGGGCACCACGATACCACCAGCACAATGTTTTGAGTGCGGTACATTGAGTTTTATCCTTAAATTTGATTTTTCACTCCAAAAAAAAGTCGCTTCTCAGCCATAATTTTTGCATAAAGTTAGTTAGTATAATGTACAGAATTGTTCAAATAGCGATAAACACCGTAGAATGATGATGCTCGATGTTTCAGTGGTCAGTCAGTAGGCTCGTACTCGGGGCCGTGCGGTATCGAGCTGGTGCGGAACCACGTGGTGGAGTACATCGAGCGGCGCGACGGACACAAGGCGAACGTGCAGGACGTCTGCCTCACTGCCGGTACGACCGGCGGCATCAAGCATATCCTGCAGCTGTTCTGCAACCGAGTCGACGGGAAAAACTCTGGTGATCAAGTTTTATAATAGACAAAGATATTTAAAACATAAATCTAGGGACTATAGAAAGCTGCGCCTATCAAAAGAAAATTCCATAGAAACAATGTGATGTCTCAGCGTTAGTGACGCTTAAACAACATTATTCTTAATAGTTACGGTGCCAGTGGTACCGACAGCACCTAGCTGGGTCTTGCTCGTAAAGTAGATTTTGGTTGTAGTCATGTTTTCCCCGCCTATCGAAAGTAATAAAATGTTGTAATGTGTTACATTAAGAGGAATAAGCTTATTCCTTCAGCTAGTTTTACTCATACCATTCAGGAGGACGAAAAGACTGGGTGAATATCGGATAGCTGACAAAGTTTAGCCGCTTCAAAACTCGCTGTATGTTTTCTTGTGACTGAAATATTAAATTCACACATCCACAACGTCACGCTAGTAATACGTTTAAAGTTACACCAATTTCATATTTTTTTTTTTTTCGTTTCTTTTTCTGTTCTTTTCGTAAGTATTCTTGAATAACTCAGTATACTCGTAACTTTACTATCTACCAGTGGCAATTAGCATATCTTACTTTTAAGAATGTACTTCTAATTTTGTAGCATTTCGTCCTACAAGGTGTGCTGATCCCGATCCCACAATACCCACTGTACTCGGCCACACTGGCGGAGTACGGACTGGGGCAGGTGGCCTACTACTTGGACGAGGACAATAACTGGGGCCTCGACCCCGCAGAGCTGGAGCGCGCATTTCAGGAAGGGAGCAAGCAGTTCACCGTGCGCGGGCTGGTCGTCATCAACCCTGGAAACCCCACTGGACAGGTCACGAGTCCTCCACCCTCGAATGAATGTATGAAAATTGAGCAAAGTTGACCATTGCTAACAACTTAAACCTATTTCAATGCCATAACAGTCGTCTCAAAGAGCCTGTGCAGAAACCTGTACTCGATACGTGTTTCACCCATCCTCAAGAGCCCGAGCGGTTTTGAGGCACTATTCTTGCATGTGCATACGTCTCCGGGTGGGGAGGGCGGTGCTGCTTCCTGCATCTTCTCGTCACCATCATCGGATCATTTTCGGAGATTTCAATTAATTATTTTACGTTAGATTTAATAATTAGGTCTATAATCTAGCCAAAGAAACGATGGATGGACTATGTTAAGACGGATATGGTAAGAAAAGAAGTGTCTGATGAGATGGCGAAAAATAGAGGAGTATGGAAGAAGAAGACATGCTGCGCCGACCCCAAATAAATTTGGATACGGGCAAGAGAATGATGATGGTCTATAATCTAGCTAGAAGCAGAACATATAGTAAGACTGAAGTCAGTTTATTTTAGGTGCTATCAAAAAAGAACATTGAGGAGGTCATCAAGTTTGCTCAGCGACATACTCTGTTCGTGATGGCAGACGAGGTATACCAGGACAACATATACGCTGAGAACAGCCAATTCTTCTCCATAAAGAAGGTGAGCGCAGACAGGTCATAATAACGAATTTGAATACAGCACCGTAAATACAGAACACTACGTAGGACACTGTGTTAGGAGTAGATGAGGAAGGTGCAACGTGGCAAGTATTGTCTGTGTATGATTCCTCATTGATGGTTAGGCCAGACGAGAAAATTATGTATTTGGTAGCAAAGTAAAAATTTATTACATTTCTTTCGGAATACGAAATAAATTGACTAATATAACAATTATATTCTTAGGTAATGTCAGATATGGGTCCCCCGTATAACCAGATCGAGCTGGTGTCGTTCATGTCCATCAGCAAGGGGTACATGTGCGAGTGCGGGCTGCGCGGCGGCTGGATGGAGCTCGTGAACCTCGACCCTGAAGTGAAAGACAACCTCTACAAGGGCATCTCCGTGATGCTCTGTCCCAGCACTATAGGACAGACTGTCGTATCCTGCATCGTTAGATTTTTTTTTATAAGGACAGCATTACCTTGGGGTATTGATTGTCCATAATGTAATTCCATATAATGCAATCAGATTACTCATCGAAGACTTGGTGGTAAGACTTTAATTTTGACAAAGCATTCGATGCAGTATCTGTTCTCATTCTGATAAAAGTAAAGAAAGTAAAAGAAAAAAAGAAAGTAAAAAGAGTACTACTTAGTTGATAAAAACTTTAACTGTCAAAATAGATGGATAATATGGCTAATACAAACTGTCTAGATTCTGAGTACCCCAAGGCAACAGTCTTGGCCATGCCTTGTTTTTAGTTTACACCTTTAACATCTATAAGTTAATTCGTCAACATGATACATTATCATAATTATACGTACAAATATCGAAACTGCCTTGATAATTTATTAAACTCCTTTATTCCCACTCCCGCTTAGAGTGCGCTAATCAATTTACCTTCTTCTCTCAAAAAACGTAATAGGGGTGATTGTTTTCTTATATAATTTTTGTTGACAGGCGCGAACGCCGGTCTCTGGCGAACCATCTTACGACTTGTGGTGCAAGGAGAAGACGCACAAGCTCAGCTCACTGAACAAGCGGTCCAAGATGGTCGTCGAGGCCTTCAAGAACATGCAGGGGTTCAAGTGTAATCTTGTTCAGGTGAGCACGTCGCACTCGCATGTAGTGATGTAGACCACAGGGCGTAAACAGACTCAACACGAAGCCGTCAATCAAGCATTCTGTACATCAAACTAAGAAACTCTACGCAAAAAATATTGTTATGCGGTAGAATTCAATGTCATGCCCTCAAAACATTGTGCTGATGGATTGATTGAATAGTACGTGTTCAAAGTAAGTAATATCAATGTCCATGTCAATGTGGAGGTGTTTAAAGTAATATCAATTGTATACAGGCTGTAAACCACCTCATCACAAAGCCGTTAACCAAGCATTCTGTACATCATACTAAGTAACTTTACGCAAAAATTATTGCTGGGAAACAACTTTTTTTTTTGAGGTTATAAATCATGTTTTGTGGTAGAACTCAATGTAACGCACTTAAAACATTGTGCTGATAAATTGATTGAATAGTACGGGGGCCGTGGAGGTGTTAAAAGTCAAAATATTACAAAAAAAAATTGGAAAAAAAAAATCTTGTTAAAAAAGTCGTAACTTTGACCCCCCATATCTCCGTAAGTAGAAGGTTCCCAGGAATAGTGTAGAACAAAAAAATGATCGCAATGATGGGGAGAACAAGTGCCTTTCGGCTTCGTGAAGAGGTGTTTTACACCCTTTATACAAACAAATTGTCAATTTAACTCCCCATATCTCCGTAAGTAAAAGGTTCCCAGGGATGGTGGTAAACAAAAAAATGAGCGCAATGACGAGAAGAAGTGCCTTTCTGCTTCGATAAGAGGTTCTTTACACCCTTTATAGTCTCTAGTCTCTACCTAGATAATTATCCGCTTAGTAAATTCGGACCCATGTCAACTTGTAGTTATCTGTACACGTAACTGCACTTATGAGGTGATGATTACTGTTGTATCCTCAGGGTGCAATGTACGCGTTTCCACGCATCGAGCTGCCTCCCAAGGCGATAGAGGCAGCCAAGGCAAAGGGACACCCAGCCGACACGTTCTATGCTTTCAAGCTGCTGGAGGAGGCCGGTGAGAACTGCATTAACAGGACTGTTATATCCTAGACATGGGCCTCTAACAGGACTTAATACATAATGATACTGAATACACCCGATTTCCCACTATAAAGCTGGGATGCCATTGCTTCTGTGCGTTATGTTAATTGTGAATAAGTTGGAACTTATGATGGAGAGAACGTGCCTTTCAGATTCGATAACTGTCTTGTCTTCTCACTCTCTCTTGACTCTTCGACTCACTTACCATACTATTGCAGGTATCTTCATAGTCCCGGGCTCCGGGTTCGGTCAGCGCCCCGGCACGTTCCACTTCCGCACTACGATTCTGCCGCAGCCGGAGCTGCTGCAGGAGATGTTGGATATCTTCAAGACATTCCACGACAAGTTTACTAAAGAATATTCGTAAACAGTTATATCCTACGTCTGACGCTGCTATTACTTGTCTTCTACTTTCGTATAGATGGTACGACTTATTTAAATTCCTCGGGTCCAGTTTGTGGCTACGATAATCGCGGCATCCGTGGTGCTTGTAACAACTATGATTTGTGGGTTTATACCAATAAGGTCAGTAGTTAGTAGTCCGACAGTCCTCAATTAGCAAGGAGTGTGTTATTGAGTTGTGGATGTCGAATAGTTAGAGTAAAGGCATCCAGCTGCATCTGATTAGATTAGAAGTCGGCTTCAAAATGGGAAAAATCAGCAACCATCTTATTAACCATCATCATCACTGCCACTGCAAAGTGCACCCGAAGAGGCATATCAGCAGAATATTTGCAGGGGATTGAAACTACGGTACTTTTACATAAGAAATCTTAGTGAATCGATTCCAATCAACTAAATTGGCTGTAAGCAATACCTATCTAATTGAGTAATGGGAACTTGTAGGTTTACAATGATTGTTTTTCTATTGATTTAATAAATCTTTGTCTGCCTTGTTGTTATTACGACTTTTTTTCACTAAGCGCATAAATGTTATTGCAAGCCTAAATAGCAAGTCATTAATGCAGTAGCCTAGGCTCTAGGCGAGCAGTAATATTGTGGATACTGAATTTTACTTCCTTCACATTATTGACCGGGACAGTTATTTATATTATACTCATAGATCATAGCTCAATGATTATACTCAAATTGGAAACATAGGCATGCGCGTGAGACGCTGTCTTAAGAGAGTGATTAACCCTAAAAAAACAACACCATATGTAGCCATTCAGTTTATTTTATTCACCCTCGACGTAAAAAGAGTGGTGTCAAGAATAATAAAAACGGAACAGTTCACAAAATTATACCAATTCATTGCACAACTAACAATGATGACTGAGTGGAGCTGGCGACTTTAGAATTTATTTTCTTCGCTCCGGTGGACAGGCAGTCTTACTCTTTAAATATGCTGTCTCGAAACACAATAGTATTCAAAGTAAACGTAACAATACAGAATATATTAAATAAAATATAAATAAAAAATAAATAAAAAATAAATAAAAATCAGTTTCTTATTCAGTCTTTGCAAAAGGAATGCAGTGATCAAGTAAATTCTTTATAAAAACTTTCTAGGAAATACCTATTTCATTTAACAAATACAATTCATTCCGAGTAATTTGATTCTGAGTTTTATGCACAATAAGAGCGGTTTCGCACTACGTCCAATCCGAGTCCGTACCCGTGAAGTAAATTTACAATACAAAATTGGGACTTTACTAGTTCTTAGCAACTCGGTCGTGTTGACGACAACTTAGATATATCCCACTGGTGATATGGTTTATAAATCACAAGGCGTTAACATAAACCATAGAGATCAATCAATAAACAAGTAACGTCTCCAAAAACTTCTCCATGGTTATGGGTGTTCCAAATCACTTTTCGACTGGGTCCGCAATGATCTCTGGAAATAACAGTTTAATTGTAAGCTTCGCATGATTTACAACCTGGCACGACGTATAGCCTCAATTTAGTCGTTCAGAATTATTTTCATAAATCAATAGTTCAATACGTTGCGATTACGTCGGGGCTCCGTCGCACTTACGTTGAGAAGTTGTCTCGCTGTCCGCCTAGTAACACGACACACAGTTTGGTTTCCGTGCTGTGCTATCTACTGAAAGTGCTATACTTGCGTTGAAGAAGCATACTGTCAAATCTTATTATGACAGGAAAACACCTGTGTATATGCTTGTTTCCGGGAATTTTCTAAGGCCTTCGGACCTGGTTTCTTAAAATTTCTTAACTTCTAGAGGCGGGCGTTCCTACTGCGTTAGTGTCCACGTTAATTATCATTTTGGTATAACATGCAGAGGAACTTCGTCAAATGGTCAAATGCATTGTCTGACCCGTATTAACTCGAGTGCGGCGTTACCCTACTACTACTTCTACTAAGTCTAACATCCCCAATCGCAGCGCACTGGCTGTGAGGGGAAATATGATATGGAGAAGGTTTATGATTGTTCAGTTCCCGTGAAATTAACTCTTTTAAGGCCTAACATTTTACACGAGCAAGCCATATATAAAAAAACCATATCATATGCCTAAAAGCAGACAAAAAAGTAATATCCCGAGTGAGGGGAAGCACCAACAACATTTTGAAGGTGTTTGTGGAGAGGGGCTGGATGGGCCTACAATGGGGAGAATTATCGAGCTAGCATGTTGGCATCAAAGCTTGTTAAACCTTCCAGTGATTTATGATGTTTCTTTAGTGTTTCTGCATGTTACAGGGTGTCCGTCCGCGCAAAAGTCTATTCGCACAAGTGTCCATGCGGGCAACAGTCCGTTCGTGCTAAAGTCAAGTCGCGCAAAGGCCTTTTCGCGTAAGAGAGTTCGCGTATTTATTTTTGCGTTTGCCCAGTGGTTGTGAAGCAATCTAGTATGAGCTTACCTTATATTTATGAAAACTCTTTAGTGAACTTATGGTGGAAGATCTTGAAGGTTTCCAGCATCTGTTCTAGCATCAGGGGTTGCGGCAGGATTGTGGTGCGGAAGTGGTACGTGCCGGGACGCTGCCCGAACCCGGAGCCCGGGACTACACAAATACCTGCATGGAACAGGAATCAGTGTATCTGTTATGGACCAAGTGATGAATTGGGCATTATACATAATGCTCGGTCATTATGAAAAATGGCCAATATAAGAGTGCAATTTGATAAGAACTATTCAAATAATCAAATTGACCGGGCATTATACATATTGTCCATCACCTTTTGGGCAGAATAATACAAACATAATATGTAATTACTTTTTTTTATTGTTATTCTCATTCAACTTAAAATAAACTAAATATTTAACCATTTAAATTATCAGACTCATTATTTGGATTTATCATTAAGGACTCTACATTAAGAAGTCATATTAAAAATATAACATGAAACATTTTAAAAATCAAAAATTTTACAACATGTCTAATATTGTTTTATAGAAATTACTTATTATTATCCTACCATATAATTATATCCTACTTATCCTACTCATCATCATCATCTGTCTAGCCTTTTCCCAACTATGTTGGGGTCGGCTTCCAGTCTAACCGGATGCAGAAGAATACCAGTATTTTACCGATTGCCTATCTGACCTCCACAAGCCAGTTAATACTGTTATACGACTTGGTAAGACTGGTGTCAGACTTTTGGGGCCACTGACTACCTGTAACGACGGTCAAAGATGGACAAATAACAGTCGCGACCAACGGCTAAACGTACTATCCGAGGCACGGAGGACACCCGGTATATAAGGGTGGTCACCCATCCACAGACCAACCTAGGCAAGCACGGCTTAACCTAAAGATCGACCCGTGCGGCTGATATTATATAGCCACGAGCCTTTGCCTTTGCCTTTTTGGCTTGGCGACATCTACATTTATCAGACTTCCAACCATTTTTACAATCATATCTACTATAACCTTGCCCTCCGCATTAAGAAGACATTCTGCAACACTTTCTCAGCGAAATCTCTGTCTCTGGAACATCTTCAGGCAAAATAAATCTTAATTTCGTAATTCAGTGTTAACAAACTCGCGTTGTCACTGAGTTACGGAACTGAAACCCATCCGCGTCCGTCCATATTCGCTTGCAATGCAAAACTAAACAAAAACAATAGCGCTTGAAGTCCGCCGCACGAGCCGCACGCTAGATGGCGGTCTCTGATTGGTCAAAGCATGCCACGCCATGCGTGCCTCCCTCCCCGCCCTCACATCGCGTCAAATTTAGCTTTATTATCAAATTGCCCAATTATCATGTAGCAATATAATAATGACCGTGCAATGTGATAAATAATGAAGTTAAGATAGTATTAATCACTTAGCCCGATAGAGATAGCCATTATTTATAATGCTCGATCATTATGTATAATGCCCGCATTAATCACCTGGTCCATAACATATCGATGAATGTGGTACGCGGTACGGTGTCTCCAGAGAAATCGCTTAAGCCGCGTAAGCTCTCCTCGCACTAAGTATTACCTACATTGAATGCTACGAAATGAATGTCGCCCATTTAAACAACACACATTTTGTTTGTACATAAATTAATTAGTGAGGAGTGATTTAGGTATGAGTGTGAATGGCAGAAGACGAAAAAACTGTTTATGTGTCGTCGGCATATCGTATAACACGCCGTATTACAGAAAGGCGCGCCGGATTGAAAAACGTCGCTGTTCAGCCAGATTGTAGGTGAAAAAGTGGCGTCCAATGTTAAGGTTTATTGTCAGCTAGAAGAAACGAACGAATAAAAAACTGAAAATTCCGCTTTTTTTTTTTTAGGATGGGAAATCATCAAATAACTTCTCCCACTCTGGGCGGAGCGGCAGGGAATGTCAGACTTTTACTGACTAAAACCCATCCATGTTCCTTCCTCGCCCTTTATGTTCCGGGAATATAGAACATGGATGAAGACAAGCTGCGCTGATCACCAATCAATAGATTGATAAGGGCGGGGGGATGGTGATGACGAATAAAAAAGAACGTCAACGCAGTGTGTCGTTCATGTCTCACCGGTGTTCTCGAGCAACCTGAAGGCGTAGAATCGGTCCGCCGCTTTCTTCTCAGCCTCCGCAGCCGCCACCGCTTTGGCAGGCATCTCGATGCGCGGGAACGCGTACATCGCGCCCTGCACACACAACGCGAACATCTCACGCGCATTCAGAGCGTGATCAGCAGACTACTCGTGCGGTGGTAGGAGCAGTGCGCATCCAGTCATCCAGCGTGTGTTCTTAGCACGAAACCTATCTTCTTCCCACATAATGCTCGCGCCTAACGGAATAAATCATGACAAGCCGACATACGTAATTTTGTGTATCCACACACGTACAATATTATTGGTAAACTAGAAATGATATTCAGAGTAAAGTAAGGGAATCTATCACCCAACATATACGAACAAACATCATGTCGCCTCGAGACAACAGGAGGGCGGCATGAGGAATAAGGTGTAAAGTTCCTGAATCTCTATAAAAAAAAGGAGGGGAGGGGTACTCTACTACCCGACGATTGTTGTCGGATTGTTTGTAGTAATACTATCTAGGATAACTCTTACCTGTGTGATATGGGATTTTTGTATAACGCCAGGAAATGAGGCGAAGTTTATTTATAGCACATAGTACAGAGGCGGACTTAATGCCATAGGCATTCTCATTTGTCGGTCGTCTCGTTTTTCGTAAGTTTCGTGATAGATGCCGCTCCACACTGGGAATTCAGCGGTTCAACTAGTATAAATAAAATTATACAGCAGGTGGGCCGCCGATCTGGTGGAAGAAGATAAAATCTGCGGCATAGGACCGGCAGCGAGCCTGACCCTTTGTTCAGCATTGGATGTTTTGGCTGAATGATGATGATGATGATGGTGTTCTGTATCATTCACCTGCACGACGTTGCACTTGAACCCCTCCATATTGTTGAAAGTCTCCACGATCATCTTGGCGCGCGCCTTGAGCGAGCTCAGCACTGCTGTCTTCTCTTGGTCCCACAGCTCGTAGGACTCGTCGCCGCTCTGCGGTGGCTTGGCCTGTCGAAAATGGGTACAATGACTGTTGTCATCAACACGGAAATCACATATTCTATGGACTTGTTGAAAGTTAATGTGTAAATATGTAAATAGTGGTTTTACACTAAGAATTATCATATACCTACAAATATTATGTTCCTACCTACTCCAACCTACACTGAGTGCGAGTGCATGCGGCGCTCCGGATCAAACTAAGCGCCATCTGGTGGAGTGTACCAAGTGCCCGTTTACCTATACTCCTGATGACCTGAACAGCGCTTCTCCCGCTACAATAAACGTGGCCACCTCAGTAGGTGGACACGTCTATTATCGATATACTTTCTATATTTGGGTCACTGGACCCACACGAACAAGAAGAAGACGTAGTGTATGTTTAACAAATCAAGATTCTGATTCTACTGAATTAGAAGATTAAATTTCCACTAAGTAATTGGTCTGCGTTTATCTTTGTCTTCAGGAATAGAAAAGTACTTGTACTAACGATCATATCGATTACGCATTGACCCAGACTGTTGGAACACAGCATGGCAGAGATGGCCTTGTACAGGTTAGCTTGTACTTCTTCGTCCAGGTTCACGAGCTCCATCCAGCCAGCGCGCAGCCCGCACTCGCCCATGTACCCCTTGCTGGCTGACATGAACGATGCCAGCTCGAGTAAGCTGCATGGAGGCCCCATCTCGGTCATCACCTGTCAACGATGCGTGTTATGAAGACTAAATGCTCAAACTTTATTTGAAATCCACAATGTGTACTTAGGTTGTTGGACCCTATCGGGCACAGCAAAACAAAAACATACAGTAGCTGAGAGGAAACTTTAAAAATACATAAAATGAAATCTAAAGTACACACATCCACAGCAATATTACTTTTTCTCGAAGCCTTTCGTCGTTTTTTTTAACCCTAATAATGTGGGTTTGGAGGTAACAAACCGCAGATTACCGTTTTGAAGCTGACAATAGGTACCCAACTAGGGAACGAAGGTAACTTCAGGAGGGTAAGGTTGTAGGTAACTTGATTTTGTTACCCACCGAAACATTTTCATGTAAAATATTGCCAAAACGATCCCGTCTCGGCAACATTTCATGATTATGGTTAGAGTTTGATTGGTTTGGGTGGCTCTCACTGTCAAAAAGTTATCAGATCTCATGTAGAGACAAGCTTCTAACTCTACACACCTTAACCTCAGTCAAAATATGTGGCTTGCCAGTTTCATTCTTACAAGCACTATTATATAACAGAAAAGTAATGAACAGTGAATACATTTTTCACCTTACGCCAATGTTACGGTAGCAAACGACCAAGCTTTCTAAGGTCGGCAGTATGCAAATGTTAGCTCACCTTCTTGAAGGAGAAAAACTTGCTCCCCTTGGCGTACACATTGTGCTGGTACACCTCATCGGCGAACACGAACAGTTCGTACTTTGCCGCGAACTTGAGAATCTCCTTGATGTTCTCTATCGTCAGTACCTGTGAAATGTTAATTTTTATATAATAATATTAATTTATAAATACCTAGTTAAATTATAAACAGCTGTTTTCTACCAGGGTTGTTGCGAATATGACGAGGTAGTTTTACTACCGAGCTTTAGCGAGGTACTAAAGGTAGATTACTTACGTTTGTATGAACGCATAATCCGTGATTACTCTATTTTCTTTTTAATAACCGATGAAGAATATATTCATTTGGGTTCAGAGTTTTATTGTACTGAATATGTGGTGATGGTTTACGCGTCGGTGTACATCCATCCTGTGCAGTTTCGTGCTTCATTTATTGTAATGAGAGTGAGGCTAGGTATCACCTGTCCGGTGGGGTTCCCCGGGTTGATGACGACCAGGCCACGCACGGCGTTCTTCTTGCTTCCTTCTTTGTAGGCGCGCTCCAGCTCGGCGACTTCGATGCCCCAGTTCCTGTCCTCGTCCAGGTAGTAGCCTACCTGCCCCAGCCCGAACTCCGCCAGTGAGGCAGAGTACAGCGGGTACTGCGGGATCGGAATCATAACACCTGTAATGCAACATGACCACCTATTTTTGCCATCAACTGTGTAAGATCATCAGATCTGTGGACTACTTTTGAGAATGGAAAACCTAGTAAAATTGTTATCCGGACTGAAATCTAGTAGCGGTGACCAATGTAAACAAAGAATACGCACAGTGTGTGTCAAGCTATAAGGTATAATCCCTCATCCCTCACTCTCGTCGTTTGACACGGATCCGGTTCATAAGACATCGACAGTCACTACATCGACAGTCGCGTCGACATAATACAAGATACTTAAAACCATTTTGAATAATAGTTATAAATCCTATATTCAAACTATTTAATGTTTTGATCCTAATATTATTTGCAAAAGAAATTTGTATTACTAAGCTTTTGCTATGAACACAACCCATTTATCCCTACAATAACATAATAAATAAATAAATTAATATCGCTGGACATTAACACACAGCACCATCTAGTGCCACACTAAGCAAGGCTAGTGTCGTGGACTCCTGATAGTTGATATACTACATACATACTTTTTTTTGTTTGTAAATACATACTTATTATATTTACATACAAACATCCATGACTCGGAAACAAATGTCCATGCTCATCACAAAAACATTTGCTCCTACCGGGATTGGATGATCCAATGTTCTGGGTTCGAATTTCGAACCCAGAACCCTATGAACGTAAAGCAGCCTCACTACCACTACGCCATTCGAGTCGTCAATCAATCATCAATAATCATCAATCAATCATCAATCAATAATATTATAAATGTGAAAGTAAGTTTGTTTGTTACCCTTTCACGCGTAAACTACTCAACCGATCATGCATGAAACTTTGTACACATTTTCTTGGAGGTATTAGAAGTAACATAGGATACCTTTTATTAAAAAAAAATTGGGCGCGATCTCATGGCGACATGGAGAGAGCGACTGTCGCAACCCCGTGCAGGGCACGCCACGATAGTGGCGGTAAGTCCCCTCTTTGAGGAGTGGCTTGAGAGGCGCCACGGCGTCCTCACCTTCCGCCTGCACCGAATCGGGCGGGAGGAAACGCCCGGGTATTTCCACTGCGAGGCTCGACCGGAGGACACGGTGGAGCACACGGTGGAAGTCTGCCCTGCGTGGGCGGGGCACCGCCGTGTCCTCGTAGCGGCGATCGGCGGCGGCGACCTCTCGCGTCCAGCCCTGGTTCAATCCATTGTCCGGAGCGAGACGGAATGGGAAGCCGTCACTTCCTTTCTGCGAAGCACTCATGCTAGCGAAGGAGGTGGCGGAACGAGAGAGGGAGAGAGCCTCTCTTCCCAGCCGCCGCGGGAGACGCACCGGGCGTCGGGGGCCACGTGGTGGCTACCGGCCACCGTAGGCGCGGGCCTGTGGACGGTTAGCTATGGGCTAGCTAGCCGTCCGTCCGTCTAATGACGCCAGGGCGTGTCCACGGCGCGTTCGTGTTCTACGCGCGCCTCAAAGAGATGTCAGTATAAGGGGACCCGCAAGGGCCGAAGCCTGCCGGGGTTGCGGGCCTGTTCGAAAGAGATGTACCGCGGCCCCGGAACGTAAAGGGCGAGGAAGGAACATGAATGGATAAAAAATGGCCGTCATGAAGGTGAACGGATGGAAAAAAGCGTAAGCCATGCTCGCGCTCACGTTGGGCCTCCGAGACCAGGCTCTAAACATAGTTGAAGCGCTCGGTAAGGATGTAACCTACGAGCAACTGCTGGAAGTGTTACGAGTCCAGATACGGTGACGCGCACCTTGAGCGTATTTCGTGCTAAGTTGAAGGACCGTGTTCAACGTAGTGCCGAGAACCTACAGCAGCGGGCTTTGGAAGTTGAAAAACTCGTTCGGAAGGTCTTAGTTAGTTGTTGTGTTTGTATATTTAAAAAAAAAATTGTTTTCCTTCTGATAACAATTTCTTTGTTTGCTTTTTTGTTTTGTGTTGAGAGTAACTTTAAACACACTGGTCCTAAGTTTGTAATTTAAGGTTTGTTTCACATTTTTTATTATTAGCATCTAATTATAATTACTTAAATGTTTGCATGCCAATTTTATGGCGAAATGTGTCATTGCACTACATTTTATTTTACCATCTTTTGTACCACATTTTTTGCAAATAAATAATTTTGACTTTGACTTTGACTTTGGAAAGCCTACCAGTCCGCCCCTGCACTGATTGATGGAAATCTGGTACAGGCGTTCGTTGGTGGAATACGTGACTTAGAAGTTAGAGCCGCCGTGAGACTTGGGCATCATGAGACATTGAAGAACGCCTTGACCCATGACTTAGAATTAGAGGCAGTGAGGCAAGACCATCGACCACACCACGTCACGGTTATGGAATCATCTGTACCCGACCGTGCGATGAATGGAAGATAACGATTCAGCAGGCTCAGCAGAATGACTCGGACATCTTCTTTATTACTAATGTTTTTTGGTTGATATTTTTTTATAAAGCAGTTCCGCACACGCGCCGCTAGCATATTCTCAGTATACAGCTGTCACGCGATATCGCACTTCTTGTTCACTTCGATTCGTTTCGTTTTGTTGCCAAAATCAGACAGAGAGCTCCCGCAAACACGTCGGCTATTTACGTAGCGACCGATCCTTCGAGAAAAATCCACGACTTTGTCGAACGTACTTCACAGTCCCATAGTAGACACCACCCTTTGAGAAGGTTCTAGAATTTACTCGAATTTTCTAGACAGTTCCATTGTGGATCATTGTCCTTCGAGAAACTTCCACAACCTTCTTAAATTTTCTACACATTTCTATAGTACAACATTCTAGACTCGAGTCGTCTAAGTGTTCGAGACTCGCTTTTAATCTAGAATGTTCTCGTACGAAGTAACAGTATTATCGATATGATTTAATGTAGATACAGGGAACTATCGATTTTTTGTACTGTATATGTGGCGTACGGTCGATTTGGGATACTGTCGATTCATTAACCCGTCGCCGACTGTCGATATAGTGACCGAAAAACTCAAAACTTATTTGGACCCGTGTTTTGAATCTAATCTCACAGGACAAACTGTCACGCTTGCCACCAGTAGATCACAACGCAGTCGACTCATATGCTGTTTGTCGAGCAACTGTCACAAGACAGCCTGTCACGCGAAGCCGACTGATCTCAAGCCTTCACCTAATTTTATTTCTTTTCGTAGTGTTCCTCCCTGTAATGTAACACACATGATATACTGACCTGAATTCTTGCCGTCGACCTTATTGCACAGCAACTGCAGACAGCTCTTGATGCCAGCCGAGGCGCCGGCACTGAGGCATATGTCCTCCCATTTGGCTTGGTGTCCGTCGCGGCACTCGATGTACTCGGCCACGTGCCGCCGGATCGGCTGGATGCCATATGACATAGTGTACGAGCCCGCAGAACCCCCACTGGAGCATAATCATGTCGTTGGTGTTACTTAGTTTACTAAAACATCAATCAACATCTCGCTTATATGCGACTGCGTTTTTTTAAGTTCGTCTAAAAATGTTTTCATTATACTGCTAATATTTTTTTGCATAGACAGCATTTATCAAAAGTTGAAAGGTATACTTTACATAAATTTCGTTACTTAATTTAACACCTAATTTAGTTAATTTTATATTCAACCACATAGTCATCCTTATCGCAAACGAGCGATCTATTTTGACAATCAAAGGATTTGCTTTGACTGACATCAACCAAATAGGTCCTCCCAATTCTAAGATTTTCTTCCGTAATCAGTAATTGAATACTGTTTCTGTAGAAATGGAGTACTAATCTGCACATATGAAAATACCAAGGTTCTATTCCCAAAATTGGCACAAACTAGAAATCACGCGAAATGTCAGTATAGGAGGGTGCGTAACAGCGCGCGTCTTCGTGTCCGTTTCGATGGCGTGGCCAAGACCGTTTTTTTTTAAATATGACACGATATGTAAAATATTGTAAAATTGGATTCCCAAAACCATACTTTTGTCAAAGCTATGGTTAAAAAGTTATAAGGGTTTGAACGTGGCCGCGCCATTGAAATGCTCCGAAACGCGCGGCCAGTGATATCTTTAAAATTAGTTTTAAAGATATCACTGGCCGCGCGTTTAATGCTTAAACATTGCTTAGGCATTGCAGAGACCTAAAATTTTGGTAAGTAACAGATTAAATTTGTAAAAATATAGAAACAAAACGCCATAGCCGCGCCACTGAAACGGTGAAAAACACATTTTCGCCGATATGTCACTGAAAAAGCAACGCAAACGGCTGACGGTTTTATTTTTAGAAATTTTGACAAATTCAAATCAGGGTTTACCTACAAACCCAAAACCAAAACCTTCAGCCGTCTGCGTTTATATAATCATCTGCGTAAATTTTATGTCTCTGCAATGCTTAGTTTTAAAGATTTCAGTGGGCGCGCGGTTCGGAGCATTTCAATGGCGCGGCAACGTTCAAACTCTTCTATCTTTTTATACACTTTCACGACCCGTACTTTTCAATCCATTCATCAGAACAATGTTTTGAATGCGTTACATTGCGTTACAATCGTTTGAAAGATAGATCATCCATCCAAAATGCCCCCCCCCCCCCCCCTCTAAATTTTAAAATAAGTGAGTAAAAAATATACTGTATTAGATCTCAATGAAAACCAGACAACACATTTCTAGGCACTCAATTAAAATTTAGCTAAAAGTGACAACCCTGAGACAGGCAAATACGGTAGGTAATTATAACGCGGATTGAGCTGTAGATGCACTACTGCTCCTGTTTGTACTATGGCCGTACAGTCCGTGTCGTCACCGCCGCGCACAGCTGCCGCTGCCGCCGCGCCGACGAACGAAATTTATAAAAGCGTTTTCCGTGTCAGTCTGTGTGAACTAGGGGATGCTACTGGGCTTGAAACCAGACCCCGTATTCACAAACGTTCGACTCGTTTCCGATTCGACAACTCGTATATCTGTCTTCTTCTGGCATTACGAAAACGACCGAGATAGACATACGACTTTCCGAATCGGAAGCGAATCGAATGGTTGTGAATAAGGGGTCTGGATGGGAAATTTGGTACTTTCGGTACTTACTACTTACGTGCACAAATATTGCTACTAATCTATTGTATGAAGGCCACGTGTGTGTGCAGAGACATACAATTAAGTAAATATATATAACTCATTGGAAATACTTAAATACAAAAAATATATATATATTACCTTCAATAAAAAATAAAATAAAAATATAAAATTCAACAAAATCTGGGGATAAAAACACATTATTCTCTTTAAAATAAATATAAAGTATGTATCATTATACACAAATTTTCAGATCACAATAACAAATAATGATAAATTTTTTTGTTAAATTCAACAAAAGGAAATTGGGCACCAATAGTATCGCTTTTTGACACGTATGGCTATTGGAGTTTAATGTATAATTTTTAATATTATTTTTAATGATTTTTTTACCTAAATTCATTGAAATCATTTGTGGGGTTTCTATTTTAATTTTAATTAGTATCTAGTACCACCTGTACCACAAATACGTCATTTGTTGCATAATAGTGAAGCGACTCCTTTTTCAAATATAATCGATCGATTTAACGTTAACATAAATCGTGGAGCAACAAAATAATCTACATTCGTAACTAAAAAGTTTTAAGAGTTGTCATTATTATTATTTAAAATTATGTTACTATTTCTTTCGTTAAAAAGCAATTTCTAGGTAAAAATAAAACAATTAAGATAATTATAATCTGTAGTGTTACGATTCTGACTCCGTACCTAATCTATTGTTTGGTCACAACACTATTCGATGAAATGTCAAACAAAATGGCGTTTTCGATTTCTTTTGAAATGTAACATAACCTCAACAGGTACTCAACTTATGTTTTTTTTTCAAAAACCCCACAATATTTAATTTTGAATTGAACCTCGTTTTAAAGTATGACACTAACCCTTTTTTGTGGCTAATTTTCTACTACTTTACACTTGGTTGCGCAACTTTTGATACAGTCAAAAGTTGCGCAACCAAATGCCATAGTACGCTGCACATTCTCCTTTGAGGATAACAAAATTTATTTTCTTTTAAATAAAGTAATGCAATAAATAAATAATGCTGAGACAATGGAGAACCTCAGTAGAGCTTCCGAAAGAGTGGGCCTTAAAATGAACATGGACAAGACCAAGGTTATGATGTTGAATTTCCATATAACATCATTTCACAATATTCCGGTTTCACTTCGATAGAATACAATCTACCGAAAAATAATGAGTTATATTTGTACAGTATGTTCGTTTGACAATCTTTCGAGAGTGTACAATCTGGCTAGTTATATTACAATATAACAGATCGGACCACACTTAAAGTACTTACGGGATTATATCCGTGATTTTCCGTTTTCCGTTTTTTTCCGTGATCCGTGATCCGTGATGTAATCCCGTAAGTAGGTACTTTAAGTGTAGTGAAAAACCGTGAAAGTCTAAAACAGTGACATCGAAGATTGGAGACACTACACTGGAAGTTGTAGACGATTATGTGTAACTGGGACAAACGGTCCAATCGTTGAATCCAACTCGGGTCGGCCATGTTCGGAATGACGACCAACATACTGCAGTGTGTGTTGCCAGAGTGATTACTATATACGGGACCGAAACGCGGTCGCTCACAACGGGCCTTATCAGCAGGCTTAAAGTCACCCACAGGGCAATGGTGAGGGCTATGCTTGGAGTTTCCTTGCGTGATCGAATCAAGAACGAGGACATTCGCAGGAGAACCAAGCTTACGGACGCAGCCCAAAGAATTGGCACGGATGGCCGATGTGGCCGAAAAGTTTTGGAGTAGCAACAGCAAACCGGAAGATGTTGCGTTGGAAGACCTCTTACTGGGTGGACCGACGACCTGGTAAACGTTGTGGGAAATGTGGGAATCCGCTGGATACTAGTCGCACGGGAGCAGACAATGTGTTGACACTTGGGAGAGGTTCATCGGCTGAAATGATGATGATGATGAATGCAATAAATGAAATAAATCAAAACTCAACTTATATTTCTTATAACTGACCCCTTATTCTCATTGCTGAATACCTTTTTTCTCTCGGTAATAATAATGATTTTCGATTTAAAATGTTTTATTTTACCATAACTGTATCAAAAGTAGTTTATTAAATATGATTTTTACTTTATATTGAAAAAAAGAAATAAAATAATGTGGTACCGAAATTACTGAAAGAACAGGGACTCCGGGATGAAGAACCGGTTCCGGATTGTCCAAAAACATCCCGGGATTTTCGGAACCAGGGAAAGTAATGTGTCGTGATTTACGCAATCAAACGGTTTGGAGATATCACAAAAAATCCTATGGCGTTTTGGGACTCTTCCCACGAAGTAAATATGTGCTTTAATAGGGTTACACCGGTGTCAGTTGTACAACGTCCCTTGGTGAAACCATACTGTTGATCATGTAAGATTCTGTTGGTGTTAAAATGATAGAGCATTTAATTAAGCATTACTTTTTCAAAAACCTTGCTAAAAACTGGCAACACGGATACTGGTCTATAATACTGTTAGTATCATTACTGTCCCTGGATTTGAAAAGAGTTATGACTTTACTGTTATTCATTAAATCAGGGAAAACTCCTTGGTCTACACATAGATTAAAAATTAAAGCTAAGTATGGGGCTATAGTCTCAAGTACAAACTACGATAGACATTCCTCATAGATCTTCGGTCAGTTTGTTTTTTATTTCCCGGAAAGCTTTAATATACTCTGGCAAACGAAAGTAGAGACTGAAAAAGCGCGGCAAATTTAAAAAATCTCAGCCTAGCAACCCCAAAATTTGTAAGAAGTACCCGGAATAGCCTTTTTTTTTTTTTTTAAGGATGGGAAATCATTAAATGACCCCCCCCCACTCTGGGCGGAGCGGGAGGGAGTGTCAGACTCTTACTGACTAAAAACCATCCATGTTCCTTCCTCGCCTTTTACGTTCCGGGGCCGCGGTATCTCTTTCGAACAGGCCCGCAACCCCGGCAGGCTTCGGCCCTTGCGGGCCCCTCTCTTTTTGCTGACATCTCTTTGAGGCGCGCGTGGAACACGAACGCGCTGTCGACACGGCCTGTCGTCGTCGTTAGACGGCCGGACGGCTAGCTAGCCCATAGCCAGCCGTCCACAGGCCCGCATCTACGGTGGCCGGTAGCCACCACGTGGCCCCCGACGCCCGTTGCGTCTCCCGCGGCGGCCGGGAAGAGAGGATCTCTCCCTCTCTCGTTCCGCCACCTCCTTCGCTAGCATGACTGCTTCGCAGAAGGAGGCGACGGCTTCCCATTCCGTCTCGCTCCGGACCATGGATTGAACCAGGGCCGGACGCGAGAGGTCGCCGCCGCCGATCGCCGCCACGAGGACACGGCGGAGCTCCGCCCACGCAGGGCAGACTTCCACCGTGTGCTCCACCGTGTCCTCCGGTCGATCCTCGCAGTGGAGACACCCGGGCGATTCCTCCCGCCCGATTCGGTGCAGGTACCTCCCGAAACATCCGTGTCCGGTGAGGACCTGCGTCAGGCGGAAGGTGAGGACGCCGTGGCGCCTCTCCAGCCACTCCTCAAAGAGGGGACTTACCGCCACTATCGTGGCGTGCCCTGTACGGGGTTGCGACAGTCGCTCTCTCCATGTCGCCATGAAATCGCGCCGGAGGTCAGTCCGCTGAGCGGCAATTTGCCGCGGCAGCGGAGTTTCCCCCCGGCGTAGTACCTCCGCGCGCCACTCATGCAGGCGCGCGAGGACTATCGCCTCCAGATCCCACGGCGGCAATCCGGCAAGCAGGCCCGCCGCCTCGCGAGAGATGGTGCGGTACCCACGGACCATCTTTACGGCCACCACTTTTTGGGGCGCGTTCAGATGATGAGCGGCTCGCCGCTTCAACGAACGCGCCCACACTGGGGCCCCGTAGAGGGCCATGGACCGCACGACTCCCGCGTAGAGCCTGCGGCAGGAGGCGTTCGGCCCCCCAAGGTTGGGCAGGAGCCGCCTGAAGGCAGCCCCTGTCCGTTCCAGCCTGGGGGCCAAACGTCGGAAATGCTCCACGAAGTTCCACCGGCTGTCGAGGACGAGTCCTAGGTACTTCAACGTCGACTCGACGCCGATGGATACCCCTCCTACCGTCAGTGTGGATCCCGACGGTGGCGCATTCCGAGGCCCATGAAAGCACATGGCCTCAGACTTGTGCAGCGCCACCTCGAGACCCAGTTGCCGGATCCTCTCTACGACTATCGCAACCCCGCGTGTCATATTGTCGGCCGCCGCCTCGTGCGACCTCCCATGTGCCAGCACCAGGGTGTCGTCTGCGTAGCAGACGACGCTGACACCACTAGGGAGGTCCGCGCGCAGCACCCAGTCGTAATCGATGTTCCACAGGGGCGGTCCCAGAACCGATCCCTGTGGGACACCGCACGACATCTCTCGCCGGTTCCAATCTCCGCAGCGACTGGGGTAGATGACGGCCCTGTCCGTCAAATAGTCCCCGACCACACGACGGAGGTAGGTCGGCACCCGGTGATACCGGAGTGCCTCCCTGATGCAGCTCCAGGGCAGGGAGTTGCCGCCCGCCAAAACAACCCCGCCCCGGGATATCGCATCCCCCGTCGTGAGGGCTCTCACGCGCATGATGGCGTCCACTGTAGAGCGCCTCTTGCGGAAACCAAACTGGTTCTCCGCAAGATTCGGCCCCATCCCCTCAAGATGCTCGGCGAGGCGGTTTGCAATGACTCTCTCAAAGAGCTTGCCCACCTCGTCGAGCAACACAATGGGCCGAAATGCGGACGGAGAGTCCGCAGGGCGCCCCGGCTTCTGGATGAGGACCAGTTTCCCCGTCTTCCAACGAAGCGGGAACTGGCCTCTCTCCAAACATGCGCTTAAGAACCCTTTCAGTCGGGGCCCGAGAGCCTCCGCATCCGAGGCCAGGACCCAGGCTTTGCCAGGCAAGCCATCGGGTCCCGGGGCGGTATTTTTGGCCTTGAGCCTACCTACCGCCACTCTCAGGTCTACCCCAGTCACTTCCGGAGTGTAGTCGTCGTCGCTTGGGTCCGACACCGCAGGTGGCGGAGCCATAGGCGGGGGCGGATGTTCCCCCCGCGAGGGGAACAGAGCGCTCACCACGTCCTCCACGAGGTCGGGCCGGAGACTCTGCGTCAGCGGGGGGGCCCAGGTGCGGAGTTTATTCCGCACCATCTTGTAAGGGCGCCCCCACGGATCTCTGTCGAGTGTCTCCAGCATCTCCGAGCGGGCCAGTTCCCTGGCCCGCAGGACAGCCTCCCGGAGGGCGGTCTTCGCCGCTCTGTATCCCTCGTACAGCTCCGCCTCAATGGCTTCCGCATCCGGCGGGCGGATGCGGAGCCTGCGATGCCTGGCGTACAGGCGCCGCGCTACCCGGAATAGCCTGACTTGATACTTTACAGTAATTTGATTTTTGTGTACAGCAATATTTGTACACTACTGCTTGACAGCATGTGGACAGGTCCAAAAATGGGAACCTGTTTTTTCGGATGGGAAATCATCAAATGACTCCTCCCACTCTGGTTGGAGCAGGAGTGTCAGACTTTTACAGACTAAAACCCATCCAAGTTCCTTCCTCGCCCTTTTTGTTCCGGGGCAACGGTATCTTTTTCGAATCCGCGTAATACTGGTCAGTTTCCCTCACTCGTCAGTTTATTTAATTAGACAGTTTCATTGATCCGTCATTCTCGCTGCATAGACGGTTGTGTGAATTCGACACTTACGTCAACTCGACAGTTTCCATAATTTGCCAGTTTCCTCGATTCGTCACTTTTATCAAATTCATCAGTCGAAGTACAGTCGGTAGGAAATGGTCTGTTAATTTTAATACGATTTGAGATCTATTTATTTATTTACAATTTCAATTTCATCCAATTAGCAAAAGTGACGAATCAACGGAACTGTCGAATTAAATAATCTGACGAGTGAGGGAAACTGACCTGCAAGGGCCTTTTGCGGTATTCGTTGTATATAAAGTCGTGTTTTTAATCAAAGGAAGCAAACTGAATCGAGATATAAAATCATGTCTACCCAAAATGATCCAAACCAAAGCGATATTTCGTGCGTGACAATTCGAAAACCAGCTACTACCAGCAGGTATAAAATACGACTAGTTAATATGTAATATTGTCTGAATAAAAAAAAACAACAGTATTCTAAAATCATTTTTATAATGATTACGAATACAAACAAAGTATCAACATGAAAGCGTCATACTAACATGAAAAAACCAACACAACACGTAAACAATCTTGTTTCTGATTGAACTAGGCGTCTTTCTCCGTTGCTTTTCTTCTAACTTGGAAATCATGCAAAACAACATCTCCCGCACTCCATTTTTAATCGTTTTATTCAGGTTTAAGTTGGAAAAATGATCTCTATAGGTCCCAATAATTCAACAACAATACGCCATCTTATTTTGACACATTGAGATTGACATAAAATCGAACATTGCCATCTAAAAATTTTGCAAATAATTCCAGTCTCTACTTTCATTTGCCAAACTCTAACTACTATAGGGTTAATGTATTTAAATTTACATTCAGCCAGACACATTCGCCTTTAATAAACCCATTGAGACTTCAGGAGAGGAATTAAGAGCCTCTGTAGTTTTTATTGGTATTCTAGGCTTCCTTTAATGTGTAGCTAGTGTTACGAATTTTCTTCCTGTTAGTCTCGTTATTGATGACTTTCCAAACTTTCTTTATTAGAAAGTACTCGTAAGTTGTATATGCCTACTATAAGTAAACACCTACCTAAAACTTTTCAACAATACTGTGGCTCTCTCCTTCACGTCGGCTGGGAAACTGCCGGTTTCAATTAGTTCAGGGTTTATTAGACAGGACAGCACCTGTTCACAAATATCGGCACATTAAATAATAATAATTTTGAACGAATTTCACCGATCACAACTTCAGATCGTATTCAGTGCGACGCGTGTATATTCTGCGTCTGTCGGCTGTCGCACTAGACTGAGAGTTTAGTCTAGATTTAATTGTAAAACTGTTTAATTCTACAAGATGGTAATCATACTTGTCTGATAAAGGTGATAGGCTTCTGTCCCATGGCCTGCGCATCTCCGATGTTTGCATTTACCACTGTAGTGAAAGGCTTCTTTACTCCCTGTGAACAACCGAAATGTAGGTTCTTTGTAGATACTGATTGTTGCGTTACGTCGGCTATTTTACGAGAGCCAATACCGAAATGACACAGTTTCTATATTTTTTTTACGTTATGACTTTTTTTTCCTGTTATTTATTTTATACATTCCATCATTTTTACTTTTTGTTGTGTTTATGTAACATTATATTGTAAGTTGATATTTGTGCAAACATTTTATACTTTAATATGTGTTTGTTTATGTTGTCGAGGGTATGGCACTCGTGGGCTGTAGCTGAAATCAGCGTCAGGTCGCACACCTTGTGTTGCCATCTGACATTATGCTGAGCTGAGGCCCTTTTGGCATTATCTAACATTTTATAGGTATTTTAATGCCAAATAAACACAATTTTCTTTCTTTCTTCCTAGAACATGCTGGATTACGTTCTAGTCTAGAATGTTCCACTATGGAACTGTATAGATTATAGAAGATTAGAGAACAATTCAGCTGTAAAGGAGGTTCAAGAAAGTTTGTGCTGCCGCATTGTGGAATCTGTGGGAACCCAGCTCTCGGATTCCATAAATCAGATCCCTCTCAGCATCCGAAACCAATAAGTATTTGGGTATGTCGGAAGCGTTGGGCATCATTGTTACTGACATGAAGCAGTCACTGAAGGAGGGCTTCTTTGATCGCCTGAGAAAAGTAAGTATATATTGTATTCGGAAATAAGGTGCGTACTTTGCACATAAAGTTTTAATAAATAAATAAATAATGGTGCATCCACGCCGCAGTTGAGGTATCATTCTCTAAGGGCGCTTTCTAATTATTGAAAGCGCCCTTAGAAACCGGTACCGCAGCGCATCACGACGCGACGCCGCGCCGCACTGTTGCCGTACTGTGCGCTTTGTATGAAAACAAACGAACGTCCATATGCAGTACGACAATCGCACCGTTTCGGCGCTGCAGCGGCGCGACACAAAACGTCTAAATGAGAGATTTTCTTTTTGACAATTTAAAAAACATATAGTTTCCATGACCTCGATAGATGGCGTTGATCCGACTACGTTACTGGGTGCCTTAGCCAAAACGCTTGAAAAAACACAAGTCACATACGCTCGTTGACTGACACTCGTTTGCATAAGCTTCCGAATATAATCATTAGGTCCAAGTGATATTATGTGACGTTCTGTTCCTTGCGGTAACGTAGTCAGACCAGCGCCATCTATCCAGCGACTAGGGAAGAGTTGAACAAGAAAATCCCTCATTGAAAGCGCCCTAACCGTGGTGTGGATGTACCTTATGGAGCTTCACGGACGCTTTTTCCGGGCCCTACATGAGCCGATTATTGACCGATATTTGGAGAAACCGAAGGTTTTGTCTGTGCAGTTATGATGAAGTTACGATGACGAATAACTGCCGTAGATTTACTGTGAAAGACGACCAGGCGAATCAATACGTCACATTATCTCCGAGTGTCCTCATTCGGCTAACGGAGTAATTGCATGGAAACGACCTTGTAGCCAGGATTATCCTTTGGCAAGTTGCTCTAAAATACAGCCTTGCGGAATCGGAAGTGTCGTACTCAGTTCTCAAAAATGGCAATATCACACTGTAGTGAAATCAATCTATCATCACGGACAGGACTATTGTAGCTAATAAGCCTGATAGTGGTGGTCGATCGATCAGAGTGGCGTGATAAGTAAATCGAGCAAATCAAGCAATGAATCTTGTCTTGACTCGCGAGGTTGTGGACATGTGGGATGTGAGCTCAGCGATAATTGTGCCGATATCGTTTCAGCCAATGCAATGGCTTAATTGGCAATAGAATCGACCAATAACTGAGGGGTCCACCCTTTATAGCAGAACTTTTTATGCCATATTATTACTTTGCATAACAGCGGATAGCATAAACTTCATTTGGCAGAAAATCGTTTGGAAGACACGCATTTATCATACATTCAAACTCATAATTTTGTAAGTCAGAATCATCTAAAGGCATAAATTTCATATGCATAAAAATTAAAAGTCGAACCATCTTGTCGCAGATAGTTGGAGGTCAGTATCATCGTTTTGCATAAATTTCATATGCATAAACATTAAACCTTGAACCATTCTATCGCAGAAAGTTTAGGGTTAGAATCATCTATTGGCATAAATTTCATATCAATAGTCATTGAATGGCAGAACTATCACATCTCAGGAAGTTTATAGTTTGAATCATCTTTTCGCATACACTTCTTATGCATAATTATGGAAAGACTATTTTCAATAGGTACAGAAAATTCATAGTTAGTTTAATTTTATATTTCTTTCTTTTGTCTATATATTTTATTTAACTCAATTAATTATCGTTTTGCATGTATTAATTATTGTTTTTAAGTGATTAACTTATTAGTTAATCACTTTTACCAATTTTACCAATGTTATTAATTTTGTACAATTTTATTGTTTTTTCTTAGTATATTTACGTCACTAATTTTATTACTGTTATGAATTTTATCCATTTCCCTATTTTGTAATTTTTGCATGTAAAGGGTGTAAAACACCTCTTAACGAATACGAAAGGCACTGGTTCTACTCGTCATTTTGATCAGTTTTTTGTTCTACACTATACCTGGGAACCTTCTATTTACGGAGATATTGGGGGTCAAAGTTGCAAGATTTTGACAAGCTTTTTTTTAAATACCACTTTTTATCGCATGATTTTTACTTTAAATATCTCTACGACCCCCGTACTATTCAGTCTATCCATCCGCACAATGTTTTGAGTGTGTTACATTGAGTTATACCACAAAACATGATTTATAACCTCAAAAAAAAAAGTTGTTTCCCAGCAATATTTTTTGCTTAAAGTTACTTAGTTTGATACACAGAATGCTTGGTTAACGGCTTTGTGATGAGGTGAAATACACCCTGTATTTTATGAATATATTTTATACGTTATTCAATGCAGTAAGCATACAGCAAGCATGCAGCAAGCCTGCAGCAAGCATGCATCAAACGTGCAGCAAGCATGCAGCAAACATGCAAACCCGCATATACCATGCATGCAATGAGCATGCAGTAAGCATGCAAAAAGCATGCAGCAAGCATGCAGCAAGCATGCAGCAAGCATGCAGTAAGCATGCAGCAAGCATGCAGCAAGCATGCAGCAAACGAGAATGCAACATGCAGCAGGCATGGTTTCTGTCACGGCTCCGGCGCTGCGGGGCCCCGGCGGTCCCACGCGAGCTTCTCGTCGCAGATGTGTTTCAACGCTCACCACCGCAGCTTCGGCTTGGCTGGCCGGCTTAGCCGGCCAGCCTCAGCCGCGGCGGCGAGTGTTAAAACCACCTGCTCCTCAGCTCGCGGCCCGCCTCGCCCCTCCGCGCCTACGCGATTTTAAATTACACTCTAGGGGTAGGGCAGACAAGACTACGTGGAGTCGGTTTTGGAGCGATTCGTTTCTGTCACTAACTTTTCTAGCACAACATATTGACTTTTTAAGATAATATTTTAATTTTAAATTAAGGTTAAAATGCTATTTTGTGGCATTAAAAAATGGCAATACTGCCAAATAAAATTATTCCAAATGAAATTCTGCAATCTTCATAGTATGCCAAGTGAAATTATATCAAATAATCGTCGTTCTAAATAAACATTATTATAAACGAAATTATGCGAAATTTGAACAATACCAAAGGTAATTATGCCAAAGAAAAAACTGCCATCTAAAAGTATGCCATTCGAAATTCGGTCATACACACATTCTCCCAAACAATAAGTATATTTTAAAAAAAATATGCCTTTAATATATTCGTTTAAAGAAAATTATGCCAAGTGTGTTATGCTAAATGAATTTCGGAGCAACAAGATTCTGCCAGATAGATGGAACCCATAACTGAGGAGTCTCTTGTAAGGCAACTGGATCAACATCTTGATTCAGGAAACGAAAATTAGTAGTAAATAACTAAAATGAATAGGTACCTCCTCAAGCTCCTTTTTGATAACAGCAGAACGAATGACAAGCGGCCCACGTACGGCGTATTGCAATTTAATAATGTTAGGGTTTAAGTTCTCCATAGTGATGGTTTTTTGACAGGATGATGATGTCGCCATATTTTTCCCAGGCCTCGAGTATGTAACGCCAGACAGCACCCGGCCGCTGCGGCTCATCATCTTTGATGGGGACATGGTCACGAACCAAAACGAACTTGTTTGACCTCACTGAGTCATATGGTTGTGAAACCCGTCAAGGTATACATCCATTAGCTCCACACCACGAGGAGCTTTGCCAGTTGCTCTTCGCCCGCTAAGTTTTCTGCTGAGCACCGGGTAAAACAGCGGTGTTTAAGTTTTCACGTTTGGATAGGTCTATGATTCAACTCGCAAATACTTTTGCGATTAATTAAATAAATGAAATAAAAATTCAATAAATTATATAAAGTGTAAAAATAACCATGAAACAAAGAGTCACAGAGTATTAATCACTACGTTTACAAAGAGTTTCTTGTAAAATGTCACAAACATAGAGTGTACCTACATCATGTGTATGATGCTCTATGTCATAGAAAAGGATGGAGGACAGACGATTGTAATTTGCACGTGTTTGCGTGTTTGTTTGTGTAAATTGCAATCTATATAGTTCTTCCATATTTTATTAAATAAATGACGACACAGAGGAGAAGAGAGCAGTTTATCTGGGGGCACAGTAGTGCCCTCGCCAAGACGAGTCAAGCAAAGTGCAAGGGCATCACCTACCTTTTCTAGAAGGGCGTCGTCTCTTTTTTTGAACCCTTACAACTTGGCTTGAACCTATTAACTGGTTTGGATTATAATAGACAATCAAAATTCTCGGTACATGTTGTCAACAGCGGACTTATTAAAATAGAAATCAAGTTTTAATAGCATATAGGTCTTATACTTTAGATTTGATTGATATCTTTTACCCCGGTTCTCTATCGTATTACCTAACTTTTTAATCCATAATCTAAAATGACATAATATTTTTTGTCATAATCATCATTTGTCCGAATGATAATTTACTTTATATCACATAATATAATATGCCATAAAGTTGAAATCCCTAAATATAATAAGGCCTAAATCCGTTTGTCATAAGTATTGCAATCAATAATATACAAAAGACATAAAACCGTTTTCAATAAAAGTCATAAGTCCTATATTAATTAATGTAAATGTTTAATCGTATGTAGGCGTTGACCTGCAATGCAAGCAAGCATGCAGCAAGCATGCGGCACGCATGTAGGAAGCATGCGGAAAGCATACAGCAAGCAAGCAAGCATGCAGCAAGCAAGCGTGCAGCATGCAAGCAAGCATACAGTATGCAAGCAAGCATGTAGCATGCAAACGAGCAAGCATCATGCAGCAGGCATGGTTTCTGTCACGGCTCCGGCGCTGCGGGGCTCCGGCGGCCTCACGCGAGCTTATCGTCGCCGATTGGTTTAACGCTCACCACCGCAGCTTCGGCTTGCTGGCCGGCGCCGCGGCGGCGAGTGTTACAACCACCTGCTCCTCAACTCGCGGCCCGCCCCGCCTCTCCGCGCCTACGCGATTTTAAATAACACTCTTGGGGTAGGGCAGACAAGACTGCGTGGAGTCGGATTTACAGCAATTCGTTTCTGTCACTAAAACCTAACTTTTTGGGATTTTTTTAGAGACTAACAATTTATAAATGACCATTCGGAATCATATACACATTATGTGATACAATGCTTAGGACATACGACTTTATGTCATGTAAAATTAGGAGATTCAATTATTATAGTATTCGATATTATGACAAAATAGTATTAGAAGTAAAGTTAGTTATGTAAAACATAATTTCGGTGTTTTGAATATTATGGTTACTGAAGTTTATAGCAAACGTGTTATGGATAATGATTTTCGGACAAAAACTTCTAGGACAATTAAGGGAGTACCCTGTTATGAGTGTGCGTATGGCATCAATAAAGTACCTATATCAATGTATAATCATTCATCGTTGCTGAATGACTTAAAACCCATATAGCAAGTTTGGCGCAATGGTTAGCGTCTTAGGTTAATAAATACAAGTCGTAAGATCAAATCTCGGTGCAGCCAAGAATTTATACTTATTTTATTTATTTATTTATTTATTTATTTAAACTTCATGTACAATAGTGGTACATAGGCGGACTTAATGCCACAAGGCATTCTCTACCAGTCAACCATTGGGTCAAATAAGACAGCATTGTGATAAAGTACAATAAAAATAAAAATAAACATGCCAATTTGCAAGAATAAAATCAAACACATAAATGGGCACCTACATACTAATACACAAATAAGCATATAAAATAAAATAAAATAAATTAAAATACATACAAATAGTCCGAAATACGAGAAACCTTATGATAATTATTACAACTCTAATATAGGCTAGTTGGTAAACAATTTAGACAGACTTTGATTTTCTTTTTGTATTCATTATTTTGTTGAAACATTACTTAAAGTAAAATTTATTACGATTCGATCTTGTTCGTGGATTAGTAATGAAGTTTGTAACGTTTGTGATAGACTCAGAACCCAACCACTGGATGGAGTTACACAACCCAAAAATCCTTGCCCATGAGAAGCACTATTATAAGAGAATGGTTCGGGAAGCGATTGAGATCAAGAAGTACCCTAATTTCAATCGCGAAGACGGCTTCAAACTCTCTTCAGCTTGGAATCCAGTAATCACTAAGTGTACTCGTCAAGTGAAATCGCCTCAATATACGGACACTGTTAGTGTAGTGTGCTGTCCTAATGTGAACCGGCCCTAATTAACATTTATGAAGATGAGTGAGGGTAGTTGAATAAACACCTTCACTTTGCTGTCGCGGTACCTCCAATACTTCAGTCTCCCCGCGACCACGGATGGTGCAATCCGGTCGAAACTAATCTGTGTCGAAACGTCGGGATTAAATTAAAGGTAAATTCGCGATAAATACCCGTCTTCTTAAGTTTTATAATGAGTTCTGATCGTGAAAGTTTAAAAAAGACAAGTTTGTAACGTTTGAGGTAACCACGAAAAGGTTTAGAAACTAACTACCGCCAATTTAAAAACATTGTTTTCAAACACTTTCATTTAAAAAAACTTAAGCGTTCTTAATTGTCAATATACGAGTATTTGCGTTACTGAGTTTATTGATTACTAGACTCATATTCGTGTGAGGATTTATTCTGTGGATCCAACAATGCAACATTTGTCAACGTTCAAAAAGCCAGAAATAGTTGTTCTGCATGAGCAAAACGTACATGCGAAATAAGTGAGATTGTGAGTGTAAATGTGCTGTTAGTTGTTAGGTACATCACAAACGATGGGACACTTGATGCCGTGTTCTGCCTGTCCTGTAGCAGGGATGTTACGGAGCTCCGATTCCGATTCCGATAAGTCGAAACTTCCGATTGATTTTGAACCTCCGATTCCGATACCTGTTCCGAAACTTTTCAATCGGAGGTAATCGGAGGTCGATGCCTTGCGGGCTTCGGCATACGGCCGCGGCCAACGCGTATAAACCTGTTTATACATGTCCCACGAGGTTTGCCCCTCGTAACGTGCTTTCTGTCGATTTAAATTACCAGCATAGGTACTAACAAGTACATACCATGCATAATTATTTTATTAATAATGATTGATATTTTTTCAAAAAAAGACTGATTATCAATGTACCTATGTATTATTAGCTGACCCACGCAACGTCGTCTGCGTCACATAAGACAGAAAAAAATATAGGAAAAAAACGCTCCTAATAATCGTAGCGTGATGTTATAATAGCCTAAAGCCTTCCTCGATAAATGGACTATCCAACACAAAAAGATTTTTTCAATTCGAGCCGATCTTTCGTTATTTCATTAATGAATCCTACTTTCTCACACATTCTCTACTTCAGCATCCGCCTCCGATTCCGGTTCCGATTCCTGTTCCGATTCCGATATATCAAATCCAAAACCTCCGATTCCGATTCCGGTTCCGATATCATCACATCCGTTACATCCCTGTCCTGTAGTTCACACGTCACAGGAGCTGATGGATGTTACTGAAACGCTCAATTTGAATTGTCTTCGACACACTAAGTAGAACGGAAATTGCAAGGCGCTCTATGATACGGGTGAGTAACAATTACATATGACGTTGACATTTTACCTACCTAATTAATTAAATTTCAGTGCAATAAATACCTACCATAGATATAATACTTAATATACAGGGTGTCTCATTCAAATCGGTCAGGATGAGGAAGTCGGAAACTATAAGACATACGAAGATCTGTTCTGAGGAACCATGTCATCGATTTTAATAACAAGAAAAACTGCATTCATACATTTTAAAAAAACATCTGTACTTCTTTCGAGAATCGAACCTGGCTATTTTGAAAAAAAAACCTACACTATTTCTATTTAGATATCGATTGTGTAGGTCTTAAGCAGTAAATGTCTGTATGAAACATGATGTCAGAAATGAATAAAATGCATTGTTTCCGCATACTTTAATTTATTTTAGTAGGTGTTCGTACCTGATGTTATAAAAAATATGACTGTAATAAAGTTTATCTACCCAAATATCATTATAAACCCTCTCTAATGCGTTCAAAAACCATAGGCAATGACCAGCATTACCAACCTGCAGAAATAAACGGAACTGTTATGAACTCATAACCTACTGAAAACAGTAGGTTATGAGTTTAAATTTGGAACAGGTGTCAAATTCAAGTGAGTGTGCTATTCTAGTACCTATCTACATTAAATCAGATATCGATACGAAACCCCAATTCAGTATGATTTTAATTATAAATCGCACGACATTTTGATCTATGCCTATGATTTTAAAAAAAAATGACAGATATCCGAAACGCCGCCATTTCGAGCTGTCATTTGTTCGTTAGCTTTTTATTTCCAGTTACGAGTAGACAAATTTTCTGATAAGTTCCTTATTTCTGTCGAAAATGAGTGATAGTGACTCAGAAATTGACATGAAAACTGCGCCAGATATCGTAAATGCAGCGACGAATGCAACTAATAACCTGTTGGCACAAAAATCAAGGGCCAAGTAACAATGCTGGTTATTTCCCTATGGTTCCTAAACCCATCATAGAGCCCTTATGATATTTGGGTAGATAAAGTAGTGTATGCAACTATACATAATTAGGCATTACAACACTCGTGTGATGCTATTAAACCCACACTTGTGTTGTAATGCCCTTCATTATGCACAGTCGCATAAACTACTATTAAAAGGGCTCTGAACCAAATTTTAATTGAGAAATGTTATTACACCATTGACGATTTTCTTAAAGTTAAATCGCTGTACTGATTGACAAACTATTATTATGATTGACATACATTTAACTATTCTGACATTTTATTTATCCTTCTTATTGACATACGCATCATTCTGTTTGACATTACTGATTAATTTTTACTGCTGACATTGATTTTTTTGTAATTCTAATGTTTACATCTATACAATTATAATATTATACAAGAAAACATCTATGTACCAATTACCCATGTTTACAAAGAAATAAATGATTTGATTTGATTTGAAAAAGTCTTCGAATAATGTAAATAGTACCTAATTGTAGATTATGTTTTGTCATGTTAGTGTATATTATTGTCTTCTATCTAAGTATTTATATAAGTTATATCAATTAGGAATTTATTTATTTATTTTATTTATTTAGCGATTATTATAAAAACTGTTTTTATCCTCAGAGGTGAACCGTGCAGTTATGGGTCCACCGATATGCGGATTCTGGAGACGTAGAACATCTTCGACGTAAGCCAACACCAAAGAAAAAATCATCAATCATCGTGGCAAGGCTTTTTGTCCACCCACGTAACAGCAACAGCACACAATGTGTGCATACAAATTATGAAAACTCACCTAAATTCCGCTGGTTCACGTTGCAGCAGTCAAAGCGGAAGATTTTGCAGTCACTTCACACCGACAAAACCTAGTACAGCTTGCTAGATCATACATTAATTTTGGTAAGGTAAGGTAGGGATTTTTAGCGACGATAAAACCTTTTAATAAAAGTCGGATAAGGATGGGGGAAATATTGTGGGAAAAAAGTGGAGAAAAGTATAAGGAATGTAGTCTTCTGTTATAGGAATTACTGCTTAGGCACCAGTCTCCCACAGTATAATTTTAGTTGTTACATAATTTGAACTGATACCTGTTTGATGTGCCTATCTATATTGTGGTGAGAAAATAAATCATTATTATTATAGGAATTGTGGCCGAATTTCTGTCGGGTCTTGGGGCTAAATAGCGGATAAACTGCGTTATCATAATTATTATGTAATTATAAATAATTATGTTCATATTTGTTTAGTGAATGTGAACAAATGCAAACCTTAGCAATCATTAAAGTGACACATATTGTCATAGTCTGCTTTTTTAAACCACAACATATATTGAGTATTGAAAGTCTGGTGAAGCGATGTTATTGTTATGGGGTGAGAAGTTGTCATAATTTTTTACTATCTAACATGTTAATTCACGTCACCCACTTTGACAAATTATTTACGCACATCCTTACCAACAAAAAACTTTGTCTTTGTCAATAAAACTGCTAGGTAAACTACAGTGTTTTACTCATTCGAACGTCTAGTATGGATTTATTTATAGTATGGATATTGCATACAAGTTTTTCGGGTTTGTACTTTGGGGTTTTAAACTTTCGGGATTTTGAACTTCGTTAGTTTAAACTGTCGGGCAAATGAACTTTCGGGATTTTGAACTACGGGATAATAAACTCCGGGATTTTGAACTTCGGGATTTCAAACTTTCGGTCAAATGAACTTTCGGGATTTTAAACTTTCGACCAAACAACCATTCGGCGTTTCAATTTTCGGGATTTCGTCCATCGGTATTTTAAAATTCGGGATTATAATACGTACCCATATAAAGATATGTGGGGTTTAGATTTTCGAGAAAACTTGTAAGTAAGTACCAAAATTTACCTTAATTTTCAACTTTTTTTATTTTTATGAACTTTCCCTTTATTTGTGCTGTAAGACCTTGCTTTTAACCAAAATTGACAATTCTAGGTCAACCGGAGGTACCCTATAGGTTCTGGGTCGACAACCTACATTCAGTCAAAAAAGTATCGGGAATGGATGATTTGCATATGGTTCCAAATTCAAGTTTTTTTTTTTTTTTTTTAGATTGGCACAACTGTTTTCCATTTTGGCGCGGAGTTTGAGTTGCATCTGTTGCATCATATCTAGTGTGTTGTGTGTGATTTCATTATGGACTAAAACATCGAACAAAGATTTTCTCTTAAATTTTGCATGGCCAATGGAATTTGAAATATTTTCAGTGACTCCGAAGTCACTGAAAATATTACAGAAGGCTTACGGTTAATCGATTTTATCAAAAACACGTTACAAAGCGTTCAAAAGCGGTCGAGATGTGATAGAAGATTTGCCTCGCTCTGGTAGGCCATCAGCGTCTGCAAATGAAGTTAATTAACATCGCAAAGTGAAGGAAATAGTGACTGAAAATCAACTAATCATTTGGGTATGAAACAAATTACCGCTCGGCTTTTCCGATGTTCACAGCATAAATACTAGGAATAAACACAATTTAGCTGGACACGCTTCTCGTCTCCACAGAGTAAGCAACTCGTTCATGGGTCAATGTATAGGTACGCTTCTACAATAAACTTCCCATTGAAATTCGTAATCTACCCATTATGAAATTTAAAAATTGGATTAAAACTAAACTTTTAAAAAAAGGTTATCACAAAATTCAGATTACCTAAATGATAAACGCGCTTGGGAATGAGCTGCTCGCTCGAAATATCATATTCATATAATATTATACTAGGTACCGGAGTAAAACGGTGTGAATAGAAACAAAACTTTGAAAGGGATTTTATCGCTGACCTTATACTGTATATTGTCAACAAGGTACCTTTATAATTAAGTATAATTTAGTTAATACAATAGAGTACTTATTGGGGCCATATCATGTGAATTCAACTATAAAATCCATTCAAAACTTTTGTTTCCCCGTATTCACCCCGTTTTACGAACATTTTTTTCATATTCATTTTATTTTTTGACACTGAATTGATGGCCTCAAATATTGTATTAATAAACGATTTTTTGACCAAACACAACTCAATTCCGGAAACAGCGTTTAATAGTTATTTGTTATACAAGAGTGCAGAGTTGTTTTTTAACCGCGTGCTCAATTTTGATGACCGAGCAAGCGAAAGATTCTAAAATTGAGTCACGAGCGAAGCGAGTGATTCAATACTTAGAATCTTGAGCGTTAGCGAGGGAATCAAAAGAGCACGAGGTGAAAAATCTTTGCACTCGAGTGCAACACGTAACTTTTCATCCCACCTCAGCGAGGAAATGGATAAACGCAAAACAAATACGGATTATTAACAAATTCAGTTAATTCTGTTGGCGTCAAATAAACTTCCTGGTTGCTAGATAATGAGTGGTCATTTTAGGTTTATCACTTGTTTTCAAGTTGGATTCCTTGTTTTTAACCTAAGGCAATATGACGCGAAAAGAAAATGGCGCCCGCAAAACATACCTATTAAAAAAGTACACCAAGAAAGTTCCGAGTCTGAGTTCTTAACAAATTAAAAAAAAATGTATGATAAATTCGGCACCATAGAGGTAGAAGTAAATAGGTTTAATTATGTTTTGAATTCACATGCTTAGTGCACAAGATGTTCTAAATTCAAATTTACTTTACCCTCATGACGATAAAAACGGCTTTTGCACTCAGATATCGAAGAGCAAAAATACTCTTTCCGAGATGGGGGGATGAAAAATATGTTTTGATGATTGGATTATTTGTTGGCGTAAGTGTATCGTTTCTGAAGGAGCATACTTTGAAGGTGATAAAATAAATTTAGATGAATAATAACTTTTCCTGTTACTTTCTTGACAGTTTATGGCAGTTCCCGTTCCCGTTGTTCCGTTGATTCTAGAATCACGTGTCTTATTAGTCAGGTCAATTTAGACATTCAAAGGTGCATAAAATCCCAACAAGCTGGAAATCAGTAAAATTGTTCAAAACATAATTAAAAAGAATATATAAAAGTTCCCCATCCTTCCCGTGTATGGAAAAAAAAAATTAAGTGAGTTTTTTATGATTTTCAGCAAAACGGTAAGTTTTATCACAAAAATACCTCAGACAAAAACAGTAGATCATAAAATTATCTACAAAAAATATGTCATACTTTTTTCCTACAAGCCACCGTTTCTGCGATATTTTGATTAAAAAAGTTGTCATCGAAGTTTTCCTTGAAATGTTCCACCTTTACACCATAAAGTGTCGATTTTGACGACTCGAATGGCGTAGTGGTAGTGACGCTGCCTTACGTTCTTAGGGTCCTGGGTTCGAATCCCGGTAGGAGCAAATGTTTGTGTGATGAGCCTGGACATTTGTTTCCGAGTCATGGATGTTTATATGTATAATAAGTATGAATTTACAAACAAAAAAGTATATATGTAGTATATCAACTATCTAGTGTCCACGACACAAGCTTTGCTTAGTGTGGTACTAGGTGGCGCTGTGTGTTAATGTCCAGCGATATTTATTTATTTATTGTGAGAAATTAACGCCATTTTGGATATTAAACTGATACGGTCAGTTTTTTGAAGGTTATATCTCTTTAAACATTATTAATGTATAATTATGTATATTATGTCACCGTAAAATTGTCAAACACGTTAAATTGTAATCTCTATAGCGATATTGTAAACTCTCGAATTATTGTCAAACGAACATACTGCTTACAAGAAAACGCATTATTTTTCGTGGAATGCATGCGATGGTAGTCAACTCACGCGGTGTGGAAGGGAGGGGTCCCCCTTGCCCCAGTGGTACCACTCTCATGAAAAGATACTTAATGTGCCATTCCTGAGAAATATCGATTTATACCTATAACCTAACCTTTAAACACTTTATATTCCCATAAAAAGCGTAGTCCACGGAGCCCCGCGGAAAAAGGAACCTAACTAAACTAACGGGGGGGGGGGGTGCCCCAGGTCCCGTCCCGGTTTTATCATAATTTTTCCTACCTACCATTTGCATTCCCACTAAATTAGAGAATAATCTTCCTGGCAACACTTTAGAAAAGGACACAGGACCACAGATTACAAGACCCTCAATTTTTTCTCTCGAACCGGATTTATCTTAAAAAAATCTTTTTCAAAAAAGTTGTAACTTTCAGCCCCATATCTCCGTAACTACAAGGTTCCCAGGTATGGTGTAGAATAAAAACGTCCCGAAATGACGTGGAGAACAAGTGCCTTTCGGCTTCGTGAAGAGGTGTTTTACACCCTTTATACATGATGCATGAATGCGAATGCAGGAACTTATGAATACATATATTATGTAGAAATTAATGAATTAAAAAAAAAAATATGTCCAGATCAGTCAGTCAGAATTTATAAAAAGGTGAAGGATGAGCCAAAGCGCATAGCGCTACCTAATTCGGCGTCCATTCTCGACGAGCGCGCGAACTAAACTGAACAATTATGAATGTGGATCCCTCCACATTCATAATTGTTTTTCGCGAAGACTTCGCGGCAAAATTACGAGTGCGAATTCGACAGTTGTTCGCGGCGCGAATGTGGAGCCCGCATTTAAGCGGGCGCAAATACCGGCACTGAACGGGGAATAAGGCACGAACAGGCACGAAGGCCGTGAACGGACGCGAAAGCCATCCACGTTCACCGTTCGCGGCTGTTCGCGTCGCGAATGTGGAGCCCGCATTACACGATTTATCGGGGACGATTGGCAGCGCGGCAGGGAAGTACTTAGAGCGGTCGGGACCATTCTACAACTCAATTTCTTTTAACACTTCCTTTTCCCTGCAGGCAGGGCCCGATAAATCGTGTAATGTAATAAGGCCTGAAGTGCACAGATCCTTGTAAGCCAGAACCTGGAATGTACATTGTCAATTTGACATCAATGTAAAAATAAAACTATATGAAATGACACTTAGTTCTTTTATAGACAATCAAGTGATTGTCTATTAAATACAAGTTTTTTTTGTAAGATTTTGACTTTGAACATGTCGTCGTGGACATGTTCCATTACCCTGTATTATTCAATCCATCCATCGGCACAATGTTTTAAGTGCGTTACATTGAGTTCTACAAAACATAAACGGCCGTTTTTGTTACAAATGCACGATTTAGCTAAACAGCTATATTTCAAGTGGTGACAATGTGTTATAAAATTACGTTATTGCCTTTTCTACAGTAATAATAGACCACATTTTGTAGTTTTGATTATATTTACGAGTTATGACATTTTTTCGATTGGCGGCGCTAGTGGACTGTAAGAGGGCTCTTAACTGAACGATTGTGACTGTGGAGGAACATGTTTTTCACGAAGACTTCGCGTCAAAATTACGGGCGCGAATTTGACAGTGTTTGTGGCGTGAATGTAGAGCCCGCTTAATATAGGAAGGCCTTTCAAACGTAGCTGCGTAGTGATTATATACTCTGTGTACTACTGTCACAGTGTCACTAGTGTCACTCAATTTAATTTGGCATTTGCATTTGGCAGTTTTGGCACACAGCTGCACAGATACAACACACACACACATTCCAATTTACAAGTTTTCTTTATTTACATTTATTAGATAACATATACGTAGGTACTTACATAGAGGTAGTTATCTTTCAAATTCTTTACGTAATGTTGATTATCTAATACTTTAAATGTAGGTATAGGTATAGTCCGTGTAGTTTAGTTTTTACTTTCCACACACAGTTTTCGCTTGTGATTAGCTAAAAATTTTAAACATTTATATCAAGATTTAATTTTGGACGTTTCATCACTATTTACTTTATACTCGCTTGTGTTATCAGATATGACGGGTTGTTAGATAACCTACTGGGGGGTCATCGAAACTAATTTATCAACTCGTCAAGTCGTTGGTATCGTATATCGTATAATTTTATAGTAGGTAGCTAATCACAATCAGTATCGGGTTCGCTTTTCAGTGGAACTCACATCTTTGTTTAGAAATTGTCGTCGACGTTGAGCTCACGCATCGATCGATAAATACGAGCGACGGACTTCACAGTTACCAGTTTTTGTGCAACGTTTGTGAGTTGTGATGTGTTCTCAAATAATCTCAAGTTCATAATTTAATTGGGAGATATTTATCAGCGTGTTTCGCGATTTGTGTGCGGTGCGCAACCACGGTGACGTGTTAAAGTAGTTCGATTGATTACCGACATGTCGCAGATAAAGTTGATAAGCCGCGCTAGTCGCGTGTTGTCCGGCGCAGCGGTACGGTCGGAGCTAACGCTAGGCGAGGCAGTTTCGGCACAACCGCGGGGCAGGCACACGAGCGTACGAACCATGGCATCGTTGCAGAGGAAAACCCTCACGTTAGAAACGTTGAACCCCAACATTAAAACATTGGAATATGCCGTGCGTGGGCCGCTTGTCACCCGCGCCGCTGAACTTGAAAAGGAGCTTGAGAAGGTATTTATTCCTATTTTTTTAAAGAAAATTGCCTAGGGCGACCCTGTGACCGGTGTCACATAACTTGTTTGATTAATAAATCTTAGTCCAGTCAAATAGGTACATCCCCAAAATCAGTCAAATGTTTAACTTAGTAAGTATTGATTTTATAGAACAGTGAAAGTTCTGTCATGCTTCATGCAAATTTAATTTGAAACATGTGATATCAAGGTCATTAAACATGAGCTTAAATCATACCATTAAATTATTTAAACTGATACAACATGAAATGTTTGTGAAATCTTACTAATTGTAATTGTGTGAAAACACACACTTAACTGACTGCCCATCACAAAGAGTGTAAAGTATTCATACTCATCTAATAATTGTCAGCCACGGGTTGTTGTTAATTAGGCTAAACTACTCATACATGTGTGATAACAGTGCAACACTGTGGTCATAATAAGATGTTATTGTAATGGAATCATCCATTACAATAACATCTTCCTGTCCATCCTGCAAATAATACAATTATTAAACAATCAGTTTGTTAATAAAATTATTTAACTAAATACTTAAATGATTGTACTTTGTTACCAAGCAGACACTTATAACTCTGAGTGTTCTCCTGGCAAATTGTTGTTTGATAAAAATTGGTTTTCCAAGTCAGTGTATCATCCTACCTTATCTGTGGAATGTGCAAGGTTGTCTAGACAAAATTGTTGCAATGTAGGCTAACAGACTTATAAAGTACTAAACTCGGAAATTCTATAAAATACTGTTTTATCAAAAAGACATTCAATGGGATTAAGTGAACTTAGAGAGTTTCTAATTTACTATATTGATGAATTCCCTCAATACATGGATGTATATGGTCGCAAATCATACTTTGTGACATAGGTACAGCCTGACACTAGCACTACACACACTAGCAATTGTAAAAAAAGCAGGAAAATTTTGGAACTATCCAGGTGCCTTCACCTAAATTTTGGTCAAATTTAGTAATCACACCGTCTGTATGACTGACAAAACATGAATATCATGATTCAATTTACACAACACTGATTTTCACAATGAAGGGTTGTATTCTCAATAGACAGGCTGACTTCCCAGCCATGGGAACATTAATAGCTGATAATGCTGTGTACAAAAGGTTATCATTGATATCAAATTATTTTAGAGTGCACATGTCATCATGGAAAATTTTAACAACACAACAAGATATTATCACGTATGCCTAAAAAAATAGCAAAAATAAAATTTATACTGAATATCTTCTCAAATATTTTATACACAAGTAGGTATATGGAGACAAGCCAAGGTCATTAACATGGTATAAATAAAAGTTAAGAAGTCAGACATTTTTGTTAGTATACTTTGATTTCATCTGTTAATGTGAACTACTTTCTAAAAAAGCTGCAACTATAAACTAACAACCATGGTTGTCTTTTGTGTGGTTAGTGTCTAACCTGGTGTCAGAGTTATTTTCTTTGCCGTCTGTACACGAACCTAAGACAGATGTTGGATATCCTTTATTTTAAAAGCTGAATAGAACCCTCTTTACAGCTCCTTGCTCCATATTATTTCCTTTTACTATTCAGTAATGCATGAATTGAAACTGGTTTATTCACAAAAAATTTAAGAGACCGGACAGCTGACAGTCTGGGCTGGTATAAGATAAAAATTTTAACTGTTATGTGACGCAAGCTTATTTTGATTACCATTTCGTAGTGAAGGACATTGGGTCATTTGGGGGTTTTTGTTTTGACACAAGACAGGTCGTCACTCATTTAGCTTTCCTAATTTGGTGGAGTCGGCTCCCAGTCAAACCAGAGTAATATTTTACTTGGATCAACTGCCTGTAAGCGTCCATAACTAACATGGTATACTAGTATACTATACACTTTCATGAGGTACTTATAAAAGTAACTACCATCATCATTATCTTCTTGTCCTGGTCCCATTCTATTTGGGGTCTTCGCAACAGCCTTTATTAGCCCAACAGGACAAAACATACAAAAAAAAGTGGTTAAATTATGATTACCCCGAGTAACACGGGCTATTTGTTTATTTTTTATTTAAACTAAAAAAAAGATAGGTACTTAAAAATTCAAAAAAAGTGAACTATGTAAAAATAACTAAGTAATGACTTTAAATAGAAAAAAACAAGAACAAATACCTAATAAATTCTAATATGAAACATTCATTGTAACAGTTGGGACCCATTTAATAATCTAGACTAACATCATATTACATCCAGTATAGGTCCCGAGTGTTCCAGTCAATATATTTCTTAAGCAGTCGGGTTTTTTAATTTTAGTCCCATGCATTTCATCCCTCCTCATTGCATGTCCATACCAAGACAAACAGCTTCCTTTCAAAAAAGTAATTAGGTACTAAAATTAAGCAATTTAGAAATTTCGTCGTAGATTGTGAAAGATTCCATGCCATAATAAAACCGTGGTTTATCTACAACAAACAAATTATCTAAATGCACGTTGTTGAGATAATAGCTATGCAATCACTTTTACATAATTTATGAGAGCGAAATGATACTAGCATTATGTTTTATCCATTATCTTAGCACTCGGCATTCGATAGTAGGATGTAATCTAGAGTGTTGGATATAAATGCTCAATAATGCCCAATCGAAAAAGACTAATTCATCATTATGGTGTTGATTAGGCTTGGTTCCTCTTTGGAGTTAATGGAATAATCCATTGATTGACAGTGGCGACAGCCAAAATCTGCGTAGCCTTCATATATCTAACATGGGTCAGCTTCCAGTCTAGCCCAACAGCCCAATGCAGCTGAATACTGGTGGAGATGGAGTGACAGACAATTGGACGTCCACAATCAGTTATTGGGTATCTAAATGGGTGGATATGGGTGAGGTGGGATAGTTAACATTTCTAAACTATACTATATTAAATACTTAGTCGATGCTATAGCAAACAACTACCATCTTACGTTATGATTCGCAGTTAAGTATTTACTTGGGTAATTTATCGTCAAACAATGAAAGATAATGTAATAAGAAGAAATAATGAATGACCTAGCAGATGTCCTCTATAAATTAGTATAGCTGCATCACAGTGACTGGACTACGTAACGGAGTGGAAGTCTCGCCACATTACTCACAACCGGCGTACACAGCGGAAACTAGGTTGAAGTTGGGCCAAATTAACTGCAAATGTACGAGATTTACGTAACATAACAACACTGGATTGTTCTAAAGGAAACCTTTATTCGAATAGGTTTCAGAGCTGCTGGACGACGATCAATGGTTAAATAAGAAGCTTTTAATCTTGCCAGACAACCAAGATCCCTGGCTTCTGGGGAATATATCGTGGTATGATCAATCAAAGGAGTCCTAATTCTTGTTCTGATTCTAATGTCCTGATTCTTGAAACCGAAATTATGACTCTTGCCGCATAAAACCGCAGTGTTATTCGCTAAACGATTGCATGACCTGGGCCGGCGCTGATCGCTCGACATTGCACACATGCACACTGCGCCACTAAATAATGCATATTCATATCGATTTCGCACCATTCCAAGGTTCTTAACAGTGCTTTAATCAACATTCATTGTAGCTACCCAGCAGTGAAACTGTTTATTGCTGGTTCAGCTAGTAAACGCAATATATAACCAGTAGTAGCAGTGCGGTTGTTTCTTTATTAAAGGTAATTTTCGTACGTAAATTGGAAGTTTGAAGTGGTTATTTCTAAGTTTATCACAATCATACGATTAACGTACTAGTATCCATATCGATTGATCACCGACCTAAGACACAGCATTGTGTTTTGCATAGGCACTAAGAAACGCACACCAGTGAAGATAGCGATGATACACAATACCTACCTTGAATTGGGTTACCTACGTGAATGACTATTTTCCTTATCATGAAAAACAATTAAAGGGCTTCCATCCAATCCAAACGGCATTCTCTGCATTAATCGCGATTCATCTGTGGCATCACTACGGTTTCTTTCGCTAAATTGCTAACCGAGTGTGAAATGTGGTTTGTCGCACAGTGCAGTGGTATCAAATGTTACACATGCGTAACACCTCTCGTAGCACTGACATAGACGTGAACGGTAACTGAGAGTGATCGGTCAAGGCCTTTCAAGGTCGTGGTTAAGCCTGTGCTACTGGGTAATTCTGCAGCTGACACTACGATTTGGGGCGCGGATTTACATTGTTGATACCGGCCATACGAAACCTCAAAATGGTTGGCGAATAAAGAAAGAAATCCCAGTGGGTCAATAAAATCCGATCCTGAATAACGCAGGCAAAATTATGTTGCTAGACTGGCAGTGAGGATATAAATATCGCTTTACATTAACACACAGCGCCATCTAGTGCCACACCAAGCAAGGCTTGTGTCGTGGATACCAGATAGTTGATATATCTACACTAATATTATAAAGAGGAAAACTTTGTTTGTTTGGTTGTAATGAATAGGCTTAAAAACTACTGGACCGTTTTTAAAAATTCTTTCACCATTCGAAAGCTACATTATCCACGAGTAACATAGGATATATTTTATCCCCGTACTCCCACGGGAACGGGAATTACGCGGGTGAAACCGCGGGACGTCCGCTAGTACTACATATATAAGTACTTTTTTGTTTGTAAATACATAAGTACTTATTGTACAGATATAAACATCCATGACTCGGAAACAAATGTCTATGCTCATCACAAAAACATTTGCTCCTACCGGGATTCGAACCCAGGACCCTAAGAACGAAAGGCAGCCTCACTACCACTACGCCATTCGGGTGGTCAATATGAGTAGGTACCAGGTACCTATACTACTAACTCTTAGCACTAAGAAATTGTATATTGGTTCAGTGTTGCAAAAAGGATGGGCGAGCTCAAAATGCCGGAAGTGCGTTGTTAGCGATCCTGCGCTAATGGTGAATGTCCTCGAAACAGGTCATGTGCGCAGGAGTCGATCCCGGGTCCCGACAGAGCTATTCAGAGAATATGCATGAATTTAATTCTTTAATTGTTTGTGTAAAGTTGTTTAAGAATCGTGTCCTTATTGGAATTTATTTTCAGAGATGGGTATAATATTCCTTGCCTTGTCTCAATCGCTTATCATTTACCTGGCATAAGTACCTACTTTAGTTGTCTCACTCTTTATGGAGTGTCATTAAAATGATGTTTAGGTTATGTGTCTCAGACAGATGAGGATTTAAGATTTGAAGGACTTAAGATATTTTATCTACCTACTTAAGTGTCCCGAGATGCGCTTCTATTAGATGTTTTTGTCCAGTAGGTACAAAGTACGCCGAGTAATGATAGGAAACTCGTGTTTTATTTAATATCGTTCGATTATTTACAACTGTCTGTTATTGCTGTCATCATAAACCATTATCAGTAAAATACAACTACTTAATTTAAACAACCGTACAATGATACCTACTTACATTATGTTAAGAACTTGTACCTAATTTACCAGATGTGTTCTGTGGCATTAAGGTTACCTATAGCAAAAAATGTTGAGGGTGTTATTCTCCAAAAGAAAATGTTTTTTTTTTTTCTGGCACTTTTTGGTTTGGGTAGGAAATGACTGATGTCTTTTTATCTAAGTAAGTAGGTAGGTACTCTATGCAAAATCCGGCCAAAAAGTTCAAACCCCTTTACGAAGTCGCTCTTCTCTGGATACACCTATCTTAAGGCGCTTAGACGAGCTAAATTAGCACCTCTATTTGCGGTGGTTCAAACTTCGTTTGAAATGCTGTTAGAATAAAGATCTAATCAGCTTGCACTACAAAGTGGTTGCTACGTCAGCCACTGCTGGCCAAATAGCGCGAAGGGAGTGGTTTCGATCGATTTACAAAAAAACTATTGATTGGATTAAAAACTGAAACAGTATCATGCTAATATATTGCTTGTAGAATCTTTGGCTAAGACTACCTTTATCATAACCCATTGTTTAAAAGTAGGTAGATAGTTCTCGTCGCTTAGTAAATAGTTAATAAGTACATAATGTACTATGCAAACTTATTAATTGTCATTGTGACAATCAAGGCCTTCACGGCATGCATTGTAGATAGGTAGACATACTAATTGCAAGTACAATGTACAATTGCAATGACAAACTAATTTGAAAAAGGTAAACCTTCAGTCTTTGGAATAAGGTCACCAATTAAATGAAATTGCCATAATATTTATGACTCAATATTAACGCTCATAAAAAGTTAAATACAAAACAACAAAGCAATGCATAAGGAAAATTAAAAGTTAAGTAGTTAGAATTGAAATAGTGTGGTTTTTATGGCTAAGTCCATTTAGGTAGAAAAACATATTTTGACTGAACATTTCCTTTGAGTGCATGAATCCATCGGATATTCTAGGAATAGCTCTTGCCGATTAGTTCTTGACAATGAAAATATCTCGCAGGTGCCTACTACCTACCTACTATGTACTACACCTAGTGTTTAACGACACAACGTGTTATTTCAAGGTGATGTCGACACTTGTCAACTGCTATGAGCGATTTCGAGTGAAATTTTCCGCAGTTCTCGCAAAAATATAGAAATAACTGTTACACATTTGTCACCGTTTTCAGTGAAAGCTGAAAACTAGATTACTTGTATTACTGGGTACTGAGTTCAGCTCCACATTAGTTCACCGTTAGATACATTTAGGTGCATCGTAGTGTCAGTGAAGGAAGACTAGTATTTCTAGATCTTGTAGAGGAAAATTTAACATTCCAATAACAAGTTTGCAATGTTGTTAATAAATATTATGTTTGACTGGCACCTGCATATTGAAGCAGATAGCGCCAATGTTATGTATTACTGTATCGAGAGTAATCTCTTATCATTATTCTCTTGCCCAATACATTTATGGTCTGCGTAGCATTTCTTCTCCCATACTTCTCTATTTCTCGTCATCTCATCAGAAACTTCTTTCCTTGCCATATTTATTCTTAACATAGTCCATCCATCGTTTCTTTGGTCTTCCTGTACTCGTAAACCCATCCACATTCACACTTAAAACCCTCCTCACGCTGTTTTCTTCATTCCTCTTCATCACATACCACGACAACCGATTACCACACAACTTTTCATTCACCGGGGCGCCATTTTCAGACTTCCATTATCATTTCTAATTTTAGCCATTCGTTTAACACCACACATCCCCCATAGCATTAATTCTCATCTCCGCGATATGCAAAAGCTTCTCATTGATCCCTTTTGTGTCCCAACATTCTGATCCATACAATCTAGTAGGTCTAACTAGTCGTTAATCCCTATTATTCTCAATTACATAATATTTGACTGTAGCGTAGCTAAAGGGGTCACTAACTTGCGAATATGTCCTGTACTTTCGAACAGGGATCACTATTCCAAGTAGTTTTAAACTACCATTCTTTAAACGACCTTTAAACACTTATCTCACCTTATAGGTTGGCCGGGAGCCTAGGAAAAGTGACCTTAATTATATTCCAGTCTAAAAAGTGATGCCCTAGGCTGCGCGAAAGGTCACGTTACGTAACTTTCTTCAGTGGGTCGATAATTCAAGAGAAACCAGTTTGACTCCATTCAGTACGTTTCTCGTCCGACCTGTTTCTGTTATGTTAATAACAAATTCCTGTCAGGATTGAATCTTGATTGAAACTACGTTTGTGTAAAGATAGTTTTTCTGTCATGTTTGAATTGATAATGATGGTTGGACATTGTTCTTGAGTATGGGACTTCTTGTCCTACATTCTTTCATTCTTTCTTTATTAAGACTGCAGTAAAACAATAAACGTATATATGGTTTAATTAAGTCTAGACAGCAACTGTCGAGGTCGTTTCTAATCCTGCTTCATTGTAGTACGGCAAACATGTACCTGCTCTAATCGCTAACCAAAAAATTACCTAAGGTCAGGTTGTGTTGCCTGCCGGGGTTGCGGGTTTGTTCGAAAGAGATACCGCGGCCCCGGAACGTAAAGGGCGAGGAAGGAACATGGATGGGTTTTAGTCAGTAAGAGTCTGACACTCCCTCCCGCTCCGCCCAGAGTGGGAGAAGTCATTTGATGATTTCCCATCCTAAAAAAAAAAAAAAAAAAAAAAAAAGGTCAGGTTGTGTTGCTATATGATTTATCTTATGAAGATTGAAGTAGCACCTACTTCTAGAACAGCATGCAACCTAGCATATGCAAAGACATTGCAGATCATAGAGTAGAAAATTGTTATTCTAGTGAAATCCTTCTTCATTAGTTCTTCTATACGCACTGAACATTTTTGTAATTCATTCCACAGTCGAATTATAAAGTTCTTCTTGTTCGTTCACAGGGAGTCCAGAAGCCATTCAAGAGGGTGATCAAGGCAAACATCGGAGATGCGCACGCTATGGGGCAGCAGCCCATCACTTTCATCAGACAGGTACGCTCATCATTTAAGCTTAGCTAATATGAACCCTGATGCAAGGAGGCTTCAATTGAATATACCCTGTGATGATGTAGATGTTCTGTGATTACAATCAATAACACTACTATTAGAGATCACTGTGTCGTAAGACTAGAGTAAATTTCGTCCGTTTTCCCGCACTGGATGGCCTCCGTTTGACCAGTTTTAATTGGTAAAAGATTAGAGATGATATTAGTTTGTTGTGCGGCATGAGTATTTAACAAAGCCTTAATATTTAAGTAACTAAGGTCCATGTTCACCAAAAAAATAACGGTCTGATTATCTAAAAACGGCTGTTTAAAACTTATTTTTTTGTATGGGAACATGTCAAAGTGACCGCTGTGTTTAGATAATCAGACCGTTATCTCTTCGGTGAACATGGGCTTAAGTAAGAAACACCAGTTTACGGTTGATAAGTGTAGTTACCACTACACTTATCAACCGTAAACTGTTCTTCGTATGAATAAGATGTTTTGATAAGGTAGGAAATCACCGGAAAAGGTTTTTCCATTGTTTGTATAACAAAGTAATAAGGAAATGTACCACTTAATAAGGTAATCACATTTTCCCGTTAGGAAATAGAAGGACAACTCGATTATATTTTGCTGTAGGCACAACAATTGTGTACGTAACATTATCTACTTAAGATAGTAGGTAATAAGGTTTTGTTCGGTCTGGCGGTCGTAAGTGCCACTTTTGTGGTCTTGGGTTCGGTGGTTATTGGCTTTTTCCTTCAGGAATTTCTAAGTACATACTTACATAGTAGCCTGGAGTCTGGCTTGTGCCTGAGTGATGTGCAGTCAGTGCTCTCAGATAGGTCACATGGGACCAAACATAACTAATAAAATGTCATATTTCATGGTTACACTCATTTTTCAAATTGTGTGTGTACCCACTATAGGAAAATAAACTTTGCCAGTTTTGCTTAACCCTTTTCACCCGACTGCCAAGGAAGGGTTATGTTTTAAGAATACAGGTGAAATGTTCTGTTATGTAAAACTCGTAAAAAAACAATGGAATGTTATGGTTATGGTGGTTCACGTATTGAATAAAGCGTCATGAAGTTAGGGTTGCCAAACGTCCGGAATTTTCCGCACAAGTCCGGAATTTTAGCTTAGCGCCTGGAATGCGGGGGGAATTACAAAGTCTAAAATAATAAGTTAAATTTTATAAAACGTAGGATTCACTTGCATAAATGCAAATATAATTCAAATAATATGAGGAACATTTATTAATTTATAATTTAAAGCTTGGAGCTTTAAATTATAAATTAATAAATGTTCCTCATAGGTAGTCCGCGAAATTACATTTTTCTTACGTTTTTTGCAATTTGCAGGGCAGTGCTAGGTTCATTAACATACGTCGTATGTTGATGAAAATATGATTCGCCATAAGCAAATATTCTGCAACAAACCTTTCTCTATATTTTCAGTATGAAATTATAATACATAATTAGAAAGAAAGTTTTAAATGTCCGGAATTATCCCCGAAAAACTATTTATGAATCTGGGAACCCTATACCGGTGTAGTTCACTATCGCTAGTATTATTGTTTATTATTGTAAGCCTGTAGCTTGACACAGATAAGGATAAGCGAGTCTTTCATGTGTAGGATCAATGTCCAGAGTATAGTAAACATTTGTACCTACTATGTACCTACTTACTCTTTTTTTGAGTACCTATGTTTTGTGTTGAGTTTTGTGTTAACTAATCGTGTATTGTCATAATGACTGTAGTAATTATTAATTGTTACGGTATATTATTTTTCATAATACGTTAATGCACAGGCCTTCCACGGCGTTTGACGTATATCCGCGACGGATGGCCCGCAAACTGGTCGGTTTTTGTAAAAGCGTTCCCTCGCCGGGAACATTCACCTGTAATGTATCAGTTGCTCCGGGTATGGAACTGCTTTTGTAATATCCAAAAAGTAATAAATTAGCATTAGTTACCTGGTGACTAATACTATGTCCCTGCGCAGGTGCTGGCTTGCGTCGTTAACCCTGAGCTGATTGAATCAGACAAATACCCATCGGACGTGAAGGAGAGGGCCCGAGCGGTGTTAGGCGCTTGTGGGTAAGTTTCCATCGTTTTATATTAAAAAGGGACACGCCCTGGAAAAGTGGAAGAGGCCTAAACTTTGCATACCCGCATTAGGAAATTCAGAAGTCTTATCATACCTAATAAATGCGGCATATCTTTTCAATGCCCTCGACTCGACCATAAATAATCAGCAACACATTTCATCATCATATCCCGTTAGCAGTCAGTCGGCCAGGGAACAGCTGAATACAGATACCGATAAGTATCTTGAACACAACACCTACCCTTTGGCGCACTTATGGCAAATCATCAAAGACACATAATTCACTTCTGGGCAGGCGAAGGGTTTATTGAGCCAGTATTTTAAATAGAGCGACTGCCTATCTGACATCCACCATCTATACTTAAAGTACTTACCGGATTATATCCGTGATTTTCTTAAGTTTTTATTAGCACCCGATATCCATAAAAAAACCGTGAAAGTCTAAAACAGTGCTCCAGCATCTAACATAGAACGTATAATATTCCAGTGGGCAGTCAGTGGGTTCGTACACAATGTCTCACGGTATCGAGCTGATCCGGCGTCACGTGGCGGATTACATCGAGCGCCGTGACGGACACAAGGCCAACTGGCAGGACATCTGCCTCACCGGCGGAGCCTCCAACGGCATCAAGAACTGCCTGCAGCTGCTGTGCAATAAGGTCGACGGGAAGGACTCGGGTCAGTATCTAAATATGTTAGAAAAGCAATAGAAAACTTCCACTCTAAAAGGACTTAATAGCATGTCCGTACTAAAGGATACTTATCAAATGTCAATTCTATTCAAATTAGGCTGATAAATTAACACTTTTGAACGTCAAAATCATCGAGCAACACATCTATTCCTTACTTCCTGGTGTTTTAGCTGCACAAGTCGGAGTAGGAACCCGTTTCGTAGGACAAGCACAGGAAGCGGATAATGATGACAAACTAACATCAATTAACCGTTAGAACAATCCGGCTACAAGTTTCAGGCAGTAGCCCACAAGATGCAACACCCGTCTGGTTGGAGAATCCTCTGGTTTCTATTGGGGATGAAGAACTTAACCCCTCACAGTTCTTCACAAATCCTTTTAAAAATAAACAGTTGTAAAAGGGTCATACATACACTCACGCCTTTCCACATGGAAGTAGTACTTTAGAACGCCAATTGCTACCTGCCTCACAAACTCTTTACGAGTACCTGGTCCACGTTCATAGACGCTCAGAAAGCTAGCCATTCTGATTCTGCACGTCTGCAGACGAGTGCGTGTGAGAGACACGGATAGATCCGAATATACGGACGAAACGTTAGGGAGGAGGGCCACTGAATCGACGCGCGACGTACGGAATGCGTATTTTGTTGGTTATTGCAATATCTAATTTTGGCATAACGTAAATGCAATGTTTCTGCATTCATTTTACACGTAACATACGTCACGACAATGTAAATAAAACAAGGTTTGTTTACGCTACACTAGTGCTTGTAGCGTAACTATTACTTCACTTTCAATATGAGTTTATTATCATAGTGTGCAATCTCTAATCTTAAACGGCTATCGGATCTAATCGTACACGTTCGATAACACGGTCGAGCTGAGTACTGGACAGTGACCGTCACCGCGTTCATATCAGATAGGCTTAGTGGAATATCTCTGTATTTTACATTTATTATCAAAATGCGGATTATTGATGTGAAAGTTAGGTATTACTTTGTTTGAGTTGAATAATTGAATGAGCAATTTTAACAAGCTAGGTGTAGCTTTATACATCGACACTTTGTTAGTACCTTAGCATTGGCACACTAGGGGTGTTTGCAAATTAGGTTCATTAATTCAGAATGGCCGCGTCTGCATGACTAAATGATGTGTACTGAAGTGGGTACTTCTGTCTTTGCTGTCAGTTTACCTCACGGTTTTCATTTCGGTTTTAGAAAACCTGATAATTTAATTCATCAAATTACATTATTAAAACAAACTAACAAAAAAATAACGGAAGAACTGGAGAAACTTCTTAAAAACCCCGTTGATTTCAATCCAGGTACTGGTAACGAAAAATCAACAACATTTACTAAAGAAAATATATCTTTGAGCGATGATACAATATCAAAAGAATGTCTGACAACAATTACACACATACCACAAAAATCAATCTCACTAGAAGAAACAGATACAAATACGGGACCAGTAACGTCGTCTCCTACATCTCAGAAATCTAGAGTGATTGTTTTGGCAGACAACCAGGGTTACAATATTCGGAAGACTTTACAACAACTACTCGGACGCCAATACAGTGTATTCTGCTTCTGGAAATCTGGAGCCAAACTGCCCGATCTTCTCTCCTCCTGTGGTTCAGATATTTCAAAGTTAACCATGAATGATTTTGTGATTATACTTGGATTTACAAACGATGACAGTCATTTTAAGATTCGGCATAGATTGGGATCATGGGTAGAATCAGTTAAAAACACTAATATCCTAGTAGGCGAGGCTTCATTTTGTAAATACCTTAAAGAAACTAATCTGAATAAAGAACTACGAAATATCTGTAATAACCACTTAAATACTGTTTTTGTCGAGATGGATTTCTATAAATATAAACCCAGACGCCATCAATTAACCATTTATTTAAGTAGATATGTCTTAAGGGAAATTTTGCGCTTATCTTATAAATCAAAATGTTGTATTGTATCATCATCTAATGTTAATATTAATAATTGTTTAAGTGAGCGGACCAACAAATATGCTAAAACCAGTCATTTGCCATCTGCTGATCAGAGCACTCAAACAGACGTTAACTTAAATGTAAATATTTCGTTAGAGACGCCTTCTGCAGCTAGAGAACCAGTCAAGGTGAGCAATAATAATTGCGATGATTTATTTCGTTTATAACCGTATTTCTATATTGCACCAAAACATAAGCGGACTTCTTTCGAAATCAGACCTATTTACGGTAGGCTTGGATGACTTGGCAGAGACAGGCAAAACTATCGATGTACTATGTTTCTCAGAGCATAATATGATACAGGATGACGTAGACCTTCTCCAGATTCCAAACTTTGTCCTAGCAACTTATTTCTCTCGTAACAAACGCAGAGGGGGTACGTGTATATTGGTGAAACGAAATTTAAAATATGAAATAATAACAACAATTCAGAAATTTAATATCGCCAATGTTATTGAGTCCTGTGCAATTGAGCTATTGGATCACAACTTAATTATACTGTGTCTTTATAGAGTACCGAAGAGTAATAACTTAAACATATTTTTTGATCATTTCAATGATATCCTGTCTGTCCTTACTAAAACTGGTAATAAAAAACTCGTGGTTTGTGGCGACTTTAATATAGATATGTTAAAAAGAAATAGGCACACTTTAGAGCTAGAGCAGCTAACAATTGGATTTAATTTAAAACAATCTATAATCGAACCCACAAGACCCAACAGTGGCTCGTGTATTGATAACATCTTTCATAACATTCACGGTGCCCAATCTGACATTGTAGAGCTGGGGCTGTCTGATCATAAAGCTCAGATCTTATGTTGTCCAGTAAGAAAGACCTGCTTTTTTGACTACTGGTTCGTGCGCAGAAGAGTCTATTCTAAAGCCAATTTATTAAAGTTTAAGAATTGCCTTGATCAACTTAAGTTTCACGAAGTGTATGAAGCTAGTGATGCAAATGAAGCATTTACAATTTTCCATGACTTGTTTAAACTATTCTATGACTTATGCTTTCCTGTGTCTAGAATGAAAATTAATACCAGAACACGACCAAAATGGCTCTCTCGTGGCATAAAAAAATGCAGTCACCGGAAGCGGTCTCTTTTATGGAAATATAGATTGACTAAAAACGCGACTGATAAAGTAAATTTTAAAAAATATGCTGCAAAATATAGTAAAATCATTAAATTAACACAGAAATCTCAAAATAATTACTCTATCTTACACTCCACTAATAAATCAAAAGCCACGTGGAATGTAATTAATAACAACAAATATAACTTACCTCACAACATTGCAGAATTACTAATAAATGACACAAACATTCAAGATCCTCAACAAATAGCTGAGTCATTTAATAATTATTATGCAGATTTGGCTGTGTCGCATGTCTCAAGCGGTTCAAAACAAAGAACATGTAATTATTCCTCTCCACACTCTTTCTTCTTAAGGCCAACTGATCCAACTGAGATCTGTTCTATTATAAAAAACTTGAAGAATACAAAAAGCACAGGTTATGATGATATATGCGTCTTGGTATTAAAATATGTTAGCAATTGTATTGCTCCCGTACTCAGCTATATTATAAACTTATGTTTTGAGCAAGGTACTTTTCCCTCTATATTGAAAACGACAATTATTAAACCACTTTATAAAAAAGACGCTAGAAATAACATGAAAAATTATAGACCAATAGCCCTGATTCCGGTATTATCTAAAATAATTGAGAAAGTCATTTATAACAACCTATATACTTATCTTGAAAGAAATAAAATCTTCTGCGACGAGCAAAGAGGTTTTCGTAAGAACCAGTCAATTAACCAAGCCATTTATGACTTTTTAAGTATGATATACCCAAGAGTAGATTCTAAACAGCCAATTTATGCTTTGTTCATGGACATGTCCAAGGCATTTGATTTTGTCGATCATGCGATTCTCTTGAACAAGTTGGAAGCCTATGGCATTAGGGGCATTGCTCTTGACCTAATTAAATCGTACCTTAGTAACAGAACTCAAATAACTAAAGTTAGTAGAACTTGCACACACACTAAAGAAGAAAAAAGTTTTAGTTCCACCCCTAGGACGGTCAAATTTGGAGTACCACAGGGCAGTGTTTTGGGACCACTTTTATTTATAATATATGTAAATGATATGCCTAAGTCGACAACTAATCAAATGATACTATTCGCAGACGACTGTACAGCTGTTTACAATAATGAAAATGATATAAATACCAGTCTTGCCTCAATAATTAATTGGTTAAAAAGCAACAATTTATTAATAAACTTAGAAAAAACTAAAATAATCCAATTTAAACAACGTACAAATCACAAACCTAATACTAAAATTGAACATGAAGGAAAGGAAGTCGAATTTACCACGACAACAAAATTTCTTGGTCTCCATATAGACAATAATTTAAAATGGCAGAGTCATATAGAGTTTGTCTGCAAAAAACTTTCACAATCATCCTATGCACTATATATGTTGGCAAAAAAGGTTGGTCTCCCGACGTTACTTGTGGCTTATCACGGATATGTTGCTTCACGTTTGAGGTATGGTATCATCTTTTGGGGTAATGCTACTAACTGGGATAAGGTCTTCAAATGTCAAAAAAGATGCATCCGTGCAATATGTGGTCTACAAAAAACTGAGAGCTGCAAGCATTCTTTTACTAAACTAAAAATACTCACAGTACCGTCACTGTATATCTTTGAAATGGCCCTTTTTATCAAAAAACACACACATTTGTTTAAAATAGTGACGAGATCACGCAACAGAACAAGAATATTTACAAAACTAAGTACGCAATATAAAACTGCTCTGTATGGGAAAAGTACATTTGTCATGGCGCCTAAAATCTATGATAAAATTCCGAAGGACATTAAAGACTGCAATAACATTGTTAAATTCAAAAATAAATTATTTAAATTTCTTAATGAACACGCATTTTACTCAGTAAGGGAATTTTTGGACTTAAAATGAGTACACTACGATTTTATTATTTTATTAGTTTTTACTGTTTTTTAAAGTGTTAATGTCTGGTTGAGCGCATTGTTAATAGAATAAATAATTGTTAATTGTTTATTTTTTATTGTTTGATTTGATTTAATTTTAATTCTCTCCAAATTGAATCTGTTTTTATGTTAAGTGAAAATGATAAATTATTTTGTTAATCTTGATTATTGTTGTATTAATTAATTAATGCTAGTACCTATTGACATTTTTATTTTGTATTTTTCGTTCCTTTTCCTTTATTTAATTTGACATTTTATCTAATTTTTACTTTATCTATAATTATTTGTGATTGTACTTTTGAATTGTTTAATGTAATGTTTTTTTTTGGTGACGATTTTTTTGTATTATGTTCCTGACCCTTTAATATTTTGTATGCCTTTTGGCGGGGCACAGCTCGGATCTTATTCATTATAACATCTTCTATATGTATGTACCCTGTGTTCACAAAATAAATGAATTTGAATTTGAATTTGAATTTGAATCTGAATAGGTAGCAGTAGCGAAGGGTAACTTTTTGTAACAGGTAACCGGTCCGGTGCATATTTTTAATAACGTCTGAAAAAAACATACATCTAACCATTTGTAGTTTAAGTCATGTTTGGACAATCACCTAAGTACATTGTTTTGTTCTACATTGTTTTACTTTTGGCAATAGTAGACTCCAGTACAGTGGTTGTTCCGAAGGGAAGCCGGTAAGTTTCGAATTGTACCTATGAACCCCTCGCCACTGATAGGATCTTACAATTTAATGAATTTACATATTGTATATTCTACAAGGAGGGTAATAGACTATAATGTAGCCAATAACTAGGTACCTAATAGAGTTAGCTACGACTACAACAACTAGTTTCTGTGTAAAACGTTATCAGCTGCAATTTGCTTAGAATATTGAACAGTTCTGAATAGATAGGTAGGTAGCGCTCAGAATAATAAGTTTATTTTTATGACCCGACGCCCCGATCCATTATGAATAATGCTCAATTACCTACCTGGACCAAATGGATAAAGATAAATGAGTTGATAGTGACAGTCAGCTCACAATTATGTATTAATCCTTTTACTGTCCTCTTATCTATATACGCGGATTGATAAGAAACTAGTGTATTGTAGGTCTACCATAAAAGTGAATAAGAAAAACCAAAGTAGGTACTTAATAGTAATACATGTATCCATAGTGTTCAAACGCGTCTAATGAAAACTTCGCGGTTAATGTCAAGGTTAACTCACACATTACAAAACACGTGAAACATGTAGGTATAAATGAGACTGCTGTAAACGTCCGAACTACCGTAAATACAAATATAACATATTATTATCCCGCCGCCGCCGGTTAGACCAAGGAGTTCCAAATACTCCACCCACATTTGGCCAGTTATGTTTCAAGCCCTATGTCAAAGGGGGACCCTATTGCCATCAACAGGGCACATAATTATATGAACTCTGTGGCTGCTACAGAGATATTCCTGAAGGGAAACCCCATTAAAGTGCTACTGGGTATGCCCAACCCGAGAATTGAACCCAGGAACTAATTTTCAGCAGTCCCGCTTGCAACCACTTGACCAACTCGGAGGAAACTCGGTGTGTAAGGGTGGTCACCCATCCATAGATCAACCTAGGCAAGCATGGCTTAACCTAAAGATTGACCCGAGCGATTATTTAGCCACGAGCTCCTCACATCTCTCTTTGCTCTTTACATCCTGTAGTAGTAAAACCTAATATTTTCCAGATTTACCAACTCGTGTAGTAAAACCTAAGATTTACCAAGTCATGTAGTATTTACCAATATCGGGGCTTCTACACCAGTAACATACAACAGGTTTGTATTGTGGGAGTGTTTCATCATGTTGGTTTTCATAACAAAGTGTAGGCAATGTTTGTACTAACTATTAACGCTGTTACGCAAATAGATCGGTAGTTATTAGGTAATTTTACTGGCACTTAAAATATCAGTAATCTGTTAGTGTCGCTGAAGACAGCGCTTGACGCTAGCAACAGCTAGACGTGACAAGTTGACAGGGCCTTTATGTCGTAGCAGTAAGGGTGATATTTTTAGTTCATGTTGGATTTAGCGCAAAATAAACTTGGATGGAACAGGAGCAGGAGATGCACGAGGAGCTCGTGGGTAAATAATAACAGCCGCTCGAGCCAATCTTAACCTAAATTATTGCTCCCCTAGGTTGGTCTGTGGATGGGTGGCCACCCTTACATATCGAGTTTCCTCCGTGCCTCAGAAAGCATGTTAAGCCGTTGGTCCCGGCTGTCATTTGTCCATCTTTGACAATCATTACTGGTAGCCAGTGGCCCAAAAATACAGACAACCAGTCTCACCAAGTGGTATCGTATTACTCAGTGTTAACTGGGCTGTGGAGGTCGGATAGGCAGTCGCTCCATGTAAAATACTGGTATTCAGCTACATCCGGTGAGACTGGAAGCCGACCCCACCGAAATAAGGATTTATTAATAAAGATGCATAGTATGTATAGTGACCCAGAAGAGCAGAGACAAGACATTGGCCAGTCATAAACTTTTTGGTTTATACACTTTACTCTAACAGTTCACAAGTTGTCGTTGATCTTATGTTGAATTCACAAAATGTGTCTGCATGGTAACCACCCGCATGCCATGGTTGATACCTTTTCATTATCTAGCGGTAATAGACTACTTCATGTGCCATTATCAGTGTTGCTCAGCCATATAAACAACATAAACTATTGAATAATGTTTTCAATAGTTTATGTAATACATTAGTTAAGCTATTAATTTGCGACAATACCCCTATAGTTTTGTTCCGCACCATTTACTTTAATGTCAGTACATATTTGTTCTATGCATATAGTGTTGTATGTTATGCGACTCAAGTCCACATCGGAACCTGTTTGCTAATAAGTTTCAAGGTTGAAATGATCACCCATATTCAGTACTTCTGTTAAATGTCAATTTCTCTGTCCCATGTCATTGTAAGTTATTAAATTAAAACTATGCTTATAACAATTTATCCAACTATCCTATGGGTAATACATAAGCCAGTCAGCAAAGCATAAAAAGAAATTGAAACGCTCCGTATCATCAGTTCGTTATACAGATGATCTTTTAATTAATTGTGCCATCCGCCGTTCGGACGTTGATTGCACATTTCCATGCTTCGAGGCGCCGCACCTGGCTGGCTGCTTACCTTCGTACATAACGTGGCTAACCTATCCATGTACATTCTGTGTAGCAGTGCGACTTTAGGTACGCTGGGCTGTATCAATAACTAGCTGACCCACGCAACTTCGTCAGCGTCACATAAGAGAGAAAAACGAAAGGAAAAAAAACAACCGGTTTTTGCAACATTTTTCATTCCTGCTCCGCTCCTAATGGTCATAGCGTGATGTTATACCTATAGCCTTCCTCGATAAATGGACTATCCAACGCAAAAATAATTTTTCAATTCGAACTGGTAGTTCCTGAGATTAGCGCGTTCAACCAAACAAACAAACTTTTCTGCTTTATAATATTAGTATAGTATAGATAGGGAACCCTAGGTGTTTAGCCCAGTACCAAAATGTGCCCCGGGTTTAAACATACGTTCGAATCCGGGGCATAGAGGGGCGATGTGGTATCGTGACGATGACTACATAAGTTCAAAAATGAGATGATTCAAACCGAATAACATGATTACGTGACTCCAGAAGGAACTAGTCACGAGCTCTCCACGTGCCGCCGCCAATTTGTCTAACAACAACATTTAGTTGGCAGGCGCTCAACAGTAGTGCGTCCCTTACCGGCTGATCAAACACTCACACTCGTTCGCAGTTATTATGAACCGTTCACACGCGACCTTGAGCGGTTAACGACTTAGTGTTCTGCATATTATTATACGAGTACTAATAAATTACGAGTGTGTTGTCGATATAAGACGCAAGTACAAAAAGTTCCACCTCTAAGTATTCCAAAAATTACAACTTAATAATTTATTTACCTTATTTCAGTATCGCTCTTACGATTAGGGGAGAAAATAAAAATATAAGAATATGATCTTATGTTAATTAATGAGCTTGCATTTGCGATATACGCACTCCTCTCAGAATTCTTTAGACATTCACAAAATGTGCGAATGAACACTTCACTGGTCCACATTCTGTAGTGTTGAGGCAGTGTCAGCCATATTCCTTAGGCATAGTGACGTCAGGTTTTCATTCGAAAGCTCATTAAAGTTCATTGAATGAAAATGCACATGTTAATGTATAAATTCCGGTGGGGCAGGTGTGCTGATCCCGATCCCGCAGTACCCGCTGTACTCGGCGTCGCTGGCGGAGTACGGACTGGGACAGATCGGCTACTACCTGGACGAGGACAACCAGTGGGGCCTGGACCTGGACGAGCTCGAGCGCGCCTTCCGCGACGGAACCCGCACTCACGCCGTCCGCGCGCTCGTCGTCATCAACCCGGGGAACCCCACCGGGCAGGTCAGTCACACCACACTACACCACACCACACACACATGTTCCGCGACGGAACCCGCACTCACGCCGTCCGCGCGCTCGTCGTCATCAACCCGGGGAACCCCACCGGGCAGGTCAGTCACACCACACTACACCACACCACACACACATGTTCCGCGACGGAACCCGCACTCACGCCGTCCGCGCGCTCGTCGTCATCAACCCGGGGAACCCCACCGGGCAGGTCAGTCACACCACACTACACCACACCACACACACATGTTCCGCGACGGAACCCGCACTCACGCCGTCCGCGCGCTCGTCGTCATCAACCCGGGGAACCCCACCGGGCAGGTCAGTCACACCACACTACACCACACCACACACACATGTTCCGCGACGGAACCCGCACTCACGCCGTCCGCGCGCTCGTCGTCATCAACCCGGGGAACCCCACCGGGCAGGTCAGTCACACCACACTACACCACACCACACACACCACACACACATAGTCTGATGTCGTCACTAGGACCGACACGAAGCGACGTCACGATGATCGCGGACGGCAACGCTTAGGAAACGCGAAGAGGAAACTCTTCAAGATTCCAATCCGTCTTCAAAAGGGATGAAAACTTATTTGGCAGTACCGACTGCCAGATAAGTTTTCATCCCTTCTATTCGAAAAATATCGTTTTGTTCCTCTATAAGTAAGCGGAAGCGAAGAAGATCTTTTCTCCACCAGACTTCTAGCGGGCCGTAAAGAGATTTGAATTTGGAACGTTCATTGAAATCGATCGCAAATTGTATATCGGCGTACGTGAGAAACTAGGATTACCCGAGAATTTCGTCACATCTGAATGTTTTCCACACATTGCAGTAAGTGTAGACCATCGTCGCTGTCCGCAGGTGCTGACCCGTCAGAACATCGAGGACATCATCAAGTTCGCGCACAAGCACAGTCTGTTCGTGTTCGCGGACGAGGTGTACCAGGACAACGTCTACGACAAGGACAGCAAGTTCTTCTCCTTCAAGAAGGTAAGCACTTGAACTGCGGTGTTCGCCCTTACTGCTGCTATAATAAAGGCACTGGCTATTGCTAAATTGTTATTAAAGTTTTGCTGTAGAAAAGAGAAAGTCTTGTCTATCAGTTGAACTTGAAAAATAATCAGGCATACACTTGTATCTCGATAATAAGGTAGACGACAAAAAAATATCCGTTACATAGATTTCCCAAAAATATTGGCCACGTATTTTTTATTTTCTCACGTAAATAAAAACTGAAGACGATTCAGTGCGTCTGTGCGTCGAAAACTCGTGTGACGTCACAGTTCGGTTCACCCCCTTTTACCAGAAAGTGACGTCACAAGCTCCCACTCATCTTTGACTCGTTTTATCTTCGTCAACTTTTCATTATTTTGATAAAACAAAAACAGGTTCAAGCATGTATGTGTCACCGTAAAATTGTCAAATACGTTATATTGTAATATCTCTAGCGAAATTGTAAAATCTCGAAATATTGTCAAATGAACATACTGCTTACAACAAAACGCATTATCTTTCGTGAAATGCATGCGATAGTAGCCAACTCACGCGGTGTGGAGGGAAGGAGGGGCCCCCCTTGCCCAGTGGTACAACTCTCATGAAAAGGTATTGTACCATTCCTGAGAAATACCGATTATTATAACCTAACACTAAACACTTTATATTCCCTTAAAAAGCGTAGTCGACGGAGCCCCGCTTCGCGGGGCCCCTATTTCCGAGTGCAGGGTTTAAAGCAGTGGTCCCAACCTTTCTTAGACCAGGGACCACTTTGGTATGTTCATTGTTAACAGGGAACTGATAGGTTCAATTAGGTTGGGTTGAGCTTGCATCTTCTGTGCAGGTTAAAAAGTACGAATCACATTTTACTCTTTCGCGGATCGTAGTCGAGGCTCCTGCGGACCACCAGTGGTCTGCGGACCACAGGTTGGGAACTAGTGGTTTAAACGAACCTAACTAACCTAACGGGGGGCTGCCCCAAGTCCCTTTGCCGCTGCCGATTATGGTGGCAAAGATACTTCCGTATGTTCAGTTGACAATAATTCGAGATATTACAATATCGCTAGAGAGAAACACGTTATATTGTAATATAACGTGTTTGACAATTTTACAGTGACATATGCACTTCATTATAATAATAAAAATAAAATCATTTATTTCAGGTCCGAGATCCAAATAAAAAAAATATAAAATAATAAGTGTTTATTTTCAAGTGCGTTAATAAAATCCTCTCCGCTGCGCTCCATTCTGTCTACGCTGAGCCTAAAAAGTCTAAATTGAAAGCGTTTATGTATAGTGTTTACTAAGGGAGTGATAACACTAAACAAAACGAGTCGTGAGACATAGTTTTCGTTATTCTTGAATGGACATATATAATTTTCGTTTAGAGCCCATACGATGTTAAATGGTGTTCCAATCCCCAGGTGATGACAGAGATGGGTGCGCCGTACAACCAGATCGAGCTGGCGTCGTTCATGTCCATCAGTAAGGGGTACATGGGAGAGTGCGGACTGCGCGGAGGCTGGATGGAGCTCGTGAACCTGGACCAGGACGTGCAAGCTAACCTGTACAAGGCCATCTCTGCCATGTTGTGTCCCACCACGCTGGGGCAGACTGCGGTGGACTGTGTTGTGAGTACTTACTGCATTTATACTTATAATGCTGTTTTAAAGTAAATTAAAGGTATGCAACGTGTAACGTTAAATGCGCAAAACCTCGGATACCCCAAATGATTTTTAATTCAATTGACATAATTTAAAGGTTTTATGTGCTGTTGAACTATTATTATCCCGTGTATGAGAAACTTTAATTTGGACGACAACCATTTTTATTTTTTGTTTACCTATTTAGGCGGGTTTACGCACGTGATGGCTTGACTTATTAATGAATAGACAAAGCAACTTTTTTAATGAAGATTTTTTGAAAAACGTGACCTTTATGAAAAAGTGGTTCAATTGATTCTGCTCGTGATTCTGATCCAACTGTTTTTAGGTTTTGCGCATTTAACGTTACACGTTGTATAACTCTATACGGAGACGTATAATGATGAGGATTGTAAAAATATTGCCTCAGTTAAAATAAATCCGATCCGGCGAAGCATTATAAATTTGAATGTGTATTTATAATGCTGCACCGAACCGGATAATGACAAATTAGTTGCCGCCACAAAAATGGAACCTTACGGGCTCATTTACGAAGACGCGGTGCGGGCGCCAGCTCCCGGTGTGTACATACGAACGTACGTACACACGTGCACACGTACACATGTGCACACGTACACACGTACACATGTGCACACGTACACACGTGCACACGTGCACACGTACACATGTGCACACGTACACACGTGCACACGTACACATGTGCACACGTACACACGTGCACACGTACACATGTGCACACGTACACACGTACACATGTGCACACGTACACACGTACACACGTACACATGTACACACGTACACACGTGCACACGTACACATGTGCACACGTACACACGTGCACACGTACACATGTGCACACGTACACACGTACACACGTACACACGTGCACACGTACACACGTACTGTAGTGTCCACAACTGTCGCAGCATGTCTAGCAAACTGACTTCTCCATAAGTGAGCCCTTAGAGTTTTTCAACGAACTTGAAAATAAAAGTAAAACAATAAAACAGCGCTGGAGTAGAAAAAGCGCTGCCTTGTTGTTTGTCTCGCTAATTTAAGAAACCGGAGTGCGACTAATAAAAGTTAATTGCAAGAATAGGTTTCCGGCTCTGTACTGTCGGTGGGCCAGCTCCGATAATGAATAATATCTGTGTGTGTGGCAGGCACTTACTCCACAACCCGGCGAGCCGTCGTACGAGCTGTTCATAAAGGAGAAGACGGCGGTGTTGGAGTCACTGAACGCGCGCGCCAAGATCATCGTCGACACCTTCAACAACATGGAGGGCTTCACCTGTAACGTCGTGCAGGTGAGACCGACTACACTTTGTACACAACTATGAACAACACATTCTTCGTGGAAAAAAGAAGATCCGACTAGGTTACTAGTTAACGGTTGTTATTTGATTTGTAATGTATGCAGCATGAGCTAAAATGCTGTGGTCATATTTAAAGATATGGCGCAGGCCATCAAACTGAACAACTTTCTCCATGGAACCATCATCGTATTCGAGAAAATGATCGGCTTTCACATACATTTGGGTTTAGTAGTGTTAAAGTTTTGTATGGGATAGCTGATTACTTATTTATTCGCGATTACGATGTTGGTAAAAAAATAAAAAAAAAGTGAACGATGATTGTAGGTTTAATAGAAAAAATATGATATTGAAATAAATGTTGTTGTTTTTAGGGTGCGATGTACGCTTTCCCGAGAATCGATCTACCTCCCAAAGCGATAGAGGCGGCGAAGAAAGAAAACAAGTCACCCGACTTGTTCTACGCGTTCAAACTACTCGAGGAGACTGGTCAGTGAATATATTACCTAATATATATGTCAGTTGTCACCGTAAAATTGTCAAACACGTTAGATTGTAATCTCTCTAGCGATATTGTAAACTCTCGAAATATTTTCAACTGAACATACAGAAGCATCCCCATAATCGCGACTTGGGGCACCCCTCCGTTAGGTTAGTTAGGTACCTTTAAACCCTGTTGCACCTGTTTTGAGGTTAGGTTATATTAATCGGTATTTCTCAGAAATGGTACATTATATTTTCATGAGAGTTGTGCCACTGGGCAAGGGGGACCCCTCCTTCCCTCCACACCGCGTGAGTTGACTACCCTCGCATGCATTTCAAGAAAAATAATGCGTTTTATTGTAAGCGGTATGTTCGTTTGACAATATTTCGAGAGTTTACAATATCGCTAGAGAGATTACAATAGAACGTGTTTGTCAATTTTACGGTGACAGATATAAATGTTATGTGCTGATGACCACCTGGTGCAGCTCGCGTGTCCACTGGTTACGAAAAGCATAGAACCGAATTTATTGGTTGAATTGTTATTAACTTATGATTATTGGTGGACTAAAGAAAACTAGTTATTATTTATTTGTCGAGACCGTAGTATGTATTCGTTAGTCATCATTATCTGCCTAACTTTTTCCCAACTATGTTAGGGTCGGCTTCCAGTCTAACCGGATGCAGTCTAATACCAGTATACAGGGTGTCTCATTCAAATCGGTCAGTATGGGAAAGTCTGAAACTATAAGACATACGAAGATCTGTTTTGAGGAACCATGTCATCGATTTTAATAACAAGAAAAACTGCATTCATACATTTTAAAAAACATCTGTGCTCCGTTCGGGAATCGAACCCGGTTATTTTGAAAAAAAAAACCTACACTATTTCTATTTAGATATCGATTGTGTAGGTCTTAAGCAGTTAATTTCTGTATGAAACATGATGTCTAAAATGAATAAAATGCATTTTTTCCATATACTTTAATTTATTTTAGTAGGTGCTCGAAGTGACCACCGCCTTTTTCAATACAATATTCAACACGATATTAGATAATATTATCGCAGATAACAAAACTTCCGGAATGGTTTAATACAATGCCAATGTCATATGTATGTAAAGCGGTGTATGTATCAAGTTGCAACATCAGCAAAGAGGTACAAACAACCATTGAGACAATTTTAAATACCTTAATTTGTTTAATATTGTAAACGTGGTCAGTTACCTACTAAAATAAATTAAAGTATGTGGAAACAATGTATTTTATTCATTTCAGAAATCATGTTTCATACAGACATTTACTGCTTAAAACCTACACAATCGATATCTAAATAGATATAGTGTAGGTTTTTTTTTTCAAAATAACCGGGTTCGATTCCCGAACGGAGTACAGGCCCCTTATTCACAACCATTCGACTCGCTTCCGAACCGAATCGAACGTCTTACATATCGAAGATGTCATCCAAACGCTATTCACAAATCCGCAATCGAATAATTTTGACAGTTCAATTCGACAAGAAGACTCGAATCTTTCCGACAGCTGTTTGCTGTCGGGAGTCATATCGAACAAAATTTAAACGAAGAAATAAACCATATTTCCAGATTATTTCAGTTTAATAAAAAATATCAAACTTTTGAAACACTGCCTGAAGTAAGTAAATTAAGTTTAATTATAGTCCGATGTTGTTTGTGAGTTATTAGTAGTTTTATTGACCGTATTTCATTGATGGATCCGCATTTACATAAATTCAATGTGTTTACAAAAATGTGTAATTCGTTCTAGATTTTAGTTAACAAGCAAGAATTGTATACCACTGATATTAAACACTTTTTCAGTCATTTTTCCTTTTAAGAAAAAATAAAATTTGACTTTAAAAAAAACACCGTTTCCGCTTTGCCAGTTTGACAGACGGCTGTTTACAAAGCTGGTAATATTCTTAATAAAGTTTATTTGAAAATTTGTATTATTTTATTTCAGTAAAATCATTTTGTTTCGTTTGCTGTCTATTAAGTAACTACCTGTATATTTACTTATATAAACAGAACGAAATATTCAAATAAACCAATTTTATTTACTACTTTTCATTTTCTACCACGATCATCTATTTACTACCATTTTATAGCGATCCCCATAAACACAATCTCAATCGGATAGAAAAAAACGCATCCGTTCGGATCTGTGAATAGTGTTTTGACAGTTCTTCGGTTCGGAAATGAGATAGTCGAATACGATTCCTTACCGACACGGAAACGTATCGAATGGTTGTGAATAAGGGGCCTGATGATTTTTAAAATGTATGAATGCAGTTTTTCTTGTTATTAAAATCGATGACTGTGTTCCTCAGAACAGATCTTCGTATGTCTTATAGTTTCAGACTTTCCCATACTGACCGATTTGAATGAGACACCCTGTATAACATGGAGCGACTGCCTATCTGACATTCACAACCCAGTTAGTACTGGATAATATGACCCCCCTTGGTAAGGCTGGTTGTCAGATTTTTGTGGGCCATTGATAACCTGTAACGACGCCAAAGATGGACAAATGACAGTCGGGACCAACAGCTTAACGTGCTTTCCGAGGCACGGAGACAACTCGGTATGTAAGGGTGGCCACTCATCCACAGACCAACCTAGGGAAGCACGACTTAAAGTTAAGATCGACCCGAGCGGCTGTTATTGTTAGCCACTTGCTCGACTCGTCAGTAACGTTCAACAATACTATGTGTGTGCAGGTATCTGTATAGTCCCGGGGTCCGGGTTCGGTCAGCGCCCCGGCACGTTCCACTTCCGCACCACGATCCTCCCGCAGCCGGCGCTGCTGCAGGAGATGCTGGACGTCTTCAAGACCTTCCACCAGAAGTTCGCGCAGGAGTATAAGTAAACCTCCTCTGTCCTCTCCTCCGCTCACACACCGCGCTACCGCTGAGATGGCGATACTTGTATTATCTGTTATTAGGAATTTGTAGCTGCGATATAGGGTTCAAATGTCTTCAGGAAAAAATCGCACGTCCATGATAACATTTGTTTCGTAGTCCAAGATACTGCTGACGTATTCCGTTTCTCAATATTCAATATCATGAAACGAAACTAGCGTCCTTAGTAACACTATTATCTATATCTAACGCCACCTTATCAATATCACAGCTTGTATTTTGCGTGTTTGTGAATAATAAATATTTATCAACTACTATTTGTTCATCATATCAGGTGATGTAAGATTTAATTGTTGTTACTGAAACTATCAGTCCTATTTCGCAGCTACAAACTCGTGAACAAACTGTCAGTATGTGCAAATATGGGATTATATGCATCCTACTGTAAAGTATGAAAATTCGGCGCAATATACCAGATAAGTGTGCATTGTGCCGCATTTTTCTAGTTTTATACTTGTAAACTGTAGACTAGCGAACTAATACCCAGAGCTTGCAATTTATAAAGCAAGCTAAGTATGAGATTATCTAAGCGCAGATAAACGCGCATTTTTTTCTTCTATGTTAAGCATATCTGTTAAATACGAGACTCAGTTTACACACAATTAAGTCGCTTCACGCAATCACCAAGGTTGGGGTCGGCTTCCAGTCTGACCGGATGCAGCTGAATACCAGTATTTAACACGGAGCGACTGCCTATCTGACCTACACAACCCAGTTAGTACTGAGTAATACGATACCACTGCCGCGAGACACTCTGTATGGTCTCTTATGTCGCGCTGTTTCTAATGTATCTCATGTACCATTTCGGGACTAGTCTCACTTCTTAGTCAAAGTATTTCTTTCGTCCCAAATACACTGCTATGCGGACGGTACCACTGTATATTTGTATTTAATTTTGTATTATACTCACTCTATGTTCAAGTTGTTTTTTGTAACTTTTTAAATCGTTTCGTATGTTTGTTTCCTTCGTTTGATTTCACGGCACGGGCTATACATACCAATAATTTTGTTCGGATCTGTACAAACATTGCGGATATCAGTGTAAATGATAATTTGGGGGATACTTCCGACACTGGACACTGCTTCTTTTTTTAGTTTAAGAACATGTTGGATCAAAGTATTTTCGAACAATTAAAGCATTTAAAGGTAAATAATTAACCCGAGTATCCGGCGTCCTGTCCTGTTTCTTAGCAAAATGTAAATATACATTAGTAGATGATGCAGAAAATACATACATCAGTCCTAATCAAAATCAAATTTAGGCAACAAACAATGCATTTCGTTATGTTTGATACTTATACTTTATTTTATTCATTCTTTTTCGTTATTTAATAATTGTACTTATATCTAAGAAAACAGTTTAAATGAATTGTTGAATTTTTTGTTCAAAGCTTAAGCTTTGTCTCTTTTGTTTGTTTTTTCTTTTGAAATAGTTCGCGAACTAACAATGGTCTATGGTGGTTGTTTGTCGTTGAATGGTGCAATACGTGAAGTTGTGGTGACATTCCGCGTACGAATACGCTCCGGCGTGTAATGTTATGCAAGTTATGTGATTTCAACTAGTTAAGTGATTGTTATGCGTTGTTATTTATCGAATAAACTGAAAATTTAACTGTTGTTTTATTCACTCAGCGTATTTCTCAAGGTGAAACCTTTAACAAGGGGACAATTCGATCAAAAATTAATAGTTGGTCGAAAGGTATTGACAAAAAATAATTGAAAAAACTAAAAAACCTGACTGCGTTACAAATAATTAACTTATCAGTTTTTATTTCAAGTTAAGTTAATTATTTTTTACGCAGTCGAGTTTTTTTATTTTATACTTTAACTTACTATTAGAATAGTATAGAGAATTTCTCATTTCATTTATTTTGGTTTACCATTCATACCAATACTATAAATGCAAAAGCAACTGTTTGTCTGTCTGTTTGCTACCTTATCACGACAAAATGGCTGATCGGATCGTAATGAAATTTGGCGAGAGATATATTTCAACCTAGGGAAAGACATAGGCTATATATTATCACGCTAATTACTTCCAGGGGTGAGCAATATTGCATTTTGTCTATATTTTTCAACTGTTTGACAACTGACAACTGTCATAACATGCATTGTAATAGGATAACTATTTTAGACCTATTGTCACTAGAACAAATTTTAATAGCCTATCGGGAACGGCTACCGCTTTTCAACGAATAAGTCGCAAGATCAAGCCTCAGTAAAGACATGAAATACTTCTTGATTTTGCTTAATGCTGTAGGATTTCCGATAATAACTTTGGTTCGCACGTTCAAAACCCAACCCACCCGGTTTTCACTTTTTGTAACCAAGTAATTAGTTTTTATTTTAAGCTTTAAGATTTTCAATCATTCATTCAATCATTGTATAGACATACTTTTTTTTTAACATTGACATGACAGTTTGGGAATAATTTATTTCAATTAAAAATCTGTAAACATGAAGATCACAAACAGAACCCTTTTTCTAGTATTTCTTAAATTTTCGTCTGTGTCTGAGTGTCTCTACGTAGCCCTTTTGATAGCATCACGTGTAAACTATAAAACGAATGTGGTTTTATTCAATGGACAAATTAATATTAAGCAGAGCTTGGAGGTTTTGTTTTTTGTTTCTTTGTAATCGGTGCCCCCCATCAAAAGATACATGACTAAAATTTTAACCAAAATGGTACTAATGAATAAAAATCACAAGAAAGAGAAGAAGAGGATAGTCTATCTATATGATCGGCGGCGGCGACCTCTCGCGTCCGGCCCTGGTTCAATCCATGGTCCGGAGCGAGACGGAATGGGAAGCCGTCGCCTCCTTCTGCGAAGCAGTCATGCTAGCGAAGGAGGTGGCGGAACGAGAGAGGGAGAGATCCTCTCTTCCCGGCCGCCGCGGGAGACGCAACGGGCGTCGGGGGCCACGTGGTGGCTACCGGCCACCGTAGATGCGGGCCTGTGGACGGCTGGCTATGGGCAATAGCTGGCCGTCCGGCCGTCTAACGACGACGACAGGCCGTGTCGACGGCGCCAGAGTGTTCCACGCGCGCCGAGCAAGAGATGTCAGCAAAAGGGGAGGGGCCCGCTAGGGGCGGAGCCTGCCGGGGTTGCGGGCCTGTTCGAAAGAGATACCGCGGCCCCGGAACGTAAAAGGCGAGGAAGGAACATGGATGGTTTTTAGTCAGTAAGAGTCTGACACTCCCTCCCGCTCCGCCCAGAGTGGGGGGGTCATATGATGATTTCCCATCCATAAAAAAAAGGCACTAACCGCACGATAAAGAAAAAGATCATGTTGGGGCTTTTCTAAACCTTTTTGACAACTTTAGACCTGGCTAAAGTTTGACTGTGATCGAAGGTCAAGCGATGGAGACGGAAGACAGTCACAAGAGGTCCGAAACAGTTTACAGCAGCTATATCGTGTGTCGGCTCATCTCATGCACCTTAATGATATAAACTTTATACTTAGCAGGAGTATGAATTGAATATCATCGAACGTCTAACGATGGAGACGAAAGGCACAAGAGGACCGCAATACTTCAAATCTGCTCTATCGTGTTTAAGACTCATTTCGGGCACCTTGATGAGAACTTTAAACCTAGCTGGAGTATCAGTGTCATCGATGGTCTAACGATGGAGACTGAAGGCAAGAGTTGCAAGAGATCCTCAACAGTTTACAGCAGCTGTATCGTCATTGGGTTCACTGAATGCACCTTGATGAGAACTTTAGAAATAGCTGGAGTATGACTGTCATCGAAGGTCTAATATAATGGAGGCTTGGAGACGAAAATAATTTGCAATAGGTTTTCAACAGTTTACAGCATCTACATCGAGTTGTGTTGACCTGCCTGGAGTATGACTACCATCGATGGTCTGACTTTGGAGAAGGAAGATGCGAGAGGTCCGCAACAGTTTGACGCAGCTTTAACGTGTCGCGGCTCTTGTCATGCCACTTGATGAGAACTTTCGACCTAGCTGGAGTATAATATCGTCGAGTGCCCAAGGATTGAAACGTAAGGCAGTCGAGGAAAGAGCCCTTACTTGGAAAAACATAAGTAGAATATTTTGGCGATTAATGGAAACCTACTCGAGAAAAAAAATTGCTACTTATAGCTTGAATCTGTACTAAAATTATAAAGCTGCAGAGTTTGTTTGTTCGGTTGGTTGAACGCGCTAATTTTAGGAACTGTTGGTTCATCTTACGCAGACGAAGTTGCGCGGGTCAGCTAGTCAGTTTATAAGTTCAAAAACACATCCGCGCGTATCTTGTATAAGTAATTAAATTATTATTATTAAAAAATATCTAATAATAATAAGAAATGTCATCTTAATATACCATTTTGAAATACCCATGATGAGCCCTTTCATTTGATAGGTACCCAATATACCCATACATATTGCAGTATAAAAATACCTATATATTTTTTTTCTCCACTAGCCTAAGTAACCCGGGGTAACACAAGGATTCTAACGATACTTCGTACATCAGAATCGGGTGAAGCTCACAAACATACATACATGAACCCTGAAAACAACACTCCTTTTTTGGGCAGTCTTGTAAAAAGAGCAGAAAAATACAATTACTAACGCATTATATAGGCCGTGATCGTAACAAAAGTGGACGCGATGTATTGGCGCACGGCGGCCACTACTTCGCTAACACGCAATTCGTCCTATCTTGACACGATCTTATGAGCTTCAACTCCTCGGCAGAATGTTGGTCACTCCTGATTATAAGATCATAGCAATAATTTCCCGCGAAATAGAATGTGTGAAAAGTATGATTGCTATTTAAAAAGGGTCAGGAGGATAATATCTCACTGGCAGCGGGTTAGCGCCATCTCCCTTTAACATTTCGATCTTTGTCATGTGCGTGCTAGAGAAACGAAAGGATAACTAAACACACCACACTGTGACACTGCACATACTACGAATATAGAGGGCGCTAGTAGGCACAAGTTCAAACGATTCCCAGGGGTGCCCTGCCCTCCCAGTGCCCAGTAGTTTTGTTCTCGTGCCAAGATTCGATTCTTTGCCTTCTTACTGAGTAGGTCAACTTCATCGATTATACTAATGAACGACTTTGAATGCTGCTAAACTTCGCGGAACATTTATTTCGGAAACATTGCGGTGCCACTCGAGTTAAAAATTCATGGTCGGTTTTTTTGGCCTGGATAATTATTGGCTACGTTCTGAATTCATGATTAAGTCCAATGCCAAGCTTTACACACAAAATCGAAAACAAATACTAAACCGTAGGTTATTAGGTTGCTCCTAGATGGTGCCGGTCTGTAAGTTGTACAGTCACGAGCGCCAATATGTAAACACAAAATAACATTTAAATAAATAAATAAAACACATATGTTTTATAAAAAAAGATCATAATAATATCTCCAAGTTACAATCGTCATTTCTCGCGAAAAATTGCAATTCAATTTAGGAAAGTGTTTACTTAATATTGGTGCTCGTGACTGTACTACTGTTATGTTACTGCAGACTGAAGTTTACTCTCAGCATATTATTTATTGCACTTAACTTTACAACATAGGTAGGTACAATACTGCGCTGGTTTAAATACTTAAAAATAGATTTACCTATCAGTAGAAGTTAGTCAAGATTAACAACAGTTGTTACAATCAACCCATAAGTTGCGTGAATTACAAAAAGGAAAGAAAGAAAAAGCATTTATTAGCCCGACAGGACAAAACATAAAAAAAATAAAACAAAATGATTAATTGTGATTATAACACTAGTATAAACTAAACATAGTGAGAAAAAAAACAAAATCGTAAGAAAAATCAAAAACAAAATACAAAACAGAATTTGTCCTGTACAAGACCAAAAGGCTCAGCTCAGCATGGTGCTGTAACATTTAAAATAAAACGTCACAGCAGCGCTGATATTCTGATAGGGCCCAAAGTGATGCCACGGTCAGATCGGTTAGGAATAAAAAATATATAAACTATAAACGAGCAAATATAAATATGTGATGTATATAATAAAAAAAAAGAAGCGCCTTTCAACCACCCATAGCCGTAAACCCCGGACACTTGGCGGTACACTCAACTGCATGACATTGTCTTTGAATTTGCAGCAGTTAAAAGTCCAAGAGTGAAGACCGAAAGGAGTTGTTTGAGCAAACCGGAGGTTTACGCCATACCTGGGAACCTTCTAGTTACGGAGATATGGGGGGTCAAAGTTACAACTTATTGACGAGTTTTTTTGAAATGCAAGTTTTTTTGTAAGATTTTGATTTATAACACCTCCACGACCCCCGCACTATTCAACTCATCCATCAGCGCAATGTTTTAAGTGCGTTACATTGAGTTCTACCACAAAACATGATTTATAACCTCAAAAAAAAAAGTTGTTTCCCAGCAATAATTTTTGCGTAAAGTTACTTAGTTTAATGTATAGAACGCTTGGTTAACGGCCTTGTGATGAGGTGGTTTACACCCTGTATACCTAGTAACTGTAGCATGGCTTTGCAGTTGATCGTATCTCTACCTGTAAGAAAACCTCGTAGTTACTACGACGTGGCTGGTAACGTAGGTATCGAGTGCAAGGAGGACGCACCCCGCGGGACTCGCCAACAAATTCGATTTGTGTTCGGTTTCAGAGCAACCGTATCGCCACAACGATGTTGATACAACTAGCTCCTAAGACCTAGAGTATTATACTTGGCTTTGAATTTGGGTACAACTACTAATTAAGGGGCCGGCGGAGCATGCGTTTCTCATACAAACGTAATACCAAAATAATATGAAAATCAAACATTCTTTAGGTAGAGTGTATATGTCACCGTAAAATTGTCAAATACGTTATATTGTAATATCTCTAGCGATATTGTAAAGTCTCGAATATTATTGACAATTGAACATAGTGCTTACAACAAAACGCATTATTTTTCGTGAAATGCATGCGATGGTAGTCAACTTACGCAGTGTGGAGGGAAGGAGGGGTCCCCCTTGCCCAGTGGCACAACTCTCATGAAAAGATAATGCACCATTCCTGAGAAATACCGATTAATACAACATAACCTTAATACACTTTATACTCACCCTAAAAAGCGTAGTCGACGGAGCCCCGCTTCGCGGGGCCCCTATTTCCGAGTGCAGGGTTTAAAGGAACCTAACTAACCTAACGGGGGGGTGCCCCCGTATATAATTCCATTGAAATGTTCTCATATATTTTAAACTAGCTTCTGCCCGCTACTTCGTACGCGGATCCTGGTGCTTATGCCAGCTACAACAGGGTCATCAAAATCGAAGATGGTGTTCAAGTTTCCAAGACAAATTATAGCCTATACAGGGTGCAAACCACCTCATCACAAAGCCGTTAACCAAGCATTCTGTACATCAAACCAAGTAACTTTACGCAAAAATTCTGGCTGTGTTGCGTACAATCACGTTTTGTGGTAGAACTCAATGTAACGCACTTAAAACATTGTGCTGATGGATGGATTGAATAGTACGGAGTTCGTGGAGGTGATAATAGACAAAATCCAACAAAAAAAACTTGTATTTAAAAAAAACTTGTCAAAAAGTTGTAACTTTGACCCCCATATCTCCGTAACTAGAAGGTTCCCAGGTATGGTGTAGAACAAAAAAAATATCACTATGATAGGGAAAACAAGTGCCTTCCGGCTTCGTGAAGAGGTGTTTTACACCCTATATGTTGCCCAGACTTAATATATCTATACAACAACAAAAAAACGTTAAAATCGGTTCAGTAGTTCCGAAGATTAGCGTGTACAAACAAACAGACAAACATGTTACGTGCCCTGCCTACACCAAATCGGCCGAATAGTGACATGATAGCTATTTACGTACAACGGATGTTTCCACGCAAAATTGCAACACGTCGACTCTGCTGACTCGACGCCTCGTGCAGCCGAGTTCCGACGAGGCCGTATGAGCTTGATGCTTTTGCTTTTCCGTCAAAAAATTATTAGTCTAGGAATTTGCCGCGTTTTTGTTTTCTTCAAATACAAACGTTAAGTTTAAAACTTAAAGATGTTGAAATCTACACCGGTCACTGCTTTAGAAGAACTTCGGCGACTTTCTTGGCGGATTCAGGGGCGGATATCTAAATATATATAATTCAAAGGTGACTGACTGACTGACTGACATAGTGATCTATCAACGCACAGCCCGAACCACTGGACGGATCGGGCTGAAATTTGGCATGCAGGTAGATGTTATGACGTAGGCATCCGCTAAGAAAGGATTTTGATCAATTCTACCCCCAAGGGGATAAAATAGGGGATGGAAGCTTATATGAAAGTCCGTCAATTTTAAAGTTAGGATCTTCTAATTTTGTGTTTAGGCTGACGATTTAAAATTAATTTATGCGTGTTTCAGCGTTTTTGATAACTCCACCCCGAAGGCTTATAAAGGGGATGAAATTGTATGTGAAAAATCCTTTATTTTCGACGTAACAAAATTTGTTATCTGGGCTTATGACTGGAAGCTGACGCAACGGCTTTATTAGAATTTCAACCCTTGAGGGGTGAAAAAAGAGCAACATTTTGTTTTTAATTAAAGTTTTTATTTTTTGAGTCACCAAACAGTATCAAAGTTAGTAAATCGTTAGTTTTTTTATTTCAACCCACAAAGGGGTAAAATGGGGGATGAAGTTTTGCATTGTAGTTGTTCATACGTTTACGAATAACAGCAGCAGGAGAGACCTTTTGCAGCAGTGCAAGTTAATAGTAGCGTTTTACCTGCAAATAAAACGCTTGTTGTGTCCGGAGACTCATTCGGGGTCATATAGACATTATTTGAGTCAAGCATCTTCCGTTTCCGTGTCACATCCATACAGGTATATGCAAATATCGCCTTTTGACAATACGATGATGACGTATTTCCGTCTTCGTTCACCAGGTGGCTGCAGCGCGCCAAAAGTTCATTGTGGCCTCAAAAACCTAAAAACTTGAGAACCAATTAAACCAGGCAGACTTTAAAATTATGACCCCGAATGAGTCTCCGGACACAACAAGCGTTTTATTTGCAGGTAAAACGCTACTATTGTGTCCTTCGGCCTCATTCGGGGTCATATAGACATTATTTGAGGCTTTGTTTGTTATCGCCTGGTGAACGGGACGCCAATGTGTTATAAAATGAATTAGATCAAGCAACTATTATAATGAGACCAATGAGTCTAGAAATAAAACACATTTTTTTTTTTTTTTTTTACTAAATATATTGCAAACAAAAACTATAGTTAGTTAACACTTAACAGAATAAACTGAACATTTGTACATACCATTTATCATCTTCTTGCCAACTTACCATAATCATGTAACATTATCAATCACCTCATTTAGTATAAATAAAATTAGGGTAGACTGGGTACGGTTGAAACAAAGGACGGTTGAAACAGAGCAAATATCTCGTAAACGGTTACGCGGGGAGTGAGGGAGGCAAGGGGAAAACGAAGCGGACGGCAGTTCCGAACGCGAATATAATAGCGCGCCGCTCCCCGCGCGTTGTTGTTGTGTGCAGGACGCCATATTGTTTTTTATTACCCAAAAGCAAGTATTTTTCTTCTGACATTAACGCTAATATTATCTGTTCTCTGTAAGTGAATGTATTGAGTGTGTGCTTGTGGTTATTATGAAGCTTGTAGAATAAGGGATAGTGACTATTTTTACTGTGTTATTATTACTGTCGTAACTATAAAGTATATTCTACCAAAAGTGGTGTTGGGGACGGTTGAAACATTTTTTGTGGGTACGGTTGAAACAAAATGTTTATTTTTTGTAGATGCCGAGAGTTCGATTGAGGAAGACTTCCAGAGGGGAAATTAACTTGTCGAGCTATAGTAATGCATATGAGGAGGTAAAAGCTGGAGATTCACTACGTAAAGTAGTGGTCTTAGCTACGTTTGCCACAATTGCGAATCTGAATACTCTGATTAATCTCTAAGCTCTGTTTTCTTTATGTTATTTCTTTCTTATTTATGTTTATTTGATTTAAGAAGTGTTTTCTTTAGTTTATTTGGAATGTTTATTTGATTTAAAAAAAGTTTTTATTTAGTTTATTCAAAATGTGTTAATGTGTAATTCTTTAATTGTTTATTACTCGTTAAAGGCTGATGAAACCTTGAAGACTGATTAATGTCGTTATGTGGTGCCTTAATTAGTTTTAATGATAAATAAAACATGCTTCCTTAGTATTTATTGTATTATTTGTATGTGTTTCAACTGACCCCAATCACTGTTTCAACCGCCCCTGGCATGGGGACGGTTGCAACAAATCCGTTTTTTTTTTAAATGTCATATATTTCTAAAAATAATAACCCGGGAACTATAATGATACAGCCATATCGTAGCCAAAACTTCACTTTTGAATTTAATGTATCATAATCGTCACTCAGCTTATAAACAACAAAATTATAAACGATAAAAGCTAAATTGTTTCAACCGTACCCAGTTTACCCTACTTCTGTAATTGAATCAGAGATAATTAATTAATTGGCTGAAACAGATGAATCAAGGAGCTTCCCTGTGCTGGAACCACTTCCCTCCTGTAATGTTTTTTAAAAGTATTACTGGATCTCCAATTAGCTCGTGCCATTATCTCGTCAAGAGGTTCGTTATCCAACCAACTTCGGGAAGCAACCGCAGAACGAAAACTACCCGGAGTAGCCTGAATTCCTGCCTCCTTCAAAATCGACTTAACCCAACCAGCCAATATAGTTTTAGTAGCTGGCTTAGCTTTTCCACAAACTGTAATAAATAATCTATCACTAGAACAAAGCAAACGACGAGGTTTTCCAATTTCTATGAGTTTTTTAAGCCAAACCACAGGGTCAAGAGCCTCATTTTCAACATTACCTAATAATCTCCAACCTGACTGTATGTGAGTTTCCGAATCAGTTTTGGATCCAAAATGCGGCCAAAACATTATGTTATTTTCACCTACTATACATCTATCTGGAGATACACTTAGCAATGTTAAGTCATGTACCCTACGCCCTGAACACAACAACAAAAGCACTGCACTAATTCTTGAAATGTCGAATAGGCTTTGATCTTGAAGAGGTCGACTGCCCAACCAACCTACAAGAGTCCGAGGATCCCAAACAGTGGGTGGACACTTTTTCGGTTGCTGCAACGCTATAGCTTTGATCATTTGCTTTACTAAAATGTTTGAACTCAAACGGGCCTCGATTTTTGTATTGCATAAAGTAGACACAACCGATTTATGAAGTAAAATTGTACGATACGATAATTTTTCTTTTAGGTGTAAATCGGCTAAATATCTTGCCAGTTCACTACCTGAAGGATCGGAAAAATTAACACCAGACTTGGAACACCAATTTAACCATCTCTGCCATGCTGGCCTATATGTATTCAAAGTTGAAGACCTCCAACCTTGTTTTAGCAGACACTTTTGTTCTGCAGACCAGTCACCTAAGGATTCAGACCACCCCCACATCTCCATACTTCTAAGACCAGCTCCTTCACTCGAGGTGGTGGCTCTCCGGTCCTCGTGTCCACTAGCACCTTCGATAATCGATGAATCGTGAACGGAGGCGCGGTCGCTCTGGTCTTCAGGTCTGCTCTCCAGAACGCTCGAGACCACCTCGGTGCAACTATTAGGAATACACCTCGAGCCTGATTGAGATGCATTAGGACCCGGGGTAACAAACTCGGAGGAGGGAAGACCCACGCTAGACGAAAATCCCATTTGAATGCAAACGCGTTGTGTCTCCATGCTCGCTGGTCTCGTTGATCTAGACTGACATAGCAAGGCACTACGTGAGCTGTGTTGGAAGCAAAAAGATCTGTCTGGGGAACACCCCACTTTGCAAAGACAATGCTGGTGAACTCGGGGAGCAGATGCCATTCCTGTAACGCCGAATGACGAGATAGACCGTCTGCGACATTGTTGTACCTGCCTGGTATGTGATGGGGGATTACATGAATGTCGTACTTCTGAAGTAAATGGAATATCCGATATATTAACTCCATCAGGATTCTCGACTTGTTTCCCCCTTCCTTCCTCAAGTACGCCACCACCGCCTTGTTGTCGCACTGCAGTAAGAGAGATGTATGACTCAGAGACGGAGCGAACTCTAACAAACATTTTAGAATAGTTAGCATCTCTTTGTGATTCGAATGAAGCCGCTCTTCTTCTTTTGTCCACATGCCCGATAAATGAAGACCATTCAACTCCGCCCCCCAACCTGAATCGGCTGCATCCGTGGTCAAAAAGTTTTTCACTGGTGGTGGATGAAGTCTGGACCTTTCTAGACAATGAACTTTCCACCAATTCAACTCTTCCAGTACTTCCGCAGGCAAGAGGTAAGTCGACTGACATGGCATTTTCAGGACCAGGTTGCAATAAGCCAGAAGATGGCGAAAATTCAAACGACCCATCGGAACTACTAGACGAGCAAAATTTAGAACTCCTATGATACTCTGTATTTCTCGAAGAGCCGCCTTCCGCCGGCGGAGCAGCTTCGACAAAACTATTTGCATGCTTTGAATTTTGTTTTCTGGTAAAAATTTTTGATTTTGCCACGGATCCCACATCAACCCTAAATACTCTATTGTTTTCTGAGGAACAAGAATCGACTTCTCCTTGTTTACCTGCCAACCCAACTGGCTGAGAGTTCGAAGAACAATGTCCACGTGTCTTATCAGTGTCGTTCTGTCCTGTGCTACTATAAGATAATCGTCGAGAAAAACCACTATTCGTATGCCTAGATTCCTGAAAATCTCGGCGGTCCAGTTTGTCAACGATGCAAAGACTTTGGGCGCTGTCGCCAGGCCAAATGGCAAACAAGTCATTTGCAGTAACCGATTTCGATATAATAAGCGGAGAAAACAACGATGTACTGGAGCAACATTGACGTGGTTGTAGGCTTGCCTGAGGTCTATTTTGACCATCCAATCCTTGTCCTGAATAAAATCGGGAACCCGATTTACCGAAATCAAACGAAACTTGGTTACGATCAAATAATTGTTTAAACTTTTTAAATTGAAAATGGGACGGTAGGTTCCGTCGCCCTTGAGAATCAGAAAGAAATTTGATACGAAACTGGGAGTCAGAGGGGCATATTCTAAAATGCCTTGTTTCAATAAATTTTGAATGACTGTGTCCATCTCCGGAGATGGTAGAGTGAGATTGCAACGTTTCACCTGCCTTGGCGGGACCAGAGGCGGTTTCTTTTGAAATGGCATACGATAACCCTTCACTATTTTTATTAATGGTTCTGGTGCCCCCAATCTCTTCCACTCTGTTACATAATTTTTTAGGCAACCCCCCCGAAATTCCTGATCCGAGTCAGAACTTTTTATTAAATTTACCAGAGCCTTTGCCTCGTGGTACATTGTTTTGCGGTTCATTTCGCCGAAAACTACTGGGCTGGTGAAAGCGTTGTCCAGTGTGCTGTCCCCTTGATTGAGGACGAAAAAATCTACTATTATTAAAGGGGGGCATTGCTTGATAGTTATAAAAAGATTCTACCCTCTGAGGAGGAAGAAATCTCTGGTTCATCGTCAGTGCAGGAGCGCGACTGGACGATTGATATCCACTAGGTCCAGGGTGCGCCGCCTGGGGTCTAGTGGTTTTCTTTTCTTGCCCGGAAAACATATTTTTATTTGGATAAAAAATTTTGTTTACACCGCCATTATTCTTAATAAATTCACTAAAAGGTACTTTGTCAAACAAAAATTCACTAGACGGCGGAATTTTCTTTAAACATGGCTTAAATGATTTATCCCTTAATTGATTAATAAACACTTCGCGTCTTTGTTCAATTATATCAGCCCTACGACCACAAACTAGTTGTACACAATCTCGTGAAACTTTTTGATAATCGGCAGAAAAAACCTCTTTTAATTTGAATGCTAACTGCTCTGCATCCATATTACTAGTATCCTTTGCCCAGTCCACTATCTGTCGGAAACCCTGTTGCATAGCCTCGCTTTGCATTATCAAAGCCCGAGTTACAGAGCCAAGAAATTTATCCATTGAGGGTAGATGACTAACTTTTTCTAAAGACTTGATTTCATCGTTAACTTCAAGGTCAACATACCCTGGACGAGCATTATATATTTTTTGTGTTTCCACATATCTAACATTATTCCAGTTTTCATTAAGGAAATATTGTATGGAATTTAACACTTCTAACTGATTAGAAGGAGTGGCAATGACAGCTGGCTCCTTTAATTGCGTTGCCAAGTCAAAATCAAATGATTGAACCGGTGCAGGATCTGCGACGGGTTCAGACAACCTCTCCGAATCTGGTTGTTCCTGGGCCATATTTAGGTTATCACCATAATACATCGGGTTATCACAATCATAATTTCCATTCTCAGAATACGTCATATTATGAGGGTAGCAATATAAATTTTTCAAATCACTGACCTGTTTTGCAAGCTTTTTGATTACCTTGCTTTGCCCTCGATGACGCTTACTTCTCTTCCTCTTACTCGCCTTCTTCCTCTTACGGGATTTATCAACCTGTTCAACCTCTGAAGCTGATGATTCAGAGGAACTTGAGGAACTCGACGAACTCGATGACGAAACAGAATCTTTACGACTACGCGTCTGTAATCTATCCGCCATTTTAAGAAAACTAAATTGAACACTATTTTGTTTTAAAAACTATTTATATACCAAAATTAAAATAACTTGTGATATTATAATTATAAAATTAAATATTTTTGAAATATCGAACGTTAACAACGTTAACTTTTTAAAGATGTGAACCGTCCGAAAAACAGGACGCCAATGAACTTTTGGCGCGCTGCAGCCACCTGGTGAACGAAGACGGAAATACGTCATCATCGTATTGTCAAAAGGCGATATTTGCATATACCTGTATGGATGTGACACGGAAACGGAAGATGCTTGACTCAAATAATGTCTATATGACCCCGAATGAGGCCGAAGGACACAATAGTATAGGCCGTACACAAGTTAATAGCACACGTGACTTCGCGGCTGGCAGTACTTACTGTTTTGTAGGGACCTAGATAAGCCGAAGATTATGGACTTACGGCAGGAGCAGAAAAAGAAAGTATGACAGCCACCGCTCCTGTGGGTGCCGCCCGCTCGCACCAACTCAATATGGTGTCACAACAGATTGATTGCTTCAATTGTACACTGAGCGAATTCACACGGGCCGCATTTTGCGCAATTACTTTAGTTTGTCAAATTAATTAATTTATTCAAAACATAAATAATTTAACTTTAAATATAACTGCTCTATTGTATTAGGTACCTAAACCTGTAATAATAGTTGTATGTGTTGTTTAAATAAATAAATAAATAAACAAATTATGTATAGTAGAACGAGATAGAATGAGTAATTGTCGATATCGTATTTGATACCAACTAGATTTTTTTTATTTTGTAGATTTCTGTTTTTTTTCTCTTCTGCATTTCTGATCTTACTTTTGGTGAATGAAGATGAAATCAAAAATGGCGGCGACGAAAGTTTTTGGATTTTTAATCATGGGTGTCGTTTCCGTGGTTTTTGGTGTCGCTGATAGTGAAAATGAGCTCAAAATTAACACGGAGAAAAAAGTTAACAGAAGCAAAAAAAACAGTTTTCCTTTTCTACGGCTTCCCCTGACACTATGTTCACCCTGCGCCACTGTTAGGTAGAGATGTATCTAATCCTACACCCACATTTCGCACATTTAGCTTAATCCTATCAACCGGGCACAAATAATACATTAACACTTTGCCCGTCCCGTAAATCGAACCCAGGACCTCATACTCAGTAGCGCTTGCGACAACTCGAACAACGATGCAGTCTCACACATGACCCATCAATATTTTCACGCGAACGAAGTCGCGGGCAACAGCTAGTTACGTCAATAAAAAGCCACAGTGGTTGGAGCTCTGATAGAGCAGCTGAGGGTTATATCGAAAGCTCAATGGCGAATAAGACCATATTAAGCAGTCAAATTAACAAAAATATAAAACTTAATCCATCAGAGCCACAACCATCAACTTCCGGCGTCTTATCTTCGTCCGTAACTCACGATGCACCACCACCACTATCTCCGACGTATACTATCTACAATGAAACGCATGTTCCTCAGACACAACAACAGAGAAATAATCAAATCAACTCATCAATTATAAATGTACTAAACAAAAATGTAGCTCTCTCTATCAATAATTGGACCAATGTTTCGAATGTTAACTTTTACTTTTAACTGTCATTATCTATCTATATACTTATAATAAATCTGTAGAGAGGTCAATTCTGTACATGAAATATATTTACAAAATAACTATCGGGGGGTGATTAGTGATCGATACTGATGCCAAAAATGCAATCAGTAAAATTTTTGTCTGTCTGTCTGTCTTTCTGTCTGTCTGTCTGTATGTATGTTATTTATAGAAAAAAAAACTACTCGACGGATTTTAACGAAACTTGGTACAATTATTCTACATACTCCTGAGCAGGTAATAGTATACTTTTCATCACGCTACCATTAATAGGAGCAGAGCAGTGAAAGGAAATGTTGGGAAAACGGGAGAAGTTACTTGGTTTTTTTAGCTTCCGTCGCGTGTGCAGCCTTAATGGTTAAAGCTACATAGAAATCATGTATAACGGAAATATTCCACATAAAATTATATAAAAAATATCCCAAGACAGCATATGTCTAACTAGTCACAATAACACGTGTAACTCCCGATAGCTTACATAGCAGTTCGGAGATTTGTTATTATTATATTTGTTTACTCTTACGTTTATAATATTCTCACTCAACCCCAATTTTGAAACTTCACGCGGGCGAAGCCGCTGGTTTTTAATAAATGCTTATCTCATATTATTATTGTGTTAGTTTTTTCGCAAATGGTATGAAAAGTAGAGTATATTCCTTGGTGATAAAGCTGTCTTAGTCTTTGGTGAACTTAAATCCCTCGCTACACTCAGGACTCGTCTTAAATTCCTCGCTTCGCTCGTGATTTCAGTTTTTAACACCCTCGCTACGTTCGGGAGCAAAACCTCGAGTCCTTCGTTACGCTCGCGATTTAAATCGTCACCCGGGACAGAAGACACTACTTTATCCCCTTGGTTAATAATCTACATCATTCCGAGCGTTTGTGAATACGTGGGCTGGACCACTTTGGGAATCACTGCACTGCTCTAGATCTAAGAAAATATTTTTATACATATTAGATTTAAGCGACATTGATCTGTAATTAGAAATATCAGATATTTCCTCTTCTTACGAAGTAAAATTATGGTTGATGTAGTCCAATGATGCGATAATCATGTCGTTAAAATGTCATTTAATATAATATTCTGTTAATGTGTTCAGAATAATTTGATGATCCTATTAAAATTTCGTTTGAAATACCATATTATTATTCACCTGGTTTTTCTCTCTTTTGTGTTTTAATGGCTTCGATTACTTTTTCTTTTAGTATGTTTGGAATTGGTTCTGCGATGTCTTTAGAGTTATTGTGGTTTTGTTTGTGGTGTTGTTTTTTGAATTGTTTCAGATCTAATTCTAATTTGGCTCTGTATTTTCTGTGATCTGTTTGTTTTAACAAGTTCGTGATTAGACCCGTTGTACTGTAAGAATTGGAATGCTGGGCTGTAAAGAAGATGAATGAAAAAAGATTGCATGTAGCGGAGATTAGAATGTTGAGGTGGATGTGAGTTGAGGTACCCACCTCAACATTCCCATCCTCCTTCATTACCTTGTAAGGTAAGGAAAGGAACGAGTATTAATATACTCGTTCCTTACCTTGTCCATTCTTCTTTCTTTTAAGCTTCCTCTAATGAGGAAGCTTAAAAGTTGAGCTAGTAGCAGAAAAGTTGAAAGGGTATCGACTGTCGTGGTGGGACATGTGATGAGGAGGAATGAATCGAATGTAACTATAAGAGTGATGTATATAAATGTTGATGGATGGAAAGGGAGAGGAAGTCCAAAGAAACGATGGATAGATTGCGTGAGGAATAATGAAAGAAAAAGGAGTTTTCACTTCTCGTTCTCTATAAGTACGCCCTTATAGCTCTACGAAGCGGGACCACTTTACTCCCTAGGGAGTAAAACTAATTGGTTTTTTAATTTCCTTCATGTGACATAGACAAACTCAAACAGCCAGTAAATATACCATACATCTTCATTTCGAAAATGTTGGGAGTTTTAGTTCCATGGTTTTTCCGCAAAGAAGGTGGTGCCATGTGTTTTAAATTGTTGTGTTGTAAATCTGTGACTGTTTTAGAAGAAAAACTGACTGTCGAGTGTATTTGTTTGGTTTGCAATAAATTCGGTTTTTTCAGTGACAGTGAAGAGTTTGAGGGCGAGCAAAGAACAAAAGGCATAATAGATAATCTTTTGCCACTAAAATCGTGGTTACATTATCTCTGGACCTGGCGTCGATGACTTAGTCCAAACGTAAACTTGAAATGTTAAAAAAAAGCACTTCAGTTGCCGATACCATGTCGTGATACTTTCGTGCTATCACAGCTTAATTTTTAAACACTTCATTAATTACGTTTGGACTTTTAGTCCAGAGATCGGGCGGGCGGGTTGTAGTTTCTAATAAACCCGGGAGCACTTTACGTTAAACTTACTATTGTTGTTTTGGCAACCGGAAACGGGAATCTGACCACTGTTAAAGATCTATACATCACAGCCAGGACCTATTAGTATAAATAAAAATAAAATACATTTATTTCGAGCAACATTAACTCATAATATGTGGAGTGCACACAAATAGAAACAACACTCAAAAGATAACACACAAATAAAATAAAATAAATAAGAATAAAAAGACAACATCTAACCGGCCCTGCTGACGGCAACATGCCTATTACAGCAGTGCCGTATGTATGTATGGGCAATTCATCCGGTCCGCGATCGTCTCTAGGTATAGGGTGGCCTGCGAAATTCTAATTTTATTCCATTTTGTTCCGGTCAGTTTCAGGTCGTTTATTGAACGAAACATGATTTGCGACCGTAATCCAAAATAAGGATCATAAAAGGATCAAATATGAGTCGAAACACGACACCCTTCGGCCAAAAGTCCTCCTTCATGCAAATCTGTAGATGGTGGGTTGGAACTCGTACCACGAATGACTTAAAGTTGATGTTGTGGAGCGATTCCAACCTTTCAACCCTCAGAGTCTAGTTGGTCTTCACTTTGACATAGTGCATCACTTCCTTAGTTGTAGTTGAGTGATGCAGACGTGAAAGGTACAGCTGCGTCGTAGGCACTGCAGGACGCAGCATCATGTTGGGTCCACTCGGTGCGGTACCGCACAAGTAACGAGAACTGGGCTTCTTCTTCCTTTCGACTTTAGTGAAGCCCTCCTCATGAACGTGGCTCGTTCTTGGCACGGAGCTATGGACCGCAGACAGGGCTCCTGCCCTGTCTGCGGTCCATAGCTCCGTGCCGCACCGCAGACAGGGCAGGAATACCCACTTTCCATTTCCCCTTTTCTGGTTTGTCGCTTAACCCGCGACGCATCAGATTCGCCGCTGGTGACGATAGCAGCATAGGCACTTTTAGGGGTCGACGTACCTACATGTGACGTTTCCGCAGCCGGTGTGGTGGCGCGGGCGACGATGGCGGCGGACGGCGCTTGCTCAGCGTTATCGGCAGCTGGTGACGCACTCGTGTTCGCCTCAATACTGCCGACGGTTGAATTTTGCGCCCCTCGCCGTATATTCACCTTTGCGGCCTCATGTGACCCAAATACCGAACCAACGTTGCGCAATGATGCTATTTCTGCATGTAGTTCAGTATTGGTTTTTTCTGATACCTCCATTCTGGACTGTATTTTGGTCAACTCCGCTTTCAAAAAAGTGATGTCCTTTAGCAGCCGCGTAACGTCAACGTGATCGAAAGTGACGGGAGGCAGTTTACTTAGCTGCTTCGCCACGAAACCTGGCACATCGTTTCGATCAGTCTTCAGGATATCATCGACATGCTGAATGTCGATGATATCCTGAAGACTCTTCTCGGTTCCATCTCTGCGCCGAGAGGGCACCTGGTCTAGTTTTCTAAGAGATTGGAACAGCAACAGCTTTCCGCTGCTGACGGTTAACGGGGGCGTTAATGATGGTCACCAATCCACGGACTATCTCAGCAAGCACAGCTTGATCAACCCGCGCAGCTGGTTTTTTTTAGTCACGAACTTATACTTATTTGAACGAGAAGGAAATCATTAATCATGATTTCTTGATGATTGTTGAGCGAAAGACGTAAACATTTAAAGGGTGTAAAACACCTTCTTCACGAAGCCGAAAGGCACTTGTTCTCCCAATCATTGCGACATTTTTTTTGTTCTACACCATACCTGGGAACCTTCTAGTTACAGAGATATGGGGGGTCAAAGTTACAACTTTTTGACAAGTTTGTTTTAAATAAGTACTTACAAGTTTTTTTTTGTGAGATTTTGGCTTTTAATTTTTGATTGAATAGTACGGGGGCCATGGACACTTCCATGGCCCCCGTACTATTCAATTCATCCATCAACACAATGTTTAAAGTGCGTTACATTGAGTTCTACCACAAAACGTGATTGTACCGTTTTAAAAAAGAAAGTTGTTTCCCAGCAATAATTTTTGCGTAAAGTTACTTAGTTTGATGTACAGAATGCTTGGTTAACGGCTTTGTGATGAGGTGGTTCACACCCTGTATAGAGTCTTTCGCCGCCAGGTTAAAGCCGGTTGATTATACGACTGAACGGGCTCTACGCGAGCGATACTACAAAGTTTTTCTACGTTTCTTACTACATTTTTCCTCTAAGTATATCAAGAATCGGTTCTACGATTTCTTTTTAAGTATCCCTTTGTTTCAATTTACCTGTAAGTTTAACTAGGTGTTTATTTTCGTGAAGTCTTAGGAAAAAATGTCACGATTATTGCATCGCTCATCGCTGCCAAAACATACGGGGATCCCCGTCGATGCACACGTATGTAGGTGATTGTTTATAAGAACTGATAGTAACGTAAGGAAAATGTTGTGGTTTTCCTGGTTGCCTGTAACCAAAAGAAGACGGCTCAGATAATTGTGACCCCTTTATCTAATACTATGTTATCATTTGTGAATTCCAAAACCCTTGACGGCTTGAGCTTATCACAAAGAATAATGTTCCTTATTAAGTATGGAGCTAGTTATTTCTATTATGTACCTAATTTATAAGTAAACAATATCAGGGAATCACCTTGCCGGCAGATAACACGAGGGTTCGCATCTTGAAGGTCTGCACACACTGATTTACAAAAGATATTTTTCTCTGTTTTCTTATTTAGCTGACTTTTTTCTACGATCTCGGGTGAAAAGTAGTCACAGAGTCTCTCGAGATCCCGGACCACCTATCTGGCAAATTAAAAAAAAACATACCGACTGCTTCAGTCGTTGAGGAGTGACAACGACAAGGTACAAACACACAGACAAGACAGGCAGAGTTATTTATTTACACATAAAATATATGACCGGACAATAATTTAGAGGAGCACAAAGGTACTGGTAAAGTTAATAACTGCCAAATCCATAATTTTAGTGCGGATGAGCAAGCTCAGCAGCATCATCAGGACTAACCAGTCTCAGGGTTACACTAACTCGGCACGTCTTGAAAAATTACAAAAAGTTATCGCGGGAAGTCGTGCAAGGCTTAAGTTGGGGTGCTATTTGGTAAAAATGCCACAACGCCCTTTGATAAAGTGGCGAAGTGGCCCGCGTCGGGCGAGATTGATGGCCGAGGATGGCGTGCCGCGGTCCACCGCCGCCAAATGAGCTGAAACAATGCAGGCATTTGCCTGGCACGCTCATAAAGCTGGACTGAAGTATATGTAGCCTGACTGTGTGTGCTTAGCATATTACATGGTGGCCCTTCTTGTAGGAACTTGACTTTTTGTGAATTAGTAGATACAATTGGTGATTTATTTTCAGGCTAGGTCCTCTAAGTAACAAATAAATTAACCTAATTTGTTTTGATTGAAACCCAAAAATACTTCTGCATGTAATTTTTTTTTTGTTGAAACTTGTGAGAGTCACGAACGTATAAACGGTTTCGGTATTCACGTAGGTAAAGCCGTATCAAGAATGGCGGGATATCCTTAGTGCGGCAACATTCCAATTTCCCTTATTCGCGGTAAATGCTTGTATATCTTATACGGGATAAAGACGGGAGGGTGGCAGGTACGTTAAGATGGAATCGCTAAATGCCACGTTCCACGTGGTTGGATTATAAAACATCAGATCATACGTTTTACGAACAAAAAGAGATTAATTTACACATTTTTAGTCCTATTCCGTGGTCGTATTCATAGAACGAAGTTTCAACATAGCATTGCTATAGAAAATGACTAATTAGGTACTTAGTTTATTCACCGGCTCAGTTAATGTGATGGGATTTTCGAAATCTTAGTGTCTTCGTTACATACTTATAAAAATAACACGTGTTATTTAATAAGAAAAAGAAACGTCACCAAAAATTATCCACATAACAGAAGTGTGTCATAATGTGAGCGAACCCTAATGCGTGTGTCAATCACGCGCGGGGTTTCATTTAAATAACATCGTTGGCTGCGCTTGGGCACTTGAGCAATACTTCCCGCTGCCGCCGCCGGTGCATCGACTGCGCCTGCCATCATTGTTGAACTACATAGTATAATATAACGAATATACGATGAAGCTGGAAAACTGTCTGACTGCGGAGAACATCAACCAGAACCTGCTGGACATTCAGTACGCGGTGCGCGGACCCATCCTGCAGCGAGCCCTGCAGATCGAGAGGGAGATTGAAAAGGTACGACTTCAGGACATCCATTTTGCCTATACTTTAATTTTATGGCCATTTCAAATGTATTTTTTAGATCGATATAAATATACTTAAGTAGGCTGACCAACGGAATTTCATAGTTCTGAAGAGAAAATGGCAAAGGGCTTAGAGCGGACAGACATTCAAGTAGGTAACTTGATTTAAGATTGCATGAGAATTCCGTAAAATTGATTTCTTACTGCCCATAACATTGATAACGCTGCGAGAAAATGTCACTAGGGAAATATTGTTAAAAAAATGCAGCGCCAAGAACAATGTTTATGGTGTAGGTATAATAATGCAATGGTCAACTAATATTAACTTGGTATTTTTGCTCTGATAGCCAATTACGCAGATCATAAAAATGATTGTGCTGCGCGGGAATCGAACCCGTGAATTAGTTTAGAAGTGAGACAACCGATGCATCCCATATTGCATAGGACCCGGCTTAACTGGAGATACATGCTTGTGTGTGTCAGAAATGCTTATATTTGTAGTTATGCAGCTGTAGCCGCGCTCTAACTAATAAAACGTTACATGTATTTACTTCGATTGAGAAACGAATCGTGTAATAAGCAATTAATTGAACAATAACAATTTAATGAACGATAAGTACCTATTTAATTTCAAATCGCTGCCGGCGCGGCGCGTGGCGGATAAAACTCATCAATTTTTACATAAAATATAGCCTATAGTTACAGGTAAGGTTTTGTTTCGAAGTTCCTTATTATTACGTTAATAACTAAGGACTTATCTAGATATTTCGTAGTAAAATTGATAAAAAATACTAGTCGTAGTGAAGCCATACCTTCACAAATCAGATACACGATTATTAGATAATTTAGTGTACGTCAAGTGAAGAAAATCGTAACTTTTTGTCAGAAATTCTCTTTGATGTTACTAGCACGATTTACTTTATTTCATCGTTGAACCTTTAAGAAATCCTATTCAGTGAAACTGTAACGCGTCTTTTAACCGAACACTTTCCATCACCATTCACAACCTTTCCATAATACATTGGAATAGCTTTTCTAAGTTAAACAGTTTCTTTAGTAAAGGTCGCGTAGTGGGCCGTGTGGGCGTCTCACAAAAAATATAGCGTGTGATTGGGACCGTGTCATAAAGCCGGCAGGTACGGGTTACTACGGGTTAATCTGGCGCTGGGGTCCCCGAGACCCCTAGTCGGCGTTAAGGTCGCGGGTCCCCGAGACCCCAGCCTACGCTGTGCTCGGGAATGATAAAGGTTTATTTCTTATTGGATTCCCTATAAATAAGTATTAGTGAGCCGTGCACCCGTCGGTCGCTGCTAGTTGTGTGATATTGGACGTTATTTACTTTGTTTTATCTATGAATTTATACATGCTTTTGTTACTTTTATTTTATGTCATAACATTGTTTTTACTTAATGCGCTAAAAATGTGTGATAAAAGAATGTGGATCAAAGAGTAGATTGGTAATTACGATGATAATTATGATGACCGTAGTTAAAATCGGCCGTCCAACATTTGTTAGGCTCTTGACCTAACTATGATCTTTTTTTCTAAATGTGACTTTAGTCACACCTGATTGAAAGCGATATATGAGGTCTATGATGGAACGAGCGTGCCCAGAAGATGCCTGTTCACTCTTGCTTTGAAGGCAGGCGGATTGAATGTGTAAGAGGACCCAGAGACACACTTTGGCTTTGGGCTCATACAAAACGCACAACCATACTATATTGCCCCACTGCTGGGACGCTGGAGCCCTTTCTTTGAAAGGAAGAAGATTGTAAAATGACACAAAACAAACTGAGTGCCAGTGTTTAACTTACAATCTATCGTTCGTAAGTTGATGCCGTTTTCACTGGATCACCGCTACTTTTCCGGAAAACGCTGAAAATTGCTACCCAACCCATGTCACCGAAAGGACCAACGACTCTCCCATGGGAATTGAGAAATAAGTGTACCTCGTAAAAAATAAGCTCATAGAGGGGGATCCGTAATATAATATCAAACAAACAATATTAACTACAAGGCCGTGTCTATAGCGCAGTTTCTCAAGGACACCCCCCTCTGATCCCCTACACTGTGTCCTCGAACGATTGACATTGAACTGTCATCGTAACATATTATAACTTGCTTGTTTACTATGTGGGTGCAGATATCGAGCTTGAGATTGCGGTACCTCAAGGATAAGATGTTTAATGACATTTAAATACCCAGCGACGAAAACCTAAAATAAGTAATACCACTTAGCTAAGCCTTCTAAGTGTCACAGGTATTTGATAGAGAAGAAAATAATTGATTGAATAGAAACTTTAACAGTACTTTACCCACGCGGAGATCGGAAATAAACCCACGGTGAGTTACCTACCTTCCCTTGGAAACTAAAAGGACAAAGTATGTCCTCACTCAGGTCATGAGCTACCCGTGTGCTGATATCCAAATCCGTTCGTCCAGGAAGAGTTATTTTCGTGTTATAATAATAATAGGTTAGTCCTTAATAGGAATGCATGTATTGATCGATGCATTACCTTATGTAATTGTTTCATTACCATTACCTAGGGCAATAACCTGCCCAGAGGGTGAGTGGACGGCGCAGTGACGCGTGCGCATCGCGGGGATGCTGGCTTTTAATAAATCAGTGACGCGTTGCGAGCTCGTTACGAGGGCATTGACTGTGCATTCATTACGCAATCTGTCAATACGGGATGTACCTATCACATACGTAGTACGTAACGTAAAGAACAGCTACAAATCAACCGGTAAACTATTCTCAACTATTCATTGAAAAGGAAACAAAACAAAGACAAAAAATCTTTCGAAAAACGTAACTTTGTTTCACCGAAAACCCAGATTACAAGGCAACACCGTGAAACACTAGTGAACAGGCAATTTGAGCTGAAAAATAACAAAATTAACGCGACTGGCAACATTGTGAATCCTGTGATGTAATATGATACCGCGGAAAACACGGAAGGGGTGAGCCACCCGCCAAAAACTTTGGAAGGTTTACTTCTGATTCAACCACACAATATCTAACCAATTCAAAAACTGAAAAACTAGCGGCGTAGACGTAAATAACTAGTTTTTTTAAATTACATCTAAAGGTTTACCCGAAGTTATAGTTAACCAGACGAATTTAGTTGTAGTAGGTATAGTTTTTGGTTATTTAAATGTACGATGCTTCACATAAATGGATGTTAATACTAATCTATATGTCACCGTAAAATTGTCAAACACGTTAGGATTGTAATTTCTCTAGCGAGTAAATTCTCAAAATATTGTCATACTGCTTACATCAGTAACCTATCGAAGTGAAACCGTAATATTGTGAAATGCATGCGACGGAAGTATCTCTGCCCCATAATCGGGACTTGGGGCACCCCCACGATAGGCTAGTTAGGTTCCTTTAAACCTTACTCTAATTATGTGGTGGATTCCTTACTTAGTGCTGCGTTGCCGCACTATCCACAGTGTAGGTATCATCATAATCACCCTGAGTTGCCCAGTGAGCCTTCTGTTTATGCTTCTTTGTGTGAATGGTGGATGTAGGATTATTTTTTGGTCCATTGTTGGTCGTCAGGGATGGCGGCTGGCGGCTGGCGGCTGGCGGTGGGCAATAAAAACATATTTTCGTCCTGCAGGGTTGTCTCGCATGTGTTCAGCAATAAGGGAGATTTATCGCGCTGTTTGTTACTTGTTACCGCTACCGAGGGGGCGCGAGGGTTGTGTGTGGCCATGCTTACGTGGAGCTTTCATCGGATCAGATCGACTGAATCATACGGAACCCTAAAAGAGCAAAGTAGATAGGCTTGTCGAACTAATTCTTCTAGCTGGTGCACAAATAGCTTGCCTTGTAGGTATAGAGACATGTGTGATCGTAAAACCTTGAGAGAATTCACTCTGCTTTAAACTAGATCTAGGTTGCACCGCGATTGCTCAGTAGCGTGCATTCTACAAACTACATAGGTAGTGGGCGAATTATATCGAGTCGGACTGACTTTCCCATCTCTACGGCGTCTGATGAATGTCTTTGTAGCCCCTAATGGGGGTAGTTGGCCACAATAGCTGCGTCACATACCTTGCTCTGAATATCCCACGATTAAATATGCCAAAGCGCTCCACTTTCCTCTCACTAGGTTAATGTTTAGAAACTAATTATAAAAAAAAAAAAAATCATAAAGCGTGAACATCGTATTTTAACAAAAAAAGGTATAAAGTTAGAACTAATTTAATACGGTTTAGCAGCGGGGTCCAAACCAGGCACAGCTTGTATCTTGGATACCATAGTTTATATATTTTTAAATAATATCAGATAAAAAACAATTATTACAAGAATGCGAGTATTTAATAAAATAAAATGCTTAGTGAATTTAATGTGTTACAGTGTTTTACGTGTATACAGGATGGAATTTTACAACGCCGTCTACAGGGAAAGCGCTCTAAATAAATACTAGAGCTAGCAAATTTTGCTCTAAGGAAACATTCCTCTATTTTTAATACAACACTTTTTTTGCAAAAACTAAAACCGACTTCAAAAACACAAAAATAATTTTAGCTTCACAAGACGGTGACCTTTGTTTGATTGATTTAGGTTTTTGTCACCGACTGCACCCGTTCCATTTTCAACCAACTTCCAAAAAGAGAAGGTTCTCAATTCATCAGTGAACCGATTTTGATGGCTCTTTTTTATTTGAAAGCTGGTGCTTCAAGTGTGATCCCATTTGGTGAAGATCTGATACTGATCTCCAGAGATATACAATGAAACTCTTAAAAAATAGACGGCAAATCTGCAGTTATTGCTGCCATCGCTTGATGTTTATTGTTTATCCAATATCCTGACATAACATCACGCCTGTATTCTCTGAGAGGGCACATGCGTATGTGCACAATACAGATAGGAAAAATGGAGTCGAATTGAGAACCACCTCTTTAGTCGTTTGAAAAGAAACAAATTAGTATTCAAAAATTAATGACGAATAACTGCAAAATCTCAGTTTGCAGTGTGGGTTATTGTCCGGCTCAATAAGCAAATAATATGTACTTAAGTAGACAAATAAATAGATAAGACAGGTGTCACGTGAAAGGTAGTCAAAATACTGCTTATTGCAGTTGTCTCGTAAACAATAGAAACAGATTTAAAGATCATACTACGATCACTGTACTGAAACAAATCTAGTGCTAACAGCGGCATAGAAGCATTCGACACAAAAGGAAATGTACGTACAGTCCGCGCTCGCCACACACTGAACCATAAATAGCGTCACTCGAGTGACGATATTTATGGTTATTGCTTATTTGGTTATGGTTATTCAAAATCAATATAAATATTGATTTTCTACATTACAAAGTTAAATCGCAATCACAATAAAATCGATCTCCATGACTATTTTATTGTTATGATATTAGTGTTAATGTTGTCTTTGACCGCTGCCAGTGCGGCTATTTCGTAGAACCACAGATTATAACTCATGGCTATCACTACGGCTGCCTCTTTTATGATATTTGACAGAACACTCCCAGCCAGCAGTTCCGTAGCAACAAAAGAAAGAATAAAAGTAAACAGTACATAACTTACATGTTGTTATTGTGACGTAACACGCCGCCGCCGCCGACCAGCCCTCTTGTAACCCGGAGGATAGCATCAAAACAAGTAGTCAATCGAGTTGATCTGAGCCACGAGCCCCCGCCCCGCGCCCCCCAGGGCTCAGAGGGGCTCGCTACACATATTTTATGGCTAGTGTAAGTGTTATTTGTTAGCAATAACCGTTTGGGAGGCAGTTGTCAACATCAGGACCACAGAGCGGGGAGGTGCAGAAGTACAACTTTATAAAGCACAGTATAGTCACTATAAAACTGAGAAACGGAACAATCTTCTTTCGCAGTCAGTTTGCTTTCCGTATTAGCAGATGGCGATAACGAATGGTCCATTACTTGTTTTGGAATTGCAATCCTGACACAAACACCATAATTATTCCACGTGCAGTATAATGGTGCCCCAGTTCTGAAGAGATTGATGGTTTGTGTGGGGAGCGATTTGAAAGATATCGGTGTAAATGAGAGTATGTCGATTGATAGGAATGGAAGAAGACTAAAACGTTTTGCGGCGACCCAAGTAACTAAGTAGCTATGGCAGAAAGATGGTGAGTTATTCCTCCAGTGTGTCGAGTGTCAAGTTATTGAGTAGAGTAAACTTTCTGTGACTAATAATAACTTCATGTATGACTTGGTCCGTAGTAAATAGAGTGCGGCCCAAGATGGCCGCAATTGCCTGATTTACATAGGTCCGGGCTCGAGAGTGTCGAGGTCTTACTACGAGGGAATGTGTTGTCAAACGTTCGGGTCACAATGCCTCTTACGATAAACGACTGTTCATAACTACGGAGTGTCTTTTTCGAGAGGTAATCGACTTGATATTCATTGTAGGTAGGTACCTAACATACGCGTATAAGGATTTTGAGGGTTTCCAGCGGTGTCACACTTGTAGACATTTAGTTTTCATACTATGAACGTTTTACTTCTTTTAGTGTCGATTGGTTACCAGTACGTAGCTACCTGAACAGCCCGGATATTTAACACGATTAGATACCGAAATTCAAGATTGTACATGCAGGTGGCTCATCTTAATTTACTTGGTATATTAAGGTCTCTGAGCTCGCAAATCTCCCAGAACATTCGCATGGATTTATAAAATGGATGCTTTATAGTGTGGAGACACATCAATTTGTAACTAACATTAGTTATATTTCTCTATGTGCCATTATTCTTGCGGGAAATACGACTATGAAGCTGAAAATTGTTATACATTTTTGTCATCGTTGAACTACTTTTACTTCCTTTAGGGACGCTGGTGTCACAAGCTATAAACAAACTCAAACTTGCAAAAATCCACGGTTTTATGTTGCACATGAGGACTCGATATTTTCGCCAGGTGCAGGTCGATATGTTGCGCAAGTGTGGACCTATGTTGGGCACGTTTCGGGTCTATGTTGGGCACATCATAAAACGCATCCCTTTAAAAATGAACAGGCACGTAAAACAATAGATTTGAGGACGTTTGAGATGGGCAACAATGTCTTGAAAATGTAGATACTACTAATGCATGGATTTGTTGCGTTTTGTAAGATAAATGTCCATTCGTTATTACATTTCTAGAAATCAAGTAGTTTTGCGGTTTGTCTTCAACGACACTACGAACTAAAAACAATTATGATGGTTATCGAGTACCTACAAAGTTATTTGTTTAAAGCACGAATTATACAGGTTAAACAGACATATAGATACAACATAACAAACATGCAACTGAAACATACTGAAACAAAAAAATTGAGTCTCAAAAATTCTAACAAGCGCAGCATTTCCCTTAGGTTTCGACTCTACAGCACTTTAAAAGAATAAAAAGTAAAGCAAAAAGAACGGAGTGTGTGTTCTGTAAGAAATTGTCGGAACTAACTAACGAGTCTAGCTTTGAATGTTAGGTGTGAACTACGCTCAAAATTCTCGCTGCATTGCATCTCGAATTCAGGGATGTTATAAATTCAGAAGTAACTGTACCGAACTACCGCTGACAACTGGCACTCATGTGACGCTGAAGTCAGCTGTCACCTGGCGGGTAATGGGATTATAATTTGTGATACAGGTGTCTGATTACAAACAGCACTAAAATACGAAAACTGTGTTAAAATTGTTAACTTGTGATTACATGAGCTAAACGCAAGTTTTATAATTACTAAAAGTATATGATTAAAAACTCCTATTAACAAGACCAGAAAAATATATGATATTTTTCAGGATATATGCTAGCATGATAGTGTTTTGAAAACATAATACAATTAATTTGACTCGATAAAAAAAAAACACGAACTTATCTCTAAAAAAATCTTACAAACAAAAAAAAAATACTAAACATGCGATCATTCTGATTTTTTGGCAAAAAATTCTACAAGCAATATATTAGCATGATAGTGTTTTAGTTTTTAATCCAATCAATAGTTTTTTTTGTAAATCGATCGAAACCACTCATTTCGCGCTATTTGGCCCGCAGTGACTGACGTAACAACCACTTTGTGGTGCAAGCTGATTACAACTTTATTCTAACAGCATTTCAAACGAAGTTTGAACCACCACAAATAGAGTTGCTAATTTAGCTCATCTAATCGCCTTAAGGTTACATCTCAAACTGTTATTATTGCCTTGTTTCCTTCTCTAAATCCGAAACTACCACAAATAGAAAAAAAACTGAGCTTTATCGGTTAATCAAAAGTAAAAGTATCGCATTTCACAGCGTTAAAGCTCTCTTCTGCATGCATTATGAAACTATTGGTACCTCTTACAATCCGAAGAGTGACTTACAAAAAGTATTGCTTGTCGAGCGCCCCAGCACCCGAGCACCTGTGTGCCTGTATACCGTGTATTTCCATTATCCTATCTGGCTGTTCCTAAAAACCCGGGCTAAGGGGGGGGGGGGGGGGGTAGGGGGGAGCGGTGGCAGCCTGTGTATGGCAGCTTCGTAATGCGGTTTTTGCTCCGCGCGCCGAAACAGCCCCCGTGTACACGAATATTGTTGAGTTTTCCGACGGTGTGAACAAGGTTTTGTGCGAAAATCTCTCGTCATTTTAATGTCACTTAAATAAGGATCGAGCTCCTAAAAACCGATAGTTGAAATCAACTGAAATGTTAACAAAACCACAAGCCAAAACGATTCACAGAACTACAATCCACAGCCAATATTTGCTCGTATAAATAGAAAAGCCTCCAAACAAATAATAGTCTTACTGTAACGGTAAACCATCAGTCAATTCTACAAAATCGTTTTGTTTACTTTGTTGGAAACAGAAACAACAAAAATTGCTGGACTGCAGACTGTATTTCTACAACCGCGGAAGGAATTATTCGTACTGCCATGTTGTTTCGTGTGCGTGTTATGTTGCTAACGTGCTTCGCTAAGTGCTAATGAGTAATTAATAAATGACACACGGTCTTGTGGATCTCGGACACGATTCAAGCGTGTGATCCCTTTGTTTTATTTCTGCATTTCCTTTCAATAACAATATTCTTTCTAATGTGAAGTGTAGACTTGTGTAGGTACTATTTTGAGACATTTGCAAAGAACGTTGAAAGAAAATTTCGCGTAAACAAAGACACGTGCGTTTAAAGCCTAATTTTCAAATAAGTTGAATATACTCGTGTCTTCCAAATCTCGGTGTTATCTGTTCATACTAACATTTAAGGGTACCATCACTTATCCTAAGTCCGGAGTCATACAGTAATGTCCGCGTGTGAGCTGGTCGTTCGAGTCGTTTCCTGGAAGTCCCTGTTACTGGCATTGGGCATTGGGCACCTATCCAAGATGGCGGCGCTCGTTCAGCCATCGCCGTCGTTTGGCTCAGCGTGTAGCAAGCCTGGAGATTGCCGCAGCGATCCATTTCCTTTCATCCAATGATAACTTTTTATTGAAATGGCGCGGATACCGTTAAGTATCTTCCGGCTGATATTCCCTATGAGAAAGTTGTAGAAAGAAGTAGATACAGTATCTACTGGCTTTTCTACTGACTTTCTGTCATACCACAGTTTCTAAGATACTGTGGTATGTCAGAAAATAAGTTCTAGAATCAATTCGTTCTTATAAAATGTTTACAGCATTGCACACAGTTGCACACCAGGCCATAAGTTGGCTTATGACAGATGATGGACATTTGTTTCGTAACATGCAAAGATTCGATTTTCTCGCAAAGATTGCAAATCAGTATTTAGCAAAAAGCTTCTATCTCAAAGTGGTGATATTTAATTATCATGCTCACAAAGTGAATTTTACGAAGAAAAATAATAAAGATAAAAGTGCATAATAAAATAATTCGTAAGTTGTGAGCTGATGAATCCCAAGCAAAAGTACAGATGTTTCATGAAAATGTTATGTAACCCTTGTTTGGGAATTAGTAACGTTTCCGTGGTGGTAGTTCAAAATATTCACCGGTGCACCAATTTCACAAATTAATTAGATATTTAATTATTTAAACGTGGTAAATAAAATTACAAGTGGTATCGTATTACCCAATACTAACTGAATTGTGGATCTCAGATAGGCAATGGCTTCATTTAAATACTGGTATTCAACTGCGTCCTATTAGACTGGAAGCCGACCCCATGGTTGGGAAAATGCAGGTGATATGGAAGAAAACCAAAATCAGGAAAATGTGTAATTTAAAGATAATTGATTGATACAATACAACGCTTCCGAGAAATTGGTCCGATCAATTATAATAAAGTTTGCGGGAAATCCACGGCGAATTCGCTATGAATTGATAATTCAGATTCTTAGAACAAGGAAAATTATTATAGATACGATAAAATAATGGAGATAGGCAAGTACAAATCAAAGTTACATCAAATAAAGAAACATTGAAATAGAGCTATATGGATGTCTAAAATTCCCGAGAATTTGGTTTACATTGGGAATTTTGCTAAACATTGTTGCCTTGTTGCATTGTTTTTGCATTTTCACGATTTTTTGGTTCATATAACATGAAAATACATAAGAAAGGATTAAAGAATATGGCGGAGTATCAGCTCGGAATACGCTTGATATCTTTGTGTCCAGAGTTCACTCCTTTGGTTCTGCCGCACAAAGATAGAGTAAGCGCATTTACGATAGCAACAAGATAAAAGACCTGGAGCAACTATATCTACACACGAGGGTACTGGTCAATAGGTATTGTACTACATAATGTAGGTCTAGGTACACAATTATCGCATACCACTCATATACACGTAGCTCCTTGGACCTGACTATCATTATGACATACTATTTCTTATTATTCCCGTTGTCCTCACTAGTTTAGATAAATTCTTGTCAACACGTCATTAGTTGCATTGAACTTCGGTTTATCAGTCACATTTAGCTGGTGGCCGTCGATATAATTAGCGTAATTATTGTATTTCTGCTACTGATTGCTATTTCTTACTATTGACGCATGCAACGTACTACGAGTACGTTATAACTTTCACGATTATGATGTATTTATTTAAAGATTACTTAGACGGAAACATACGGATTGATAAGAAGAAATCGTCACGCTTGGACTAATGAATTAGTCGTCAGCAATTGAATAGGTTCTTTCGTAGTTGAGAATATCATAACTTATTTTTCCTCGTTTATAACATTTTTCTTTTGGAGGAAATCTAAAAGGAAAAAATATTATTGATATAATTAATTCGTACAATTTATTACTCGCATTGTAGTCTCTGATAAAAATCTATTGCTGCAAAATACCCCACATACCCATAAAATTAAATTCACCGAGCTCTACAATTAGGCTCTACTGATTTCCTCGTGACTACTTGTGATTTTATCGATTTATTATTGGTTATTAGTAGGTATTTATCTCATGCAAAGAATACTCAAAATGGGATTCGAGCTTTAGAAGTAGGACATAGCAAAATTATTAACGTATGATTATCAAACGAACTTGTAAAAAGAAGTGGAAGTTACAGTATTTCCTACTCCTCCACTATACATTCTGATTCATTTCGTTGTGGGACCCAAGACAGTTAAATTCATTTTCTGGGACTTTGTCGAGATGCGTTGTCTCGTCGCTTATCTGATGGGAGCCACCGTTGATTCTGGCGCTCAGTTATAGTGGTTTGGGAATAGTGTGGCGGGCTTGTCACAAAACAACGAAATAGGCCTAGGTAGATGGAATCTACAAAGCCTAACCATGTCGAGTACCATAAAATTATTTATCAAACAAACTATTAAGTAAATAGAAACGCTTACCTCCCGCAAGTTCCGTCGGTAATCCCCGCAAGTTATCGTAACCGTGCGATTTTCCCTGAGAGTAATGGCCACCATATTAATTCGCTCCATCGGTATAATTCCCGCACTGCGCCTCACGAGTCCCGCGGGACTGGCGGGCTTGATCTTCGCTCTAATTTATATTCCCGTTGTTTTTCCACTGCTGCCGTCAAACTAACTTACTGCTGTCATTATTTGTCCGCGCACTGGATTTAAAACGTTGAAGATAAAGGTGGCTTGGAGACGAATTAACTTTTTCTTTGGTGACCTACATTAGTAGCAGGTATACCAGCTACTTCAATGGACTTCAGAACTTGTATATTGTCCGAATGGAAGCTTTCAACTAAATTTATCGGAACCACTGAATGTTTGACTATCTATGTTGCTGTTTCAACTACGATTATAACTAAAATCTACTTAATAATAAGCTGTGTTTTCTTTTACAGGGTGTCCCGAAGCCCTTCGAGCGGGTAGTTCGCGCCAACATCGGGGATTGCCACGCTCTGGGGCAGAAACCCATCACCTTCATCAGACAGGTCAGTCCACTGAGCTCATCATCATCATCCATTAGGTGAATAAGTTTGGACACTTGAACCCAGTAACATTGAAAAGGGACATTGATGCAATTAATTTTTTGAAAGTGTCTTGATTTCGACACGACATCCGTTCCACATTCTCGAAGCAATCAGCTGTCAACCTACAGAATCTTGTAATTAAGTGTTAAGCCAAGGGCCATCTATCCCACAGTCGCGCCCACGCGTGGACGTGGGCGACTTGCCCTTATTGCGTCACGCACAGGTTCGACCTCTATTACTAGATTATAATTGGTTTGAAGGGCCGCTAGTGTACTGAGAACAGATTGTGTAATGCGGACAGTCAAAGGCAAAGATATGTCTTAAAGATATATATATTTTACCTACGTTTACTTGAGAAAGGGGAAAATGATTCACGAAACTGTACCTAAGTAGTGGTATTAATATTTTTGCCCGTGGATATAGTGGGCGGAATAAATCCATGTAGAACGAGTATTTACGGTGTAATTGTGTAAACGTTCTGATAGGAAGGGAAAGGGTTCCCCGCATGGAAATGCGATGGTATCGGAGTTCGGCTGTAATTATTGTATTAGCATACGTGATATGAGAGGCAGTTGCACACAAATGGGACCAGAATAAGATACGGGATTTGTTATAACTAGCCTTAAGGAATTGGGAAACAGCTGATTTGTATTGGATGCTAAACAATAGCCCACCTTCCATCTAGCACCGTAGGCTATCTGCACCTGCGCACTTGATGATCCATCCACTGCATCAGTGAGCAGAGTTCGCGTGGCTGAGTTTTGGGCTAAACACATTGGAACTTTTTGCCATCAATACAATACGAAGAAGAGTAGGCTTCAACAGACTTTCCAATTTCAATATTTGTGAAATACCCATAAAATTATTTAAAAAAAAAAACTTTATGAACTGAAAGATCAAGTCACGTATATTTTGTTCGCCAAATAAACCCGTGTGTATTTGCTAGGTGCTGGCACTGGCAGCCTGTCCTGCGCTGGCCAGCTCCGCCGACGTCCCTGAGGATGTGCGCCAGAGAGCGCACGAGATACTGGGTGACTGCACGTGAGTATATGGCACATGTAACTGGTAGGTGCTGGCACTGGCGGCCTGTCCTGCGCTGGCCAGATGCGCCGACGTGCCTGAGGATGTGCGCCGGAGAGCGCACGAGATACTGGGTGACTGTACGTGAGTATATGGCACATGTATCTGCTAGGTGCTGGCACTGGCAGGCTGTCCTGCGCTAGCCAGCTGCGCCAACGTACCTGAGAATGTGCGCCAGAGAGTGCACGAGATACTGGGTGACTGCACGTGAGTATACCTATGGCACAAGTAAGTACCAGTAGATATAATGGATATTGATCATGAATCATTCGGTAATCAACTGTTGAAGATCTTCAGAGATATAGCAGGGAAATCCCGATTGGATGTCAAGAATCACTTGCAATGAAATTATTAGACAGCCTTTATAAAAAAATAGAGAGAATAAAGAAATATTTTCTATTGGACTTATGTGCAGTTTTAATAGGTTTAAATATTTTTTCTTTAATGATTGTAACCTTTAGTGAGTTTGTGTTTGTTTCCCTAGACGGTCTAGACTGCCTAGAAGTTTTGACTAAGAACCTAAGCTATGTGCCTAAAACTACTAAGTTCTTTGAAGTTTCTTTAATTACTCATCGAATAAATTATTCTTGAAGTTTTGTTACCCTGTATTGGAACCAAAAATAAATGAGACTACGGGCATTGTCTCATTTTTCTTAAAAATCATCAATCCCCAAAAACATGGAGACAAACAGTACTAAGTCATGTCACGAGCATCCAGAAACTAAGCGAATCCGTCTTAATATCTTTTTGTTTTTTTTACTTACCCCTATGGATGTTGCTTATCCGAATTAAAGATAATTTTATTTTATTTTATTTATTATAATACATCTGCATGTAAACAGTACATACTTACAGTCCTTAGTAGCATGACAAATACGTCCGCTAATGATTCCCTAATTACATGCTATACACAGATCATTAGCTCGGCACACATTCTCCGACACATCGCGACGCTAACATCGCTACCTGCACTGATTGATACCAACTGATTCCCATGACTGATTGATTGACATCCATATTCGAATTAGATTGATTCGCCCACGCGTATGGCAGCCGCCGCATTACTGTGCGAATCCAATTGATATTAATGCTCAAATAACAGACATGTAATCAACCACATCACGGAGCCATCAACCAAGAATTTTGGACATAAGTAACTTTAAGCAAATGTTTTTTTTTTTGAGGTGAAAATCATATTTTGTTGTAGAACTCAATAATGCACGTAAAACATATAGATGGATTGAATATTACGGGGGTCGTAGAGGTGTTTTAAGTAAAAATATTACATTAAAAACTGGTAAAAAGTTGGAACTCTGACTCCCAATACCTCCGTAACCGAAGGAAGTTATGGTCTAGAAAAAAATATGATCCTGTTATTGTTTTACAGCCTTGATATGTTGTCATTCCGTTTTAATATATTAATTTATTAATGTTTTTTTTAATTACACTTTTTGTCCCGAGAAATAAAATGGTTTGTGTTTTCGAGTTGTATTGCACTATCTGGTAGTTCATGTTACTGTCAACAAGTGGCTTTTCCTTCACAGTATCGCCTGACGTCTTATGAAATAACATTGAGGGTAAAACCCGCTAAATAGGGAAATATCCGGCTACGAATCGATTACGTTAATGTACTCGATAGTAGCTAATGACCAATCTTAAACCCGATAAACGTAAGATCCTTTTGGATTAACCCGATAAAATGAATTTAAATGAAATGGAATCGTTCATCATCATCATCATCATCATCAGCGTATAATGTTCTTACTGCTGGGACAGGCCTTGCCTCTATGAGAGGTAAAAGGCGCGGGCCGAGTGTGGATTGGTAGATGTCACATGTCCTCAGAATTTTTGGTTCTTGGACATGTTTCTTGTTTTTTTCCTGACGATATATTCCTTCACCGTTTTGAGAACAATAGTGATGAATTAAATGACACAAAGTATTAATGTGCTTGCCTGCCTTCGAATCTACGACGTAAGTTGGGCCAGCCACCACTGGGTCACCGCAGCTCTCCCTGCTCCCGCTACTCATCGTTACATGAGTCAAATCAGTGCCTAAATTAATAAAGCAGTTAATAAGTCGGTCAGTCGGTCGGCTGTGTCAAGCGGACTTTTATTAGACCGTCGTCACCTGGACGTGACGTCGCTATGTCAGCGGCCCTTCATTAGTGTACGCGCTCGAATTCTATACAGGATGAAAGGTTAGAATGTGGATATTCATAACCCCCGAAAGCTACAGCAGGATTCGCTATTTTGGCACTTATCATTACAGAAGTTTATTTGATAAACGTCGCAGATTATGTTGTGACGTGATGGGGGGACTACGTCACCTGCCAATGCATCGGTACAACGACAGATCCTATGCCTTCTCATTTCCTGGGGATCCCGCATATCTCTATAACATCTTTACCAGGTTATTGGCTCACCTAGTTTTCAGTAATAACAATCTTCACAATTTAATGTTTCTGCAGTGCTTACTTACCATTCTTCTGTCATCTCCAGCAAGGGTTCAGTGGGTGCGTACTCCCCGTCGGCCGGGCTCAGCCTCGTGCGGCGCCGCGCGGCGCAGCACATGACCGCGCGGGACGGCGTGCCAGCCAGCGCCGATGACGTGTTCCTCGGCTCCGGCGCCTCCGACGTCATCAAGGCCGTGCTCACCATGCTCGTCGAGGATGTCGATGGGAAACCACCTGGTAGGTCGCTTGACGGACCTTACCATAATCAGCGACAGACTGTTCCTAATGGGGACAGACAACTCTAGCTCTTGAGAGAGAAGGCGCTAGGTATTCGTCTAAGAAGCTCGTCTTCCAGAGAGCGACTGCTAAGAAGTATTGATCCCGAGGTAGATATATTTAGAATTAGGGACCTACTTAATAGTTATAGGGTCGCCACTAAGGTACATACATGCAACTAGTGACTAAAATCAAGCACTGATAGACTGAGTCAATAAACTGTCGTTTGTTGCCACGAGCGGTCAGCAGCAAGTACCACCTGCAGCCACACCCACGGCGGGGCCGTGTTCCCGGAACAACGTGTTCCCGGAACAACAACAAAGGCCTGACTCCACCGTTATTCCGACTACTAGTAAAGCCAATTAATAAAATAAAGTAGGTCGAAACAGATTTTACAAAATACGTCACGTCAGGCAGTGTGAGGATAAATGAACGTGCGTCCCGAAAATCAATTAGAGATAACGTGAGGTTCTTCGGAAATGGACTATCTCGTATTTATTCGCCATGACACGTTGTTAATATAATACGTTATTATATTGTATTGACACAAGTGGAAACTTACCCCTTTGTGGATCCTGGGAAGCGGTGAAGGGTTTGGATAGAAGTGGTTTATTATTGTGCTGAATGTGTTGATAACAAAAGCCATCTATTTTAAAATTGGTATTCCGCGAACAGTTTGTGGCTTTGTAACCGCAGTACGATTTCATACAATATGTTTTATTATTGTCGATGCCTTGCATTAAACTAACTATGAAGCTACGTTACAAATATGAATTTATGGTATTGTAAAATGAGGCCTGTATGCAGACGTGAGTGCTAAGTTAATAGATATCATTGATTGACACTGATACATACAGTTCAATCATACGGTTGTCATTTCCTGCTAATTAGCATTATTGTGTTCCGGCTTGAAGTGCATGCATGGCGGACTGTTGATGACTGATTCGTCGGTGTAATGATCACTAGAGCGAAAATTGAGCGGCATTTGATACCTTGGCAGGACTTTTTGGACTGAATAAGACTGAAGCTAAACCATCGGCGTCACGTGTTACTTCTAAATAACTGCTGAAATGATTGTAAACTCTCTAGACATAACGTCATTTACTCACTTATCTCAACGGCGATATCCTGTCTCCAGCGGTGATGATCCCGATCCCGCAGTACCCGCTGTTCTCCGGCACGCTGTCGGAGCTGGGCCTGCGCCAAGCGAACTACTACCTGGACGAGGAGCACGAGTGGGCGCTGCAGGCCAGCGAGCTGGAGCGCTGCTGGCGGCAGGCCAGCGAGGACTGCAGCGTGCGCGCACTGGTCGTCATCAACCCTGGCAACCCCACGGGACAGGTGAGGCACCAGCAAGCTGGAGCGCTGTTGGCGGCAGGCTAGCGAGGACTGCAGCGTGCGCGCACTGGTCGTCATCAACCCTGGCAACCCCACGGGACAGGTGAGGCACCAGCAAGCTGGAGCGATGCTGGCGGCAGGCTATCGAACCCAGGACCTGCTGATCAGCGGTCGCGCTTGCGACCATTCCAGTTACGAGGAAGTTCCTACATTTAGATTGTAACACGTGTAACCCCGAAAAGTCGTGTCTGTAACGCATAAAGTGATATTTCTATTGAACCAGTACAATGCCATAGAAATTGAAAAACCGAAAAATAGTCGAGCAAACTATATTTAGCCGATATTCACACAACACGTGAGCAAGCCGGCAGTTTGCGGGTGACATGTATTAATCAGGCGGCATTCAGACCATTCGCGCGCATTTGATCGACCGCCGCCCACCACCCCGGCACAAATATTGGAAACTATTCCAAAGCCAGATGATTGCGACTATAAATGGGATATGAAAACACGAAGCGCGACAAATAGCAATGATTTACTATTCGTGGCGGCGATGATGGCAGGTTTTACATTTAACTTCAAATGCTCTCCGTTTAGGGATCGCGGTCACGGTTATTAGGACCATAGTTTGTTAGTATTGGATTCTGGTCGCATTTAATAGAAGATTCAGGAATTAAAGGAGCATTCTTTGAGCGTCGTCTTGTTACTTATAGCCTTACCTCTAAGACCTAATAATTCTCTGAGTCTGTTGACTCCTTTGACCATCATCACTTGCCTAGCCTTTCCAATCCACGTGGACGTCGGTTTTCAGCGTAATGGATCAGTATTTTACACGGAGGCACTATCTGACATTCACAGTCCAGTTACTGGACAGCACGACTCCTGGCAGGCTGGTGTAACTGTTGATTCCTCGATGACTTACGAGATATTCATACGTTGGTGCAATCGGTTGCAGGTGCTGACGCGGCAGAACATGGAGGAGATCGTGAAGTTCACGTACGAACACAACCTGTTCCTCATGGCCGACGAGGTCTACCAGGAGAACATCGTCTGCAAGCCATTCTACTCCTTCAAGAAGGTGAGAATCATTAAGCATCATTGGAACTTTTAGAGTTTGACGGAATCGTGAAAATTTGGTTTCAAATCACCATAAATCTAGCTATTTAGCAGGTCTTAATACGGCTAAACGGAGGCAGGGCATTTAATAAATTGCTCTTAATCGGATTCTTAACAAAACAGCTTGCATATCATTTCACAGGACCGATCAAAGGTTCTGATAGTGCCGGTTCATACTTTCCTAACATTAATATGTTATTATTACTAAGGTTGACTCTCGGTCCTCGTCCCAGCCAAAAGAATATTATCTATCGAATCTTTGGTTCTACCTACCTAAGAATAACTCTGTTCCCTTCAGGTCATGCACGAGATGGGTGCCCCTTACTCCACTATGCCGCTGGCGTCGTTCGTGACGTGCTCGAAGGGCTGGGCGGCGGAGTGCGGGGTGCGCGGGGGGTACGTCGAGCTCGTGCACCTGCCGCCCCCCGTGCGCGCCGCCTTCACCACCGCGCGCGCCGTCATGCAGTGTCCCACCGTGCTCGGACAGTGCATACTCGACTGTGTGGTTAGTACAAACAGAATCATACAAGTCATTTATTGCTGCTCATTCTAGCTATCGTGCATGCACAACCACTTTCAGGATTAAAACAAAGCCCATTGTTTGAACCCTGCGTGAAGATTTTTGCAAACCAAAAAAATGCTTAGTTCAAAACAAGATTGAATTACTACATGTGTTTACTCTCCAAATCTGCCGCTTGCCAGATGAAGCCCCCGTCCCCTGGCGAGCCGTCCTACCCTCAGTTCGCTCGCGAGCTCAGCGCGATCCAGCAGGTGCTTGCGGAGAGGACCGACACCGCTTACGAGACCTTCAACTCTATACCCGGATACTTCTGCAATCCCATTGATGTAAGTATACAAAAGTAATCCTTGTTCTTTGACTTATCATCATCATCATTCAGCCGAAAAACGTCCACTGCTGGACATAGGCCTCCCCCAAGTGTCGCCACATTGCATTGATTCCCGCAACCTTCACTAGGTCATCGGTCCACCTAGTGTCACGCTACCAACCGCTTTGGGAGACCTCCCGGTCTTCCAACACATTGTCTTCCGGTTCGCGGTTGCCACTCCAACACCTCGATTAACCGCTCGGTAGTCGATTTGCCGCCATTGGAGAGACTACAGTACAGCCCAAGTTTCGAATCGAAGGCTTTCTCGTAGTCCATAAACGATAAACAGAGAGGCAGGTTATACAGGTATAACCTGCCGCAGCATATGTATGTGGTCCACGGCTTTAAAGCCTTTTCGGAAACCGCCTTAGGTGGCCCGGGTGGCTTATTTATTATTTATTTATTTATTTAAAATCGTCAATCCTGCGCGCGAGGTGATTTGTGATGAATCTTCAAAACCACTTGTAGACATGGCTAAGAAGAGTGATGGGCCTATAATTTTTCACCATGGCATTGTCACCCTTCTTGAAGAAGACAACCACCATATCCTTGCACCATGCCATTAACGTTTTCCCCTCGAATATGACGGAATTAAACAGTCTCTGAAAGCTAGCTTTAAGTACCGGTTTTCTACCCGCCTTCAGAAGTTTGGCCGTAATTCCGTCATCCTAATGACTGCCTATGAATAATTACCCCTTCATAATTATTAAGAAAAACTAAGCGTTAATTGTATTGCAGAAGAAAATTTGTTTTTTTTAGTAGTCGACAGCTTTTTCTTCATAATTATTTTAGTTAAAAATCATCCACTGCTGGGCATAACAGGCTTCCATTGTCTTCTGCGACACTTTCCAACATAAATTTAATTTAAACTGCGATGACATTTGATTTTGTCAATATTCCAGGGTTCGATGTTCGCGTACCCCCGCATTGACATCCCTGAGGCGGCGCAGGCGGCAGCCAAGGAGCTCGACATGAGCCCCGACGAGTTCTACTGCCTACGACTACTCGAAGAGACAGGTACTATTCCAAGACCTACTTATTGACCTGCTGTGTGAGGTTATAGACAGATTTATTCTGTTCTCATAATTCCTAACGTTTTTTTCTTGAACATGTCTGAGCCTAAAGAGTTCAGTATAATTTAAGCATATACCAAAAACAACCAGCGACCCTTTTAAAGCTCACCTGACCCAATTTTTCCCTTCACGACGTTCTCAAACAGGTGGAAGTCCCTAATAGACCCCACGACACCCGAAGGCAATATACGTGGTGTTTAAGTTAGTCACGACGCTCTGAGGAAACATACAAGGTGTTTAAGTTGGCGGGCACGTCAGTAATGGCTCACACTTATTAATTAGCGCTGCAGGTAAGCGGCTCCCGGTAATGTGCCGTAACTTCGAGCTGCATACTTAACTACAAGTTGCGCGAGTCCCAACTTGTGGTGCATAACTTGAAAGTTTCCTCTTCAACTTGTAGACTCGCTTGTGTGTAGACTGTAGGTATGTTTGTTTGTTGTTGGGTGAACTTGGACAGCCGAGCTCTGTTGTCGAGATCGCTTGTTTTATTTTTCTAGTCAGTTTTCGTTTCAAAACATTCAAGTGTCAAAAATTGTAAGTCAAACTTTTCGGAGATGTCTTTCACTAAAATCTTTAACTTTGTATTACTGTAAAAGTGACATATACGCACATAATAATAAGCTTAGTTACTAATTATGTAGACAACTGTTGTCAAAATGCAGCAGTCAAAAGTCTCTTCTCCATTACTTTAAGATCTTCTTTCCCAGGGGTGTGTGTGGTTCCGGGCACCGGGTTCGGCCAGCTGCCGGGCACGTTCCACTTCCGCACCACCATACTTCACCCTCGCGAGGAGTTCCAGCATATGATGGACAGCATCCGGCGGTTCCACCACAACTTCTTAGACCTGTACGCGTGACGTGATCATCATCGTTAAGTTTATGTATTAGTTGTATGATACGTGAGAAGCGGATGAGGTATTAGAAAACAGGAACAGCCATGTGTCATACGGTCGAATTTCAGATAGCAGCAAAGCTTCGGTCATACACCAGGCACTGACGGATAATTCAATTGTCCGCTTTCCGTACCAGTTTGACCGAACTTGAAGTTCGATCTCCATTTTTACTAATTTTAACGATTCATACTACTTATCATAGTCTGCAGACCAGATTATTCTAGTTAGGGAGCTCGCGCCCTACGCGCCCACGACTACAACTTTTGCACTGAAAGACAGTTGGGTCCGACCAGTTTGGTTCCAAATTGCGGCCAGTCAGGTGACAAGTCGTGGTCGTGCGCGTAGTGCGCGAGGCTCTTTATGAATATTTGAAGGAGTTTTTTTTAAATTAATTCACTAACCCCCGAATACTGAAACGTCACAAAAAATATTAAAGGCTGCTTAACATTTGAGCAGCTCCTAAACTTTATATTTTTGTATACCAAACGTCATTTTTGAGTATCTTTTAAAAAGTGCTACTTTTTTAGTGACGTTTCAGTATTCGCGGTTATGTGATGCAAACAAAACTGCTACTAAAATACGTGTGGGTGTTAACATACGTCCGAGCTATGTTTTAATGTTTAAGTTTAATGTATTATTTAAGTTTATACTAAATAAAATTCTATTATTGTTGTTATGAAAGTATTTTAATAAGATGTATTTTATGAGTTATTAAAATATGAGAAGTATTCTTACACTCTTTTTTCAAAATACATGTTTGAGTGATAATTCACTTCCGCTGTCCCGATTTTTCATCTTTTCTGAAAATGCAATGGTTCATAGTCGAGCGAAATATATTTTACTAATTTTTATGGACAATAATTACTCATCATCGTCATCTTCCTGCTTTTATCTCGTTCTATTTGAGGTCGGCGTTTTCATTTTCGCGTGAATCTTCCCAGTTAGAGGTGACAGCATCATTTACTACTTTCTCTTTTGTATCATGCCTTACACAATCCTACCATCTTTCCTTTCATCCTCTCCTCTCCCTCTCGTTCCGTCAACACTCATAATCACCAACTTTTAGTCACATACGTTTCATCTCTCCTTATTACATGTTCCTAGCATTTCCGACAAACCTTCCATTCCATTCAATTTGTATGTCACCGTAAAATTGTCAAACGCGTTATATTACAATATAACGTGTTTCTCTCTAGCGATATTGTAAACTCTCGAATTATTGTCAACTGAACATACGGAAGTATCTCTGCCCCCATAATCGGGACTTGGTTCCTTTAAACCCTGCACTCGGAAATACCCGCGAAGCGAGGCTCCGTCGACTACGCTTTTTAGGGGAATATAAAGTGTTTTAAGGTTAGGTTATATTAATCGATATTTCTCAGGATTGGTACCATATTTTTCAACCGACTTCCAAAAAGAGGAGGTTGTCAATTCGTCTGTTTTTTTTTTCTGTTTGTTACCTCAGAACTTTCGACTGAGTGAATCGATTTTGATGATTCTTTTTTTATTTGAAAGCTGGTGGTTGTCGTTTGTTTCCCCTTTAATTTGTTGAAGATCTGATGCCGATCTTCCGAGATATACAATGGAACTCTTAAAAATAGACGGCAAATCTGCAGTAATTGATGCAATCGCTTGTAGGTTCATTGTTAGTACTACATCATGACGTAACATCACGCCTGTATGCTCTGAGGGGGTACGCAGATGTGTACAATACTCCCAGATTTCGACAATGTTTGTTGCCTCTGAACTTTCGGTTGGGTTAACCGATTTTGATGATTCTTTTTTATTTGAAAGCGGGTGCTTTCCGTGCTGGTCCCATTTCAATTTGGTTAAGATCTGACGCTGATCTTTGGAGATATAAATGGAACTCTTCAAAAATACACGGCAAAGCTGCAGTAATTGCTGCAATCGCTTGGTTGTTTATTTTTTATGTAACATAGTGACTTAACATCACGCCTGTTTGCTCTGAGGGAGTACGCAGAAGTGTACAATACACCCAGATTTCGACAGTTAGATGTGTTAAGTTCCATTTAATGGGATCCTGGAGAAATAGAGGGAATTCCTTAAATTTTATAGGCACACCAGAAGCGATTTGGTAGTTTTAGGAAGAGTACGTTCTTGGAGTGATCCCATTTCAATTTGGTAAAGATCTGATGAAGAACTTCGGAAGATAGGCGACGGGAACTCCTCAATATATGATAGCAAATGTACTGGAATCGCTGAAATTTCATGTCTCTCTATTGTTTACACCAGTTCATAACAAAAAATCACGCCGTTACGCTGTGAAAGGGTAAGCACATATAAACCACTATAAAGTGAAAAATAAAACTTTTTTGCAAAAAATATAACCGACTTCACACAAAAAATTGAAAAATAACTTTAGCTTCAGAAGTCGGTGACAAAAAAACTAAATCAATCGAACAAAGGTCACCGACTTCTGAAGCTAAAGTTATTTTTCACTTTTTGTGTGGAGTCGGTTATATTTTTTGCAAAAAGTTTTTCATGAGAGTGGTACCACTGGGCAAGGGGGATCCCTACTTCCCTCCACATCGCGTGAGTTGACTACCATCGCATGCATTGCACGAAAAATAATGCATTTTATTGTAAACATTATGTTCGTTTGACAATAATTCGAGAGTTTACAATATCGCTAGAGAGATTACAATATAACGTGTTTGACAATTTTACGGTGAAATATTATGCACAAAAAAAAATGGGCAAAAATGTACTAAAAATGATTTACATAAAATAGAGCTTAAGTTTCCCGGTAGCTCTTATGGATTCAGATTTCAGCAAGTTATTCCACTTAAAACAATCACTCGGTAAATTATATGGTTTCCGGAGCTCCACACCTAAAACTCTTTGGTCTTATTCAATTACATTTTATAGCAGCAAAAGAAAGATAAAATCTTGAACTCATTTTATTGTACGAGCAGTCTCGTAGCCTACACCAGCACACAATGTTCCCCGCGCATTGTCGTGTGCCTGATTGCCCTACCACAATAACTTCCGCTGAACTACGCTGCTATTTCTTCGGACATATTAATCATTTACCTAACGAGCCACGACCACTGCCCACCCCCTTACAACACACGCAATATAGAGGGTATTAGAAGGTCTACTCGATAAGAACTTGCAGAAGAAAATTCAACTGACTCGCAAGCAACTCATGAAACAAAATGACTATGACGGAATCGTGGTCGTTCAATAAGGTTCGATAAAACCAGTACCATCAAATTGCGGACAGTGCATTCTACAAGCCAAGTAATGTACTGAAATATCTGTCAGTGTCCGATATCCATATTATATAGCCAGTCGGGAATCTGAAAGTTGAAAGGTTTCATCTTCGGGCCTTCTGTTTGTGTCTCGTGTGTCTACAGTCACGCGATTCATCACTGTTTATTACTCGGGAAGCGCTCCCGGACCACTGCGCCTGCCGCCTAATTAATGTTCAACGTGCGCCAATTCCTGGAAAAATGTTACTAACCAGCTTGTAAGATAAGAAATTGGGTTCCTATATATTGTTCAATTTCACAAAGTTGGAATTTTAGTTTTAATCAACGACGAAAGATTTGACATTCGTTACACAGCTGGTAGGTGTCGCACAGTATGTTCAGTTGGTGGGAGGGGACTGTGCCCAGCTCCGTCTGCAAGTGCGTGGGCATCTGCTGTAAGAAAGAAAAGATATGAAGGTTAGCAGAAATGTTCAACATTGAACCAAAAATAATGACCACACTAACTAACCCGACGAAGACAAACCCTTGATGCAAGCCTGCAACCACACTGAACTCATCGGTGTTGCCAGCAGGTGACCAAACGTAAGTACAAGGCATACGTTTCATTTTCAAGGCTCAACATTGTATCCCATCAGGTTGTAATAATCTATCCCGTGCTTGGAATCAGACCTGTTCTTCGAAATAATTATTTCGAAAAAACTCACAGAATTAAACTTTGAAAACCAGATTTAAGCTGAAAACGTGATGATCCATGAACCAAAACGGAATCAATGTTTTTTTGCAATTAATTATGGACGCTACATTGATTAAGATAAGATAACATAACATATTATGTTATCTTATCTTAATCAATGTAGCGTTCAAACAAACTGTGATTGCTTCACTGGAGCAATCTAGATTACTGCAGATAAACTCTCTCGGTAGAGCTGGAAGAAATATCTCCTTAGTAAACTGTTATACTGAGTATTTATAGTAACAAGTATTTCAAATTGAATGGAAGCAGTTCTAGAGTATCTTAGAGATGAATTGTAATTTGTTGTCTAAATAACTAAAAAACTTTGAAGGAATATTTATTTATCTATTCTCCGTAATGAAGTACTCATGTAAATCATGTTGCTACTACCCAAAATGATCCGTGCCTGTACCTTATAGTGCTCTCACATCTCGCCAGAAGTCCCTTATACCCTACCCTTAAGGGCAGGCCTATTGACATCCACCGGCCACAAATCCGAGCTCCATGTCTACTGTAACTCGTATTTATGAATTCGTTAGCATAAGCATTAGCATAATCACCTTATGACGTTACTTCTTGCCCGACCCGGGCGTCGAACTCGCAACCTCAGCAGTCTCACTTGCGACCACGAGTACGACGAAGCAGTTATTAATTAATTAGGTAAAGTCAATCACAGACGATGTTTCCTTTGACCCTTAACTAAGCCGAGAGGCACTTGTTCTCCCCGTCATTGTGATATTTATTTTTGTTCTGGGCCATACCTGGGAAGTGGGAATCTATTAGTTTCGGATATCATCATCATCAGCCTCTTAATTGTTCCCACTACTGGGACAAAGGCCTCTCAATGAGAGGGAAGTTTCATGTTTAAAAAAAAAACTAGTTTTTAAGTTTACTTAAAATACCTTCATAATGTTTCGAGTGCTTTACCTTGAGTTCTATCATAAAACTTAATAGATCCATCATGGAACTGTTAATGTTACTAGTGGCAATGATGTGGAACTAGTGACAACAAAATTCAACATTAGTTCCGTTTATTTTCAGATTTTTTTAAAACGTAACTAGTGATTATAAAAAATAACAGTAGTTCCATCATGGAACTGTTAATGGTGCTGGTAATGAAAGAATTTTTAACCAACCAAAAATTGTGCTTACAGTTACTAAGTTTGATGTACAGATTGCTTGGTTGACAGCTTCTTGAAGGGTCCGTTTACATCTTGTATACTACGACTACAGCTATCTACAAAAAGACATAAGATCCCATCAAACATGTACAGAAATGTAAAAACAATGACTCATCAATCGCAAACGGTAATAATCTACACACTCACACAATCTAAATTGGACCACTAGCCTTATTTTCAATTTGTAGTGGGGTGAGGACTATTCAAAACCGACTTCTAATTTGTGAAAAATAACTTTAGCTTCAGAAGTCGGTGACTTTTGCTTGATTGGTTTAGTTTTCTTTGTCACCGACTTCTGAAGCTAAAGTTATTTTTCACTCTTTTTTTTTTTAGAAGTCGGTTTTATTTTTGCAAAAATGTTTTTATTTTTCACTTTTTACTGGTTCACATGCGCTAACCCCTTGACAGCGTACTGGCGTGATGTTATGTTATGAACTGGTGTAAGCAATATACAGACGTGATATTTCAGCAATCCCAGTCCATTTGCTATCATTTAATGAGGAGTTCCGTTGCCTATCTCCGAAGTTCTTCATCAGATCTTCACCAAATTGAAGTAGGACCATTCCAAGAAAGTACTCTTCCGGAAACTACCCAAATCGCATCCTGCGTGCCTATAAAATTTGAAGAATTCTCTCTATTTCTCCAGGATTCCATCATCAGATCCTGACTTGATGATTATGGGACCACCTGTGAAATATACCCTTTCAAACCAAAATAAAAGTAATCAAAATCGGTCCAGCCATCTTCGAGTGATTGGGGAACATGCATAAAAAAAGGTACCGGCGAATTTGGAAGTCGTTTAAAAATAGTAGAAAATGAATATGATTAAATATTGCCGTGCGATGGACAAGTCATTCTATCTATTGAAGACATTTTTAAGCTAGAAGAACTGCTTTACGGGACTTGGATTTTTGTACTTACACGTGTTATGTTTTTGATGGGATTCGATTTTCGGTAGTTGCTATCTTTTCATTCTAATATAGTTTTGCGTGATTATAAAATCATCGGATGTATCTAAAGATACATCGGATGATTTTTGAGGAATAATGTTTTAAATGAGATGTCTCTTGCATAACACTCGTAAGTGGCAACATTTAATACTAGTAGCCGTCATAACGGTCTCATTTAAATATTTGAAAGTATGAGATTAGAGATTTTATTTAATTTTTATGTTTTGTCAATAAATAAAATAAAATAGATATTTTATCATTCTAAAAAGACATATTTTAAATCCTCATGATATTTGTATTAGGTACTTTTGCATGTAAACTTCCATAGATTTTCTTTATCGTTGTGGTTTTAAATAAAACAGAAGTCTTCATTATTTATTTCTGTTTTGAATCAATAAATAATGGCTGCTAATTAAAATACAAATCGTTATTCAATTATTGGATGAGTGTCCTTGTTTTTATGTCGGTGTTCTTAAAATGCTTGGTGTCGTGACCTTTATCTAGTTAGTAGGTTTTTTATTAAAAGCTTGAGTTTCATTTTGGTAACAGATTCGTAGCTAATACCGAAAGGGCCTATAAAAAGTAATTGAAATTTCAATAAAAGCCGATGCACTATCTTAAAACATTGTATTTTGTATTAAACTGATGATAGCTGATAGAACGTAGTAGTTTTTTTAAGGAAAGCAAAAATAGGCTTCTTTTAATAAAAATGCGTCAGTCGACAGTCAGCGAGCCAATCTCATTTGCATTTTTTTTTTTTTTCGCATTTGCTAGTGCAAATGATGATGATGATGAGATGATGATGACGTGATGTACGAGGATGCGTAGCGAGACATGTGTGTGAAACTAACCAATAATAACGCTTGTTTTCCTCAGCTTGAGGTATTCTGGTTATGTGATTGGTTAGTTCCACACATCTCTCGCATCGCATCCTTGCTCATCTCTAGTGGAAACGCAGGCTTACGCGTGTGGCAATCGCGCGAGGGTTTGTTTAAATAGTTATTATCGATGGACACTTGGATCACTTGAGCAGTACATTCCGTCGGTGGCGTCGCCTGCGCCTGCCTCCTCTGTTGATATACATAGTAGGTTCAGTATAATTTAGCACTAAGATGAAGCTGGACAACTGTCTGACTGCGGAGAACATCAACCAGAACTTGCTGAATATTGAGTACGCGGTGCGCGGACCCATCGTGCAGCGAGCCCTGCAGATCGAGAGGGAGATTGAAAAGGTACGACTTCAGGATATCATTTTGTTCATACTTGTACTTAGTTTTATTTCCAAAATGTTTTTTTTTTTAAGTTCAATATGTAGGCTAACATAAATTCGTACTGATGAAGTTAAAAAAAAACACTTATTACAACAAAAACCAGGTAGATTGTACTAAACAGATTAAATTGCATGAAACACTAAGCAGTTCTTAATTTAGCCTTGATCGATGAGTACAATATGTTCAACCCTGTTCCGTAAACTAGGTTAGGCTATCTAAGGGGGCAGTGTCGGACTTTAGTGGTATAATTATTTTATATCAATTGACGTGCCAGTGGACTGTGCTAAGAGGGTGCGTTATTGATCTTGTGGTGAACTAATCTGACTTCCTTAGTCTTTTATTACGCGCACTACTGGAACTAGATTGTAACTCACGACAGAAGGAAGAGGGTAGAAGGATTTGTCTGCTCATAATAAATAATTTTCGTGCCACCCGCATACCTCTTCAGTATTCCCGCGATCATGATGCTTGCAACAGCGTCGAAATATCGGGTGCTCACAATAAAAGAAAATCACGGATATAATCCCGTAAGTACTTTTAGTGTAGTAAAAAACCGTGAAAGTGTAAAACAGTGCATTAAGTAGGTATAATTTATTATGTTCAATATTTACATACTACATGTAAAACTATATATAATTATAAAAATAAAACTAAACATAAAACTAGTACCAATATCAATGAATACAACAATGTCAATACATTGTTGTTGTTGTTTAGTTTTATTTTTGACATTGGTCAAGGACACTTAGGCTTCAAAGTACTCCTTCGCATCGCTGTCATCGGGAAATGTGCCCGGAAGACTGGCAGCATTGCAACGTTGAATGGCAATGCTAATTCTTTGGCCAAAGAAAGACTCAGCCCTCTGGTCACGCGAAGTGTCGATCAGGCGGCGCGCACTCGGACCCCATGACCCGAGCGTTTCGACCCCAAACGGCTCGAAGCTGTAGTTACCATTAGGGTTACAGTATTTGCGCCGTTTGAGGATCTCAGCAGCTGTAGCAGCAGCGCCTGCACAGCCCGCCGTGCTTGCAACGTGGCAAGGCGCGAGGGTGTCCGTAAGGATCTTTAGTAGGCTATGTAAATTGAGGTGATTCCGTTTTATGATAGTTCTGTTTTAGTAACCATTCTACTAATTAACGTTTTAGTTTAAATCCTCCTAATGGTGCCTTGCAAACTTAGTTTTATGCTGGGTACTAGGATTTATGTGTTTACGTTCCTTGGGGTCGGAGTAGACAAACTGGCATTTGTTATAATAGCCGATTGGAACAGAAATTGCTGTCATACAGCATACAGTCTGCATAATGTTGCACTGTTGGATATCTGTGAGGTTTCTTTGTTATAACTTTGGAACTGATCTAGTGCTTTTTAACCGACTTCTAAAAAAGGAGGAGGTTCTCAATTCGGATGTTTCTGTTTTTTTTATGTTTGTTCGGGCATAACTCCGTCGCTTGCCAACCGATTTGGAAAATTATTTTTTTGTTGGAAAGGGTATTCTTTCCAAATGGTCCCATAGCCACCAAGTCGGGATCTGATGATGGAATCTTGACGAAATCGAGGGAACTCTTCAATCTTTATATGAAAACGTGTTGCGATTTTGTGAACAAGTGAAGCATTTGCGTTTGATAAGAACCATTCTACCATCAGATCCGATGATGAAGCCAAGAGTCACGGAACTCCATAATGAGACAAAGTACCAAAGTCGTGTTTGGGCTTGTTGTAATTGTAACGGTATGTACTTTCCATGTATCAAGCACATGTGAACCACTAAAAAGTGAAAAATAAAAACTTTTTTGCAAAAAATAAAACCGACTTCAAAAAAAAACAAAAAAGTGAAAAATAACTTTAGCTTCTGAAGTCGGTGACAACAAAACTAAAGCAATTAAACAAAGGTCACCGAGTTCAGAAGCTAAAGTTATTTTTCACTTTTTTGTTTTTTTTTTTAAGTCGGTTTTATTTTTAAAACATGTAATTTCAAATACAATTTATAGTTTATGAATAAATGACTAATGACTAACCCTCAAATTTAGAACATAGACCGGTATAGAAAAAGTACAGTAACTACGAGTATATTAACAAAATTAACGTTGTGTCTAGCCGTCAACTGCGTACAAATAATACTCTAACTATAATTAATAATAATTGAAAAAAAGAAAAATGTTGGTTATGACTTATTAAGAAATTGTGATGTAAAAGAATAAAGCCACTAAACAGTCTCATGTGACAAATATAAAATTAACATATTTTTTGAATTTAGAATACAAATCAATGTTAATTTATTCTTTTTTAAAATAATGTTTATTTGTGACATTCTATTTATAAACACAATTTAAATATTAAAAACATATTTCTCATCAAGGTGCATGAAATGATCCCAATAACAAAAGTTAGAGCTGCTATCAACTGTTGAGGACGTCTTGCAACGTGTCTCGAATTTAAACAAAATGGGTTCACAATTGATAAATCAGTACTTTGAGTTATACGTTTTCAAACGACTTCCAAAAAGAGAAGGTTCTCAATTCATCTTTTTTTTTTGTTTCTTACCTCAGAACTTTCGAATGGGGGAACCAATTTAGATAGTTTTTTTTATTTGAAAGCTGGTGGTTCTCGTGTTGTCCCATTTTGATTTGCCGAAGTCTGATGCAAATCTTCAGAGATATAAATGGAACTCTTCAAAAGTACACGGCAAAGCTGCAGTGATTGCTGCAAACACTTGGTTGTTTACTGTTTCTACAATATCATGACAGAAGAAGTGTATAATTCACACAGATTTCGACAGTTAGGTGTGTTAAGTTCCATGTATTGGGGATAAGCCCTATTACCGTGACATGTATTGTTTTTTTTTATTCTGTTGGAAAGGATGTACTTCAAGGGTACATTGATGTACATCGCAGAATTGGTTCGCTGGTTGAAATGCATGATGTGTGTTTTTTCGAAATTAATTTTTAGGTTGTGACTGGTTAACCATTCGATAATTAAATTTAAACTATTATTTATATCGCGTTCATATCTTTCTAAGTTTCTTCCTATAAATATTGTGGTACAGTCGTCAGCAAATAGAGTCATGGGGTGTTGTATAGTTAAGAGTATTTATTTATGTAGCATAGGTATAATAACGCACCCAGTACACTGCCCTGGGGCACGCCATACTTAATATATCTTTGTTTAGATACATAGGTTTTTTCCGTTTTGGTTTTAGGGCATACTTTTGTTATTTTAGTCATTTATTTTCGATAAATTAAGTACGACTTAATTAACTCTAGGACATTGCCCCTAATTCCAAGTTTTTATGAGTAGGGTTCTGTGATCTACAAAATCGAACGCCTTCGTCATGTCCATGAATAACGCCGAAACTGGGATTTTGCTATCCATGTTTGTGATAATTTTACGTTTACAATGTAGCTAATAACTGGAGAGATTTCTCCAACTACATTTTTATTACATGTAAAAATTTCATCGTAACCACAACTATTGGTATTTTTTAGAGCCATAATAATTTTATGAATATCGGGAATGCATTACCTGGGTCAGTAAAATTGTAAACATTACTAAAACTAATGTTTTGAAGGGCTTCCTTAAATTTAAGCATATTTTCTTGACAAAAGTCTCGTTTGAATGTATACCAATGCTTTTTTTAAACACGACATCTTGTGATTGGAGCTGTTTAGTCAGATATAGCCAATTCTAACACCTCGGTAGTGCTGCCTCTAATGTTGTGTATAATGTTATTGATACAGGTACCACTATCTAATCGGGTTGGTTGACGCACACTCAATTTCAATCGATAGTTTTAAAGTAGATGTTTGATTTCTATATAAGATCTCGGACTTTTCAAAATATCAAAGATAGAGTCTCCACAGATAATGACTTTCGTTTTGGAATTATAACCTAATATTTTCTTTAGCATACCTTCGAATTCGCTAATCTTCTGAACTACTGGACGGATTTGAATGTTCATCTTTGTTGTATAGATATTAAGTCTGGGCAACATATATGCTATAATTTATCTTGGAAACTTGACCACCTGATGCAGAACCGCAACAGACCAGGTAAATTATGAGAGATACAAAAATGACACCATAGCAAAAATTGTTTCACGTGGTGAGGATTTTCAGTTGCGAGAATAAATTTGAAGATCTGGAACACCTGATGTGTAACTCCAAGAACCCGGTTACACCATTAAACATATAGGAATGACATCTTAACCAAAGTTGTTACAATTGATGAGCACTCTCTGTTGATTTATAAAATCGAAGATCTGGAACGCCTGTTGTGTAACTTCAAGAGCCCAGCTACACCATAACACATATAGGAATGACGTCTTAGCAAAAGTTATTCAATCTGATGAGCACTCTCTGTTGACTTATAAAAAACACAAAAACAGAAACATCTGATGTAAAAATTATTGCAAAGCTATCACTAATTTCACTGTATAATAATATAAAATAACATAAGCTGGGAGTACCTCCACGCGGTGAAGGCGGTAACAGATTAGGACTGATTTTCAATGACGATGGTTTGTCATTGAAAATTTGACTCTACTGGCCAAAACTCCAATTTATTATTTTATATGCCTTCGGGCTTATGTTATTTGTGTGTTTAATTTCATTTTCCATTTATTTTCGTGACTCAGTAGTCTACCCGGTAACGCAGCGGAGCAGTCACTTGTCACTTAGATTTTAATTGATCAGGTATCTCCACACCAAAACTATAACCATGCCTAGAAAGAGGTCCAATCTTTCCCAATGTTCCAAAGGAGCTAAAAGATTGAGGATCATAAGATCCCAAGAATCTACCGAAGAGCGTCAGGAGAGGCTTGATGCTGTTCGAGAACATCAGGCTGCAACTTGCTCTGTTTAAACCTCTTCGGATCGCAAAGCACGCCTGTATTATCAGCATATTTACGCATTTACATCCAGGTCTCTAGAGACCAGTGAAGAATTGATGCGCGACTGACCGCTGATGGTGATCGTCGTGCACTGTCTCGCGAGTCGGACACGTTCACTGATAGAGAATTGCGCTTGAGTTCCAAGCGTATGTACGCATCGACTTCTAGGTCTCTAGAGACAAGTGCGGAACGTGATGCGCGACTGTCCGCTAATCGTGAGCGACATGCATTGTCTCGCGAATCGGAAACGTTTATCGATACTTAATCACGCTTGAGTTCTCAGCGTATTCACACATCTACTAACAGGTCTTTTGAAACGAGTGATGAACGTGATGCGCGACTAACTGCTGATCGAGATTATCATCCATTGTCCCAAACACGCACACAACAAAATATTCATAATCACTTAGAAAGTGAGAGAGAAAGAATTTCTGTTAATGCTGTACTCCGCATGAACAGACAGAAGAAGAGCGCAACGAACGTTTGAATTCTGATCGACTTCGACATTCTCTGAACAGAATTAACGGAGTGCATTTACATATTATACTCCTATGATTGAATACGCCACATATTCCGCCATCATCGGAGGTATAGTTCAAAATTATACTTTTTGTGAAGCTGTTAAATGGCAAAAAGAAACAAACGGTATGTGTTGCTCAGGTGGGAAAGATCCGTTATTTTCCCGTCCCCGGGTTCTTAGAATTCGACATCAGATATTTCAGATCTTCGATTTTGATAACCCCGTTGACGGTGGCATAAGCCACTGGATCCGCCGTACGAAGTCGCGGGCATAAGCTGCATAGTCACAATTAAAACAAGAACCATAGATGTAGTACTAAACATTAAAAGGCTCAAATGGAGGCACACAATAAGAGGTCATAACAAAATCTGGGGTAAGAAGGTGAAAAAGTGGCATCCCAGGGAAGGTAAAAGGAAAAGAGGCAGACCACAGAAAAGATGAGACGACGGTACAAGAGAAGTGACAGGAGTGATGTGGAACAGAGTGGCTCTAGGAAGATCAGAATGGAACAGGTTGATGGAAGCCTTTGACGATTGGCAAACAGTTCTGCAAAAGATAAAAACACTTCTGCTTAGAATACTGTTAATAGGTTTTGACGAATCTAGATCAAGGCTATTATTTCGTTTATTCATTAATATTATGATGTAATTAATATTTTTTTTTTTTTGTATTTATTAAAATAAAACGAAAACAAATAATTGGAGTATTAGTATTAGAAGAAGTTTTAAGTTTGCTGTTATTAGGTTTTCACGGATCTAAATCAAGGCTATTATTTCGTTAATTCATTAATTTTATTATATGTATATTCTTATGTAATTCATCATCATCATCATCACCATCACTTCAGCCGAAAGACGTCCACTGCTGGACGTAGGCCTCCCCCAATTGTCGCCACATTAACCGGTCCCGTGCGACTCGCACACAACGGAAATAAATGTAACTAATTTTAGTTTTCTAAGTACCTATTTGTAAAATAAAACGATAACAAAAAAACACTGTTATTATTGTTACACCAGCAACTTCAGTGGACTTCAGAACGTATGTATTGTCAGAATAGACTTCAACTTAATTAATCGGAACTACTCAATGTTTGACTGCCTATGTTGCTGTTTGAACTACGATAATAACTAAATTCTACTTACTAAGCTGTGTTTTCTTTTACAGGGTGTCCCGAAGCCCTTCGAGCGGGTAGTTCGCGCCAACATCGGGGACTGCCACGCTCTGGGACAGAAACCCATCACCTTCATCAGACAGGTCAGTCCACTTAGCTCATCAGCATCTATTAGGTGGATAGAAGCTACCATTTGCATTTAGTTATCTTTCATTGATTTGAATATGCCTTGGTGGCTGAGAGAATGTCATGCTCGCTTAAATGTCTCGCTGATGGTGGCGGGTCATTTAGTTCCCTTCAATAAGGTTGAATTGAATGGCGCTGATCCACGCGTCATGTACGTGAACGGGCGCTGTCAGCCGGGACTGGTCATCTCTTAGCTGCCATGGATCATTTGAATTGCTTTATTTTAAATTGTTGATAATAATTTTTATACTCTGGACGCTCTTACTGTGCACGTCTTTCTTCATCGTTCTCACATATATATACACCGTGTTCCTGAGAATATACATACATTTTGAATAATACTTCTATAGCTCTTGTTAAACATATCGTACAAAGGAAGTAGTAGTTTATATGACATGGTTTTTAAGTTATTGGTAATTTAAGTGTAACCAATTTAATTATGTTGTGCTGTGAGAAAGAGTCTTTATTTGTGAGATGTTGCCACTTTGTGCAACCAAAACTATCAAACTGAATTTCATATGGCAATGTTAAAGTAATCTAAAATGAACACGATATGTTTTTACTTATTGCCACTAAAAGTGAAAGTAATGGTAAAAAATAAAAAAAAAGTAAAAAAGAACTTAAAAAATTGTAAAAAAAAACATGTGAAAAATGGTCAATTTAATGGTCTGAATAACATGCCGAAGTTAATGTATAACCTTAGGAACACGGTGTATAAACTCAACATGAAAGATGTAACCAAGATTTTGTAACAAAATTTTTGATTGAAAGAGTGTCCATGGAGTTTCTTGCCCGTTCTTCTCCATAGAGATCTACGCTAGGGAATGGGCAACTACAGTACTTTCTCAAGTTAAGTGTGTCTGTGACACAACACGTGTGACACTTGTGTTTGTGTAGCTTTGATTTTTCCTTGTATTTTTGACATTCAAAAGTGCCGTAATGGACACATGAACCCAATAACATTGAAAACGGACATAGATGCCATTACGGTTTTGATTGTTTGAAGGGCCCGGCCGCCAGTTTTGTGAGGATAGATTGTGTAATAGGTACAGTCAAGGGCAAAAATCTCTTTAGCTACGTAAACTTGAAAACGGAAATTCTTATACAGGGCGATTGGTAATTGGGTGCAGGCCTTGAAATGGGTGATATTAGATCTCATTGGCAACATTTTTCATCCAATAACTTATTTTTTATTTTTTTTTGGGATGGGAAATCATCAAATGACTTCTCCCACTCTGGGTGGAGCGGGAGGGAGTGTCAGACTCTTACTGACTAAAACCAATCAATTTTCCTTCCTCGCCCTTTATGTTCCGGGGCCGCGGTATCTCTTTCGAATAGGCCCGCAACCCCGGCAGGGTAACTCATCCAATAACTTGGAGTCCAAACAGGGTGGTTTTTGAAAAATCGAACATTTAAAAGTTTTCCTTGAAATGTTCCACCTTTAATTACCCAACACCGTATTGCTTTAATTGTTGATATTTTACCAAGTTATCAATTTCTGTGTGTAAATGTGAAAACCACATCTTTAAACCTTGGGGTTAATGTTTTGTGAAGTTATATTTTTGTAGGAGGCTGTATTAGTGGTTGGAATAAATCCATGTAGAACGAGTACTTACAGCGTGATAGTGTGAAGGTATTTTTATAAGAAAGGAAAGGGTTCCCCGCATGGAAATGCGATGGTATCGGAGTTCGCCTGTAATGATTGTATTAGCATACGAGATATGGGAGGCAGTTGTACACAAATGGGACCAGAATAAGAGATACGAGTTTTTTTTTGTTTTTTCCTTGACTTTTGATTTGTTATAACTAGCCTTCAATAATTGGGAAACAGCTGATTTGTGTTATTTGTTAGATGCTTAATATCATTTCATTTTCGGGTGGGAACTCTTCAAATGACACCTCCAGCTCTGGGCGGGACGGAAGGCAGTGTCAGACTTTTACTGACCAAAACCCATCCATGTTCCTTCCTCGCTCCGTCAGTCCTGCAGCCCCGGCAAGCACTGGAGCTTGGGGGTGCCTTCCTTTAGCTGACATCTCTTTGAGGCGCGCGTTGAACATGAACGCGCCGTCAACACGGCCTGTCGTCATAAGACGGACGGACGGCGAGCTAGCATAAGCCAGTGGTGGCCGTGGAGACCCCCCGACGTCAGGTGCGTCTTCCGCGGCGGCTGGGACGCGAAGTAGAGAAGGAGGTGATGGCTGCCTATTCCGTCTCGCTCCGGACCATGGATTGACCCAGTGCCGGACGCGGGAGGTCGCCGCCACCGATCGTCGCTACGAGGACACGGCGCGGCGGTGCTTTGCCCACGCGGGGCAAACCTCCACCGTGTGCTCTACCGTGTCCTTTGGTATGCTAAATACCCTTTCGCCGCCATCGAAACTGCTGGTTCGAAGCGAAACCAGTTTCGGTCCAAAAATAATACTTTTTACGAAACCACGGTTAAATTATTTTTATGGTTTCGATGAAGGCATATTCGGCCGCCTATAAACCTGTATTTCTGGTTTCATATCATCTGTGAAGGTTTAATATAAAAACATTCCAAACAAGAATGTAACATTATATTCTTAATCTACATTAAGCTTAATCATCGATATTATACTTTAAAAAGAAAATGGGGCAATTTAATGTTCATACCCCCATGTCGGAAGGTGTATTTTTGCATAGCCATTTTTATTCGCTAGAGGAGTAATAGTAGTTTATGCGACTGTGCATAATGAAGGGCATTACAACACGAGTGTGGGTTTAAGAAACGAGCCGAAGGCGAGTTTCTTAATAGCATCACACTCGTGTTGTAATGCCTAATTATGTATACATAGTTGCATACACTACTTTATCTACCCAAATATCATAAGGGCTCTATGATTGGTTCAGGAACCATAGGGAAATGACCTGCATTGTTACTTGGCCCTTGATTTTTGTGGTAACAGGTTATTAGTTGCATTCGTCGCTGCATTTACGATATCTGGCGGAGTATTCATATCAATTTCTGAGTCACTATCACTCATTTTCGATAGAAATAAAGAACTTATCAGAAAATTTGTCTACTCGTAACTGGAAATAAAAAGCTACCGAACAAATGCCAGCTCGAAATGGCGGCGTTTCGGATATCTGTCATTTTTTTTAAATCATAGGCAAACGAACAAAGTTACTATTCTTGTGTCATTCGAGATAAAAATGTCGTGCGATTTAAAATTAAAATCATACTGAATTGGGGTTTCGTATCGATATCCGATTTAATGTAGATAGGTACTAGAATAGCACACTCACTTGAATTTGACACCTGTTCCAAATTTAAACTCATAACCTACTGTTTCCAGTAGGTTATGAGTTCATTACAGTTCTGTTTGTTTCTGTTGGTTGGTAATGCTGGTCATTGCCTATGGTTTTTGAACGCATTAGAGAGGGTTTATGATATTTGGGTAGATAAATTGAATTTAGAACATCGTGTGCACTAAGTTTGTGAATTCAAAACATATTCTTACCTATTTACTTCTACCTCCATGGTGCCGAATTTATCATACAATATTTTTAACATACTTACTTTACATAAATGACCTTCCGAGGCAAAATGAAACACTCCATGGTACTATTCGCCGATGATTTCAATCTATCTATAATCTAATTATCAAAATCAAATCAAAAATCAAAATCAAAATATTTTATTTTACATAGGCCTAGATGGGCACTTATAAAACGTCGAAAAAGGTGCACGGTTCGCGTTGGTCGATTCCATGGAGAAGAACCGGCAAGAAACTCCATAATTATTAAGTGTGATGATCCCAATACTTATGAAAACGTAATAAATATGACAAAACGAAATAACACATTATAAAACATATGAAGACGGGTATTTATCGCGAATTTACCTTTAATTTAATCCCGACGTTTCGACCGCATTGCACCAGCCGTGATCGCGGGGAGACTGAAGTATTGGAGGTACCGCGACAGCAAAGTGAAAGCGTTTATTCAACTACCCTCACTCATCTTCATAAATGTTAATTAGGGCCGGTTCACACTAGGACAGCACACTACACTAACAGTGTCCGTATATTGAGGCGATTTCACTTGACGAGTACACTTAGTGATCACTGGATTCCAAGCTGAAGAGAGTATGAAACCGTCTTCGCGATTGAAATTGGGGTACTTCTTGATCTCAATCGCTTCCCGAACCATTATCTTATAATAGTGCTTCTCATGGGCAAGGATTTTTAATTTTTGGTTTTGAAAAAGACAAAAGGAAATAAAATTATAACATGGTTTGAAAACAATAATCTAATTATACACTTTGAAAAAACTAAAATTTGCCCTTTTATCAGAGAATACCAAATAAAATCTGTGATATTAGCTATTTAGGGACAAAAATAGAATTAACTACTGCTACAAAATTTCTTGGAATTAATATTGACAACAATTTGACCTAGAAATCCCAGACTGACGAAATACGTAAAAATCTAAATAGATTTACTTATGCTCTCTACTAAACTACTACCAACAATAGTGAGCCTAGAATCCGAACTAACAGCCCATCTGTAATATACTGGGGCAATTTAGTTGATGGAGAACTATTATTTAGAGCCCAAAAAATATGTGTCAGAGCTATCTGTGGACTAAAAAGCAGAGACAGTTGTCGATCGTTCTTTGTACGTTAAAAATACTTACCTTGCCATAGGTGTACATAATACGAAACAAATGTGTTCGTCAAATCTAACATTTGACTTTATAAAATAGCTACTAAAAGTTACTACAGAAAATTACGTGATGGAAATAAGTTAGAACTCAAAGTGACCTATGGTAAAACTGCACTTATGAATAAAATTACTTTCTGTATGACCAAATATTTTTTTAACGAAGTACCTGAAAAAATAAAAACGTTAGATCTGGAAAATTTCAAAAAACAATCATTAAAAATATTAGTATTATAATAGTTATTTGTTATAAAAGAGTGCAAAATTGCTTGTTAACCGCGTGCTCACTTTTGATGGCTGACCAAGCAAAATAATCTAAAAATGAGGCACGAGCGCAGCGAGTGATTCAAACCTTAGAATCTTGAGCGTTAGCAAGGGAATCAAAAGAGCACGAGGTGAAAAATCTTTGCACTCGAGTGCAACACGTAACTTTTCATCCCAGCTCAGCGAGGAAATGACTAAACGCAAAAATACAAATTTGCGCATCATTAACAAATTCAGTTAATTCTATTGGCGTCAAATAAACTTCCTCGTCGCTAGATAATGAGTATTCATTTTGTTTTTGGTTTTTCACTTGTTTTCAAGTTCCTTGTTTTCAACCTAAGGTAATCAAAAAAATACACCAAGAAGGTTCCGAGTCTGGGTTATTAACTTTAAAAAATTGTATGATAAATTCGGCACCTTGAAGGTAGAAGAAGTGAATAGGTTTAATGATGTTTTGAATTCACAAACTTAGTGCACACGATTCTAAATTCAATTTACTTTATCCTCTAGAGGATAAAAACGGCTTTTGCACTCAGATATCGAAGAGTAAAAATACTCTTTCCGAGATGGGGGATGAAAATGTTATTTGTTAAACAAGAGTGCAAAGTTGCTTTTAACCGCGTGCTCCTTTTTGATGACCGAGCAAGCGAAGGGTTCTAAAATTGAATATTAGAATTCTGAGCGTCAGCGGGGGAATCAAAAAAGCACGAAGTAAAAAATCTTTGCACTCGAGTGCAGCACATTACTTTTCATCCCACCTCAGCCAGGAAATGCCTAAATACAAAAGAAAACATTTACTCATTATTAACAGTTTCAGTTAATTCTGTTGGCGTCAAATAAACTTCCTTGTCGCTAGAACCATTCATTTTAGGTTTTTCACTTGTTTTCAAGTTTCTGGTTTTTAACCCGATGTTTTAACCTAAGGTTTGAGTAATTCAGCAACTCGTCCCACATGTCCATGGCCCATTAACAATATGACGTGAGAAGAAAATGACGCGCTCCAAGTTAATTAAAAAATAGTATCCCAAGAAGGTTTCGAGCCTGAGTTTTTAACAAGTTAGAATCAGAATGCTTTATTTGGAAACATAGATCAAATTACAATAATGATGTTACAAAAATCAAAATCAAAATATTTTATTTCACATAGGCCTGGATGGGCACTTATAAAACGTCAAAAAAGGTGCACGGTTCGCGTTGGTCGATTCCATGGAGAAGAACCGGCAAGAAACTCCATGGTTACTCTTTTCAAATCATTTGGTATTACAATATTATTGTTTCATTACAGCATTTGTACTTAAGTATGGGGGGACAGCGTAGGCCCGACAATAGGTCGTTGCTTGCTATACAAAAAAAATGTAAAACAAAAGAAATATTTAACAAAAGTTAAACAGCATCCGGGAATCTAAAAGGCCTTCAATGTTCACTCATTCACAAATAATAGGTAAAAAAGCATCTATACAAAGGTAAGTAAATAAAAAAATAAAAAGAATATTTAATTAAAGAACTAAATTAAACAAGTGACACAAATATTGTCATCAGTGCTGTAACTATTCTGAGTAAAATATGAGAAAAAATGATTTGAAAACTATTGTAATAATCTGAATCAAAAGAAAAAGAATAATGAGATTGAGAATAGTTAGAGACATCCACAAATCTGTGCCGTTTATGAGCTACCAGGGAAGCCGCATGCGCAGAAGGAATCATGGCCAAACTTCTTTGTCATCAACGTAGTCCTTGATTTTGTAATATGCTTTTTTCATAAGGACACGTTTAATATAGTTCTTGAACTTTCCATCGGTCAGTTCTATAACTGACTTTGTTATAAAAGCGTATACTGTTGAACAACTTGTTATAAAAGCGTATACTGTTTATATATAGACTTGCTAGTTTTTGTTAATCTGAATTTAGGTATTACAATTTCATGTTTACTGCGTGTATTTTTATTGTGGAAGTCGCTTCTAATTTTGAAAAGCCCTCGATTTTTGCGGACATATAAAATACATTCAAAGATATAAAGTGAAGGCAGAGTTAATATATCGATCTCTTTGAATTTTTGCCTGAGTGACTCGCGAGGACCCATTTTATAAATCGCGCGGACTGCCCTTTTTTGTAGTATAAAAATGGAGTCAACGTCTGCTGCTGATCCCCACAGCAGGATGCCGTAAGACATAATACTGTGGAAATAAGCATAGTAAACTAACCTAGCTGTGGCTACATCCGTTAACTGCCTTATTTTCCTAACTGCATATGCAGCTGAGCTTAACCTACCTGAAAGAGTTCTAATCAGGGACCATTTTGGTTACCCATTGAAAGGGTTTTTGATAGGGTTTTGACAAAGTGTTGTTTTAAAAACCATTTCATATTGGTTACCATTTTTTACGAAAACCCTCATCAATGGATAACCTCTTCCAAACCCTTTCGATATGATTACCTATATATTCGAAAACCCGTTCTTGGTGGGTTATACTTTTTAATGGTAAGTCGTTTTGAACGGGTTACCCCTTCAACGACTGTAAAGCCGTTGAAGGGGTTACCTACCCATTCGGACTACCAGTATTGTAATTTTATCTCTCACGTCTTTTCTTTAAAGTACTGAACTGCATACATTCGGCAAGAATGCGTCAAGTCGCAACACGCAGTCTAGGCCCTAGCGATGAGTAGCGACTCCTTACACATGCGATTATAGTTATTATTGCAGAGTTTTTAAAGTTCAATGTTTTTTGTTCCTGGAAAAGTCGGGATTGTTTCCTACATGATACAATCTTGTCTTTTTTACTGAATCATAAATAGTCCGATAGCGCTGGGCTATTTTGATGCCAAAGTTTCAAAAAATTTAAAGTTGCTTATTTCTTGCCTGTGGCTACAGTCGTACCTGTGAAGCTAATTATTGCATTTTATGTCACATCTGACTATTGCATTTTCAGTATCTCGATGATTTGTGGTTGATTGATTATTTTTATTCGAATCAAAACTGGCAAAATTAATTTAAAGTTTAAAATAATTATGATATCTTATCTAGGATAGCCTGCAAACCCCGTTTGTAACATTTTCGACAGCGAGGGACTAAATAAGTAAACACTCTGCTTTTCTTTGCGAATACAAGAAACATAAAAATAAAATGATGAGTCAATCGAAAAACAAATCGAGTTCAGATTGCCGCTTTTCCGCCTATGTTTTTTTTTTCTGTGGCCAGTCCGCTATTCAGGAATTCTGGGATATTCACCCTAATCGTATCAGTTAGGTACTACTACGTCATTATAACGAAATCAACTATCATTTTCTTTTCCTCTGACAGTGATCGAAAAGATAAATAGCCAAATTTCTCCCTAACTAAAGTACCTAAAATGACACAAATTAATGTAGTAGGTTAGGCAAATGGTCCGGAAACTATATGCGAAAAACAAAACAACTTTAATATTTTTGAAACCTCAAAACCTAGCGCTATCGGACTAAAATATCATTCGATCGTCTCACTCATTATTTAGTGCCCGAAGGGAAAGGATAGGAGCTGACTCAAACCTTAAGATTTAAAAAACCGAGGCAACATGAACATATATATTTAAAAAAGACGTGTGGCACTCGGGGACTGCCGCGGTAAAGCTATTGCATAGCATTTTTTATCAACTTATGCAATTATAATTATTCATTACCACGCGCGGTCGGCGCGCAGCCAGCGCGCGGACGGCTCGCAAGCACGCGGTCCGCTCGCTTGCAGCGCGCGGAGCGCGCTCGGACGCCGCAAAAACGACGGGGTGTTATAAGTTTGACGTGTCTGTGTATGTGTGTGTGGAACATTCATTATAAAATTCATAATTTCATTGAGATGGGAAGCCGAGCCTGAACATTCAGTCTGCGTTTTGTCCTCGAGCCGGCAACAAGCGGAAAATAAAATACATAAATAATTATAATTGCATAAGTTGATAAAAATGGTTACAAAGAAGGTCTAACATCAAATGTATATGTCACGGGTCACCGTAAAATTGTCAAATACGTTATATTGTAATATCTCTAGCGATATTGTAAAGTCTCGAATTATTGTCAAATGAACATACTGCTTACAACAAAGCGCATTATTTTTCGTGAAATGCATGCGATGTTAGTCAACCTACGCGGTGTGGAGAGAAGGAGGGGCCCCCTTGCCCAGTGGCACAACTCTCATGAAAAGATAATGCACAATTCCTGAGAAATACCGATTAATATAACATAACCTTAAAACACTTTATATTCCCCCTAAAAAGCGTAGTCGACGGAGCCCCGCTTCGCGGGGGCCCTATTTCCGAGTGCAGGGTTTAAAGGAACCTAACTAACCACACGGGGGGGTGCCCCAAGTTCCGACTATGGGGGCAGAGATACTTCCGTATGTTCAGTTGACAATAATTCGAGACATTACAATATCGCGAGAAAAAACACGTTATATTGTAATATAACGTGTTTGACAATTTTACGGTGACATATACAACCTACAACTCCTAGTTACGGCAATATATTAAAAAGAAAACTAGCTTGTCATTGTTATTATCTGACATAGGGTGTTTGGTTATTTTCGTTACGTTATTTTCGTTACGGAATTTCTGGATTTGGTCTCCACGCTCAAGGCCCGCGATAGAACTTATGCAATAGCTTAAAAACTTAGCTCCGTAGCATTCGCCGTTAGAAGAATTCGTGATTTAACTGATTTAGAGACAGCCCGTTAAGTTTATTTCCATAGCATGATGTCGTACGATATTGTCTTGTGGGGCAATGCCACCGATATTCAAACAAAAAAAGGCAATTCGTTCTACTTATAAACTAAGTCCCAGACTGGGGAGGTCGGCACGCAGCACCCAGTCGTAACCGATGTTCCACAGGGGCGGCCCCAGAACCCGGGCGTCTCTTCTGGCCCGGTTCGATGCAGGAACCTCCCGAAACAGTCGTGTCTGGTGAGGACTTGCGTCAGGCGAAAGGTGAGGACGCCGTGTCGCCTCTCAAGCCACTCCTCAAAGAGGAGACTTATCGCCACTATTGTGGCGTGTCCTGCACTGGGTTTGCGACAGTCGCTCTCTCCATGTCGCCATGAGATCACGACGGAGTCTGTCCGCCGAGCGGGGCGAGGACTATCGCCTCCAGATCCCACGGCGGAAATTCGGCAAGGCCTCGCCTCGCCGCAGATTGTGCGGAACTAGATTTACGAACTTAAGACCTGTTTGGAGAATGAATGTCATCCATGGTCTAACGATGAAGACAGAAGGCAGATGCAAGATGTCCTCAACAGTTTGCAGCAGCTATATTATTATTAGGCTTATTTCACGCACCTTGATGAGAACTCAAGAGCTGCCTAAAGTATGACTGTCATCGAAGGTCAGCAATGGAGACGGAAGGCAGTTGCATGAAGTATCTACGCAAGAGTTTACTGAAGCTTTTTCATGTTTGGGCTCATTTTTTGCACCTTAATGAGAATTTTAAACCTAACAAGAGTAAAAGTTTCATCCAAGGTCCGACGGTGAAGAGGGAAAGCAGTTACAAGTGGTCCTGAAGAGTTCACAGCATCTTCATCGTGGTTGGACTCATTTCATGGTCCTTGATGAGAATTTTAGACCTAGCTGGAGTATGATTTTCAGCGGAGAATGTTTTTTTTTACAAAAACAGTGAACATTGATTCCTTTTGAGAGCTAAAGCGGTTAAAGTTACGCAACAGCACAGAATTGTTCCTCTTAAAACGAGTCCGCGATAGCATTTCATGTCTATCTTTGAAGGTTGACTCACACTGTCTAACCCTCTCTATCTTATGAGACGCAGACGAAGTTGCGCGGGTCAGCTAGTAACTTAATAAAACCTTTGTTAATTGATTTCGTTTATTTGTCACTGACTTCTGAAGCTTAAGTTATTTTTCCTTTTTTTTGTGTTTTTTGCAGTCGGTTTAGTTTTTGCAAAAAAAAAACATTTTTCTCTTTTTAGTGGTTCACCCTTCACAGCGTACTGGCGTGATGTTATGTTATGAACTGGTGTAAACAATAGATAGACATGAGATTTCAGCAATCCCAGTCCATTTGCAATCATTTATTGAGGAGTTCCGTTGCCTATCTCCGAAGTTCATCATCAGATCTTCACCAAATTGAAGTGGGACCACTCTGATAAAGTATTCTTTCGAAAACTACCCAAATCGCTTTATGTGTGCCTATACAATTTGAAGATTTCGCACTATTTCTCCAGGATTCCATCATCAAATCCAGACTTGATGATTATGGGACCACCTGTGAAGTATACCCTTTTAAACAAAATAAAAATAATCCAAATCGGTTCAGATATCTTCGAGTAATCGGGGAACATACATAACAAAAATAACAAAAAAATTAAAAGGTTCCCACGAATTGAGAACCTCCTCTTTTTTTAAGTCGGTCAAAAAAGAAATCACCGTCCTATCAAACCGAGTAAGAAACACTTTATGAACGATTCTACATGATTCCAAACTTCCAAGGTCAACAATACCTTTTCCTCAACTTCAACGTAATTTAAAATTATTTGATTTAAAACCCTTTGGTTACCCCGACAAAACCCTTTCAAGGGGTTATCTTCTTCAATTGGAAACCATACAGGAGCCGGTAACATCTTGTACTAGTTAACTTATTGAGAGGGTTACCCTAACGTTAGTGTTTTGAAAGGGCTACCACTACCAAGAGGTAACCCTTTCCGTGACTGAAGCCGCACAACATGTAACCCTTTCGAAAGAATTAACTTATATTCGGGGTTGTACGGTCCCTGGTTCTAATGTGCGCGCCCCACTGTAATTTTGAATCTATAGTAATCCCTAAGAATACAGTTTCCGCTATAACATCAAGTTTATTGCCGTCAAGATTTAAATTAAGATCACGTTGTGGTACATTTGGTAAGGAGAATTTTAAACACTTAGTTTTGCTTGCATTCAATAAAAGATTATTAGCAGCGAACCATTTCGAGAGAACGGTTAGACTTTCGTTAACATGTTGGACAAGCGTATCCTTTCTATTTATTTTAAAAATTAGCGAGGTGTCATCAGCAAATAAAATTATATCTGATAATTTGGCCATCATATCAGGCATATCATCATACAGAATCATACAGGTAGATCCTATATGTTTTGCCCAGAGGCGTACAAATACATTAAATTATCATTGTCTTTACTTTAACACCAATTCAACTTTTGAGATATCTTCGAGTGGTAGAATTATATAAAATTATGTAAACTTAATGGGTACATGCATGTCAATATTAATTGGGGATTTAATCAATTTCAATAAATGTAAAAGAGATAAAGTTATAATAATGCTAATGTCAAATAAAATTCTAAATAGTCAAAATAGGTTAGGTGATGTAGGTACAATTTTCTGAAGCAGAAATTATAGAATTATCGTCCAGATATTCCTGTAGTGAGTAATATAGCATTTTTTTATGGTTATTTTAACCACAAAAAGAAACCTCGTTTACGGGACAAATGCCTTGGATGAATTAACGAAATAAAAGCTATTAATAGACATTGACACAGATATCCTCTGAGATGTTTTCAACTTGATTCCAATGTACAAGATTTATATTTTAGACGAGATCTCGGATCAGTAACCGCGTGTAACCGAAGCGTGTGACCGTCGATAGGGTGATGCCTAGACGGGAATTAGTAATCAGAGAAAAGTGTTAGGCTGCGTTGCCGTGGCGCACTTGGAAATCTCTAAGCAGACTTCAAACCCAATAGCCGGAGCAATAATAGTTTCTGCCGATGGGGGTTCATTGAAGGGACGGACATCGAGTACATGAAGTGACTGCCCGCAGACAATAGCCCACCTTCATAATTTTTGGACTAAGACATCAGTTCATGTTTGTAAGTTTGTTCGCCAAATAAACCCGTGTGTATCTGCTAGGTGCTGGCACTGGCGGCCTGTCCTGCGCTGACTAGCTCTGCCGACGTGCCTGAGGATGTGCGCCAGAGAGCGCACGAGATACTGGGTGACTGCACGTGAGTATATGGCACATGTAACTGCTAGGTGCTGGCACTGGCGACCTGTCCTGCGCTGACCAGCTCCGCCGACGAGCGCCAGAGAGCGCACGAGATACTGGGTGACTGTACAGCGCCATCTATCGAACGACGGACAAAGTGCTAATAATTTTTACATTTGGATTATCTAATTTATTCATACTTGATTTACTTAATTATGCTTTTGAAATTATTCTTATTTGAAGAATATACATAGGTACTTATCTCACAAAGAAATACAGACAAACAGAATTAAACCATGATACGTGGCTCCAAAAACAAAATGAATCCGTCAGATAACATCTTCATGTTAACACAAATAATTATAGTCCTTAGTAGCATGGCAAATACGTCCGCTAATGATTCCCTAATTACATGCTATACACAGATCATTAGCTCGGCACACATTCTCCGACACATCGCGACGCTAACATCGCTACCTGCACTGATTGATACCAACTGATTCCCATGACTGATTGATTGACATCTATATTCGAATTAGATTGATTCGCCCACGCGTATGGCAGCCGTCGCATTACTCTGCGAATCCAATTGATATTAATGCTCAAATAACAGACATAGAGCCAGCGAAATTATATTGCTTCTCGTCGGATTATGTCAAATGGAATCCGTGCAAAGGTGGCACGTTTTCATTCGTTTTTAATACTTTTAATTCATTATATTCGTTTTCTTTTTGTCCTGTTTGGTGAAATAAATTGGTTGTGTTTTCGCATTGTAGGATTAAATATAATTTATTTAGGTTATGGGTTTACACTTTTGAGTCGATTATATCGACTATATTACAATGTACGTACTTAGGGACAGTTTTACGCAATGGGGAGGTAGTAACTTACAAACGTGAGGACTTGTAGTTAGCTTTCTGGTGACTATGGTTTCCTTTTCTTTCTGTACTTATTAGCTGTTAGTCTTTAAAGTTAACAAATAAATAAACAAATATGCCTTTATATTAGTAGATCACCAATTATGACATGTTTGATGATCTACTAATATAAAGGCGTCATTATGACTTTCCAATGGTCAACCACTGACACTCAATTGAAAGAAATGGCTTAAAATAGTAATGTCGTACATAATGACAAATGAATGACTGACTTACGCGGTAATCTACCAGCATTTTGACAGTTCCTTTGAGAATTAGAGCGGCAATTTGCTCAATTAGCACCATTTTTATTCCAATAAATATAGGCTTCTTTAAAGATAATTTAAAATACTTATAAGAAAATAAATCAAAACACCGGCCGCTAGAAATAAAAAGAAACAAAACATCAGTAAAAAGTAATGTCACATTTGACTTTGACAGCTAAACAGATAAAATATTATTGAGTTGTATAGTTAGTTAGTTAGTTGTTAGTTAGTTGTTAGTATCTACCTACTAACATAATATGGACTTGTATAATTAATGTGTGCATAGTCTGAAATAAATATTTTCATTTCATTTCATTTTCATTTCATTTATAGTTTCTCATTTGTCCGCGTTACACATAACTTAATGTTTTTTGTTATTTACGAACTCTTACTACTTCGGATTGCTTTTATCACAAATAAATAATAATTATGTATAAATATTTATGAATGAAATCGGGCATGAGTAACTGTTTAAATTCAATAGTATATTTTCGAAAATCATTTCAATTAACAGGTTTTATAATAATGGCAATACAACAATGTCACTCTAATACAATTGAGAGACCATTAATAGAGCCACTATGATAAATTTAGCAGAATACGAACTTTTAGCAAAATGACAACAGAGATCTCATTGTCATTCATCAACAATTAAGAAATCAATGATATACCACTGTGACACTATTGTTATAGCAGAATTGGGGCCCAGGCCTTATTAATAACTGCGGGATTACGAGTCATTGAGAACAGAACATACAATATAAGATACAACCGCATTTGAAAGTAGTCAGTAGCTGATAATGATATAAAATTGATAGTCCTGACTGACTGACTGAACGAACAGCCCAAACCGAGGGACATTAAATTGGGAGGGTGTTTATAATTGAAGTCCACTGCTGGACATAGGCCTCCCCCAAGTGTCGCCAAATTGACCGGTACCTTGCTACTCGCATCCACCGAATTCCCGCAACCTTCACCAGGTCATCGGTCCACCTAGTAGGAGGTCTTCCAACGCATCGTCTTCCGGTTCGCGGTTGCCACTCCAGAATTTTTCGGCCCCATCGGCCATCCGTTCTGCGAGCAATGTGCCCTGCCCACTGCCACTTAAGTTTAGCAATTCTTCGGGCTACGGTGACCTTGGTTCTCTTGCGGATTTCTTCATTACTGATTCGATCACGCAAGGATGTTTACACACATCATAACGTAACATCACGCTTGTATGTTCTGAGAGGGTGCGCAGATGTGTACAGTACAACTAGATTTCGGCGGTTAGGTATGTTAATTTCCATTTGATTGGGGATGAACCTGTTACCATGGTATGTATTGTCAATAATGTAAATTAAATGTAAAGCAAATACTGGTAATTAGTGTACGGTACTTAAACACGTGACATGGGCTCATGACAGCAAACAACTTTTACAATGGGACCAAAACTGAAATTGCGAAAAAAGATTCCGCTGTTCAGTACATTAGGCGAACATAAATATACTGAACAGCTGATTGTTTTCTTTGAAGCGTCATCTTTTGAAATAACATTGAGTGCAAAACCAGGAGGTAAGATTCGATGAGTTATGGTTAAGTACCCATCTGTAACCCAATTAATTTAAGATCCTCTTGGATTAGCTGCCATTAATTTGAATGAGATGTCATCATTACATGAATCAAATCAGTGCACGATGTCTATATTAATAAAGCGGTTAGTTAGTCGGTCTGTCGGTCTGTCGGCTGTGTCAAGCGGACGTTTATTAGACCTTCGTCACCTGGACGTGACGTCGTGACGTCAACGGCCCTTCATTATACGAGTAGTACTCTCTCGATATAGACAGATGGAATATTAATTTGAACACAAAACTTAATACGAAACAGTTATTTTACAATATTTTTAATTTTATGAGTACAATGGCAGACCTATCGTAGTAAGCGAGTTGGTTTTGTAATCTTACAGGCAACTTTTGGATGGACTCAACTAACTGAAATTAAAAAAGAGTGGTTGAGGCGGGGTGAACAGTAGAGATGTTGATACAGTAGAATGTGCTAGATCCTGTTTTTAATCAAATTAATTAAAACAATCATGCGCTATTGAAAGCGCCGATCATATTTCCGAGGTAGTTACTACGAACTGGCCTTGGTCAGACAGATTCATTCAGAGAGGTGTCGTGAGATATTTTTTCCGCCAATACATCTTCGCGCCTCTTTTTCTAGGAAGGCGTTTTGAGGAACTTTCTTACTTTGTTTGGACGTATAAGAAGCGCTTCATCGACAATTATAGAGATGCAAGTTTATACGAAGAAAATGATAATATGAAAGACATGGTCGTGTTTTCTTATCACCAGCATCGTTAATTAGCCGAAAGATGGACTTTGGGTTTTCCATAAAATGCAGTTGGTATTTTCCGCAGAATTACAGCGGGTTTTATCATCGAGCACATCACTAGACCATTTACAGACAATAATAACATGTACCAACATCTTGTGTTTATTTAATGCTTACTTACCACTCTCCTCTGCTCTCCAGCAAGGGTTCAGTGGGCTCTTACTCCCCGTCCGCCGGGCTGAGCCTCGTGCGGCGCCGCGCGGCGCAGCAAATGGCCGCACGGGATGCCGTGCCAGCCAGCGCTGATGACGTGTTCCTCGGCTGCGGTGCCTCTGACGTCATCAAGGCCGTGCTCAACATGCTCGTCGAGGATGTCGATGGGAAACCACCTGGTAGGTTGCTTGAAGGCGTTTGACCTCTTTGGCCAAGTGGTGAGTGAAAGTCTCAATAGCCCGAACACTGAGCAGAATTTTGTTTTGTCTGTCATGTCTTGTAAAAACAGAATAAGAATGAAAGCTGCATCATTATGCACCTTTCATTCTTATTCTGTCCAAACGTTACTATCGGTAGATAATAGTAACGTATTACAATTTAACAAACCTCCATTATCTTGTCTCCTGCAGCGGTAATGCTCCCGATCCCGCAGTACCCGCTGTTTTCCGGCACGCTGTCGGAGCTGGGCCTGCGCCAAGCGAACTACTACCTGGACGAGGAGCACGAGTGGGCGCTGCAGGCCAGCGAGCTGGAGCGCTGCTGGCGGCAGGCCAGTCAAGACTGCAGCGTGCGCGCACTGGTTGTCATCAACCCTGGCAACCCCACGGGACAGGTGAGGCACCAGCAAGCTGGAGCAGGGCACACCTGTGCGAAAATCTACTTGTAGAACTTGTATGTTGTTGGCAGTAATACTGGCCTACTGAACCACCACGGAATTTGTGATTGAAGTTACGTCGTATCTCATCTCCCTTTCAAAATTAACGAAACATATTTAAAAGAAGTGACGAGATTTCCAGAAAGGTGTTTAAAAAGATAATGCTCAATTAAATGCTTAAGTTTTAACACCAATAAAATATTACACGAGAAACAGTATGGTTTCACCAAAAGACGTAGTATGACTGACATCGGTGTTACTTTATTAAAATACATATTGAAGAGGTACAAGAAGCCTGATCTTGAAGCTATAGGAATCTTCTGTGACTTTTCGAAGGCATTTGATTGCGTAAATCACGAAAACCTGAACTTGAAACTTGAACATTAGATACTGTTTAGCTGAACTTGCGCTTAGTTTATTATGATCGTATTTAAAAGATAGACAGCAGCAAGTACAAGTAAATAAAATAAATAAAAGTAAGTACAAGTAAATGGTATTAATTCAATGGATTTAAAATTAAAAACCGGTGTACCACAAGGTTCGATATTGGGTCCTTTCCTCTTTTTAGTATACATTTATAACCAACCCCATTTATTAACAACCACTCGCAAATGGTGTTGTTTGCTGACGTTTTTTACAGAAAAGCCATATACAAATTACGTAGACGGGGTTCTTTAAGAGAACTATTTTAAGGAAATTTTATCGTGACAGTAGTACCTAATATATGAAAACATCATGAACGTTAGAAAAATTTGCATTTATTCAGAGGTGACAGACACCAGTACTCACAGACAAAGCTAGGCAAATGATGAAAGAAAGGAGCATTCTTCTCTTGCGAAGCTGAACGCAATTTTTGCTTATTTCCCACCACTTTTATGAGCTTATTCTGTGAGTATGTTGGCTCTTGTGCTTACCATCGTTTGCCTAGCTTTTTCCAATTACTTCGACATCAGCTTTCAGCGTAACGGATCAGTATTTTACATGGAGGCACTATCTGACATTCACAGTCCAGTTACTGGACAATACAACTCCTGGCAGGCTGGTGTAACTGTTGATTCCTCGATGACTACAAGATATTCATGCAGTGGTGCGATCGGTGGCAGGTGCTGACGCGGCAGAACATGAACGAGATCGTGAAGTTTGTGTACGAACACAACCTGTTACTCATAGCAGACGAGGTCTATCAGCAGAGCGTCGTCTGCAAACCCTTCTATTCATTCAAGAAGGTAAGATTTAAACGTCATCGAAACTTTTTAAAATTTAAAGAATCATTAAACTCTTCGATTCGCACGAAATCACTAATCTATCTGTCTTAATATGGATAAGCGACGGTAGGTCTTTGATTTATTGCTTTTACTCTGATCCTAAACAAAACTACTTAAATTTGATTTGAAAAGACGTATTAAAAGGTATGAGTGTGCCTTTAGAAATTGCGGGTCTTAATTTGTCTAACATGTGTTGTTACTATGATTGGCACTCGGTCCCGGTCACCGTCAAAAGAAAATACTGATACAAGCTTAGGTTCTAACCCGCCTGCTTCAGGTAATGTACGAGATGGGCGCCCCCTACTCCACTATGCCGCTGGCGTCGTTCGTTGCATGCTCAAAGGGCTGGGCGGCGGAGTGCGGGGTGCGCGCGGGGTACGTCGAGCTCGTGCACCTGCCGCCCCCCGTGCGCACCGCCTTCGCCACCGCACGCACCCTCACGCAGTGTCCCACCGTGCTTGGACAGTGCGTACTCGACTGTATAGTAAGTATAAGCAGCTTCATATATAAATCGTATTTTTCTAATCATTCAGCTCATCCTGCACAACCACCTGCAGGGTTTAAACGAAGCCTATGATTAATTCTCATCATTTAGCCAAACGAATGAAAACAAAGAACTGCAGTGGGTAATCTGTAGAAATAATTTGGCAAATTGAGGTATTCTGGACTACTTTCTTACCATAATTGTGTGCTAGTGTGGAGCATTTTTGCGGCATATGCCCCACAACACACAACAACTAGCTGCACGTTTCTGGAAAAGCTAGAATCCCAAAAATTGCTCAGAATACACACTTAAAACTTATAACACCCCTCTTTTTAAGTCGGGGAATGAAGATGCATAGTCCATAACAAGATTTAATTAATAAATGTGTTTACTCCCCAAATCTGCCGCTTGCCAGATGAAGCCCCCGTCCCCTGGTGAGCCGTCCTACCCTCAGTTTGCTCGCGAGCTCAGCGCGATCCAGCAGGTGCTCACTGAGAGGACCGACACCGTTTACAAGACCTTTAACTCTATACCCGGATACTTCTGCAATCCCATTCATGTGAGTGGTAATATTTTCTAGTATCGCAAACAAATTTGTTTGGAGTGAGTGTTTAGGCAAAGACTTTTGTAGGTTTCGCTTAAATAGCAGGTTTGTAAGGTGTTTGCCTCATGAGTAGATTTTATCACGAGAGTTCATAAAACCTCTTGATCATATTTTTTCTGTGACTCAAAATAAAAGACTTGACTAATGAAACTGAACGCAATCTACGCCTCCATAGTTCGAGATTTGCCAGAGTCAATATTATATAGCAATTATTATAACACTTGCAGCTCTTGAAATATATTGTCTCCTGGCAAATTTGGTTTTAACTGGCGTTTCTAGAGTGACATTATTCTTTCTCCTAGGTTGTGCCCTGGAAGGGATGAAAGGAAGGGATTTATGTTTTTTTAAAGCCATCTGGAGAATGTATATTTTTCTAACCGACAAAGATTTGAGGTTAAATAAAGGCTTTCAGAGGGGAATCTCATAAGTTCGAAAAACATAACCTTCAGTAGGGCTCTGGACGCCCTCTCCAGATCCAAAAAAATGTTTTTGTTGCACCGCCCCAGATTAGTACACAGTATATGATTATGGACTGACCCAGGGAGATGTATATTTGCCTGATTAGATCTTTGGAAGCTATGTGACGAAGTAACTTGAAAGTCCATGTTAGTTTCCTGATTCTACCCATTATTAGATCTAAGTGCAAGTGCCACGAAAGTCGTTGGTCGAACATGACACCAAGATATTTAGTTTTACAAACTTTGTTTATTTTGAAACAAGTGCAGGCGCTGTAGGAAGAGTCGGAGCATCCCTAGTACCAATTGCCGTTGGCTTCCTTATGCCAACAGTTGGGAATGTATTGGCAGACGGTTAGTTGTTTCGGCAACCTAAACTTAAAATAGCCCCATCGTCATAAACATGCACTATTTGCCCAACGAATAGCCAACAAAGGGCCTTCTGTTACTATTCCCACTGTTGGGAGATTTTGTATGCATTTAAATTACTAAAACAACATTGAGCCAACTATCGACAGGCCTGCAGCTTCTATTCCTACTGTTGGGAGTTTTTTGTAGGGATTTAAGTTACGATAACAACTTACATCGGTTCAACTAAAACCTTTCAATAGGCCTGTTAGGTATGATTCGTCTTACAATTATTGTATTGTCGAACTTAAATCGTATCATATTTATTAGAGAGATTTGATCCATAAATGATTGAACCTATCGATTGATGTCAAAAAGGTATATTATTTTTTCGAACTTCAGCCGATCCATCCCGGGTTCGATTCTGGTTCGAAATATTTTTTGAAAATCTTCGAATGCAGATTTGTTTCTTTTTAAAAATAAAGGTATGTCTCCTTTGAGTAAAATTTGCGTTCTCCAGTATTTAGAGTACTTTCCCTCCAGGTGGCATTGTAAAATTCCACCCTGTTTATTATAGTCTAGTAAATATATATCACAACACTATAGAAGATGACTTAATTCCCTTGTTGCTATGATTCGTCAGTATCTCGTAACTGATTGTTCTCAATTTATCTTACTTAGATATCTCACTAAGTGCAATCTTGTCAATGGTACTTGATATATTAACTTGTTAACATTGTACTGTGAGTGCAATCTAAGTAAAGGTACCATTATTCTGGGAAAGTAGACGCGTAAGTACAGCACGTTTTAGTTCGTATCTTTAAACTAGATGGCGTTGCACAATTACGTCACGTTTCTGAATCGCGGTGTTAAGATTCTCCCGCGTCGAATGACTCTCGCGCAGTATTGTAGTGAATTCATACGTACCTGGAATAATGTAAACCGTGATCAAATAGGCGGCTCCCCCAGGGTGAGGCCTTCCAATTGAACTGCAGTCAGGTTGACCCTTGCGATTATCCCTAACGTGGCTAACTCTGATGCGTAATTTTTTAAGCGTTCGCGCCGTCCCCCCAGAATTCTCACAAGTTGGGACTTCGTAGGCAATTCCACGCAGTTTATATTATATCCATATAGTCTTAGTCTATGATTCCACGTTAGCTCCATCTCCATCGCAAGTTGGGCTTTCGTAGGCAAATCTTCGTTGGCCATCAGTTTTGGGCCCAACCCGCAAACTGCCCGCCAATTGTATGCAATTGCCAACTAAACAGAGGTATGTGGCCCAACTAAATGCCAACAAAAAATGCTACTAGGGATGTATGTATTTTAATCTGGAGGTCTTGTGATGGATGGGAAAGATTGTAGATAGAGAAATTTAAATAATTAGTTTTAGAGACATTTAATGTTAAAAGGTTGCGATCGAGCCAGGCAGCTATCGTAGACAATCCACGTTTGGCAGTGCGGCCGACGCCTTCCCATGACTCTCCCGAAAAGACAATTGCTGTATCATCAGCGTAAGAGAATATATAAACATCTTCTATAGACAAATTACACAAACTATAAATGTAAACAAGAAACAATGTTGGGCCTAGTACACTACCCTGCCCAACTCCGTAGGTGATGGTTTCTTCAGAACTAGTGTACGATCCTATTTTTACGACATATCTTCTTTCCTCTAAGTATTCCTGAAACAGCTTGAGTGGGACACCTCTGGCGCCAATGTCTTCTAACCTGCGCAGAAGTATGGGGACCGAGACTGTGTCTGTATTAATCTTTCGACTATTTTAGACAAGGCCGGGAGGACCGATATTGGTCTGTAGTTCGATGGGTAAGCTCTGTCCGCACTCTTGTACACAGGTGTTATTACAGCTTGTTTCAGGGCGGTGGGAAAAGTTCCCTGTTCAAAGCAGAGGTTAACAGCAGAGGAGCAGCTTTTAAAAAACTTACAGGAATTTTGTCCCAGCCGGTGGCAGTATTGGACTTGAGGCTCCTAATTATGGCAGTCCTAGTACGGCGGTGTGTGTCCGGGGAGTAGGCCGTGCATAGCTAACATATTTAAATAATTTAGTCTATTTGAGCGCTCGTATGACTGCTCTTCTTATCGATGAATTAAATTTATATTGATGTCCCCAGTTACCATTACGTTTTTATTTGAAGGCAGTGTAGCTAAGTGGAGAGACAAGGAGTTTATGAAGTCATCCGCGTTTGTCTTTGACGGCGAGCGATATATACCTAAGACTATAAGATTGGGCTTCATGCTTACCTGCAGGCAAGAAGCATGAGTTAACTCAATTTCTTTTACTTGATACTTATGTTTGTTGTTAACGAAAATAACGACACTGTCAGCTCTATTTAAATGCTTAGTAGTGCGGTCTGCCGAATAATTATTTAGTTGAGGAATATTTTTATTGGGGTATAGCCTACATTCACTCAGAACAATAAGGTCAGTAGTGAAATTTAGATTCGCTAAGTTATGTTGTAGGTCGTCAAAATTAGAATAGATACTTCTGATGTTCTGTGAGATTATCGTAAGATAATTTCACAGAATACAGACAGTCAGTGGCAGATAGAACACAGTCAGTGTTTTAATCTCCATTGCAGTGTTAAAGTTACGAAGAGAGAAATTAGATGTTTGCGCTATTCCTGTATTATCAATTTCATTTATAGTTGCTAGGGTGCTATCCATAAATGTACGAGAGTTAGGTACGTAGATATAGAAATCAACTAGACTTTTCATAGTTTTGGTGTATGCGTGAGTGTCTATGTGTGTGTGGTTTATATAAAAGGGTATGAGTTTTAAGGATGATAATATACTAGTGTGTGTTTTTAGTCTGCGTGCGCACTAGCATTACATAGTTTATACACATTATTTTGAACTTATACAGTCCGTATACAAAAAGACCTTAAACCTAAACTTAAAATAAAAATTATTTCACTCATAAACTCTACATTGATTATTCTATAGGTACGATAAGCATGGAGCACATTGATTACTTAGGGCTAGTCAGATTTCCTGCATAAGTTTATTAACGTGCATTTCACTCCGAATTATTATTTCAGGTGAATTGTCATCTTTCTTGACGCATACCTGGCCGAAGGCTGTCCAACAGTATTTATAAGCTTTAGATTTAGCCAGATCGCGGGCGAGAAAATGCAAGTGCGCCCCCTTGGGGGTTAGCTGCTCCGATATATAGATGGGGGTGTATTCACTAGTATTGAATCCTAAATGCTTTGCACATAACTTATCCTTGTTTGCTCGGTTAAAGTTTCGAGTTGATTTCAAAAGGTCTGTTTTTAAGATAGCTGATGTTAGCTCGATGATGATTGGTCCAGTATAATAATATATAATTTTCCACCACCAACTTATTAGTAGGTTCACTATAAAACCTTAATAACGAATATTTCGAGTGTTAATAAGAAGCGTAAGTTCACTGATAAGACTGTGTGGTTGTTGTTGATTCCCCAGGGAGCGATATACGCGTACCCCCGCATCGACATACCGGAGGCGGCGCAGGCGGCAGCCAAGGAGCTCGACATGAGCCCCGACGAGTTCTACTGTCTACGACTACTCGAAGAGACAGGTACTGTTCCAAAACCTACTTATTGACCTGCTGTGTGAGGTCATAGACATAGATTCATTGTGTTCTCACAATTCGAAGCGTTTTCTTTTTGAGCATGTCTGAACCCAAAGATTCCAATAAGTTGATCGTATACTGCAAACAACAAGCGATCTTCAAAAGCCATCTAACCTAATTCCTCCCACCACGGCCTTGTCAAACAGGTGGAATCACATCAGATATTATAATTCAAGTCTTAAAAGAATCTTCTTTAATTTGTAGACACGCTTGAGTCGCTTGTGTGTACACTGTAGCTGTATGTTTGTTTGTTCTTGGGCGAACTTGGACAGCCGAGCTCTTGTTGTCGAGATCGCTAGTTTTATTTGGGTGGTATTTAATACTTTAACTGTAAATCCCCTTTTTTCAATCAAAATATTCGAAATTATCACCAAAAATACTGAATTGCACACTAAATTTGCTCAACAAATTAATCAATTATACTATACTGTTAGATCTTTAAAGCTTAACTATTTTACTGAATGACTATGCACCATTCCTGAGAAATACCGATTAATATAACATAACCTTAAAACACTTTATATTCCCCCTAAAAAGCGTAGTCGACGGAGCCCCGCTTCGCGGGGTTTCTGAGTCTGGTATTTCCGAGTGCAGGGTTTAAAGGAACCTAACTAACCTAACGGGGGGGTGCCCCAAGTCCCGATTATGGGGGCAGAGATACTTCCGTATGTTCAGTTGACAATAATTCGAGACATTACAAAATCGCGAGAAAAATAATTGTGTGCAAATCAGTATTTTTGTTTTACGGTGAGTAATATTGTTTCAAAATGTGTATACCTGTGGTTTCAGCTAGATTTTTGTTGTAAATTAGATAAAAAAAGCCATCAGATTTTGATGTATTTTAAACATTTCTTAGTACAACATGTTTAGGTAGGTAATCAAGTAGTTAATTTGTAGTACAGTCATTTATTTGATATGCAGTAGGTTATTAGTGGAGAAATTTTGTTTGCTTAAATTTCTTAATAGAGGTGCAGTAAAAAAATCCCCGTTTTATTTTATTTTTCTAGTCAGATTACGTTTGAAAACATTCAAATGTCAAAAATTTTAAGTGCAACAATTCGGTAAAATCTTTTACTTTAAACGTGACTCTAAGGGGCCATCTCCGCTAGAGAGGGAACTAACTGCTAACACTAATCTGCATAGTCCTCATGTGAATTAAGCAAGATTGTCTGGACTTCAAAAGAGACTATGACCTCTGAGTTTGTTTCGGCTGTTTCTTCTCAGAGTAGTCAGGTACGAAACACCGGCCCCATCTAGTTTAAAAAAAAATGACGTGTAAAAGTGTTTGAGAAAACCTACTTGCTGAATAAATATCATTTATCATTTATCATTTATCGCGATGGAGAGAATGTATGGCGGCGATTCTTTCACTCGTCGAGCGGCCTCTTACGGTGATAATACTATTAGCTTTGTGCCTATTGTTACTTGACATCTGTTGGTACCACAGATATTATGGACGTTGGTGCAGTCAAAAATCTCTTCTACTTTTACTATAAGAGTCTTCTTTCCCAGGAGTGTGTGTGGTTCCGGGCACCGGGTTTGGTCAGCAACCGGGCACGTTCCACTTCCGCACCACCATCATGCACCCCCGCGAGGAGTTCCAGCATATGATGGATAGCATCCGAAGGTTCCACCACAACTTCTTGGAGCTGTACGCGTGACATTATCATAACATAAGACAACAGTGATATTGTTGCTCTTGTTCTCCCAGGAATAACGAACAAACCGTGCAATATGTTTTACATAAATTGAGAGGATCAAGAAAAGTAAAAAAAAAAACAATTAGTCAGTTTGTATTATTTTTCCATTTGTTTTATTTGATTTGTATTTCCAATTATTCTGGGCAAATAATTCCTTTCAACACGTAATACCCAACAAGCTTTTAGCTTTTTTGTTTTATGGACATGTGAAAAGGAAGAAGAAAGCAGAAAAGAAAAGAGGAAGAGCCAGTTCCAATCTCTCCAGGGTTAACTATGATCAACAATGTAAACAAGACTCCTTTTGTTTTCTTTTTTTTTCGGTTGGGAAATCATCAAATGACTCCTCCCGCTCTGGATGGAGCAGAAGGGATAGCATCAGACTTTTACTGACTAAAACCCTCAAATTCAAAATTCAAATAATTTATTGTGGATCACAGGTTCATAAGATGTTGTGATAAATACAGGTGTCTGCTATGTCCCGCCAGTGAGGCATACAAAATTCATGTCACAAGTTTGGTACAAAAATACAATACTATTAGTTAATTAATTCAATTCAATTAAATTTAGATAAGATTACAATAAAATTAAAGTACAATCAATAAATGAATTAATTAAATTCGATTAAATTTAGATAAAATTACAATAAAATTAAAATACAATACTATGAATTGATTAATTAAATTCAATAAAATTAAAATACAATACATTTTTGTCAGGCAGTACATCACACCCTTCCCTGTTCTTTGTAACCCTATGTGTATCAGGTCTGCGATATTTCTTACAAACAGTCCCGCAGCCCCCGCAGGCCTGCATCTGCCCAAGCGGGCCACTTCCTTATGCTGACGTCTTTTTGAGGCGCGCTTGGAACACGAACGCGCCGTCGACACGACATAAGACGGAAACTGAGACTGAGACGAGAGGTTCTCACCCTCTCGCGTACCGCCACTTCCTTCGCTAGCATGACTGCTTTGCAGAAGGAGGTGACCGCTTCCCATTCCGTCTCACTCCGGATCATGGATTGAACCAGGGTCGGACGCGAGAGGTCGCCGCCGCCAATCGCCGCTACAAGGACACAGCGGTGCTTCGCCCGTGCGGGGCAATCCTCCAACGTGTGCTACATCGTGTCCTCCGGTCGATCCTCACAGTGGTAACAGACGGGCGTTTTCTCTCACCTAATTCGATGTAGGAATTTCCCGAAACAGCAAATGACTAGTGTAGGAACCCCACACTTGGCTTTTTTGATGCAAGCCTACAGACTCACTGAAATTGTCGGCGTTCCCAGCGGACGTAGGTACAAAATTTAATGCCCTTCCCAGGCATACGTTTCACTTTCAAGGTCCACTAAAATATTGTACTCCATCAGGTTTTTATAAATCTGTTCCGCGCCAGGAATCAGACCTGTTCTTCGAAATAATTCCGCAATTTGGAAAACTCACAGAATTTAACTTTGTACAAAGAGCTTAGCTGAAAATATGAGCAGAGTAAACCGGACCGGAAGCAATCAATTTAGCGTTCAAACAAACTGTGATTGCTTCACTGGATAGATCTAGATTACTGCAGATAAACTTACGGCCGTCTTCTTTATCTTACTTACGTATAACTGTCGGTTAATAGAATAGAATAGAATAGAATAGAATAGAATACTCTTTATTATGTACACCATAAAAATATAAATACAAACATTTTAAACACTTTACAAGGGGTGACACAATGGGCGGTCTTATCGCTAAAAGCGATCTTTTAAAGACAACCTTTGGATGGATTTAAAGGGGAAGGAGAGACAATACTGCAGGTAGCCTGTGGTGTACCATTTACATATATACAATAAATAAATACATACATATACACACGTTAGACATATTACACTTATGTATATATTAAACATATATACATATATATACAAGTGCATATATATCATATATATATATATATATATAAATAATAATATATATAACATACATACTTTTAATATGCCTACTTCCGTAGCTATCGCCATGTATATGTATATAAACAATGAATATCCTGTCCTGCCGTGTTATACAATAATTATTTTCTTCGTAAACTCTTTCATTCAGAATTCTATAATAATTTCTTGAGATCATACATCGTATCATTCTCCCGCGCCCGCTTACTACTGTTGGGATGGGACACAAAGGTGGACGGAATATCAATACAAACGGAAATGTTTGACTTTACTGACTGAATGCATCATTGCTACTACCAGAGTATTATAACTTGTATTTGGTAGAGTAATTAAGTTAGGGTGCAAGGATTTCTTTCAAAAAAGTTACGGCAATAAGTTGTCTTATAACGCTACTACATGCAGTTTGCTCATACAACTGTTTCAGGTGTTTTTGATTTATTTCGGTAATCGTAATAATATAGGATACATTTTACTAACTAGATCAATAAAATTAACGAAACTAGAAACTGTGGAATTGGAATTCGTTGAAAACCCCAATAACACATCGCCATAGCCGGGATTTGAACCCAACACCTAATGCCCAGCAGAAGCGCTGCGGGCGTCTTGGTTGACCTGGCTGCCCACCTCCCTCCCCACGCGAAAACATCACCCCTTACCGTGATCTCTGTTGACCTCCGGCTTGCAGCAGATGAGCAGAGCCAAGTGGACTCGCAACACTGTGCTGCACAATGGTTCCGCTAGAGGTTAAAATAAAAAAAACTCATGTTGTATTTCGAAATGTCTAATGCTGTCATGTCATTTGCCGATAACTATACTATAATTAAGTGTAAATGGATCCCCGATGGCAAATCACTTTCATTCTCTAATGAAAGTCGAAAGAGAACACAATTCCCGTTGCACGTGCACACTTATCAGTGAATCATTATGTGACCGGTAATTAGATACTGTTTTCTCCAAATTTCGTAATCAAAATTATATTTTTTCTTAATGGAGTTCCAAGAATCAGGTTTGTAGTTATGTTATTTATACTTGTTTTGACATTTTTCTAAATAATATGGAAATAACGATGGGTCTACGCGAAGATTAAATTGAATTTAATAAATCTGACGAATTATTCTTTACTTAGACTTTTAATTGTGTGCGGAGTGCGACGTAGAGATTTTTTTTTCTTGATTAAGAAGTCTCATGTGTCTAAAATAATGGCTTTAAGTCATAGTCTGCTGAAAGGAGACAATTTTTTTTGGGCCCACTCGATTTATTATTCATATTACACCAGAAAATAGTAACCATTTTTTTATAATAAATAAACGACATATTACATTGAAGTCTAACCGGAAGACCACGAACCGGTAAACGTAACGCGGGTCACCCTCAGGATCGTTAAAGTGTCGCAAGGTGGCTGGTAGCAACTGGATGAGAGTTGCTGAGAATCGAGTTGAGTGGCGTGTGATTGAAAGGGCCTATGTCCAGCATTAGATGATGATGAAAAAAATGAATTCACGAGAAACGTTTCACTAATTATAAATAATTTCTCGTATTCAGTCTATCAAATTATGAAAATCGTATCAAAAACTTTAAAGTAGTGCAGTCAAGGACGAGTGACCTTGTTTTATACTATTTTTATTATTAAACAGTGAACTACGTTAACTATAAATACCGGAAAATATTTATAATTGGGCAATATCTCTCGTTTGAGGTTATAGTAAGATTCACGTTTTCATTATCGAATTTCTCAGCATACCGGTTAGACAAGGCTTAGTGAATATTAACACTGTAATCTAGAGACTTTAGGGAAGAAATCAATATGTTTTTCATTAATATAATATGCTTCATATATGTGGGTGGCCTGTTCTCCGAACAAAAAAAAATGTCTTCTTTGTACATTGGATAGTTATAAGCCTGCTATGCCTTCGTAGGCGACAGCTACGAAAGTTTTGAAAAAGTTAATTTATTTAATTTTTACTTTCCCAGATGTTTAGTACATCCAAACCTTTTCAAGAGGTTTTATATTAGAACTGTGGCTATCCACAAGTAGTTTAAACAAAGAAAGACGACTGCAAGTGATACAGCAACTAATGGTTTAAAGAACGTTCTGAAGTATATCTGCGAGCGACTTGTCTTTATATGGAAATTTAGTTCTCGGATGAAAAGCACAGTCCTTAAACATTCAGAGTGGCTTGCTAAGAAAGAAATTGTCAATCTTCCGAAAATATCATGTTTCGCAGAAAACACTTCGTACGAAAATCCCGACCAACTATCATCATCGGGGACTGCAGCTGCTGTTGGGTGACCGTTACAGGACTTCGCGACTTGCAGTAAGCGGTCACAACGAAGAAGGCTTGCAACGGTATCTCAGTTGGATGAGAAGCTGAGCTTATGAAGCACCTTTTAATCTGCAACTCTATACATTCTCAGAGCAATCCAATTCTACCTTCGTTCATTTAAGTATTAACAGCAAAAACAAATACTATTCTAAAGCTGTCAAAGTTACCGAATGGGCAGCGGAGGTAGAGTTGCAAAGCGGCTGCGGCTCATTTAATCGAATTTTCCAAAGAAAAGAGAAAGAGGCAACACCTCTTGTTGGCAGACAAGAGACAACACTTGCTTAAGAATCAATGAGCTATGTACTTTTAATAGGGAAGTGGGGCTGTGATGGCAACACAGGTCATAGTGAATACAAGCAAAACTTTGTTAAATCTGACGTCACTAACGATGGAAGCTTATTCGTGACTTCGTATAAGTCTAAGTTTATTAAGTACCTAGTAGTAGCATAGAATACAAGATTTTATTTATTTAATAAAATTTTAATTTTTAATCTACTTATCTGGTTTTTATTTCGGTTTATTAATATTTTTTTCATGATGTATACCTAAAATTGTGTTTTTATTAAAATATCCAATAATTATTAAATACTTTAGAAACATTTCCAATTGAAAAAAACAAACTTCGAAATAAAAAAATGATAATGACCGCCTTCCAAAGGCGCGCGAACCACTGCGCGCTGGTAACGTTACCAATAAGACGACAGGCGCCAAGTTTGATGTCAGTCGCAATACAAGTTCACATTCGCGCTGAACAATATTCATGATTCGTAGGCTGTTTCATTTGCTCCAGTTACGTTTTATTGAAACAAATCTCAGTGTTATTTCAGGAATATTTCATTATGATTGTTTGCCGTAGTTTGCTCGTTCGAGGCGCGCCAACATTTTTAGCAAATAACCTCCGCCCGGAGTAACGAGTAATAAAAGAAATAGTACGGGCACTGAAATAAAAAGGTCTGAATGTAGCGTTGTGGCGTAGTGGCGTAGTGTTCCAACAAACAGCTCTGATATGGGATGAATGTAACAAGCTATTTGTTTAACATGCAGTTGTGAATGTCGGCTACAAGTGAATGACGAAAAAATGCGTCGAGTTTTTAATGTACTCCTAACTGTACTGAATGCAGAATTCTTTTGTGCTTTCCTTTGATAGATACATTCTGCTAGTCAGTATCCACGTTAAATTAACTCGGTTTAAAATAGAGGAAGTAAAAACGTGTTGTTTTCAAATACAAATAAATTTACTTTACCAATAAGAAGAGTGAAACTACAGTAACAAAGCTAATGTCAGGTTATATTGAAAACCAAACGATAACATCAAAGAGCTGCCATAAGAGGTTATAGTGAAATAAATGTTTATAGCACGACTTGACGTCGACGTGGTTCCACGACGGCGACGTGACGTGCGCTTATTGCGAGTTAGGACGCCGCCGTATCACGGTGACTGAGGTGACCGCCCGAACGACCGGCGACGACGTCAGACGGCGTTTACGATTCGAGAACACGCCAGATGAAGGGTTTTGGATCACAGCGGGAGTGACGCGAATAGATGGAAGATTTCACTCATAATGCTACGATATGATGTTGGTTGTTCAGAAATTAATATATCGAATGAGAATTTTAACGATCATTCCATCTTCACACGTCAATCGCAATTCGCAAGAGATAAAAGATACTGCACATTTTTATGTGATCACTTAATAGGTGGCGAAATGGCGATGCTCGTGAAGTATGCGAGACGTGTATTGATCGCGTGTTGGCCACTACAGACGTGAATATATGTGTGATGTCTGGGGCGGCCGTTATTGCGAGGTATTGGTGCGCTGTATTGCAGTGAGGAACGTGTCAGGACCGGCATTTACACACTTAATGACATTCCGATATTGAGAAGAAATTGTGTTTTACTGTAATATATGTACTCGATTTTTCTTTACAGTGGTAATTGACAAACCTCGTCCAAAGTCCTCCAACGAATGAGTGTAAGCCCCACACAATGAAGCATTTAATACCTAGTTCAGCCGTTTATGTATTGCAAAAAAACTCAGGTTATTTTCTTTGGCAGATTCTACATCAGGTCGCCACTCCACGGTCCTCACTGTCCGCTGCTTTAATGCAGTCAGTTCAACTTTCCAATGTTCAGTTTCCAAAGTTTATCGTCAAGCTATTTGACAACTTCCAGTATTGTTCGCGTGTCGCCAAGTTTATTTGTTTATCTTATGAGTTTGACACTTTAGAACTGAAGCTTCGTGGTTTAAGGTGTCGGTTAGACTCAGCTGTCATACTTGCGGCCGTGGCGCGTGATAACCAGGACGAGGTTTTGTTACAGTTGGTGTTTTACCTGGATGTTATGTCCATTTTATGTGACAGTTTCTGAGTCAATGTCAACCACTAAGTAATTACTTCTTGTTTACTCTGGCATATTTTTAATAAAAATGAAATAAAACCAACTCAAAACTTTATCCTGTAACTCAAATTCACATTAACTCTCCGTAGGACTTATATCTGGACTTCCGAGCCTGTCTTAATAAGACAAGCCCGAACATGGCAAACTTTGTGTTTAGACGTCACGCGCGTGTCAGACGTGTCTCAACTCGTCTCATTAAAGTTTGTGGAGATAATGATCGAACGCGATCACTTCGGAACGGGGAAATATCAGTACAGACACTCCGTTACTCAAGGGAGGAAGCTATACCACTTTGAGGAAGTGTGACGTCATTCAACTGAGTATACAGGCTGTACTCGGTGTTTATATGACACTTTGAGCATAGAAAGAATGAGACTGGAAAAGGTCGATAGGACAGATACGTACGAATTGCGAGCCCTGCTTCGAACACGAACACCTTAGCACAATGTCGAGGGTAAGAGGCAACGCTTAAAACAGTTTAAATTTTGCTGAAACTCGATCAAAACAATACAAAACAATTCGCGCAAGTGAACCTACATTAGATACAATCGCCAGAATACTGAGAAATAGAGTACTTAGTCAGTTGTTAGGAACGTCACTCAAAGCACTGCTTATGTTTGATGAAAGTCGTATTCGTAACTCAATTCTGTGAAAGTTTCACAACAGGAGCTAAGGGGGGGATATTGCGTTGCGGTTACCTAGACTGTGTCTGAAACAGTAGTTAATGTTACAACTCGGTGACAAAGGAAGCGATATAACGCTGAAAGTGTTTTGAAATTAAGCCGATATCTAGATATTTGAAGTGGGGAGTTAAATTTAAAATATTAACAATTTCTCAGGAACTTATTATAACATTTCCACTCCCTTTTAGTCCAGTGAGAACATGACTCTGCCTATTTATGCCTATTAGACCTTTCCGTCAGAAATTTAGTAGTTGGCGGGAAACTAAACGTCTTCCCAATAATCATCATCGGTTAAATAAAAATTCGCGATAAATACCCGTTTTCATATGTTTTATAATCATCAACGTGTTCTATAACTCTACCCGAAGCATGTTAATATAATAATACCATCCTATTACTGTCCCACTGCTGGACAAAGGGCTCTTCTTATACAGAGAAGGCACGAGCCTTGATCACCACGCTTGCTCAAGACGGGTTAGTGATTGCTGACTTATATTAATTTGAAGTCCAGGTTTTCTCACACTGTTTTATTTATTTATTTATTTATTTATTTTTTCCTTCACCGACGTCTGTGTGTGATGATGACCAATATAAACTTAGAAAGTATACATACACACACGAAACACACACACACAGAACATACAAACACACACACATACATACATACACATTCATCATTCATTTTTTTTCATTCATTCATTGTGTGTACATATGAATTGAAAAAGTATGAGAGGAGCTGATGAACAAAAATCATCATCTACTAGATATTTCAATTTACCGTTGAGATATAATAATCAGACTCGTGTCGTAATCTTTGAATCTTGGATGGGACTTTTGGAAAAATACAATATAGGCCTTAACCATTGGGCCATCATGACCCGAGGAATACAGATTAGAACCTTTAGTCTTTGTTTTTTTTGCAATGTTGGTTTTAGTTTATTTGATTGACTTATAACACTTTGTTTAAATACCAAGAACCAGCGTATATTATTTCGGTAGTTATTACAGATATTTATTTATCTTAGTGCTGCTCTCCACACTCTTGGGTTCCTTATTACATCCCAACAAGTTTTAATCACAATTAACTTGGATTGTCCTGCAATTACTGTTTGCCACAGAAACGGAAAAGCTAAAACAAATTAATACAATAACATGTTATATATTTATTTTTATTTGTAGGAAATACGTGAATTGATAAGGTTTCCGTGACGCCGCGGGCTGTGTCGTGCGCAAATCACATTTGTGGCGCAAAGTGCCGGCGGCGACCGACGCGGAGCCGTGGCGACACCGGTGCGGCGACGGAGCGCAGAGGACGCGGGGACGCGCCGTATACGGTGCGGGGCTAGGCGCATGGCGCGCTCATAAATATAATGTTTTTTATTATACGATTAATGCCCGACTCATGACTGATATACTATACCACTAGAAATACTTAAGTAGGTGAAGGTAGAAGAAGAAGAAACTAAAATAGTGATTTGTCGCAGGGACATGACGTGCATACAAAATGACAAAACAATTAGGTAATAATAAACATAACTTACCATCTCACTCAAAAACTTTGGTTACAGGTTTTTATTTTTATATTTATAAGTACAACAGAACGGAACACTAAACTTGACAGATTGTACGAGTATATCGCGCGTCGTGACTGCGATGGGCAGTTTACATTGAGGGATACTGTTTGCGAGAAGTAACACAGAGCGACCGGGCGCGCGGCCCGCTTTGTATTACTTCTCCCTAAAACGCACTTGATCTCTAGACACTTTTGATGTGTGTAGTTTTATTATTTGGTATTGTTTGTAAGATGAATACAAAATAAATATTTTTTAAATGTTTGTAATAATTAACCTTTTATGATCTTCAATATTATTGTAACTGTTAAATGAAGGTACCGTCATATAAATTTTAAACGTCTACGGGTACCTACGGTATAAGTACAACAAAATCTAGTTACTAGCTATCTAACTGAATTTCTAGGGTTTGTGTTGTCGCCTTTGGGTCGATCTAACTCAATATTCTAATTGGGGTGTCTGCGGTCGTGTGATTGTGTGCCTATCCTGTTAACCCGCCTGTGTGTCCCCCTGTTCCTGTTTAACTAGAGATTAATTAATCCACGTTTAAATAGCTCGACTATAAACTAAACCTCACGACGTGTAACAGCGCTTAAGCGCAACATCCATCTTGAGGCATAAACCTTACGCGTATTGTCGTAGCGCGTATGCCGCGTAGTACGCGGGTTGGGGCACTACGCCGAGCGGTTCATTGCGTACGTATTTAGTGAGCCGTTCACTTTATGCGCGCTTTACGGAGCGCGTTATTGTTATGTCGTGTGTTTTTGGGTTCGTGTCTAATATAGTTAGCTATTATTCTTTATTGGCGTATTTTTATGTTGGATTTATGTCACTTTTACTCTACGAATGAAAAAAGGTTGTTTATAGATGTACTGTAGGTACCCTGTCAGTTCGGTGACGATGATTGTTCTATATTCCGATTTAGCCCTCCTTGAGAATTGCGCAGCACGTACAGCTTTGAAGTAAGTTCATGATGTTCCTACATTTTTCATGGCACCTAAATATTATATACCTACTTAGGTACTACGTCATATCGCTTCACGAGCATGCGAAGGTAAATTTTGTATTGCTACTGTTCATTCTTACGTGAAACAGATAAAATTCATAATAAATCAGATTTTCACCGTTTATATTTAGACTCATGTGGTAAATAAATAAGCAGAAGGTACCAGGTAAGGTACAGAGACTAAATAAAAAAGTGTTTTCAATTGTACCAGAAGTTGTCTTCTCCTCATTGCATATTCAGCACACAAAATACCCATTACTATGGTAATTGATGATAAAGACGTATAAACAAGTGTGCCCGCAGGTAGGTACCTACTGATCGTGTTCAGTATTCAGTCTTTCAGTTTATACAGCCACGTCGCGAAGACGGCGACATGGCGACAACGCTACTACCGATTTAACTGGGTTTCAATCAACATTGAGTGCTCAAAGACTCGAGTAGTGTGGTCGAGAATGAGGGCCTAGTCAACTGTGCAGTAAGGGAGTAGATTGATTCCCCGATAATGAATGTATAAAGCGCAAGAGTTTAGTGAATGAGTTTAGTCAGAGTACAAGAGTGAGTTAGTAAAGTAGGTAACGTGAGGTTAGTGGACGTTGGCCGCCACTGGCCGGTACGCATCTTACACGTAGGGTATTTACGAATATGCGGCCGGTACGCGTGAAGCCAATAGCGCAGCGCTCTAGGCGTCGAGTCGCAAGTCGCAACGTTACGCGTCCCAAAGCTGTTCCGAAGTAACTACTTGCATTGCCTCTCTGATATACCTACCCTATTTCTGATAAACAGACACAACAACTGGAATCATTAATGATAAATACATTTATTAAAACAAGTAGCACGCAGTATTGGTTAAGGGTTTTTATTTGGTTCTATTTTATTTAACACTTGCAGAAAAACAATGGCCTCGTTTATTATTAGCATCTCCATATTCCGCATCTTTTTTTCAGCGTTAGCAGGGCGTCCACTCTAGATACGATTATTTCCCTTGGATATCGTTAATGATAATAAGATTAATAATTTATCATGAAGTAAGTACCTACCAAGTGTAAGTAACAAGTGCAGAGGTAAATGTCATAGTTCAACTACTGACCGAAAAATAATAAACGAATGTAAACTAAGTAGGTAGGTATGATGCATTGCACTTGTCTCGCTCAAACTCATTCCATATTCCGCACAGATTTATTCCTAGACGTCTTACTTTCTTGAAGGGACAATAATGTTGCGGTATCGCGCGTAGCTATACAAAAGTGTTGAAAGCGAACATGATTGTTGTTTGATCTCTTGCAAACTTAAGAGGGCCAGCGCTGTGCGGTGACAACCAATCAACTAAGGTGCTGGCTCGAAATAGTTTTGTACGATAGTTTTCGAAATTGTGCGGGACAATGTCTGTAAACTATTCAACACCATCTAGTTTTGGCTCACATCGGGGATTGGCTTTACGTGACCGGTACCAACCAGTGACCATGGCTACCAACATTTGAACAAAATTAAATAAGTACCTAATTGTTGAAGACAGGCGCTAGGCTATAGAGATCGGGAAACATTCCGACATTACAAAATGTGTAAGCGTCATATTAACACAACAAAATGTTTAACTCATTAAGAATGAATGAGCCGTGAGTTACTGCGAGACGAATACAGCCCGCTCTCAAATAGATGGAAATACATTTTAAATCATTGGCTTTTGTACGAACAGTTTGGTTCTTTCATCTTAGAAATATTGTTTAAATGTTTATTTAATTGCACTGTGTGTCTTTGATACGACTCCATTGATATTACAAAAAAACATATCAATAATATAAATTATGCAACTCTGCCAAGAATAGATGTGGTTTTTCAAAATTTTCCCGTATCTTAACACTTAGTATATTTTGATACAAGGGTGGAAACTTTGTCATTGCAGCCGAGGCGGAATTTACTTGGTATGGAGCCGAGAACTGCAGTAACAAATGTCCACTCGTATCAAGCGACGTTCTTCAATACACTTTCGATGAAATAAAACAATACAACTAAAAGCATATTTGTCATCTATCGATCGTTTGTTAATACTGTGGTTAGTACGTAACCTGGTACATAACTGTTATCAGAGTTGTATGCCGCACATCACACATGGGCCTCTCACTTGGCTTTTGTTATGAATTATTTGGAAATTATAATTTTATTTGCTATTTTCCGCGCTTTGCTTTTACCAAGTTGAAGGAGAAGCAAAGGTATGGCAACACTAAATAGGTACGGTAAGAAACTCAGCGGTTAGTCTTTTAAAAATTAAATACATATATTTACTCGTAAAACAATCATTCAATAAACTTCGACATTATCGTCACTGCCTAGCCTTTTTAACTATGTTGCGGTCAGCTGCCTATATCTAACTGGATACAGTATCAGTACCCGGATGTGTATGTAATATACCAGTATATTACATGGAGCGATTACCTATCTGACCTCCATAACACAGTTTGCACTGCGCAATGATAGGATACTCCTTGAGAAGACTGGTTGCAAACTTTCATTCCAATCCCTGTACCGTCTGTCAAAGAACGTTACAAATGACAGTCGAGACTCACTATGTAATGGCTGATGGGTGATAATCCATTACATACCGAGGTTGTCCACGGGCAGACCTTCAAAGCAGACCGAAAATTTCAACACAATCTAAAACTGCGGTGTCCAGACATGAATCGCTAACGTCTACATTTTTATAGCTAAGATTATCCTTAGTGGCTATAACACAACGATATAAACACTCACTGTAGGAATAAGTTCAATTTCTGGAGCGACACGTTCCTTTAACTAAAGCTAACATTTTACAACACTTTGATGTCTGTTCAGTGAGCTCTTCACATAACATACAAATAATCCGGTCTCATGCACATATTAATGAGCGCGGGTCTGCCTGGCTCAAAGCGAGTGGACACACACGGACAGACCAACCACTCGTACATTATTGATCGCCACTCAGACCTCCGCCAAGCAGACATATTTCCGCAATCAAGTCTTTGACTTACAACTTACAAGTTAAATAAACAATCACTACAAGAGCCTGTTCAGTCTTCAGTCATGTTTACCAAATATATGTTAGGGTTTTCTTTGCAATCATAACATTATTTTAACTTCATAAGGTCATAACGCAGTAGTGAAATTGAAAATACTTTAATCCTAACTTTAATAATGAATTTTTATAAGTATTTCAGGCATTTTATAGTTTCATAATGGTTAATGAAGAAAATACTTTTCGATCTCCTATTTTATTTCTTCGTAAGTATATTGAAAAACGTCGATTGAGTTACGTGGTCGGCTCCATAACACACTCGCCTACGACTCAGGTCTGAATATTCCGCCTCGGCTGCAGTGACAAAGTTTTCCCATTTATATCAAAATGTACTATTTCATTTGGAAAATGTAATATGTACATGAAAGTTTATGTATCAAAATGTACTATTTCATTTGGAAAATGTAATAGGTACATGAAAGTTTATGTATCAAAATGTATTATTTTATTTGGAAAATATAATAGATACATAAAAGTGTATGTATCAAAATGTACTATTTCATTTGGAAAACATAAAAGGTACTTACATTAAAGTTTATCTATCAAAACGTACTAAGTATTTCCTTTGGAACACATAATAGATACATGAAAGCTTATGTTAGTAGGAACTCAAACTATACTTGATTCAGTAGCCAGGAGTTGTAAACACTCGTGTATCCAGTTCGTCCAGCGCTCCTGGCCAGGGGTCGTAGAGTAAATCTGGGTGCATCTAATAAAGTGACTTCTAACGAACGTGGTCGCTGTCGTAATGAACCCGTTGCCGTCTGCTCACACACGCTGCGGGACTCTTCACACTATAAGCTAAATATTAATTAATTGTGGTATAGATTATATTACTCCCTGGTTGGAAAATATTGATAAACAAAATTATTAATTAAAAATCAGTCTCTGCTGCTGTCATCACATTTAGAGTAGACCAGAACTCACCGGTTCGAACACCCTTATCAAGTCTTTGATCAGTTTTGATTTGCTGTCAAATCTTATCTTATTCTGATATCTTGGTTGACTGAAATAAAACCCATCAATCATGTGAATACATTGACACGAAATTTGACAATATTGATAAACAAATAGGCTGTTTGGAAATACGAGTAGGTCGTTAGTTATAGTCGGCCATTCTGAATAAGTGGCGAAGCTTTTGATGAGGACGTAGTATTATATTATTACCTAATAATATGCTATATCACCTTGTATAGCATGGGATAGCCTAGCACGTACTGGAAGCTCGGGTTCTGAAGGAGTGAAGTAGTCACAAGTAGTGAGAGACTTGATGCGGAATGGTAAAGTACGGTCCGTGACGTAACCGAGTGTGGACGCCTTCTCCCAACCATGTGATAGGGGTAACAGACTTGTTTTCCTCCCATTCAAAGTTATCTGGTGGCGAGCGGTAGCGGGTAGATTTATGGTAACGAGAAGTATGTGGATAAGAAAGGATAGCTACACTTAAGTAAGATGTGTTCGGCTGTCAATTACTTCGATGTAGGATGGACGGGAAACCGTACTTCTCGACGAGTCACTTTACTATTTGGAGAGAAATAACAGCCGAAATACAAATATGGGGTCTTTACTTATATAACTCTTAATCCAGTAAGCAAGTATTCCAACTAAAACTAGTACAGCTAGACTTGAGTGTAAGGAATATACTGCCTTTAATCACTTTATGCACTTTATTTTCTGGTTAACAACTAATATAATGTAACTCAAGACAACCTTCGACGTCTGTATCCGCAAAAGTAATGACCGTTGCAAGAAATATTTTTACCAACTGAAATGACGGTGTTGCCACCTTATAAAGAACGAATGATTTACTAAATAAAATTGAGTATTCGCTAATTTTCTATGATGTTATGGTATTATTGAATCGATAATTAGATACGCTAACATTCGGCTAATCCTGACGTCAAACGCGGCCTCGCGTTTTACAATTTTTAGTATCAGAGGAAGAAAATACATAATTACTTTGATAACAAACATTGCGATACATATCTATAACTATGCATGCATGACTCACTCTTATAACTAACATCGCATATCGGCACTCTCACCAATAGCGACTCACTCTTATAACTAACATCGCATATCGGCACTCTCACCAATAGCGACTCACTCTTACAACTAATATCGCATATCGGCACTCTCACCAATAGCGACTCACTCTTATAACTAACATCGCGTATCGGCACTCTCACCAATAGCGACTCACTCTTATAACTAACATCGCGTCTCGGCACTCTCACCAATAGCGACTCACTCTTATAATTAACGTCGCATATCGGTACTCTCACCAATAGCGACTCACTCATGAAATAATATCTCATAAATACATTCTCATAATTTATCATCTCTTAGGTTACGTAATAATTCACTTTTACTCACTCATAAAACTTCATTTTACTCACGAAGTATACCCATAATAACTTTAAATAGTGAATAACAATATCAATTGACTTCACTTCATTCTCTCATACAAACACAATCACTATTATGCCCTCTGTAGTTAATTTTACATAAAACTCAATATTTCTCTACACATAATTCACATTATTTCTCTACACAAATATCATAATACTATTTTAAGGCCTTTATGATAACCATTAATCATTATATATATGTCACAACCATGATTTCATCATCATCATCATCATACAATTCTTACATTCACTGATATTAGAAAATACAATCATAATACTATCATACCAAATAAATTTATATCTACTCTGAATCACTCGATATCGCATCGTGGTTAAAAACAAGCCACGGGTGTAATTTGTCGACAGCGAAAACCGATCTATAGGGTTTGCAACCCTCTTTTCTAGTAATAGGAGTGTCTTCTATTTCATAACGATCATTACCGATAATTTTAGAAATCCTAAACGGCCCTACACATTTAGGTAATAATTTACGACTCTGTCCAGGTTCAGTGCGGATATCTTTTTCGACACGAACTAGATCGCCTATTTTATACTGAGTAGGTTTTTTATGTGATTTGTCAAAACGCTCTTTTTGTTCCTGTTGGTTAATTTGAATTCGCGATTCTGCATTCGATCTAACTTCGTCACGATCTATCGGAGTGTGGGATTCTGAGACAAGCGTATTCATGAAACCGTCCGAAACACCTGTAGTCTGAGTGCCAAACAGAATTTCTGAGGGGGTACGACCGGTTGACTTATTTATCGTGTTATTTAAGGACCATTGTATTTGCGGCAACCGCAAGTCCCACTCGTTTTCTGGTCTATTATGGTTCGCAGTCGTTATAGCATCAACTATAGTCCGGTTGTATCTCTCCACTTGACCATTGGCCCTTGGAGAGGCTACCGCATTTAAAATATGTTTGATTCCCCTTTCATTTACAAAATTGGAGAATTCCTTGCTGGTAAAACTAGTACCTCGGTCAGATATCAACCTACGGGGTACTCCAAAGAGAGAGAAATATTCTGTAAATACCTGGATACTAGTACTACTTTTAACATTCTTGACTGGTTTTATATATATGAATTTTGTGAAAGCGTCAATGATTACTAAGATGTGACAATTTTTCTTTTTACTAACTGGAAATGGCCCACAGTGATCAGTATGCAGCGTATCAAATGGTTTATTAATTTTGGGTATGGGATGCAACTCCCCTTCTTTGGCACCAGCCGGTATTTTATTGTGAGCACAGCTGAGGCAGGAATTGCAATATTTTTTAATAAATCTTCGCATCTTTTTAAACCAATAAACTTGATTAACCCTACTATAAGTTTTATCGAAACCGAAGTGACCGACATCGTCGTGATTCATACGAACTATTTGCCACCTAACAGATTTTGGAACTACCCATTTCAAATTAACATCATTATTTTTGTCATTTGTTATTCTGTATAGACGACCATTTTTTATTGTATAGTTCTTATGAATATCGACAATTTCTTTCGTATTTATGTCACTTAGAATACTAATTATTCGCTGTATTTCTGAGTCCTGCTCCTGCACTGTACGCAACCAGGCGTCATCATCTATTGCCATAATATCAACAACTCTAATCTCATCTTGGCATTCAGCAATACCAGGATTGCGAGACAGTGCATCAACATGACTCATTTTAGCACCATCACGATGCTCTACAATAAAATCATATTCCTGCATCAATATGTACCAACGCGCTACTCTAGGTATGAGATCTTTTTTTATCATTGTACTCCTTATAGCGGCACAGTCAGTAACAACTTTAAATGTTTTGCTTAAGACATAAACCCTGAATCTGTTTAAGGCACAAACCACTGCTAAAGTCTCCAATTCGTATGAGTGAAGTTTGCTTTCATCGGAAGAAGTTTGACGACTGTAATACACTATAGGATGTAACTTATCAAGATTAACACGTTGCATTAAAATTGCTCCAATGCCAACTTTACTAGCGTCAGTATGAATTTCTAACTCAGCCTGGGGGTCGTATAACGCTAAAACAGGTCTTGTAGTCAATTTTGATTTTAATTCATTAAATGCAGTTAATTGAGGTTCGCCGAAACTCCAAGGAGTGTTTTTCTTCGTTAGAATTGTCAAAGGTTTTGCTATTAAGGAATAATTTTGTATAAACCTTCTGAAGTAGCTTGTAAGCCCAACAAACTGTCTGACCTCATGAACATTTTTAGGAATGGCAAAATCCATTACAGCTTTAATTTTTGCAACACCTGGACGGATCCCATCAGAACAAATCTCGTAGCCCAGATAATTTATACGAGTTTGAAAGAAATCACATTTTTCTAGATTAAGTGTTAGATAAGAAGATCTTAATAATTGTAATACCCTCTCCAGCTTATCTAAACCCTCTTCGATTGACTGTGATGTTACCAATAAATCATCCATGTACGGCAGTGCCAAATTTTGTTTACCCCTAAGCATAGAATTAATCGTACGTTGAAAAACACTAGGTGCATTTGAAAGCCCAAATGGCATTTTTTCAAACTCATACAATCCATCGGGTGTCACAAATGCCGTAAATCGCTTACTGTTCTCATCCATTAGTACCTGATAGTACCCTGAAAATAGGTCTAGACTTATGAAGTACCTACTACCTCCTAATCTATCCAATTGATCCTCAATACGTGGTAACGGATATTTATCTTTGTGTCTTTCGATTAAGAGATCTATAATCAATACATAGCCGTTTATCACCATTTTTAGGGTTCCGTACCTCAAAAGGTAAAAACGGAACCCTTATAGGATCACTTTGTTGTCCGTCTGTCTGTCTGTCTGTCTGTCTGTCTGTCTGTCTGTCAAGACCTTTTTTCTCAGGAACGCGTGGAGGTATCAAGCTGAAATTCATATCAAATACTCAAGTCTATGGTCTCTTAGAGCTGTGAAAAAATCAAACTTCTAAGTCAACGCGATCAAAAGATACTCCCGTTTATGCCGCAAATTTTCGACACTCGCAAGGGAATCAAAACCTAAAGGGTACTTCCCGTGAACTCAGAATCTTGAAATTTGGTACGAAGCAACGTCTTATAACACAGATAAAGGAAAAATTGCGAAAAGCATAAATTTTTAGTTACATCATATAATAAAAATATTTTTAATAATTTTAAACTTATTACCCCTTTACTCATGAACGCGTAGTGGTATTATATTGAAATTCTTAACAAATACTCAAGTCTATAATATCTTTAAGCTGTAACAAAATCAAACTTCTACGTCAACGCAATCAAAAGATACAGCAATTAAAGCCGCATATTTTGAAACTCGCAACTACTCGCAAGGGAATCAAAACCTAAAGGATACTTCCAGACGACCTGGAATCTTGAAATTTGGCATGAAGCAACGTTATAAAGTACACATATAGGAAAAATTCCGAAAATCTTAAATTTTTACTTTTACTTATATACCTACAGGTTTGTACGGAACCCTCGGTGCGCGAGTCTGACTCGCACTTGGCCGGTTTTTCTTATTTACTAGTATCACGGGACTTGAATAATCCGAAGTACTCTCACGAATGATACCATTAGTCAACAACTCTTCTATAATTTTACTTAAATGCTGACGTTCACTTTGTGATATTCTATATGGATTATACACCACCGGTCTGTTATCCGTTAATGTAATGTCCATTTTTGTTAAGTTAGTTTTACCCAATTCTGCCAAGTTCATTGCAAAACAGTCCCTATACTTTTGTAATAGTTCAAACAATTTTTGTTTTTGTTTGTCTGTCACATCTGTGCTAATTTTTACGCGTGATAATGGTAATGGTTCATAGTTCGTAGTTTCCGTCATTATGCCTATGTATTCACTACTCACTTCCTGATATATTTGGCCCCGTACTAATAACATACCTCCAAGAATCTTTAGATCATTGCATGATAAGTTTGTTAATAGTAAATATCCCTTACCCAATCGAAATTCAAAAAGACCAGAACAAATAACATATTCATTATTATGTAACATTCGAAGACCACACTGCACAAACAAGCCACCTGTTTAATTACCATCAGCAATAACATCGATTGGCATCGTGGTCTTAGATTTTACGACTTCATCTTTGTTAGTGAAAACTTTAACCTTTAAATTATTTTCATCATGAAAATGTGGTATTTGCATAAAAACCAGCTCATCGGCTGTTTTCAATAGTATGACATTTGGTTTTTCCGTAAAAGACTGCCCTACTAAAATTGGTGTCCTTAAATAATGATCTTCTACGATTAAAACTTCAGTTTCAGCTTTTACGGAACCAATCTCTAACATAGCCATTGATTTTCCTATTGGCCTGACTAAAGAATTACCAAACCCCTGTAACATTGGTAAATCACTGGTATCCCAAATAGCTAATATTAGTTTTGCATTCGATTCTCGTATAAGAGTACATTTACTGCCTAGGTCAATGTATCCCTGCAAACTAATGTCATTTACTTTAACATTTTTATAATATTTTTCATTATTGGACTCACTATTATTAATACACATGACAGTCTTATTTTGTTCTGTAACAGTATTACTTTTACTAGTTTCATCACTATTATTGGCGTTCTTTTTACGACAGTCTTTTGTATCATGTCCTAATTTAAGGCAAAAATTACACTTTTTGATAGGTTTACTACATTTCAAACTTATGTGACCCATTTCGTTGCAATTAAAGCATCGGACTGTATCTGAAACATTATTTTTTGTTGGTTCGTTTGTCATCTTATTAGGTTGTCTAACCGACGCCGTGTTCCGATTTCGGAAGTTAGGAGTTGGTGCGTTATTTTCATGTTGAGACACAGTACGCAAATAGTTTAGGATCTGTTCCGGTTCCTTAAACATACAAGTACCTGCTCCCATTCGTACAAACTTATCATCAATGCCGTGTATAAGACAACCGACTGCTTTAGTTCCCGTTATCTCACATTTATTTATTAATGCCATTTTATCATAATAATAATGTTCTAACGACTGTCCAAATCTACATCGAAGTTTTAACATTGTAGTTAATAAATCTCCGTAGTTTTCGTTGGAAGGAAAAGCTAATTTTAATTTTTGGGTCCACTCATGCCAACTATACAAAACTGAGGGTAGACCCTGGTACCACTTTTTCGCTAAACCAGTCAATTTAGGAAGTGCATAATGACATATCTGACGATCATTCCAAGAATAAATCTGCGCACATTCACTAACTTTGTTTATCCAGTTTTCTATTGTCTGACTATTATCACTTGGGTCGAATTCGGGTACAACACTAAAAGAAACGGGAAAATTGTTTTGACCCCAGAAATTAGGAACTGGAGGCGTCGTAAAATGACCAATAGGTTCATTGACCGTGGGGATGTGCACTGTAGAACTACTGCAATTCGGAATAGGCAATGGCGGAGTTTTAGTTAATTCTCGGTTGACACTTCTCTGAGAAGACCTTTGCTCATAACGTTTAGAACGCGCTTGTCTCTTACTATGTTTTTTATGACTACGGCTATGTTTACGAATATGACGTCTTTTTTTATGTTGCGATCTACGATGATGGTTGTCACTGTCGCTAGTGGTTGTATTTACAGACGTACTGTCTTCACTAGTTTCACGTCGCCTCCGTTTTGAATTACCCATTATCAATACACGCCGGTTTTGAGTGATTCAAAGTAATAATAATATAGCACGATTTAAAAACCAATGAAATATAGAAAAAATACTAATTATTCAAAGTCAAACAATGAGGGTATTAGATTCAAAGTAATAATAGTAATATGTACTAAAATCAGTAATATATCTAATAACAGTAATATAAATACAATTATACTAAAATCAGTTATCACCAGTTGACAAGAAATACTAACGATATCCGCTAATAAATCATAACACTTACACTGTCACTAATTAACGTGTTAAAAAAAAAATGTTGACACAAAAACACCACGAGATCGTCTTCACTTTGATATCAATTTTGTTTTATTTGCACACAGTTACATCATAAATCTTGGTATCATTACGCAATTACGTATATTCCGATGATAAACGGACTGCCCTTTTCACTTTGCTCACGAATCGATGGGATAAACGCAGTCTTTCCCGATACGTTTCGTATCGTTATAACAGTTTAGTGGGCAAATAAACATGTGGCCAAAAATAAAAGACATTAATTTCTGACCTTTCTCTCCTTGAGTCCAGGAAACCGCACAATCAGGCACGTGGATAAACTATATCCCACTTCAGAAATGTAAGGAATATACTGCCTTTAATCACTTTATGCACTTTATTTTCTGGTTAACAACTAATATAATGTAACTCAAGACAACCTTCGACGTCTGTATCCGCAAAAGTAATGACCGTTGCAAGAAATATTTTTACCAACTGAAATGACGGTGTTGCCACCTTATAAAGAACGAATGATTTACTAAATAAAATTGAGTATTCGCTAATTGTCTATGATGTTATGGTATTATTGAATCGATAATTAGATACGCTAACATGAGATAACGCTGACTCGCAGATGACACGTTTATCTGTGCGGTAAGCCGTGACGCCGCGGTCGGCGATACACTAACTAGCTGCTACTACAAAGGTTCAATAGTCCCGATACATACTACCAACATTGGCCTCGTGGCTCATTGGCCAAATGTTTGGAACGAGCCAACTTGCCACTGAACATCATAATAAAATTGTTCGACACCACAATTTGACAATGATGGCTTCCTCTCGCTTGAGAACCTTCTGGAAAGGATCAATTGAGGAAATTAGGTGGGAACAAGAAACGATGCTGTAAAATGTTATGATATTTCTTAGATTGTGTGCTCTTGAAATTAAACAAGGAATAAAAGATTTTTCATGGTTCCTTTTATGTTGGAATTATATCTTTTTCCTTTCAGGTTTAGTATTATTTCTGGGGAATTGCTTTATTAAGTCGATTTAGGAAGTCCGGCTGTTGAGTACATTTGAGCTTTACGCTGTTTTCTTCTGTTATGCCATTGCTAAACTTTACTGAAAATAACTTTTGAACATAACTTTAAAGGTTGACGTTGTCTCGACGTTGTCCTTTTTTGTAAAGTTAGGTAACTCACAAGGCAAGCGTTTCTAGCTTTAATAAAATGCATAACTCATGCATATTAAAAAAGCTGTTAAAGTATAGATCAAAGTGGTGTGCGGTCCAGTTGTACCGCGCACCGAGCACAGGCACCGTCTCGCTAACGTTAGTTCAACATTAGTTAACGAGCTCGCCAGACTGAGCTCGGTTGAGGCCGGACTCACGCGAGCCCCGCACGCCGCACGAGTCACGCTCACGACCGACCTGAGCAAGTTTAGATCGAATGTGACGTGATTTATATTCATGTAGTACAGAGCACTTGGGGAGGTTGTGGGAGATGGCCCGGACGTGTATGGAGTCGACGTTAAGTAGAATGGGTAGGGACCGCGACATCCAAATCTGAACTGTCCGTCTTAAATTCTCACGGGCACCTTGACATTGGTCAAGGTGCCCGTAGATAAGAATAAACGTTGAACTCAGCAGCTAGTTTCGACTTATTCTTGTAAAATAATAATGGTATATGAAGACAAAGAGTCTACCGTTCATTATTGTCATTAACTGAGTGAATTCTCGCATAAGTAATGAATGCATTGTGTTTTGATCCGTTTATTTCTGGTTCCACATCAAACGTATTGTTTGAAGGATGAACCGAGCTTATTAAAATAATGTCCGGTCGTAATAAAAGCTGAGCGACGACTCCCGACGAGCGGGCTGCGGGCCGGGCCGCCATTGTTCGCCAACTGACTGCACTATACATACTGGTGCGCCGCTACACTGTACATACTGCCCGCTGCTGTAAACAACGTGAAGTAATGCAAGTTCGCTATTGTGTTCGCTTGTAAATACGGCCGAGTTGTAAGCAGCTACGTATAGTTTGAACCGACCCACTTTAGTAAATGGTGCTGTGCTGCAGCCCGCAGCCCGCAGGTCACCCCCGGGTCAACAGCGTCTTCGCGGTTATTGAATGGACTGCTGAACTGAAGGCTCGACCCGGTCAATTTATATTTTTAGCCGTTTTCCCCAAGTCTCGGCCCCAGTTCACTTTAAATAGGTACTTTAAGTATCTTCAGTCAGCTCATCGCATCCTGACGTGTCATGTTTCTGTTCTATCCTATCAATAAGACAAGTGGATAACAGCGTAACTTCAGCCCTAAATTAGACTAAGTAATAAATATTAACCCCTCTAATGAGAGTTTACAATAAGTCCCTTAATTTTCGCAAATACAGAGAATTCGGTTCGTACCGTCGGGAGTCCGAGACATGTAAATGTTTGACCTTTTATTCAATAGCGTTGTTCCCGCCGCCGCGCGCCGCGCGCCGCCCCCGATTGACGGCGGCGGCGGTCACCCCTATCCGTGTAGTATTTACCTAACGCCACTCTCCGCTGTATAATTAAGCAAGTTTCTAATTCTATAGCTAATGTACTCACTGTCACTGCGAGCTTGTCGGTCCTGTACTGTGGATGTGGGCCACCCTGCCACCTCTAATGTTCAAATGACGGAATGGATTCCAAGTCTAAATTTTCGTAGTCCTTAAAAATTGTGTTTATTCCTCCAGAGAAGCCACACTAGCTAAACTTGTAAGTTGGTTGATTGCGAACAAGTTTTGTTTACGAGTATGTAACTGTTTGAAAATATTTCCATCTTGAAAAAGTTTGTCTTATTTTTTGCTCCGCCCGGTTTCGCACAGTAATTGACATAATATTATTCAGTTTCGTGTGAATTTAAATAAAATGTTCGTTGGCCCCGACACCGACATGCGGCATGGCTCACGTACAAATAAAACCGTTCCTACACACAATTTGACGTGTATTGTGTCTCTCTCAGTTTTAGAACATTTTACGAGTTCACTCAACACAGCCATGACTCCCTCGTAAACTTTATTTTATTTTGCTTAAATATATTAGCCTCTCACACTTTATTGGGTAAGTAAACGATATTAATTCTTTATTCATTCATCCTAAGGCACACGTGTTTGGGATCTTTGTTCGAAGACGATTTTCTCCGCTGCAGCTTGACTTAAACTGAATCTATACAATCAATTATACATTTTTATCAATTTTGAAATCAAAATATTTGCAATGATTTGGTTACTTTTTTTTTGCCAGCCACTTCTGGACGCTTGGCACGACCACATTTACTGCAACAGTAACTTCGTGAAGAACAGTACAGTAGGAGTAGAGACTCCACACGTATTCATGACTGTTCTTCAATCCGGCGGTATTTCAATCACTGTTAATTTTTTTCTTAGATGTGTCATTTTGTAGAAACAAAATGCAGTACAAGTTTGATCTAATTAACTGAATTATTGAGATTGTAGGTTGGCTCAGCTTAACTCAACTTTAACCAACTTTAACTGTATTCGTTGAAGAAAGCGCGAATGTGCCAACGCTATCGCTGCCGTCATTCAATAGACTAGGTCAGGAGTGAACTTGCGGAGGACTGAGGACAAACTAGCGGGGAGGGACAAGTTCGACGATAAATTCCAATCTCGACTGACTTATCGAGGGAATTTCCGACGGCCAGTTACATTGATTGGAGGCGACCGAGGGGCTGTGCGCGGCGGGCGTTCGGCGGGGGTGCGGGAGCTGCCAACGCAAACGAAACTAACGATCAACAATAGATAGCTGTAGAAGGTCTAGTCAGACTCCTCGGTGTCCGTGCGCAGACTACTAACGGATTGGTGCGCCAGAAACAGACGTGTCGGTCCTTGGCTAACGTCGTAGTACTGATAGAAAATTAATTAGTGATATATCAGCTCATGCATTAATGACTAAGACGACTCATATCTGACTGTGTCCCCGGGTCATTCGAGCGAGTCTTCTGTGCCTGCATGGTCTGTGGCAGCATTGAGCGATGGCCTCCCGCCACTCCGTGTATTGTCCGGCCGAGGTTTTGTGGGCGCCGCGCGCCGGGACTCGAACGCGGAACCTTTTGCTTTTGTTATGGTAAGCAGCAGATCTGTCCAACATTCAGTTCCACGGGGGAATTCGGAATTCTTCAGCTGTATATTATGTTCAACGGAATAGAAATGTTCCGGTTTTTATGAAAAAATGAAAAGGTCTGCGAAGACGTAATTGCGGAAGGGTTCCTGATGTAATCATGTTCGCACGCCCCCAAATGTATTTACGGGGATGCTTTAAACATAATAACACTTTCATTTTCTCGGTGTAATCATTCTTTTGTCCGTTTTTCTTTTACTACTTTCATTAAAATTCAAGTGGATTCACTGTCCAGAATCAAATTATAAACTTCGTCGCCATCAAACCTTTTACGAAACACAATAAAAATAAACTGTGTAGATTTAATTCCAAGATATCCGAACACAGTAAGGCTTGTAAAACTTGCTCCTGCAAATATCTAAAGGAAAAGCAAATCTTTTCACCGTTCAACGTTAATTGGCACATCGGAGGGCGTGGGGGGCGGGCAGGCAGGTGGGGGCGAGCGGGAGGACGGGGGTGAACAAAACGTCGCCGCGCTACTAATTTGTGTACCGACGACAAATATTACAAGGATTTCCTTGTACATTCGTCCCCGGTCTCGCCGCACCTGCCGTCCCCAGTATAGCGGCGGCAGGGTGCACGGTGCTAGCTGCTTGTAAACACTTTGTACCTACTGGTATTTAATTTCATTCATCGGTTTCCGATATGATATTCATGACCTCTCTAAATTATTGTATTTGACCTAAGTTCTTCATTCCATAAATAGCTAGAGGTGTAGTATAGGGTGTAAAACACCTCTTAACGAAGTCGAAAGGCACTGTTCTATGTCATTGCGATATTATTTTGTTTCACACTATACCTGGGAACCTTCTAGTTACGAAGATATTGAGGGTCAAAGTTCCGACTTTTTGACTAGTTTTTCATGTTAGATTTTTTACTTTAGACACCTCTACGACGCCTGTACTATTCAATCCATCCATCAGCACTATGTTTTAAGTGTTACATTGAGTTCTACCACAAAATATAAAAAAATGCTGGGAAACGACTTTTTTCACGAAGCGAAGACTTCGTGATGAGGTTGTTTACACCCTGTATAACACCATGCATTGCAATGTTTTAGTTGGTGTCATATATGTGTTATGTATGACAAAGAGTCACCTTTGCCAATTTGGCCATCAATCGGGTAGCTCTGGGAAATGCTTACATAAATCCTCTATAATACTGGGTGACCTCGGGTTTAAACCCAAAACTCCAAGTTCAGCGGGCGGGTTCACAATGTCTAAAATTTCCAATGCAGGGTTACCCCATATTTGAACCCACCAACCTGTATTCACAACACCTAAGATTTTGCCGTGGAGCAATTTTTAGCAGCACCCGAAATAGTAATTGATTTTGGCAAGAGGCTAAAAATACTAATATATATGTCACCGTAAACTTAATTTCATCAATTCAATTGTGTTCCGCGACATGCTCACGACTATAGTAACGACATGCTGTGTGTGGACGTAGTGGCTGCGTCGCGCTCTGTTCACACAAGTGGTAACACGGTAATACTGCATTCTTTAAATATCGTTGCAGTAAGAGCGATATTCATATGAAAGTTACTACTACCCTGGATTTACTGATTTATTAACAGTTATATATTATTATTGCATCCCGCAAGTTTTAACGTGGCTAAATAATAACAGCCGCACGGGTCAACGTTCAGGTTAAGAATCGCTTGCCAAGGTCTTCCCTGGAAGGGTGACCAAATGTAATTACATACCTACCAAGTTTTCTCTCTGTCTCGGAAAATACATTAAGCTATTGGTCTCGGCTGCCATTTGTAGATGTTTGTTAAAAACACAGGTAGTCATAAACTCGTAAGTATGACAAGCAGGGTTACCAAGGGCTCTAGTATTACCTCGGTAACCTCGGCTGGAACTCCATTGTTTTTCGAGTGATTCATAAATTGTGTTTGTTAAAAACACGCCAGCGCTCTTTACTGCCTAGTTTTCGAAACCCCGAAAATAGACAGAAAAGTAATATTGTTGTTATAGCAGCAACAGAAATACATCATCTGAGAAAATTTAAACTATCTAGCTATCACGGTTCATGACATACAGCCTGGTGACAGACAGATATACAGACGTACAATGGGGTCCCGTTTTTGCCCTCTGACTACGGAACCCTAAAACAACTGAAAGCAACACTGTACTTACTGTACTTCTACTGTTACAGTGTAGTTATTTAGTAGTAATATGCATATTAGCATTACAAACTACTAACAATCTGTTTATTTTGACAAGTATTTATATGTATCAGATAGGGTCAGCCGGGTTAGTCTCGAATACATTAAAAAATAAATTAACTATAACGTAAACGTAAATATAAGGTAAACTATTAATTATTGTCATAGGAAATAGGAATCTAAGGATAAAATTACTTGGCCACTCAAATGATGGAGGTCTTGGAGTTCTACTGCGAGAAATACATAACAATAGATACCTACTGCAGATTCATACATTCTGGTCAGCCATCCAGACCTACCAGCATAGGCAACAATTATATACTGGACATAGATATACTGGATCACTCATACTTGGACATAAAATCATGCAAACAGGCAAAATCTTTAGCGTCTGACTTTGTTTGTCAGTGCCTCGGATAACCACAATCTTATTAGAAAACGAATTCGAGATACCACTCAGTCGTAATCTGAAAGAAATTTAAACAAATATGGAAAAACGAGACAAGTTTGAACAATCCCTAGCAAATAAAGTAGACACAAACACTAAAATAGAAACAAATGCAGGCTGTAACGAAATGATTATAAAATAGGAAACAGCCATCATACATACTACACACACTCGCAAGTAAACCATACGGGTCCTGCTTGTGGTCGTCACTTTCTAAGAATAGATTTCGTTATCTTTATTCCGGGATTATTCCAGCTGCAGGGTCTACAAATCGATAGTGAACCAGCTTTTAAAGGCAGGAGATCTGTGTCGTAGGTCACAGTTCCATTTATGTGTTCTATCTGAATTGTTCTATGAAAGAGTACCTTATCTTATTAAGTCGTTTAGGCAAGTATTGTAATTATTGGAGTTTCGGCAGTATTTCAATAAAACTCGCGTTAGATTTCTATAAACACGATATATTTTAAATACGTACAAATCACATGACGTTTTGTAAAACCAAAAGCGAAGACAAGACAGCCAGCAGTGTCAGATTATGAAACCACCAGTCTCTATGATCTATCTTATAAGTTTACATATCCAACACTCCCACTTAAATTTATAAGATAGACATAACAATTCACTACATAATACTTTCTTTTACCTTTAACTAAAACAGAAAACCAACATTCTTATATTTAAACATAAAGGTACATATAATCTCATAACTATGAATTGATGCATTAAACATTTCTCATCATCTTATCCCTAATTGAATTAAATTTCATTCCAGGCAAAGCTTTAGTCAGGAAATCAGCCAACTGATTTGAGCTCTCAACATATTTAATATCAACAATTTTCTTTGCAACATTCTCTCTGATAAAATTATATTTTATGTCTATGTGCTTACTTCTTCTATGAAACACAGGGTTGTTAATCAATTTTATAGCACTCTGATTATCAACATTTAAAGTAATTGAGCCTTGTGGCTCCCCAATGTCACATAGAAATTGCCTAAGCCATAAAATTTCTTTAGTGGCTTCACTAGCAGCCATGTACTCCGACTCAGTTGTGGACAACGCCACAGTATTTTGCTTACGGCTAGACCAAGTGACAGGACCTCCATTCATTAAAAATATATAACCTGTATTAGATTTCCTAGTGTCCAAATCACCTGCAAAGTCAGAATCTGAGTAGCCAACTAATTCAACATTACCTTTGTAAACAATAGACATATCTTTAGAATTAATTAAATAACGTAAGATTCTTTTCACAGCTGTAACATGTGAAGGACAAGGGTCATTGACATACCTGCTAACAACATTCACAGCATATGCTATGTCAGGTCTAGATACAGATGACAAGAATAACAATGCTCCCACTGCTTGTCTATATGGGAAATTAACTGGTACTTTACTTGTGTTCTTAGACAAATGTACATTTACATCAGCAGGGGTACTACTACTTTTAGCATCTGACAAATTAAATTTATTTATTATTGTCTTAATATACTGCTTTTGACTTATCCTTATGCAATCTTTTTCTCTATCTATTTCCATACCAATAAATGAATTACAGTTTAAAATCTTAATTTCAAACTTTTGTTTAAGATCATTCAGTATAGCAGACAAAACAACTTTACTTTTGGCCAATAGTAATCCATCATCAACATAGAGAATTAATATTACTTTGACACCTTTAAAATATCCCACGAATACACAATTATCAGATGGACACGATTTAAAACCATATGTAGTTAGAAAAGAACAAAACTTCTCATTCCAGCATCTCGAAGATTGTTTAAGACCGTATATAGATTTAATTAACTTACATACTTTTGAAGACCGAGTTTCCAATCCTTCTGGCACCTCCATATATATTTCTTCGGAGAGCTCACCATACAAGAAGGCCGTCTTCACATCAAATTGCTCGATCAGCAGTTCGTCTCTCGCAGCAATACTAAGCAGCACTCTGATGGAATCGTACCTGCTAGTGGGGGAAAACGTCTCATTATAGTCCAAGCCCTTGACTTGTGTGAATCCTCGTGCACACAGTCGTGCTTTGTATCGTACTATTTCTCCATCTTTATTCTTCTTTAAGGTGAACACCCATTTACAAGTAACAGGCTTCTTCTCAGTTCGATCAGTCAGTACCCAAGTTTGAACTTCTTCATGAGACTGAAGCTCTTCAGCCACAGCTTTCTTCCATAGATGAGAATTTGGACTATTCATTGCTTCTTCATAAGTATTGGGTATTTCAAATTCAATAAAATTTGCTTCTTCATTCCTGTTCCTTCTAGGTCTCAATGTAATATGTCTATCATAATCTTCAGAAATTCTTTGTGACGGCTGGTACGTCACATCATTGGGATCCTCTTGTGTTTCTACACTTTCAAAACTAGAATCGGAAACATTTTGGTCGTCTCCTGATGAAACTGGTATATCTTGTATTCCTTCACTTCGTTCTTCTTCTTCGGTGACAGAAATTGAAGTGGTGTTTTTCCTTAGTACGGGTATGTTGTTCTCATTAAAGTGTACATTTCTACTTACAGTTATCTTCCCACTTTCAACATCAAACATTCTGTAATTTTCATTTTCATACCCTACTAATATTAGTTTTACACTCTTCTTATCTAGTTTCTTTCTTCTTTCATCAGGTATATGAACATACCCTTCTGAACCAAATACTCTTATGTGTTGAAGGGCCGGCTTTTTTCCATTCCACAACTCATATGGGGATACATCCTTTGTCTGTGTAGAAGAACTTCGATTTAATAAATAAACAGCACAGTTTACTGCTTCAGCCCAGAGATTCAATGAAATATCACGAGAGTACAACATAGATCTTGCGCTCTCCATAATCGTGCGCATTTCTCTTTCCACTCGTCCGTTTTGTTCCGGCGTGTATGGTACTGTGCGTTCATGAACTATTCCTTCACTATCCAAATAAGATTTAAATTCATTGTTCACATACTCACGTCCGTTGTCTGTATGCAAAATACGAGTGCCATGACTAAACTTATTTTTCACGATTGCATTATATTTCTTAAAGCAATCCAGGACATCACTTTTGTGTTTGATTATAAACACATGTCTATAGCTGGTGGCACCATCTTTAAATAAGACAAAATATCTTGCTCCCGATACAGATGTATGTTCTACAGGGCCACACACATCACTGTAGGTTAAATCACCAGGTTCACTTCTTCCTCTACAAGATTTATGAAATGGCAAGCGGCTCCGTTTGCCATATTGACAAGCCTCACACACAAAGTTGATGTCATCTGTCAACTTTACTGGAATTGCACCATTCTTGCTCATATTTTGCACTTCCTTCAAGTTTAAATGCCCCAAACGTTCATGCCAGGTTTTCAAACTTGACAGTGCTAAATTACAAACTATTTGCACTGTTGTTTTAATATTTACCTCATATAGATTATTCTGCTTCAATGTCGCAGTCATAACAACTCTATCATCTTTCAATATTAAAGCCTCATTGTACTTCTTAATTATAACATAGCCTTTTCTTGTTACCATACCTTCTGAGAACAAGTTTCTGCGTAGATCTGGTACATAAAGTACATCTTCAAGAATACTTTGCTCCCACTTGCCATTCACACATCTATTAAATAATATATTTCCGTGACCTTGTACCACTAGTTCCTTCTTATTTCCCAATTTCACAGTTGCATCACCGCTATTCTGACCATAATCTATTAACTCACAGAAATAATCGCGCCTGTGTGACATGTGTGCAGATGCACCACTGTCAAGAATCCATGCATCTATATCAGCTTCAGACTGTAAACATTGCTCGGCACTGAATGCAAGCATCTTTTGCTCTTGAGGTTTCCTCTCAGACTTCTTTGGGGCTCGACAATCTCTTGCAAAATGCCCTCTCTTGTTACAGTTATAACATAAAAATCGATGCATATTATATTGGTCAGATGTTGAACTTTGGTGCATGCTATATTTCTCTAATTTTCTTTGTGGTTTAGAATGTTTCATGACTACTAAAGCACTTTCAGATTCCTCTTCATTTGTCAAGCTTGCTTCCTCATCTAATAATCTTGCTGTTAAGTTCTGAATTGTTTGAGAACGTGGATCTAATGACAACCATGCTTGACGCAGAGAGCGATACTTTGAAGGTAGTGTACTTAATATTTTTGTCATAATTGCAGTATTACTTACTTCCTCGCCAGTTTCTTTTAATTGTTTGGCTAAGTTCTCAACTTTCGAAATTATGCTGTGCAATACTATCGGTTGATGACATTTTATATTGATAGAATTTTTCGTGCACCATCATTTTGTTTAGCTCCGATTTTTGTTCATGAATTGATTCTAATTTGGTCATGACTTCTTTAGCAGTCTCGCAGTTTTCTATTAGAGTTATTTGGTTCAAATCCATAGATGAAGTTAAAATGAACATGGCCATACCATCATCTTTATCCCACTGCACTTGCGAACTGGTTTCCAAGGGTCTTGCTTTTTCTGTATTCAATCCCTTTGCTCTTAACGCGTATTTGACTTGGAATTTCCATTGTCGAAAATCCTTGCCGTTAAATTTCTCAATTTTCATTGCGTTCGTGACCTCCATTACTACGTTACTTTTACACCGGTAGTAATCTTGCTCTTAACTCGACTTTTTATTGAAATATTTACTAATCAAGTGCCTGGGCCCATAACCTATTGGAGTTTCGGCAGTATTTCAATAAAACTCACGTTAGATTTCTATAAACACGATATATTTTAAATACGTACAAATCACATGACGTTTTGTAAAACCAAAAGCGAAGACAAGACAGCCAGCAGTGTCAGATTATGAAACCACCAGTCTCTATGATCTATCTTATAAGTTTACATATCCAACAGTAATCGGCGGCAAACGCTATGTAGCTTCTGCCCAAACCTCAAGTGAAGAAGCCGTGAGTTTGTGATTTAGATATGAGAGAAACTGTTTTTTGGGTTCTGAGAATCAATGGGAAGAACTAGGTAAGGTGTCATAATACGATAATACAAAACCTATATTGTTTCAGCTTCATAATAACAAGGCAATAAACTTCAGTCAGGAAACGCTATGAAACCACTATATCTTTAGTTGGCCCGAAATGTTTACAGAACCAAAAATAATATAAGGAAACGGCTTTATTTACGAAGGTGCTCAATTATCCCGAGCGGGTGACCCGCGCTATTATTTGGTATTATAATTTTCGTTGTGGACATTTTCGTGACCTTATAACGATTTTACTGTGATCCCGAATGTTAATAACATTACATCAATGTTTATTGTTGACATAATTTTAAAGTTTTAATGATGTCCACGTTTAGTAAAAACAAAACAATTTTTAGCCGTTTTTGCTAATCGTAGAAACGTATACATTATGGAATTTTGTACTAAAGATAAAATAAACGAAAAGACTAGGTCTTGTGTTCATGCAGAAAAATTAGGGAAATTATGAATCGGGCGAATACAATTGACGAATATAAATGGGTTCTTTCTTAAACCGACCAGCGTTAATTTATTTTTTGTAATCCAAGTAAGGAACTGCATAACCAGTCACTGCAGTTATGAAAACATTTAATAGGAAGCTAGAGCGAGCGAAGCGAGCTCGGCACTTGTATGTGGCACTCGACGACTCGGACAGGTTATATTTGAGACCCCTCAATGGCATGGCGGGTTCTAGTGAGCGGACGAAGCGAGCGAATTAAGAGTCCGGCACCCCTTCCTGTCAGATTACTCTAAACCCTGCAAACAGAAATAGGAGCCCTGCGCTCTGCTAGGGCCCACTGTTTGTCAGTTTAATGTTTTTGATACCTTTATTCTAAATTTTAATTCGCTTGCTAAGTATTAATTACCACAGCATCAAAACAAAAGATTGAGTTATGATTTGTGCTTCCATGTAATCTGTTATTTCCCTACCGTAGTTTCCATGCGAGTCACACACTCGTACCCGCTCGTCTCCGCGTCGTCTGAGACGTTAATTAGTGGCTAATTGTATCCTCCCCCGCGTATGAGACTTACTCCGGCACGTTTGTTAGACTTCTCCTCTTGTACGCCTTTACTCCGCCATGTTTATGAGATGCTTCATAAAACTGAAGCCTCGAGCGCCCAAGAGTGCTTCTGCAACATGTCGATGTCGTTGAGTCTCATGGTACGCGATTTTCGAAGTTTTTGTTAATTAATCATTATGAGAGGAATTCTCGTGTTGCGCAGTCCAATATTTTTTGAAAATCTATCTGACTAATTAGTTTCTATTTTGTCGTTTTCCCTATTACAAGTTACTCAGCGGTCTGACAACCAGTCTTTATTTATTTATTTATTCATTTATCAACATACATCTACCATTACAGACTAGCCAATAAGGTAAATGCGCCTTAAGGCGCTTAGACGAGCTAAATTAGCAACTCTATTTGTGGTGGTTCAACCTTCGTTTGAAATGCTGTTAGAATAAAGTTCGAATCAGCTTGCACTACAAAGTGGTTGTTACGTCAGCCACTGCTGGCAAAATAGTGCGAAATGAGTGGTTTCGATCGATTTACAAAAAAACTATTGATTGGATTAACAAACTGAAACAGTATCATGCTAACATATTGCTTGTAGAATTATTTGCCAAAAAATCAGAATGGTCGCATGCATATTAGTATGTTTTTTATTGTTTGAAAGATATTTTTAGAGATAAGTTCGTGATTTCTTTTTATCGAGCCAAATTAATTGTATTATGTTTTCAAAACAGTATCATGCTAGCATATATCCTGAAGAATATCATATATTTTCCTGGTCTTGTTTATAGCAGTGAATCATATACTTTTAGTAATTATAAAACTCGCGTTTAGATCATGTAATCGCCTTAATAAACCTAACTTAATTGTTACTTATAACTAATAGAATAGAATACTCTTATTATGTACACCATAAAAAATATAAATACAATTTTTTTTAACATGTTCCAAGGGGTAATATCTATCGGATGCGGAGGCTCTCGGGCCCCGACTGAAGGGGTTCTTAAGCGCATGTTTGGAGAGAGGCCAGTTCCCGCTTCGTTGGAAGACGGGGAAACTGGTCCTCATCCAAAAGCCGGGGCGCCCTGCGGACTCTCCGTCCGCATTTCGGCCCATATCCTGAAGAATATCATATATTTTCCTGGTCTTGTTTATAGCAGTGAATCATATACTTTTAGTAATTATAAAACTCGCGTTTAGATCATGTAATCGCCTTAATAAACCTAACTTAATTGTTACTTATAACTAATAGAATAGAATACTCTTATTATGTACACCATAAAAAATATAAATACAATTTTTTTTAACATGTTCCAAGGGGTAATATCTATCGGATGCGGAGGCTCTCGGGCCCCGACTGAAGGGGTTCTTAAGCGCATGTTTGGAGAGAGGCCAGTTCCCGCTTCGTTGGAAGACGGGGAAACTGGTCCTCATCCAAAAGCCGGGGCGCCCTGCGGACTCTCCGTCCGCATTTCGGCCCATTGTGTTGCTCGACGAGGTGGGCAAGCTCTTTGAGAGAGTCATTGCAAACCGCCTCGCCGAGCACCTTGAGGGGATGGGGCCGAATCTTGCGGAGAATCAGTTTGGTTTCCGCAAGGGGCGCTCTACAGTGGACGCCATCATGCGCGTGAGAGCCCTCACGACGGGGGATGCGATATCCCGGGGCGGGGTTGTTTTGGCGGTGTCTCTCGACATCGCCAACGCCTTCAACTCCCTGCCCTGGAGCTGCATCATGGAGGCACTCCGGTATCACCGGGTGCCGACCTACCTCCGTCGTGTGGTCGGGGACTATTTGACGGACAGGGCCGTCATCTACCCCAGTCGCTGCGGAGATTGGAACCGGCGAGAGATGTCGTGCGGTGTCCCACAGGGATCGGTTCTGGGACCGCCCCTGTGGAACATCGGTTACGACTGGGTGCTGCGCGCGGACCTCCCTAGTGGTGTCAGCGTCGTCTGCTACGCAGATGACACCCTGGTGCTGGCACAGGGGAGGTCGCACGAGGCGGCGGCCGACAACATGACACGCGGGGTTGCGATAGTCGTTGAGAGGATCCGGCAACTGGGTCTCGAGGTGGCATTGCACAAGTCCGAGGCCATGTGTTTTCATGGGCCTCGGAATGCGCCACCGTCGGGATCCACACTGACGGTAGGAGGGGTATCCATCGGCGTCGAGTCGACGTTGAAGTACCTAGGACTCGTCCTCGACAGCCGGTGGAACTTCGTGGAGCATTTCCGACGTTTGGCCCCCAGGCTGGAACGGACAGGGGCTGCCTTCAGGCGGCTCCTGCCCAACCTTGGGGGGCCGAACGCCTCCTGCCGCAGGCTCTACGCGGGAGTCGTGCGGTCCATGGCCCTCTACGGGGCCCCAGTGTGGGCGCGTTCGTTGAAGCGGCGAGCCGCTCACCATTTGAACGCGCCCCAAAAAGTGGTGGCCGTAAAGATGGTCCGTGGGTACCGCACGATCTCTCGCGAGGCGGCGGGCCTGCTTGCCGGATTGCCGCCGTGGGATCTGGAGGCGATAGTCCTCGCGCGCCTGCATGAGTGGCGCGCGGAGGTACTACGCCGGGGGGAAACCCCGCTGCCGCGGCAAATTGCCGCTCAGCGGACTGACCTCCGGCGCGATCTCATGGCGACATGGAGAGAGCGACTGTCGCAACCCCGTGCAGGGCACGCCACGATAGTGGCGGTAAGTCCCCTCTTTGAGGAGTGGCTGGAGAGGCGCCACGGCGTCCTCACCTTCCGCCTGACGCAGGTCCTCACCGGACACGGATGTTTCGGGAGGTACCTGCACCGAATCGGGCGGGAGGAATCGCCCGGGTGTCTCCACTGCGAGGATCGACCGGAGGACACGGTGGAGCACACGGTGGAAGTCTGCCCTGCGTGGGCGGAGCTCCGCCGTGTCCTCGTGGCGGCGATCGGCGGCGGCGACCTCTCGCGTCCGGCCCTGGTTCAATCCATGGTCCGGAGCGAGACGGAATGGGAAGCCGTCGCCTCCTTCTGCGAAGCAGTGATGCTAGCGAAGGAGGTGGCGGAACGAGAGAGGGAGAGATCCTCTCTTCCCGGCCGCCGCGGGAGACGCAACGGGCGTCGGGGGCCACGTGGTGGCTACCGGCCACCGTAGATGCGGGCCTGTGGACGGCTGGCTATGGGCAATAGCTGGCCGTCCGGCCGTCTAACGACGACGACAGGCCGTGTCGACGGCGCGTTCGTGTTCCACGCGCGCCTCAAAGAGTGTCAGCAAAAAGAGAGGGGCCCGCAAGGGCCGAAGCCTGCCGGGGTTGCGGGCCTGTTCGAAAGAGATACCGCGGCCCCGGAACGTAAAGGGCGAGGAAGGAACATGGATGGGTTTTAGTCAGTAAGAGTCTGACACTCCCTCCCGCTCCGCCCAGAGTGGGAGAAGTCATTTGATGATTTCCCATCCTAAAAAAAAAAAAAAAAAAAAAAAGGGGTAATATCTATTACTAATTACAAAAATGTTTTACGCATTACTATCTAATGCTCGTTTAAAAACTGATTTTGATATTGATAATACATCTACGCGATGATAGAATACTGTCTGAGGTTATTGTTCCATAGTATTGATAGTATTGTAAGGTCACAAAATATAGTTTGTACCTAGTGTTAATGAAGAATAGCTGTGTGATAGTGCATTTGCAATCCATATCAGTTGTGTGTCACTGTCAGCTGCTTAGATACTTACGTTACTCTTCTCGTGCACATAGAGGGGAAGAGCTAACGCTAATGTTCGGAAGTGGATGTCTATCGGCTGATGATAAATTGCTTGTCAGTCGTCGGGGACAATGCTTCGGAGATCGATGTTACGCTCCAACACGTGTTTACTTGATGTATTAGTCCAATAAAGAGAGTAGTCTTCCTGCCTACGACCAACTGTATACAGCTATGCGAATATCTCAGGTATATTGCACCACAGCTGAAGAAATCTTCTGCACCTTCCTGCCATTGTCTCATATTACTTGTCTCGTGTCCAAGGGTAATCTAGCTTCATGGAATCTTAACTTTATAATATAATTATGTATGGTAGTATTGAGTCTTTACAGGCTAATACTAGGTAATTTATGTCAGCAACGCATACTTAGTTAAAATCAGCTTTATCCTCAGTTATTAATGACTAGTCTATAATGAGCGCTTAGTATTCGTCGCCGGCAGTACGTGGAAGTGATCGGAACACGCCAACCTAATAATATTGAGATGTAATCTCCGTGTCGAGCTTGTCACAGCATCATTACTGCCAGAAAACTCACAGGTTTACAATAGGTGTTGTACTCGTAGACAGGCAGTTCAGCGTAAAAGTCTAGTAAAGCAGTTTAGCCTAAACCGGGAGTTTAGTAGAGTGAGAAGTAGGTCAACTACATATGTGAGTGTCCGTTTAGTAGATCATGAGAATTTAGTCGTGTGCCAGAGTTTCGTGCAGTTCGAAGAATTCAGATTTCGAGTGCAAGTTTATCAATTTAATCCCTTATTACAGAAGAGGAGTGCATAAACTAAACAGTACTTTTAGTAGCATCTTGTGATACGAGTACAAGTGCAATGTAAGTCAACTCGATCAGACCGAAACATAAGTCGTCCGTTGTACAAAGTTGAGCTACTGTTTCTCTGTGCATTTGGTGGCAGAGTGAGGCGAGTCACAGCCTAACTTATTAATATTAAAAGGCAACCCGTTTTATAGCCATAATGTCGGCGTAAAATGTTGATTATTTTAGAGCATGTCGACGCCGCGTACTGAGCCGCTGAACAGAATCGCGATTACACCCGAACGGGGTAATGTACTGAGAACAGCTTCCATAAATATACGGAATATCAAATGAGTTTTAAATAGGGACATTGGGTACTTTCGACGCAAAGAGTTGCTGTACCTATCTACACTTTAGCTATCAGCCTGGTGGAATAAATACGATTTTCATGTTACTTATACATTTTCCTTTGAAATTTAGTTTTATTCTTTTTACTATAGTCCCAAGAACATCTCTGTGACTAAGAGTGTGCCTCTCATCCACCAACAGACACCACCTCCATCTAACAAAAAGTGATACGATATCACTGAGACTCCAACAAGGCCTATCAAACCACGCCAACGTATTTAAAACACTTCTTATCCTTTCCCAGACGAGCACTTAAGAGCTTTAGCTTTATTCTCACATGTGACGTGTGTACAGGATGTGTTAACCGCTGCTCACACTTTAACAGAGTGTAGTACTTACGAAAATGATTAACATTTACTACTTTGAGGCCCACTCTGAAGTACGGAAAAAACCTGCTGCTCCATATATTAATGTTCGTGGAACTCTACCAATTTTAGGATACGCCTTATGTAGTCCCTAAGTAAGGTTCGTGTGTCATTAGGAGCGAGAGAATTAGTTAATTTCATACGATTGATCATGTTTATCATACGCTGAAACGCATTAAATAATTTGTGAAAACTAAAAGATGTTCATTTTCATGAATACTACACTCCATTGAATTATGTATGTCCCTCTTTAAAACTAACATCCTGTACAGGCATTGCATAGGATCGTTAAATGTCGGTTCAAGCCCATGTAGACTCCAGTGGACTGAGGAAATTTCTACACTTTGAGCATCCCACGAACGAGACGATCTTCCTGAAATATGCAAAATTGTTTACGTACCTTTTGTACGAGCCGCACTACTTTACATAACCGTTTAACTGAGACGAGGCTGCGCTGGACCACTGCGCTACACGATCGGGTGACGGTTATGGTATGTTACGGCCCTCGTGCCGTGTCATTGGAATGTCTTAACAGACGCAGAATGTACTGGAATTGGTGGTCCGAACGAGGCAATGTAATGCAATGAGTTAGATTTGTTTTGCGATGTTTATTTATTTATTTATTGGATCTCCAACAGAAACAACACAATTACATTATAGTATAGAGATAATAGGGGAAATACAAGTGTGCGCTTCCAATTATAGGAGACCACATCATTCACTTATAATCTAGGTAGGTACAGTAAATTTGATAAGGTAAACTATCTAAACAAATCAAAATACATTATACAAAGATATACAAAAGAAACAAGGCGAATTACATAAAAGATGAACTATAATAACAACGAAAGTGAGTAATAACAAAAAATTAAATAAAAGGAAATAGATTTTAAAAATAATCATACAAGAACAACAAAATATTACGACTTACCACGATGTTCTCGAATGTATTCGATGTATATTACCTACCGTCATTCTTGTACGTGCAAGTCATCAATATTTGATGAATGTTTCGTGAGCATTAATTGGACAGCGCAGCCTCCTCTCTACACAAACATACCATCGTAATCACCGTCGAACAAAGCCGCTCCGTGTCAGCTCGTGAGTGAGCCGAGCACGGCGGCGGCGGCGACCTCAAAGAAACCAACTTTATAGCGCTATTAACATTTTCAGATAGCTTTCAACTTCAGTACACAGCACTTAACCGTATCTAAACAGTTTTGGACAAGCTATAGAATAAGCAGCTACAGGAGAGCCATGGAATTTCATGCTAGACTGAAATAATTCTTGTAATAAAATTCCAACTATTTGTTCGTTGAACTGAATTATATTGTCTTGAATCACGGCAAAAACAACACGTCCCTGATCAAATTAAAAACGAAAATTCGAAGAAACAATCTTTCGAAGCACCCTACTGGTGCGTAGCCAACGTTTTCTCAAGGCTTGTGAGGTTTAACATAGTGTTGAGCTTCTGTAGGTATACCTTCTGTATACTCTGTGTCCGTGTCGCTCCACGGTGTGTGGTGTCGTCTCGTGCTCGTGGATGTCTCGTATCTCGTGTCTCGTGCCGCTCGTGAAGTACGCGCTCCAAGACCACTGTTAGGGCTAAGATGGATGGTAAGTGGCAGCGTGTCCCGCCTCCCGTAACTTCTCACAAGATTTAGATCCGCCGCACAAGTATATTGTTTTAAGGTGAGCCGACGTTTTCGCCTTAAGTGTCTTCGTAAATTATTTATGTACGGAGAAAACCTTGAAGGGTTTTTGCGATAAGTAAGTGTGTTTGTGGGTGTGTTTGTGAGGCGGTTTTGCTCAGTAAGGTTGTTATTGTGATGTTTCACAATTTACATGTTAATTTCAAAAAGAAGGAACTTTGTAATCTGGCTGAGTTGTGAAGGCGCAAAGTTTATGTCTTCGGAAGATAAAACATGTATAAGTTAATTCGTTGACATTAATCTTTTGAACGAACATCGTACACGACCGGGTCGTTTGTTTCGTTACTCAAGTTAGGGCTTTCGCTGTTATGTCTGAAGCGTGACGTACTTTACACACGTCTGTAAAGATGCTTGTTTTTGTAGTCCAGTTAATAATTAAGTGCGTCCACAACATTTCATGAATGAATACCTGTTTCTGAAGTCTACATGAGATATTGTCGGATGATAATATCCTTTTTATGTTCATGAGCCACGCTACCCCTTAGCCACAGTAAGACCTTGATTCGTTTACCATCCGAATGTATAAAGTCTCACTCCAATAATTACGAGATTTATCGTTTGAAACAGCAGCACGCGCGACAGACTGCGGTTTAATATCAAGCGAACACTTCGCGGGTGTTCGAGAGTAGGGAGCTACCTTGTAAAGTAAAGTAAGGAAAGTGTGCCGGCAGGTGAGCGCGTGAGTTACCGCGAGAGCTACGGCCTGTGCCGCGGCGCTGATTTACTGCGGGCGCGGCCGAGCGCGGCCCAAGTGCCTGTGCCAGGTACCTATGTGGAATTAAAACAGGATACGTTTCAGTGCTGGTTCTGGTAAATAGTATACCGCCTCTCGTTTCCCTCTCTTCGTCCTGCCAGTATGCCTGACATATGTCCACTGAGAGTGAGGCTGGCTTTTGGCTGGAAAATCGTGGCGGGTGTTGTGTTTTAAAATTTCTCAGTAGCAGACTGACAGAATTTGCACTTTGCAATTTATAGTTGTTATCACAAAACGTGCTAAGATCCTGCCCTGGTAGTGGTTCATATTACGTGCTTCATCTCTGACTTATAATAACACTAACGAGTCTGTATGAGATTTGTTAAAGATTATGTTCCGAACAGCAATAAGATCCCAGTCTACTCTTCTTGAAGACACACAAATCTAGGTACAACTAAGAAAGGTAACCTTCTTGTAAAGTGTGCTTCTCATAATTTGCGTGAACTTTGTTCTTCAGTTTATAACCGAGCCGTTTGTTGACGAGGAAAATGTGGCTCACAAGTCACGCTTACGACTTACTAACTTATATTAAATAGTTGCTGTTACCGTTACTGAGTTCATGTCTTTAAGGACCAGCAGGTACTGCTACATAACTATCATTATTTGCAACTCATATTAAACATAACAATCTCGTTTGTTGATATTTCGGAAAGGCTTGAGCGTACCTATAGCGAATAGTGTAGATATAGTACCTACACCAACATTTGGCCAGATGTTTTTTAAGTTCCATAATATTGAGGAACGAGGCGAATTAAAAAAAAAATGATTTCGTTGGAAGTTATTCAACAAAATACCTCTTTTGTTTTCATTCCTAACTCGCATCCACCATTTTGTATTATTAAAAAGCTAGCCTGTGACAAAATAAATCCCTAGCAGTGCAAAAACAATTTTAAACCAGTCCCGAGTGGTACGCAAAGAATCACAGAGTACCGGTATCGTACCGGTCCCGGTACCCGCGCGTATCGAATTCATCGGAAATGCATTGCGGAGCGTGCCGCCACACTTTTTGCCCTATAATTGAATTCTACACAAAGGTTTGTCGTTTGCGCGCGTAAATCTTCCACCGCCGTGTTGTGTGTGAGTGTTTGTTTGTGTATGAGAAATGTACGTGTGTGTGTGTGTGTGTGCGGTGTAATACCTGGACCAGTGACTAATAGCTTAGCGGTTTTCGTTTCAGCTCTGTAGAAGCGAATAGATTGCAGTGCGACGTGCATTCGAATACTTGTTTTACTAATGTTGCACGTCATGCACGTTGAGGTGTTGCGTTTGAATTAAACGTATTCAATTCTAAACATTAATTCTGGCCATAAATTGATTCTGGTTTCGTTCAAGTTTCGTCTGACTGAGTCTGTCACGTACGAGCTGCGTGTAATGCTGCATACAGTACAAGTATCCAGATAGAACATACCGCCTCCCGGCAGCCTCCATATCTTACAAACACAGAGTTAGCTTCGCTTTATCTGCGCTCTGATTGTCGGGATAAATCGTAAAAAGCCATTAGTTAGTGATCAGAGCACTGAGCTAGTAATCCGGCACTGGGGAACTACTCACTAAAACGCAAGTGTACACATACAGGATATGAACAGAAGGTCTACTACATATTAAGTACGGCATGCCTGATGACAAACTGACGCAGAATGCCTATAACCTCTTTTTAGGTAGGTACAACTTGATTTTACGGTCAGAAAATAAGTCAACTACAGCGCTGTGTTACCAGGCCCAAGTACACTTAAGAAGCCGTTTCGTACCAGCTTCCCTTTGGGGACAAGGTAGGTACTCTTCTCTATGGATTGCCCACTGTACATTACACTGCCCTAGCCCCCAGCCTAATTTTTTGTTACAGAATCAAAGAATAGACCGCATCATTCGAATTTTGACACATATTTCTGAATAAACTATGTTATTTATTTATTTATGTAAACACAAAATACCACTGTTACTGTACAAGTGTCATCAAACTTCCAGATAAAACCCTCTCTCAATTACCTCGCCCCGACGTCTTTTACGAGTTCTACCGCGCGACGCCTCCTGGCTGTGTCGGAGGTCTACATCACTATGTAGACGTAATGTTACTCTACGCAAAATTATAGATGCACAGGCGGCATAGTTAAAGTGCTTACGGGATTGTATCCCTAATTTTCTTTTGTTTCGAGCACCCGATATTTCGACGCTTTTGCAGGCATCATGAAAAGGTATGCATAAAAGGGTGGGACGAAAATTATTAATTATGAGCACACGAATCTGTCTACCCTTTTTCTTAGTCTTTTACTACGCGCACTACTGGAACTCGATTGTAACTCACGACAGAACGCACTCACAGTATCACTCGGTATTTCTTTATAATGGGGATGCATGTTAGTTTTTATTAGGTTTATTCATCAATCACTAGTTCTTTATTAGTGATCGATGGGTTTATTTCTGGATTCCACGTACTTGATAGTTTAAAACCGTCCTCACGATTGAAATTTTTGTATTTTGAAATTTCAATAGCTTCTGTGGTTAACCTTGGGATGTAGTATCGGTCTGTTGACAAGAAAAAAAAACACGGATATAATCCCGTAAGTACTTACGTACTTAAGTGTCGTGAAAAACCGTGAAAGTCTAAATTAGGCGGTATAGTTAGAAAATATTTTAAAAGTGCCTTTAAAAATAACAAGTGAATAAGTTGAAATTTTGATCTTCTATATCCGGCGTTACGATGCTAGTTTCTGAATCACAGACCAGATAGCAAAAAAAAAAAAAAGTAATTGCAATGACGGGAAAGGTCTTCTGCAATAGGAGATAAGAATTTACAGCGACTTAAATAAGCGCCCTTCGGTACATTTAGACCATCACACTGGACAACATTCCCAAGGTTGAAAATAATTTCTGTACTTTTCATATCGCATCGGCGAGACAAGTTTTTTTAAACCGATTTCCTGAGTGTAATTTTCCTGCATATTTTATTATATCTATGGTTACACCGGTGTCAGTTGTACAACGTGCATTCTTGAAACCATACTGTTGATCATGTAAGATTCTGTTGGTGTTAAAATGATAGAGCATTTGATTAAGCAATACTTTTTCAAAAACCTTGCAAAAAACTGATAACACGGATACAGGTCTATAATTATTGGCAAATTTTACTGTCCCCGGATTTGAAAAGAGGTATGACTACTGTTTTTCATTAAATCAGGGAAAACTCCTTGGTCTACACGGTCTAGGAATCCCGGTAGGAGCAAATGTTTATGTGATGAGCATAGAAATTTGTTTCCTGGATGATGAATGAATGAGTCATGGATGTTTATATGTATAATAAGTATCTATTTACAAAAAAAAAGTATATATGTAGTATATTAACTGTCTGGTGACCACGACACAAGCCTTGCTTAGTGTGGCACTAGACGGCGCTGTGTGTAATGTCCAGCGATATTTATTTATTTACCTTGCAAGTATTTCTAAAAATCTTTGAATACGTATCAACATACTTGCTAAAAGTTTCAGTGTTTATAAAAGGCTTAAGGCTATAAAGCTCAAATAGCCTTTCCCTACTTTTTCTGATACCTCTAGTTGCCGAATCACTAAATATAAATTTAGGGCAATACTCTTTGTCTTCTTTTCAAAAGTTTTGTTGAATTCCGTGTGAACTAATGAAAAGAAACGATCATACAATTGATTTATATTAATATCCTCTAGGCTCATTACACTTAACTTGTTCTGTAGGGAAATATTATACCTATTTAATTTGCAAGAAGTTATAGGTCTAAATTTTAATCTGAACTTTTTGTATTGGAGTTTTACACCTAAAAGTTACAGTTTGTCCGCTATGGTCTGACGGCAGACAATTCACTATGGCTTTATCTAAGTAATCACAATCGCAGAAAACATTATCTATACAAGTAGCAGAAGAAGTTGTGATTCTAGTGGGTTCAATAAAAACGTTAGTCAAGTCCAATGACTTAAAAAGATTTAATAACCGACTGCTATTTGAATTCTCTTCTAAAATATTGATATTCAAATCACCACAAATAATTGTAGACTTATTACTGGCTGCAAGTTTTACCAGGACATCTTCCATTATTGATTCAAATATAGAAAAGTTTTGATAGTTTTGGGGTCTGTATTGTAATTGTGAGGAGTATGCCTTTTGTAGTTGTTCGACGTTGTGGCCATCAGACGAGTTTGTTCCCGGGTAATGTACGAGTCTCTCGGGACTCCCGGTGTCTATACTTTTCGAACACTACCCCAAATACTGTGACAATTACAACATTTTACTAAATGATAATATTCATTCTCAGCTGGTTTCACTGGAAATTTGTTCCACTGTCTCTTTCATGCTTACCTTCAACGTGCCACGGAACAGGCAGGAGTGAGAGAGTGGTACTGCTAGCGAATGTCTCCGAAATAGATATCTGGTTTGACCGCTCGACACTAAGTTTTTGTAATAGGGTTTTTGCATTGTAGGTAACGGTTCTTAGACACGGTTATGTTAACTGACAAGGACCGCTACTAGAACCATTTTTACCTCGTTAAATGAGTTTTGCGTTTTCACCGGAACTTGTGTTTGACAAATTTAGATACGCTTTTGCCATCTTAAACAGACTTATCGGTAATAATATGGTGTGCATGAAAGGAGCGTCCCCAAGCGACGTATCTACTGAGTCACTATGCAGTCAGCCAGTAACCACCCTTTTCCCGCGATAGCAATCTACATTCCATATTTAAAACCAGCTTTGTGCGAAGTCTCGGTCCATAGACTAATATCTAGCTAGATCAACACAGAAGGCCAACGTTTGTATGAAATCGACATGTGTGAACATTATAAACCTCGAGAAAGAATTAAAATTAATTTATGAAAACTCCGTGACAGCTCATCAGTCACCCGGGGCTGCCATTGCCAGGCCTGTTCTGGTTTCAGTCGGAACTTTTCAAAATGTTTTCCATTTTACCCAAATTTTAATTTGATGAAATGAAGACCAATGTCTTTCTAAAGTAGTAACAATGTTTCAATATCACGTTTTAATTTGATTCCCAACAGATAGCGAGAGGCAGAATGTTAAACTAACTTCAATTTAATGTTAAAATGATAACGTTGGATTTTATAGCTCGACTCGCGAAGGAAGCAGTTCTATCGCCATTTTATTGGACCGAGTTCAATATCCGGTTTGTGTTCTACGCAATAAAAATGACGGTTTTATGATGAAAATTCGTTTCCACAACATATTTAAATAAAATTTTCGGTTAAAACTCGCCTGATATGATCAAAATAACTCCTCGTGGCTAGATCCACTCAAAACCCTCTCAAAACGTGTATTATCATTGTGATCATTTTGAAACAGTCCTTCAAACCCTCGACACCTTCGAAGAGCCCCGCTCCTTTCCCGTGAAAGTTATAATGACGTCGAGGGGCCCCATAAGCAGGGCCCGAGAGCGGGGCCACGAGCGGGGGCCCAGCCACGCGTCACTAATATCTCGTTAATGGCCCACAAACTGCCGGACGCGATCTCGACAATATTGCCGCGATCGTGCGATATTACGGCGCCGGGATGTACGGCCTCGTAAACAACCAGCTTATGACCAGTATCAACCTATACGAGTCTCGCAGAAAGTGTTAGTGCTAACTTTATTGTCAATAGCTTCATTTATGGTATCTTACACTGACTGGTTCAGTGTTTGGACTCTCGGTAGATCGGGCTAAGTGTTATTGGGTTTTTCCATGATACTTTTTTACATGGCACTTGCGTTACGTCGCAACTAGCCTGATGTGAAGCAATGATGTGGCCTAGGGTGGAGCACGTTTGCCGATTTGATCGAACTACGCAGAAATTATTATGATCGGGAAACAGGGAAGCCGGCAGTGAATTGTATAACTGAAACATAACTGGCGAAATGTTGGCTTATTTAAGACTGTTCCGGTTCATCAGGCGTGACGTGACGTAATGCTATCTCAGACTAAATTCTGGGGTTTTCCAGCTTGTAGAGCTAGTCAGTGCAGTCAGTTAGCTGTTGGCTGTAAGTGACAGCTGTCTGGGCGCCACGCTGCTAACTGCCACTCGTAGGTTTACTCGCCATCGCTGTAACTGTGTTATCGTACTTTTGATTCAGTTAATCAAAAGTTAAATTTACGATTCACACTAAAAAGGCAAAGGGCTCAGCTACAAATAAAACATGACGGTAAAATTAAAGTAATGCGCAAAAAACATGTCCCCGTTACATTAGTACAAAAACTTGTTAGGTACTCCAAATGACACTGAATATAAACACTAGTTGCTCTCCACTATGCATCACCTAACCCTCTCAGTGCTAGTGCGTGAATTAGTGTCTATTTCATTTTTCATTCGTCCGGGCTCGGCTTTACCCCGCCATCCCGCCACTCGGCCGGCGCGGGCGGCGCGGGTTACATTGCCGTTTGTCATCTGAATAATTCACATTGTGCCAGAAAGCCGCGTTTTTGTCATATACGACGTGCATTTTATGACGCGCTACATTCGGATATGTTCGGGTGGACTCGGGATGTGCTCGGGTTTAATGTGTTTCCGATGTGTCAGTGAGTGATGTCTGTTTGCGCGTATTGTTTATTGTCTTTTATTGTTGTATGGATGCTGTGTCAGATTTATAAGTTATAGTTTAGAGGGAGCCACTAAATCGGCGGCGGCTAGATCGGCGGCATATCTCAAAAAAAAAACACAGTTTATTTTATCTTCATACCATCTCCCCGTAAAAGTGTTGTGAAATTCAGTACATTTTTAACCGACTTCTAAAAAAGGAGGAGGTTTTCAATTCGGATGTTTCTATTTTTTTTTAATAGTTGTTCGCGCATAACTCAACCGATTTGAAAAATTATTTTTTTGTTGGAAAGGGTATACTTTCCAAATGGTCTCATAGCCAACAAGTCGGGATCTGATGATAAAATCTTGGCGAAATCGGGGGAACTCTTCAAATTTTATAGGATAACGTACAGCGATTTTGGTATTTTCTAGAACAAGTGAAGCATTGTGAAAGACTCTTACTGTATTTTCTTTCTCATATGTTCAATGCATGCCGTGGCAGCCTTTAATTAAGGCTACACTATAACTGTTAAATTCAACATGTGTTCTTAAATATGTATTTTTGGTGTACGCTTTGTTGGTTGTCCTTAAATAAATAATTTGCGTTCGATGGTTCTTCCATTCTACCATCAGATATGATGATGAAGCCAAGAGTCAGGGAACTTCATAATGAGACAATGTATCCTAGTCGTGTTTGGGCGTGTTGTAATTGTAACGGTATACACTTAGCATGTGTACAAAACACGTGAACCACTTAAAGTGAAAAATCAAAACTTTTTTACAAAAAATAAAACCGACTTCAAAAAAAAAAACAAAAAGTGAAGAATAACTTTAGATTCTGAAGTCGGTGACAAAAAAATAAATCAATCAAACAAAGGTCACCGACTTCAGAAGATAAAGATATTTTTCACTATTTTGTTTTTTTTTTTAAGTCGGTTTTTTTTTTGTAATATTGAGCGTGATCTCCAATAATTCTTTGCTCTTGTATGATCGAGTATTTCTCGCTACTCATAAATGATCACCTTCAAGAACAACACATACAGTATTCCCTGAGCAGTCATTAGTATCGGTAGGTAGTGAGCGCTAACGTGCGCGTTAACGTTACCTAACCGCCGCGTGCCGCGGGGACTGTTCGTGCGAACTTTATGTGCCGTTCATTTTATATCGTGACTCGCGCTGCGCGGATGTTTGCGGGGAAATGTGTCATATGGTGCTGATGGGTTCCGACACTTCGACGAGAAATACATTCTGCAACGGATGTGAGTTTTGCCAGAAAACTTATGTCATTATATATTTCTTTGCCACATAAGTAGATGGAAGTTTTGTAAGAGGCATTGATGCAAACCACACATTATCTCTTTAGTTTTGTCTTACCGTTTACGGCTGGACACTTTACAAAAGGTTGCAACATCTGACCTCCACAACAAGAGATAAACATTAAATTACTTATAGGTAGTTCTAAAAACGTCTTCTTGTTATTGTTATGTTCCATGAATTAAATCGTGTAATTAAAGTAAGTATTAGTCAAGAAAGCAGCGCAGGGAAGCAGTGAGGCTGTGAGGCAGTGAGCCAACTAATTGGAGCTGTAGCTCCGTGCCGATGATTAGTTAAAGTTTTCGAACCGACGTGGAGCGGCGCGCGACGCTCGTCCGCGCTAACGATTATGACGCGAACTGCCACCGAGCTGATGAATACAGAAAGTTCACGGTTTTCTAACACACAGATTTATAGTGGTCATCGATAGTATATTGTACGTATTACTTGCAGCGCCGTGTTCTGCCATTAAAATTATGGTGTGAAATATTATTTAGGATCTACTCACATACTTAAGGTTGTGAAAAGACTCTTAATGAATCCGAAAGGCCCATGACTGTTTGATGTACAGAATGCTTGGTTGACGGCTTCGTGAAGAGTCTGTTTACATCCCTGTATGTAAGGTCGAACAAGCTATTTGGTTTACATTTTACAATGTAATGTATAGGTTAAACTATAAACCAAATAGCTTGTTCGACCGTACATGAACTAAATCATAAAATCGGTCAAGCCGTTTCGGAGGAGTGCGACCACAAACACCATGACACAAGATTTTTATGTAAATAGAACAGAGCTCTTAGTGAAGGACTTCGTCCGGAGAAGTGCAACACCGGAGGTGCCTTTTGTTGTGCCAGCAGCCGGGCTACCTGCAGGTTGTACACGTTTGTTGAACGGAAATATTGTGTCTTACGGTCAATTCACGAATAATTTGGTCCTCAAAACTCTCACTAAGTATTGAGGCAGTAATTACTAAATATTTTTTGTCAGCAAGCGCCGCCACTAAGCTGTGAGCGGATTTGCTTTTAAATTCTAATTGCGGTGAAATGAAAACATGCGCTGGAGGGCTTTGAGAGAGTCGGTCGCCGTCAAAGACGAGTGGCGCCCTAAGGGAGGGGGGGTACGGTGCGGTGCGGGTTGTTTACACCAGTGCAGCGGTTGTTTCCCTCTGTAAGTGATATCTACCAGTGGGGAGGGTTCACAGATCCTGTCGTCAGTTATCAGTATAGTATCACAGTTGAAGAAACGAATGTGTTGCGGTTATTATCCGCAATAAAAAGATGAAAATAAATAAAATTAATTATCAAGTATTGCCACTTGACAAGCGGAGCACTTGTACAAGTATACTCGACGGGCATAATTAGTGACGTTGCGCGAACATCATCACATACAAAACAAGTAACCACTTACTTGTGAAGTATTCTGTTAACGTCAGCGTTTGGTTTGAAATTACAGAAAATTATTGTGGTACCTTACCTGGGGGTAGCTAGTCTCAAACGACAAGTTGCGGACATGACACAATACAGTGTCTGTCAGCGTCCATTGTCCGAGGTCGTGTCCGTGATCTGTCCTTATTGACACGTTGTTACGATGCAACCATGACGTCGGCGACATTGATGTTTACTGAAGGTGTAACTGCAGCCGGTAATGTTACGTGATCTGCTCATAACAGAGATGTCCACGAAAGTTCGTCAGTTTTCGCCAAAAATATCTTACCAGGCGTGTAAGCGTTTCTTAAACCCTGGTTAGTTGGCAGTTTTGTACAAAGAGCTAGACCTAGAGCTGCGACTATCATTTTCAAAGTGGTTTCATGTTCCTACAACACTTTTCACCAGGATCTACATACGCATTTCATCAATTTCTGTCGGGCTCTTACACTTTCTGTTGTGCCAATATAATGTTGCAACTTGGCCCAGGGATTCAGTAATTCCCAAGAATGAGACAAATATTTTTGCTCAATATTAGGATGTGTATTATTATGGAGCTCGTGGCTAAATAATAACAGCCACTCGGGTCGGTCTTTAGGTTAAGCCGTGGTGGCCTAGGTTGGTCTGTAGATGGTTGACCACCCTTACATACCGAGTTTCCTCTGTGCCTCGGAAAGTACGTTAAGCTGTTGGTCCCGGCTGTCATTTGTAGATTTTTGACAGTCGCTACAGGTAATCAGTGGCCCAAAAAGTCTGACAACCAGTCTTCCCAAGTGGTATCGTATTACCCAGGCCAGCATTAACTGGGTGGTGAAGGTCAGACAGGCAGTCGCTCCATGTGACATAACTGGTATTCAGCTGCATCCGGTTAGACTGGAAGCTGACCCCAACATAGTTGGGAAAAGGCTAGGCAGATGAGTGTGTGTATATATAGTACTTACATTCAGTATATAATTAGTCTAGTATCAAACAAGTGTACCATGTACTGTGTTCCAGTGTGTGGCATGTGAGCCCCGACAACAACACGTGTCGGAGATAGCCTCGAGTTTAATTATAATTTTGATCAAATCTATTAATGTAGGACATCAGAGGGCCGGCTTATCGCGCCCACGCTAACTGTAAATGTCAAGTGCGAGAAGTGGGGCGCTGCGGTCGCCGCCGGTCACCGGGCGGGGGCGCGGCCGGGGTAAATAAAATTAGCAGGCAGGATGAAAACGAAAATTACAGTAAAAAAAATACAATAAAATAAACTTAACTAGTTTCACATCAATTGTATTCATTTCCACACGTCTCTTATATTGGACGTAACATTTTGTTTGGCTTTTCAGAAACTACTTAGATATGGCACATTTTTCCAGAAAATGCATATTCTTAAAGAAATGAATGTAGGATTGCATAAATCAAAAAACATCGCGACTTTAGGTCGCTATAGCTTTGCATTCGCCAATAAACCCGCGCCATAAAAAGCCCAGTCTTTATTTTGCGTCAGAGTTACGAGCGTCGCCGCCGCCGCCACAATACCGGCGCGTGGTGACGGTGGCGGCGCCTACTACACGCCGCTACACGCGACACGTCAAGCGACACGCGTGTCATAGCGACTGCGGAGAAAACCAATGTTAGATATTACTTAGAGCACGCCGATGACGACGAGTCCACAAGTCACCGCAACTTGAGGAGAGACGACTTGCAATGCAACGGCACGCGGCACTCATGCGAAGGAAAACGTGAAAGACGCGCATTATACAACGTGCAACGTTAAATGCGCAAAACCTGAAAATACTTTGATCAGAATCACGAGCATAAGCAATTGAACCACTTTTTAATTTAGGTCACATTTTTCAAAAAGTTTCTGTCTAATTCATTAATAGGTCAAGCCATCACGTGCGCAAACCCGCAAAAATAGGTAACCAGACAAATAAAAATGTTAGTCGTCCAATTTAAATTGTCACATACGCGGGATAATAATAGTTCATGTCAGTAAAAGCAAATTGCCAGTAAAACTAAAACAGCACATAAAACTTTTTGTTTGTTGTACATTGCATTTTGTTTGACGCAAGGTATGTCGTAAGTAGTATTGCTTCAGGTCGTGTACGGGGCATATCTTCATACACGTCTATGCATCATTCACAGTTTGTTATAACATTCATACCGTAAATAATATCCCCCATTGTATTGGTTTTTTATTTTCATGATAATATATGATAAGTTAAGCCCTATAACGCATAGCTCTTGCCTTGTGAAGTTCTATCCGGTTTGTTCTCGATTGTCTTATCGCATGTACATTGTCTGGAGACCTTTCTGCAGATTAGATTCGCCACTGGGACTGTCATCTTGGCACAGAAATAGAAAACAAATACAAAACTGGAAAGAATAAATAATTCTGTATTGTGTTGAGTCGTCGAGTACATATTTTATACTTGTTATATTAGTACACTTTTATTTTAATATATTACAATGATTTATTTATTTTGTATCAGACATGCTGCGCCCACCCCAAATGAATTGGGATTAGGGCAAGAGATTCATCATCATTGATGAATGATTGATGTACTTACTGCAGCTCGCTTCATGGAGGAAGGCTTTCTTTTACATACGTGGGACTTCAAATTCTGCTTACCTCATCCATACAAGAATGCAGATGTGTACTTATGTCCTCGGACAATTTACCTTCAGAACTTTCCACAACGTGTAGGTATATGCTCTGTGAGGGACTTTCAGTGATCTCATATCTAATTTACTGCGACTGTGAAGCCGGTAATCCCGGAAGCCTTTCGGCTCAGATCTGGTAATCTGTTCCTCGGGGATTGGAGGGGGGGGAGCTTCCACGCGGTATTCAGTAAACAAAAGTACGACACTAATGGAACTCACTGTTAAACAGTATTATCGGTGATTTGTTATTCTGTTTAGTCTGATAAGTTGGCGCTAGTGTCGTGTTTATGTGTTAGAGCTCCACTCGGCATCGCAATCCTAAGCTAAGACTCCGGGCACAATACGCCAACACCCGCTGGCGGCCTGCAGTGGTCAACGACTAACACTGTGGACCAATTCATTCTCCATTCCTTGGGGTAATCCTTTCAGAAAGCCTCAAAAAACTAGCATGATGGATGGATGGGACTTAATAGTGAGGCACACATAATACTGATTGAAATGATTGCTTTTCAACGTGCGTTTTTTTGTAATCTTCTTCCGTTTTGAATTTTCTAAGTCGGGATTTTAAATTATGTGGACGTATGGGCCTCAAGAGTAATGACGGTTTTTTTTGCGTGCGTTTGTCTTCCACTCCCAGCACCTGTCATACCCTTACTGATGAAAACCACACAATGTTCTTCAACTAATGTTCTTCGCCTAATATTGCTCCCGGAGCCTCTCTTTAAGTCTATCGTGAATCATTATAAGCAATTATGCATTATAATAGAAAACAGCTCAAACGTGTACGAGCTCCCCGCGTCGATACTACAGCGAGCGTTTCCAAGTAATACCAGCGCAGCGTCCGGAACAAGATTCAAGTATGCTTTGACAACTCCAACTAGTTTAACTTCAGTTGTATTGAAATAGAAAGCGCCGCGTCGTGTTCACCTCTATTGGTAAACTTGCTCCAGCACCTGACAACTACGGACAGCAGCCATTGTGCTAAGTGATCCGCACTTGTGGTAGCTTCCGTGTTCAGCTGCTCAATGAAAAGGTATTTCGTACAGATACTGACTAGTAATGTTATTCCAAAGGAAGCGAGTTTTAATTTGTATTACCATAAACTGAGCCTCGTCAAGTCCCAGAGGTCCTCGTTGCTCGGAACCCTTCGGACCACTTCGGGCACCCTCGGCCAAGTTCGGTGGAGTTTTTGCAAATTCTCGAACACGTCGCTCAGTTTTATAATGTGTCGGAATAATTCATAGTGCGCCGGGCGAGGCGCATGAATATGTAACGTGGTCGGTCCACCTGCCCCCCGCGCCCCGGGCCCTGCGCCCCCGCCCCGCGCCGCTCGCCCCTCGCCCCGCGCCCCGCACCCCGCACCCCGCGCGCACGGAGCGTGTACTGGGTGTGCTAACGACACTGCGGTTAATGTTGTGCACACATTAATATTAACACGGTACACAGACCGGTGTACCATTTATAAATAATGCACTCGAACAAATTCATTTAAAACAAGGTTCTGCTTGTATACGCGACTCTGTTTATTTTCAGAGTTGTTATTATTCTCGATCCGTCAAGGATATTCCCAGACACAATTCTCTCAAATAGTTTTATTGATACAACAAGTATGCTCAAACATTTTTATGATAAAGATATTATCTTCCGTTCAATATACTCCAATAAACACTCAGACATAAAACCCAAATATTTTGCAACAGAATACATTTTCTTTCTTACAAAAGATATTGTTATTCATATTGTATTCAACCATTCGAGAACATTTCAATACAACACAAAAGTAAATAAACGCTTCGGTCTCACAAACGTTTATCGTAGCCTGTGCTACGAGCTACGAGCTACGCGCTACGAGCTACGCGCTACGCAAAGTCAACGCTACGAGCCTACGAACTACAACGCTATCTTGTCGTAACAATAAAACACTCATATTATGAGTGTTTTCTGTTCATATAATATGTTGTAAGAAAGGTTTGTGGCTAAATACAAAACAACGCAAGTGTCTATCTTCAATGTTAAGCAGGGCTGACCGAGGTCGATCCGTGGATGGGTGTCCATTACATATCGAGTTCTTTCTGTCTCGGAAGATACGTTAAGCCATTGGTTGCTGTCATTTGTAGATCTTTGGCAGTCGGGCAGCCTGAAGAGTTCGGTATAAGTTTTCTACACTTTGGTCAAAAGCCCAAAAGTGTGGCTTATCAAGAAGTATCGTGTTATTTAGTAAGTGCGATGCAAAGGTAAGATAAGCATTTAATAAGATAAATATATATGTCACCGTAAAATTGTCAAACACGTTATATTACAATATAACGTGTTTTTTCTCGCTATATTGTAATGTCTCGAATTATTGTCAACTGAACATACGGAAGTATCTCTGCCCCCATAATCAGGACTTGGGGCACCCCCCTGTTAGGTTAGTTAGGTTCCTTTAAACCCTGCACTCGGAAATAGGGGCCCCGCGAAGCGGGGCTCCGTCGGCTACGCTTTTTAGGGGGAATATAAAGGGTTTTAAGGTTATGTTATATTAATCGGTATTTCTCAGGAATGGTGCATTATCTTTTCATGAGAGTTGTGCCACTGGGCAAGGGGGACCCCTCCTTCCCTCCACACCGCGTAAGTTGACTACCATCGCATGCATTTCACGAAAAATAATGCGTTTTGTTGTAAGCAGTATGTTCATTTGACAATAATTCGAGACTTTACAATATCGCAGGAGATATTACAATATAACGTATTTGATCATTTTACGGTGACATATACAATGGAAGCCGACCTCAACATGTCTGTAGTTTTGGCAGGTTATGGGAGTTTAGTTGTGAACCGTGACAGCGAGCCGACTGGCCATGTACCGCGACACGCGACACGCGACACGCGACACTGCAGGCGCGCTCCGAGTAATTAGTCGCGCGACTTACCAGGCGCTCGCTCGCCGAAGTCGTTTCGAATTCAGTTTGAGTCGGACTCGGTCGTGTTATAACTGTGAGGTTTATGTACTCACTCGGCTGCTCACTCGCGACTTACCTGCGGGGGTGGTTGTGTGTCACTGTGCGGTAGTTGCGGTGTGTCGGTGTTATGACACTATTACTTACCGGATTTTACATACCTTCATAAACATTACACAATGAATAAGATGTTTAATTATTCATTTGAACATTAATTAAATAATTTAATCAGTTTTAGCCTGACATAGTCAGAGAAGTTCGTGGCTAAATAAGAACAACCACTCGGGTCGATTATTAGGTTAAACCGTGCCTAGGTTAGTCTGTGGACCCTTTCATGCCGCGTTTCCACCATGCCTCGGAAATCTCGATAAGCTGTTAGCCCCGGCTGTCATTTGTAGATCTTTGACAGTCGTTACAGTGTGGTCCAAAAAATACGACAACCAGTATTACCAAGAGGTATCGTATCACCCACTTGGGTTTTGGAGGTCAGATAGACAGTCGCTCCATGTAAAATACTGGTACTCAGCTGCATTAGGTTAGACTTGAAGCCGATCCCAACATAGTTAGGAAAACGCAGATAATGATAAATCAGTTTTCACCATACCTGTCTGAAGTGGCTTTTGTATATCTCTTTATATTTATACCTAGTTAACATCTTTAGCACTTGTCGCTAGTACTCAACGTAAGCAATAAGTCAGAACTTATTGCTTACTGAAAAGATCGCTTTCTACTCATCCGCAAACGATTTTACAACAAAAAAAAATGACTCATTCAAGGTTTACGCGTAAGGTAGTTAAGTGACAGTGAGCACTAAGCCTCCATCACTAAGCTCATGTAAACCGACCACTAAGCTAGTGATTTAGTTGCAGTCTATTAGTGTTCACATACTCTTGTTCATGTTTTATTAATATCCTTAATGTATCCGCTCTTTGGGGCTTCCGCCTGCTAATAATTTCATCTCGCTGGATAATAGTCGCGATCTCTTTAGTTCCGCGCTCTCTTGTTGTTACCTCTTTCTTGGAGAGCTTGTTTGGTTTCATCTCGTTCCGCTTGGAGCACCCGAGCACAGATCTACTCAATGGACCTAAACCTAACTGCTCAGATATTATTCATAACAGAGAAAGTTTGTGACGATAGATGGATGAGTGTTATGCAAAAACAGCTTATCGGATTTGAATGATGTTTACCATACTGATAGTTTGTACCCTGGATTAGATCTTTGGATACTTTTACACTGAAAAATGAGTCCACGCGACGTAAGCTGTATCCTATATTAGAATTTAGAATATTTTTGAAAGAGAACACACAAGTATTTTTACATTATATTAAATAGGTATTTTTCTTTGTCTGTGTTTCGTAAACTAAGTGAACTCTGTAGAGGCGGAGCATGGGAATTTCATACAAACGTAATACCAAAATAATTTGTAAATCAAACATATTCTTAAGAATGAATGTACACTGATTTAAACAAGAGTGAGCAAAAATAATTTTTCTATAGAATTTGTGAAACTTTCAAAATATTTATTTGGGAACATACATATTCTATAATACAATCGAAATATATACACACTAGCTTATGAATATGTTTGATATTCATATTATTTTGATATTACGTTTGTATAAAAAACGCATGCTCCGCCGGCCCCTTAAATGCAAGGTTTACTGTTGTATTTCGTGTCTAGTAATTATTATCACTTATTTTCGTGAATGCTGGTTAACCTGTAATTTGCGATTGTGTAAGTCCAAGACTGTAAAACGTACGTTTTCCTAAATATTGTACACAGAAACTGTTAGAGAACCTATATTAATAAATAAGTAAATAAATAATAGGTATGCAAGTAAAACACACATTGCGAACAAAATCTGCGTAATTTATACAGACGCGTACATTACCTGCGCACCCCTCACGCATACCGGAGTGAAGGCGTGACTAATTAACGCACGACTTCTTAATTCATTAACACAGCGCTGATTAGCATCAGAACACCGAACAAGAATACATAGCATAGCCCTTGAAGAACGTTATAATTGAATTACACAAAGATTTACCTGAAGCTAGCACACAAGAGCCGTGATTACCTGCGAATGAATTCATAATACTTTTAGATTTCAATCCGAAGCGTCGTTAATTGCGAATGATTCATTAAAAGTTCTCAGTGTAACGTCCCCGGCTCCTCCGAGCTCCGAGCCGCTTCGAACCGCTTCGCGCCGCTCCTAGCCGCTCCGAGCCGCTCGGCCGGCAGAATGTAATGCGCAATGAATAAGATCCATCGATTGCTGGCTCATAAATACGCAACGATCATTCATTCCGCGCTCAATGCGCGCGGACAGCCCGGCTTTGCTCAAAAGACCGTCTTTCCGCCACATACAACCTAATCCCAACTCTACTAGCTTTTCCTCAAAGCAGATTTTCGAGTGTAGATTTTGGGAGGGTCGTTCGTCCGGGCTTGGCGTCTCATACATAATGTAAGGCCGCTATTGCCGGCGGATCGCGGCGCGTTTTCTTCGAGATGGGGCTCAAATCTTAAGTGGTGATATTTATTTAAGCAGACTCCTCTGTTACACCTTCCGTGCGCCACTGTGTGCCAGCGTGGGCCACTGTGTGCCATTGTGTGCGGGTTGTCTCTAATGGAGGAGGCATTGTTGCGAGCACCTGTTTATTGTCATGGCACTGAGAACTGTTTGTGGGAAAGAGGTGTCGTTTAGGTCGGCAAGTGCATCGTCTACTGTAATAACTTTGTATTGTCGAATGCTGTGTACTATTGGTGTTGGGACCATTAGTATTTATTACGTTAAATGATTGTTACTGTCCTCCCTTCTACGTCACAGGACCTACGCAGACCTACCAGCAGTACAAGCTGAATAGTCCCTGTGACCCTAAGACCTATAAGTCCCACAGCACTATCCTATCATATACATAGTACCTAATTATGTGATAAATTAATTTAGATTAAATAAAACTTATATAAATTGTAATACCTATATTAAAACTATATTAAGTTCAGGATGTCCGCACCATGTGACCTGAGGTTACAGACGGACTGTGGATAGGATTCCCAGCTTTGGGAAAGGTACACTCACTGCCAGTCCCGCAGGCTCACGAGACTGATCAGAAGTGGCTATAGGTGTCTTGAGCACAGTGAGGGTAGCGAGACAAGAATATAAAATCAAATCTGTGCTGCGAGTGTTGAGTTAATGTCCAAAGGTAACATTGAACTATTACAGAATTATGAGACTAACGATTGTTTTTGGGAAGATGTCTGATCTCTCTTATAAGAGAGAAGCAAAAGGCTTAAAAATGGTCAATTTACTCAATTTTTAAATAAACCCTTTTTCTTTTCCCTTCCAGTGTTTGCTAACTTCAATATTTAGGGTACTCTTCAGGGCGCGTTGGATCTTTTCATCCAGTATATTAATAGGTTTTGATTATTATAATTTCAAAACTCGTTTATTGACGTTTGTAATTATGTTATAACTATCAATGAGTGTTTATGTCTCTGTTTACCGAATCTAGTTTCCGTTCGCTGCTTCACTTCGTGGTTATGTCAGCACATATAAATGGTTTCGTAATTATTTCTTAGAATAGACAACACAGCACTTTCCCTACACAAACATGGTGCACGAGGTAGCAGTCGGTTCTAGATGGTTACTGGGTACCCCATCTCTGTAAAACGTTTGGTTAGAGCTAGCCTAGGGGCGTTCGGTCCTCGCGGTTAGTCACGGGACTCGCCTCATATCATAAAACAGTAGAATTCAATGCGATGCGGAAAACATTTTGCTGTTCGCATCGATTTCTCTATGTATCCGGTGTTACCGGCCGCCCAGAGCGAAAAGAGCGCACAAAGCGGAGCGAGCGCTGAATAAAATATAAAAGCGTCAATATTTGATAAAAACAACGGCTACGGACCGACCGGGCCGGGCAGCTCACCTTGTGCACCGCTCGGCGGGATAGCGAGCTAGCGGGATACAGCGGGATTACTAACTACTCGGATATTGATAGAAATAATAAATTAAACTGCGACTGTAGCGGAACTTGCCGCAGTTATAATATGTTGTTGTATGGATGAAACACCAACAATGTTACATCTGATATAGTGATGAATAATGGCTCCGGATTGTTCCGACTCGCGCCGCGTTCATGAATATGCTGTTATTTCGATAATATTAAATAAAACGGTTGCAGTGTAATGTTCAGCAATATTTATGTTTGCTTACAACTTAAATAAATATTTTAATCGAGGTCACAAATAATTGTTGTTTTATTTAGTCGTAGGCTTTGTTGTTTCCAAAGGAAAATATTCTAGACCATTATCTCTGACATGCAGTGATTGTACAAAATATATTTTCTTCGCCATGAAGACTCACAGTGTATGTTAAGTAGTACCTATATTTTTGCAGATGTTGTAAATACGATAAAACTAAGTATTAACATCCTGTACATGTATGTAGTACATAGTTGTATGTGAAGCTGTAGTCATAACTCAATCGACATTTACGAGTCCCGCGGCCACCGCGCGCCGCGCGCCGCTCGCTCCCAGCAATCAGTTTATATCCGCTGCTCTCTGTTATATCCGCCGGCTCCGGCCGATTTATGATCTCTATTTAGTTTTTATGTTCCGAGAGAGAGGTGTGTTCTAACGAGACAAATCGATAAAGGAGCTTTAGTGAGTTGTTACCCACACTCACCTAAGAGCTAACTCATCCTCAGCTACTCTTCTATGGAGTCATCATAGGAGTGCCACGCTTTGAGAATCGTCCCTGCATCTAGCCTACAGGCACCGCACCTTACGTTCGTTGCTTCGTCCTCTCTGCTCAAGACACATCTTCCCCAATGATCACTACGTACAACTTGTGTGCGTTCGTATATACTTTTGCTTTATTAGACCATGTTTTGGGATGATTACTGCTTCTTCTGGTATACAATTCGAAGGTTACACTTCTCCTCCTTGTTGGTTTAGTTTAGTTTATTTAATCATTATTAACTCTTTTTGTACGAGTATACACAAACCTTTCATACCTATCTCAGATTTTTCACCGAATCACGTCGTTCTGAAATTGATCACTCAAATCAGTGAGACTATGAGCTTGGCTGTTTCTGTAGTTAACTGAACGTCTTCGAATAATATGAACAGTAGTTATATAAGGTATCTCCTAACTTATATTGATACTAAGAAAACCGTACTTGTATTTCGTTTTCATGTAAAAATATTTATTCGCTATCTATTTATTGTATACTTACCATTTATTTATTTTATATGTTTGAAACTGTTTTCTGTATGTTACTGAACCCCTCAAGGTTCATTGGAAGACCAGCGTCAGACAGCATCACCTGTCTGGCATGAATGCTGAAATAGACCTTTTTGGCGCAGCCGTGAGGCACACAGTACATACTATGTATTTTCTCTTTTTTTTGTATCTTTTTAAATATTATTGTGTGTGTGCTTTATGTACTGACGTCAAATAAACATTTTTTCGTTCTTTCTTTCTTTCTTTCTTTCTAATTTCTTATTTATTAAACTGTTTGCCTTTGTTTTATAGGTGACTTTTCGTCTGACTTAACTATTTGAGTCAGCAGCATAGTGTTATGGGACAAACATCATAACGTGTGACAAATGTGACAAGGTTCTTCGCAGGTGGCATTACCGTGATTTGTCACAATGATGTGTTAGAGGGCGCAGGGGGAATGTGACGCAGATTACTCACACACTTTACGATCATAGCCGAGCGGAAATATGGACGCGCGAGAATTATAGATGACAAGATGAGCGCAATATTATACTGCCTGCAAAAAAATATTCTGGTTTTATTATACAAGTACGATTTGTCAAGAGATTGAATCATGTCTCAATCATCTAGTATCCTAAAATACTACCATATTTCTGGGTATCTCTCAACACCAAGTATTCGGAATGCCCGTGTTATCAGCTTACAAATAGAAGACATTGAATTAAAATAGGACGTCATCGCGATGAGTACGTAATGCCAACTCGCTCCTCTGCTCACCCCACATCCCATAGGGAGTCGTTTAGTATGCACGCATCGCTTCACAGTTACGAGCGCAAAGTTTTTAACGATAGCTGCCGAGTGCCGAGTTCACCCCGTCTTAGCAATTTGCTTGTTCGTAATGCGCGCGTGTAAACACCGTGCGGTGACTTGCGGAATAGCGACGACTGACAATTTGTGCTAATCGAGTTAAGCCTTAATAACATAACGCTAATATTTCAAAGGATTGGGTAAGGTTAAGTAAGCATTTATCAAGTTATGTTTGAAAACCCCTGTGATATGGGCGAGCAAGACAAATAAACCGAGAACAAACCCTATGGTTTTAGTGAAAACTACATATTTCCATCGGGCTACCACTGAGTTATTCCTCATTACACTTTCTGCAACCATTGGATTAAAAACAGAACCAAGAGGCAGTTAACTGAAGCATAGTTTGTATATAATTATCAAACCGAATGGTTTGAAATGTCATGAATGATCAAGCTACACTATAAGGCCTGTCTCTACGCAATTGTTCTCATAAATTGCTTACCCCTGGTGCTTCCATAACTTTTGTATGATAAGTTGCTCAAGTTTTTTCCTCGTCAGCGAGATATCCGCGCAGTGTGCGAGCTAACTTATGTTGTTTATGATGTCTCAATGTTTTCGTCGAGTGTTTGTGCTCCTTTGTTTGTGGGAACTTCCCCGGCTTGAGACCGCGCGACTGGTCCGACACTTGACAGACTTGTGAAGTCGTAATAAACCTCTTATAACCTTCTCTTACTTCTGGAATATTGTCCTCAAGTTACTGCTAGCCTGTAATACTCCACAGCTGGACAAAGGCTAAAAATATATAGAGTTAAAAGTGCACCCCAAATCATTGGTTGTGGCCAGTTAGTCCCACCATCGTCATGGGGTCGTCGGATCGCGCTGGTTTTTTCATGTGTGTTTATCAAAATCATGTTTGTCTGTTGGATTGCAACACATGAACGGCAAGACCTGCAGACCGATCATGGCGGTGAACGATGAACATTATTTGGCGTCGGCTTGCATTCAACGTGCATAGTGCGTCGTGTGTGTCATATGTCATGATCATAGAAATATAACAGTGATACTTATTACATGGCAAACAAAGTATTAGGTAATCTTACAAATAAGATACTCGTAATTGGTCACATAATAACACTAATAATAGAAACACTAGCCACCCGAGCCACAAGCCAGAAGACGTGCGGTCCACCTCTGTATTTTTCTTGCGATTCAATTTCTGGAAGCCTAACATTTCGTCCTACCTTTCCATTTAATTATGGGTGTCGTCCGATAGACATCCTTGTTCCCCGTCGTCGAGCGTTTTAATATTAAAACATAATATTTATTTTGCGAGGAAGAAAGGTCATGTTTTTGTTACGGTTAGACAAAGTGGCTACTCTGGACTGAAATTAAATGTTTTATTATTGAATGGCGAGGTGTTCGTGTTGCGTGCCGATACGATGTTGTCATTTCAGTATATAACGTGTCGAGTCACTGGCGTACCGTGTCGTGTTCAACAATACGCGGCGATACTGTGTCAGTGGGGCAGCGCGCGTAGTGCGCGTAGTGCGAGTACACGGCATTATGTGTAGACGGATGCCGAAGGTCCATCGAAACGTTTATTTCTATGCTAAAATAAACTTTTTCTTAAGGATAATCGGTTCTAGTTATGTTACCACTCAACTCATTTTGCAGTAGTTTACTGTACACAAATTACACCGCACTACTTACTACAGCACACTTTACATCACATGTACTGACTGGGAATAAGTTTCACAAGTTTTATTTTACTGTTTTACTTTTACTTTTTTTGCAAACTTACTTATATATATATATTTTTTTTTAATTTTAATTTTTATATATATACATTTTTTTTCTTAAGATTACTTTTAATTGGCAAAATATAAATACAGAAAAATGTACTACATTGCAAATTTACCCTTAAGGTCAGAAAGAGCGGAGCCTTCTAATACAGGCATTGTTTGCCTAAATGGAATCTCCAAACACATTTACATGTAATGTTATATCTCATTACCACAATAAACCATTTTGTATTGTATTTTTTTTTGTATTTTTAATTTTCATTCGTGAAAAGAATATGTGATATTGGATGTCCTAATGTTTGTGTTAGAAACTGTAACAATGTAGGTGCTTGAAAATGTTTAGATGTTCAACTGGCAAGGCTATACGAAATTGGAAAATCACAAAAAAGGGCCACCTAAGAATAGGGTTTATGTATAAGTATGTTTATCGTTCCATTTCGTCTTTTACTTGAATAACTATCGCTTTCCAGTAGGTACCTACTCTTAGTTCAGAGTGAGGCTTCTGCAAGTCGTTGGCTCGTGCCCGAGGGTTGCAGAGGGCACGAGCCGCGGTACATCGGGGAATAAAAGCCTCTCGAAGGGTACCTCCCCGGCACCCCCCGCACCCCCCGCTCACCCCCCACCAGTACAATCCCGCACCTTTTGAACGGTTTGTTTTACGAGCTAATTATTTTGTATAGTTTTTACAAGTTATGATTTTAATTGAAAAGGGAGAGTGAGTGAGTGGTGTGTGCGTTTAGTTCGATAGCGATACAAAAAGGTTTATTTTTAGTTGGACGACACAATATCAACGTTTCCTTTCCGATGTAAAGGTTAAGACGTAATTTATATGTATGAATATTTTATAGTACCCACGTACGAAAGAGGCTTTTATTCGGTATTCGGTAAGATTACCGTTAGCTCGCTGCCGGAGAATATTCCATCAATACTTACTGAATATGTGTATCTTACATAAAACGACCCCCTGTAAGTTGCGTACCCTAAATATTTCTTTCTATTCGAATGCGCGGGAAGTATCTGGCGTGTCTACTGACTACGGCCAGGTGGAGTTTCTCAAAAGATTCGTCCAGTATATAGTGATGTGGGACGAATCATTAGCGACGGTTATGTGATTTACGGGACCAAGGGGAAGGGTGTTCTTAGGAACATTTTGAAAAAGCCGCTCCGTAGGGACCGGACCCGCGCTCATTACCGACCCGTTGCGGCCCGGTGCGGCCCGGTGCGGCCCGGTGCGGCCCGCTGCGGCCCGGTGCGTGCCCACGCAGACCGGAACCGACCGGGGCGGTTTGCTCTTGTGCTCACAACTTTTAAGCACTCAGGTAGTAGAACTTTGGTGTTGTTATCCTTTCCCCCAAATTGAGCGTAAAGTTAAATATACTGTCTGTCCCTCTGTCTTTTATACAAACTTACGGATTAGTCACAACAAATAACACCGAGCTTTGTATACTTATTATGCAGGAAGAGATAACAGTGACGCGAACATTAAAATCACTAATTCGGTTCGTTCTAGCATGTTCACTGGTTCAGTCTGATAATGGATAGCAATTGGGGCAGGTTGTGTACTAAAACTATAACAGTTTAACTTTAAATAAGTCAATTAGTTTATCTTGAGCGTGAAATCAGTTCACTCCCCACATGATCTGAAATGAAAGGATTTCTCTTCCTCAGCGCACACATAATGGCTGCGGGTCTCAACTGACCGAGTTTCACCGATCAGATCGTTCACAACGTACCGAGCAGTTTTATTCGAAGCGATTCGGCCGGGAGCCGCTCAGACATAAGCGGAGCGGGAGCGGCGGCTACTGCGTTAAAGTGCTCCAACATACCTTTGATTTTGTACCAACACTCGTAATATGCGAGTGCTTCGCAAAACGTATTTGTGTTGGCTCGAGAACAAGCTTTTTCTTTGTGTTTGTTAGTAAGTACGAGTAGTACATCGGCGGCGACTGGCGGCAGAACTCGCGAGTGCTTAGCGGAAGTATGAGTACATACCTTCTAGTGTTAGTTACATTGTACGCGAGTACTACTTGACCCTGATTGTTTCACTCGCTAATACAATTTGACCGTGATTGTGGCCGCGAGAGTTCTTTCATTTAGTTACAACAGAAATCTAAAGGTTACCTTCGTTAATCTTAGCGCTCCGTTACAAAGTTGCTAATGTAAGGTGTCATACTGTCCGCTAATGTTTTCGTTCTCCTGTTACCAAATGTCTTCATTTTATATAAATCTTATAATCAGGCTTTGAACCAAATTGATTTCTAAAATTCTGCTAACAGCCCGTAGCAGAGAACAAAATTAATTTCAATCACGATCGCAAACAGGCGAATCAAGCGCTGTCTGTGATAACAGCGACGTGTTCATATTGATACGAGTGCAAATAGAATCTGACGTCACAAAACTGATTCCATTATCAAACATTACATATGAGGTATTAGTGGATTGAGTGCGCTGCAGCGCTGTGTGCATTCCATGAGGTAGCAGTGAAGCAATGTTTGCGCTAGGTCCCAACGGGAACAGCCGCGGTGCGTCGCGACTCACGTCGATGCGCTCGCTGTAATATTTGCATTCCGCGCAGATATGAATGCCGAGTTCTGTGACACGTCTTATTTACACAAGAGACGTCACGACTATCGCGCAGAAGGTCCACTCTACTTAATAAACTGTAAACACGTAAGACTACCCGAAACAAACTAATTGGTGCTTGCGTCCGAAATTGAAGCTGGAATGTAGCGATCATGTAATATATTCAGTACGTTTACCAAATTCATAATCCTTCATTCTTTGAAGGACGCTACGCTGCATGCAGTGTCTACGTTGACTCAGACATGTTATTCTTCTGAATCTGCTTGCAATAACGGTGGTCTCACAATGCGCGCCACCTAGCACGGCTCCTCCGGAATACGTAAGTTCGTTTGCCTTAAAATATTCGCATGTTTGCCGCAGCGGCATGGCGGCGCGGGTATTACTGAACAAGCTCGATCGCTATTCGATGGCGACGCGATAATAACGACACTTTTACGACACTATGAATACAGTTGGCGCTAGCATGGACGGGGCGCATCCGAACTATGCATCAACTGGTTCCGACCAGTTTTAACTGGTTCCAGCCGGTTCGCGGCACACGTGACCCCCTCACTAACTCGCATATTTTCTCAACTGTTTTATAAATTCATAGATTTATGAGGTCGAGCGGAGAAATGTTGCGTGGAGGCGTAATGGGAGCTTTATGCTGGCTCCGGCCGGGAACTGCCGAAATATGGACATTTGAGAACATTTCGTATGAATTCATCATGCGACCGTACGCCTAGTTCAAGAACGGGACAGGATGGCCAGATTTAATATTTACTATCCCGCTTGTACGGTGATACATGTGGTACAAAATTGATTTAGATGATCAATCGAGTCACAACTAGGCACCAACAGCAGTTTTGCCCAACTATGATGAAGCTCTTCAATAGATTTTACAGTTTATTACTCACCCCAGAGATCAAACGATTTATAGGAGCGAATAAGTCAAGTCGAAATCAATAGTGGGCTACCTCTGAGTTGGAATTGGACATGAATGTCTGGAATAGTGCAGTTTCATAGTAAGTCGATCTCGGGGCTACGAGCGGTTCTTGCGGGGTGGGGCGGTGCCTGGGGGGGGGGGCGGTGCCGGCTGGTGATCGAAATCTCTCTTCCATTGCCAGCGAAGCTTTGTAATCTTGCAGCAGTTTTTGGCAAGAGATCTAGAATGAACACAGGTAAAACTCAGCCTTATAAATTCGGAGTAGAGTAGATATTTGGTCGGCTGTAGAGGCTATTGGAAGTGGCAGCGGCGCCGTAAGTCAGGTCGTCGGCGTCAGGTCACATCATAGATTGGCGCAGAGAATCCACTCCGGACAGAGCACCATTAGACCTTTTGTTGTAAAAACTACTCGCCAAGATAATTTTGTTAGGTTTTAAATGTCATTTATGTCGATAAAAAGATTTTTAAATTCTATATTCGTTACTTCAAGTTTGAATAGCAACCATCGTACAACGTTTGTACTGTGTTTTTGATTTCGCTATTTCCGCAGTATTTATTAAGGATCGTGATTCTTCAGATGACAATCACAACACCTCCACAGTATGGACTGCTTACTAGAGATGGATGTACTGCAAAGATAGAATATTAAGTTTAAGTCAATTTAGGATATTTTCACCTCAGGCGGGAATAGTAAACAAGTTTTACTATAAGTTCGAAAAATTATAATAATCCACGTTGTATTGAAAAAAGAATAAGTATGCGGGCGCTCTCAAAATGTAGTTGTTTCGATTGTTATCATTGGTTGCAAGTGTCTCGTCATAATTTATATTTGTTTTGGCCTTAATCCAAGTAACCCTTATCGTCAGTTGGGTATCAAAATCATTGCGTCATCAAACTGGTTTCGATCTAAAAACTAAAAAATATTATATACATCGGAATCGAATCGAGATCGGGAAAATACGGAACGATAGGTTTCGTTGACGCGCTGATGGGTCCCATCACAAGCACGCCGTCCAATCACAATATAGCGAGACCCCAAATTCTCGACACCAACCACAATAAATAGATTAATATTGATGGATATTACACACAGAACCCTCCTAGTGCCACACTAAGCAACAAGGCTTATGTCGTGGTTTTGTAAATACATACTTATAACACATACTAGCTTCTGCCAGGGCTTGGGATGCATGAAGCGTGGCCGGATCTTTCATCAATACAAACGAGTTCTTTCAGAGACAAAATCTTCTAAAGCGTCTTATGCGTGGCCACTACTTTGAAATAAAAATCAATAAGGCGGAAAAATTCAAACCCCTTTGATAATGTCTCATCAATAAATTAACGGGAAGTAATATCATTTATTTTACTAAATTTCCTTTGTCCCCTTTATCGGAGACATGGACTACGGGGACAACGGGAATACAGGGATTTTACTACCCAATCCAGGTGCACACAGATAACTATCTATGTGGCAAATTTCATCCAAATACTAACAGTACCTTTTGCGTGAAAAAGTAACAGACACACATTCATCCATCCTCACAAACTCTCGCAATTATAACAACAGCTGTGATATGTAAGAAATAAGATTAAAACTATGTATTTAACTATTTTTTAAGTCTTACAATCTTATAAAAAAGTAATAAACATAAAAAGTGAGAACTGGTTGGGGTTCAAACCGTTTCACTTAACGGTTTTACTGAAATAGCTATTGACATGTATGCGGTAAAACATTTGAAGACTATGAACATACTGTGCTAATTTCGTGATTTTTTTTAATAAAAAAAATCTTTTCATGAACACATTGTCCTGATACGATCACAAGAAATTATTTAAGGAATCGGTCGAGATGTTCAGATTTTTATTTACATATAGGGTGTAAACCACCTCATCACAAAGCCGTCAACCAAGCATTCTGTACATCAAACTAAGTAACTTTACGCAAAAAATATTGCTAGGAAACAATTTTTTTTTTTTGAGTTTATAAATCATGTTTTGTGATAGAACTCAATGTAACGCACTTAAAACATTGTGCTGATGGGTGGATTGAATAGTACGGGGATCGTGGAGGTGTGGAAAAGTCAAAACTATACAAAAAAAACTTGTACTAAAAAAGAAACTTGTCGAAAAGTTGTAACTTCGACCACCCATATCTCCGTAACTAGAAGGTTCCCAGGTATGGTGTAGAACAAATAAATGATCGCAGTGATGGGGAGAACAAGTACCTTTCAGCTTCGTGAAGAGGTGTTTTACACCATTTAGATTAGGTGAAATAAAACAAGTTTGGTCAAGACTTCTAATTTTGGTGTCTAACCAATTCTGATATCTAAGACAATATAAGCCTTCAGAATTCAATATTTTTTTATCTTAACTGAAAACGTATTTCTTGTATCTTATATTGTTTAGAAAACCAAAAACAAATCCAGCAAAATTAGGTTACAAATCAAGATTGTTCTGCGTGTAATAGGTACAAGTATCTCGCCAGCAGAGGGCGCTGCGAGCGGCATCCCATTAGCACTCGAACGTTGCAAACACGTCGGATAACATGGAGTGCAAGTCGGAGCGCGCTTGTAACGTGTACTGGATTATTAAACAGTAAAATGAAAAGCGACATTAAACGACTGGTTTTTAACTGAGACATCTGACAACATAATAAAATGAAAACGTTACACATTTTAGATCAAATAAATCTCAACGTAGAACTGACCATTAGTATGTCATCATCATCTGCCTAACCTTTTCCCAACTATGTTGGGGTCGGCTTCCAGTCTACCCGGATTCAGCTGAATACCAGTATTTACATGGAGCAACGGCCTATTTGACCTTCGCAACCCAACCCAACCCAATGCATCCGGCTTCAATTCTTCTTGTTGGTACTGAGGATAACAATCAGTTTCCTGCAACTATATCCCAGTCGCGGGAACTTCCCGGGACTCGGCCGGGATTAACGTGTCCCGCCCTCTCTATTATATATTTCATGTGGAACTTTAATTACTCGCACACGCTTTTCTTTGTGTGCAATCTTGTGGCTCATCTTAGCGTACAGGTTCAGGCGTCAACTTCGATTTAAGTAGACAGTTTGTGTGCGTAAAAAATGTTTTACGTCAACTGCCTAGCCTGTTCCCAACTATGTTGGGCCGGCTTCTAGACTAACCCGACGCAGCTGAATACCAATATTTTACATGGAGCGACTGCTTATCGGACCTCCATAACCCAGTTAGTACTGGGTAATACAATACCCCTTGGTGAGACTGGTTTTCTGACTTTTTGGGCCACTGACTACCTGTAACGACTGTCAAAGATCTACAAATGACAGCCGGGACCAGCTGCTTAACGTGCTTACCGAGGCACTAACTCGATATGTAATGGGTGGTTGATCAACTACAGACTCACCTAGGCAAGCACGGCTTAACCTAAAGATCGACCCGAGCGGCTGTTAGTACTTAGCCACGAGCTCCTAGTTATAAGTAAAAGTATTAATTTAATAACGTGAAAATTCAGTCACGGATATTTTAATGCGCTCGTAGTAACCGTTTTTCAACGTTTAATTGCTTACTTTTAATAGTGAAATTTATTATACTATGTTCACATCAAAACGAATGGCGGTTGCGTCGAAAATATAATGATCAACACAGTCACATGAGAGTGATGAGGACAGTTGGCGTCATTTTTTCCCCTTCACATTGTCCGACTAGACGGTTTGATGTGCGGTCTTAATTCATCTTTGGTCAGCAGATTAAAAAAAAAAAACAATTGAAATATATGCCACATATCTATACTAAAATAATTTGATTGAAAACAAACTTGCAAATTAACGTTTTATTAACGCAACAATCCTCAACTTTTTACACAGAGAAATGTTATCCTTTAATTAAGTAAAATGTGCAAAGAGAACGTCTTAACGCAAAGTTATGAAGTTAACGTCTCGTAGCGCCCGGGGCGAGCTCGTACGTCGCTGCGCTACGACAACATTGCTACGCCGTAGCTGGAGCTACGACTACATCGCTACGCCGTAGCCGGCGCTACACGCCACTACGACTCAATCAACTGACCTATTTGTACTAAAGCTGTTATTCAATAGTTTTGGATTCAGAAATAGAAATCGGAGCGTTTCTGTTCACTTTGAATATTGAAACTTCAGTTAAGTTTTCGTGTTTTTGTAAGGAAATAAGATTGCTCTATAATAGTTTAATGGCTGGTTTTGGTTATCATTTTATAGATTCAACAAATAAATAGAGTTATTCATTTTATACATCTTAACTTTACGCAAAAAAATATTGCTGGGAAATGGCTTTTTTGGGGTGAAACTTAATGTTTAAAACATTGTGTTAATCGATGTATTGAATGGTACGGGGGTCGTAGAGGTGTTGGAAGTTACAATCATACACAAGATCAAAATGTTGGAACGTTCCAAATCTCCGTAACTAGAAAGTTCCCAGGTATGGTGTAGAACAAAAAAACGGCCAAGTGCGAGTCGGACTCGCCCATTAAGGGTTCAGTTGGTGGATTGCGGTTCACAGAATACATCTACTTACCAAGTCCCAACAGCATAGTTCTTATAGTTTCAGGAAAAAGTGGCTATGACATACGGACGGACAGACAAACAGACATGACGAATCCATAAGGGGTGTTTTTTGTCATTTGGCCACGGAACCCTAAAAAATGATCGCCATGACGGGGAAAACAAGTGCCTTTCTGCTTCGTTAAGAGATGTTTTACACACTTCATTTATAGCGACATATAGCTGGAGACATGGAAATGGTTGTATTACAACAAGACAGTGGTTCCGCAGTGTGTGAACAAGCAGTGTGTCAGGTGGCTCCCGCACACCGGCACCGCGCACCGGGAGTGTGATGAATGCGCCGCAGATAATGTACCGACAATGTTCACTGTTCAATGTTCACGATATTTATTGTTGTCTACAGCACAACGCTCTCGAACATATTGAAAATATATCTCTGTGCGAGCGGTATCGTTCGCTGGTAAATAACACTTGTATCAATGCCCATTGTGCACTATTTATAGTCGGTATGATAAATGTACAATGGCACCAGCTGTTCTGTTCTACTTTATCTTATAAATTGTAAAATGTTTGTAATGGTTTACAAAATAGAGGTGTACTCAGTTACCTATTAAGTAGGCGTTAGTGATCGTACTCTCATATAACTCATCTTTGAAATAAAACATAAAACAGATCGGTACTGTACACCGCGAAGTTGAGACATTAAAGTGTCTTAAAAACTTCATTGTATTGCTGTCATTAAAGCAATACGAAGAACAACGCCTTATTATGGGCCTATGAAACTGTGCACATAGGGTGCACACTCGCACAGTGCGCACAGTTCGCACAGTGTACACAGATGGGCGGGATATTGACGAGGAGGTAAACATCGCCGGCATACAGTTAATTATGACATGTCCGGTCGAGTGACCACCATGCACGAGAGCACAGAATTACGAGTCTGTGCTGTGCGTGCATTTGTAGGTAACAAGTATAACAACTTACAGGGTATAAATACAGATCCTTCACAAAGCCGTCAACGAAGCATTCAGTATATCCAACTAAGCAACGTTAGTTCGAGGGTAAAAATCACGTTTTACTGTCAAACTCAGTAATGCACTCAGAACATTGTGCTTATACATGGCATAGTAGACGGGGAATGGAGGTGTTTGAAGTAAAGTTATGACATTCAAAAGTAGTATTTGAAAAACTTTGACCCCCAATTTCTTCAAAACTAATATTGCAATGACGGGGAGAACAAGTACTTTTCGGGTACGTAAAGGGTCTATTTACACCATTTATAGGTAAGTGTACCCAGTGCAGTAACACAGATTGAACCAACCGTACTTAATAAAATGTCTTATTTTTATCATTTATAAGCTCAAAGGGCGTCTCTGTGTCTGATTCAACAAAAATTCGATGTCCACATGCGCAGTCGAGCGAGGTGATACGTAGCAGAATATGTGAATCGTTGGTAGTACTTCTGTGGTCACCACTATTGTGGTGTACACACACACACACTGCTCCAATTAGTGCCGCCGCTAGAGAGAAGCATGTCTCTCTCTCTATTGTCTCGTGTTTCGCGGCTCCCACTGTAGACACACACGTATTGGTCCTCTAGGCGGGACAGCATAGTTCACCCTCAGCCCATCAGTCAACAGCAAAGATTTCGTTTGAAAAAAACATTAACAGTATTCGTTTTTTTTTATCTTCCTACATTTGCCTTCATGTTGTGCACCTTCTCACCTTTTTTTTGAGTGAGTACCTACCTCTTGCTCGATCTGCCGCAACCTCGTCTATTATGTGATAGCACACAGCACACGTAGGTATGTGTGTGACATAGCGTAAGATAAGACGTGACGCGACAGGCGCTGCACAGAGCGACGCACGCCATCCATCATCGCGTGACCTTCGCGTCACGACACGACGCGACAGGCAAGCCATGTCGACGAAATGCGGAAAAGCTCCTTTACTAGAAGGCTCTATCTCTGTGTGCTTTGAAAAATGGACAGCAAAATTTTTTTCATTACTCATACTCGGAAAGCAAGTCTGAAGTTGCCTGAGAAGCTGGTTGAAAGTAATACTTTTGAGCCCTAGGGAGAATCGCTTTCAACTGACAGCTGTCAAATCATTAAAAAAATATATATATTTTCACATTTCTTTTGAACCATGTTCCAACTTCTATACAGCCTCTCAATTACAACGCGATGTAAAATTGAAATAACATTAAGTTCGCAGTATTAATTATAGAATATTTTTTTTGAATAACTTTTTTCTAATTTAGTTTCAACTATTTCTTTAAAATAACATAGATTTGGGAAAATTATTTACCATTTTTTGAATGATGTAAATGAAAAACAATGGTTGAATACTTTGATCAACCATTAGGTTGAATAGCTGGCCGGCACAGAAAAAAAAACAAAATAGGCGGGAAAGCGGCTATCCAATCATGATTTGTTTTTCGATTCGTAATGAAAAGCACAGTGTTTACCTCGGGTTAAAGACTTATTTAGTCCTTCAACTATTAGCGCCCTCACTAACGTTCGGTAGCCAAACCCCGTCTCGGGACTAAATAAGTTACTTTCACCCCTAGGGTAACAATGTACGCAGTGACAGCCATGTGACAACCAGTCTTATCAAGGAGTATCGTTTTACCCTAGGTACAAACTGGGTTGTGGAGGCCAGATAGGTACTCGCTCCAGGTAAAATATTGTTATTCAGTTGATCCGATTTAGCTGGAAGCCGACTGAAAAATATTTAAGAAAAGGCAGGCAGGTGTTGATGATGAGGAGAATTGTAAAGGTGAACCTTCTGCATTTGTTTGTATCTGTATCAGTTGACGATAGCAGAAACGTTACAGTGGAGTGTAGCGTGTTGCTACTAGTAATGGAACAATTAATCATTATGTATGTCCACTGAGATGGCGCGCGTTGTGTTATTAATATTATATCAACTTATCGATTACAAATAGTTCCGATATATCCACGTTATTGCTCCAAACTAAAGCTATTTGGAAGTTCCGATGAGGTTACATGGCTTTGATGTTTCTTTGATCGCGAGCAGTTTACTTTGTTTGTGACGGTTCGCGACGAGATGGGATGATAACGAACTTGTACTTGCTTCTATTGGCCCCACTAGCTCCAATATATATCAGCGGCTTACGGCAATTTACAGTGGTGGCAGTTTGTACACCGTTCAGGGAAACCATATTATGTCGAGCGACAAATATCGTATAGAACGATTACACAATAATGTCCAAGTAGCAGCAGTTTCTTTATGTGAGAGTAAATACTTATTTAGTTCACATACATAATATTATTGGTGCGTGCAGTGGAGCCGGAGCCGACCCGAATATGTTTGGAAAAGGCTCGGATAATAATGATTTAGGAACAAGTCGCGTATTGGTCGCAGATGCGTGCCGCCCGCCTCAAATAAATCAGTGGAGGGTATCTCTCATGTTCGGACAACACACATAACTCGCTAACTTATTCTATTAGAGGGGCCGGACGACGCCGGACGGCGCCGGACACCGCCGGACACTGCCCGAGTGTGCACAATGGGGCTAGTTTTTTATAGCTAGTCGAATATAATGTTGTCCGAATAAATTGCGGACGTGAGCGGCGGGTGGGGGAGGGGCGGGCTCGTTGAGTCTTAATACAGCAGCGAGTTAAATAGACAAAGTGTTGAGACGATTACAGCCGGATTATACTGAAACAGAATCTCAGAAGTTCACTGTCTCGTTCATTTAAAATAGTTGTCAGATAATTGATAAAATAATTGACATCGTGTTGCTGCGGGATTAAAACATTCTCGTTTCCCGCTCGCGATCGTATCGCACCGTTTGTGCCTATAATAACATTCTTCTGACCTGAATTAATTGCTCGGCCATTTTACTGCCTGCTTAATTAACCGTTCATTTTGATTACATTTCCACGTTCATATTTCGCAGCAATTGCTTCATAAACAGTTGGCTTTTACGTGATTGCTTCATAAACAAATCGAAGCAATGCTTCTGTGCTTCGAGCTTGCGAGCCGCCGAGTTATTGCGGTCACGTCGCTAACTTTGTAAGGGCGAGCGTGTCGCGGGAGGAGGGCGAGGGGGGGGGAAGGGGTGAGGGTGCAGGTCCCGGTCCGTTTGCTCAAGCCTTCTCTGCAAATGAAGATGACTCGATAATCGATAGCCACCTGCTAATTGACTGATTTGTACAAGTTATACCTAGGACGAAAATAAAAGTCATTCAAAGATTTGCCTAGAGCAGTTTAGCAATATAAACCCTGACTACAATGTAACGGCCTGACTCTGAGACCAGCGTGTTTGTATGATTGTCAACTTGTTGTGGCCTATTGTGGCTAACCCTGCGCCTGTCTGTCCCGCGATAGCTCGCCCGGTACATGCGGGCGTGAGGCGGCCCCGGGCGCACGTGACGGTCGACAGGTGGCGCCACACGACAATAACCCTACCCTTGTATTGTTGTACAAACATATCCTACATTATTTCGATACAACTTTACAACTTAATCATACTTTTGTTATGAAAAAGGTAACTCACCGACTTTCTTGTTTTCTGTTTTGGAAGTATCTACCCAGCAGTGGAGCAGTGGGAGACTCCGTGCTGAAAGGATGACGATCAAAGGAGTCATAGGATTCCATAATGTCATCTCACCGGAGAAAACGGAGCCACACCAAAATTCCAGTAACTAATGATTATTTTTAAACGGTGAAAAATGTTCTTATTCACGCTGTTCTATTGGTTTTATGAAAACCATCCGCGCAGCCTGCCGCGGGACCTCTCGTTATTATGATAACAACTCCGGGGTTGCGTCCCTTTGTACCTCCCCCGCCTCCATCCGGACCTCACCCCTCGCTCACGTGGTGTTATCAATTACCCTCAATTAGTTCCGTTAACGAGCTTATTAGAGCGATGCGATGTCTTCCTGAAGAAGCTATGTACTGTTGTGATCTTATAAACCACTAGCTTCTGCCCGCGACTTCGTTCACGTGAATTTCCCGCTTGCAACATTTGTTATTGCTGCTCTATTCCTATTGGTCATAGCGTGATGTTATTTTATTTTATTTTATTATTTTATTTTATTAATTTTAAGAAAAGTTACAGCTAATACATTCGAGTAGTAAAAGTAAAATATATAGAAAAAAGCCAATTAAAACTTTCCACTTATAAACTAACGTATAAATTTACAAAACGGTACAAGCAGCGTTATGGTTAAACAAAGAAACAAATAAAGAGAGTAAACAAAAATAAAATACATTATACAATGAAGTTACACTTCAAAGAAAAAGTTACTTAACATTTTTTTTAATTTCTTGACACTATTTGTAAATAAGTCAAGCTCAACATCCCGGCACACCATGTTGAACATTCGACATGCCCTTAAGATATATGCATTTTGCCTGTAGTTAGTTTTTACTATAGGTACATGAAGGAGATGAGGTCTCCTAAGAAACACAGACGGCACACGAAGTCCAATCTTGGCCACCAGCTCAGGGACGTCAGTAGATCCGTTCATTATACTAAATAGGAAAGCAAGATCTGCAATTTTTCTTCGCTCTTGCAAAGGAAGAATATGAAATTTCTTACACCGACTAGTATAGTTAGGAAGATAAGTATTTGAACGATATTGAATGTACCTTAAAAATCGCCTTTGTATGCCTTCGAGGCGATTAATATAAACATTGTAATTTGGATTCCAAATTTGAGAAGCATATTCGAGATGGCTACGGACAAAAGCACAGTATAGAATTTTCATGGTTTTGACATTCTTAAACTCAGAAACAACCCTAAAAATAAAACCTAAAGCCTTAGAAGCCTTGTTGACTATGTTATCAATATGCGCATCAAACAAAAGCTTCGAGTCAAAACTCACCCCAAGATCCTTGATAACGTTGACTCTGGCAATTGAGGTATTCAATAATTTGTAGTCATATATAATAGGGTTTGGTTTCCGAGTAAATGTGCATACATAGCATTTTGAAATGTTTAAATCTAACCTATTTCGGACGCAGTAATCATGGAACCGGTTCAGATCCTCCTGAAGTAGGTGTGCATCAGTAATGGTTGAAACATCACTCAGAATTTTCATATCATCTGCATACAATAATATTTTGGAGTTTAAGAAGCAAGAGGCGATATCATTAACAAAAATATTAAATAAAAGGGGTCCTAATAAGGATCCTTGGGGAACCCCCGACGGGATGAACATCGCTCTTGAGGTATAACCGTTGAGGACTACAGTCTGGCACCTATTCTCGACATATGACACAAACCATCTGTACAAGCTACCCCTCACACCAATCTTCAAAAGTTTGCGCATTAGAAGTGCATGATCTATTCGATCAAAACATTTACTGTAGTCTGTGTATATAACATCGACCTGAGACCTCTTAGACATATGTTCTGTAAGATAGTCACTACAGACCACGAGATTAGATGTAGTGGATCGACCTTTTAAGAATCCATGCTGGTGCTCCGAGAAACTTAATTTGAGTGAAGCAGAAAGTTGTACGTGTACGATTTTCTCCATAATTTTAGCGAACACGCAGAGTTTGGAGATCGGTCTGTAGTTTTCAACGCTACCCTTAGGTCCTTTTTTATGAATCGGTTTTATATACGCCGACTTCCAGATTGCAGGTACCACTCCTAAGTCAAATGACCGTTTAAATAATATTGCTAATGGACGGGATAGACACCTGGCACATTTGGTTATGAAAATTGGTGAAATATTATCCGGGCCAGCGGATTTATTAACATCCACTAGCATTAGCAAGCGAAAAACGTCCTCCTCCCTCACATCGATAGAGCAGATGTCTGATACGAGACCAGTAGACTGATCTATTCCTGCATAGGCTGAGAATTCATTCGCGTCAAGTCGCTCTTGGAAGTTTGAAAAGAAATAGTCGCCAAACATGTTGCAAATTTCCTCCCCGTGACCAGACGACTCTTCACCAAATTTAAGTACAGATGGGTAACAGTTAGTTTGTTGTTTTGATTTAACATATTGCCAAAAAGCCCTGGGATTCTTAGAAATGGCATATTCAATGTTTGCTATATAGTCATCAAACATTTCCTTCTCCAGATCTTTAGCCCGTTGACGTAAGATAACAAAAGAATGATAGTCCGAGAGATTTCCATAGGTCTTAAATTTTGAATGAAATTTAGATTTTTCTTTAATTATTTTAATAAGAGGACTTTTGTACCATGGAGGATACTTAGTCCTTGGAGCGACAGTTTTAGATGGAATATGTGTATTATGCAGCAAGTTGATAGTGTGATAAAAGAAATCAACTGCTTCTTCAAGAGGCCTACAGTTTAGCTCTGCTGGCCAATCGATTGCCATCATTTCTTCAATGATTGCGTCATAGTTCGCCTGAGCATACAAGAACTTGATTCGAGGCCGAGAATGCAGCTGATGAAGTTGGACGAAGTCAGCAGAGATACAGAGTGCCTTATGATGCGAGTCTTCATGAACTAGAGGATCCAGGCTGCAAGTAACAGCTACTTCACTGTTAGATAAGACGAGGTCAAGAATCCTGTTGTTCACATTTCGATGGGAGTTGTACTGTAGCAGATTACAAGCGGTGAGAGTATCGCAAAAGCTGGTTTGAATGGGACCATGCAAATTACCAGGACATAGATGACCACCGTCCACCTCAGCGTGCCAAGTAATATTCGGTTGGTTAAAATCACCGAGCACTAAGAACTTATCTGCGGGATGTTTTAGAACAATATCTGATAAATTACTAGAATAATTATTGAGTTGGACCACTAAAGGGTTGCCAGATTGCTGACTACATATATACACAACACATAGATGTATTTTATAGGTTACTTTCGGTTTCTTTTGGTGTAAAGTTAAGGTAACCCACAGATCCTCGGCAGACTAGCACCATTCGTTGCGGACATCGGCAACTAGTTCACGACGTATAGCTATTAAAACTCCCCCACCCATAGTTTGATTAGTTTGCGAGTAACTTCGGTCACGCCTCCAAACCAAATATCTATTATCAAACAATTCACCATCAGAAATTCCATCAATAAGCCATGTTTCCGTCAGACAAATGACATCGTAAGAATTTACACAAACATTTCTGTAGAAAACAGATGTTTTTGTCCGTAGCCCCCGAACATTTTGATAAAAAATACTAATAGGCGCCATAATAATTCAAAGGTAAAACCAGAAAAATAATTGTAAAGAAATAGGTAGGTACACTCAGACATAGTGCCAAGTAAAAGCTATAAGTAATAAAAGTCGGTTTAAACAGCAAGTAGTGGCAAGATAAAGCGAAAACTAGATAAAATAAATACGATATGATGAGGTAAACTGTGCAAGAAATTGTATTAAAAGTGTAGAAACATTTAGTTTTAAAATTATATAGGATATGAGTCCGAAATTTCAAGTGTAAGCAGATCTCACCTCTAATCGCACAAACATAGAGTATGAAATGACAATAAACAAGACCTAATGAGTCGAATGAATAGGCGACACCAAGCGATAAGAGAACAAAAGGCAGGCGAGAATGGAATGCGTGCAAAAAATACATACCTGTGTTTCTCAAACTTAAGGTGAGCGAGTTCACAATTAACAATGATATGTCCACAACATCAGTCAAACAAACTTTTTCAAAGGGAGTAAACAACACGCAGTAGAGAGGAGACGTTTTAATTAAAAAACAAACTTTTTTAAATCTTGCTCTGTTTGTATGCAGTGTTTTGGAGACGCGGTGTTTTTCCTTACAAGTATTTTACATCCTCTAACCCACACATGTTCAAAGCCACGCTCTTTGGCTAAAGCTTTGGTTCTGTTTAGTAGAAGTTTGTTTTCCAGTGTCAGGTGGTCATTGATATACACCCTGTTATTGCCCTGTAAGCCTAGATCTCCAGCAATAAGTTTTTTATGTTTCCTCGCCGCCGCTATGAAGTCGTTTTTTAGGTAGCTGTTGTGTACAGAGCAAATAATATTTTTATTTAATTTGTCATTGCGTGTCGGCACCCTGGCTATGTAGTTTATTTGCTCCCTCGGTATATGAAAATCAATTGCTTCACCTATCTTGGCCATTGTTGCGAACAGGTCTTCATTATTGGATAATGGCACTCCCTTGATCTCAATATTGTTCATGCGCGACCTCTGTTCGTTCTCAGACTGCCGATCCTCAAGCCGGGTAATTCGATCCTGCAAATTAACTATCACTTCCTTGGTGGTCTTCATTGTTTCGATGTCATCTTCCAGAGCTAACACTTTTGTTGCCAACGCTTTCATTTCCTGACCGTAGGACTCAAACGACGATTTCATGTCATGTACTTCTTGCCGCATGGATTTTAATTCCGCCAGCTCACTCTGAATAGCCTTCACACTCTCTATCAATGCAGGCAATGCTTCCATTTTAGCTGACAGACGTTGCAGTTCAACCATGATGGTCTCCGAATTTGCTGACGATGCCTTCAAACAACCAGTTTGAGGACTGGCAACCGGGGTAGCCTTGCAGCTTTGACATTTCCATGTCAATTTACGCTCGCCAAGCTTTCTCCATCCAGCCTCTGTTATCCCAGCGCAGGGGAAGTCGAATCTTGCCTTATAGGCAACACACGTAGCACCGTCCCTCGCTTCAGTGTCACAACGCTTACAAGTAAACATTACGACTGATTTAGATAGGAAGTTTGAGAAACACTGCAAGCGGTCGTTTTAGAAAAATAAATAAGTAGGTATATGTAGTAGCTACTCGCATTAGCAACGCTGTGTACTCGTGCGATCGGTACGCCGACTACCGCCGAAATATATAGCCTATAGCCTTCCTCGATAAATGGACTTTTTCAATTCGAGCCGGTAGTTCCTGAGATTAGCTTGTTAAACCAAACAAACAAACAAACTCTTCTGCTTTATAATATTAGTATAGATCACTCTCTCTCTGGTAGTATTCAAATCCTTGCGGTTGTTTGTGGAACCAAATCTAATAATACACCGCAGCAAGCCAAATCATCATCATCATCATCGTCACTATTAGACTTTAATGTTCCCACTGCTGGGACAGGCCTCCTCGCTATGAGTAAGCCAAATACTAACTATAATCTGTATCGTAATTAGTTGGCAAATGTTACATTCAAATAGATCCAACATTGGGTCTTTCCGTAAGCCGCTCCCATGTGAGTGGGGTGACACACTTCAAAAAGCAGCAGTGCAAGTACGTAGGATTCGGTAAGTCCTATCGAATCCTACTACTACTACTTGCACTGCTGTTTCGGCTTTTCAGCCTTTGTGACACGAGGGTATTTAGTTGAGTTGCAAAGGGTGTTGTGTGTCTGAAACGATTTAGGCCTTTTCGCTAGAGTTTTCCACTGTTTTACGAACTTCTACGTCCAGCGCACCCCGGGCACTGGACAGTCAGCGAGCCCCCACATCGACTAGCTAAACCACCTCGGTAATGTAATGGTAATCTAGAGTTGCGTGAGGTCAGGCAAGTGGTCACCACCGCTGCACTGCCAACGATATCTACGCCATACGGATCGCTGGCAACCATTTCAATTCAGCGACACAAATAGATAATTATGGTGATTGTAGTGGTACTAATAAATAAAATAAAATAAAATAAGCCTTTATTGCCGTTAAATTATTTGACTAAACATTACATAAAAATTAAAACAATAGAGGTGAGAAAAACTAACTAAAACTATTATTTAACTTAAACTAAAAACATATTCTCGCCAATCGGTTTATCTCCCCTCTTAACGGCTTGTCTTTCGACATAGGCCTCCTCTAAGGATTTCCACTCATTTCTGTCCTTTGCTGTACGAGTCCATTCTGGGCCAGCTACTTGTTTTAAATCATCTTCCCATCTTTTTGGCTGCCTTCCTCTACTTCTTCTGCTTTCTCTAGGATACCATTCCGTTATTAATCTGGTCCATTTCTCTTTCTTTTCTCTCAACATATGTCCTGTCCAACGCCATTTCAGTTTTCTGCATACTGATTGCACTTTTCTAAATTTTGTCTTTGCTTTGATCTTTTTTAAATGTATTTTATCCCTTCTTCTTACCCCCAGTACACTTCTCTCTATCCTATTCTGACATATATTTAATTTATTTTGTTGTTGTTCAGTCAAGGCCCAAGTTTGGCATCCGTATGTAAGACATGGCAGTATGCAAGCATTGAAGACTTTTCGTTTCTCTGTCATAGGCATTTCTTTATTTTTCATTATTTCACTCAACGACCAGAATCTCTTCCAAGTGTTTGCTACTCTTCTTTCTATTTCTTTCTGCATGCTCTCCACCGGCGAAACTAACTGTCCTAAATAAATGTATTCGCTTACATATTCTAGCTGCTGGTTATTAACTGTAATAGCATTTTCTTGTGAGGAATTGCTCATCACTTTGGTCTTTGTTAAATTCATTGTGAGCCCTGCATTTGCACTTTCGTCTGCTAATTGCTGTAGCATTTTCTCCAAGGTTAATGGGCATTCGGAAAAAACTATTAAATGATCAGCGAATCTCAAATGACTCAATTTGTCTCCGTTAACGTTAAGTCCGACATTATCCCAACCCAGTCTCCTGAAGATTAACTCCAACACAGCTGAGAATATCTTCGGCGAGATAGGGTCACCTTGACGAACGCCTCTTTCTATCGGGAACTCTGTACCTGACCTTTCCAGTTTTATTTGCGCCGTGCTTTTCCCATAAATGTTTTTTAGGATGCGTATGTACTTTTTATGGACCCCTTGTTGTTCTAATGCGTCCCATATGTAGTGGTGTTCCAGGGAATCAAACGCTTTGTTGAAGTCTACGAAACCCAAATAATACATTTTGTTGTATTCTCTGTATTTCTGAAGTATCTGGCGTAGGACGTGTATGTGGTCAATGGTCGAGAAGTTGCTCCTAAATCCAGCTTGCTCTTTCGGTTGGTTTTCATCAAGGATGTTAGTTAGTCTAGACAACAGTATTTTAGAAAAGACCTTATATATATTAGACATTAAGCTTATTGGCCTATAATTGTTCATATCTCCTTTGTCTCCTTTTTTGTGTAACAGAACTATCATTGATTTCGTCCAATCTTCTGGGATGACTTCTTCTGTTATTATTTCGTTAAACAAATTGGTTAATTCAGGGACAATTACCGGCATTAATGTTTTTAGAAGTTCATTGCTAATTTGATCGGGACCAAGTGCTTTTCCTAACTTCTGAGTAGTAATAGCTTTTACTATTTCTTCTTTTAAAATTGGTGGAATAGGTTCAGTATCTTGCGTATCATCTATGCTAGTCGTAGCAGGTTTACTATTTTTGCTTTTATACAGCTCCTTATAATATTCTGTAGCAATATTTAATATGTCAGATCTCTTTGTAGTACATGATCCTTTTTTATCCTTCAAATTTGGCATCCAATTCTTCTTTGGTTCTAATTCTTTGAACGCGGTACTACTGCCTACTGAATGTTGACCAGAGAAGAACTTCTGTAGCGTCGTGTTTCGCATAAGGGCAACGGTTTCCGTGAATGTGTGATGCTATCCGTCACTCCACGTATTCAATTACCAAGATCAGCTTTTCTCGGGCGAGTGCGTGAATATCGCCCATGATTCTGTCACTGCGGATAGCCCCCCCCCCCCCCTACACTCGCGTCCGTCACCCCCGCTCGCACGAATAAATAGATGCCAACATCACATGGTGCGGTCACTTTCATCCTTCGCACGCCTCAACTCATTCTAGCAAATTGTTTACATTTTCTGTTTACATTCATTCAAATGTATGTTCTTCGATCTTCCAGCTTAATCGAATTTTGCATAAATAATACAATTATGTGGGTGTTCATACGGAGGAACTAACGTCAGGTGACATTCACTGTTAACAAAGTGGAAATAAGTAAAACTGTGCCCGAACCAAATTAAAACTTATAACTAAGTACTTAAGTTCGGAATTGAGTGTGGAAGTAAACTCAATCATTGCCGGGAAGGCTGCTGGGAAGTCCAACAAACTGTCATATTTACTTTTAGTTTTAATCTACACCAGAGGTTCTCAAACATTTTTTCCTGGTAGACCACTTTGAATTTGTTTTGGTGTCGGTGGACCCCCTGTAGCATTTTCTTTCAAGCCCGTGAACTAAAAAAGAAAAGCAAGACAATATTTTTTTCGCACTATCTGTTAGGATTGCATGAGGATCGTTGTTCCCAAGATATTTTTTTGGCAAAAATCCGAAAATTGTAATCTTCTGGCTTCGAAATGTGTTTTTTTATGACTTAACACGACCTTTTTCACCGAAATACAACCTGTCATCACCGGAACATTTGATCTTTATTACTCTTTCTAGTACCTAGCTTAATATCTGGCTACATTGATCAAGCTAAGCCAACATTTTTGTTCTTTGGCATCGAACCCAGGTAAAATTTCGTGGACCTCCACTTACAGCTTGTGAACCCCCCCATTTTCTTCAAGCCAATGTAGACCCCCGATGGGTCTCCCGTAGACCCCTGGGGGTCCACCTGGACCACTTTGGGAATCACTGATCTACACGAACCACCGCTTGTTTACCGAGAACCGTTTTTAATTTGATTTAACCAATCACCGAGTGTTTGTGTTTCATTTTACGATGAGCACGCAATTATTGATACCAATCCTTCTACCTACAATATACAAAATTAATATTTAATACAACAAAACAGTTCGATTATACGACCGAACGATCTCCGCAGGGTGGCCTGGGCCTGTACCAGCTGGATTACAGTTGCTGAGGTTTGCTGCAGCAGTTAAAGAACCTTAAAACTATGTTAGCAATACAGCTATGTTATCGCTTGTGCAGCATGTCACTGAACGTTCATGTAGCTGTGGAACGACGGAATACCACTCCCTGTGGTCAAAAGTCCTTTTCCAAAACGAGGTGCAGATAACCCGTTAAAATTCGCACCGGTTCATTCCCGTTTTCAACTTCACGTTGCGGCGCGATTCAACTGCACTTCCACCAGTTGCTTGGTCTTCTGAGGCACGTACTTCACGATGTCCACGGAGAGGTGAGGTGTAGGCAGGCAGGATATGTGTGCACCAAAGTGTTCGGCTTCGCGGCATGAATAGGCACGTTGGGCTTGTACCGCAGCGGTTGTTTTTGGCACGCTGAGGGCGTTTCTTCCTCAACACGGTCAGCTCGAATCGGTGCCGTCATATCCGCGACTACGCTAGTGAAATCTTAAGGAACAGGTCGAGATTTTGCGGACCTCGAAGAAACAGGCAGCGGACAAAAGAGAATAGACGGAGAAACTATATACGAAATCACTACATCGTACTCAGTTTGGCGATTTTAGTATCATGTTGTTTATTGTTGCCCAGTGTTTACTCCCTGGTTGTAGTGTGTTCAGAAGGGAATTCAGAAGTGGCTTACGAACTTTACGGACTTAAAATTCAAGAACAGTTTATTGCAATTAAAGCATTTAGTATTCAGGGCACTATGGCGACGCCATTTAAAAGTACCTCTAGTTGTGAGTGCTGGCATTCGAGACATTGTCGGCGTATCGGCAGGCGTGCAAAACGCGGTGCAACGGCCGGAGACGAGGGGCCCGGAGAAGTGAGGCCCGAGTACCTGCCGGGCCCCCGGACACACGGGCCGGTGTGTAAAAAGGCATGTCTTAACACAAGTTCATAAAGGTCGAGGAACTGCTTTTTCAAGCTCAAAATCGTTCTAGGACCTTTATGAACTTGGAGGGTTGTATTGGTGATTTTGATGATAATAATTCTAAAGCTACATACGTCTTACAGTCGCGAACAATATTTTAATCACTACACAACCCGGCACTAGCCTACAACTAACGTAAGGGCGGGCTAACGGACTACTCCGGAGCCTTTAATTTAAATTGTTCGATGTGTTTCATGGAGATTTTAACTGACGTGAAAAACAACTTACCAGACAGTTTGATATCGAGTTCTATTCGTGATTGTTTTGTTTTACTGGGTTGTGACAGAGGATAACTTGTGGTTGTGTGGTGATGTGCACTCACAGCTCACACCGCACATCCCACCTGCGACGTCACGCCTAACAACACACAAACGCCAGTTCCGTATTCCGGATGTGCGGGGGCGGGGGGACACTAGTGAGGGGGGCGGGGTGAGGTGCGGACGCAGGTGCCGCTGTAACTTTCGCAACACTACATTTGTTCAGCACACACCGCATGCGGGGAGCGGTACACTGCTCGGATAACACTCTATTTACTATAAAATAACGTATTTTTACATGGAGTATGTACTTCGTTAACAATCATAAAGGAAACCATAGTACAAACTTGATGGTGCTTTGCGGCTTCAAGTTTGTAGTGATAAACCAGATAAAGGCTACAAACCATTTGATTTTAAAGCTCAAACAGTAGCTGAACTCAGGGTTACCGGAGCTTGATGTTCCTCACAGAGCTGTGCGGCGGCGCCGGCGGGTGGTAGTTACACATCAACGTATCAGAGAGTGCCGGGGATGCGAGCGGGGCGCGGCGAGGGAGGGGAGTACGGTACACAGCAGAACTGTCTTCTAGCAGACAGGTCACGGTTGAGGCAAGTTGGAGCCACAGGAATGACAGCTGCAGAAGGTCTCAACTCTTAAGCAACATCAGCAAATAATGAAACGAAAAATATAGTTGAATGTGAAACATACAAACAAAGAAAGAAAACTATACTTCACCATACGGAAACTATTTTAAGTCACGTTATGTATAGAATATCCGATAGTGTCGCGCAAGAGTTAGTGCCATTCCACATTGTTCAAATTATTAACTCGAATCGACAACTTGATAACTCCCCTCGAACAACTATTAAATGGTTCCGTCAATTCCATAATGCGACATTTTCAATTCATATGTACTTTTTAAGTTTATCTTGGACATCACAGACCATTAAGTCCCTATAAATCTATTTTCGTTCAAGCTCAACAAAGCCTGTCATTAAAATCTGAATGATAATCCGCAGTCTATAAAACTGCACTCTCGTTTGATTGATAGCGAACTCGATTGCCCTCGGCTATCATTGGCACAACCATCAATTGCTATCCATTGCCACTGACCATTAGGGGACAATTAAGTTGACAGGTAATTGCTGGATAATCGCGATATAAATGATATACTACGAAACGGATTTATGTCAACCGATTTTATTGCATAAAATATAGATATAGTTGATGTATTTATGATCAGGCTAACGCTTACCACCACTAGGCGATGCGACTTGCATCAAACGTCTGTGACTGGTGACTTGATCTAACTAATACCTTTTATTAGAAGGGCCGAAGCCTGCCGGGGCTGCCTTTTTTGTTTAGGAGCCTATGATTTGGTGGTAGTCCCGTTTAAATTTGGTGAAGATCTGATGCTGATCTTCGGACATATAAAATGGAATCTTCAATAATAGACAGCAAGTCTACGCACTCTGTGTACAGTAATTCGTTATTGGGGATAACCCTATTACTAAGAAGATGTGTTTAACAATGTAAAATAAATGCACAGCAAATATTTGTATAGGATCTTCATAGCCTTTTCCCAACTATGTTGGGGTCGGCTTCCTATCTAACCGCATGCAGCTGAATACTAGTATTTTACATGGAGCGACTGCCAATCTGACCTCCACAACCCAGTTAATACTGGGAAATACGTGTCAGACTTTTTGGGCCACTGACTACTGTAACAACTGTCAAAGATGGACAAATTACAGCCGAGACCAACAACTTAACTTGTTTTCCGAGGCACGGAGGAAACTCGGGATGTAAGGGTGGTCACCCATCCACAGACCAACCTAGGGAAGCGTGACTTAAACCTAAAGATCGACTCGAGCGGCTGATGTTATTTAGCCACGAGTTCCTCCAAAAAGAGATCAAATATTTGTATAGGATATTACAACTAAAACTAGAAAAAAATAAGTATGTTTTGGTAAAACTGAATAAGACAAAAAATATCACCGACTTCAGAAGATTCTTGATTTTTCACTTATAAAAAAGTTTTTATGAACCATACTTTTTGGATTATCTTAATTCCAACTCTTTTACAAGCTTTTTTTTAAATAACGTGTATTTAAAAAGAAAACATAAAAAGTAGGAATTCATGTTTTAAATACCTCCATGACTGTAATACTCAATGTACCTATCAGCACTATGTTTTGAGTGCGTTACTTTAAGTCTTACCGTAACCCGTGTGATTTTTCACCCCAAAAACAGTTATTTCCCAGCAATATTTTGAACGTAGAGTAACGTTAAGAGTCTGTTTACACTTCGTACAGACGAACATTTAAGTTTAGGGTTTGCCACACGAATTTGTAACATGTCGAGCCAGGTATCACCGTGAAATTCCCTACAAAAACCGCATCGTATTACATTTTTAGAGTGTAGGTAACTTATAGTTGTACACCATTACATGTGTTGACAGAAGTGATGTGCCCCAAATAGTCCATTACCGTGGATATCGAGTGGCGCCTCACTTGAGCCCTCTCGTCGAGAGCGAGATGTGTGCCTGGGTGTCTGGTTCCAAGGTCGCTCTAGTGGTGAACTCGTCGCGCGTCGGAGCGCTCAGCGCTGTGTGCTCAGTGTCCGATGGCGCGTCAATCGCGAGGATGCGGCCGATAGGAGAGGGAGACCGGAGACATGACGGATTGACGTCATCGCGTTGTCGACAACGTTCTGACGAACACTGCACTGGGGTTAGTGTGTATTAAGCAATGTTTACTAATTACGTTTCTCCCAAACTCGTTAAGTCCGAGCGCTAGTGAATACCTCACGTAAACACCTAAATGATGCGCATAACTATCTGTAATGAACATTGCGCTGTTGTAACTGTCGTGAGAGCAGTAAACAAACGAAAATACTTTTAAATAACATCATGCCCGTATTCCCTTAAAGGGTGGAGAGGGACCCACGTAATAGAGGGCGCGCCTATTGCCAATTTCCGGACACAATTCGATCCCCTGGGGTACTATTGAACATTCCTTGAAAAAGCCAATAACACTTTCCCGAAATGGAATCCAAGAGCATTAATCGATTTAAAGCCTTTGATTTTTGGAACACTTCAATGAAAACATCGGATACCTACTCGGCGTTGTGTTTAGTGTTAACATAAGCCGTATCGCTCTCGCTCTCGTGCTGGAGTATCGCGCGTGTGCTAGTACTGGGTGCTAGTACTACTCTCACTCGCTGCTCCAGCTCGCCGTGCGGAGCCGGAAGCTTTTAGTGTCGTAATCAATGATTCACGAGGACGTAAGAGGGCTCCGCTCGCGAACGAATAAGATAGTATAGTCAAGGAAACGTACCGAACTACTGACATACCCTTTACTTTGCTGAGAAGCAATGCTCCCGGTCATTGCTATCATTTTTTGCTATGAACCAAACTTTGAAACGTTCTAGTTACAGAGATGTTGGGGGCCAAAGTTCCAACTTGACCACAAGTTTCTTTTTTTAAATTAAAGTTTTTGAATGTTGAAACTTTAAGGTACTCCATGACCCTGCGGCAAATTGACACAATGTGATGAAGCTGCCTAATATTCGTGTCGTTACATTCCACGTTAAATAGCTACCAACAGGTCTGCCACGACCACCACATGGCATCATTCTAATAAGCTTTTGTAGTTGAAAGTTAAAATTATCTCTTATATTGATTAGTTCCGCACCTTATATTATTTACGTTACTAAAATTACACCATCATATAACGCGATCATTGTACTAGTAGAGCCAGCTAAGAAAGCTTCTTTCACAACAAAATAAAAGTAACGACTATATCCTACTTCCTACTAATATTATAAATGTGAAAGTTTGTTTGTATGGATGTATGGATGTTTGTTACTCTTTCACGCAAAAACTACTGAACGGATTTGGATGAAATTTTGCACACAGATGGTTTATAACCTGGATTAACACATAGGATACTTTTTATCCCGGTAGTAAGATCCCGTGGGACAATTTCAAACTACACGCGGGCGAAGCCGCTGGCAAAAGCTAGTGAACGATAATAATGTTTCTGTTCCCCGTAATACTTGTTGTTTATTGTAGTGTGTCCGGCCGCGGGATGGCGGGATGGCGGGATGGCAGGTCGATCGGGGCGATTGCGGGATTACCGCGTGATGGATGAGTCCTGCTCGCGTCCGACACGTGGTCGGACTCACAGCACCGGGCAACAAGAGGGGAGCGGGGGCGGGAGACAGAAACGTTTCCGTGCGAAACTACACATCGCGGTTCAGTTAAATTTGCTAGACTTTGATAACCTAGCATCATCATGAATATTTAAGGTCCACCATCCGGTTACTAGGTAATACGATACTCTTGGAGACTTTTGAGACATTGACTACCTGTAACGGCCTAGTAGGTATTCTAGCGAAATACAACACAAAGTAATTTAAGATAAACGCTGCAGTTGACAGTATTGACACGGACAAATCGACAAGTACAAGGTTTGCTTCCTGGTCAAATTCAAGGGTGTGCAACAGACCATCAAACTGAACAACTTTCTTAAGGGGACCATCATCGTAATCGCGAAAAAATAATCAACGGCTCCATATAAAATTCCAATACCTACTCGACTAAGTGACACAGCTGATTATTAATTTGACCAGGATGCAGAGCTACACCTTGTATGGTGGTGACGTGTCTCTGAACTTCCACTGCGCTTCCTCCGCGGTTCTCAAGCGACTCGCCTCGTTTTTGTCGCGCGGGTTAATCCTACCATTTGTGTTCTCGCACTCATATTCTACAAATTACGCAGACTATAACACACAGATTCGATTACTTACATCTCATAATTTGGCAATTATGAAAATAGTGTCATCCGGTCAGGAAGCTACCTACTCCATAATTATGTTCTCGCTGATCCGTTGCCGCCTTAAACAAAAAATGTATTTGATATCGCGCAATTGCCTCAAACATCTAACATTTTCCTCTATTCAAATTTTAATGAATCCAATTTAGTATCCCGTCGCGCCCCATCGTCTGTCGTGCCGCGTCTTTCCGTTTTCCTGTTCCCAAAATTCGGTGAACTTTTGTCTTCGAGTTTATTCTTATTCGCTAATACAAGTAAACAAACGCCTGCTTTTTTTGTTTAGCAGCGTGCGTGGATCACGATGTGCTGGTAATTGTAAAACAATAACAATAAAGAAGAGATTTGTGCCCGTTGTTGTGACTGTAGGGGAACGAAATGAATTGTAAATAACAATCGTAATGGATGCTCCGAATAATGGGAATCTAAATATGCTGTAACATTTATTTGTGATACCTATAAACTGGATTTATTATCGTCCGGCGGGAGTCGTAACAAGCGACCCAGGGGTAGCAAGTGGGCGGGAGGAGGCGCATGGCGTAGGTCACAGTTAGACAAGACAAGTGTCGGCTTGTGTCTAAGAACAAGTGGTCGCGACATCCGGTACGCACCGGTCGAGTGGATGTGAATATTATACACTTAATTATACATATTATATTAAACCTACTACGAATTGCGATGGCTGAATTAGCACTAGTTAGCTTATGCTCGAAGCTTTCGGCGCCAAGACGTTGGAAAAAATCCCCGGAGCTTTCAATTAATCGGAATCGGATCAGTGGAGTGTGTCCTTGTGCCTGTTCAGACCTGTAGACTTCACTTGCCCGTCATTCGCCATCTATCAGCACATGCGTAACATCTCACTTGGTCGAGCAAGGGCGTGACCACACATACAAAATACTTGTAAAGGTCAACAACTATCCCTATGGAGAACGTTCCCGCCGGCGAGCCCGCAAACAACCCGCGATAGCATCCGCTCGGATTGTGTCGGCAGTTCGGCACATGTTAATATATCGCACACAAACACAAAGACGCGCTCTTCAGGGAAATATCGAGCTACCTACTACTAGCCTCAGTGCGTCGACAGTTCGACCCTGCTAGGAAACTATTATGCGGATCAAATTATTTTTGTTTGGCTCTTATGTCCTGTTAAGTATTTTGTGTTTACATAACTACATAAAAAGTAATAAAAATAATAAATAAAGAAAACAACCTGGCAGCCCCTTTCTCTTTCCAGTTTATTTTTTACGCAGTAGGTTTCTTTATTTTTTTTTGTTTTACACATTTTAGTTACGATTATAATAAGATGGAATATTTAATAGTTTGTTGTTACGTCTATCTCAAATTAGCTGACCTGCGCAACTTCGTCTCCGTCACCGAAGAGAAAGAGAGGCTCAGAGAGAATGGGTCGTGAACACCTATAATACAATTCCCAAGGAGCACATCACGCACATCACGCACATCATTCCGCATAATGAAAATGCGCGCCCGGTACCCGATCATTATTTTACTGGGGAGTTATTTAAAACGGATTATCTACTAATATATTCATTGAAATCAAATTATATACCCAAGGGAAAATTTCTTCAAATTAAATAGCTGTGATTAAAACGTACCTATTTATTGGGATAAGGATAAATTACCATGTTTACAAAAACACCTATAGGCTTCTCTCGGCATCCTTACGGCTTCAACCTTAGACAATCGATGATTTTCACACTTCAGTTAGACTTGAAGTTCTCATCAAGGTGCATGAAATGAGCCACGACATGTAATAGCTGCTGTAAACTGTTGCGGACCTCTTGCAACTGCGTACCATTTCAAATGTCGAACTCTACGTTCCTGTGCTATGAGGCCAAGTCCTATGTGCACAACCTCTCTAAAGCTTAAAAATATGCAAAGTACGTTGTGTCAGTCAGTCATTAAAGACAAACCATTTTATATGATTAAATTCCGTAAAAAGGAATTTTCATCGGGTGTACGATTTAATAATAATTATGGTCATAATTTACCATTTTATCCTTTAATTTGAATCCCATACCTATTTAATTATCCAAAAAAAACCCTAAAAGTGTCACACAGGCGTATCATGTCGCGGGACGTTTATAAGAACACTTGGGTAACCAAGACGAATCTAACGATATTATGTCTAATAAATCCATGCAGCGATTTGGAAGGTATAAGGTAATAAAGAATATTACGTGCATACAGACATACATAATTTTATGTACGCGTTAAACGTAATTTTATGCGAGAATTAAAACTAGTGTGAAATTCTGACAAATTCCAAACGTAACGCATTACCAAGGAATATCATGTTACCATGACTTACACTTACTAGGCCAATTATTTCAAACATTGCAGATCGCAAACAATTGCACTGTCTAACGCGGTGGCTTTCCGAAACACACCTTGCGTAGTTGGAGGCGCACCGCGCTAACTTACCAACCGCAGTTTGCTATAAGTTGAGGAAACTTAATGTTACAGTGTTCTGTGCTTTAGTGGTACTGTAAAGGTCAGGGGTGAGCTGTGAGACAGTATTCATATCAGTTTAAGATAGCGTTTGGCAATATACCTAAACCAACTAGAACTTCCTAAACGTAGGTACCTGGTTCAGAATTTATTACGAGACAGGGTAATTAATATGTATTATAATAGCTAAGCAGTCTTGTCAGATTACTTACATATAATCCACTCTCACACCACATAGATGTCAAAGCCTGGACACAAGTACGGAATCATAACAAAGCTGAAAATGCTATCTAGGAAAAGTGACAGACGTTCAAAAACATCAAGCAACGACTTCCACGAACAGCGAGCGTATAATCGGATCAGTCGTCTTGCTACAGGCTACCCCGCCATCCCGCTGTGCTTGGCGGGACGGGGCGGGACGGGAGGATGGCCGACATTCAGATGGAAATGTTTTGTGATTCACACGGCAAACCAAGAAACTGTGAGACGGCATGGCTCCCGGCACCCGGACGGCTCCTCGACGGCTCCTGCACTACGGTAAATTAAACCTTTTGCAGTTCCCCGGGAATTAAACACTATTGCTTTAGTTTGTATAAAACTTACAGAGCGACTCGCCTGCCTCGGACAACCTTATGGTTCGTTCTTTTTTTGTTTACTGCGCATAGATCAAGAAAGTAAAATAAGCAATGTATGTTATCCATATCGATATAGCCGCAACTCGCAAGTGATGGTGTCGTCGTCGTGTGATGGATGTTTGTTGTTTAAGTGCTCAGCTCATTGGCCGGTGAGGACGAGTGCGCACATAATAAGACAGCGGAAGGATCGCTCCTTCTAGTTTATTGTTATTTTTTTACCGACTTTAAAAAAATGAGGTTTCTCGATTTGACCGCATATGACCGTATGTTTTTTGTGTGTTCGCGGATAACTTCGTCGTTTATGAACCGAATTTGATGTTTTTTTTGTATGGTTGTTGAGAAGAAGAAGAATATTATTTCGCGGTGTTCCCGTTTATTAATTTGGTGAAGACCTGATGCTGTCGTGTTAACTGCAATCGTTTGAATGTTTATTGTTTACACAACATCATAACGTAACATGACGCTTGTATGCACGCAGGTGACGTGTACAATACTACCAGATTCCGACAGCTAGTATATAATGTATGTTAGTTTCCATTTGTTTCGGGATAAGCCTATTACCTTGATATGCATTGTTAACAATCTTCAATAAATGCATATCAAATAATTATTGGTCTAGGATACTACAACTGTAAATGGAAAATGAAAATCTTTTATCCAAAAATAAAACGACTTCAAAAAACAAAAAAGCGAAAAATTACTTTAAGTTTAGAAGTCGGTTGGCTAATAAAAATAATCCCCATAATGAGTATTCGGAGACTTTCACTTTGACCTTGAAGACGAATTGGAAAATAATTCATGTTGGTAAACTAAAAAGCAAACAAACTATTCTCTTTTTAAAACCGTATGAGCTGTCTGCTGAGTCAGAGAGTATCATTCTATGTTCACATTGTTCACGCCCTTTTTTTTCGCATGGGAAATCATCAAATGACTTTTTCCACTCTGGGCGGAACGGGAGGGTTACAGATTAAAACCCATTCATGTTCCTTCCTCGCCCTTTATGTTCCAGGACCACGGTATCTCTTTCGAACAGTCCCGCAGCCCCGGCAAGCTTCGGCCCTTGCAGGCCCCTAACTTTATGCTGACATCTCTTTGAGGTGCGCGTGGAACACGAACGCGCCGCGCGCCGTCGTGGTCGACACGGCACATTCTTCACCCCTACCACTGCACCGTGTACTCGTGGGATGGTCGGCTGTGAGCGTCACACGTCCAACGTCGCTCGGTGACGTCATCAATAGGCTATTTTCCACCACCAATAAATTGCAAATCTATTTAGTCCGTCGTCCGTTAGAGTACTTATTGGAAAATAATGGACCCGTATTTTGGTTTTTGTAAATCAATTAATATTGACAAAGGTAAAACGCATCAAAACTCGGGAGTAGGGGCTCATGACGTCAAAACGCACTAAAAATAAATACCACGGTGTGACGGTGTTTCATCAATTTTGGTTAAAGTACCAAAAGAAAAAATACAGGTCAAATATTTATAGATAATCTAACTGACGGACTAATTAGATTTTTAGTACACGAGCCTATTGAATAAATATTTGTTTTTTTTCTGTGTAATTTTTATAAGTACTTTTATTTTGATGTGTTTGTCCTGTGTCGGCTAATAAATGCTTTTTCTTTCTTTCTTTCTTTCTATTGTGAGCCGGATATCTTAGGTTCATCCTGTCGAGTACACGAGCCTATTGTGAACCGGATATCTTAGATTCATCCTGTCGAGTACATGAGCCTATTGTGAGCCGGATATCTTAGGTTCATCCTGTCGAGTACATGAGCCTATTGTGAGCCGGATGTCTTAGGTTCATCCTGTCGAGTACACAAGCCTATTGTGAGCCGGATATCTTAGGTTCATCCTGTCGAGTACACGAGCCTATTGTGAGCCGGATATCTTAGGTTCATCCTGTCGAGTACACAAGCCTATTGTGAGCCGGATATCTTAGATTCATCCTGTCGAGTACACAAGCCTATTGTGAGCCGGATATCTTAGGTTCATCCTGTCGAGTACATGAGCCTATTGTGAGCCGGATATCTTAGGTTCATCCTGTCGAGTACACGAGCCTATTGTGAGCCGGATATCTTAGGTTCATCCTGTCGAGTACACGAGCCTATTGTGAGCCGGATATCTTAGGTTCATCCTGTCGAGTACACAAGCCTATTGTGAGCCGGATATCTTAGGTTCATCCTGTCGAGTACATGAGCCTATTGTGAGCCGGATATCTTAGGTTCATCCTGTCGAGTACACGAGCCTATTGTGAGCCGGATATCTTAGGTTCATCCTGTCGAGTACACGAGCCTCTTGTGAGCCGGATATCTTAGGTTCATCCTGTCGAGTACACGAGCCTCTTGTGAGCCGGATATCTTAGGTTCATCCTGTCGAGTACATGAGCCTATTGTGACCCGGATATCTTAGGTTCATCCTGTCGAGTACACGAGCCTCTTGTGAGCCGGATATCTTAGGTTCATCCTGTCGAGTACACGAGCCTCTTGTGAGCCGGATATCTTAGGTTCATCCTGTCGAGTACACGAGCCTATTGTGACCCGGATATCTTAGGTTCATCCTGTCGAGTACACGAGCCTCTTGTGAGCCGGATATCTTAGGTTCATCCTGTCGAGTACACGAGCCTCTTGTGAGCCGGATATCTTAGGTTCATCCTGTCGAGTACACGAGCCTCTTGTGAGCCGGATATCTTAGGTTCATCCTGTCGAGTACACGAGCCTATTGTGAGCCGTATATAGAAAATGTTCGTATTAACTCGACAAAATGTAAGAAGGTGCTGTTTATTTTTCGCGATTCAGTGTTTGTTCCCATTGTAAAAGTTGTTCATAACGATGCGTACAATGACTGGTCGAAGTGTATGGATACGAGTATCATGTAGATACACGGTGTATTATCATCGCTGTATGTTGAGCACAGCGCCTCTCGACTCGACAAACGAACAGATTATATTTCCATAGATCACAGTGATCACTGAACACGAACCAATTACTCCGCGCACGCTATCACGCTATCATTGGACTGTGAGAGCTCTCGCACTCGCGGCGTTTTTATCAATATTCCTCATGTACATGCTAATGGCTCGCATTGCGCTCGGTGTTATGTACAGATCGGTTTAGGTATCCGACCACTGACGTAATACGTTTATGTTCACGTGGATTCGGGTTGTCATACAATATATGAATCAGTCTGCTCTTGTTTATCAAACTATGCTGATTGATTGCTGTGTATTTACCCATACCCGCCTCTGCCCTTCAAGGGATATTATGTTTCAGAAATAAAAAATAATCATGATCTGTGAAACTCCGGACATTAAAGACACACACGAATATAATACAAAAGTATGTTTAAGTCTTTAATCTACGGAGTACCACAGATCATGCAAGCAAGCATGCAGCATGCAAGCAAGCATGCAACATGCAAGCAAGCATGCAAGCAAGCAAGCAAGCAGCATGCAGCAGGCAGGGTTTCTGTGACGGCTCCGGCGCTGCGGCCCTCCGGCGGCCCCACGCGCCTACGCGATTTTAAATAACACTCTAGGGGTAGGACAAACAAGACTACGTGATGTCGGTTTTGCAGCAATTCGGTTCTGTCACTAACTTTGTTGCACAGCATATTAATTTTTAACCAACAATATTATTTGATTATTACAGGTACTATATCTAATTGGTTTGCTCAGAATTATGTATGGGGCACTACAAGTTCACCACCACCATTTCCACCCAAAGTCTGGAGTACGTATTTACTAGTTAAGGAAAATATACCCAGGACACAAAATCATGCAGAAGCATGGCACAATAGATTTGCTCATTTTGTGGGAAAACACCATACTGAATTTTATTTTTTGGCAAAAAAGATAGTTAAAAAAATAAGACATCAAACCATTGAAATAGATAAACTGGATGTTGTAACATCACTTATACCAAAAAAAAAAAGAAAAAATACACGGACAAAACCAAAAAAAATGAAAAAATCATTAGTAAAAAAGATGAGTATCCTTCTAAACTAGAATATTTACAAACAATTGCTAAAAATATACACCTAAAATAAATAATTAAGGACTACTATTTCAATCAGTTAACTTCTATCTGAGGAATAACCGCCATATTTATTTCTCATAGTAGAAGACTGTTTATTTCACACAGCAGTGAATTTGTTAACTGATTGAAGGTAACTAATTCACTGTTGTGTGAAATAAACGTTTCTCGCGATTGAAAATGTCATGTATATTAATAATAAATCATTTGCAATATATTAATTGTATGCCTAAATATTATTATGCTAATAGTTATTAGGCCTACTAACGTTATGCTAAAATTCTTTAGGCCTACTAACGTTATGCGAATCAAATTTATGCCAAAACAAATTAGTCTTTAACATGATTATGCCAATATAAAATGTATGCCTAAAAAAATTATGCCAAAGTATTATTATGCCAAAACAAATTGTGCCAAAATCGTTATGCCGAAGTATATTAGGACAAAAAACATTATGCAAAAAGAAGGGATCCCCTAAGAGTCCTTTGATACAAAAAAAAATTAATGGCGTGATCTAAGACAGGTAAATTATTTCTCAGGGGCTTCGTTGAGCTTCACAGTCTCAGCGTGTAACTAGTGGTAGCTACTGTCGATTCTGGCTCTCAAGAGTTCCAGTGGTTTGACTATGTCATGGCAGGCTTGTCTGAATAAACAATAAAATACAATCTACACTCCAATATATTTAGACAAATTTGCTAGTAGCAAGAGAATACTTGTATCATGTAAGTAGGCTGTTGCTGTGTGCTGTAGCTGCTGCATTACTGGCTGCCATTGTGCACCATTGTGCACCATTGTGCACCATTGTGTACTATTGTGTAGCACCGTGTAGGCAAGCCTCCCATGAATACACAAGCACTCCACTCACAGCCGTGTAAAAATATTATTCCGAGCGACTGCCATTTGGCGGCGACCGAGTCGTTCCCGACACACCTATGTGCCATGTAGTTAACTGCGCGTGCCATCGAGAGAGCACACGCAGAAGACTTGCTCATTTGTGCACGCTACTCAGGTGTCTGGCAACCGATCCAGTGTCTACTTTACTAGCAATAGAGTTTGTTGTGTAATGACACTAGTGCATACTCGTAGCTCATACATTTGAGTCACTTCACTACACAAATAAACAACATTCGGTAGGGCGTAATAGTCTTAAAAGTGACAGTTGGAACAAAAGGACCTTCTGCTCATACTTGCTTCGAGTTGAACTGCCCCAGCGTAATGTGAAATTACTCGTACACGCTGCTGTTTAAATTTACCGAAACAATAACGAACCGAATGTATTAATTTATCTGATCGAGCGCCTCGCTCCTTCATGCTGGAGCACAAATGAGTCACCGTGTGCAGGGGCAAATCTGCCCTCATTACATGTGTAGCGGTGCAGTGGCGGCGTCAGGCTCTTGGATGCCGTCCAGTTCGTCCGCAGATAGTCGCGCAGTGTTCCACAATCCATTTCTTTTTAAGATGGCCGCTGTGTGAGTGCGCTCGACTTACCGACTACTATATTTTACTATATCTTGTTTTTCTAACTGTGAGGCTGCTTAGTACGCTAATTGGCGCCAGCAGACAACCGCCTGTGTGTCCGTCTCCTAAAAATAAGTCGGTATGTCAATAATATTTCCAATTTATATTGATAAGTGTTATTCCTGTCGGCATCGCGACAAGTTGCGCTCCGCTGAGCAGCACTCGGTCATTACACACGTTCCTTCGCTTTGACGCCGCCGCGCCGCCGCCGCGCGATCCTGTACGATCTCATGCAAACATGTGCGATCGCGTGCGTCTTGAGGAACGCGCACGAAGCGCTCAAGTGAACTGTTTACTGCTAATAATGTTAGAGGCTCAGGGTGCGCGAGCATGACTCACAAGCGATGTAATGTAAAACGGGCAGCTCATTTACAAGTTTAATATTTAGCTTTCTTAGCCGTATGACGATGACGTATGTTATAATGATCTCCGAGTGGGCGGCGCTCATCAAAGTGGCTCGCCTTCGTTTACCCAACTCATCGGAAGCGGGTTATGAGTTGACGTAGAAGTAGAAGCTCGTTAGGTAGTTAGTTCGGCGATATAGTATAATCCTCCGGCGGGATCCAATTACTTGCGTTAACCGCAGTGGCCGCCCCCCTGCCCCCCTGCCCCCCGCGCTCGCCCCTGTGCCTCTGTGTACACTTCTAGTTAGATGTCGGCGATGTTGTGGAGCCGATCTGCGCCAGCGTGGTCCACTGTGGCCGAGTGTGGGCCATTGTGGGCGTGTTGACGAGAACTTGCGGTCCAAGTTAAACTAACTACAGGCGCCGCGACCGTGTGCCGCCGTGACACCGACAACATTCCTGCGAACATTTAGGGTGCCAGGAAAATTAGTTTTATGAGAGTAACTTATACTTAGTTTGAAAAACTGTTTATGGTAGGTTGTTATGGAGGACCTCAGTCATTAATTATGTGGAATATTACCCTAATGGTTGAGAGTTGCCGAACTAGTGCGAACTAATATCTGATATTCCGCTTCCGCCAGATTCGATCGGTCCACGTCCACAGTCGCCGCACGCAAAAATACACTCAAATTTCACACAAAATCTCGCGTGAATTTGAAAAGCAATCCAATCGCGCAAACTGCGCAGTACTGAGGCACCTACCTATATCTCTACCTACCTCCATCGGTATCGGCGAGTCAATAACATGAGCCCACCGCGCGCCCACCGCTGCACGTGCTAGCTTGCAGAAGATCCACGGGTTACATACAACTCAGGGTTGCTGATCAGAACTTCCCCGAGTTATCTCCCATACTAACAGTGGCTCTGTGGGTTGCATCGTATACGGTTTCTCCTCAGGCTGCAGCTTCACCTCGGTACCAATATTTTATGAGATTGGGGCGACACTTATTGTGACGAGACGATGCGGTGCACGTCGATCTTTCATGTTCGTGAGCTTGTTCACGTGTAGTGGAGCTTCTGTGCTTGTACATAAGGTTACACTAGTCTGGTATTAGGTAGATACGTGTAGTGGAGCTTCTGTGCTTGTACATAAGGTTACACTAGTCTGGTAGTAGGTAGATACGTGTAGTGGAGCTTCTGTGCTTGTACATAAGGTTACACTAGTCTGGTAGTAGGTAGATACGTGTAGTGGAGCTTCTGTGCTTGTACATAAGGTTACACTAGTCTGGTAGTAGGTAGATACGTGTAGTGGAGCTTCTGTGCTTGTACATAAGGTTACACTAGTCTGGTAGTAGGTAGATACGTGTAGTGGAGCTTCTGTGCTTGTACATAAGGTTACACTAGTCTGGTAGTAGGTAGATACGTGTAGTGGAGCTTCTGTGCTTGTACATAAGGTTACACTAGTCTGGTAGTAGGTAGATACGTGTAGGTGCTCAGTGGGGATTACACAAATCTGCTATTTGCCGGGCCATTGGACGCGCGCACTATGTCCCGCGCCGCGCCGCTCACTATTATAACCGATGACGTCATCATATCGCTGACCTCAGCCAACACGACCTCTAGGCCAAAATACGTTTGACTTGATTGAATTTATGTTAGTTTTAGTATCTGATAATGCTAAACATTCAGCTCGTCAGAATATCTCGAACTAATAAATATTTGTAAGTACATCGATCTTGTCTTCAAAATTGGCTTATTACTTCAGGTCAAAAATGTTTTATCTTCTTAATCTGATTGCAACAGTATCTTCATTTTTTTCGGTTTTTGATCTCAAAAATACAACATGGTTTCTCTCAACAGATTTCTGTTATTATTCGTTTTTTATTGCTGAGATAAGTATATGGTTTTAATTTCAACTCAATATCTGCACGAGATATAGTCTTGACGGAGAAGCGGACTGATGGACAAATTGATCCCATAAGGGTTCCGGTTTTATTCTTTTGAGGTACGGAACCCAAAAAAGTATTGACTCCTAAAGATATACGTATAAAAACACTAGGCATATTGGCCACCTCTAGTTTCTTCCACAGGATTTCATAACTTTCGAATACAAAAGCCCAGGAAAGACCCAGGAAACACTGCGCTGTTATTAATTAGCCACGAGCTCCTTCAGATATCCTCCTTGAGATTACAATCATATTATTATGGTATAAATAAGTAAAAGATATGACAAAGTTTCGTGTTTTTCTTTCTTTTTTATAGTATAAGGTAAGATGTAGTTTATACAGACTAGTAAAAGGCTTCTCCAAGGAATACCAGTAATCTTTTCTGCGTTTAGCCAGCTTTAGTCGGCCATCTCCAATATCGTATCCTAGTGCCTCGTGGACCAGCAACATTCCTGGCTCTGCCTTTCGTTTTTTTCGCTGGCAGTGATGCCAGATCTACTTAAGTCCCTTGGTGCAATTTCGGAAATTCATAATATAATCTTTTTCCGAATGGTGCAAAGTTCATTTTAATCTATTTCTGGTATTGCTGCTACCACTTGAGTTTATATTTGAAATTAATTTAATTGATTGATTTAATTGACTGTGCGCCACTTTGCGCCACTTGTCACTAGTTCACATCACACAGTCACAGCGCAACTCTGTCAACTCAGTTAACTCTACGAGTGTCGGCGAGACGTCATTAATGCGTTTGTTAGCTCTCATGCAGCTTCACGACAGCTCCTGATAGCGTTCAATTAGCAGCGACTGTATACTACGCGGCGCCTTCCAAACTATACAGCTCACCGAGACTTGTGAATGTAAAGCGTCGGCCTATCTCTGTGAAAACTGGTTTTATCACTAATAGCCAGTAATAGGGACGCCGCATGAATTATTGAAGAGTTTGGTAATGTGGCGCCACATATCGACATCGACGAGGGTCGCGGGGACCCGCCGTGCATATCGATAATATTTGCGCGACGTACCTCCAGCGGCTGCGATTGACATTCATTACTTGACATAAATTGAATTATGTTATGTTTTATTCAACAAGACGTCACCGGACCGGTCGGCTCGCGGCTCCAGAGCGCACCTGTCCGGCGGAGCGCGCGGCTGTAACCGGACAGGTTGTAAAGCCGTGTCGTGCTCCGCTCGCGCTGCTCTGATTTATTTTACTCACGCCAGTCAATTCAAATTGTGTAACTTTGTTTTGGGCGAACATTAAGAAATAATTGTGTATCAACGTAATTTAATCGGTTGTATACCTACAGAGAACGTAAACCCGAGGTCACAAGATAACACTGACTTTGTTATTTCACTAAATCTTAAAGGCACAGCAACTGTACGGTGCAACCGCACATTCTGCAATTCAGCAGTTTACGCCACATTCATTTCAACTCATAAGTAATAATTAGTTCAGTTCGCGTTGAGCTATCAAGTCAGCCAGGCGTTCTCGTTACAGCCAACAAGGGCCGCGTCACTCAGTTCATTTCCGCACAATCAGTTCATTAAGCTCATTTTACTTTAAGTACCTTTCGGACAATACAGTAGTGTTTCAGTACTTTACTTTCTTTTATTCCATTCACCTATCATCTAAAAGTAATGTCTGGTCTAGCAAGAGATCATACACCCTTTTTGGTCCTTCGACTGTGAACATCGGACGCTACATAGTTCATATCGCGCGCGTGGACAGTGTAGCGGGCAGCTATCCAGTGACTCAAGTGTGTGCTGTGTTGAGTGACTATAAAACTTTGGGACTAACAAGTGACCCAGGGTCAACAAGGATCCGTAAACTATCAGGTGCTAAGTGTGGGGATTTTAGACTTAGAGACTAACAAGTGTCTCAAGGATCGTCAAGGATCTGTGAACTATCAGGAGTTCAATGCAGGAATTTTAGACTACGGGACAACCAGGTGTTCTAGGGAGCGGTTTATCATCAAGATCTGAGGCTAGCAGGTGTCTCAAGGGATCACCAAGGATCCGTAAGCAGTTATCAAGAACATTCAAGTAAGATCTTTCCATTTATTTCTTACTTCAATTAAGTCCTCGTCATGGAGGCCATACATGCAAATCAGAACGAACTTTACACAGCCATCCTAAAGTTGGCTACAAATATCAGAAAGGACTCAGAAGATCGTAAGACTGCCGTCTACTTCAAGCGACGTTTAGAAAACTTAAATCAGTATTGGTCCGATTACCAGTACAATCACGATCGTCTTCTTACGGAGGAAAGCAAATCTCATCCGTATTTTAGTGACCGTGCATATGAAAAAACAAAAGAGCTATATATCTCGACCAATGCATACATCAATCAACAATATCAAGTTTTGTTGATAAAAATGAAAGAAGCTCAACAGGGAGATTCTGCACAGGAGGAACAAGGTCCTGCGCCGTCTGAGCAAGCAGACCCGGTGGCACGTCAATTGCCGCCCGTCGAGGTATGCTCCAGAGGTTCATCTAGCAAGCTTGATGAACTATTGAAAAAACAAGCAAGCAACTTCAGGGCGCTGCAGCGCACTGTGACAGGAATAAATTTAGAATTTATGTCAGAAAAGTGGGAGTTGAAAGATGCCTTACGTAACCTACAGTCTCGATGGTCTATCATAGATTCCTTACATTGGGAATTAGACAGCGAATTGGAGGGTACGAATCAAGAATATGAGGCATCCTATACGAAGCAAGAAACTATTTACAATGAATTGAAAAATGCAATTAATAAAAAACTAGGGTCCGTTGTTCACAAGGAGAATTGGACACCAAAAATTGACATCCCGTTCTTCAATGGCAATTATCAAAATTGGGTGTCTTTTAAGGACTTGTTTGTTGAAGCTATCCACAGTAACGTCTCCTTATCAAACGCCCACAAGATGCAGTTCCTTAAAAGCAAAGTGCGGGGAGAAGCTGAACGTTTAATACAGCATTTACAAATTAGTTCTGACAACTACACTGTTTGCTGGGAGATATTGAACAATAGGTACAATAACACATGGTTGATTTTTACATCTCACATCGATCTCGTACTAGATCTTCCAGTAGTTCAACAAGCAAACGTCCCTCAGATCAAGAAAATTCACGATACTACACTAGAGTGTTTAAACTCAATAAGGAACCTAGGCGTTAATATAGACAGCTGGGATCCGTTCATCGTGCGTATTTTATTGCTGAAATTAGATGCGGAAACGCATGATAATTATTTGGAATCTCTGAAGAAACCCAGAGAACTGCCAATATTGACGGAATTTCTAAGCTTCTTAGAGAGCAGATTTACCGCATTGGAATCTTCGCGCAAGAAAAACGAAAATTCCAAACCATCAACAAGCAAGCAAAATAAATCATCATCGTCACATTTCAAGAATAAATATTCAGCAAGTAAGACTTCGGTGAATAATATCGAATTAACATGTCCGTTGTGTAAAGAGTCACACGGAATATACTATTGCAATAAGTTTTTAAACATGACACCAAGTTCAAAGCGACAAGCTATAACACGATTGCATTTGTGCAAAAATTGTCTTTATTCGCATGGGGATAAAGAATGTACGTCAGAAAGACGTTGCCGCGAATGTCGCGGCAAACATAATACACTTTTACATGAAGCGTTTTACAATAAGTCCACATGTAACACAATTACGGAAAATGACACTACAGCAGTTCTTGCAACTAGAACGCAAAATCAAGAATCACAAGAAAATCACGTTTCGCAACAAGGCAAAAACGTGATTGAAACATTATTAGCAACTGCAATGATCAAAGTTCAAGCAAGTGACGGATCATACCACAAAATGCGTGCGCTAATAGATCAAGGCTCTCAAGCGTCCCTTATCTCAGCTAGAGCGACACAACAGCTAGCTTTATCAAGAAAGTACTGCAGGGCCGTCATCTGCGGGATAGGAGAGAAAGAGAGCAGTAGCAAGGGTGTCACGAACATAACATGTTGTTCGCATTTTAATGATTTTACATTTAACACAGATGTGGTAATCATGGATACGCTCATTAATCAATTACCAAGATGTACATTCACTAAGCCAACATGGGCACACCTGGCCGGCGTGCAACTAGCCGATCCAGAATACAATGTCAGCCGTCCTATCGACATCTTATTGGGAGCCGATGTGTATTCCTGTATCATTTTAGAAGGCATTATCAGGGCGGATCTATCATTACCGGTCGCGCAACAGACACGACTGGGATGGATCTTATGCGGAAATTTAAAAACTTTCCACTGTAACGTAGTCCAGAATCAAGTGGACGAAGTACAAAGATTTTGGGAGATCGAAGACATCAGCGAATCATCTAATTTATCCGCAGAAGATTTACAATGCATGGAGTATTACAAGAAAACCACAACAAGACATAAAAATGGCATGTATGAAGTAAGATTGCCTTTTCAAGAAAACTTTGAGACACATTTGGGATTGTCTAAAAATAAAGCAATGGCGCAATTTCAACAGTTGGAAAGGAAATTTCACAATAATGAAGAAGTAGCAAAACAATATAAATTATTTATTCAAGAATATAAAACTTTAGGACATATTATGATGCCAGCGTCCGGTAACAAGCAACCGGATTATTATTTACCGCACCATTGTGTATTGCGAAACGATTCCACAACGACAGCACTTCGAGTAGTTTTTAACGCTTCATCAAAAACAACAACAGGAACCAGCTTGAATGACGTCATGCTAAAAGGCCCAAATCTACAGCAAGATCTCCAATCTTTACTATTAAGGTGGAGACAATATCGCGTAGCTTTTACGGCAGATATTGAAAAAATGTTTCGATTCATTTGGTTAAATAAACAGGATCAAAGATTTCAAAAAATCATTTGGAGAGATACCATTGACATGCGTCATCAGGCATACCAGCTATGCACCGTTACATATGGCACCAAGGCCGCACCATTTCTAGCAATGATGACATTAAAACAATTGGCTGAAGATGAGAGACACAATTTCGACAGTGTTGCAATCAAGGCTTTGGAGCAGTCATTCTACATGGATGATGTTCTACACGGGTCTCATTCGGTCAAGTTAGCAGAAAAACTGAAGCAAGATTTAATCAAGTTGTTAAAATTAGGGGGGTTCAATTTAAGAAAGTGGACTTCCAACGCATCAGCCTTACAAGACGATACAATCGGGGCGAGTAGCAAGCAAGAAAATTTCGATTTCAAGGAAATGGAGACATCAAAAACCTTGGGATTACGTTGGAATTCAAAAGCAGACTTATTTACATTTCAATCAAAAATTGAACCATCTAACAAAACACCAACTAAGAGATCCATGTTGTCAGACATATCAAAGCTGTTTGACCCTCTTGGTTGGCTGTCGCCGATTTCAACCAAGCTAAAACTGCTATTTCAGCAAGTTTGGATGACAAGTAGTCATTGGGATGACAAGTTACCCGATCAAATTAGCAAAGAATGGCTCAAAATTAAAGGTGACATGCACAAAATCAAACAATTCAAGTTGGAGCGTTGGTTGGGTACAGGAGAAAACCACACGCTAGAATTACATGGATTTTGTGATTCTTCTAATAAAGCCTACGCATGCGTTGTTTATTGCAAGATTAAAAATAACGGCGAAACAAAGATATCGTTAGTAGCAGGAAAAGCAAGGTTAGCACCTGTAAACAAAAAAATTACATTACCAAGATTAGAGCTTAGCGGTGCACTACTACTGGCAAAATTGTTGTCTAAAATTCAACAATGCCTCATCAGTCATAACATCATGATACATACTTGGACAGATTCAATGGTAGTCCTAGCCTGGTTACAAGGAGAGCCAGGACGATGGAAGCCTTTTGTCGCCAACAGGGTGCGACAAATATCAAGCATGATACCTACAAACAGCTGGCGTTACGTCAAGTCAGCAGAGAATCCAGCGGATTGCGCAAGCCGCGGAGTGGGTATCGATCAACTAAAAAACCATTCGCTGTGGTGGGAAGGACCGTCGTGGCTGCGGAACTACGACCCTGACTATGAAGCTGGGCAAGCAGTGTTTACCACAGACGAAGAAGCAAGAAAAACCAAGCAGCTTGTTAATCACACATCGCAGCAAGAAAGCGATAACATTTTGGGTGAATTATTAGCAAGATATAGTTCACTCACCAAACTAACAAGAGTTTTAGCATGGATATTAAGATTTATCAAGCAAACGAGATACAAGAATAACCGCATGCAAACTTATTTTACAATACAAGAGTTAGTCAATGCTAAGCACAAAATAATTTTATATGTACAGCAAAGAGAATTTGCCCAGGAAGTACATAGTTTACAAGAAAATAAACCACTATCAGCAAAAAACAAGTTATTGCAATTAAATCCATTCCTTGACAACGAGGGACTTCTCAGAGTCAGAGGAAGACTAAGCAAGGCCAACATTAACCAAGATATGAGGCATCCGATTATCATAGCTCACGAAGGACACTTAACAAACTTAATTATAGATCAAGCACATAAACTTACCTTCCATGGAGGAGCACGGGTGACATCAGCATTCATTCGCAAGAATTACTGGATAATAGGAGGTAATCGGGCGGTTAAAAAGCGTATACGTACCTGCGTTACTTGTCGTAAACATAATCCAAGCAAGATGACACAGTTGATGGGTGATTTACCTACGCAGAGATGTAACGTCGCAAAGCCTTTTGAACATACAGGCGTCGATTTTACCGGACACGTGCTCATAAAAGCCAACAAGGGCCGTGGAATTAAGACCACAAAGGGTTACGTGGTGGTATTTGTCTGTATGGTGACCAAGCTCGTTCACTTAGATTTGGTCTCAGACCTTACATCATCAGCATTCATAGCTGCATTGCGAAGAATGGCTGGAAGAAAGGGCTCGCCGAAACACTTGTACAGCGACAACGGTACAAACTTTGTCGGCGCCAACAAAATTTTACAAGAAGAATTGGAGCAGATACAAGAAACATTCAATCAAGATTTCATCAAGGAAATCACTAGCATGGAGATCGAATGGCATTTTAATGCGCCCTCATGGCCTACAGCAGGAGGGCTGTGGGAGGCTGCGGTCAAAAGTTTAAAATACCATTTAAGAAGAGTCGTTGGAGAGCAAAAGCTCACTTTTGAAGAGTTCAGCACAGTTCTGGCCCAGTTAGAAGCAGTACTTAACTCGAGGCCACTGTGTCCTCTGACTGAAGATCCCAGCGACTTGGATTTCCTCTCTCCGTCAAGCTTTGTCAATCTTAATCAAGACATGACCATATTAGAAACAGAAACAGATATGCGGACGAGATGGCATTTAACTCAAAAAATAGTACAAGATATTTGGAAACGTTGGCATACAGAATATCTCACTCAGCTGTCAGCAAGAAGCAAGTGGAGACATTCTCAACCAGACATTCAACTAAATGACATTGTTACAATTAACGATGCTAACTTACCTCCTGGGAAGTGGGCAGTTGGCCGCGTCGTCCAGCTGCATCCCGGTGCTGATGGCCACATCAGGGTGGTCACATTAAAAACAAAGAATGGGCTTATCAAGAGGCCTATTCTCAAGCTGTCTATTCTCCCTGTGAATGATAGAATCGACAAACAAGAGTTGCGTTCTAAGGAAGTGAAAGATGGCAAGCCACATCAAAACAAAAAAGTAAACTACAGCTTCTCATCGCTGGTAATGTTACTTTTGTCTTTCATGAGCATTATGACCACAGCTCACTGTTCATACAATATAACACAATTAAAAGACAATCAAGGTCTTTATTTTGACAAAATTGCAAACATGCAATTGATCAGAGATGAATGGAAGATAGTCACATACTATGACATGAATTCATTTTGGCAAGGTACAGAAGCATGCAACAAATATCTTAGCTACTTGGATCAGTTATGTAACAAATTTAAAGAAACGTCACATTGTGCCGTCATACAAGTTCAATTGCAGCAAGAATTCTCAGAACTCGAGTACTATAACCACCTGTTGCTGAGTCAGCATTATAGCACGCGTCGCGCACGTGTACTGCGCCGCCGTAAGCGAGGCCTTATCAACGGTATAGGGTATCTTGCGAACAGCTTATTCGGTGTACTTGATGAGAGATTCGCAGAACAGTATAAACAAGATATTCAATCAATACATGACAATGAAAATCATTTGCTCTCGCTCTTGAAACAACAAACAACAGTAATTGAAGCAGAATACAACGTTTTGAAGAGGAACGGGGAAGCAATTAATAAGCAACACAAGATGCTTAATTCACTATCAATCAAGTTAGATAAGATGGAGAACGTTTTATTGAACGAATCAGAGAGAAATCGAGCCATGAACGATTTCAGTACGGCAGCAATCGCTACAAGCAATGTATTAAGACAGCTAAAAACAATCCAAACAAGTTTATTAGATACCATAACAGATGTTTATCACGGGAGACTCAATTTTCATTTATTGTCACCAGAACAACTGAAAGACACTCTGAATACAATATCGAGTCATCTTTCAAAGGATCTTACGTTACCGATAAATAACTTACAAAACAACTTCAGAAATATTTATCATTTATTGACAGTCAAAGCAAGAATGACGGAAGAATTTTTAATCTTCGAATTAAAATTGCCTCTGGTGTCTAGAGATACATTTTCAATCATGAAAATTATTCCAATACCACAACTTGTAGGTAACTCAAGCGCAGCCAGTTTGACTCCGATTGCTGAACATGTTGCAATCAATTTGAAGAAGGACTCGTATTTGCCGATGTCTGTAAACGACGTCCAAACATGTCTACGTGACAACGTCGATAATTATCTATGTCATATAGAGAAACCAATTTATCATCTCAAGAATGATGAAAAATTATGTGAAGTAGAATCTGATACCAACAAATGCAAGATCAGCATTACGACTTGTTCGAATCAATGGACAGCTCTTAGCAAAATAAACAGTTATGCATTTTTCTGTTGTAGTCAGTGTCAAATAAGAGTTCTATGTGATAATAATGTGTCGCCGGGGCAGTTAGTAAAGGCAGGCATTTTGGGAGTCGAACACGACTGTCTTATTAAAACCGAAAGTTTTACGGTTTACTCACGCAATGAAGGTTTTAGCACTTTAGACATAAAACCATCTTTCAAGCTACCTGAGATAGAACCAATCAATCATATCATAGACGTTGGCATCCCAACTCCACTAACACAAAACTATACACTCCTCTCGAGCAACAAGGAGCTCGACGAAATCAAGAAGCAACTCCGCATTCTTAAGGCAAGCGAAAATTTGCCAAATCAACTTTCTTATCACGATATCCATCACTACACAGCATTTTACGTGGTGATCGGAGTTGTGTTGGTGATTGCAGCAGGCTTTATGATACGATGGATGCGTAACAGGCGAACCGCATCTCTCGAGGTGGCAAGGGCCGCATTGGCGAGTCTACAGACCACACAGCACATGACTTCGGCACGGGCAGAGGCAGGGGCCTCTAGATCATCGTCAGCAGTCCAATATAGTGTTAGTGCGCGTAATCAGTGTGAGATTCCGTGTGTATCAGATTACAGTGAAATTCCAAAAGTGCATAAGTTAGACAAGTGTACAGTGCCAATGCCTCGTAAAACGGAGTTCAAATAGAGACTCTAATCATCTGGAATAAGGACTAATTGGCATCACCTTGTCAATCATCTAGTATAAGGACCAATTGGCATCATCTTGTTACTCATCTTTTCATGTTCATCTCATATTCATCTTCCCGCTCGGGAGCATGTACGGTGCAACCGCACATTCTGCAATTCAGCAGTTTACGCCACATTCATTTCAACTCATAAGTAATAATTAGTTCAGTTCGCGTTGAGCTATCAAGTCAGCCAGGCGTTCTCGTTACAGCCAACAAGGGCCGCGTCACTCAGTTCATTTCCGCACAATCAGTTCATTAAGCTCATTTTACTTTAAGTACCTTTCGGACAATACAGTAGTGTTTCAGTACTTTACTTTCTTTTATTCCATTCACCTATCATCTAAAAGTAATGTCTGGTCTAGCAAGAGATCATACAGCAACTCATAAACTATTTGGTTGAGCCCTTAAATACATAAAATTAAGCTGAAAGAAAAAGGCGACGTAGAAAGATTTTCCGGATTCGTATGATGAATACATAAAGGGTTGCACAGAGGTGCGGCGCTCGTGGACCGCGATTCAATAAGTGCGTGTCCTGTCATACCCCCCGCCCCGCCCCCTGCTCCCTCCCCCTTCAAGTCGCGAGAGGGTGCGCTGCATACATTACCCGGACAGCCGACAGCCGACAGCCGACAGCCGACAGCTCGTGTGACGAAAACTTTACGATGTCTTCTCTTAAGTTTGGTGGTCCAGGGTAGCCCGCGACATTCGTTTTATCTTGCGTTTTTTGAAATTTGCAGGCTAGTGCTACGTTTTATGTAGATCAAAAGATTCTTCGCGACTATAAAATGCATCATCATCATCATTTCAGGCGAAAACGCGCCCACGTCTCTGGCAACCATGACGCTTTCACCTTAAAACAGATCTTACAAACTGCTTCTTAGATCTTGTATAGATATCACTTGTATTTGTATATTATTACAAAAAATCTATGCAACGATTATTTCCACCTGAATTATGTAATTTGAACTCGAGTGTTCAACAAATAACCGCGCGCGCACGTGCAATATTAGGCACGCACGTGGGCTCGCGTGCCCAATCGTCGATGTGACGTAGCTTCGACACGAGGCCGCGCTACGCCGTCAGCTACGCCGTAGCACTCGAGTTGCACTTTTTAACAGTAGCCCCTTTTCGTGTGGGTAAGGATTATTTAGTTCCAAGGACATTAATATTGTATTTTCGCAAAAACTACCGCCGGTTGGGTATAAATGAGTAAACACAAACAGGTCACGGGGCCGCTCCGCGCTCGCCGGGAGCCGTCAGCCGAGCTCTTCACTCACTCGACTGTTAAACCCGTCCGGATGGATAGGCACTTGTTTCTCGCACACATTCACTTTATTTGCCTGATAGTCTGATATTTGATCCGTAGCTTTCTACGCGACTGACCTAGAAGAAGGGAAGTGTTTTGTTTTGTTTTACAGTGACCGCTTATTTACATATTATTCGATTGTTTTATCTATTCGGCATAACCTTTTCACATACGTATGGATCTCTTTCAATATTATAAGTAGGCACGTCATCCACATTACCTACTAGCAATGCCAGCACTCCTGCAGGCTCCATGTAGGAGTGTGTTGTTTGGCGCCAACTGTCCAGCTTGATCGGAAGCTTGAGGAGGTGCCGCGGCCGGCACCGGTCGCTACGTACTCATTACTCGTGGGTTGTGGGTAGGCAGAGACCGCACGGCCGCGTCAAACTTTTATCAGTCGACAGCGCGCGTTCGTGCGAGTGTCACGATAACGTGCGACGCAGCAGGTTCACTCCGACTCGACGTGAAGTTGGAACTTCTCGTTCAGATATTTATTGTGTGTATAGGTCAGGTAGCCCCCAGTATACTAGCCTGCTTCAAGAGTAGCCTTAAACATAATGTAGATTGACAAGAACAATAAAAATGTAACAGTAGTCGTTATTTCAGACTACAAGGCATCGTCCATGACTTTGTTAGTACAATGGTACTTAAGTAAATAGGTGGCAGCCCAATTATCCCAATGATCTACGTTGACACCAGGACGGAGTCTATTTTTTGCAATGGTCCTTTGTGTAACAAACGCTTTTTTAGTGGCGGTGAGGAGGCTGGCGGGTGGCGGGTGACGGGGGCAGGTGGAGGGGGGGGGTTCGGTACTCGGCCGTGCTTATGACGTGCGCACACCGACACATGGCGCGGATTGATTGACGCGGTCGGACCTTCACGCCTCACCCACGCTTCACAACTCACGCCTCACGCCACGCTGCCCACGCTGCCGTGCCCTCCTAACCGCGTTATTATTTCTCACATTCGCACACTTTTTGTTTGACATAGCCACTACGTCATAAACGTTTGGTTGCCCTTACTAAACCTCGACCGTATCTACAAACACATTTCGATGAATAAACGATTTGGTTCAAATGGGCCAGCAACCGTTGCTGGACATGTATTTATGTAATTCATTATTTATTTATGCATTCAACTTACAACACTGCTGCAGTACTATAATACTTTTCCATAATCAGCTTCACGATATACAAGTCAACACATATTTGTCACAAAGTAACAATAGCATTCGGAACAAGTGTAAAGTTGTATGAAACTGCGTGTTAGTTAACCGCGAGTTGTTAAATAAACAACAATTGTGTGAAAACAAATTCGTAGTTAAATTCATTCGCAGCTGAATAACAAGAGCGTGGGTAAAGTGCGGCGGCACGTGGATGTGGCGCGAGTGACCGCGCGCTGCGGCCACTCGCGCCGCGGGCGGCGGGACGCGCGACGCGGCGCGGGACGGCGCAGCTCGTGGGTCGGCGCGGGTCACACGGCGCGGCTATTTGTCACTAATGCACGATGAATATTAAACGTGCAGCCGCGGGCGGCTTGCATAGATCTGCGCCCATCTCCAGCGAACTACTCCCTGAGGAAATGACGCTAAAAACTTTTTCAAACGAATTGATTGATCAAACAGTACATAGAAATGGTATTGATGTAAAACATCTATCTATATGCGCCCCGAGGCAGTAAAACGACTCGTATGCTCCAGTAACTATTAACAGAAGGTCATTTTGTATATCTTTTGACGAATGGAGATCCATTCGTTTATGCGTGTATACTGCATTCATGATCGAAAAGATGCATTGAAGAAATAAAGTAAAAAAAACATAGAGTGGCTCTAGAAATACAACATGATAACACAGGGTGTAAACGGACGTTAAACTTCACGAAGCCGTCAGTAACACTGTACATCAAACTAAGTAACTTTACGAAAACATTGTTGAAACGACTTTTTTTTGGGGTGGTAAATCAGTTTTACCTGTAATACTTAATGTACCGCACTCAAAACATTGTGCTGACGGATGCTTTGGATATTATAGGGTAATTAAAGTAAAGTTAAAACCTTAAAAAATAGTACTTCAATCACTTATTAAAAAGTTCCTACTTTGACCTCCAATATTTCCATAACAAGAAGGTTCCGAGGAATGATTCGGAATAAAAAGTTAAGAGTCCTTTTACACACCCTTAATATGGCCTAACATTTATTTATTTGACGTTCATAGACAATTTGAGCATAAATCAAACAGAAGCCATGCAGTAGTCTGCGCCATTTTGAAACATTGTTTTGGGTATTTACGATTTTATTATGGATGAAACAAGAAACAAAACGTTTTGTTTGAAGTGATGCATGTATATATTTGCTATAGTCTTGTCATCTAATGTTTCTCTTACATTCTCCGTTACAGCACTTTCAATTCAACTGTCTAACAGTCTTATATACTTAAAGTACTGAAAGTACCGGGATTCCTGTGTTTTAGCATGAAAGTCCCGAAAATCCCGGTTCTTTATTACAGATCTAGTTCTGCATTCCCTATTTACATCCAAAAAGGATTACATAAATAGAATCTAAATCTCGATCATCACCACCATAATTTCAGCCGGGAGACGTCCACTTCTGGACTTAAGCTTCCTCCAAGTGTCGCCACCTTGACCATCCAGCGTATTCCCATGGCCATCACCAGATAATCGGTCCAACCAGTGAGAGGCTTTCCAACGCTACGTCTTCCGGTTCGCGGTCGCCACTCCAGAACTTTTCGGCCCCATCGGCCATCAATTCTGCGAGCAATGTGCCCTGCCCACTGCCACTTAAGTTTGGCAATTCTTCGTGCTACGTACCTACCGACGTTGCACCACCCTAGTTCTCTTGCGGATGTCTTCATTTCTGATACGATCACGCAAGGAAATTCCGAGCATAGCCCTCTCCATTACCGTGACCACTTTAACGTCGGCAAACCGAAGGTTAGTGTACCTACTACTGACGTTGATGCCTATCCCTGTCCAGAACAGAACCTTGAAGACATCCTCCAGTGCAGCGGTGAAAAGTTTCGGAGATATGACGACTCCCTATCTCACATCTCGATGCAGAAGGATTATAGGTTCCAAAGTCGGAATAACATGGTGGCGTTTTTGCATAAACACTTCAACACCTCGATGTACCGGTAGTTGCGAGACTGCAGAGATTGCTAATCTCGATACTTAATAATAACCTCACGGTACGGACGGGGTTTTCATAACGTAATGCATTAAGGTTTAAAAGACACTTTGAAAATGTAGGTACAGATCACTAAAGTCCAGTCGCGGAGCAGGAAGAATTTCGTACAATGACCTTTTTACCTACTGACTGTGGTCACAAAAATTTTTCTATTAAGTGCGGTTTACATGAAATATTAGAAGGAGAAAGAAAATTTAACAACTTATTATATAAATTATTGTTAATTATGTTAATTGTTTATTTAAATGTTGTATTAAATATAAGTAATATGAATCGAGTTACGATTACTAATTCAGCAGAAATAGAAATGATGTCTGGATTTTTATATAAGAACAAACCTTACAGTGTTAGGTAAAAGCCACATCCAGTCCCCATTTATCTATGTTTCACAGATATACTTGTTTCCATGATTGTATCGAACGAACATTTTGCTCGCAATGATAATTGTAATCTACCTTCAAAATACTATAAAACCGACGTCTAATTTTTTGTAACACTCAAATATTTTTTTGTTCTTTTTAAGTGTTATTCTCATGTAAGTGAATAGTGTAATTCTTATGAAGATAAATGATCTTAAACCTCAAACGGTTTACAATCCCTGAGAAAGCAATACTCATTATATTTACACGGGAGTGACAGAGACAGGTAATTGTCAATTCAATTCTTCAATTTGAAATTCTTCCTGCTTCGCGTTCGGACTTTACCTAGAAAAATGCGTGTTTGTACGAGTGCTTTATTTTGTAATAATATTAACTAACAATATTGCCTAAACTGTTAGAGGAATTTCGAATTTATGAAAAAAGCAATGTTTTGCACAGATTTGTATACAAGCGCTGCGAGTTAGACGCGAATCGTTAATATGTGAAAGTTGTGAAGGGTGGCACGAGCTACCATAAGTGGCGCCGCCCGCGCGCGCGGCCTCCCTTGGAATCTCGCGCGACTCATTAAAAGTGCCGCCGACTGATTCAACGCGCAATAACTTCGTCTCTGAAAGGTGCCAATAGCGACAAGGTCTAGGTATGTCTTGGCATTCGGTTAATGTACACAGTGTGGGGGACACAAGCACTAGCTAACGGTAACCACATACTCAGCACATCATACTGAAACCTCAACATAGATTTACAACGGTAATTTAAAAAAAAAATCTGCTGTTCTCTACAAAAGTGCAGACCCACACGGAAAGCTGATTTCAAGACATCTTCGGTATCTTTTTTTCGATATAACTCACAAAAAAACTCATCAAAAACGGAACCCTTATAAATTCGACATGTCTGTCTGTCTGTCTGTCCGTCCGTATGTCACAGCCACGTTTTTCCGAAACTATAAGAACTAAGCTGTTGAAACTTGGTAAGTAGATATATTCTGTGAACCGCATTAAGATTTTTACGTCCCACACGTATGGGTTTGATGAAAAAGTATAGGTCTAAAAATGATATTGACGTTTCAAATTGTTTTTTTTTCTAAACTGAATAGTTTGCGCGCGAGACACTTCCAAAGTGGTAAAATGTGCCCCCCCCCCCCTGTAACTTCTAAAATAAGAGAATGATAAAACTAAATATATGCGGCATCATCGGCATTTATGCTAGTATAATATAAGACGCCGACAGAATGCTGAATAGTTCAAATTGCGTTGAATAAATATAATTCTAAATGTGGGATGATACGGTGACTTGAAGCGAGTAAGAAGCTTTGAACATTTCAAAAAGATAATTTTTAAAACGCTCCTTAAAACTGGACCAGTTTTAACCGTCGCAAGTTTACAGCTCCAGTAGCTATGTTCCACAATAAACTCGCCCCTCTCCCCCCTCTCGATCCCTCTTAGCCTAATACTTATACGTGAGCATATTTTTAGTTTTGTTTTTTTTACATTTATAATTCAAAAAACACTGTTTACATTTATTTTACAACACGTAAACATACCACACAAACCATCGTGGGTTTAACAGTGGTGTGTTATGTTCATGAGATTGGTTGCTTTATTTATCAACATGATGGCATGCTGCGCTGTTCCTGTCAACACGTTCCTGATCACTGAGAGCCTGCAGGTTTATTCTGCTGCTGAGCTACGTCCTTATATCACTGTGTGTTCTCATCAGAACCACTAGGTGGAATTTTCCCGCCTGTCCCGCCATTACGAGTAACCAGATCACGTCGAGACATGCCACAAGGCCCTCGAATCACGGTGCTGTATCACAACACGGTAACGCTGCAATAGATTAGAGGTCACAGTGGATCACTCGACAATGATGCGGCTGACGCATTGCCAGAAGAAGTTCCAGCACAAAACCCTACGGACCCGAACCCATTGTGCCCATTCCCTTCAAGCAGCTGAGGAACTAGTTAATTATTACTTTTATAAACATCCTATATTTGCTACATTTATCTACTTGAGCTCATATTCTAACTGCTGAATAGTCACCCTTACAATTGAACAAACTTGTGTAGTACATTTATTACGTGCGGCAGCCAGGCGGCCGGCGGCGGCGCGATGTGTCGCGACAGCCGTCAGATGTACAATACTCAGCGGATACACGGCCATTGTGTGCCGCAGCCGTTGTACACCTTTGTACCGACAACACCAGGACCGAGCACACGAGCCGCACACGCCGCGCTTATCACCACGTCATAAGGTCCAGTATCACTAATCTCAACTGCACGGTGAGCTTGCAGGTGAGAATAGAACAGGGACAACAGTGGGCACAACTTTTAATTAATCCGCGCGAGTGATCCGTGCCTCCCCTGGTGAGAAATCCTGTGCCCTCACTACGACACGACACACATCGAGTGCAGCTGCACGGGTACCTAACGTTACGTTGTACACTCAATAGCAACACTTGAACTATTTTTACCACTGCTACGTAAGTTCTGCTTGCCGTGGTTGTGCGCTTGGCTGTACCAGAACGTGTTTGTTACTTTGAAGAGATAAAAATACTTCTTTACCAGTATCATACTTCTTTGTGATTATAATTTTGTCCAAGTGGGATAGGCCGAGCACCACGGACATATATTAACATTAATGGGTCCTAAGTTGTGAGCTGGATATTTGATTACAATAACATGAATGGCAATAACGCTTGAACGCACGGATATAAGTTCTAGTTTCTACAAGGTCCGTATAATAAATAACTCCAGATGTAACCTGTACACTATCCAACATAATATTGCGTCTATACTATCACGTAGTCTGCCAGAGACTACACTGCAGATTGTTCCTAATCGTAATCAGCTGTGAATAAAAGGTGGGTCAACAAAAGAAAATGATATATACTCTTAAAGTTACCACGATCCGTGAGAAATTGGGCAACACAGTGATCAACCTCCAGCCATGTCCTGGCCAGCCGCTCACGAACGGATGGAAAGAATTGATGCAAGTCGTTTTAAGCTGGCAAAACAATTGAATGTGAACATGTACCAAAAACTTGCAAATGTAAACGAAAGCTAACCATACTGCCGCTAAATATAATTTATCTCAAGCGCATCATAACACAGAGGTCCTGTACAAGTTTACATTCAATTGTTTAGCCTAGATTAAGCGATTTAACTATAGACACACACCGCTTGATTGACGCGGCATTTCAATCATGGACCGTTCAATAATCGCGCTCATGGGGTGGCCATCGCTCAGCGCGGTCCGACTCATAATCATTCGCGGTATTTACATTCCTAGCACTTGACTCATCCGTGTTGCGGCTGCGTGGCGGCTCAGGACGAGGTAGAAGTGTCGCGGCCGCAGCGCGCGCGCGCTCAGCACAACCAGACAATTATCTTAGCAAACATCCGCCCCTACTCCCCGCGTGTACCCGCACTCCGCACCCTCGCTCCTCTAATTTATAATTCAACCCCCCTCCTCCCCCTCCGGTTCCCCACTGACAAGCGGTCTATTTGTGACTAACTAACAGGATAAACGCTAGCGTACTACTTGCCACTCGACTCGACCGCTCTCTTGCCACCCGCTCGCCGTCAAATCCGTTTCATTTGCAGAGAGCCCCTAATGTAATATTGTATTAGGTCAGATTAGATTGTCTATCAAGCGCCGGATATTTAAATGAATCTCTGCAGAGAATTGACAGTTTTCTAAGTCAGCAGTAAACAGTGGGTAGTGCGGGCACGGGGCGCTGCTGGTCTACATCACACATGGTCGTGATCACAGCTCCGGCTGCGGGCTCCATCGTTTCCGCTATCTCGTCGTGCCCAAATTGGATGTTGGGAACAAGCTTTTGGACGCGGCTTGCTTCCCGCGTGTTCATCATATCTGCCTAGCCGTTTCACAACTACATACATGTTGAGTAGGCTTCCAGTCTAACCGGATGCAGCTGAATACCAGTATTTTATGTGGAGCGACTGCCTATCAGACCTCCACAACCCAGTTAATTCTGGGTAAAACGATACCCCATGGTAAGACTGGTTGTCAGACTTTTGGGCCACTGACTACCTGTAACTACTGCCAAAGATGGACAAATGACAGCCGGGACCAACAGCTTAACGTGCTTTCGGAAACACGAAGGAAACTCGATACACATAAATACAAATACAAAAAAATACAAAAATATTTATTTCCGTAAAACAATTTTTCTTACATTGGTTGATGATTGGAGTCTCCTTTTAAGCAAATAATGCCTGTAGTAGGAGATACCGCTCTTCCATACATTAAGATAATTCTATTTTATTTTCTTAACAATATAACCCAAATATTCTCCTAATATGTTATGAATGTTTGTGAGAGGTTAATGGTAAAAGTTGAGTGGTGTATAATGGATGATGATTAAATTTGTGTGTGTGTGTGTGTGTATGTATGCGTGTGTGTGTGTATGTGTGTGTGTGTGAGTGTGTGTGGGTATTAGACTGCACATGTTTGATGTGTGTACGTTATCATGTTACAAGAGTGCTTCGGTGTCTTCATACGAAAGTGGTCTTATACATTCAAGTATAATTTTTTTACAATCATGAAGTGGTTTGGTGTATATGATTGTATATGTTTCTGTTAACTCTGTTGTAAAGCTGAGCTGCGCGTATGTTATACTGCGTGGCTGCAAATTTGGTTTTTGTTTGAGAATTTGTACAATAATATCTTTTCGTCTTTTTCATTTAACAGATTCCTGTTTGGGCCTCCTGGTTTAGCAACATATTATGTTGTAGGGACCACATGTATCAAAGTTTTAAACATCCAGCCTAATTTTCGTATCTCTATCGGTTACGTGCTCGAGATGAGAGTACCAAAAAAAATGGGGGTTCCGCAAGGCTCAATATTGGGTACTTTCCTCTTTTTTGTATATATAAATGATCTACCCTATTTACTGAAAAACCAACCTCAAAATATGGTATTATTTGCTGATGACACTTCCTTATTTTTTAGATAAATAGACGAGCCCAAAATCTAGATGACGTGAATAATGCCTTACTTGAAGTCCATAATTGGTTCACAGCAAACAATTTGGTATTAAATGGAAAAAAAAAACTAAATGCATACGATTTGCTTTACCGAATGTTAAAAGTAGTGATTGTGAGATAATATTGAATAAAGAGAAACTCGAATTCGTAGATAAAACGGTTTTCCTGGGGCTTACGCTTGATTCAAGGCTTCAATGGGGTTTTCATTTAACATGCGGGGCGCTTAAGTTCAGCAGCATATGCCATTAGAAAAATCCGTCAATTCACTGATGTAGATACCGCTAGACTAGTCTATTTTAGTTACTTCTACAGCATAATGTCTCACGGCATTTTGCTGTGGGGACGGGCTGCTGATATTGAGTCTATATTTATTCTGCAGAAAAGAGCCATCAGAGCCATATACTCGTACAATCTTCGTAGGCGCGATTCTCTAAGGGAACTGTTTAAGGAAATTAACATCATGACTGTATATTGTCAATACATCTACAATCTACAAACATAATGTATGTCAGTAAAAAACTGCATCTTTTTGGTAAAAGAGGTGACAGACACAATAACAGTACTAGAAATAAAGACCAATTAGTTCAGCCAGGCTTCAGACTCGCTAAAGTAGACTCGTCTATCATGGGGTACTGTTTGAAATGCTTTAATAAAATTAAAAAACCTACGTTTTCATTTTTTGACTTGAATGTGCCCTGGTGGTTAAGTGTATGTCATGCTCACTCAAATGTCCCGCTGATGGTGGCGCGTGTGTCGGTTGTCCATGTTTAGTTCCCTTCAAAATGGTTGAGTTGAATGGTGCTGATACATGCGTCATGTCCGTGAACGGGCACTGTCGGTTGGGACTGGTCAGCTCTTGGTTTCCACAGCTTTTGTTTTTATTTTTTAATTAATGCTTTTATTTTTGAATTGTTTTTGTTTGTTTTAACTATGGACAATTTTATCGTGCACATCTTGCTGTGACTGTTCCTAAATTACCCTAGGCTGATAAAATTTTTGTTTTTCCTAAATCATGCTACTTATTAGTATTTATAGCTTCTCCCTAAGGAGAAGGAGCAGCGCCCCGCCTCCGCGCAAGCTCTGTAGGTTTCAACTTTTGACTGGATGGCCTCCCACTGACTGGATGGACTGAATTCCAAATATGAGGGGTTTGTCTTAGCCTTGTCCCGTCCTTAGAGGCTAGGGGACAGGGATGGGACACTAGGTGAAGTTAATATTGGAATTCACTGTTAGATATATACATGAATAATATCAAATCTCATAAGGCAAAACGCCAATAAAATATAAAGCTAATAAAACAAGAGGACGCAAAGATATGATATATGCTAGAAGTTTGGTAAGATATCGTAACGCTTGTGCTTAAGAACAGTTCGTTACGTTAATTTATCAGATTCCAAAATTAGATGCCGATTGCAAACGCAAACGAGCCCATGTACAAGTACATGGATTTGTTTTACAACATTTGCCCGGCGTGTATTGTTAGACCTAAGTGCATTGTCCTACTAAGGGCACTGCTACGAACTCCAACAACACACGTTCCCTAAGCACTTTCTACATGTCTTTTCCAATCCTAAGACTTGGGTTGTGAGGCCAATGCCATTGAAGAAGACAGGTTTTTATTATCTTTATTTAAACGCGTACTCTCGTTGATAAACACCCTTACGGCCGTCTACCCCATTTAGTAGATCAATTTGCACAAGCGCATCGTAGACTCAGTCTGTAGCAGAACATATTTCAATGTTACTGTTGAGCGCCGCAATGGTAATGTTTCGTCATTTCTGGTTCCTCTAATCTTCCCCATATGGAGTTAGTGTGTCTCGCTAAATTGTGACGATTTAGTGATAGGCCTGTGGCAGCCGGGGTTTATTTTAACGAGACACAGTCCCTAGCGTTCTTTATAACCTAGCGATCAATTTAGGTTGTGATACTTTTTGAATCCTACCCCCACTCCTTGGAACTTACGTCACCAGTTTCAAAGTTTTCTGAGCTAGACTTTTGCAGGAAGCAGTACTCATCAGCAGCGTTTGATTGACTTGTAACACAAGTACAAGTTAGTATTATAATAATAAACATTATAATTTGTTTTAGACCATTTGTGAATAGTATGGTGCTGTCACTACTGAACAATATACTTTGTTCTAATCAAAATGAGAACATTACGATTCAATGATAAATGATAAATGATAAATGATATTTATTTTGCAAATTGGTTTTCACAAACACTTTTACACGTCCTTATTTTTTAAACTAGATGGGGCCGGTGTTTCGTACCTGACTACTCTGAGAAGAAACAGCCGAAACAAACTCAGAGGTCATAGTCTCTTTTAAAGTCCAGACAATTCGGCCTTCCATTCGTCAGTTAAAAGTCGATAGTCGTCAATAGTCGATTGTATTTGGGTACAATGTACATGTTGGATGTACGTTGTAGAGAGTAAGCGGTAGGCTTTCTTCGTCTCCCTAGATCAAACGCAGCATATGAATATTTACTCAGGTGCGGGTTAGGAAGTGGACACATAACACACATCAGATAATAATATACATTATGATGACGTGAAACAATCGCTCCGTCATGCTGTAATAAGTGATTACTGTCAGCCCTTCCACGCTACAGTCCAACTGCAATTTAAGCGAGGATTTAATTATAGTTAACACTTACCACGTGTTCTTTAAATATGGTCAGTCTTCAAATAACTTTCTGAATACTGTAGTTTCGCCTTCGCCGCAGCCTGGCTTCTTTCACATAACAACACTCACTTTTACTAGACTTAATATGACTACTTATTTTTAGCTTATAAATACTAGCTGACCCACTCAACTTCGTCTGCGTCACATAAGAGAGAAAAACGAAAGGGAAAAAAATCCCCGTTTTTGCAACATTTTTAATTCCTGCTCCGCTCTTAATGGTCGCAGCGTGATGTTATATAGCCTAAAGCCTTCCTCGATAAATAGACTATCCAACACAAAAAGAATTTTTCAGTATTTCCTGAGATTAGCGCGTTCAACCAAACAAACAAACTCTTCTGCTTTATAATATTAGTATAGATTATTCGTCCACGGGGAGTTGATGCGCATCTTAATACCGAAACTATGCTAACTTTCCGAGTCTAACCTAGGACGTCCTAGTGCTTTTACTATTATAGACCGGTCTATCCCGCGAACTCAGCCAGACCTCTCCATGCGTCTAAGGTCATCTCCCGCTCATCTCGATTAATCAAAACAGACCTTTTAATCTAACTATAATTAACACATTGAATGCCGACTACGGATATATCCGTATATGGTTTCTATGCAGGACGCCGACTACGGATAGATACGTAGGACTTCTATACGAGTTTCAATAGAATCTACAGTAGCTGGCCTCACCAATAAGGTATTTTTATATAGGATGGCATCTCAAATAAAACAAGCATTAATAAAAGAGTAACTTTATTGACTATAAGTAAGAATAAAACACCAAAACTCAAAAGCTTTTTTGGACATTTTTAGACCTAATAGTAATACTTTTTTTTGTAATTTTGAACCCCAATTTTTGTTCTGTAAATCAAAGAACGACTTGGCATTTGCTGATTATTGGTGCAATCACTAAAATAAAATAAAAAAACTTAAAACTTACTTTTTATGCCATCGCAATGTTTTTCTCAGGCAAGAATAATAAGAGATCATTTGGTCATCTCGGTCGACTCCAGACATACCTAAATTATAATCAGCAACTATGTTTGGCTTATCTGAAATTCTCCCATTCTGGTTCTTTACTTTTACCATTTCCAGCTTGTGTGAAAGCTTGCTATCCAGCTTGAAATAACCAAAACATCTCGCTTGTCTCTCCACTTGCAAACAGTTATGTCGGCACATGACTGAAAAGCAAGTTCACCTTTTTTCAGTCGTGCTGTAGTCGCGGCTGCTGGATTGCCTTTTCTGTTACTACGTAAAGTACCACACACATACGTCTTTTTCTGCCCAAGACGTCATGTCAAATCTACTGAGTTGTAAAAATTATCTGCGTAAAGGACATGGCATTTGTCTAAGTACTCATCAAGTAGACTAGGTATTTACTTGTATGCCTGGCTCACCTGTAAAAACCTGTACAAACTGACTCGGTCTTGAAGAGCCATGCGTCCACTGAAATTCTGGGTCCAGTTCAGATGACAGTGCTTCGACCAAGGATTCATTGGCACTAGAGCTTGTCAAAGAGGTAGACAAATTGCTATGTTCTTCACGTCCTGGTCAAAATACTTCGCCGGAACCAGAAGAAAAATCACCGTTGTCAGATTCTGAATCTGATATTATATGCAAAATTTCCTCATCACGTACAGGACGTCGTCCCCGTTGAAAATTACTAGACGTTTTGACCGGCGAGCACGCGCATGCAACGTGCGGTCTTCTCTCGATCGCTTGCACAGTACTAAAAACTATGATCGCGGCGCGTGACTCGCGGGACGACGGGTCTTGGAAGGGTCCCCAAGACCCTTCCAAGACCCGTCGTCCCCACGAGTCACCGGGTGGGTAACTACCAAGGATGCTGATTCTACGTAATTATACGTATACGTACTTATTTATACGTATACCGGCACCCAGGCTGTTTTTTTTTTCGCTGATGCCATATACGTATATATCCGTAAATAGACAAATGTATGGTGGCAACCAACTTTGGCCGTATAGCCAATTTCGGCATTCAATGGGTTAACTTTTACAAACATTATCACACTTTCGCGGCCACACACTCAGACATAGATACTCTCCTAGTATTTTCTAATTATCCTAACTTATCGTCTCGTCTCTACCGGGGTGTCAACACGACTGTCTCGACTTCCCCGCCTCTCTCCGCCAGCCCCTTCTTGCCTGTACCGTTTTTTTCCAGAATCCCACGCCTTGCCTGTCGATGCTTTTTGTGACTCTTTCAATTGTTTTAAGTGATCGTCCGGGATTTACCCAATGACCCGAGTTTATTACAAACACGTGTGCTTATCTATTATGAGTCGCTCGTAAGATTTGTGTTTGATGGAGATCGATAAATACAAAACAATATGGTTTAATATATCCAGTTGTAGGCATGTCGCCTGAGCTAACTGTACTTCTTGAATTTTTAGTTTTAGCATTTGTTTTACGAATACAACAACCCCATCATTTTGATTAAACTGACGTGTTGATATAAATGCCTGATAGCCTGTAAGCTGAGGAATTGGTTTGTCAACATTCAATCTACATTCTGTTAATATTATCACATCAGTCTCAAACTTAAAAGTCGATAACAAAACATTCAAGTCATCAAAATTGTAATATGTGCTTCTTATGTTCTGTGACGCAATGGTAAAATCATTACTTTTAACATGTATATGTTATGAAAAATCCGAGGGTTCGCATTCAATTGAACTCGCTATTTCAATATTGTCAATTTCATTCACTGTTTCTAATGTGTTACTCACGTAGATTAAAAAATAAAGATGAAGTCATTGTGAGATAGTCACAACAGCCATGGGAAGACTTTTTGAAGTACGTATAAGTGTACCTAAAAGTAAAAATGTAATGTAACTACACAAGTGAAAGCGCAGTAAGTGCAATTGTAACTCAAATTATAAGCTTACTAATTAATATTATGTATTCGTTGAATGAAGGTCGGTCCGCAACACTATTTAATTGAGTGCGCGAACAGAGAATGCGTATTCGCTGACTCGATTCCACCACTACTACATGTGCTATCACAAATTTTAATGTGCGCGAACATTTCGGTGAACACACGCATGTTTTGTTCATGATCGCTAGAACGAGTCCACTGAAAAAAACATGTGGCACACTGGTAGAACGTCTTAGTCGAACAAGATGTGTTTTAAAGTGTGTATTGAAGTTTTAAAAGTGAAATTGATTAAAAATTATAATAATTTACGCAATTGTTCACTTTGATTTTCCGCCTATCTTTTACCTTTTTTTTCTTTTTTACAAAATCAAAAACATTTTCATAATGTAGTCTATAACTTTTTAATAAGATTTATACCGTTTCAGAGAACTGATAAGACAAGGATATTTATCTAGTATTTTTTACATCTGGCGTAGTATTTTTTTTTCACTATACAACATCTTTTTTTGACGGATTGGCAAAAATTACAAAAAAAAATGTTTCATTAGTGATTTTTGCTAAAGGTGTAGGAGTTTTTGAACTTTTAATTATTCAAAAAGGTCTGCTGCGTCATCAGCTGTGATAAAAACGCATGGTGAATTTCGGTAGAACGTATGGTGGCTTAATTTCTTGCATTATAACCTTACTATAACGTCCTGCAAGGAATACGTCGAATTACCAGTCACCCTGTATTCTCACATCGTCGCCGCGTCGGCGCTCGCGGGGCACGCACGCCGCGCACGGGAAACGCGTTTGACGTCATCATAAGTGGCGCTTTCCACTTCTTTCGCGAACTCATACGTTTCCGTCGTATTATGCTTAATTGATTAATCATAGCTTAGTTTTAAAGTAAAAGTAAACTAAAAATGATTTTTTGCGTACATAATCGAGTTGAATGAACTGATTAAGATGCGTCCACTCGGATCATGCTTGTTCTCCTTACATCACGGCGCTAATAAACGCGGCTAGCGACGGCGACGTTACTTGCCACTAGTCGCTCGGACGTGCGATTGAGGAGAACATTAGTGGCTCCGCACGTCGCGCTCTCAGATGTGCGTTTTAGTCGTTTTTTTAGGAAATCGACTACAACGCTACAGGGTGTACTGTTACAGTGCGAGGACAGAGTTCCACAAAGATTGTATAGAGTAGGGTAGGCCCACGTAACATCTTAAAATGCCAGACATGCAACGTTTCACAGCATACTAAATATTCACGCTCCTGACTCTTTCTTCCCGATTTTCCCACATTAACGTCGACATCGTAAGGTCACCTAACAGTAACCCCTTCGTCTGATTTCACGGCGGAACAAATACAACAATATTTTTTGCATAAATTTACTTCGTATGATGTACAGAATGCTTGGTTGCTTCGTGATGAGTCTGTTTACACCCTGTATAGTAGGACAACCAATCTGTAAGCCTAGAGATAACGCATCACCATAATAACGAGAGATGAACGCAGTGGTAGTGATCACCGTATAATTGTGTGTAATCTGAACACATTGTAACGTCTGTTGTGTGCCGCTTATCGCATCACGCTATACTAAGTCCTGTGTATCAGCAGAGCGACACCGTTGTGTGCCGCTTATCGCATCACGCTATACTAAGTCCTGTGTATCAGCAGAGCGACACTGTTGTGTGCCGCTTATCGCATCACGCTATACTAAGTCCTGTGTATCAGCAGAGCGACACTGTTGTGTGCCGCTTATCGCATCACGCTATACTAAGTCCTGTGTATCAGCAGAGCGACACTGTTGTGTGCAGCTTATCGCATCACGCTATACTAAGTCCTGTGTATCAGCAGAGCGACACCGTTGTGTGCCGCTTATCGCATCACGCTATACTAAGTCCTGTGTATCAGCAGAGCGACACTGTTGTGTGCAGCTTATCGCATCACGCTATACTAAGTCCTGTGTATCAGCAGAGCGACACCGTTGTGTGCCGCTTATCGCATCACGCTATACTAAGTCCTGTGTATCAGCAGAGCGACACCGTTGTGTGCCGCTTATCGCATCACGCTATACTAAGTCCTGTGTATCAGCAGAGCGACACTGTTGTGTGCCGCTTATCGCATCACGCTATACTAAGTCCTGTGTATCAGCAGAGCGACACCGTTGTGTGCCGCTTATCGCATCACGCTATACTAAGTCCTGTGTATCAGCAGAGCGACACTGTTGTGTGCCGCTTATCGCATCACGCTATACTAAGTCCTGTGTATCAGCAGAGCGACACTGTTGTGTGCCGCTTATCGCATCACGCTATACTAAGTCCTGTGTATCAGCAGAGCGACACCGTTGTGTGCCGCTTATCGCATCACGCTATACTAAGTCCTGTGTATCAGCAGAGCGACACTGTTGTGTGCCGCTTATCGCATCACGCTATACTAAGTCCTGTGTATCAGCAGAGCGACACCGTTGTGTGCCGCTTATCGCATCACGCTATACTAAGGGCCGGTATTTCAAAGCCACCTTAACTTATTGCTTAAGTTAAGTCCTGCATTTAAGCTAAGTGTCATTTTTAGAAGAGAGAAGTGTATTTCAATCCGGATCTTCCTCGCCTTAACTAATCTAGGATAAATCGCAATATTGCAACATAATAAACAGAATATGTCATTTTTCTATTGTCATCCTACTACGTTGTATATTTTTTTAAGTTTTAAAAAGTTCTAAGAAAAATGTTTTAAGTTCACGACATTGTTGAGTTGTCTGAACAATTGAGTAGTATCACGTAAGTACCTGCCTACCGTTTTCGCTCTTTCTCTACGATTTTACAACTTGGCAATCACTCAACTCTAAAATGTTTTTGTTCAGTAACTATACTTTTAGCTCGAGCAGTGATGATGAAGATATTATTGAATTTATCAAAATTATTCTACGACCCTACGACGTATACGAATTTATAGCACCATGAGAGACTAATTTTCAGAAATGGAAAGAAGGTGAATTTTACGAGACGGCGCGGCGGGCCTGTTTGCCGGATTGCCGCCATGGGATCTGAAGGCGATAGTCACTACGCTGCCGCCGGGGGGAAACTCCGCTGCCACGGCAAATCGCCGCTCAGCGGACAGACCTCCGGCGCGATTTTATGGCGACATGGAGAGAGCAACTGTCGCAACCCCGTGCAGGGTACGCCACGATAGTGGCGGTGAGTCCCCTCTTTAAGGAGTGGCTGGAGAGGCGCCACGGCGTCCTCACTTTCCGCCTGACGCAGGTCCTCACCGGACACGGATGTTTCGGGAGGTACCTGCACCGAATCGGGCGGGAGGAAACGCCCGGGTGATTTCACTACGAGGATCGATCGGAGGATACGGTGGAGGTCTGCCCTGCGTGGGAGGAGCACCGCCGTGTCGTCGTATCGGCGGCGGCGACCTCTCGCGTCCGGCCCTGGTTCAATCCATGGTCCGGAGCGAGACGGAATGGGAAGCCGTCACCTCCTTCTGCGAAGCAGTCATGCTAGCGAAGGAGGTGGCGGAACGTGAGAGGGAGAGAGCCTCTCTTCCCAGCCGCCGAGGGAGACGCACCGGGCGTCAGGGGCCACGTGGTGGCTACCGGCCACCGAAGACGCGGGCCTGTGGACGGTTAGCAATGGGCTATAGCTAGCCGCTCGTCCGTCTAATGACGACAGGCTGTATAGACGACGCGTTCGTTTTCCACGCGCGCCTCAAAGAGATGTCAGCACAGTGAAAGGGCCCGCAAGAGCCTGCCGGGGTTGCTCGAAAGAGATACCGCGGCCCCGGAACGTAAAGGGCGAGGAAGGAACATGGATGGGTTTAGTCAGTAAAAGTCTGACACTCCCTCCCGCGCCGCCCAGAGTGGGAGAAAATATTTTAATTTTTTTAGGATGGGAAATCATCAAATATTTTTCAACCCCGGCAGGCTCTTGCGGGCCCTTTCACTGTGCTGACATCTCTTTGAGGCGCGCGTGGAACGAACGCGTCGTCTATACAGCCTGTCGTCATTAGACGGACGAGCGGCTAGCTATAGCCCATTGCTAACCGTCCACAGGCCCGCGTCTTCGGTGGCCGGTAGCCACCACGTGGCCCCTGACGCCCGGTGCGTCTCCCTCGGCGGCTGGGAAGAGAGGCTCTCTCCCTCTCACGTTCCGCCACCTCCTTCGCTAGCCTGACTGCTTCGCAGAAGGAGGTGACGGCTTCCCATTCCGTCTCGCTCCGGACCATGGATTGAACCAGGGCCGGACGCGAGTGGTCGCCGCCGCCAATACGACGACACGGCGGTGCTCCTCCCACGCAGGGCAGACCTCCACCGTATCCTCCGGTCGATCCTCGTAGTGCAAACACCCGGGCGTTTCCTCCCGCCCGATTCGGTGCAGGTACCTCCCGAAACATCCGTGTCCGGTGAGGACCTGCGTCAGGCGGAAAGTGAGGACGCCGTGGCGCCTCTCCAGCCACTCCTTAAAGAGGGGACTCATCGCCACTATCGTGGCGTACCCTGCACGGGGTTGCGACAGTTGCTCTTTCCATGTCGCCATAAAATCGCGCCGGAGGTCTGTCCGCTGAGCGGCGATTTGCCGTGGCAGCGGAGTTTCCCCCTGGCGGCAGCGTAGTGACTATCGCCTTCAGATCCCATGGCGGCAATCCGGCAAAAAGGCCCGCCGCGCCGTCTCGTAAAATTCACCTTCTTTCCATTTCTGAAAATTAGTCTCTCATGTGCTATAAATTCGTATACGTCGTGGGGTCGTAGAATAATTGATAAATTCAATAATATCTTGTGTGTATCAGCAGAGCGACACCGTTGTGTGCCGCTTATCGCATCACGCTATACTAAGTCCTGTGTATCAGCAGAGCGACACCGTTGTGTGCCGCTTATCGCATCACGCTATACTAAGTCCTGTGTATCAGCAGAGCGACACCGTTGTGTGCCGCTTATCGCATCACGCTATACTAAGTCCTGTGTATCAGCAGAGCGACACTGTTGTGTGCCGCTTATCGCATCACGCTATACTAAGTCCTGTGTATCAGCAGAGCGACACCGTTGTGTGCCGCTTATCGCATCACGCTATACTAAGTCCTGTGTATCAGCAGAGCGACACCGTTGTGTGCCGCTTATCGCATCACGCTATACTAAGTCCTGTGTATCAGCAGAGCGACACTGTTGTGTGCCGCTTATCGCATCACGCTATACTAAGTCCTGTGTATCAGCAGAGCGACACCGTTGTGTGCCGCTTATCGCATCACGCTATACTAAGTCCTGTGTATCAGCAGAGCGACACTGTTGTATGCCGCTTATCGCATCACGCTATACTATGTCCAGTGTATCAGCAGAGCGACACTGTTGTGTGCCGCTTATCGCATCACGCTATACTATGTCCAGTGTATCAGCAGAGCGACACTGTTGTGTGCCGCTTATCGCATCACGCTATACTATGTCCAGTGTATCAGCAGAGCGACTCCGTTGTGTGCCGCTTATCGCATCACGCTATACTAAGGGCCGGTATTTCAAAGCCACCTTAACTTATTGCTTAAGTTAAGTCCTGCATTTAAGCTAAGTGTCATTTTTAGAAGAGAGAAGTGTATTTCAATCCGGATCTTCCTCGCCTTAACTAATCTAGGATAAATCGCAATATTGCAACATAATAAACAGAATATGTCATTTTTCTATTGTCATCCTACTACGTTGTATATTTTTTTAAGTTTTAAAAAGTTCTAAGAAAAATGTTTTAAGTTCACGACATTGTTGAGTTGTCTGAACAATTGAGTAGTATCACGTAAGTACCTGCCTACCGTTTTCGCTCTTTCTCTACGATTTTACAACTTGGCAATCACTCAACTCTAAAATGTTTTTGTTCAGTAACTATACTTTTAGCTCGAGCAGTGATGATGAAGATATTATTGAATTTATCAAAATTATTCTACGACCCTACGACGTATACGAATTTATAGCACCATGAGAGACTAATTTTCAGAAATGGAAAGAAGGTGAATTTTACGAGACGGCGCGGCGGGCCTGTTTGCCGGATTGCCGCCATGGGATCTGAAGGCGATAGTCACTACGCTGCCGCCGGGGGGAAACTCCGCTGCCACGGCAAATCGCCGCTCAGCGGACAGACCTCCGGCGCGATTTTATGGCGACATGGAGAGAGCAACTGTCGCAACCCCGTGCAGGGTACGCCACGATAGTGGCGGTGAGTCCCCTCTTTAAGGAGTGGCTGGAGAGGCGCCACGGCGTCCTCACTTTCCGCCTGACGCAGGTCCTCACCGGACACGGATGTTTCGGGAGGTACCTGCACCGAATCGGGCGGGAGGAAACGCCCGGGTGATTTCACTACGAGGATCGATCGGAGGATACGGTGGAGGTCTGCCCTGCGTGGGAGGAGCACCGCCGTGTCGTCGTATCGGCGGCGGCGACCTCTCGCGTCCGGCCCTGGTTCAATCCATGGTCCGGAGCGAGACGGAATGGGAAGCCGTCACCTCCTTCTGCGAAGCAGTCATGCTAGCGAAGGAGGTGGCGGAACGTGAGAGGGAGAGAGCCTCTCTTCCCAGCCGCCGAGGGAGACGCACCGGGCGTCAGGGGCCACGTGGTGGCTACCGGCCACCGAAGACGCGGGCCTGTGGACGGTTAGCAATGGGCTATAGCTAGCCGCTCGTCCGTCTAATGACGACAGGCTGTATAGACGACGCGTTCGTTTTCCACGCGCGCCTCAAAGAGATGTCAGCACAGTGAAAGGGCCCGCAAGAGCCTGCCGGGGTTGCTCGAAAGAGATACCGCGGCCCCGGAACGTAAAGGGCGAGGAAGGAACATGGATGGGTTTAGTCAGTAAAAGTCTGACACTCCCTCCCGCGCCGCCCAGAGTGGGAGAAAATATTTTAATTTTTTTAGGATGGGAAATCATCAAATATTTTTCAACCCCGGCAGGCTCTTGCGGGCCCTTTCACTGTGCTGACATCTCTTTGAGGCGCGCGTGGAACGAACGCGTCGTCTATACAGCCTGTCGTCATTAGACGGACGAGCGGCTAGCTATAGCCCATTGCTAACCGTCCACAGGCCCGCGTCTTCGGTGGCCGGTAGCCACCACGTGGCCCCTGACGCCCGGTGCGTCTCCCTCGGCGGCTGGGAAGAGAGGCTCTCTCCCTCTCACGTTCCGCCACCTCCTTCGCTAGCCTGACTGCTTCGCAGAAGGAGGTGACGGCTTCCCATTCCGTCTCGCTCCGGACCATGGATTGAACCAGGGCCGGACGCGAGTGGTCGCCGCCGCCAATACGACGACACGGCGGTGCTCCTCCCACGCAGGGCAGACCTCCACCGTATCCTCCGGTCGATCCTCGTAGTGCAAACACCCGGGCGTTTCCTCCCGCCCGATTCGGTGCAGGTACCTCCCGAAACATCCGTGTCCGGTGAGGACCTGCGTCAGGCGGAAAGTGAGGACGCCGTGGCGCCTCTCCAGCCACTCCTTAAAGAGGGGACTCATCGCCACTATCGTGGCGTACCCTGCACGGGGTTGCGACAGTTGCTCTTTCCATGTCGCCATAAAATCGCGCCGGAGGTCTGTCCGCTGAGCGGCGATTTGCCGTGGCAGCGGAGTTTCCCCCTGGCGGCAGCGTAGTGACTATCGCCTTCAGATCCCATGGCGGCAATCCGGCAAAAAGGCCCGCCGCGCCGTCTCGTAAAATTCACCTTCTTTCCATTTCTGAAAATTAGTCTCTCATGTGCTATAAATTCGTATACGTCGTGGGGTCGTAGAATAATTGATAAATTCAATAATATCTTGTGTGTATCAGCAGAGCGACACCGTTGTGTGCCGCTTATCGCATCACGCTATACTAAGTCCTGTGTATCAGCAGAGCGACACCGTTGTGTGCCGCTTATCGCATCACGCTATACTAAGTCCTGTGTATCAGCAGAGCGACACCGTTGTGTGCCGCTTATCGCATCACGCTATACTAAGTCCTGTGTATCAGCAGAGCGACACCGTTGTGTGCCGCTTATCGCATCACGCTATACTAAGTCCTGTGTATCAGCAGAGCGACACTGTTGTGTGCCGCTTATCGCATCACGCTATACTAAGTCCTGTGTATCAGCAGAGCGACACCGTTGTGTGCCGCTTATCGCATCACGCTATACTAAGTCCTGTGTATCAGCAGAGCGACACTGTTGTGTGCCGCTTATCGCATCACGAAATGGGGTCGAAAAAGCTAAAAATTTCGGATGAAATGATGATGAAGATGACACAAAAAAGTGCAGCAAAAAAAACATAAACACACATAACATACATAACACAACAACATCATAGATAATTGACAAACGCAGTCCTTCGCGGTCGTCGCCGCTCAGACCGCTCCGACCGCTCCGACCGCTCCCAACTTCTGACATCCGACGATATTTATAATACCCGAAGTTAGCGAATATTTGAGTTCTCCTGAGTATAGAGAGGCCTACGATTATATTTTGCCGTTGTTCAAAAGTTAAATAAAGTTTAATTAATTTGATAACGCATCAAAGATGTTTTATAAAACTTAGTGCTCAACCATAATGAATGTTAACGTTGTAACAAAGTAAATTAGAAAATATGAACGCGCAGACAATTACCAAGTGCCAAAGTTCATGCTTGTGCGTTCATACTTTAGCGTCATTATCAAATCGTATCGTAATTATGAGTTGCTTCGGTGAAAGAATACGGCGTCGGCGGTCCTGTCTTGCTGTCTCCCATCACTTGCACCGCGGCGCGACTCATCTCATGCTCATCTCGGATGCCGTCACGTTTCTTTGAGCGAGTGACGTGAGAGACGTTGTAGCCGAGGGCGGGGGGCGCGCGGGCGAGGGGGCGGATCGATCGCGGTGTTCATCAGGCGCGCCCTGCACCCGCGGGACTGTTTGTTACGAGCCTTAATTATGTTGCTCCGCTCTGCGCTCTCCGCTCTCTGCTCTCCGCTCGCCGGTCATGCGAGCGTCCTGCGCTCTCCACGGTGACTCGCGAGTCGCGTGACTTAGCTTTACCGACAAATTGGTTCCCGATACGCTTTGTGTGCCATCGTTATCTTCCACCGCTAACACGAGTCAAGAATACCGAACACTTTCGCCTTCACGGTGAACTGATGCTCATAAAATAGACAGATTTGTTAATACTTACATTATTTTACTACATTCTGCTTTACGACATACGTTTGTTTATCGGTATCCTCCTCGCAGCAGTCGATCTTGTGACGTCACACAGAGCCCAACTGCCGACAGCTCTATTTAAACACTTCGAACATATCAGATAAAAGCTTTCTCAGAGGTGCAACATGCGCAGCAATCTAGTTTGCTGGCACACATCTAAAAAGCTAAGCTTTGCGATATTTAAAATATGTAGATTTTATTAATTATCGTCAAAATCGAATATAATGATTAAACCGGAAGTTTGAGAAGATTTTACAAGTCCGATAAATAAAATACTACTTTCGATATTACTCAAACTCAAACTCAAACTCAAATCATTTATTTCAACTAGACCATTACGGCACTTTTGAATGTCAAAAAATTGAAAGAAAAATCAAAGCTACAGTCACAGACACAAGGCATAATAACTTGAGAAAGTACTGTAGTTGCCCATTCCCTAGCGTAGATCTCTATGGAGAAGAACGGGCAAGAAACTCCATGGACACTCTTTTCAATCAAAAATGTTGTTACAAAATCTTGGTTACATCTTTCATGTTGAGATTATACATACTCGTATATGTGAGAACGATGTAGAAAGACGTGCACAATAAGAGCGTCCAGAGTAAAAAAATAAATCAACAATTTAAAATAAAGCAATTCAAATGATCCATGGCAGCTAAGAGATGACCAGTCCCGACTGACAGCGCCCGTTCACGAACATGACGCATGGATCAGCGCCATTCAATTCAACCATATTGAAGGGAACTAAATGACCCGACTCACCCGCCACCATCAGCAAGACATTTAAGCGAGCATGACATTCTCTCAGCCACCAAGGCATATTCAAGTCAATGAAAGATAACTAAATGCAAATGGAAGCTTTACAGTACATGGTACTCACACATGTGCTATGCAATTATACAATACTAAGAGATGGACTCTATACAATGCAAGAATACTTTTACAATATTCTGCAGCTACCACAATAGTTGTCCAATAAGGTTGCACCTATGGTTGCGGAGCAGGACCAGCATTTAGCCAAGCATTTTTATCCTCAATGTAATCCCCCAGCTTATAATATGCTTGCCTACATAGTGTGCGCTTTACACAAGATTTAAATTTCGTCTCATTCAGTTGTAGAATGTGGGGAGGTATTTTATTATAACATTTTAAACAGTACCCCATGAAAGATGAATCCACTTTAGCAAGCCTGAAACCTGGCTGAACTAGTTGGTCCCTATTTCTAGTATCATAGTAGTGTCTGTCACCTCTTTTACTGAATAAATGCAGATTTTTCCTAACATACATGATGTTTTCATAGATGTATTGACAAGGTACTGTCATGATATTAAATTCCTTAAACAGTAATCACGTCTACGTAATTCATATATGGCTCTGATGGCTCTTTTCTGCAGAATAAAAATAGACTCGATGTCTGCTGCCCGTCCTGTCGTCACTTTCGTCGTTACTGTCTTGGCATATTGCTTGTGCAATAAGAGTGCTACGATCCGCTACGATATGCCTACGCGGAGCTGCGCCGTGGCTACGGTGGTGTGTAGAGTGCTACGGTCCGCTACGACATACCTACGCGGAGCTGCGACGCGGCTACTGCGGTGGTGCGTAAAGTGCTATCCTCCGCTACGATATGCCTATGAGGAGCTGCGCCGCGGCTACGGCGGTGCGTAGAGTGCTACGGTCCGCTACGACATACCTACGCGGAGCTGCGACGCGGCTACTGCGGTGGTGCGTAAAGTGCTATGCTCCGCTACGATATGCCTATGAGGAGCTGCGCCGCGGCTACGGCGGTGCGTAGAGTGCTACGGTCCGCTACGACATACCTGCCTATATGCCTATGAGGAGCTGCGATACATCTACGGTGGTGCACACTGCGTACAGTGGTAGAAGCGTGGCGCAGGTAAATTCAAAATAATAAAATATGGCGTATTACAAAAGTAAGTCAAACCTTGGTGCTAGTAAAGATGAAGGCATCTTAGTAGCCTCAAGTCAGCCCATGTACCGACAAATTAATGTAAATTGTAGTTTAAATTACACTATCACAATATTACAAATGTGAAAATTTGTATGTGTGTTATTACTCTTTCGCGCAAAAAGTAGATCATTTTCATTCATCTCATCGCAAATTGCTCATTTGGCATAAAAAATTCCGCCACCCGGGATAAAACAACGACCGGCGAGCGAAGCAGCAAGAAGCGCGGTTTTTTTTAATTCACTTGTTATTGATAAACATAGGATTAGATTTTCTAACTATGAATGCAGAAAATAGCCGAACACATACTTTAAAACATGGATACTGTTTCTCTCAGTAGTTTAATCCCGTGGGACAATTATCGAAAACGACGCGGACGAAGCAACAAAGTAAAATAATTATCTAAGGTGATGGTCTGTAGCAGAAGACGAGACAAATTAGTTTTACCCGGGTTTTTCTAGATAATATTGTTAGGTTTGGTGGACGAGTAGTTGTGGAAAGTGTAGAGGTGTAGCCGCACTCTGCTGTGGGACACCCGATCTCTGGATTAGCGGCCGTGTCGTGTGTGCTGCACGCGCACGCTCCACAGTGCGGCGCCTGATGGAGCCCGGATGTAATCAGCAGACATCATACTTCTTCTACTACCTATGTAATAAGGGTATGATGATGAGTGGTCCTCACTAGTCCATCGGAAAGGGTTATCCGACCAGACGCGTACGGAGGGATACTGTGTTTTTCTACACGATCTTGTCGAAGAAAACTTTAATAGCGCGCTTCAGAATGTTGATGTCAGTTCTGTACTTTTTGTACTACGCATGGAGCTATACTTTTTGCTATGCCACTACAATGTTATACTTGTACCTCAACTCTGTAATCGAACCCCTAAAGCTTCACCCGGAAATGCGGAATTGTGTAAACAATATATCCAAGCGATTACAGCAATTCGTTGGTCCAGATGAACAGGGTATTAACTCAAAAAAGCATATTTTCCAGGAGAGCGGTTTGAAGTTTGCAAATCACTTGTTTGTTACCTCAGAACTTTCGACTGGGTGAACCGATTTTGCTGAAGATCTGATGCTGATCTTCCGAGATATACAATGGAACTCTTCAAAAATAAACGGCAAATCTGCAGTAATTGCTGCAATCGCTTGTAGGTTCATTGTTCATACTACATCATGACGTAACATCACGCCTGTATGCTCTGAGGGGGTACGCAGATGTTTACAATACTCCCAGATTTCGACAGTGTTTGTTGCCTCTGAACTTTCGACTGGGTAAACCGATTTTGATGATTCTTTTTTATTTGAAAACTGGTGCTTTCCGTGTGGTCCCATTTCAATTCGGTTAAGATCTGACGCTGATCTTCGGAGATGTAAATGGAACTCTTCAAAAATACATGGCAATTTGCAGTAATTGATGCAATCGCTTGGTTGTTTATTGTTTATGTAACATAGTGACGTAACATCACGCCTCGCCTGTATGCTCTGAGGGAGTACGCAGAAGTGTACATTACACCCAGATTTCGACAGTTAGACGTGTTAAGTTCCATTTAATGGGATCCTGGAGAAATAGAGGGAATTGATTAAATTTTATAGGCACACCAGAAGCGATTTGGGTAGTTTTAGGAAGAGTACGTTCTTGGAGTGATCCCATTTCAATTTAGTAAAGATCTGATGAAGAACTTCGGAAGATAGGTGACGGGAACTCCTCAATAAATGATAGCAAATGTACTGGGATCGCTGAAATCTCATGTCTCTCTATTGTTTACACCAGTTCATAAAAAAATCACGCCGTTACGCTGTGAAAGGGTAAGCACATATGAACCACTAAAAAGTGAAAAATAAAAACTTTTTTGCAAAAAATATAACCGACTTCACACAAAAAACCTTCTGAAGCTAAAGTTATTTTTCACTTTTTTGTGTGAAGTCGGTTATATTTTTATAAATAATTGGTTAACCTCACCTTTATATTTTTCAAGCTTTCTTTATTGATAACGTTTTGTTCACTTCATGAATTTCTCACTGTGATATTAATGAGAAAAAAAATAAAATTGTTAGGTTAACAATCGTAAATTTTGAGTTAATACTCTGGTCATCCAAACGAACGAATTAAGAAAGACTGCTGTCTATTATTGAAGAGTCCCATTTTTTATCTCCAAAGATCAGCATCAGATCTGAACCAAATTAAAACGGAGCCACCGCGAAATTATAGTCTTCCAGACAAAAGAAGAATTATTAAAATCGGTTCTCAATGATTGGCGGTAAAATCGATGAATAATACCGAACAGTAATTGTGATTTTTCTTAGTAGTTCTTCTGAGTGCTAACTGTACCTGCTGAAAAAAAGGTTACGAAATAGTAACCAATGTACAGTCGAGCAAAATTTATGGTTTACAGTTAAACCCACAAATTACATTGTAAAATGTAAACCAAATAGCTTGTTCGACCGTACGAAGATCACAATTGTTACGAAATGGGACTTTTGTGATGCTGTTTTGTTTGGAAAAGTTACTAGATGGACTGGAGCCGAAAAACAATATATCTAGTCGATCCTCCTTTTGGAAGTCGATTCAAAAAGTGATCAAGCATCATCTTCGCCGTCTCACCGCCTCACACCACAGCGGCCGCTCGGTTTAATCTGTAGCTAATTAAAGAAAAACGGATAAATTTATAGAAAATTCTTAGTTTAGATCCAACGTTGGGATCGTGTCCCACCTATGAAGATGAGTTCTACTTCAGCCTGCTGACTACGATTGTACCTCCTGATGTGCTATATATGTGGAATGAATTTGTGTAAAAGGGAACGTATGCAAAGGTGCGAGTGAAAGGTAGATGTGCGAAAGAGAGAGGAGGATGGAATAAGAAATATGGCGAGACGATGAGTGTTAAATGATAGACGTGTATTTTTTTATTTTTATTTTTATTTAAGTTTACCAGTAAATATACGAGTTTTCTTCGAAATTCTACTTTTATTTCACCATACGATCCCACAAACTTGGGGGCTCGCCCGGGATTACGGTGAAATAAGTGGAGTAAAAGACCGACCGTGCGTATGAGCACGAAGCACGAGGCACGAGCACATATTCGACGCCATAACCCATAACGACGCACGACGATTGATTTTCACCAACGGATCCTACGGACAACAACAACGACGACGACGTTTACGACGATATTCAAATTATTGTTACGACGGCTACGAGAAATAAATTAAGATGACGGCGAAATCCGACCTTGAGTTTCAAGATGCAGCGGCACCTCCAGCGCTGGCACGAGCGGCACACGGCGACTTATTGCACCTAACGGAACAACTCATTCGACAATTCAGTGCGCAAGACGAAACGCATACGGTGTCTATGTGGATAAAGGAAATAGAAGAGCATGGTGACGTATTTCAGTGGAGTCCGACTCAGGTATTATTGGTGGCTCGACGTTCACTAACCGGCACAGCAGCATTGTGGCTGCGCAGCGAAAAAGTGTTCAAATCCTGGGAAGATTTAAAAGTGGCCATCGGCAAGGAATTCCCTGATACTTTAGACGTTAAAAAGATACACGAGTTGATGAGCGCAAGACGAAAGAAGAAAGACGAGTCATGTATTGACTACATGTTGATTATGAAGGAATTAGGTAAACGCGGAAAAATGCCTGACTATGTCGCTATCAAATATATAGTGGACGGCATCATAGATGATGAAATAAATAAGATAATGTTATATGGTATCACAACGTACGCGGACCTGAAAGAAAAACTAAAGTTGTACGCGACGTTCAAGAAAAATTCAGTTAAAGATATTCGACGTAGTAAGCCGCCAAGTGGCACACAGAGTGCTAATAATAATAGAAGAAACGCGGCTGAAATGATGCGATGTTTCAACTGTGGAGAAAAGAATCATTCGTCAGAAAATTGTCCTCATCGGTCGCAAGGAAAAAAGTGCTTCCATTGCAATGAATTTGGTCATATTTCCCCTAATTGCCCAAAGAAAAAGATGGCTAGTTCGGCATCGGGCGCGTTCGGATTCGGAGATCAAGAACACGAACAATTTCCGAAGGTTGGCACTGACCAACGAGAATCAACCAATCAGATGTCGAAGAAAAGATTCTTCAACATGATGCAAGAGGGCGCCACCAGCTGCGCGAGCGACGAAGTTCAAGACGATGTTCAAGGCGAAGTTTACACGGTGACAAGGACAAATGATTCGTGTTATGATGTTGGCAATACGATACCACGGTGGACGGCGATTGGCTATAGAGACGACGGCCATGTTGTTGGATTTGACACTTCGAATGTAAACAAACAAAACAAGAAATCTGTCGAAAATGTACCGGTTGTAAACATTGTACGTCGTATAAAACCACTAAAACCAGTGTTTGTGCGCGGTAAAAGGGCTAGTGCGTTAATTGATTCGGGCTGTGATGTGAATCTGATGTCAAAAGACTTTTATAACAAACTTAGCAAGATAGACTTTGTGCAGTGTAACGAAAACAATATTACGTTAACCGGTTTAGGCTACTCGCAAGTAAAGTCATGTGGTGTTGTCATGTTAGACATAACGATTGATAATTGTTTATACCGTAATACTACATTTTATGTAATGCCTAACGACTCTGTACCATTTCAAATGATAATTGGTAATGCTTTCTTGCGAAATGTTATGATGTTTATGAAAGATTGTATGGTTTGGTTATTGCCGAAAGATGATTGGATGAACCCAAACTATGAATGGTTGAAAGATGTTGCATATTTCTCTAGTTCAGTTGATTGTTTAGCTCACGTCAGTAATCCTGCGGTAAAAGAAGAAGTAACAAGGTTAGTAACTAGTTATGTGCCACAACAAAGTAAAGAAGCCCCAATAGAGTTGAAAATTGTTCTCAAAGATGACTTACCAGTATCTCAGCGGCCACGACGAATCTCATTCAAGGAACAAGAGGATGTTAATCGCCAAATCCAAGAATGGCTTGAAGATGGAATTATCAGGGTGAGTTACTCAGAATATTCCAGCCCATTAGTACTAGTAAGAAAAAAGGATGGTGGTCTAAGAATATGCATTGACTATAGAAAGATTAACAGTAAAATGGTTAAAGATGAATACCCACTCCCTATAATAGATGAACATATTGATAAGTTGTCTTCAGCTAGAGTATTTAGTGCATTAGACTTAAAAAATGGTTACTTTCATTTACGTGTACACGAAGATTCAATTAAGTATACTTCTTTCGTAACGACGACCGGACAATATGAATTTTTACGTGCCCCGTTTGGTCTAGCAACTTGTCCAAAAGTTTTCACTAGATTCATCACAATCATATTCAGAGAATTGATTGCCAGAGGTATTGTTATTGTTTTTATTGACGACATTTTAATTCCAGCGGAAGACGAGTATCAGGCTCTTGAGCGCCTAAAGGAAGTTCTGAATACTGCATCGGAATATGGGTTACAAATCAACTGGAAGAAGTCTCAGCTGTTAAGCAAAAAGGTAGAATACCTAGGCCACGTTATTGAAGGTGGTGCAGTTATGCCATCGCCAGGGAAAACAGATGCTGTTACAAAATTCCCTGAGCCTCAGAACTTGAAGCAACTGCATAGTTTTTTGGGACTCTGTTCCTACTTCAGGAAATTTATACCTAGGTATGCACAGATTGCGCAACCACTCACTGATATGTTGAAAAAAGGATGCACGTTTGAATTTAGTGATGCACATAGAGCTATTTTTAAAGAATTGAAGACGAGGTTGGCTAGTAAACCAGTGTTGAAGATTTATGATCAACGAGCAGAGACGGAGCTTCATACTGACGCATCAGGTATTGCTTATTCAGCTATTTTAATGCAAAGAGGTGATGATGGAAACTTACACCCAGTTCACTATATGAGCCGAAAGACTACGGACGCGCAGGCCAAGTACACAAGCTATGAGCTCGAAGCGCTTGCTATAATTGAAGGTGTGAAGAAGTACAGACACTACTTATATGGAAAATTCTTCAAGATTGTCACAGATTGTAAGGCTTTCCAGATGACACTAAACAAAAAGGATTTAGCGTCATCAACAAGAGTTGCTCGATGGATTTTATTTTTACAGGATTATGATTTCACAGTAGAACACCGTGACGGCACTGGAATGAGGCATGTCGACGCATTGAGTCGAAACCCGTATGTAGCAGCCATAACATCTAGCTTACACCAGGATATAAGACGCGCACAGGAGTGTGACGAGGGCCTTAGTGCAATAATAAAAATTTTGAAGGAAGGAAACGCATTTAAAGATTATAGTCTCAGTCAAGAATTACTTTATAAAGGATTAGAGCAACAACTTGTTATACCTAGTACGATGGAGAATGAAATTATAAAGAGGGCTCACAGTAATGGTCATTTCGCGAAGAAGAAAACTTTAGAACTAATTAGCAAGGACTACTACATCGAAAAAATAGGAAAGAAAGTTGAAGATTATATAGCATCATGTATACCATGTCTACTGACAAATAGAAAAGAAGGAAAACAGGAAGGTTACCTTAATCCCATTGAGAAGGGAGACACTCCGTTGCAAACGCTGCATTTAGATCATGTTGGTCCTCTGACGGAGACTCATAAGCAATATAACCATATACTCACGGTTATTGACGCTTTCACGAAGTTCGTATGGTTGTTTCCATGTAAAAGTACTACAACGAGGGAAGTCTTGAATAAATTGGAAATACTACAGCATACTTTTGGAAGTCCAGAAAGATTCATAACAGATAGAGGTACTGCTTTCACCAGCAACGAGTTTCAACAGTATTGCATGAAGGAGAGAATAGAGTTATGTCATATAACTACAGGCGTGCCCAGATGTAATGGTCAGGTGGAAAGGGTTCACAGAACCATTATACCAGTACTTACCAAACTATGTATTGAAAAACCAGGATTGTGGTACAGGCACGTAGGAAGAGTGCAGATGGCATTAAACAGTACTTACCAGAGAAGCGTGAACACCACTCCATTTGAGATGCTAATTGGAAAGAAGATGAAGAGACAAGATGACATAGAAATATACGAACTACTGCAACAGGAAGGACGAGACAACTATATGGAAAATAGAGAAGACTTGAGAAAGAGAGCAAAACAGCAAATACTGGAAGTACAACAGGAAAATAGAAGGAACTATGATAAGCATAGAAAGGATAGTAGTAAATATCAAGAGGGAGAGTTAGTTGCTATAAAGCGAACCCAGTTTGGGCCAGGGCTCAAACTCAAACCTAAATATTTGGGACCTTATCAGGTAACAAAAACCAAACGACACGACAGGTACGACGTAGAAAAAGTAGATATGATGGCAGAAGGTCCAGTCAAAACCACAACATCTGCGGATCATATGAAAAAATGGCCAGATGACAAGGAGTAAAAAAGTATGTATGTTGTTGTGTGTTGAATGTATGAAAGTAATAGGTGTTAAAAACGATTTTTGTTTGTGTTTATTTTTTTTCTATTATGCTGTGTTCTAGATTTGTTACTATAACTTGTTAAGGAAGATATTTTTTTGTGTTTGTTTTTTTTATTTTATATTTACTATACGGAGTTGTTAAGATTTGATTTGTTTAGTATTACAGAAAACTGTAACCGGTCACTAAGGTGTTTTGTATTTCTTCGGTAAGCTAAGATGTAACAAGATGTTAAGCCTGAATTGTAACTTGTGTTTGTAATGGTCATGCTGTCTTTTATCTCTTTTTCTAGGACAATAAGTATTAAGATGTAAGTTGGCTATGTTGAAGAAACGAAATTCAGTAAATATGTTGTGTGTAATATGTTCTATCTAAAGAAAGTATATGGTTTGTGAAATAAGTCACCTAAAGTAAATGTTGGTTTGTTATTTTATTGTTTAAGATCTAAAATCATTATGTTTCTGTAGTTCACATAAGACTAAGCTTAAGAGGTTATGTACAAATTAGACTTGTTCATACAAGCTATGATGATTCTATGAGATTTGTAGTCTCTTCTCGTAACATTGTGTCTGAGGGCAGACAGTGTGTAGGATGACCGAGTGTGGAATGAATTTGTGTAAAAGGGAACGTATGCAAAGGTGCGAGTGAAAGGTAGATGTGCGAAAGAGAGAGGAGGATGGAAAAAGAAATATGGCGAGACGATGAGTGTTAAATGATAGACGTGTATTTTTTTATTTTTATTTTTATTTAAGTTTACCAGTAAATATACGAGTTTTCTTCGAAATTCTACTTTTATTTCACCATACGATCCCACATCTTAATATATATAAATCTCGTGTCACAATGTTTGTCCTCAATGGACTCCTAAACCACTTAACCGATTATAATAAAATTCGCACACCATGTGCAGTTCGATCCAACTTGAGAGATAGGATAGCTAACATTTCAATTTATGAGACGCAGACGAAGTTGCGCCGGTCAGCTAGTATATGCTATATAATTATCTTTCCCAAAACCAACACCTACTAGTATCCTCAGCGTAGTACCGGCGAGTGTGTGTGATGTCAGCCTAACACGACACGAACGGCCTGAGCGAGGTATGCGCGCATTCGGCAGCCGCGGGTCCGAGTGAGCTGCGCTGGTGATGTGCTCACCCTGACTGTAGAGACTGCGAGATTGATCAATACGTCTTATGTACGAGATTGAAGAGCTTTGCTTGCTTTGGAATTATTTTCATTCAGGGAATCTTTATAAAACAAAACGAGCGGAATTTCGTTATGATGTCGCGTGTAGGACTGTAGGTAGGTACGAGTATGTAGGTAGTTACGCGAGTTTTGTCGTGGCTTGCACATTAGTACGTGCGAGCTCGTGCGAAGGGGGAATCAATCTCGCTGAGTACACAAATATCTGCGGAGAGTGCCTCCTCCGCCGCGTCGCGAGGGAGCCGAGGCACGCGCACGCCGCGGGTCACACGGTCACATGCGCGGTGACGAGCTGCAGCCTGTGCACATACTGAAATCGCGATTCCGAGCCTCCGGTACCTCACAGTACGCACGCGTCTCACCAGTCGCTCTCTCTCGCCTCTAATAAATGGGTTATTATTATTAAGTATAAATAATCATACCTACCATAATACATGTTCTATAGATAACTCGCTCGGCACGTAGAAATGACAGTTGTCGCCGGTGAGGGCGGCTACTGCGCGGAGCTCTGCATGCGTTCTCTGAATCTACATAAATAAATCCGTTTTATTTTAGAAGAATGACTTGTCTCGCGAGATTTAAGTTAAATGGTTCAAGTTGTGATTTGAATGTAGTCATAAAACTGAACAGATAAAAACATACAACTTTGTGCTCCGCGTCGGAATGACTCAGACTTGATTCTTTTAACTATATCACTGTTTTGTACTGCCTAGAAACTCTGCACTAAGTATACCTTCAAAAATGTACGCACTTATAAGTACGTACATTTTCACTCATTGATGTACACTTTAATATTTATTTTCATTTTTAGGGTTCCGTACGTCAAAAAGTAAAAAAGGAACCCAAATAAGAGCACTTTCTTGTCCTTCTGTCTGATCTTCTGTCTGTCCATCTGGCTGATCGTCTGTTTGTCCGTTTGTCTGTCCGTCTTTCTGTCTGTCTGTCTGTTTGTGCGTCTGTCGGTTCGTCTGTCTGTCCGTCTGTCTATCTGTCTGTCTGTCTGTCTGTCCATCTGTCACACTCACAAGCGATTTTCTCATTAACGGGAACCTAGCAACTTTGATGTTTATAGGGTGTAAACCACCTCATCACGAAGCTGTCAACCAAGTATTCTGTAAGTATATCAAACTAAGTAACTTTACGTAAAAAATGTTGCTGGGAAACGGAAATCATGTTTTATTTATTTATTTATTTATTTAAACTTCATGTACAAGAGTGGTACATAGGCGGACTTAATGCCACAACGCATTCTCTACCAGTCAACCATTTTGTGATAGAACTCGATGTAACGCACTCAAAACATTGTGCTGATGGATGTATTGAATAGTACGGGTTTCATGGAGGTGTTTAAATTAAAAATGTAACAATAAAAACTTGTTAAAAAACAAAACTGGTCAAAAAGTTGTAACTTTTACCCCTAATATCTCCATACCTAAAAGGTTCCCAGGTATGGTGTAGAAAAAAAAATAACGCAATGACAGGGAGAACAAGTGCCTTACGGCTTCGTTAAGAGGTGTTTTACACCCTCTATAGTCCCTATTAGGTGTATAAAAATCCACTGCGAGGATCGACCGGAGGACACGGTCTCACACACGGTGGAAGTCTGCCCTGCGTGGGCGGAGCACCGCCGTGTCCTCGTAGCGGCGATCGGCGGCGGCGACCTCTCGCGTCCGGCCCTGGTTCAATCCATGGTCCGGAGCGAGATGGAATGGGAAGCCGTCACCTCCGCGCTGCGAAGCAGTCATGCTAGCGAGTACAGCGTCCCGGCATCATCCGACATTATATTAATGTTGTCAATATAAGATGCTGGTGATGTGTCATAACTGTGATACTCGTATGTGAATATTAGATACAAATACATGTAAATAATGTGTTTGTATAAAAATGTCTTGTGTTGTATTATATGCATTTAAAATACATAAACTATATATACGTGTATTCTTATATGTATATCATTCTTATATTAAAAAAAAGACTATTTTCTTCTTATTCTATTGTTCTGATATTGGGGGTCAAAGTTCTAACTTTTACACATGTTTTTTTTTTTAATACATGTGATGATGTTTATTAATCCTACCAAAAACGTGATTTTTACTCAAATAAACACATTTAACAGCAAAAATGTTGCGTGCAGTTACTTAGTTTTGTGTACAGAACGCTTGGTTGACGGCTTCGTGATGAGTTTGTTTACACCCTGTGTGCAAGTGAATAGAATAGAATTTATTGATTTGTTAGAGTGTAGTTTTACATGGTATGATGTTAATATTTTCTAAAGTTATATGGGTGTATGTACCACAACCGGTGGTGTACAAATTTTAAATAATTTTATTTTGTTTTATTTATTCAGGGACAATAAACAGCTAAAATATGTGTTGGAACAGAGTAAAGATAGTACAACACATTAACAATATTGCAGCCTACTACATTATCCGCATATAGACACGAACGAATAAAATAATGAGTGCCACTAGATAGGTAAAAAATAAAATATTATAAAAACTAACATCAAAATAATAAACCATAAATAATTATAGAAATACCAAATAATTCAAGAAAGATCAGTTAATTAGTAATCATTAAACATTAAATAACTTAGAAATTAATAAACATTAAATAACTTAGTAATTAATAAACATTAAATAACTTAGTAATTAATAACATTAAACAATGAACTTACCGAATTATTAATTACATAATGCAAATTAGATTTTCAAGTTGATTTAATTTAATTGCTTGCAGGGTAACAATACTTAAACACTAAAAACAAATAAACAATAAAACACAAACTAGCTTACATTCCTAATTGCATTATTGGTTCATAATAATTTTCATGACATTGGATTTAAATAATTAAATAAAAAAATGTCATTCTTATAACTAAGGACAATAAAAGTCAAGATGTCCCAATGTCCAAAATTAAGTACATGTCATCTTGAATTACTACAATATTCCATATATTCGCCAATGTCGTAAAACAATTATCTCATAACCAATTTGTCAGCTTTGTAACTCGTTAGTCAGTTAGGTAACTTGTTACACCTGAATGGCATTTACATAAACATTTCTTCTAACAATTTGCAATCTACATTGAGGTACATTTAGTTCATGTTTGTATTTATTTCTAACAGAAGCCTTTTTGTGACTCACTTATGATTGCATGCGAAAATAGTGCCTATTTTGCTTTACTAGTAAACATAGTTCTTTGATGTACATGCAGGGTAAAGGTAAAATGCGATGCTTTTTAAATAAGGGTTTATAGCTGTCCAAAAACCAAGCGCCAGATATTGCCTAACTCACTTTTTTTGTACCCGAAACGCCATCCAAACTTCAACTGAATTGTCCCATAGTATTAGACCATATGACAGCACAGACGATACGTATCCGTGATATGCAGTGACAGCTGCAGCTACGGACACTGTTGATCGAAGACGTTTTATTGCGTAAACGAATTTGTCCAACTTAATATCGCATACGTAATTGATGTGTGATTTCCAATTGCAATTTTGATCCACTATTATGCCCAAGAATTTTGTTGTCTTCATATTTTACACTAAGATTCTGAAAGTTTGATTTATACGTTTGAAATTGAATTATCTTCGTTTTATTTAAATTTATCTTCAAATTGTTGTTACTAAGCCAATTTGCTATTATATCTTTGATTGCTTCATTAATTTCTTGTTCCAATTTAATTTTGTCGTTACATTTTATTTTAGGTGTTGTATCGTCAGCAAATATAGTTTATTGTCAAGTATGTTTATTTATCTATTTCAAAATTCACATCTCTTTACAATTTTAACCTAAAGTATTTGCTATTTGCTACATAATTATAACCAGGACTAAGAGCCGAAACACATAACCGAGTTGCGACGTCGCAATGCTTAAATCGGCAGTTTGCATTGCGGCGTCGCGAAAATAAGCGCTTTATTGTCGTATGGTAGGGTTCCTCTTGATTTTTGATTTTAGATAGACGTGCCTCTGCCGTGGATCGTAGTAATACATCCTTTTAATAAGGCTATGAATCCCGATGGCGAGTACTTTACTCGAAAATACAAAGCATTAATTTTCGCCTACTTTAGAATGAGTGTATCATCTGAGCCGCTTAACAGCGTGAAGACCTATTAAGCGGGTTATCAAAATAAATATACAGAAAAAAAAATATCAAAGGAAGGAGCCCTGGGATTTGCGGCGCCGCGCCGCTCAATTCGTCGCTGATGACACTGCCAATTTTAGCGTTGCGACGGGCGCCGCAACGCGGTTATGTGTTTCGGCCCTTGGACAGTGGCGACAATTTCATCAGCCAACGATGAAAAATAGATATTGTTTAAAATACAAACTATGGAACCGTGAATTTATAGGATACCAAATTACTATTCTATTTTTGAATTGAATTGGTTGTGCGTGTGTAGACAGACGCGGGCGTGCGAACTGCGGGGGTGGCGGCGGTGGCGGGGGTGGCGGGGAGAGGAGGGTCTTGTCGTGAGATCCACACAATCATAATTATGAGGCGGGCTTATAATATTTGTCCAATAATTCAATTATCTCACCGACACCGGCGTACCAACGAGAACTAGCTGAGCAAAGGCCCACTTTTTTAGGGCGATTACATGAGCTAAACGCGAGTAGTATATGATTCACTGCTGTAAATAAAACCAGAAAAATATATGATATTCTTCAGGATATTATTATATTATTATACAAATAATTTGACTCGATAAAAAAAATCACGATCTTATCTCAAAAAATTTCGTACAACCATAAAAAACATACTACACATACATGCGATCATTCTGATTTTTGCCAAATAATTCTACAAGCAATTTATTAGCATTATAGTGTTTTAGTTTTTTATTCCAATACATAGTTTTTTTGTAAATCGATCGAAACCACTCATTTCGCACTATTTGGCCCGCTGGGACTGACGTTACAATCACTTTGTAGTGTAAGCTGGTTAGAACTTTATTCTAAATAAATAGATTTGCTAATTTAGCTTGTCTAGTCGCCTGAAACTTCTAACAAGTAAGCAGAGATACTTCTCTCGCATACATTTCACAATTTTACGGTTTCACTTCGATTGATTATAATCTACCGAAAAATAATGCGTTAAATTTTAAGCAGTGTATTCGGTTGACAATCTTTCGAGATTTTACAATCGCGCTAGTTAATACTCAATACTTTATTGCATTCCACATGTATTCTTAGGTGGTAAACTTATAACTAGATCACATGGACCCTGTCGGGCACAGCAAAATAAGTGAGTTAGGAGAGAGGAAGCATGAGCAGTTAGATTACATTCCAACGGATTTTTGCAGTTTTACGGTAACAAATACCACAACAACAAACACAAGTATACAAGCTTCCGACCCCAGCACCTACCGTAGGGTGCGAGATTGAGTTACGTTCTTGTGCCACTTGTGCATTCAGACAAGTCGTCGCGCCGCACTCGTCTTGTGCCGAATATATGTACGTAGGTAGCAGCTGCATTCAATATTATAAATACAGCTTGTGCACATTCAAAAATAATATGAGGTAGGTTTTTCAGCAAAAACAAGGAGTAAACGAACTCTTCATAAACCATCAATAAAGTATTCTGTACATCAAACTAAGTAACTCTACGAAATAAATATTGCTCGGAAACACGTTTTCTTTGGAGTGAAGGATCACGGTTCAAAGTAGAACTCAACGTAATAAAACATTGTGCGAGTGGTTGCATTGAACAGTATAGCGGTCATGGCGGTATTCAAGTTAAGTTATAACGATTTGTTAGCACATCGACAGATTCGCTTTACGCAAGATTCGTTTTAGGACAGATCGCGTTAGGACAGATTCGCTGAAAGACAGAATATGTAAGCATAAAGTTCCTTTGTTCGCATAAGTACAGATTCACTTTACGCCAGATTATTACACTACAATGTTCGAATCTTGAGGTCATCATCATCATTTCAGCCGAAAGACGTCCACTGCTGGACATAGGCATCCCCCAAGTGTCGCCATATTGTGACCGGTCCCGTGCGACTCGAATCCAACGTATTCCCGCAACCTTCACCAGGTCATCGGTCCACCTAGTGGGAGGTCTTCCAACGCATCGTCTTCCGGATCGCGGTCGCCACTCCAGAAGTTTTCGGCCCCCTCGGCCATCCGTTCTGCGAGCAATGTGCCCTGCCTACTGCCACTTAAGTTTAGCAATTCTTCGGGCTACGTCGGTGGCCTTGGTTCTCTTGCGGATGTCTTCATTTCTTATTCGATCACAGCAAGGAAACTCCGAGCATAGCCCTCTCCGTTGCCCTTTGGGTGACTTAAAGCCATTTGAAAAGGCCCAGTGAGAGCGAATCTTGAGGTGCTTTGTCATAATTCGTTCACGTGTGCCTGATGGCCGCCGGACCCTTTCGGTGCACCCTGGTGATCCTGGGCGCGGGCAGCATTCTTCCCCAAGGAATGAGAAGAGATTCTTATTCTTCGGGGAATGTTAGTGCCTGTGACGAATATTCTGACACGGAGGGCTGCAACCTGAATCAACGGGGCATTGCATGCGTTACCCTCTGGAACGTAGAGGACACAGCGGAGGTGCAAGAGCAGGCTCGGTGTGCATTGACCCTGACACCGAGCAGACAGAAAAGGAACAAAATCTAATCTTTAGAATGTTTAATACATTTTGAGAATCTTGTTATTACAGATAATTAGTGGGATCAAAAATTAGTGCCCACAGGGAATTAATTTATGGTTAGTAACGATGTCTGAACGGTTTTTGTTGTTTTCTCTAAATTACTTTTCCTTCGACTGTACAACTGTATCTTCCCAATCTTACTTTACACTAATCTGTCCTTAAGCTAAGAAACCGTTAAAACATTACACCAAAAAAAAGAATGAAAAAGTTGGAACAATACATGCCTCCGTAAATAGAAGGTTCCCAGGTATGGTGCACCGCAATGACCGGGAGAACAAGTGCCTTTCAGCTTCGTTAAGAGGTTAACAGGTCTTTTACACCCTCTTATTGTCAAAGGATTAAATGTCGAACAAAAGTATTTACTCGGCGCACGATACCAGATAGTGACCTCTTGATAGTAATGAGATATTTTGTAAAGAAGGCGTAGAGGCGGGCGGCGCGCGGCTGGTGGCCGGCCGAATCAAATTGTTACGAGGGTGCTAGCGACGCGGACTAAATTACTTTAACTTTTAGAGAGCGTAACGACGGCTGTGTAATTACGTTTGGTTCCGTACAAATAGTGTTGTTTGTTAATTGATGCGTGGCGAACGCGGCGGCGGCGACGGTTGCTACTGCACTATATACCGGCCGCATTTATTATGTGCGGCGTTTGCGCGACTCTAGCAAAAGGTTAAATTTAATTAAACTTGCAAATTAAATAACGCAGCTCGAGGGCGCGGCGCGGGTGTCTCTCCACGCGGTTATTATTTTCTAAACAACCGAGTACTACTTTGCTTACAATGTACGGCGCTCGAGTTCGGAACCTCTGTTAGTAACGTATTAATTAACGTAGGAATGTGTGGGTGTAGTCCACCTTATCATTTTATTAATAAAATCTCTGTTGGAAGGTCTAAGCTGAGGTCAGAGCTGGATAGTGACTGTGTATCACTTGTGTTCGTGTGGCAGCTCACAGCTGGCAGCTACAGTGGTGAGCTGTCCACTGGTGGTACTGCCGGCGCCGCGGCGGGTGCATGCCAATAATATGTATTATTTATAGTGGTTTGCAAATATTCATTAGTGTTAAAAATGATTTGATAATTTAACACTAATTTGCTTCACAATTTATTGACGCAAAGAGTAAAGTTGCGACGTTGTTAATCTCGCGTTGTTTCGTGTGAATGAATACAATTCCGCGCGTCCGGCTCACGTCCGGCGCGCGTCCCGCTCTCGTCCGACCGTCCGCGCCGGATCCGAGAACCGCTGCATCAGCTGACGAGGCAAACAGAGGATCGTAAATATGGTTCCGTTCCGACACTAGCTTAACAATTAATTAAATACAGCTCAACTGCGCTAAGCATGCCCATAACGAAAGGGTAACCAACTCAGCATATGCTGGGTGTAAAACACTCAGCGGGTTTTCAGTAAATAAATAATGATATTATATTAATTGGGCATTTATAAGTTTGTAATAAATAAATAATATACAATAAGTATTTTTGTCAAAAAGGATAACAATTATTAATACACGAAGATACCTGCTAAATAAAATAAGTACTTATCCGAAAACGAAACATAGTTTATTGACATTTAGCACTTCGGGCCGGCTGATGCCGCATCGACCTACGCATTTTTAAAATGCAATAGGTACCGCAATGTCATTAAAATGGGTATATATGTATATGGGTGCTATTGATAACTGTAGGAATATCCACCCACTGATTCGGCGGAATGTTCACACGTACTTTGTAAAACACGTGGTTGGTCCCGCCAATGCGGTGGCTCGAAGGACCAAAAAGTTGTACGGGAGAACTATTAATGATAAGCTGTTGTGATAGATATAATATGATTTTATTGATATAATGCTATAGCTAATTTGATACAGTGATCACTTATAATAGAATGATTTTAGGATATCGAAATGTTACGATATTATGATAATGTGTACACGCGGTGAAGACCGAACGCGAACTAAAGTAAATTGCGCACGCGTTACAAAGATAATTATATGACTTGTACGGGTGCAGGGTGGACCGTACAATGTTAATATTAGTAATAAGGTCAGTTTCCTCCGAAGGGGTAAGAGCCGCACCCCGCCATCCGAACGGCTCTGTAGATTTCTTCCCGGACTTGTTGGCCTTCCACTGTCAAGGGGACTAATTCCCAATTTGGTGCTGCACTGTTCAATCTTTGGATGCTGAGGGACAAGGAGGGGGATACAAGGTGAAGTTAATATTGGGAATTCACAATTAAACATGTACGTACATGAATAAATCTACCACGCGGTTATTTTATTTTATTTTATTATGGGACAATAAACAGCTACAATATACAACGTCTACAAATAACAATAATATACATATGAAATGTTGACAATATTGCAGCCCACCACATTATCCGCATGTTAACAAAATTAGGATAAGGTAAAAAGTGCCATCAGATCTGTTACATATAAATGAAATAAAATAATCTTTAATTCGGATAAGCAACATCCATATGGGTTAGTAAAAAAAAAGCAAAAAGATAACTTATAACTATGTTAGTAAATTTATATAATGTTCTATTTGGCAGTAAGGCTGTTGTTCAAGATACATCTTTGAACAAGATCACCTAACAAAGGAGAATCGTACCTCCCCGCTATGGTCTTCAGAATGGAGTTGGAGCTGTCCCGCACTCTGCAGAGCAAAGAGGCAGATTTCTATCTGACGATGGCATGAAAACCATCGACGTGTGCTTGTGCAAACATACCTGATGCACTGTAGAAACGGGGCAGCCTCATCAACATCCTGAACCCGTTGTTATCCTGGACCCGTAGGGCGCTGATAGCCCGCTGAGTGTATATTATATGTAGTTTTAGATGTAGTATGTTAATAAAATTTAACGTTATTATTTTGCAATACAATAAAAATGTAAAACAAAAAGTAATTGAAACTAAAAATAAATAAATTTTGGGATTATTTGTTGTTATCACAAATAAGAATTGAAATTATGTATACTAATAAGGAAATTGACATTACATCACAGTACAATTACAAATTCATACATTTTATTAATACTTATAAATAATTAAAATGGTTGACATATTATATTAAATTAATAAAATTTGATGATTTCTTATCCAAAAAATAAAATAAAATCATGACTAAGATTATTTGCTTATTAATAACGTGATTAGGTACGTTAAAGGACAGTTATAGTCCTCACATCGTAATAACTTGTCGGAGGACGACATCACTTGACATCGTTTTACTTTTATAATAACTATCAGAGATTGTCGAGAGCAAAGCTGTGGCAATGATCTAAATATAGACATCCAAAACAGGGGAACAAGAGTAAAAGGGCTTTTAGCAAACACAGCTTAAAATGGACAAGTTCCGCGCAACTTGCAGTATGTCGTGTGCTCCGGCGCACACGTGGCAAGCGTGACGTGACGCCTGCGCTTGATGATGCTCATCGCGAGCCGGTGTGCGTTCGTTTCGACACGTCTGCGCGCACCATGATCGCACTGCATGTGACTTGTACGAGGAACCACCCTGCGGCGACTCGACACCATCGCGCGCTCTCTTCAGAGTGGTGTCCAGCTTCTCTCTCCTGAACCAAATCTTTATATTAGTTGAGGTGTGTCCCTTCTATCGCACTTGATGACCAGCGTGCCAGTTGTAAGTCGCGGCGGCCGCAACACACATTTAGCGCGACGGTGTCGGGGGTGTGGGGGGCGCGTTGTGCCTCTGATTAATGCGGCGCGCCGCCATTGTTCGCTCCGCGCTCGCATCACTGTGTTTATAAATTGCCCCTCGTTGTTACATCAAATGGAACTGTGGCCTATTTATCCGTACAATATACGAGCGACCGGCTCTCGGGCTCAGCACTCATTGTGTTAGTATCACCGGCTCATAATGTAACCCGCCGCGCTCACTTACGTTTGTGCACCCGCCCCGCGCCCGCGCGCCCGCCACCACAAATGAAACATAATTTCTAGTATGAACTGATTAATTAAGTAGAACATTTTAATGTAGATAAAATTGAAAAGAAGTAATACTTAAACACGGGGTTACATTAAAATTTTGAATAGATTAATCGGCAAGGACATCTTGTTAATGTCTAGCGATAAATTATTTATTTAAATACCGTCTAATTGCTGCTAATAGACAACATCAAGCTTCCAGTGAGGTAACTTGTAATGACCGGTGAAGTGTACAGACAGCGCGGGCCCGTAAAATCCTAAACCGTGATTTTTGAATGGCTCTCGTTTTAATATTATTGAAGCATTCACCTAGGGATTAATATATAGCAATGTTGAGGACTGTTTCTAAGGATCATCTGTTTCCGAAACACGATTCCATAAAATTTTCTCGATAGAAAAGTACCTCAAAGTTACCTCTAAAATGAATCACGCGCAGAAAACCCCGATGGACACCGATTTATGTTCTAAAGAAATTACTTATTTATGAAACATGAAATTTAGATTAAAAAATAAAGCACCCGTGTTTTCGTTTTTCCAAAATGTTGTAGTTTTCACTGATAAAATGACAAGAAGACAGATGTGTCACAGTTTTGTCGTTTTTTGTTGCCTAATTTATTCGCACTCTGAGAAACCTACAGGGCACTTTACTTTCACCTCATCACAAAGCCGTTAACTAAGCAATCTGTATATCATACTAAGTAACTTTACGCAAAAAATATTGCTGGGAAACAACTTTTTTTTTTGAGGTTATGAATCATGTTTTGTGGTATAACTCAATCTAACGCACTCAAAACATTGTGCGAATGGATGGATTGAATAGTACGGAGGTCGTGGAGGTGTTAAAAGTTAAAATCTTCCAATACAAACTTGTTTTTAAAAAAAACGTTGTCAATAAGATGTAACTTTGACACCCAATATTTCCGTAACTAGAAGATTCCCAGGTATAGTGTAGAACAAAAAAATGATCAGAAAGACGAGGAGAACAAGTGCCTTTCGTATTCGTTAAGAGGTGTTTTACACCCTATATATTTATTTTGAAATAAATTATATTCTTTGAAATATATTTTACTAAGTGAATTATTTGTTAAATTTGTTGCTCGTCGAGTAAAAGATTGTGAATGAATGTTTAGAAAACTGTCTGGTCACCCGTCACCCTGCCAACAACATGCTTAGCTAGCGGATCACGGGCGCACATAGCTAAAGATCAAATCTGTTGCTCTACAAAGCCAACACAAACAAAGGACAGTACAGGAGATAATCTGTTATATTAATGTTCTCCAAGTGCACCAGTAACACCTAGCAGTAATCAACGACACGTTACTTCGATTAATTGTAATTCTTCAGCACTAATCCATTTGATTTGTCTCGACGCGTGCGGCACGTAGGTGCACTCGCGTGTCTCAGGCGCGGTACGGCACAAGTCGCGTCAAAGTATCGTTAGCGCCCCGCTCGCGCCCGGCGCCGCGCCGCACTAATGACGTCACACCTGGCCGCGCGCTAATGCCTCGCGACGTGCTTCATTTAGCAACACGCTCGTGTTAAAAAGTCTCGATATTTGTCTCGTCATTATACTTGTCAGTCGTGTCCCAGCAACGCCACCCGCATAGATAATACACTATATTATAATACAAGAGCTACCCGCCAGACGTACATCTGTATACTAGTCCAGACTCTTGCCTCCATGCACTCATACTGCCCAAACATTCGTGCACTACGAGATTGAAAGATAAGTGGTAACACTTACATCAGAGGAGCCCTCATGTCATAGTTAGGTAAATATCAGGAATTTTCTAAGACTGAACGTGTTTTTCCTAACCACCTAACCACTAAAGAAAAGAGAGAATGCTTCGAAGGTTCGGAAGGAAGATTTATTAGGCTATGCTTTGAATCATGCGTCAATTTTTGAATGAGTGTTTGAATGCTCCACTTTGATTTAATACTCAATCTCAGTTGAACTGAACCGGTTGACATTTACTACTCGTCGAATTAAATATTCTTTACTACTAGAGCACACACCGTCCGTGGCAATTGTAGGGTCGTCTGTCGGATCCGTTTTGTCTGTGTACACGTGCAATCAGCTAGTAGACGCGGTCAGTATAATTGTTTCAAAAGCATTTCATTAATTACGTGTCTCCTATTTACATGTGGCGGTGTGGGTGTGTGGAGGCGTTTGTTACGACAATCAACTATGAGATTAAAATAGTTTAAAAAATCTACACCTATTATAGGTTTCGTTACATCGGCTACAATGAAACGCCATTGAAAGGTTCTGCGTAAACCAAAATCTAAATCTAAATTGACACAACCATATGTAGCTATGCTGGAACCATTAGCAGCACACAAACTATAGTCCGTACGAGCACGACGATCATGAAGCGCTGACCGTGGGAACACGCAGAGGTCGCTCCCTGTGTCGACCAGGAACTGCGTCTTCGAAGATCGGTCAGTGACAAACAGGCGACCAGAAGCAGGCAAAGGGCAATCGTCAGTCGCCATTACCGACCGCCCTTGGAGTTTTCCGCCTTGTAGTCGCAGGGCCGGATACACTTGTTGGCTTTTTCTCCGAACTTGTTGTGGTACCAACAATTGGGGAACTTTTTGTAGTTCGATAGAGAGCGCTGCCTCGAACTGCCGCGAGTGTTTCTGGTGGAACGGGAGCGTGAACGGCTGTTCCGATTTGACATTTGCTGGAACTGTCGACGAAGTTCAGCTATCTCCCTAGTTAGTTCGTTCAGATCCGAGCTAGGGACAGCGTTGCTCACAACGGCGACCTTCGGAGTTGTCGTAGCCATGTCGTTCACTCTATCTGCTAAGTCAGCTAGATCCTCTAGAGAAGCTGCACCTGGTTGACCTGCGAGCACTGTCTGGATGCCATGCGGTAGGCGAGTAACCCACATCGTCCTCAGCAAGTCGTCAGGAACGGTTGAGCCTGCCAGGCTTTGCAAGTGGCGAAGAAATTGCGATGGTTTTCGATCGCCAAGCTCCTCATGCATCAACAACTGTTTGATCTTCTTTTCTTTAGACGCGGTGAGTCGCTTAATTAGCTCGGTCTTCAGTTTGTCGTACTTGTTAGTAGCAGGCGGGCTAATAATTATGTCCTTTATCTCTCTGGAGTATTGGTTGTCCAGATGTCCGATTACATAATTAAATTTAGTGACATCACTAGTTATTCCCGCTATACTAAATTGTCCCTCGACCTGGGCAAACCAAATCTCCGGCTCTTCAGCCCAAAACGGGGGCACTCGTACGCCGACTTTGAATACGTTGCTGGGGTCTATCGATATCCCCCCATCACTAGTGCTAGGCGGCAGTGACGTTGCCGGGCCTCGTGCGTCTTTAAACATATCACCTTCCATTGTTCTTCACGGGGTCACCAGTATGGTTAGGTGTAGTGCGGGTTATGAATAAGTAGGCAAACTCACGTTCCAAAAGGATATATATTGTCCACAAGTCCGTACACATTAAACCAAGTCCAGAAGGCACAGTAGGGAAGTGTTCACAAGCACAAGCACAAGCACAGTATGTAGTAGCGGAAGGATGAAAGTAGAAGAATGATAGACAGATGAAATAAAGATGAAATTAACATATAAAGCAAAGCTAGATCGCGATACCGCGTGTTTATGAAATTGAGGCGACAAGCGTGCGCTCCGCGTCGAGGTATAATCCTGACTGGTTTGACCTTGCAAAAGTGAAAGGTGTGCGCCCGCGCCTCCGTAGCCGGCCGTATATCGCTATTGATAGTTGTACGGATATTGGTAATTAGTGATGACGGTTCGGTCGATAGTCTAATGACCATCGACTATCGACGGTAAATTTATCGACCAACTGGTAAGGAAGTATGTATGTTATATATTTATATATTATATTGTAAATAGTATTGTTATATGTACTTGTGGTTGTTTGTGTATATTAGTTTTAAGTTTAAGGTATAGATAAATGTATGTAAATAATTTGAATTAATTGTTAAGTAGCCTACAGGCGTATCTAGTGCTTGACCATCGAGTCAGTAGAGTGCGGCTGACTGACCGCTGTCGGCCTGCTGCAGCTGGTGCGTCCGGTCTCTCCTCAACTGCTTCACAGCGAAGCAGATGGCCAGGAGCACCACCTGTCATGTGTACAAGCGCACCACATACGTATTCTTGCATAGCCGAGTACGAGTAGGTAAACGCTCACTTATAAAATAATGATGATTGCGCATCCTCCGTTACTGTGTACCGCAGCCTGCTCCCAGTCTCAGCCGCTCTCTCCACGTAATGATTTACTCAAACAAACTTAATTTAACTAATCGCATTGTCGAACTTAATTTAGTCGTCTTGTAACCGAAACCTAATTAGCAGAAGTACTGTTGCTGCGAGCGCGAGCGTAGTGCCGAACAGGGCCGACGATATACACGCGCTCTCATATACCACGCCACAGCCACGCCACAGCCACGCACTCACCACGGTAACTACAGCCACAACAACTCTGCGGTGGGGTTTTTGCAAATGTTGTCTAATGATTGATACAATGTTCTTTAATATTCATTGCTATTTAATATTAATTAAGGATACATTTAAATTCTCAGCGGCGGAAAGCTATACTATTCTTATTTATTAAACTTATGAACTAACAGGGTGGATTTTTTTAATGCCACTTGAAGTAAACTACTTTAAATACTGGGAATAGCTTGGAGATAGTTTTTTTTGGGCCCACCTGGTCGTTGCATTTATTATTCATAATAACACCAAAAAAAAGTAACCATTTTACTATGGTTTTAAAGGAAATATTACGTAGAAATAAGAATAGAATAAGAATAAGAAGAATAAGAATAATTTATTTAAAAAGAAGGTATTACAAAAGTATACATTTAAGTGCAGTCGAGTTATTTTTAACAATTGTATAATTAGTGCTTATAATTAAACTACAATTACAATATATATAACAGTTGCTGCCGTTGCTGGTAACGAAATTGTCAAATACAAATGATAGGTAGCGACATACCTGATCTAGGTTTATTTAAACCTGTGTTTCAGGCCCTCACTTTACATTGCAAAATTTAATTAGGACAGTAAAAGTTTTCAAAATAAAATCAATCTAATAACAATTACAACAAAAATAAAACTAGTACAAAAACAATAAACATTACAACTAATTTTAGGAGATGTGTACAAATTAGATACGAGGGCTTAACATAATCAAACTAGGACTTCTAGAAGTTTTTCCGTGTCTGTGTAATTAAGTGTCGCTAAATAATCTGATATTACAAGACTACATTTCCTATAACTTAGACAATAGAAGTTTAGTTTCTTGTTCAGTCTATTATACAGAAAAGGTCCTAAAAACATATAGAATCGACTAGCAAAAGCATGTTTAGTTTGAGGCTTTGAGCAAACCAGGTCCTTCCTTCTCCTATCGGAAGGAACTGGGTCATAGTGAAGGGTAGAGTGCTGCTGGAGTATAATGTGAAGAATAGATAATTGCCGAACTGTGAGCACATTACATGCTTTGTAGAGCAGATGTGTCGGAAATCTAAACGGACGAAAGGTAGCGACCTTTAGAATTGCTCTTTGAGCACGTTCTAGAGGGAGAAGAATTGAATTACCCGCGCCACCCCAGGACGTTATGCAATACGTTAGAATAGACTGACACAAAGCTAAATAAACCTGTTTTATTAATTTATACTCGGCTACATTACGTAAATACTTAAAAACATATATTAGTTTGCGAACTCTAGTGCATAGTAACTCGATATGTTTACGGAAATTTAAATTGGAGTCAATTGTGACACCAAGATATTTCAAATGGTCAGCTTTTTCTAAAGTAGGGCAAGAACATGCAGTGTCAGCGTACGTGCTACAGGTATGCGCGTTAATGATTAGGTTAGTAAGCGGTGTGTTAGTATTTCTCATTGTAAATGAAATGTATTTTGTTTTATCAGCATTCAGTGTTAGAAAATTATTTTGGAGCCAATTAGATACGGTATTGAAACCATTCTGAGCATGTTCATAGACCTCTGCTCTTGATTTAGCTGCAAACAACAGAGCAGTGTCATCTGCATAAGACATTACAACACCATTTTTGAGTGGGAGGCTGCACAGGTCATTAATGTAGATTAAAAATAATGTTGGCCCTAATATACTGCCTTGTGGAATTCCAAAACGAGTATTAGTAAGATCAGAACTTGTATTCGGACCAATTTTCACACATTGCTGTCGATCACTAAGATAATCAGATAAAAGTAAAAGCTGCGCTCCTCTTATTCCAAGAGTTTCCAGCTTCTGCAAAAGACTAGTGCAAGAAATAGTGTCAAATGCCTTAGCAAGGTCTAGGAAAATACCCACTGTATACATACCCCTGTCTAGATTTGTAGAAACGTAATTGATCAATTTGTTTACTGCTTGGCTAGTGGATTTTTTGGGCCTAAACCCAAATTGATTGTCTGAAAGAAGCTTGTTATCTTCCAGATATTTTACTAGTCTACTGTTTATGATCTTTTCCAAAATTTTTGATAGACCCGTTAGTACTGAAATGGGTCTGTAGCTATTCACACTCATTTTGTCGCCAGACTTGAAAATAGGTGTGACCTGGTAGTGGAATATCCCTTTAGATAAACATAGCTGAAAGATGTGGGTAAGCGGGGGGGCCAGTAGGTGTTGAAATCTTTTTAGTACGTTATTGGGTATATCATCCCACCCAGTTGCGCAGACATCCTTTAAGCCGTTTATAATTCTAACAACTTCGTTGACGTCCGTATCCAGTAAAACAAAAGAATTCAACGTGGAGGATGTCCCTGTTGGGTTTTGAGTAGGAGGAGTGCTGATTTTTATGAATTTTTCAGCCAAGTTTTTACCAACGTTGACAAAAAAGTCGTTAGCCTTATTAACTGCTTCGGATGGGTTAATTTCAGATGTCAGTAAATCTAACGGAGGTTCGGAATTTTTGAAAAGAAAATGAAAACGGAATCTTAAAATCATAATAAATAAGCTATGTTATGATATTTTTTTGCGAGTCAAATCATTCCTGTTGTGGTCAATGTCATTTGACAGCAAATACTTACGTGAATAGGGGCGTTTTTCTGTTTACTAAAAAAAGTACGGTACCTATCCGTTGGAAATCATATGTGCTATATAATTATTATAGAATCAGAAAGAATATAAAAATAAATATTATTAAACTATGAGCATTTTTAATGCCATTTTTATAGGTTTACACTAAAATCGCATAGGTGGGTTAAACAATCAACGTGGCATGAAACGTTATAAACCCACTTTTTTTGTGATTGACAGACAACTTCATTATTTTGACATTTACTTTTTCTGTTTATTTTGGTTTTCGTAAGTGTTTTTACAGATTTTTCGCATTTATTCCGGTTAGACAATGCTAAGCTAATTAAACCACTGGAATCTAGAGGTTATAAGGAAGAAATCAATGTAAGTTTCATTATTATATGCTAGAATTTATGTGGGAAACTAATTCTCGAACAAAAAAAATTGTCTCCTTTACTTCAAGGAAACATTTCTTTATTTTAAAAAAGAAACAAATCTGCGTTCACAGATTTTAGAGAATTCACATGCCACAGTCGGGAATCGAACCGAGTAAAATCCTGTACTTCTTTCACATCAATCGATAGGGTAAATAATATGAATAAAATCCCTCTAACAAACATGATTAATTAAATTAAGGGAAAACCATAAAATCAAAACTTATAAATTCAATGGCATAAATTCAATAAGATAAAGCAATTCTACTCAAAGGAAGGACCTTTTCAATTGAAAAGTGATGCGCATAGAACTCAGACGTCCCCAAGCGGAAGCGCTGAGTTTTACTACAGCTGTGTAGGACCTGTACAGATATGCCTGCGCAGGTAGATCGGAGCATGTTTGGAATAAATCGATGCAGTTTATTGGAACCTGTGCACAGGCAGGAACAAAATACTAACTGCTTCATTGAGACGGGTAGAACTGTCAGGCGGGGCAGGCCCAGTACGAACTCTCTCCTCCGTCGAGCGTCAGCGATCAATGAGCGTGACGTGATGATGTGTGTGAGGGTCGCGCGGACGGATTAGCCGTGTGTGTCACTTTCAGTTTAGATTATTTGAAGCAATTAGTACTTATGTGCGGTGCGGTGAATGACGGCCTATTGTGTGTTCGGCAGGCTGAAGACAGGTGCTTCGAGATGAAAGGCGCCCGCGTCGCCTACCAGCCCGCGCGCTTCTCGTCATCCCACACGTAATTTCCGCACGTCGCGAGCAACACGCACTAGCACGACTAGCGGGTAGCTGCGAACTTCACTGAGTTCTTCTTGTATACCTGCTGTAGATGAGTTATTTTGTTAACATACAGACAGGATTCGGGTAAAAGTTTCATAAGTGAAGTGTCTAGTCTCACGATTACAATATTTTGAGATACGGAACCCGTATCTCAAAAGTTATAAAGGAATTCTTTTATGATCACTTTCTTGTCCGCCTGTCTGTCCATCCGTCACCAGCGACTTTCTTAGCAACGGGTGGTCCTTGCAAATTTATACCAGATACTGCAGAGGTCGAATAGTCCCTATTAAGTGTATAAAAATCAAGGTTCTGAGTCAACACGATAAAAATATATAGGCAAATTTAGGTTTTCTAAAACTTGTGAGTATCAAAATTTAAACTTTTTATTTATTTCGGATTTTCCCTTTATTATGGCAGTTCGCGTTGACCTAGAATCACGATAATCAATGTCTTACAGCACATGTAAAAGGAAAAACCTGAAAACCGTAAGTATGTAGTAACAAAATAAAGCGATTTTACTATCACAAACTTATTATTTGCGGTTGGTACAATAGCCGTTTCATGGGATCGAACAGCAAAGTAAAGTCTGTCCTTTAAAAAGTTTGTACGGAACGCTCTTGTTTATTAGTTCGAGTACTTTAATGTTGAGCGTCACATGATGACTTTTGTAAAGTGTTAAGATGACGCGCGTGACTGGCGCTGCACGCTCACGCTGGTGACACTCTGAGCGACTTGTCGATGTGGAGCGCAGAGCAGTGCAGGGGCGCTGCTTAATCAGTGGCTGATTGTTGAGGGCTTCTTGTTAGCAACGTCTTTTAAATATTCAAGAGAAGTCCTTAGGACGCTAACTTTATCTGTTTCCGCTCATTATCCGGACAGCCCCGGGGGAGCCCCGCGCCCCGCACCCTGCACCCCGCACTCCTCAGCCCGCGGTTCCACTTCCTCTCAAGGAGAGGGAAAGCTCACAACAAACTTGATCATTGCTACTTACATTGACAATTTTGAATATGTATATTCAGGTAGGTTGCCACTATTATAACTTAACACTGAACAGAACTGACACCAAATAACAAAACATTCGCTACTATTCAGATTTATATTTTTAAAGCAGCGAAGATGGATTAATACAGGTTGAACGATTAAAAAACTCGGTGACTTGTTTGTCCCATTCAGTTTTTAAAATTATTTTTCACTTTTTTGTTTTTTGAAATTGGTTTATTTTTTGTAGTTGTATGAATATTCGCTATATTTTCTACTTATACAAAATTCAATCTGAGATGGCAGAATAGCTGACGACACAGTTGCCGTCGGGGGAAAAACCTGGATGAGGCTGGTACAGGACCGTGGAGATTGACAAAAGAGAGAACGGACTGTACCGAGCAGTGGGAGAATTTGGGTTGTGGATGATGATGATATGAAACTTCATTCTAAATGAGGTATTATTTTTGTACGAACTGAACATTTTGGCATAATGAACCAAAGTAAGCCCAACAAAAGGTAAGTGCTGTATGATCTGTGATGGCACTTATAACCCAGAAATGGATGCAAAGTTGTCTTTAATAGAAATTAATTAAGTACAAACACAAGGTAGCTACTGAAGAACGTTGAGGAGTCCCTGTCCTTCGTCTTTATCATTTATTAGACCCCTAATGACAGTCACAACCCATCTATCTAGGTGTAAAGTTCTCATCAATACAAATTAATCAAGCCCACCAATCATCACCCGGTAAGTGCTGTAAATCGTTGAGGAGTTCCCTCGACTATCTTTGGCTCCATCATAAAATCGACTCCAGGCCTTCATACTTAGTAGTGCTTTAAAATACACAACAAACGCACTGGTTGCACTACGATTTTTTAAACAGATTTCCTGTGATTTCTTTATCATGGTACGAGTACCACCCTTGGAGTATATTCTTTCCGACAAGAAAAAAAACATCAAAACCATTTCATAAACGACGAAGTAATCCTTGAACAAACAAAAAAAATATATACATGTATTAGGTCGAAAGGGGAAAACAGCTCCTTTTTTCGAACTCGATCGGACTCTCGGTCCAACCGGAGCCTAATCTATAGCTTCGCTTCTTTTCTTTAGCTTTAACCAGTTCGACTTATGTTATTATAACTGCGACACCGGACACTATTAGCAGAAAAACAGTCGACGAGCATACTTTGCCAATGCACTTCTTTTGTGAACAACTCTGCCCCACATTAAGAATTTTTTTTTCGTGGGTGCGTTTGCAATTTAAACTTACATAAACAAATAGACAGGCTTGGAACAGCTCTGAAGGTTATATTTTATTTATTTGTTCCGTGTGGGAATCGAAGGCGCGACACGCAGCGCAGCAGCCCATCGTCCAGCCACTGTGTCAACCCTGCGATGTGTCATATTGCTACTAAGGTTAGTGCAGCTTTAAATTCCAATACTGCTTCTAGAGCAGCTCCCAAATGTAAATTACAAACGGGTGGCAGTCCAGTCCGAGTACAATATCAGCATGTCGATTCTAGCACAAACAGCGTACAAGCTGTAAGAGCTCGCCGTACGAGTGCGACACGACACAACACGTTATCTGGCGCCGGAGACGGCGGTGAGTGGCGCGCAGCGCGGGCGCCCATCCGATAGCATACGTGCCGCGCCGTCGCCGCCGCCGGCCGCACCGACCAGCTCGTGACGTTATCTGAGCTACACAGCGCACAATGTGAACAACGTGCTCTACCCTCCTGTTCACTATATTATTGTTTGTTGCTCTCATGCTATGCTACGTAGAACGATCTATGATATGTTTTACTGTTTGCGAGTTATTCGGTACTTGTCCCGACGATGTGGAACATGCGGTCGTAGTGTTGGCATCACTGAATGAAGCAGAAAGTGTGAGAGTAAGAGTGTACTAAAGATAAATACCGTACTGGTAGTGTCAAGTAGGAGTTACTCGATGCTCAACCAGGCCCCTTATTCACAACCATTCGACTCGCTTCCGATTCGGAAAGTCGTATGTCTATCTCGGTCGTTTTCGTAATGCCAGAAGAAGACAGATATACGACTTTCCGAATCGGAAGCTAGTCGAATGGTTGTGAATAAGGGGCCTGCTCAACCGTCGCGCTGGCGACTACTAATACCAACAAAATAATCTGAGTTAAGTTAATTTTTTAATCTTTTTTTGTGGAATTAACTTTTTAGTAGAATTACAGAAAAAAAGATTAAAACCCTTGAAATTGGTAACACAATACGATTCAAAAACGGAAGTAATTTATTTTTTTAAACATTTCACGCGAACGAAGGTCGCTGGCAAAACAGCTAGAAATAAAATAAAAACTACATTTTTGTAGTACTTACACATAAAGTATACTATATAGTATGGTAACGGCAGAAGGGGTGAGGGAAGGGGGTGAGGGGGCTGTTTCTCGAGTTCCATTCTTGCTTGTTATTGCATCGCACGCGCGTTCCTCGCACACTCGGCAGATATTGCGTGCGACCCGTTCAACCCTCCTCCCAACCCCGCCCTCCTCCCCCCCGACTGGGCAATAAAATGCTCTTGTTTATCTGTTTATCCGACGTTTATCGCGCGTCATGCCTTTATGAGATGTTCACGTAGCTGAGCACTGCCACTCCGATAGAGAACTGTCGCCGCGCGCGCCGCCGCCGGTCTGCTTGTCAAGTATCTTATCGGTACCCATAACGCTCACTAAACTAAGAAGGACACTAGAAATACATAACTGTTTGCTTCCTTTCCTCCAACGCGCCAGTTATATAGTAAACCAAACGAGACTGAAACAAGCGCCCTCCAGCGCTGCGGCGCAGCTCTGCAGCGACTGACAACGAGCCGGTCTGCGTGCTGCATGCGCCGCGCACTGAGCAGAGTAATCAAATAAAATAACCACAATTCATCATCATCATCAGCATGTTCCCAATTCTGGGACACCAGGCAGGGTGCCTGCCTAGGTTCAAATCCACGACTTACTGTTCGGAAGTCTGGGCTGCCACCACTGGGCCACCGCCGAATTAAAGTGATAAAATTAAGAAAAACTGGGCATAAACCTATTACTAAAGTGCGGTCGCGGAGTAGGAAGAATTTCGTACAATGACCTCTTTACCTACTGACAGTGGTCACAAACATTTTCCTATTAAGAGCGGTTTACATGAAATATTTAAAGGAGTAAGAAAATTTACCAATTTATTAAATAAATTATTGTTATAATGTAAATGATTTATTTAGATGTTATATTAATTATAAGTTATAAAAATCGAATTTCAATTACTAATTCTGCAGAAATAAAAATTACTTAGATCTGTATTTTTTGTCGTGATTCAAGGCCAACGACCATGCATTACATACCGAGTATCCCGCATGCCTCGGAAAACCCGTTACACCGGTAGTCCCGGCTGGCATTTGTAGATCTTTGACAGTCTTCACAGGTATTCAGTGACCCAAAATTCTCGCAACTAACCTTGCCAAAAAGGGATTCTATTTTTATAGTCAAATATGGTATTCCGCTGCAACCCGTAAGTCCAACATGAAAGAAGTTTCCTTATCTCGCAGTGCTGATAGAGGGATACCATATCGAACTGACAGGCATGGCTGAGCCCGCTACCGTGTCACCTAACAATGTTAAGCACCGTAGAATGCCATAGCACCGGCTACGACGTAGCATGTGCTACAACATAGCGAGTACTACGCCGTAGCATATTCTACTACATTGCGAGTACTACGCCGTAGCTTGTGCTACGACGTAGCGTTTACTAAGCCGAAGCATGACGTGGCACGCTGAAGTTCCGGTTTAACTGAACCTGTCTATTACCTTCATACGCCTTGGTTGCTAAATGGATGAAGATGGAATTTGACTCTCAGATAGACCATGACTTGGGTGATCAAACCAACCGAGCGCGACTCTTTGGGGACCTGTAGTACGTTTCAGTGGGATAATATCTGACCTCCACGCAGGTGAAACCTTTTTTTTTTTTTTTTAAGGATGGGAAATCGTCAAATGACCCCCCCCCCCCACTCTGGGCGGAGCGGGAGGGAGTGTCAGACTCTTACTGACTAAAAACCATCCATGTTCCTTCCTCGCCTTTTACGTTCCGGGGCCGCGGTATCCCTTTCGAACAGGCCCGCAACCCCGGCAGGCTTCGGCCCTTGCGGGCCCCTCTCCTTTTGCTAACATCTCTTTGAGGCGCGCGTGGAACACGAACGCGCCGTCGACACGGCCTGTCGTCGTCGTTAGACGGCCGGACGGCTAGCTAGCCCATAGCCAGCCGTCCACAGGCCCGCATCTACGGTGGCCGGTAGCCACCGCGTGGCCCCCGACGCCCGTTGCGTCTCCCGCGGCGGCCGGGAAGAGAGGATCTCTCCCTCTCTCGTTCCGCCACCTCCTTCGCTAGCATGACTGCTTCGCAGAAAGAGGCGACGGCTTCCCATTCCGTCTCGCTCCGGACCATGGATTGAACCAGGGCCGGACGCGAGAGGTCGCCGCCGCCGATCGCCGCCACGAGGACACGGCGGAGCTCCGCCCACGCAGGGCAGACTTCCACCGTGTCCTCCGGTCGATCCTCACAGTGGAGACACCCGCGCGTTTCCTCCCGCCCGATTCGGTGCAGGTACCTCCCGAAACATCCGTGTCCGGTGAGGACCTGCGTCAGGCGGAAGGTGAGGACGCCGTGGCGCCTCTCCAGCCACTCCTCAAAGAGGGGACTTACCGCCACTATCGTGGCGTGCCCTACGCAGGTGAAACCTCGGGCAAAACAGCACGACTAGCAGCTGTGACGAGCGTAATGACGCGACTCGCATTCTGCGACCCCCCCGCCTCCCGCCCCGCGCTGGCACCCGCGGACACCTTATCAGTTAGACAAACGACTTCGCCATCTCACTTAACTCTGCTCGCCGTGCATTTCTTTACAATCGTTTACGTTGACAAATGTGACGGACGTCAGTGAGTGCGGGGCGCGGGGGAGCGGGGGAGCGGGCGCGGGGGGTCAGGCAGTGTGAGGGGTGGAGGGGGAGGGGGGCAGGCCGCAATTTATCCAGCCGCCGGTCATTTCTCACCGCGGATAACGCGAGGGCCACTAAAATCATGTTAGACCAATTCCCAGCGAAAGCCTGTTACCGAAGAGTCACTTGAGAGTTGTGTTGTTAATTGAAAGTATACTGTTTGATGATTTGAATGTTTAACATCAATTCTTAATCTTTATAGCAGGTTGAAAGTCTATGAAACGGGAAAATGATTAAAGAAATAATCGTTCGTTGTTGCAACATTGTACGTACCTGTTACGTAAAGTACGTACTATTCCATAAACAGTCAGTTTAGGAGCAAAACCAGGTTTTAATAAGGGTACAGGTGACACACTCGTGCAGCTGGTTGGTCCAATTCCTATTTTTTCGACCTCCAACTTTTTCGACTTTGGTGGTAAAAGGTTGTGAGTCATTTCCGTCATTCCGCATCAAAAATATCGGGCGGAGTCAAATTTCCTTCACATTCACTGGTGTCAGACATTTTTAAGCCATAATAGAATAAAACACTAAATTCCGACAAAACGTAAAAATGGCGCCAAAAACCCAGCTCTTCACCGCGCTTTAGCGCAACACAGATAAGTAAAATTTACACAACAAAACTTCACGCTCCACGGCATATATGTAACGAGTTCGATTAAAAAAAGTTATGCATTCTCCTTCGTGATTTAACTTCTTCATAACCTGTATCGTAATGGAAAAAGAAATACTTTATAACATTATTTTGTTCGAGAAATAGTGTTATAATGATTTTTTTTTTGTATTTCGGTTTTGTGTTTATAAAGTATGTCAATATAAACTCGTTCAAAATTTTATAATTAAAGTTTTACGACATGAAAGTAGATAAAATAACTTAAACATTGCAATAGCGAGTTATACAATGTTTTGATCGACCGCTAGTAAGTACTCGCGCGCTTTGTGGCCCAATGGCACGTAGAGCTCGCTCGCGCTGATTCAACGATTTGTTGGAAATCTAAGACGAAGTAAACGGATCGCGTGTCACGTCATCACGTGAGGGTACGGACCGTGGACCGATGTGAGTGTGAGATACTGTAGCGATGCAGAGCTAGCGCAGCGCTGTGTAGAACCACATCAGCTTCCTCGTCGTGCTGAACCAACCAGACAGTGGTTCTCTAAAAAGTATTCATTTGTAAGTGTAGAACAGGACATAGCGCGCGAGTGCGGGCCCCGAGCGCCCGCAGCACGACGCTCACCTACTATCACAAATGGAGGGAATCACTTACTAAGAACAGCTGGTCTTATCATGTGGGTGTGTGTCTTGTGTCGTGTGGCGTGTAGCCGAGTGTGGCGTGAGTCTGTGGCGTGTCGCCGACAGACGCCGCGCGCTCTTTGAGCCGCTCAAGTGGCGCGTGAAATTATCTAAATATCGCGGCTCCCGGTGGCTGTCGGCTCGCCCGCCTCCCACTCCCCTCCACTCGCCCCGCACCACACCAGGCTCGCCCCCCCCACCCACCCGCGCCACTTCAGCCGTTAAATTGGCCGTCCTCGCCGCTCCACAATATTACACGCCGCTATTATAATTTTTATCGGCTTACAACGCGTTAATTCAATCGCGCCGCTCCTGTCGCACTTCGCTCTATCAGACACATCCATTACACGCAGCTACTCGCACATTCACTTACGCCATATTTCTAACTAGCGGACGTCACGCGGTTTCACACGCGTAATTCCCGTTCCCGTGGGAGTACGGGGATAAAATATATCCTATGTTACTCGTGGATAATGTAGCTTTCGAATGGTGGAAGAATTTTTAAAAACGGTCCAGTAGTTTTTAAGCCTATTCATTACAACCAAACAAACAAACAAACAAAGTTTTCCTCTTTATAATATTAGTGTAGACAAATATAATGATGGTGTAAAGTGGCAGCGGGTTTAACGTGATGTGTGTCCATTTTAACCGACTTCAAAACAAGGAGGAGGTCATGTATTTAATTCGACCGTAATATTGTTTTTTAATGTGATTACTGGGCCGAATTACGTTATTATTATTGTTATTTTTTTAAGTTTTTTTTAAATATTATGTATATGTATAGTGACTGAGGTCAACTGGGTAGAAGAGGAGAAGAAGCAGGGAAGACACACTACAGGGAGAGAGAACACCATTTTTCTATAATAATGGACAGAGTGCAGGAATATACGGATGTAGTACAGTTAAGTGAACAAGGACAAATCAAAGAAGAAAACTTTGAATGCCGACGTAACGGAGCCGAGAGGAGTAGAGTCGCAGACGTCGCATGTGAGGATGACCAGCGTCTCCTCTCATCGTACTCTACTCGCTAAGCTAAGCTTAGTTTAGTAACTGTTCTATTACGAAGCAAATTAAACGATCCATTTGTGAGCACGAGCACGTCGCTCGTGTCTCGGAAAGATGGTCACGATGATGGTCATGTACCCCTGTTACCCCGACACACAACGGCGACTAGTGACACGGTCAGAGTCAGCAGAATACTATAACACTAAACTCAAACTCAAACTCAAATCATTTATTTCAATTAGACCATTACGGCACTTTTGAATGTCGATAAAAGGAAAAAAGAAAGGCTACAGTCACAGACACAAGGCATAATAACTTGAGAATGTACTGTAGTTGCCCATTCCCTAGCGTAGATCTCTATGGAGAAGAACGGGCAAGAAACTCCATGGACACTCTTTTCAATCAAAAATGTTGTTACAAAATCTTGGTTACATCTTTCATGTTGAGATTATACATTTATGTGAGAACGATGTAGAAAGACGTGCACAATAAGAGCGTCCAGAGTAAAAAAAGAAATAAATCAACAATTTATAAAATAAAGCAATTCAAATGATCCATGGCAGCTAAGAGATGACCAGTCCCGACTGACAGCGCCCGTTCACGAACATGACGCATGGATCAGCGTTATTCAATTCAACCATATTGAAGGGAACTAAATGACCCGACCCACCCGCCACCATCAGCAAGACATTTGAGCGAGCATGACATTCTCTCAGCCACCAAGGCATATTCAAGTCAATGAAAGATAACTAAATGCAAATGGTAGCTTTACAGTACATGGTACTCACACATGTGCTATGCAATTATACAATACTAAGAGATGGAGTCTATACAATGCAAGAATATTTTTACAATCTTCTGCAGCTACCACAATAATATTGTCCAATAAGTTTGCACCTATGGTTGCAGAGCAGGACCAGCATTTAGCCAAGCATTTTTATCCTCAATGTAATCTCCCAGCTTATAATATGCTTGCCTACATAGTGTGCGTTTTACACAAGATTTAAATTTCGTCTCATTCAGTTGTAAAATGTGGGGAGGTATTTTATTGTAACATTTTAAACAGTACCCCATGAAAGATGAATCTACTTTAGCAAGCCTGAAACCTGGCTGAACTAGTTGGTCCCTATTTCTAGTATTATAGTGGTGTCTGTCACCTCTTTTACTGAATAAATGCAGATTTTTCCTAACATACATGATGTTTTCATAGATGTATTGACAAGGTACTGTCATGATATTAATTTCCTTAAACAGTTCTCTTAGAGAATCGCGTCTACGTAATTCATATATGGCTCTTATGGCTCTTTTCTGCAGAATAAAAATAGACTCGATGTCTGCAGCCCGTCCCCATAGTAAATACTACTCCACAGTGTAGACTGTGCTTTGTGAACCCGACTTGGGATACTAAACTCTTAATATTTGTCAGTATTATTATTATTTTGGCGTAGGTTACGAACCTGGTGGCGGCGGCGGCGGCGGCCGGCCCGTCCGGTGAGAGCGCTCATTAAATCATCTCGCTCTGATAAGTTGCCGCGCTCGCGCCGCACTCGCCACGCAGCACGCAGAGCACGCAGGCTCGTACCTCCGCACTTACGTCACGAATAATTAAACGTGACTACGAGTACTAGCTAGATGGATATAGTCACGAGCCTGTGGTATTGCAGCAGCCTATTATAAAATGTATCTATAGTAGCGGTTCATTAAACGTTTTCATAATTCCAAGCATCCTCACTTATGTTTCTAGAACCGTGATTATGAGAGTTCTCACTGCTTGTTCAGCGTTGTTATTCCGTAAAGTAATCTTAGTAGCTACAGCTAGGGCATCCTCAAATGTGCTGGAGCAGTGTCGCTGTCGCGGCAAGTCACCGTGAGTCGTCGACGCAATCACGTGACGTCACAACGTAGCAAACTTTTTGTTTCTGTTTGCGGATGAGCAAACATCGGCTTGTGTTAAGAGCGGGCGTGATGTTTGTGTGTGCACGTCGGTGCGCGCGCGTCACACGGCGCCGCTGATTGCTAATGCGAAGTGTCAACGAGGAGACCCCCTGCCCCCCAGCCCCCGCCCCCGACCCCGCCGCACCGCGCGCTGCTTCATCTGGATTTGTCAACAGAGCGCACGCGAGGCGTTCGCCGTGTCGACGATACATTCCTTTACCGAGTAATATTCGAGCGAACATACAGCACTCATTATGTAAAAATATGTTACATTCATAATTATTCTCAATGGGTACGACATACATACGAAAATCAGTCAAAATAATGGTGATAATGAAATTGATAAACTGACACTATCTACGTTTGTAATGAACACATTCATAAACTAATTATTGAGAAACATAAAGTATCTGAGTGCGGGCCTCGCATATCATTCCTGACTGTGTTTAGTGTCTACGCTACTTGCTTGTTAAATGTTTTGTACTTTAAAAAGCAGAATAATTCTCACTCAGGATTTCAGAAAGTTTATTTACTTTGGCCGACAGAGCAAGACTTTGACTAAGTGGTGGCCAAGATTAGAACAAAGAAAGCAGGCCGTCCTAGAGCCCTAGAGAGCTACGTATCGTTACAGTCGCGGGGAACACCTGGATGACGGACGCACAGAACCGGGAAGTGGGACAGACAAGACAAGGGGAGGCCTGTACCCAGTATGCGTGATATCATGATGATGATTTACTTTCATCATTTTTTTTATTTTTTTTTATCGTTTGATGACAAACAGTCAATAAAACCAAGACGGGCATTATTTGATAACCTTTTAACTTGTCTTACACACTATGAGCCCAACTTCATTAGCCAATGACGTCCGCACTGCCACTGGGCGAGGCGTGGGGCCTATTGTTTGGTGCTAGGACACGCTCCAGTATGTTCATGAATCACAGTTGAACGCGCTTGCGTGCGCTCGACTCAATCAGTCAGAGCAGTTACCGCTGTCCAGTGTCCAGGACCAGCTACCTGCCCTCGCAGCAACGTACTGGAGCAATAAAACCCTGCGGCTCGGCGCCATCCCTAGCCTCAAGTAAATGTTATGCTATCTTCATGGACGTACGTATTATCATTGCGGTATCTATTCTGGGTTTCGCAAAAAATTGTATAAAGGGAATTATCATACCACGTTTGTATTTAAATAAACCCTCTTATGTACGTACGCATGTGTGAGTGAGGGGCGAGGACGAGGGCGGGGGGGCACCGCTAATGAATATTTACCTCTGTCGAACTCGCGCCAACGACGTCTGTCTTCATTTTCCGCGCGCCCGGAATTAACTCGTGGAACACACACACTGACACACAGCTAGCTGGCGACGTGCTGTGCTTTGTGCACTGTACGCTGTGGCTTGACACTGACGTCCACAAAATCTGTGTGATTCTTTCTCCTAAACACTCGTGTGATCTGGCCGGGATCCGATGTGCACTTTAAAACAGGCGTTAAACAGGCGTTTTGCCTTTTTTATCTCAGAGTAGTTTGTTATGAAACAGTGGTGTCCACAAGTTTATAAAAATTCTTGCTAAGGAATTGGATTTTTTTGATTAATTGTTATATATATATGTCACCGTAAAATTGTCAAATACGTTATATTGTAATATCTCTAGCGATATTTTAAAATCTCGAAATATTGTCAAATGAACATACTGCTTACAACAAAACGCATTATTTTTCGTGAAATGCATGCGATGGTAGTCAATTCACGCGGTGTGTAGGGAAAGAGGGTTCCCCCTTGCCCAGTGGTACAACTCTCATGAAAAGATATTGTACCATTCCTGAGAAATACCAATTATTATAACCTAACCTTAAAACACGCGGGGCCCCTATTTCCGAGTGTATAGTTTAAAGGAACCTCACTAACCTAACGGAGGGGTGCCCCAAGTCCCGATTATACATTTTTACAAAATCTCATTCTACATGACGTGTTAGTTCATGTCGTACACCTGTGTCATTTATAACCCAGATGAATCACGCGGTTGAACGGCAGTCCAGGCACTAGGTGCGCCTAACTCGGAGCAACAGTCGGGACTCAGACGTACACAAATAAAACAAAATAGGATGATGTTCTTAGATTTGAACTATGTGTTTATTTTAGTTTTCATAACTTAAGTGAAACGAGGGACGGGATAGTTCGTCAATAAATATCAACAGTAAGTACCAAAAACAGTAACCAAACGTAACTCAACGAAGTAAACAATACATACGTGACGTAACAACACGTCAGTACCTAACTGTGGACTTGCGAGCGCCGCGCTGTGCACACAGCAGCGCGCGGCGCCATGTACTCCACGCGATACTGACGTAGTCGAACAATTCTATTAGAAGTAAGTACAATGCGCATCCTTTGTGTTTGCCGTCAGAGCGACGTACTGACAGTTCTGATATATACGTCGCATCGGCAGTAATGTCAACTCACAACCGGTAGTCACTTACAAGCGCATTTGCACACGTTGAGCACCACGACACTCTCTGAGTCTCTCTGTGCGACCTACAGCAGCACGCGCACCGTACTCACACACTCACGAGCAACGCAACCAACCGAACAGACACAACGCAACAGGAGAACAAGTGCACACCGTATCACATAGCGAGCAGCCGCGCGCCGCCCGCGCTATGTACAGGAGGGGGGCGGGGGCGCGGGCCGGGGCCGGGGGCCGGGGGCGGGGAGCGCTCCGTCACACCGTGGTCTCGCGGTCCACGTGGATGTACTCGACGGAGCGCTCACGCCGTCAGGAGGACGCCGCCGAGGACGCGCGCGACGCGTCGAACAGCAGCTCCTCCGTGAGGCGCCGCCCCGCCGCCAGCGCGCCCAGCAGCTGCTTGTCCGCGCCCGCGCGCCGCCGCCGCCGCAGCGCCGCGCACACCAGCAGCGCCAGCGCCGCCGCGCCCGCCGCCGCGCCGGCTGCCGCACCCGCGCCGCCCGGGGCCGCCAGCGCCGCCAGCAAGCGCGCGCCGGCGCCACACGCGCCCGCCTCGTCCCCGCCACCCGGGCAGTCCGCCGCGCCGTCGCACCACAGCGCGCCCGCCATGCACGCGCCTAGCGCGGCGCACGGGTGCGCGCACGCCGCCGTCGCGTTGGGCCACGCTTCGCCCACGGCTAGCGGGCGTGGTGCGGGCCCGGCGCGCCACACCTCCATCCAGTGGAAGCGAGCGTGGCCCGCCTCGCGCGCGGCCCACACCACCAGCAGCGCGCCGGGCCGCGCGCCGCGTCCCCACCACTCGTCCGTGAACATGTGCACGACGGGCCCCGCGCCCCCCGCACTCCCCTCGCCCGGGCAGATGGCGCGCAACAGTCGCGACGAGTGCGCCTCGTACACCAGCACACGGTTGGTGGTGGTGCAGGGCGGCGGCTCGGCTGCCTGCGCGGCCCCCGCTGTCCCAACGCTACCCGCGGGCAGCTCCTCTCCCCACACTCGCAGGAACACTGACCGGTTTCCTCTCGCTTCCAGGAGAAACGGTGTCTCGCCGCACTCCGACATTCTGTTGCCACTGCATTTGATAGACGGTAAAATTAAAACTGAACTTTCAATTCGTATATCTCGAAGGACACCTATTATTAAATTGAATCAATAGTACTTGAGCATAAAATCTAACCTGTATGGGTAGACCAAAAGCACGCGCGTGCCTGGCGCCGGAAGGCGGCGGCGCTGGGCGCAGGGAGGCGCGGGGGCGGGGGCGCGGGCCCAGGTCCCTCGGAACTGCACGTGGCGCTGGTCCTCCGCCGCCGACAGCGCGCGCGACACCAGCTCCAGCTCCAGAGCCGGCCCCCCCGACTCCAGCCGCATGGGCGCGCTGCCGTTGTCGCAGATGCACGCCACCGGCACCTGCACAACACGACACCGTGACGACGCCATGACACCATCGCAGGTGAGCGATTCAGACCGCTTCAAAAATCAGACGGATGTATGTAACATTCGTTCTTCCATTATTTATATTAACAAAAATAAGTGTCCGTTTGTAATGTCAAAATTACAGCTTTATACTGAATGCTGAAAGTATATACGGTATGTGATCGGTAAGGGATGTGATAAGGAGCCAGTTTTCGAGGAATATTAAATGTTGAAAAAGAATTAGGGTTCCGTGAAAAACGGAACCTTGAAATTGTTATCACGTTTGTTATCATTGTTGTTGAAGTAATATTTTTATATTAAAATCACGCGAACGAAGGTCACGGGTAATAGCTAGAGATTGAATAACTTATTACTCTGTATCCGGGCCACGGAGACTCATATATTCGCAGATGTGGCACCCGCAGTGGAGCGTCTTCGTCGCCGTCGAAGTCCACTAGCGTTTCGTCGGCACCGTCGACGTCGTCGGGCCGCGGGTCGTGCGGGTCAGGCGCGCACGCGGGCCGCCCAGTCAGCGGGTCGGCGCGGGTTGTGCAGCGCGGCTCTTTGCCGAACGTGGCCGCCAGCAGGTCCAGCGCCACGCGAGCGCCGTCTGCCTGCAGCCGGTACACGCAGCGCAGCCGCCGCGCACCTCCGCGCCCGAACCACAGCGCGTTGCGAGGCGACGAGAACGCGCCCGGCGTCGTGAGCCATCGCGCGCACTCTTGAGGTAAGGCTCGCGGACGACGACCGTCGTCGGGAAGTGGAGCTCCCTCGAGGCGCGCGTCCACGAACTCATAGTGGAGAGCGAACTCAAGCGGGTGAGTGGCGGTGCCAGGCAACGACGTGGCAGCCAGCGATAGCAGCGGCGCGGCCGACACGTAGCCGTCAGGGGGTGCACAAGGACGCGGCGAGCGGGTGGCGTTTGCGAGTGCAGCGCGAGCGCACAGAGCCGGCGCCGCATCGCAGAAGCGGCCCAACGAACGCGCACCCGCCTCCTCCGCGCCACCGCCGTCCCAGATGCGTAGCTCCACGGCGCAGGCGCCTGGCGCAACACGCGCGCGTGGCGCCTCCCCGACGGACGCGGCGTGCGCGGCACGCTGGCTCAGTTGCGCCACGCCATTGTCCTCGTCGCGCTCCGCACTCTCGATACGACGGGGCTCGACGAGCGAATATTGCGTGAAGCTCGAGAAGTATATCCACACGAGGTCTCCTGCGGAGAGTACCGACCGTGAGTAACTGTACCGTGGCGCGTACCGCGGGCTGCGACGATTGCGTGCTCACCTGGGCGGCCGTGGAACGTCCAGGTGCAGGTGGTGTTGGGTGGAAGCGTATGCGCGGGCGCACGCAGCCTGCCGCGCCGCCCGCGCCCGCTGCCCGCGGTCGTCGAATTCGTCTCTTCTTCGGACGACGACGCCTTCACATGAAACTCGCAACGTCGCGCTTCTCTATTTTCAAGGAGTCAAATGTAGCACGATTAAAAAATAAATGTGTTGCAAAACGTGTACTGGAATTAATTACCTACTTAGAAAGGGCATCGCATCCTCTCATCCGGCTCGAAGGACCAAAAAGAATGTATGATCTCTTGCTAGACCAGACATTACTTTTAGATGATAGGTGAATGGAATAAAAGAAAGTAAAGTACTGAAACACTACTGTATTGTCCGAAAGGTACTTAAAGTAAAATGAGCTTAATGAACTGATTGTGCGGAAATGAACTGAGTGACGCGGCCCTTGTTGGCTGTAACGAGAACGCCTGGCTGACTTGATAGCTCAACGCGAACTGAACTAATTATTACTTATGAGTTGAAATGAATGTGGCGTAAACTGCTGAATTGCAGAATGTGCGGTTGCACCGTACAAGTCCAAAACTGAGTTTATCTAGGACCAAGCTACGATCGGTGTATTGAAGGCTGGCAAACGCTTCTATATGTTACCTGGCATAGTCGAGAGAGTCGGAGTCGGCGAACACGACGTCGACGTCCAGCTCGAAGCCGCGGAGGGGCGCGGCGGGCGCGGACGGGCGCAACGGCGCGCTGAAGGGCGACGAGTGGAAGGCCACGAGCATCTCGGGCCCACGTGACGTCACCCGCGGCAGCCAGTCGCCGCCGCAGTACTCCACCAGCACGGGGTCGTCCGTGGACGCGCCGTCGTAGAAGATAAGCCGGTCGCGCTCGCCCGTGCACTCGCGCCACGCGCGTACCACGCGCCCCGTCTTGTTCAAGCTGCGAGGACAACGAGCTCATGTCATGTGCTCAACGAGCTGCTCACACAAGAGTTTACTTACAAGCGTCGAGTGAGCACTCACCTGGCCATAGATATTGAACGCTTGATTTGCATCTTGTGTGAATATTCTTGTCGCACAGAGATCATCGCATGTTTGCACGTAGGAATATCTTTCTGACGGAGACTCCAGTAACAGGTGACGTTTCTATGGAGAGTGTTAAAATGTACCAGCGGAATAATAAAAGTGAAACCATTCGCAGACAGCGCATGCCGCTCGCTACCTGGGGTACATGCCGGGGTAGTTGGGGCTCTGCAGGCGGCACGGTTTGCGGTGGCACTCCTCGTAGGTGCGCGTACAGTACGTGCCCGGCGACACCGCGCCGCGCTCCAGCGGGGCCTCCAGTGCGCCGAACCTGCCGAAAGCGCCTCCGTCACATACTGGCCGTCTAGGTCCGTACACTCATAATAACATAACATAATCCCACTTACCTCACGACGGCGTCACGCTGCGCCAGGAACTTGTACCGCAAGCGGAAGCCAAAGGGCTCGCCGAGCCGCGCGCGGAACAGCTTCACGGACACGGTGACGGTGGCGGTCTCGCTGTAGTAGAGCGCGGCGCCGTCCGCTTCGCCGCACCACGAGCCGCCCGTAAAGGGCCGGCCCAGCTCCGACAGCTGCATGTAGCCGTCGGGGCAGCCGTCCAGCGCGCCCGGCTCGTAGCGCCCCACGCGGAACTCGTCGAAGGCCAGCTGCACCAGGTCGCCGTGCGCGCCGCCGCCCGCCGTGAACGTGAGGTGACACAGGAAGGGCGCACGCGGCGCCGAGCGCACGCCCACCGCGTACGCCACGCCGGCGCGCCCGTAGTACGTGCGGTTGCACACGGAGCAGTGCGCCGGCTCGTCGCTGCCGTCGGCGCACTGCGCCTCGCCATCGCAGTACGCGTCCAGGCGCACGCAGGCGCCGCTGCGGCACGCGAACTCCGCCACGCCACAGCCGCCCGCCGCACCGCGTGCGCCCAGCGCCACCAGCGCCAGCGCCAGCGCCGCGCCGCGCCACATGCCGCGCTCCTCTGTGCCTCGCGCCCGCGCCGAGCCCCCGCGCGTCTCACCGCCCCGCGCTCGTCCGCGAGCCCGCGACGTGCCCTACACACGCACCACATTCTAGTTGTTTGTATTTTACCCATTTTAATTAATAAAGTACAAAAAAAAGCGAATTAAATAGATGGAAACAAAATTATTGAAACAATAAAGAGATCTTAAAAAATATTTTTTATTTTATAAACCGGCCAATTTCGAGTTGGAACACTAACAGTGAATGATGCCGTAGTCAGGTTGAATAATGTTTAATTATTTATTTAATTAAACTGTAATCGATCCGACTGTTACTTGAAGAACTACTACTAACTACATTTTCAACACTACAACATAACGCAATTCAGGTTAGGATGTGAACGATACGTCGGGTCAGGTTAGGAATAGGGTTACGTCCGGAACAATTATCATTTTATCTCAGCCGGCCATGCGACATGTGGTTAAACTTAGATGTATCCTCTTATCTTCGGTTAGAACTAGGATTAACCTTCATCATTGCGGCTCGAATTAGGTGCAAACGAGTTTAACGTTTAATATCTTCGTAATTTTTAACCGGCTTGAAAAAGGAGGAGGTTCTCATTTTATTTCTTTGGAACCTTTTATTTTTATTTTGTTTTTTTTTTTTATGTATGTTCCCCGATTACTCGAAGATGGCTAAACCGATTTGGATTATTATTTGTTTTTGTTTGAAAGGATACTTCCTAGATGTTCCCAAAACCATCAAATCAGGATTTGATGATGGGATCCTGGAGAAACAGAGAGAACTCTTCAAATTTTATAGGCACACTTGAAGCGATTTGGGTATTTTTTGGAAGAGTACTTTCTTAAAGTGGTCCCATTTCAATTTGATGACAATCTGTTGAAGAACTTTGGAGATAGGCAATGTAACTCCTCAAGAAATGATAGCAAATCGACTGGGATTGCTGAAATATTATTTCTGACTATGGTTTACACCAGTTCAGAACATGAAATCACGGTGGTACTTACGTGAAGGGGTAAGCACATGTGAACCACTAAAAAGTGAGAAATAACTTTAGCTTGAGTAGTAGGTGACAAAAAAACTAACCCAATCAAAAAAGGGTCACCGACTTCTGAAGCTGTTTTTGTGTTTTTTTATTGAAATTCATTACCCCCAACGGGGTTAAAAAGGGGTAGAAAGATTTTTTGGCGGTGATTTGCTTTGAAGTTGATATTGTTTTATATCAACTTCGTGCCTGCCAACCCTTGGACCTAGCAAGCTGAAATTTTGCACAACGGTATCCTTTATAATGTTACATCGAACCTACAAGAATGTTCGAGAAAGCACGTTATTACAGTGCGTCCACGTTGAATCTTCGAGAGCTTCCTATTATTATTAGTTTTAAAGTTAGGTATACACCTAACTTTCAACCTAACAAATTCGCGATAGACATTATTTATTTACATTTTTCATTAAGTACTTATTAAGATACATTTGGATTGTATGCGCTCCTGAATGGGTCGCACAAACCTTGATTGATAGCTTGAATAATAAGTCACGGATAGTCAAAGATGATGGTTTATTGAATATATTTAGTAGTAGTTTTGTGATTATTAAAGTTATTATGTCATATATGACAATATATTAACATAGAAGAGCACAAAGGTACTGCTTATTTCAAAAGAAATTTCTTCCAGCAGACCTGCGAGAGGAAAGTCTGATAAGAAATGTAGACACAGTGTGTAGAAAAATCAAACAAGAAAATTGATTGATTGTAGAGATTTTGTGAATTTTGTCTTTTGTTTGTACTATTGTTTGATTTGTTTTGATTTAGGAGGTGGTGGCCTGACTCTGCCGTAGAGAGGTTGAGGAGGCGCTAATTAGTTTTTTTGATTATCGTCCAATATGTCATTTGGCCGTGTTTGGTTGATAACATTCAACTGCGATGGACGTAGAAAGTTTGTTATAGATTGTGGCTTGGTTTTTTTAGGGTTCTCGATTCGTTCCTCCACTGTCGCACTCTTTTGCAGTTTCTTTATCTGTTTCTTCAGGTGAAATGGACATAAATCGCTTGTTTGTGTTTCTATTTGTGGGTGTATATGATTAAGTTTCTCGTGTTTTTAGAGTCACAATTTTGTCGTAACGTAGAACAACTCTTTTAACCTGTCTCTCATTCGCGTTGAAAGGTTTCTTGTAATTCCTTCCGTTTTTGTAACATCAGGTAGATATTAGTACCTTCAAGCATTTTTTTCTTTTTGAGAATTTCAATTTTCCTGCTGGTTGTTGTAATTTTAACCACCACTGGTCTAACTCTTGCTGATCTGTTCCCCATTCTATTGACATTGTTCGATTTCCCATTTCTGACAAGGTATTCCCATTTCGTTGTTGATTATGTCCAGGACGATAGACAATAGACTTTCATATCCTTTTTCTTTTTCTTCGATCCCAAAAAGTATGAAATTTTTCCTTCTTATTTGTTTATTTCCAAGATTTCAAGGGTTTTTTGTTGTTGTTCAATTTTGCTAACATTCGTTGATTTTATTTCTTATCAAATGGACCACGGACAGCGAGTAGATTTGCTGTATTTCGATTTTCATATGGCCTTTGATAAAATTAATACCGAGATGTTGTTACGCAAGTTAAGTGCCATAGGATTTACACCTATAGTCTTCTTCTTCTGTTTTCTGATTTTCTCCGGGACCGTCAGTAATTTGTTCGGCTTGGCTCATACAACTCACATACGTATCATATACGATCAGGCGTGAGTCAGGGTTCCATTTTAGGTCCCTTGCTTTTTTGATTATGATAAACGATCTGCCACAAATAATAAAACACACGGAAGGTCTACTTTATACCGACGACCTTAAAATATATGTAACTGTAATCTCCGTGTCTGACTGTCTAGCTCTCCAGCGTGATGTCGATGCCTTGAGTAAATGGACTTGCCAGTAATGAAATGGAATTTAACACCTTTAAATGACAATTTACGAGCAGAAGCCGTGTACGGGCTCTGTACAGTACGACTACACCCTACGTCTATAGCCAGTGTCGTCAGTGGAAGACCTCGGTGTACAGTTTGATAGTAAACTGACCTTTCACACACACATTATTTATCACTAAGATTTTGTGTTACGTCACTGCCAAGGTTTTATTAACCAAGTAGTTATAAAGCTGTTTTTCAACGCCTTTGTTCGGTGCAAGCTCGAAAACAGCGCTTGTGTATGGAATCCATTTTTTTTTTTTTTTTAGGATGGGAAATCATCAAATGACTTCTCCCACTCGGGGCGGAGCGGGAGGGAGTGTCAGACTTTTACTGACTAAAATCCATGTTCCTTTCTCGCCCTTTATGTTCCGGGGCCGCGGTATCTCTTTCGAACAGGCCCGCAACCCCGGCAGGCTTCGGCCCTTGCAGGCCCTAATGCTGAAATCTCTTTGAGGTGCGCGTGGAACACGAACGCGCCGTCGACACGGCCTGTCGTCGTTAGACGGACGGACGGCTAGCTAGCCCATAGCCAACCGTCCACAGGCCCGTGTGTATGGAATCCTCACGAGGTTACCTACAAGTATATAGGATTACTGCTAATTCAACGTATTCCTTTCAGAACGTCATAGTAGGGTTATAATGCAAGAAATTAAGCCATCAAATGTTCTACCAAAATTTAGTAGTTTTTAAGTTAGGTAATTTTTTTAAAATCCTAGATTATATAATTTAAACGTAATTTAAAAACTGTTTACGGCGCTTATGTACTGAATTTTAATTTATTATCATAGCTGACGTAGCAGTCCTTTTTTAATCATGAAAAGTTCAAAACGTCTTTAGCCTGTAGCAAAAATCACTAAAGAAAATATTTTTTTATAATTTTTGCCATTCCGTCATAAAAAGATATTGTATAGTGAAAAAAAAAATACTACGCCAGATGTAAAAAATACTAGAAAACATATTCTTGCCTTATCAGCTCTCTAAAATGGTATAAATCTTATTAAAAAGTCATGGATAATGTTTTTGATATAGTAACAATAGGAAAAAAAGGTAAAAGGTATGCGCCAAATAAAGTAAAGAAAAAATTAAGAAGTAAATAATTTCGTGAGTTATTAAAATTAAAAAAAACTATAATAACACACTTTTTACACGTCTTTTTTGACTAAGATGTTCTACCAGTGGGCCACATGTTTCTTTCGGTGGACTCTGGAAACTTGCGTTCTGGAGATCATGAACAAAACATGCGCGTGTTCACCGAAATGTTCGCGCACTTTATAAGAGCACACGTAGTAGCGATGGACTTAAGTCAGCGAACACGCATTCTCTGTTCACCCACTCAATTAAATAGTCTAGGAGACCTACCTTTATTCATCTGTTTACCGAAAAAAATATATGAATAAATAGGCTTAGTAACGTGTTTATGAATAAAGTTACGTCAAGACCATAATCGTCTTAGGTATAATAATATTTTATTTATCCAAAAAACGTACAGAGTTTGAAATACAGTTAACATTATTATTAGGTTTAGAAATACATTTGTATTGTTTAAGTTGTACAAGAATGATACTATCTCTTAAGCTAGGGTATACCCTATATTATAAGCGGTAGTTTACAGCCAATATTCAACAAAAACTTGTATTGCAAGTGGACTGTGTCATTCTACTGTATGGTATGAAAGAGTAGAATTGTATGGTGTGTAAACAAACAAACGTGTGTGTGCAGGTTTACCCATACCTGCACGTGCACACACACGTTTGTTTGTTTACACACACACCTATACACACACTCATGCACCCGCATGAGTGTGTGTATAGGTGTGTGTGCACCACGCAACTATGCAATAACCAATCACTGATTGGCATAGTGCAAGGTAGACCATCTTAAGAATTTTTAGGTCGTCGGATACTCTAAGAGATTTAAATACGAGTATGTGTATAAGGTAAAGTTCTGGTTGTGATGGCGTCAATTTGTTGGTCCCATTTCAGTCTGTCGTCTAAGTGTCTAAATACCCGAGGTATTTAAGACTATCGGATCTGGCAAGCGGAGGACAAGTGCAGGGGGTGAACGACTTTGTGCAGGAATGGGGAGTTATACGAGTACTAAAAGAAGGAGATGATTTAGCGTTACGTCGTATAACAAAGGGAATATAAGTTGTTTTTTGAAAGTTTAATGTAAGAAGGTTCGAGTTTAACCACATCATAACTTTAGCCATGGCCACCTCCGCATTTGCTTTCACAATGTCGCAAGTGATTCCGTCTACAAGAATTGCAACGTCATCTGCGTAAGCGTAAACTCTACCATTTGGGAGACTCAGTCTGCAGAGGTCATTTACATAGATCTGAAAAAGCCGAAAGGAGAGTACCATTTGGTCGTGAGTCGGGGAAAAGAACCTCCCTGGGGGACACCATAGGACATGAGAAACTCATCACTTATGTGAGTATCAATTTTAATGCATTGCTTACGGTTTCTTAGGTAATCCTTAAATATTTCTTGAGGCATTCCACGCACACCGATACTTTCCAGCGTCATAATGAGGCCATCATGAGAGACCGTGTCAAAAGCCTTCGAAAGGTCCAGGAATATACCTAGGCATTTCGATTTTTGATCTAGATTTGAGCCAACCTATTGCGTGAAATCCAATACTGCATCATCTGTAGACAAACTTGTCCGAAGTCGTATTGGTTATTTAGCGATGAGTTGGTGTTTGTCGAGAAATTTTCCAAGAGAGATTTTGAGGATTTTTTTGAGAATTTTAGAGAGTGCAGGTAGGACCGATATCGGTCTGTAGTTATTGACACAGTCTCTGTTCCCTCCTTTGTATATTGGATGGACCACAGCTTTTTAAAGGCCTTCGGAAAGACACCCCCCGGCAACGATTAAAAAGGTAAGAAACTGGTGGAACCAGTACATGTCGACAGTTTTTCAATATAAGCGATGATATGCCGTTCCAGCCGACTGCACAGTCAGAACGTAGTTGTAGGATTAGGGACTCAATATTAGCTTCGTCTACTTCCAGGATGGTAAGAAAGTTCACAGGTGAGTTTCTGGTGCCCGTAGGTGAGGGTGAGGAATGGCCACCGGCCGGTGATGATGCAGTGTTATTCATTATTTTTGAAGCCAAGTTTTTGCCAATGTTGGCAAAAAATAATCGCTTATTTTGGGCTGTCCCGTATTGTGAGTAGCTCCACTGGGCTAAGTTTTGATTTGGGATTATTCTTGGCTTTTTCAAGCTGACCGGTTTCATAAGACTTTTTTAATTTCCTAAGTAAATCATTATTGCAAAAAATATGATACCGAGAATTTATGTCGTTTTTAGAACAATATTATCTGGGGTTTCTTTTGGATTTTATGTGCATCTCTATTCTTTATACATTTTAAAAGACCAGGGGTTATTCAGGGTTTAATGATTCTCTTTCATCTTGGGATTTTAACTTGTTTTGGTTGATTTGATATTACTGATTTAAGAATACTGATGAATTTATTAATTACCTTATTTATGTTCTCGAGCTCATATATTACTGTAAAATCCACAATTTCTAACTCCTACACAATAGCTTTGTAGTTTATGGCAGTAGTTGCATATACATTATGGGAGGGATTGGCATTTTGCAGACTTAAAAGTAGTGGTTTGTGGTCCGTTACATGTGCCTCTAAAACTAGTGTCGTAGCAGCTCGATAAGATTTCAAAAATGTATGACCCAAACAGAGTGAGTGAGTGAGTGTCTCATCACGAGTGGGGATTAAGTGCGTTGGCATAAAACCATGAGATGCGTTTAGCGTGAGGTAGTCCAAGGTTCTTTCATTCATATTGTTGTTTTATGTTAGTGATTACTAGGCTTAAATGTTTAGTTTAGTTCAATTTAGTTTTTTAAAGAGCTTAGGGCTAAGTAATAACAGCCGCTCGGGTCGATCTTTAGGTTAAGCCGTGCTTGCCTAAGTTGGTCTGTGGATAGGTGACCACCCTTACATACCGAGTTTCCGCCGTGTCTCAGAAAGCACGTTAAGCTGTTGGTCCTGGCCGTCATTTGTAGGTCTTTGACAGTCGTTACAGGTAGTCGTGGTCCAAAAAGTCTGACAACCAGTCTTACCAAAGGGTACCAATCGTATTACCCATTACTAACGCGTTCGTGTTCCACACGTGCCTCAAAGAGATGTCATCAAACAGACCCTGTTTTTTTATGACATCTCTTTGAGGCGCGCGTCCGCAAGGGCCGCTGCCTGCCGGGGCTGTGGGACTGTTCGAAAGAACTTGGAACTTCCTTGCGCTCGGGAGGAGTCATTTGATGATTTCACAACCGAAGAAAAATGTCTATATTTTAAGTACCCTATAACACTGAAGAAAACTACTATTAGATACATTTCATTTAAGATCTAAATAATTAAGATCGGTTCAGTAGTTTGAGAAATAAAAAATCTTAGAGAATTAATCACAAAATGATTCAATATTCGAGGTACGCATACTCCGATCGGACAACATAATTATCAGGTCAAGCGCCATTTTTTTTTTGTATGTCAGCCTGATCTGTCCCACTGCTGGGCAAAGGTCTCCCCCATGGCTTTCCAATCCTGTTTGCAATATGCCCTTTCTGACCAATCCGTCAAGAACGAGTCCAGATCGTCACGCCAGCGTTTTTTGGGCCTGCCTCGGTTACGACGGCCGTCTTCAGGAACCCGACTTACGAACAGTAAGTCGTGGGTTTGAACCCAGACAGGCGCATTACTTTGTGTAATTTATTTCATCACCACTGCTTTCAAAACGATGAAGGAAAACATCGTAAAGAAACCATATCCTAGAACCAAAAATTCGAAGACCTGTGACATAATCAACCGATTTCCAAAAAGAGGTTCTCAATTCAACTGCATTTTTTTTGTGTGTTGTTACCTAAGAACTTTCGACCGGGTGAACCGATTTTGATGGTTCTTTTTTTATTTGAAAGCTGGTGCTTTTTTGGTTAAGATCTGATGCTGATCTTCGGAGACATAAAAGGAACAGAACAGGCAGAACAGTTAGATGTGTTAAGTTCCATTTATTGGGGATAAGCCTATTATCGTGACATGTATTATTTTATTTTATTGGAAAGGATGTACTTCAAGGGTAGTCTGATGAGACTGGTTAGGTTCTGATTACTTCTGATAGTGGGATCCATGATAAAGGAACAAAACTCTTAAATTCTTAGGAGCAAATTGACGATACTTGGCCAAATTGTCTATAGGCTAAACATCCGTTTAGCCTATTTCAGTCATCTACCATAACGTAGTTATTAACCGACTTCAAAAAGGAGGATGTTCTCAATTCCGTGTTACTCGATTAGGTACTCGAAGATGGGAGTACCGATTTTTTTTTTAGTGTTTGAAAGGGGTATACTTCCCAGGTGGTCCCATAATCATCATGTCAGGATACTGATAATGGGATCCTGGAGAAACAGAGGGACCTCCTTAAATTTTATAGGCATACTTACCAGAAGCGATTTCAATTTGGTAAAGATCTGATGAAGAACTTCGGAAGATAGGCAACGCAAGTCCTCAATAAATGATAGCAAATGTACTGGGATTGCTGAAATCTCATGTCCGTCTATTGTGAACCACTAAAAAGTGAAAAATAGAAACTATTTTGTATAACCGACTTCAAACAAAAAAGTGAAAAATAACTTTAGCGTGTGTAAAGTCGGTGACAAAACAACTAAATCAAACAATCAAAGGTCACCGACTTCTGAAGCTAAAGTTATTTTTTACTATTTTGTTATTTAATTATTGTGAATAAGCGGACCATGTGGGTCACTTTTTGTTTTCTTTTCTCATGACTGTCTGGCAGTTTGAGTACTTACTATAAGCGACCTACCCTAATATCCTATCTTTGGTAAGTAACGTAAGTCGTTTTGTTGCTCTCCTTGAGTTATAAGTCGAGCTACACGATAACTGACAAATGATTGCACTGACTGAACAGGTCCACTCAAATCTGTGTGGTTACTTTCTTCGAAAAACCATCTCATACACTAATCCGCTTAGTTCTCATGTAAGTTGAACAAGATTGTCTGGACTTCAAAAGAGACCATGACCTCTGAGTTTGTTTCGTGTGTTTCTTCTCAGAGTAGTCAAGTAGGTACGGAACACCGGCCCCATCTATGTATTTTAAAAAAAGGACGTGTAAAAGTGTTAGTTTAAATTAATTTGCAAAATAAATATCATTTATCCATAGACTCATTTAGCTCATTTATCCATACAGTTACCAGAGCCATGCTATTCAAAGACTATAGTTAGACTAGCTTAGACCCGCGCCTTCGTCCGCGTATATTTTATACATTTCCAACAGGATCGTTCCACAAGGTAAAAATATATCCTATGTGTTAATGCATGTAACATAAACGTAAGCTATCTGTGGGCCAAATTTCATCCAAATCCGTTCAGTCGTTTTTGCATGAAGGAGTACATAACAAACATTCATCCATTCAAACATCCTCAAACTTTTGCATTTATAATATTAGTAGATTAGTAGGAAGGATTCTAATAAATAGTTTACTTAAACGCACTAATTATACAATTGTTTAAAAATAACACTACTGCACCTAAATGTACACTTGTGTAATACCTATCTACTTTTTAAACAAATTATTATTACTTATTCTATTCATTAATTTCTGTACAGATTATTTACATTTTTAAATATTCTAATACAAAACTATTTAACAAACATATAAAAATATCCTAGCCCACTGGCGCTGGGAACAGGATCCGAGCTGCCGGTGGTCAGGGCTCTTGAGAGAGGAACCTCCTAACAATACGTGCTGTCTCAAGCAGTACCTACTGCTTTATGAATCTTTATTATTCTTATTCTGATAGATTTCTCTGTAATGTACCTATAAGTAAATAACTAGGTAATGAATGTTCTTTTTGCTCAGTAGCTTGGAAGATAGGGAAAGCGAAGATATTTTGATTTTGAAATCTCTAATATTTTCTTAAACAATATTACTTACTTACTAATTTTATTTTATAATTACTGGTTATTCATAATCCTAACGTTTCACGCTCGTTTTTCGGGTCACGCAAATGATATAGGGATACAGTAGGGAGATTCGAAGAAAACTGGCTGTGACTAACAGACAGAAGTATATATGGGTGCTCCCTAATGATTCTGTTTTTCATTCAAAAGTACGGAACTCCAAAACTGAATTTCATGCCATAACGAAAAATACTTCTTAGAATTATCTTTAGTAACACTTGCAAGAAACTTGTTTTTCTATCGAAGTTAAGTAGGTACCTGTCGTGTTTTATAATCGTCTGCTTGATAAATCTAAATTACCGAAGAAAGGGGTTTCATACATTTTCTCATTTATTGAAACTTCTACTCTAGTCTGTTCACCTTATAGGTAGGTACTTAGTTTACATTAACATCTTCAAGTTATTCCTGCTTGGTGCGAGGCGTGTGTGCGAGGGCCGTGTGTATCATGCAACGCGTGCAGCGCTGGATCGAACGCGCCGCGGGCACGTGCAGCCGAGCACGAGCACGAGCATGACCACGTGGGACTCGCGGCGCTAGCTACGTAACGTGCCACGCATTGGTGTCGTATCGTCCACTACACTTATTAGTGCTGCTAGCATATCAAATGAAATACTTATCATATTCATTACATGTGCCTCAGTGGAGTTAAATTATTACAAAGCAAGGTGCGATAGTTGAGGTGTGCCAACGTCATGTTATGAGTGCAGAATGGAAAGTGGACGCATATCGAACTACATACTATCTCCACGGAAATGCGGTCTGGTAGTCATGGCGGAGAGAACTGGTAGCCGGTGGTGATCACTAGCTCGCACTCATCACTGGGGCACTGTCGCAGTCACTACACTGTCACTCGCGAATCGCGGGTGTGAGTCGCGCGTGTGGCGTCTGGCGCGATGCGTGTCGTGCTCACGTGACGTAACGCCGCGCCACACTGCAGCGCGCCGCGCGGCCGCGACCCGAGCGGAGCCTAGCCACCCTCCTCCCTCGCTCCCGCCCTCCATCCCGCACCCCGCTGCGCGCGCACCAGCCCGCGCCCGCACCCGCCGCCGCTCGCTGCTCGCCTCCTGCACTTGTCTGCATCCCGCACGACCTACAACTGCGAGGCAAAGCTCCCGTCACTATTAGTATGGAATCAGTCTCTAATATCTCGAAAACGTAGCTTATATTCGAAATAATAATATGATGATGATGACATATTACTAAAACGATCCAAGCTACTAGGATAATTGTTATTCTAAAGATTGAATTAAACTTAAACAATTCATGTGACATGGATTGTTTATGTTTTATTAAGTTCGCTCCAACTTACATAGAATGTTATCGCTAATTCTTTAGATCGAAAACGATCCATGTGACGCGTGGATCCTTTTATTTTAGTTGATTGTGTGCCCAGATTAAAATATTAAATGAGAAAAAAGGCTCTTAAATCCTATCTAATAATATTTATTTAATCTATGATGTTTTTTTGTTTTTTACAAACGCCAGTTATGGCTCTATGACTGCGGAATATATGCAGGATCTAGCGATAATGGCTTCTGCTATGTGTGCTCGAAGGTGAAGCTGGCCGTGGGGCACAAGAAGTTTGGTGTTGCCTCAAAAATTACTTAAAACACAAAATGGGTCCCAAAGAAGACCTAGTATTATTGAGCGATAGCTGTGGGGACAAAACCGAAATATGAAAATGGCTTTAATGATGAAATTGGTGCTGGCTCCCACACACAAACTCAAAAAACAACATATAAAAATAAAGTATCTGGGCCTCAAATCTGCTATTACAATAGTTTCAGAATAGTCGTTTATTGATTTCATAATGGTCAAGTTAAGATAACTTAGGATAATAAATAAAATCTAAAAAAATCTAATCTAATATAATGGCGCCATTATGACTTTCCAATGGTCAACCACTGATACTCAACTGAAAGAAATCTCATAGAATGGTAATCTCATGCATGTTGACAAATGTGTAAAATATTATTATAAATGAAATCTGGCATGAATATGAAATGTTCGCATTTAGTAGCAGATTTAGAAAACTATTTGTAGTTACGGTTTTATAATAATGGCAATACGACAATTTCATTAAAACACTATTTTATTGCGAGACCATTTACCGACCAATGATTGACCATTGTGAATTTAGATTATGAACTTTAAGCAAAATGACAATGGAATGGGAATGAAATCGAGTTGGATTGACGAATTTATTAAAATAGCAGAATTAGGTCCCTGGAATCAGACCATACGTTTCTTCAAAACGATACAGATTTTTCTAAAATCGAAAGTCAACTCAAATATCACGATAGAATTTATACTGCTGAAGAATATTTAAATGTTATCAAAAGCTGCAAGAAAAAGAAACCATTAGAAATTAATAAAATGAAGACAATCTTTAGAAATTTTGGAAGAAGATTTAACTTTGTTATGGTCAAATGGCAAAGAGATTTTGCAGGCTAAATTGGATGGTCTTAAATCAATGTTTGATCCAATCCTAAGGGTTTACTTACCTTTTTATAAATTGCTTAGAGGAAATGAACATATTTTGGACGATATTGATGGTTTTGGGGATGCTGTTGATTTTTCCATTGATAATGAGAATGACAATTAATTTTATGTAAAATATATAGTCTATACTTAATTTTGAACTGATTGTAAGATTGATATTTAGTATTGTTTATTCTTTTTTGATGTGTCTGTTTAAAATGTTCATTTCTGTTAGTAGTACCTACTTACTAAGCTAGTAATTATAGTAGTACTGGTTTAAGATTAAAGATATAGTATGTAACCTATGTTTTATTTTCTAAAACATACAAATCAGCCATGTCTTTTAAATATTTAGTGTTTTTATTCTATTTTAAAGCTTGGATCCTTATGGCAAAATATGTTTATTACCCTGGGCTTTTAAAATATTATTTAAACGAAACGTAACGTATTATTTAAGTGAAATATATGATCAAACGAACTTCTCAAGTGAAGTTCGATCGTTATTATATGAGTCGCTTCATTCGAAGATATAATTTAACCATGTAGTTCCCTTTAACCTACAGGCAACTTCGCACGATTTTAAAAGTAAGTCTATTTACTTACAACAAAACGCAACTTAATGTGCAGTATCGAAACGCATTCCCCCACAACATCCGGCTTTGACAGCTCACTGCTGCCACTCAAGCGTCATTCTTTTCAGAGATTGCAAAACTTTTCTGGGAAATCAAGGGCGGGCGGGAGATTATATCTTCGAATGAAGCGACTCATATAATAACGATCGAACTTCACTTGAGAAGTTCGTTTGATCATATATTATATGTCGTCGCTTCATTGCTCAGATATAATTTAACCATGTAGATGTTCAGAGCATTTAGAAAGTTTTGCTGCCAATAAAACACGTAATACGTTGAAATGAGATTTTTATTGAAGTTCACCACTTTCAATTGAAAAACAAAAGGATACCTTTTCCATAATCTAATCAACTAAGATTTTTTTTTTATTTTTATTTATTTAGGGACAAAAAACAGTTACACGTTACAATTTACATATCAGATCTAATTAGGTTCATTTAATAAACGTACAACCCACACTATTGTCCACGGATTAAAAAAAAAAATACTTGAAAGAGGAAAGGACGGAAGGTCACATTTATATTATTAACAATAAAAAAAAAGAAAAGTAAGTTATGAATGGTTGTCGGTAAGTAAAGTTATAGCATTTTTTTTAAATCTTGCGGGAGTAAACGCAAAAATGTCTGTGTCAGTAAAGTGTGTGTTATAAGTTACTACAAGGCGGCGGATAGGTGACCGTTCACCGGCGTTTGTTTTGCACTTCTCAGTGTGAAACAGACGAGGAACGCGCACCTCCCGCCGGATAATACTTCTAGGTACTACATAACATAACTTATTGGTAAGTTCATTGCAATCAAACTTATTATTACAAATGCCATGCAGCATCATGACCATGAGGAGCGTACGCCTGGACTCCAGACTTAAGAGGTTGTGCTGTTTAAGCAGTTCTAAATAAGAAAATCTCGAGTGATAAAATTTATACTGCACATTACGTAGGAACTTTTTTTGAACCATTTCAAGTCTATATGAATATTTGTCGTAGAAAGGACTCCAAATAGGAACAGCATATTCTAACTGAGAGCGAATCAGGGTCTTGTATAAAAATAAGAGAGTAGATTTTTTTTTAAAGTCCTTGGAAGATCTCATGACGAAACCATACATCCGAAAGGCCTTGCTGATTACATTATCGATGTGAATGTCAAAGTGTAATTTAGAATCCAGTAATATTCCAAGGTCTCGTGTGAACTCAACTTTTTTCAAAGCAATGCCATGCAGGGTATATGTGAAATTAATTGTATTTTTATTTTTGGTAAATGATATAGAGTTGCATTTCGGTAAACTGAGTTGTAACTTATTATCTAGGCAATATTGAGAAAGTCTATAGAGATCCTCTTGAAGCAGTAGGCAGTCATGAATATTCAAGCAAGATTTATAAATTTTTATATCATCGGCGTACATTAGGAAGGCTGAGTTAATAAAACAGGATTTAATGTCATTAATGAACAGAATAAAGAGTGGGCCCAACACGGATCCCTGGGGCACACCAGATTCCACGACAACGTAGTCTGACTCGTAACCGTTTATTACAACTTTTTGAGTTCTATTAACTATGTAGGACGTAAACCACCTAAGTAAGCTACCTCTGATGCCATTGAAGGCAATTTTATCCAATAACAATTTATGGTCCACCTTGTCAAAAGCCTTTTGAAAATCCGTGTACACAGCATCCACTTGGATGCGGTTGTCCATCTTCTCAAATAAATAATTTGTAAAGATCATAAGATTTGTAGTGGTTGATCGACATTTAACGAAACCGTGCTGTTCAGCAGTACAAGTACGTAGGAATCGATAGGACACGATAAGATAAATTTGACAGTCATTCTCGATAAAATGAGTTTATCGAGAATAACTGTCAAATTTATCTTATCGAACGTACTTGTACTGCTGGAATGATAAGGTTTCTTATACGAGTATAAGGAAATAACCATATAATTATTGATTTTGAGACGACAAGCATACGGATCTTGCAAAGATGCCGGAATCTATGATCGGTCTGTTATAGTAGCGGGCAAAGGTGTCAGAGGTAGATTGCCAGCTGGCAGCTTTTCTAATGGCATCTATACTGACGCCCGCCGAGCGCGCTGCGGACGTGGCGGCATGCCGCGTGCTGTGCGCGCTGAACACCGACACGTCCACTCCACTTGCCGACAACACTGATTTAATCCATCTGCTGATGGTCTGACTGCTAGCAGGTCTGTGAGGTCGTTTTAATGTCAATATCAATAGACCCGTACTGTCCGTTCTCTTACTTCGTGTTACCGAAATATAGTCCTCGAGAACGGACTCAGGGCAAATGCTGATATCGTCTTTAAAATACGGAAGTATCAGTAGTGGTTGCTCCCGACCTGGGCCCGATGTTTTAATGATATCGGTAATATCGATTTTTGCTCCTTGTTCTGATATTGAAATATTTTCGATGAGAGATAAAGTCTGGACTCTGTGGGCTGTGCAAATTGCCAAAAGAGTTACTAATTTTAACGTTATTTTTTTCGAAACTGAGACCGGTATTAGGGGACCAATTCGAAATATAATTTAAAACAATACGAGGATCCCAAATATGAGAATATTTAGGGGTACTTGGTTTTAATTTGTATGCGTCCTTGAGCAACCTTTTTATACACTCATCAGACCCGATGTTGTTACCTAGGAGCAATGACAGAGCAGAGCGATGGCTATTTAAACTGCCGTAGGAGCAACCATCGTCAAATAATTTAGATAAAAAAGATTATACTGACATTTTTGACGGCTCAAACCTGTGGACGTTGTTCGTATCACAAAACTGCCACCACAGCTTATATGTGGTATTATACTGTTTAGTAGTGTTGTCGGAGATGAACGCCAGTAACAAGCTCAGGGATTCAGGTGGGTATCCTCTCCCGAGGAAAGCGCACCGCAGAGTCTCGCGATACCCAGCGTAAGGTTCGCTTGCAGAGGGTGTCGCGTTCTGAAAGGAGAAGTTAACAGGTATGTACTTGGAGGTAAAAATACGATATTAGATAATAATATGCTTTGTAGCAGAGGATACCATGGCTGGGACGGCTAGTGGGGAAAAACTAGAACTCCGTTTGCTTTGTCGTCTATAATTTTTCGAATAAATTTTAGTAATAAAGAAAACGGGGGAAAAGCATAAAAGTTTATATTCTGCCAATCGATCGTAAAGGCGTCCACGGCAATCGCATCTGGATCCTGTTTCCAGGAAACAAATTTAGCACATTTGGCGTTTGTGCGAGTGGCGAACAAATCAGTGTCGGGTTGGCCAAAATGTTGAACTATAATTTGGATAGCATTTTGAGATAGCGTCCACTCTGTATCCGGGTTGATAAATCTGGATGCCGCATCAGCGACATTGTCCTTCGTATTCACATAGGAGGCAAATATCCAGATGTTTCGCTCCTCACACCAACGCCATATGTCGCGAGCTACTTCATTAAGGTGAGGGAAATTGAATTCCACCCAAGCGATTGATATAGCTAATGGCTGTGGTGTTATCTATGCGCAACAAAATTGTGCAGTTGCGTTCGTTCTGGGCAAAACATTTTAACCCTAAAAAGGCGGCTATTAACTCTAAACGGTTAATGTGGAGATTTTGTTCACAAGGTTTCCAATGACCGTGAGCTCTGTTTTCTTCATAAACTGCTCCCCAACCAGTTCTCGACGCATCTGTATAAATTTCTAGCTTATATTTGTTGTACCTCAGAGGGTTAAACGAGTGATGTAAATTTTGGGTCCACCAATTAATGTCATCTAAAATAACAACCGGTGGTGTTATTTTTGCCTCATAATCGTTATCGTATTTTGATAAGGCTAGATATTTCTGCCTTTCTAAGATCTTAGTATGTGCCCAGCCGTATTTAACTGCTGGACATGCAGCGATCAGGACCCCAATGAGTTGAGCAAATTGTCGAATTGTACAACTCGGTAATTTAGAAAACTTTTTAAGTAACTGCGCAATATTGTTTTGCTTTTCTGGTGGTAAAGATATCGTTAAATTTTTAGTATTAAAATTGAAACCCAAAAATGTACATATTTGTTGTGGTTTTAGACAACTCTTTTTATAATTGACTATGAAACCCAGGCATTGCAAAAGTTTTAAGGTCTCATTTACATTTTCCATACAACTTTCGTAGTCGCTACCTATACATAGTATATCATCGAGATATATCACCGATTGATACCCGCGACCCCTTAAAAAGGCTACTACTTCTCTCATCACTTTCGTAAATACAAGAGGAGCAACAGATAGGCCATAAGGCATTGAAGTAAACTCGTAGGTAACCAAATTACCTGAAGAGTCTTCGTATTGAAAACGTAAGTATTTACGGTCTGATAAAGCAATAGGTATAAGAAGGTACGCTTCTTTTAAATCGATAGTAGATAAGTAGCCATTTAGGGGTATGAGTTTACTTGCAGTACGGAAATCTTCCATTTTAAAATGGGACTTTGAAATGAACTTGTTCAAAGGTTTCAGGTTCAAAATCAATCAATCAATCAATCAATCAAAAATTTATTTTGTGAAACATAGGTATGGTTACAGATAATACAGGGTGAATTTTAATTAATGCGACAAAATGAAATTGGAGCTTCAGTTACAGTAACATAGTAATTATAAACTGTTTTTTCTACAATCTAAATCGTTAAAAAAAAATGCGCGATTATCGTTTTCAAAAGGTCCATTGATGTTATTATCTTTATTTAAGTACGAATTATCGGTATTCTAGTAATATGCGAAATAAATAAGAAAAATTAAGGCAAAATTAGGTAAATGACCGCTATATTGAGCACAGCGATGAGTTGGCAAGATTTTTGATACTTTTATTATTTTAACGGTTTTCGTAAAACTGATCAATTATTTTTTAATTTTATATTTTATACATTTTCTTGACAACACGTATTATTGTATATTTTAATTTGTCGCATCTATTCAATTTCACCCTGTATATCGTCTAAAATATGTGCACTATGTTTTGCCAATATTTGGCGTACAAAATTAACATAAACAAACAATTACAATTACGGCACGAATGTCAATAGAATAGATTAGATAACAATAATAATTCAATTTAAGATACAAATGTCAGTTAGGTAAACATGTCATAGGTTCAATATAATAATATAATACATTATGTCAGTTAGGTAAACATGTCATAAATTCATAAGTGTTTAATTGGGAAGTCGGAATCGTCATACCTCTGTTTATCAGTAGTAAATTCTGTTATGGAGTAGTAACATCTATCTAAAAGAAATTTAAACAAAGACCTCTTAAATGATCCCAGACACTCTTTATTTCTAATAGCTGCTGGTATACTACCTATTAAATATTTTTGGGGCCATGCCTAGTACACTTTTGCCAAAGAATGCGGTTTTATGAGTGGTTACATGAATGGTATTCTGATAACGGCGGGAGCGTAATTTTTCAAATAAATGCAAGTTACAGCGAACAAACACTCCCATTTCATATATGTACATAGATGGTAGAGTGAGCAAACAAAGTTCCTTAAACAATGGTTTACAACTTTTAATTTGGTAAAAGACCTCAAGAATTTTTTCTGAGCTTTAAAAGCAATGTCTCTGTCAGTGGAGTTGCCCCAGAAAATGATTCCGTACCTAATGCTAGAAGCTACATAAGCATTGTAAGCTATTTGTACTGTAATGCGGTTAACCGTTTTTGACAGTTTGTACAGAGCATATGCAAATTGACTAAGCTTCTTTGATAGAGCGTCGATTTGATGTTTCCAAGTAAGATGACTATCTATGTATAGGCCCAAAAATTTTGTGCTGTCACTTTCAAAGATTACTACGTTACCTTATTTTATATTCAGTTTCGGTTTATTTGTTCTTTGATTAAATGTCATTATTTTCGTTTTGTCAAGATTTACTTTTAGATTATTATTAATTAACCAATTTATTATATTTTCCAGATGTACGGACGTACCTGAGTCTGTGCTACTGTGTCGTGGCACGGGACTTGGACTGGCTCTGGCTTTTCGTTGCTGGTGTGGACTATGGCCGGCGAGTCGAGGTCGACGGCTGCGGCGGTCGTTTGAACCCTCCCCGCCCCCCCCTGTTCGACGGGTAGCGAGGAGGTGCTTGCCAGTTTCCCTGTTGAGTAGAGCGCGTACCCGCCGGCTGAGAGGACGCAGAAGCCTTAGAACTCTGAGGAAACTTCTTAATAAAAATGAATCTTTTACCACCGTTTGATTTTGGCGCTAGAAAAATCTTTGAAATAAATTGATCTATTGTGGGTTCACGTTTCTCAATGGCTCCTAAATCTATGAGTTTCTGGATAGCATTAGCCATCTCCTGATTTTCAAATTTTGATAATTTATTTTTAGGTACATTATGTTGTACAACTTCTTTAGAAAAGGGGATGTTGAGCCCACTATCGACCAATTCTAAGATTTTTTTGTTATTAGTTATGTTAAGCCAACAATTATAAAAATGACTTATTCGACCGGCATGTACCTGAGTCTGTGCTACTGTGTCGTGGCACGGGACTTGGACTGGCTCTGACTTTTCGTTGCTGGTGGGGACTATGGCCGGCGAGTCGAGGTCGACGGCTGCGGCGGTCGTTTGAACCCTCCCCGCCCCCCCCCTGTTCGACGGGTAGCGAGGAGGTGCTTGCCAGTTTCCCTGTTGAGTAGAGCGCGTACCCGCCGGCTGAGAGTACGCAGAAGCCTTAGAACTCTGAGGAAACTTCTTAATTTGCAGTCCTTGTTTCTCAATGGCCTTTGCTGATTAAATCTTTTCGGACAGTTTACTGCCGAATAGAGTGTCGTCACGTTCTGCGTCCTGTACTACGTGTAAAAAAGACTTATCCAAGCTAGGCATAATCAGCTTTATTCGGTTCTGTGTAGACGCAGCATGTAAATCGGACAAGATTCTGCAAGCATTACTTAAATGCTTTACTGCTTGAATTTTGTTTTCGCCGTGTAAAAGTATGTCCATTGCCCGGTTAATGGCAGTGATGCCAGTGCCTAGCTGCTGCTGATACGTTACTAAGTTCTTGTCCCGGTGTCGCACCATATCCGGGACCGCTGCCGAAATTTCGGCATTTAATTTTGGTGCTTGTAGCAGCTTGCAATTATCGGGTATTAAATAATCTCGTTCTTGGAGGATTTTTTCCTTAACGTCTTTGGGCATACCTTTGGTTAATAACGGTGTCCAAAGCTGAGCTAAATTATCGACGATTTTTTCGCCAAAGACAGGCGTGTCAGACGTGGATTCTCCTAAGGCAGACAGCAACTCAGGATCTAGCTGGATCTCGAGCGGGCCTGCCAGAACCGTCTCATTTTCATTAATTGTCTCTGGCAAAGGCTCTGAAGGCGCTGACTGGTCTTGTAGCCCTCCAGAGTCGACTTGCGTCGGTTGGTCTTCATTTCCTAAAAATACAATTTGTATTTTAAGATGTGAAGAATATGAGGGTAGAAGGATAAAAAAAAATGTCTCGCGGACAAAAAGTGCAGGCGATCGTGTATATCAGTTTCTGATTGCACGAATTTTCTGCTTATTTTCATCGTTGAAGACTCGCAGTCAACCCCGATGTAGCAAATTTTTATCACAGTTATTGACTCGCAGTCAATCCCCGTGTGGTAAACGATCGTGTATATCACTTTCTGATTGCACGAGTTTTTTTACTTAGATGCATCGTTGAAGACTCGCAGTCAACCCCGTGCAAATATGTTTTACGTAAAATGTAAGGTAGCACGGGTAGTAATAAATTGCACTCTTACCTTCTATATTTTCGTCATCTGACGAAGACGATCTTGTTCTTGAAGCTTTTTAATATTTTTTCGTAAAGTCGAAATATTTTCTTGAGCGATTCGGCATTTTTTTTTTTTTTTGTAAAACTGTGTTCGTTGCCGCGCACGAAAAAGAAATGACGCTTGAGTGGCAGCTGTGAGCTGTCAAAGCCGGATAGTTGTGGGGGAATGCGTTTCGATACTGCACATTAAGTTGCGTTTTGTTGTAAGTAAATAGACTTACTTTTAAAATCGTGTGAAGTTGCCTGTAGGTTAAAGGGAACTACATGGTTAAATTATATCTGAGTACGAGTCTGACAGACCCCTCCGCTCTCCCCAGGGCGGAGGACATCCATCGAGGATTTTCCACCCCGGCAACAAAAAAAAAAATTTTTTGACTGAATGTACCTACTTATGTTTATAATTCGATCGTCGATCATTGCCGCCGCAGGCCGTGCTGGCGCGCTACGACGACGTGGGGCTGCCGCGCTCCGCGTGCGTGTGCTACACCGCGGCGCTACTGCGCGCGCGGGCCGCGGGAGGGGGGGGCGCGAGCGGCGCGGGAGGGGGGGGCGCGGCGCGTGGCGTGGCCGAGCTGAGCGCGCTGGAGGCCATGCGGCGCGCCATCGAGTTCAACCCGCACGTGCCCGAGTACCTGCTGGAGCTGCGCCCGCTCACGCTGCCGCCCGAGCACGTGCTGCGGCGCGGCGACAGCGAGGCGCTGGCCTACGCCTTCTTCCACCTGAAGCACACAGGTGAAGTCAGTGGCCATTGAGGTGACGGAGCTCGACGACTCCGTCACCAAGGAGGAGTTGGTTGCGGCGGTCGCAGCGGTAGGGGGCTGTGACGCCGCGGCGGTCCAAGGCCGGGACATAAGACCCGGACGCGGCGGCATGGGCACCATTCGCCTCGAGTGCCCAATCGCCGCTGCAAAAGCCGTCCTTGCCAAGGGACGGCTCACGGTTGGGTTAAGCTCGGGTGCGGTTCGGGCACTCGAGGACCAGCCTCTGCGGTGTTTCCGGTGCTTCGGCATCGGACACACCCGGCCCATGTGTCCGTCCTCGGTAGACAGGAGGGACACGTGCTACCGCTGCGGCAAGAACGGCCACAAAGCCGTCTCTTGTGAGGCCGCCACACCACACTGCGCAGTGTGTGCCGCCAGTGGCCGTCTGGCAGGCCACGTCATGAAGGGGAGGAAGTGCAATCCTCCCCCTAAGCGTGGCAAAGCGCCGGCACCGACCAGGCCTGCTGCTGCTGCCGCTGACTCCGTCGTTCTTGCGACGGCTGCGGAGGGGGGTGCGATGTCCGACTGATGGATAGGGTCGAACATCGCATCCTCCAGGCGAACGCCAACCACTGCAGGGCAGCCCAGGATCTGCTGATGCAGACCATGGCTGAGTGGTTGGTGGACTTGGCGGTGGTCGCCGAACCTTACTCGGTCCCTGGCCGTTGGCTGGGCGACCGGGACGGCTTGGTGGCGTTGGTGGCGCGGTCTTCCACAGACTCCCCTCCCCTCTCGCTCTTAGAGAGGGGACCGGGATACGTGGCCGCCGCCTGGGGAGACATGGCCCTGGTAGGGGTCTATTTCTCCCCAAACCGCCCTCTCTCGGACTTTGAGGATTTCCTCGAGATCCTCACCGCAGTCAAAGGGAGGGCGGCGCCACGCCAAGTTCTGGTGTTGGGCGACCTGCGGCGCGGTGACAGTGGCGGAGTTATACGCGGGGATTCTCAGCCTCCGCGTAAAAAAGACGGCCCCCGGACCAGACGGCGTCCCCGCACGGGTGCTGGCGATCGCCGCCTCCGGCATGGAGGACAGGTTTCGGGACATCTTCAGCGCGTGCTTTACGGCTGGGAGGTTCCCGAAACTGTGGAAGGAGGGGCAGCTATGCCTCCTCCGAAAGGAGGGCCGCCCAGTGGACTCCCCCTCGGCATACCGGCCCATCGTCCTGCTCGATGAGGTCGGTAAATTGTTCGAGGGGATTGTCGCCTCCCGGCTTGATTTCCATTTGCGGGGGGTAGGGCCGGATCTGTCGGACGCCCAATTCGGCTTCCGTCGAGGGCGTTCGACGATCGACGCGCTGGCCCTGCTCAAGGGCCAGGTGAAGGAGGCGGTGGAGGCGGGGGACGGAGTGCTGGTGGTGTCATTCGACATTGCCAACGCCTTCAACTCCGTCCCCCACTCGACGATATTGGAGGCGCTCCGATATCACGGAGTGCCCCAATACCTGCGGGACCTCCTGGCCAGCTACTTGGAGGACAGAGAGGTCCTCCTAGTTGACAAGACGGCCACCATTAGGCGGTACGGCGCAGAGTCCGGTGTTCCGCAGGGGTCGGTGCTTGGCCCCCCCTTGTGGAACATCGGGTTCAACTGGCTCCTGCGCGGAGCCCTCCTCCAGGGCACGAGTGTCATCTGCTATGCGGATGACACTCTCCTCACTGCCCGGGGGAGGAATTTCGCGGACGCGGCCTGTCTGGCCTCGGCTGGCGGATCCTTGGTTGCAGAGAGGATCCGCCGCCTGGGATTGAAGGTGGCGCTGCACAAGACCGAGGCCGTGTTCTTTCGCGGGCCTCGGCAGCGCTGCCCTCCCGACGCCCACATAATTGTGGAGGGCGTCAGGATAGGGGTCCAGCCCCAGATGAAGTATCTGGGGCTGGTGCAAGACGACAGGTGGCGCTTCGGCCCGTATTTCAGCGGGCTGTCGACGCGCCTGCTCAAGGCCGCGGACGCCCTCTCGTGGCTCCTGCCGAACCTGGGGGGGCCCAAGGCGAAATGCCGGCGCCTGTATGCCGGCATCTTGCGGAGCATGGCCCTATATGGGGCCCCAATCTGGGCGGACTCCCTCCACAGGAGGGAGAATGCGACGGCCATCCGCAGGCCCCAAAGGGCCATTGCACAGCGGGTGGCGAGGGCCTACCGCTCGGTGGGCTTTTCGGCGGCATGCGCCCTGGCTGGCACCCCGCCTTGGGAGTTGGAGGCATGGGTGCTCGCCAGAGTGTACGAGTGGACGGCGCGCCGGAAGGCTCTCGGGGAGCGCCCCGTCGCCGAAGAGCGGGAGGCCGTGCGGCGGGAGGCGAGGGACGCTATCGTCCTTCACTGGACAGAGGACCTCGCCACCGCCACCTTTGGCCGCCGGACGTTGGACGCGCTCGGTCCGGTTCTGCGGAGCTGGCTCGAGCGGTCCCACGGTTTCCTCTCGTTCCGTCTGGTGCAGGCGTTGTCCGGCCATGGTTGTTTCGGATCGCACCTGCACCGGATCGGGAGGGAGGAGACCCCGGCGTGCCACGACTGCGGCGCGCCGGAGGACACGGCGCAGCACACCCTGGAGGTGTGCCCAGCTTGGTCCGAGTTGCGCCGCGGTCTGACCGCGGTAATCGGACCGGACCTCTCGCTTCCCGGCGTCGTCAACGCCATGCTGGGGAGCGAGGAGGCCTGGGCAGCGGTCGCCTCCTTTTGCGAGGACGTAATCTCGCAAAAGGAGGAGGCGGAGCGCGTGCGGGAGGACGACCCTCTCGCTGCGCCGCTCCGCAGACGAAGAAGGGGTCGGAGACGGCAACGCCCTCTCCCTCCTCATGGTGGCGACGGGCGGGCGACAGGCACGGGGGTGCCTTCGCCCGCATTGCACCCGTCACCACCTCCGTCAGTCATTCCCGTGAGGGGCCCGCCATGAAGGGCGATCGTCGGCGGAGGACTGGACGTAAAGGCTATGCCGGTTTCCCAGTCCCCCGCCACTTGGACGAAGCGGGAATGTCGCTGGGTCGTTTTAGTGGGTATACCGGGTCAGACCGGGGAGTCCCACATACCCCTCTCATCCCCCGATGGGAGGGTATGCGTAACGCATTTTTCCCAGCGTCAAAAAAAAAAAAAAAAAAAAAAAGGTTAGGTAGGGGGACCACCCCACAGTGCTTGCGTCCACGTCGCGTCCCCTGGAAACGGCCCAGTTCTGACCACCGTAACGGAGTGGCAGACTGGGTACGGCCAAAGTGCACTGTGCTCTCGTAGCTTCTTACTGCTTGCCTTGCGAACTGCGATTGTCGATGTCTAAACTCACGCGTAGCGCCTCCGGGCGATTTTTAAAAACCAAAGGCCCTTCTCAGGGCCAACCCAAGGGTCCTTCTCAGGGCCCACCCAAAGGTCCTTCTCAGGGCCAACCCAAAGGCCCTTCTCAGGGCCACCCCGACGCCCCGGCGTCAGTAGCCAGCCGCGCGTCATCTGCGGCAGGCTTTTTAGCGGATGAGTCGTCCGATAACGACTCACTACTTGGAGTGTCGGACGCGAGTGGTTCTCGCTCGCGGAAGCGGGTCCATTTGAGCGGTTGGTCCGAGGGTTCCGTAGCCTCTGGGTCGAAGGCTAAAAAGCCGACGACTGTGGCCGCGGATACCCATAACGTTGGGCTGGCGGACGCCCAACGCCAGCTGGACCTCTCCCGGCGAGCGCAGCTCCAGCAAGAGCTAGAGGAAAAGGTTGCCGCCAAGGAGAAGCGGGCGCACGTCGCCCGGGCCAAGTCCGGGTACGGTGCGTCCCGCGTCCTGTACGCGGACCACTCTCTCGCCGAGCTGGAGAGAATGGCGGAGGAGGACGAGGAGGAGATTGTGGAGGTCGCCTCTAAGTCCTCCAACCTAAAGGGGACCTTTCAAAAGGCCCTCAAGAGCCGGGCCGCGAGCTTGCGCGGTGTCGTGACGGAGCTGGTCCGTCGCAAAACCACCGACGAGACGCGGCAACTGCAGGCGAAGGTGGATCGCCTGCAGTCGGAGGTCAGCCAGCTTCATCGAAAGCTGGCTGAAGCCACGGCCCAGCCGCAACAGGCCCGGACGAGCCCTGCGGCAGAAGGCCCATCCTCCAACCTTGAGGATATCATCCGCAAGGTTATGATGGAGGAGAGGGCCTTCACAAGGGCCTGCTTGGCAGGCATCGAGGACCGGCTCTTGCCGGAGAAACGCCTCCGACCGCCGCTTGCGGCGGATAAGAGGCAGCCGTGCGAGCCGGGGCCGTCCTCCTCCCAGGCGGGAGACGTTCTTCTCCCGTCGACCACCCCGTCCAACGAGTGGACGGATGTGGTACGTAAGGGGAAGGGCAGGGGCAAGAAGTCGGCAAAGGCCGTACCTGCCGTCCCCGCCACCACCGCTCCCAGTCGGTCGCAGACGACCGGCAAGGGAAAGGCGAAAGGAAAGGGGAAGCTAGTCCCCCCGAAAACTGCTGCCGTCGTGGTGACGCTCACCGCGGAGGCGGCGGAGCGAGGGGAGACGTACGCGTCCGTTTTGGTGCGGGCGCGTGCTAATGCCGATCCCACCCAGTTGGGTATCGGCAGCGTCTCTTGCCGGCGGACACAAGCCGGGGCTCGAATTTTCGAGTTCCCGGGGGCCGAGGGGAGTGCCCATGCGGACCTCTTCGCAGCAAAGCTGCAGGAGGTCATCGCAGACTCGGCCAAGGTGGCCCGACCGGTCAAGACGGCGGCCTTCGAGGTGACGGAGCTAGACGACTCCGTCACTAAAGAGGACGTAGTGGCGGCGGTCGCAGCGATAGGAGGCTGTGGCGCCGCGGCGGTACAAGGACGGGACATAAGGCCCGGCCGTGGCGGCATGGGCACCATTCGCCTAGAGTGCCCAATCGCCGCTGCCAAAGCCGTCCTTGCCAAGGGACGGCTGACGGTTGGGTTCAGCTCGGGTGCAGTCCGGGCCCTCGAGGACCAGCCTCTGCGGTGTTTCCGGTGCTTCGGCATCGGTCACACCCGGCCCATGTGTCCGTCCACGGTGGATAGGACGGACACATGCTACCGCTGCGGCAAGAACGGCCACAAAGCCGTCTCTTGCGAGGCCGCCACGCCGCACTGCGCGGTGTGTGCCGCCAGTGGCCGCCTGGCAGGCCACGTCATGAAGGGGAGGAAGTGCAATCCTCCCCCTAAGCGTGGCAAAGCGCTGGCACCGACCAGGCCTACTGCTGCTGCCGCTGACTCCGTCGTTCCTGCGACGGTTGCGGAGGGGGGTGCGATGTCCGATTGATGGATAGGGTCGAACATCGCATCCTCCAGGCGAACGCCAACCACTGCAGGGCAGCCCAGGATCTGCTGATGCAGACCATGGCTGAGTGGTTGGTGGACTTGGCGGTGGTCGCCGAACCTTACTCGGTCCCTGGCCGTTGGCTGGGCGACCGGGACGGCTTGGTGGCGTTGGTGGCGCGGTCTTCCACAGACTCCCCTCCCCTCTCGCTCTTAGAGAGGGGAGGCACGTATCCCGGACGTGGCCGCCGCCTGGGGAGACATGGCCCTGGTGGGGGTCTATTTCTCCCTAAACCGCCCTCTCTCGGACTTTGAGGATTTCCTCGAGATCCTCACCGCAGTCAAAGGGAGGGCGGCGCCACGCCAAGTTCTGATGTTGGGCGACCTGAACGCCAAGTCGACGGCCTGGGGCAACCCGGCCGCAGGTTGCAACGTCCGGGGACGCGCCGTCGAGTTTTGGGCGGCCTCAAGCGGTGTGTCCCTCCTCAACAGGGGGGCGGTCCACACGTGTGTGCGGCAACAGGGTGGGTCGGTGGTGGACGTGTCGTTTGCCACCCCCGCGCTGGCCGCCCGCGTCGTCAACTGGCGGGTAGAGATGGTGGAGACGTTGTCGGACCACCGATATGTGCGGTTCGACATCTCCACCCAGCAGGGCGGGAGGGGGATGGCCCGCGCTGAGCAATCTCCCTTCCCGCGGTGGGCACTCACCCGCCTGGACCGGGAGGTAGCCAAGGAGGCGGCCTTCCTCCAGGATTGGCTGTCGCCCCCTGTCGAGGGCCTGGACGTAGACGCCGCTGCGGTCCAGCTCAGAGGGTCCCTGACCGAGGTGTGCAACTCCAGCATGCCCCGGTCTCGCCGTCCGCCTCCCCGTCGTGCCGTCTATTGGTGGACGGAGGAGCTGGAGGGACTCCGGGCCAACTGCGTGGCGGCCAGAAGGGCCTACACGCGGAGCCGACGTCGCAGCGCCCAAAACCGAGACCGGGCAGAAGAGGACCGCCTATACGCCTCTTACCGAGAGGCGACGACGGTCCTCAAGTCTGCAATGGGTGCTGCACAGGACTCGGCGAGGGCCGAGATGCTGGAGGGTCTCGACAGGGACCCCTATGGGAGACCATATAAGGCAGCGCGGAACCAGCTACGCCCCTATGGTCCCCCACTGTCGGAGACCCTCGATCCAGCGTTGTTGGATGGGGTGGTCCGGTCCCTGTTTCCGCGCAGGACCGACTTCACCCCACCAACGATGGATCCCCCGCAAGGGGCGACTTCGCCGGAGGAGGAGACCGTCCCCCCGGTGACGGCGGCGGAGTTGTACGCGGGGGTTCTCGGCCTCCGCGTCAAGAAGACGGCCCCTGGACCGGACGGCGTCCCCGCACGGGTGCTGGCGATTGCTGCCTCCGGCATGGAGGACAGGTTCCGGGACCTCTTCAGCGCGTGCTTTACGGCTGGGAGGTTCCCGAAACTGTGGAAGGAGGGGCAGTTATGCCTCCTCCGAAAGGAGGGCCGCCCGATGGACTCCCCCTCGGCATACCGGCCCATCGTCCTGCTCGATGAGGTCGGTAAATTGTTCGAGGGGATTGTCGCCTCCCGGCTTGATTTCCATTTGCGGGGGGTAGGGCCGGATCTGTCGGACGCCCAATTTGGCTTCCGTCGAGGGCGTTCGACGATCGACGCGCTGGCCCTGCTCAAAGGCCAGGTGAAGGAGGCGGTGGAGGCGGGGGACGGAGTGCTGGCGGTGTCATTCGACATTGCCAACGCCTTCAACTCCGTCCCCCACTCGACGATATTGGAAGCGCTCCGATATCACGGAGTGCCCCAATACCTGCGGGACCTCCTGGCCAGCTACTTGGAGGACAGAGAGGTCCTCCTAGTTGACAAGACGGCCACCATTAGGCGGTACGGCGCAGAGTCCGGTGTTCCGCAGGGGTCGGTGCTTGGCCCCCCCTTGTGGAACATCGGGTTCAACTGGCTACTGCGCGGAGCCCTCCTCCAGGGCACGAGTGTCATCTGCTATGCGGATGACACTCTCCTCACTGCCCGGGGGAGGAATTTCGCGGACGCGGCCTGTCTGGCCTCGGCTGGCGGATCGCCCGGGAGCGCCCCGTCGCCGAAGAGCGGGAGGCCGTGCGGCGGGAGGCGAGGGACGCTATCGTCCTTCACTGGACAGAGGACCTCGCCACCGCCACCTTTGGCCGCCGGACGTTGGACGCGCTCGGTCCGGTTCTGCGGAGCTGGCTCGAGCGGTCCCACGGTTTCCTCTCGTTCCGTCTGGTGCAGGTGTTGTCCGCCCATGGTTGTTTCGGATCGCACCTGCACCGGATCGGGAGGGAGGAGACCCCGGCGTGCCACGACTGCGGCGCGCCGGAGGACACGGCGCAGCACACCCTGGAGGTGTGCCCAGCTTGGTCCGAGTTGCGCCGCGGTCTGACCGCGGTATTCGGACCGGACCTCTCGCTACCCGGCGTCGTCAACGCCATGCTGGGGAGCGAGGAGGCCTGGGCAGCGGTCGCCTCCTTTTGCGAGGACGTAATCTCGCAAAAGGAGGAGGCGGAGCGCGTGCGGGAGGACGACCCTCTCGCTGCGCCGCTCCGCAGACGAAGAAGGGGTCGGAGACGGCAACGCCCTCTCCCTCCTCATGGTGGCGACGGGCGGGCGACAGGCACGGGGGTGCCTTCGCCCGCATTGATAAATGATAAATGATAAATGATATTTATTCAGCAAGTAGGTTTTCTCAAACACTTTTACACGTCATTTTTTTTTTAAACTAGATGGGGCCGGTGTTTCGTACCTGACTACTCTGAGAAGAAACAGCCGAAACAAACTCAGAGGTCATAGTCTCTTTTGAAGTCCAGACAATCTTGCTTAATTCACATGAGGACTATGCAGATTAGTGTCTGAGATGGTCTTTTGAAGAAAGAACCACACAGATTTGAGTGGACCTGTCCAGTCAGTGCAAGCATTCGTCAGTTATCGTGTAGCTCGACTTATAACTCAAGGAGCTCAACGAAACGACGAACAATACCAAAGAAAGGACATTTGGGTAGGTCGCTTATAGTATTCAAACTGCCAGACAGTCGTGGGAAAAAAAAAACAAAATGCGACCCACATGGTCCTCACATTCACAATTATTAAATAAAATAAATAATAATTTACAAAAACGAATGTCAATAAAAATACGATATGTCAAATACACACATAAAACAAACCAAAAAGTAAAAAATAATAAAATACTGAACTAAGTATTCATGTCAATTCATTAAATGTCAGTCACAAGTAAATAATCATGTCAAATTCACACACATAAAATAAAATAAAAAAATAAAAGAACGTAAAAAATAATAAAATACTGAAATAAGTATTCATGTCAAATCATTCAATGTCACAGTGTATAAAATAAAGGAATCAACAATAAACCAGCGAAGTCCGAAATTTCAACATTCACAGAGCAAATTTCATTGGAGCAGCTTAATCCCAAGCCTTTTTGTCTTCGAGATAGTGATTGACATGATAGAAAGCTTTCAGGCGTAGCTTCTGTTTTATAAACGATTTGAATTTATTCAGGCTTAGTGCTTGAATATGGCTCGGAAGTTTATTGTAAAAACGTATACATTGGCATCTGAACGTACCCCCTATTTTTTTGAGCCTCGTTGCAGGAACAACAAATTTGTGTTTGTTCCTCGTATTTATATTGTGGATATCACTGTATTTTTTAAACAAATTAATATTTCTGTGTGCGTACAAAAGGTTTTCATAAATAAACTGAGAGGGCACAGTAAGAATATTAATCTCCTTAAATTTTTCTCTGAGGGAGTATCTGGGACTTAGTTTATAAATTGAACGAATTGCCCTTTTTTGTAAAACAAATATTGTTTGAATATCGGCGGCATTGCCCCACAAGAGAATACCGTACGACATCACGCTATGGAAATAACTAAAGTAAACTAAACGAGCTGTCTCTAAATCAGTTAAGTCACGAATTCTTCTAACGGCGTATGCTGCAGAGCTAAGTTTTTTCGACAATTTGTTTATATGCGGGCCCCACTGAAGCTTGGCATCCAAAGTTATGCCTAAGAACACTGTGCTATCTTCCGGTTTCAGCTCTTCATCCTTAATTAGTACAGTAGTTTCCACTTGTCTTACATGGGGTATCGTAAACTTAATACATTTAGTTTTTTTTTCATTTAAGAGTAGATTATTAACATTAAACCAATTAACAACTTTTGCCAGGGCGTTATTAACATTATCCATAACTGGCTGCTGACGTTTGAGTTTAAATAAAAGAGAAGTGTCGTCTGCAAACAATACCACGTCATGATTATCCTTTATGAGGTAAGGCAAGTCATTTATGTAAATAAGAAACAAAAATGGACCAAGTATTGAGCCCTGGGGTACCCCCATTTTTACTACGGATCCGGGAGATCTTTTCCCGTTAACATCAACTCTCTGAATCCTATTACTCAAATAAGAAGTAAGAAGATCCAGAGAGGCGTTACGGATTCCGTAGTGGTGTAGTTTCCTGATTAATGTTTCATGAAGAACGCAATCGAAAGCTTTAGATAAATCGCAAAAAAATCCCAAAGCGTCGCATTTGTCCTCCCAGGCATTATAAATGTGTCCTAAAAGTTCAACACCGGCATCAGTTGTTGAACGACCCCTTGTAAAACCGAACTGTTTTTTGTGCAATAACTTATGTTTATTGAAAAAACTTTGCAATTGTGCCAAAATTAATTTTTCAAAAATTTTACTAAAGGTGGGTAGTACTGAAATGGGTCTATAATTAGTGGGGTCTGATGTACTACCAGATTTAAACAATGGTATTATTTTACTATATTTCATTAGATCAGGAAACTCACCACGGTCAATACAATCGTTAAATATAACAGCTAAAGAAGGAGCTACAACGTTTATAATGGATTTAGCTACGTCCACAGAATGACCCCATAGATCAGCAGTCTTTTTAACATTTAAGGTGTGAAAAGTTTTAATAATATCTCTACAGGTGACATATTGGAAGTTAAATTCGGAATCACAGACTGAAACGTTTTCCCTTAGTAAAGACTCGGCAGCAGCAGGCGACGAGTTAAGCGATTTAGTTGTCGATACGGGAATATCTGCAAAGAAATTTTCAAAGGCTGTGGCAACTTGAGTGTCTGAATTTAGAATATTATCGCCAATAGCAAGGCTGTAGTCACTATTTCGGTTGCAAGACCTTCCCGTTTCGCTATTAATGATGCTCCATGTCATTTTAATTACATTACTACTATTTTTAATTTTTGAACTCAAGTAACGTGACTTTGCTAATAAACAAACTTTTTTAAATAATTTAGAGTAATTCTTAACGTACAAATTAAATTCTACTGTGTTAATATAAGTACGCTCTTCATACAGTTCATAAAGTCGTTTTCGACTCTTATGAATGCCAATGGTGGCCCAGTCATTGAAAGAAGCGTTACTATTTACCGAGATTGTCTTAGGGACAAATGTGGTTTCAAATTGTGCGCAATACATGCTGAAAAAATCGTTATAGTGTTGATTGGGATCATCATTGGCTGACAAAAGTGGTAGTTTTGATAAGAGTTTAGTTTTAAAAGTTTCCAAGCGATTTTTACTTTTTGGATTAACAATGATATCCTTTTTAGTGATTTTCATATTTACATTAGGAATTGTGATCAATTGCCCACAATGATCTGAATCTATTAAATTAATAATTGCCTTTTGGGTGGGTATAATATCAGTGTAAATATTATCTAGGCAAGTGGCAGTAGTAGGGGTTATTCTAGTGGACTCAAGAAATTTATTTTCAAGATTGTATGACTGAAACAGGCTTAAAATTTTTGTACTTAACCCAGAATTTTCTAACAAATTAATATTAAAATCACCACAAGTAATTATAGACTTCTTAGAACTACAGATTCTATGTAACACTTCATCCATTACCTTTTCAAAACAATCATACAACCCGGAAGGAGGTCTATATACACTTAAAATGATAAACTGCTCCAATTCTATACAGGCTATTTCAACTGTTCGCTCAACAGATAGGCTAACAATATCCTTGCGTTCTTTAAATTTAAGATGATTACTTACTAGGATTAATGCGCCGCCGTGTATAGCATTTACTCTGCAGAATGAACTACCAACCTGGTGATTGCTAAAATTGAAAATTAATTGGTGACATTTAAGCCAGTGCTCCGTTATACAAAGAATATCTATGTTGTTACAATTCAAAAAAAGTTCTACTTCTAATTCTTTGTTCAATAATCCTTGAATATTTTGATGAACCAGGTTGATACTATTAAAACTCTCAAAACATTCGCCAGATTTACTATCTGGTTTCCTTATAATATTGCAAGAGGTTGCCTCTGTTGTCTCAATTTCTAATTTAAATGATTCATAGATTCAGTTAATGTAGACAAATTATTGGCACAGTAATTTAACTCGATATTGCATTGATTAACAGAGGCAACTTGATTAGCCAAGTTCTTGGCTGTAATAGAAAAATAATAAGATAGCGACGCAGCTACTTGTCTTTTGCAATAGTTTGTAAGATAGCACCTGTCTACATGATATCTATCTTTTGTCAAATAAAAATTATTGCCAATATAATTGTTTATGTCAATTAAGTGAAATACATTACTATTCAAGGTCAAATTATGCAATGTATTATTAATATTATGTGCGCTATTTCTAGCAATAATTGGATTCAGGGTGACTTCTTTATTTCAATAAAATGCGGAGATATCAAAAATGGTCTATTCTTTAACAATGCGTAAAGTGAAGTAAAAGTAAAAGTGGTAGTTAAACTTAAAGCTAAACGTATACATGGAGCGTTACGATTGGTTACACAAAAGCAACGCGATTGGCTCTTCATGACGTGATAGACGGTCATCATTGGTTGATGAAGATGACGTGCTTAAGGATGCGTTCATCTGCTTGAACATCCTCCCCGGCCTTGGAAGTGGTAGCTACCAAGTGACTCCTACAAGGCGATCCCGCTGCAGCTACTCATCTCGAATTGGAAGAGGGCAGATCTTCGAAAACGCTCGTCGTACGATGCCAGAAGTGGTTTGGATATCGGCAACCCTGGCCACTCCATCTTTGCCTGGACAGACGTCGACAATACGTCCTAAGCCCCATTTTAGTGGAGGCTGATTATCATCCTTCATAAGAACAAGCATGTTCTTCTGCAGACAGTCTTGGTTTTCTCTCCATTTGCCTCTGGTCTGCAGTTCTGAAACGTACTCCTTAGACCAGCGGCTCCAGAAGTGCTGACGGATTTGTTCGACCCTCTGGTAGCGTGTCAGGCGGTGTGTGGGCACGGCGGTGACGTCAGCGCAGACAGGTGCAGTCATCGGACGACCAACCAGAAAATGAGCAGGGCTAAGAGGGAGATAGTCATACGGATCTGTGGACATAGGAGTCAATGGTCGGGAGTTCAGTATGACCTCGACTTGTGTCAACACCGTGCTGAGCTCCTCGAACGTTAAGTGCGCATTGCCTACTACACGTCGCAAGTGATGTTTACAACTCTTAACCCCGGCCTCCCACAGGCCTCCAAAATGACTGGCGTAAGGAGGAATCATTTTAAATTTAATATTTTGAGCTGTGGCGTACTCTTTTATATCGTCGGAACAACTGGAAAGAAATTTGTTGAAATCATTCATTAAGCCAACAAAGTTCCTTCCATTGTCAGAAAATATTTCAGCCGGTTTACCTCGGCGTGAAATGAAACGTTTTAATGCTAATAAATATGCTTCCGAAGTGAGGTCGCTGACCAATTCTAAATGTACAGCGCGCGTCGTGAAACATATAAATAAACTAACGTATGCCTTTACGGTTCTAGCACCCCTGCCCTTTCGGTTCAATACAAGCAGTGGCCCAGCGTAATCTACGCCGCAATGTATAAACGGGAACCCATAATCTAATCTTTCCTTTGGTAAATCGGCCATTTTTGGTACAACTATTTTGCCTCGCATACGTACGCACTTTACGCACATATGACAGGTCTGACGTGCGAGATTTCTACCACCTAATGGCCACCACGCTTCTCTGATAGTAAACAATAACATCTGCGGACCTGCGTGCATCAACCGGTTATGCTCATATCGGAATAACAACAATGAAAGGTGATGTTTACCAGAGATTAATATGGGGTGTTTTTTATCGAAATCAAAATTTGGACTGTTTCGTAGACGACCTCCAACTCGAATCAATTTATTTTCATCGATAAATAAGTCTAACTTTGATAAGTGAGTTTGTGTTTTGTTTACTTGTCCCTTTCTAAGAAGTGAATCGCGCGCATCGGCAAATGACTCACGCTGCGATAGCTCAGCGAGCGTTGTCGTAGACTTGTTTAGTTCAGATGTACTTAACGGCCCCTTCCACTGGTCATTTTTACAACGCGTGTTATGTATAAAGCGAAGTACATAAGCGGCGGCGCGCTGCATGCGGTTATACTGAGAAAACCTGGTAAATGGAAATAAGTTTTCTTCAGTAGTATGACAGGTGATAAGTGTGTGTGCGTCGTGATTTTTGAGCTCAGGTAAGTTTTCTGTAGGTATTTGAATGCGTGTATCTTCTAAACTATCAAATTTAGGGTCGTGTAAAAATTGTGGCCCTGACCACCACAAATTGTTTATGTTTAGTGCATCTACCCTTTGACCTCGCGATACTAAGTCGGCGGGGTTATCTACACCACTTACATGACGCCACGAATGGCCTTTTGTTAATTCGTGTATCTCCCCGGCCCTATTCTGGACGTAGGTTTTAAGCATGTTAGGTGGTGTTTGTAACCAACTTAATACAATAGTCGAATCCGTCCAGAATACGACTTTATCAAAACTAGATCGCAGCGAACCTTTAATTTTTTCATATAGTCTTGCCCCTACCAGCGCCCCACACAGCTCGAGCCTAGGTATGGTCATTACAGGCTTTATGGATGCGACCCTACCTTTTGAGCATAGTAATCTAACTGTGACGGTTGATGCGTTATCAATCGTACGTACGTAGGCGCAGGTGCCATAGGCTGCTTGTGACGCGTCTGTAAATATGTGCAGTTCAATGTTAACGGGGTGTTCGCACATGACAAAACGAGGTACTCGAATCATATTGAGCATACATAAATTATTCACAAACCGCCTCCAGACTTGTGTGACGTCATCCGGTAATGGTTGATCCCAATCGAGTTTTAGCATCCAACACTTTTGCAATAGTATCTTTGCTTGTGTAATAACTGGACTCAATAAACCAAGCGGGTCGTAAATTTGTGATGCGCCTGATAGTATTGTGCGTTTAGTGATTGGTTTTGTGTCAAAATCGAATTGTGTGTGAAAATACAATTCATCACAATGTGGGTACCATCCTAACCCTAACGTTTTGCTGTGTACATGCTCACCTAATGAGAAATCTTTTGCGTCGTTGGGCATGTCTACACTGCTCGAGTCTGCATTAAAATTATATACCCACTTGCGGAGCGGAAAACACCCGGTGTGTAAAACTTTAGCGGTATCATTACAGATCTGAATTAATTTATTTTTATCGTTTTTTCCACAAATCAAGTCATCAACGTAAAAGTCTTCGCGAATCGTACGTGCCACATCAGGATCGTCACATTCCTGTGCTAATTGTTTCAAACACCTGCAACTAAGAAACGGAGCAGACGCGGTACCATATGTTACCGTGTTTAACTGATAAATTCCTAACGGATCAGACTTATTTTCGCGCCATAAAATCAACTGAAGGTCACGATGTTCCTTATCAATCAACACCTGCCTATACATTTTTTCTATGTCTGCGCAAGCTACATACTTGTTCTCTCGGAATCGCAGTAAAATAGAAATTAAATCACCTTGTATAGGTGGTCCGACGTACTGTAAGTCATTTAACGACCTTCCCGACCTTGAAGCTGCGCTTGCGTTATAGACAACACGCAGTTTTGTTGATGTTGCATGAGGACGAAATACGCCGTGATGGGGCATGAAATAATGCGGTGTTCCGTATGTGGTAATACGACTCATATGACCTAAAGTTTCGTACTCGTTCATGAATTCCGTATATAATTTTTTATATTCTGGATAACGTTCCAACCGTTTTTCCAAAGCATAAAAACGTCGTTCAGCTTGTGCGAATGTATCACCTAACGTGTCAGGTTCATATTTGAATGGTATGCGTACGATAAATCGACCATCAGCTGTGCGCTTCATGGTATTCTGGTAATGATCTTCGCACGCCTGCTCATCGTCGCTGTGTGAGTCAGCTGGTTTTGTGCTAATGGGTAACTCTTCGAGCTCCCAGAAGCTGCGGACTTGTTTATCTAAAGATTGAATATCTGTAGATTGCGTGAAATTACAATTTACACGATTGGATTTTCGCGGGTAGTCTAAAACAGAACCTGAGATAATCCACCCTAACTTTGTGTTAATAATGTATGGGCCATTGTGTAGTTTTATTTTCCCTTCAGTCAGCAGGTCCCAAAATAGATTCGCGCCTATTAAAATATCAATTTTTTGGCTTTCATTAAAAGTGGGATCGGCTAACACAATATTGTCAGGTATACTGAACTGTTTACGCGGCAAAGTACAGTTTGGCAAGTTGGACGTAATTCCGGGTAAAACTAAACATTGTACATATGTGGCAAATGTTTTATCCAAAGAACGCAGTTCTATGTTGCAATACTTTGTGCACTGCGTTACGGAATAAGCTACTCCTTGAACATTTTGAGTGGACTGTATTAATTGCGCGTTTAATTTGTCACATAGCGATTGTGTAATAAAACATCTATCACTGCCGCTGTCTAAAATTGCGCGTGCTTGGTGTAAATTACCTAATTTATCAGGTATTTCGACTAGAGCAGTAGATAACAAAACAGATTCATATTGCTCGAATGACGATTGCGCGTTTATGTCTGAGTGAGCATTATTTACCTGGATTGAATAGCTTTGTGACTGTGCGTGTGTATGTGACGTACTAGAGCTAGAGGCGGGGAGGTCCACAGCGATCGGCGCCTCAGCTATCGAGTGCAGGGCGACCGAGCGGTTGTGTTCTTGGCTCCCGACCACAATATCACATATTAACGAGTTATGTTTTTTCTCACATCTTCTGCACGGACCGTACCTACACTCGGCAGCTGTGTGGCCGACACGGAAACAGTTCTCGCAAATGTCGTGCCTGCGTACAAGCTGTTTTCTCTCTTGCAAACCAAGATCGAGGAACTTTTGGCATGAATATAAAGGATGTGATGCATTACACTGTATACAACACGTTCGTTTGCGAGATTGTTTGTTTTTGGTGTGAGTGTTGGTGTCCGGTTTTTGTGTGACTATATTACATTTAACGTTCTGTGTGGAAGAATTATTGGTAGGCTTGTTTTGTGCTGAATTGGCTTTGGGTGTACTGTGTGAGACGGAGTGTGAAAGTGTTTCTAACATATCTGCTTTCTGCCTAAGAAATTTCATTAAATTATCTAGCTTTATGCGTTTGGAATCATCCGTCACTGATAAAGAATTTTTATATTGTTCCCACTCGCGTTCAGTAGTTTGGTCGAGCTTGGAAACAACCATATGTATAATTAATATGTCCCAATGCTCGATGCTTTCGCCCAGTAACTTTAAAGCGCGTAAATTTTTTAAGGTTATGTCAATAAGTTTCCTTATTTGCGGCGATGATTCCTTTGTGACTGACGGCATGGAAAATAAAGATTTGACGTGTTTCTGAGCAAGAAGTGTTGAATTATCATAACGATTGAGAAGTAATTCCCACGCAACAATGTAGTTATCGGCAGAAAACTCAACTGAATCGATAACTAAACGAGCAGATCCTTTTAATGATGATTTAAGGTAGTGAAATTTCTGTATTTTAGGAATAGATCGGCAATTATGAACTAGGGACAAAAATATATCGCGATATTCTAGCCAGTGCTCGTAAGAACCGTCATATTCGGGCAGAGATATAGTAGGTAATTTTACAGAAGACGTTTGAACTGAGTGGCTATCAGCTAATACATTTGAACTATCAGCTTCCTCATCTTCATTGTTAATTAAACATTGCGCTTTTGCTAATACTGAATAATATTCAGAATCAAAACTATCTCGTTCTTCTAATGCCTTTGGAATGTCTGTTTTAGACGTGGTTAATGTTTCAATTTTATATTGAACGTCATCGAATAACGAGTATAGTGTTTGAATGCCTGAAACACGTAATTGCAACTCCGTACGCTGCCTAACGGTTAAAACGTTACCGTCTAGACTTTCCACATGCTTTTTAAAGTTAGTGAGAGTCCTTTTGATGTGGCCTCTCTTGTTATTAAGCTCTCTAATTTTTTCCTTAGTGTCAGTCATTCTGGATTGGTGTGGAAGTACTCACGATTAAGCAGGTGCACGATATTCACAGCAGCTGAAGCGATGTTTGAAGTTTCGGTTTGAACGTGAAGTAGGCAACCGACACGTAGCGGACACGCAGAGGTCACGCAGAGGTAGCTCAACACTGGAATTTAGCACAAAAAACCGAGATCACACAGGGATATGGACAGGTCTTGAATATTCTGGTTGGCTCGTCTCACCAAATGTGCTGCGATGCTGCTGATGATGATTGACGAGGATCTTGCGTCGATCGATGCCCAACCGTCGCGTCGTCGTAGCGTATCCAAATTCTTGATCGCTGATGTCCGGTTCGAAGGACCAAATTATGTGCGCTATTTCTAGCAATAATTGGATTCAGGGTGACTTCTTTATTTCAATAAAATGCGGAGATATCAAAAATGGTCTATTCTTTAACAATGCGTAAAGTGAAGTAAAAGTAAAAGTGGTAGTTAAACTTAAAGCTAAACGTATACATGGAGCGTTACGATTGGTTACACAAAAGCAACGCGATTGGCTCTTCATGACGTGATAGACGGTCATCATTGGTTGATGAAGATGACGTGCTTAAGGATGCGTTCATCTGCTTGAACATATTATATCTATAGTAATTTTCTTCCTGTGGCAAACTTTTACTATAGGGAAGTGTAAACAATACAATTTTTTTCAAATTTAAGTATGACAAAGTTCTATAGTACTGAAGCAATTCTCCTTTGTTTACTTTTCCTCTATTACCTATTAAAATTAATAAAATGGTGTCCTGGTTAAATTTACATTTAATAATTTCTTTCATAATATTATATAAAGAACATCCTGGCATACAGTTGTTTATTACTGAGTGTCCTGGATATTCATCTGTTAACAAATTACCAGGATCTTTTCCAATCTCATCACAAAAAATTACAATGTCATTATTTACACTATGTTTGTATTGTTTCTGGGAACTATTCACAGGAGTATACAAATCAACACTTGGCTGCGGTAAGGTGGTATTACATGTTGTCAACGAATGGTCCGGTGTATTTATTTACATGTAAAGTTGATTGACAGTGCTCACAGTTGTTTGTTTGTGAGTTAACCAAATCATTCATCGCCAACACATATTCCCTCATGACTTGTTCAGAGGTATTATATTTGCTAGTCATAGAACTTAGCTTCTCCTGTAGGTGGTCAAGTTTTGATTGCAGATGTTCGGTGTCAATTTTGTACCTCCTAGTGCTTTGTTCCAAATTAAATGACAATATATCTAATTGTTTTAAAACATTTAATCTTTCCCTATTCAATTTAACATTTTTAATGAAATATTTCTGTCTTTTAACCATTTTTTGTGTTTTTACAATGTATTTATTGATTTTTATGTATTTTTTAATTTTATTTTTACTGGTGACTGCCCTCACTGAACTACATAAATTGGAACCATCCTCACCTGTCAAATCTATGGTGAGGGAGGGATCTGTGGCAGAAACCATTGACGGGGCAATAGGCACCAATTCACTGAACAGACTTTGATTCAGCGAGGCAGTGATATTGTGATTGTCAATCTCAAGCTTTGTTATATGACTCCTAGCCTCATGTAGCTGTTGTTCTAATAGATGTTTATGATTTAGAGTTTGTTCATACTCAGCGCTACACTGGCTGAATCCGTCCACAATAACTTGGAGCCTATCCCGGTCTTCTATGGCGTCAGTGTATTGATTGTATATCTGACCCATTTCCTTTTTCAACTTTCTATTCATTTCATGGGCTTCAAAGAGAACCCTCTCATTGTCATCCAATTCCCTACTTAGTTGGTCACAGGACTGCTTAGACGCCTTTAGTTCGCTCAAAGCCAGTTTAAGTTCTTCCTGGCGAGCGTGGGCGGAACGTGTCAGAGTCATGATTTTAGTTTGGAAAAGGATGAGAAATGAAATTGGAAGAGAGTAGGTGTAGAGGAATAGAGAGTAGGTTTAAAAGGGGAAAATAAATTTAGCCTTGCAGCGGGTTCTGTCACCGAACCAAGTAAGGTTATGTTTACGTTTCAAAGATCAATATTTATCGTGAGTAACCGAATAAAATGTGAACTATGTAATTGATGGTAAAATTAGAGCACGTAAACAATTAAATAGCAAGTAGAATGTAAAGTATTGTACCTGATATCAAGATGACAATGCAAAAATTCCTTGAGCCGGTAACTGTCACTGATTCACATAATAATAAAACACTTTATTTTTACTTGTTACGTGAATCTAACACAAAATACATATGATTATGCTTTTTACTTGATGAGTAATTGGAAATATGCTATAGAAAACAAAGAAATACAATATTTTAAGATAAAATTACAAGGACGATTTAAAATCAGCTGTTAGCTGTAGTGTTGCCACAGGAAAAAAAAACCTTGCATTGCACCCGTCACCACCTCCGTCAGTCATTCCCGGGTCCCTGTGAGGGGCCCGCCATGAAGGGCGATCGTCGGCGGAGGACTGGACGTAAAGGCTATGCCGGTTTCCCAGTCCCCCGCCACTTGGACGAAGAGGGAATGTCGCTGGGTCGTTTTAGTGGGTATACCGGGTCAGACCGGGGAGTCCCACATACCCCTCTCATCCCCCGATGGGAGGGTATGCGTAATGCATTTTTTCCCAGCGTCAAAAAAAAAAAAAAAAAAAAAAAAAAAAGGTTAGGTTGGGGGACCACCCCACGATTGTCGATGTCAAAACTTACGCGTAGCGCCTCCGGGCGATTTTTAAAAACCAAAGGCCCTTCTCAGGGCCAACCCAAGGGTCCTTCTCAGGGCCCACCCAAAGGTCCTTCTCAGGGCCAACCCAAAGGCCCTTCTCAGGGCCACCCCGACGCCCCGGCGTCAGTAGCCAGCCGCGCGTCATCTGCGGCAGGCTTTTTAGCGGATGAGTCGTCCGATAACGACTCACTACTTGGAGTGTCGGACGCGAGTGGTTCTCGCTCGCGGAAGCGGGTCCATTTGAGCGGTGGGTCCGAGGGTTCGCAAGCCTCTGGGTCGAAGGCAAAAAAGCCGACGACCGTGGCCGCGGATACCCATAACGTTGGGCTGGCGGACGCCCAACGCCAGCTGGACCTCTCCCGGCGAGCGCAGCTCCAGCAAGAGCTAGAGGAAAAGGTTGCCGCCAAGGAGAAGCGGGCGCACGTCGCCCGGGCCAAGTCCGGGTACGGTGCGTCCCGCGTCCTGTACGCGTATCACTCTCTCGCCGAGCTGGAGAGAATGGCGGAGGAGGACGAGGAGGAGATTGTGGAGGTCGCCTCTAAGTCCTCCAACCTAAAGGGGACCTTTCAAAAGGCCCTCAAGAGCCGGGCCGCGAGCTTGCGCGGTGTCGTGACGGAGCTGGTCCGTCGCAAAACCACCGACGAGACGCGGCAACTGCAGGCGAAGGTGGATCGCCTGCAGTCGGAGGTCAGCCAGCTTCATCGAAAGCTGGCTGAAGCCACGGCCCAGCCGCAACAGGCCCGGACGAGCCCTGCGGCAGAAGGCCCATCCTCCAACCTTGAGGATATCATCCGCAAGGTTGTGATGGAGGAGAGGGCCTTCACAAGGGCCTGCTTGGCAGGCATCGAGGACCGGCTCTTGCCGGAGAAACGCCTCCGACCGCCGCTTGCGGCGGACAAGAGGCAGCCGAGCGAGCCGGGGCCGTCCTCCTCCCAGGTGGAAGACACCCAACTCCCTGCCACCACCCCGTCCAACGAGTGGACGCAAGTGGTCCGTAAGGGAAAGGGCCGCCCGCGTCGTCAACTGGCGGGTAGAGATGGTGGAGACGTTGTCGGACCACCGATATGTGCGGTTCGACATCTCCACCCAGCAGGGCGGGAGGGGGATGGCCCGCGCTGGGCAATCTCCCTTCCCGCGGTGGGCACTCACCCGCCTGGACCGGGAGGCAGCCAAGGAGGCAGCCTTCCTCCAGGACTGGCTGTCGCCCCCTGTCGAGGGCCTGGACGTAGACGCCGCTGCGGTCCAGCTCAGAGGGTCCCTGACCGAGGTGTGCAACTCCAGCATGCCCCGGTCTCGCCGTCCGCCTCCCCGTCGTGCCGTCTATTGGTGGACGGAGGAGCTGGAGGGACTCCGGGCCACCTGCGTGGCGGCCAGAAGGGCCTACACGCGGAGCCGACGTCGCAGCGCCCAAAACCGAGACCGGGCAGAAGAGGACCGCCTATACGCCTCTTACCGAGAGGCGACGACGGTCCTCAAGTCTGCAATGGGTGCTGCACAGGACTCGGCGAGGGCCGAGATGCTGGAGGGTCTCGACAGGGACCCCTATGGGAGACCATATAAGGCGGCGCGGAACCAGCTATGCCCCTATGGTCCCCCACTGTCGGAGACTCTCGATCCAGCGTTGCTGGATGGGGTGGTCCGGTCCCTATTTCCGCGCAGGACCGACTTCACCCCACCAACGAATTATCCCCCGCAAGGGGCGGCTTCGCCGGAGGAGGAGGACGTCCCCGCGGTGACAGTGGCGGAGTTATACGCGGGGATTCTCAGCCTCCGCGCAAAAAAGACGGCCCCCGGACCAGACGGCGTCCCCGCACGGGTGCTGGCGATCGCCGCCTCCGGCATGGAGGACCGGTTTCGGGACCTCTTCAGCGCGTGCTTTACGGCTGGGAGGTTCCCGAAACTGTGGAAGGAGGGGCAGCTTTGCCTCCTCCGAAAAGCGGGACGCCCGGTGGACTCCCCCTCGGCATACCGGCCCATCGTCCTGCTCGATGAGGTCGGTAAACTGTTTGAGGGGATTGTCGCCTCCCGGCTTGACAGCCACTTGCAGGGGGTAGGGCCGGATCTGTCGGACGCCCAATTCGGCTTCCGTCGAGGGCGTTCGACGATCGATGCGCTGGCCTTACTCAAGGGCCAGGTGAAGGAAGCGGTGGAGGCGGGGGACGGAGTGCTGGCGGTGTCATTCGACATTGCCAACGCCTTCAACTCCGTCCCCCACTCGACGATATTGGAGGCGCTCCGATATCACGGAGTGCCCCAATACCTGCGGGACCTCCTGGCCAGCTACTTGGAGGACAGAGAGGTCCTCCTAAATGACAAGACGGCCACCATTAGGCGGTACGGCGCAGAGTCCGGTGTTCCGCAGGGGTCGGTGCTTGGCCCCCCCTTGTGGAACATCGGGTTCAACTGGCTCCTGCGCGGAGCCCTACTCCAGGGCACGAGTGTCATCTGCTATGCGGATGACACTCTCCTCACTGCCCGGGGGAGGAATTTCGCGGACGCGGCCTGTCTGGCCTCGGCTGGCGGATCCTTGGTTGCAGAGAGGATCCGCCGCCTGGGATTGAAGGTGGCGCTGCACAAGACCGAGGCCGTGTTCTTTCGCGGGCCTCGGCAGCGCTGCCCTCCCGACGCCCACATAATTGTGGAGGGCGTCAGGATAGGGGTCCAGCCCCAGATGAAGTATCTGGGGCTGGTGCTAGACGACAGGTGGCGCTTCGGCCCGCATTTCAGCGGGCTGTCGACGCGCCTGCTGAAGGCCGCTGACGCCCTCTCGTGGCTCCTCCCGAACCTGGGGGGGCCCAAGGCGAAATGCCGGCGCCTCTATGCCGGCATCTTGCGGAGCATGGCCCTTTACGGGGCCCCCATCTGGGCGGACTCCCTCCACAGGAGGGAGAATGCGACGGCCATCCGCAGGCCCCAAAGGGCCATTGCACAGCGGGTGGCGAGGGCCTACCGCTCGGTAGGCTTCTCCGCGGCATGCGCTCTGGCCGGCACCCCTCCTTGGGAGTTGGAGGCTTGGGTGCTCGCCAGAGTGTACGAATGGACGGCGCGCCGGATGGCTCTCGGAGAGCGCCCCGTCGCCGAAGAGCGGGAGGCCGTGCGGTGGGAGGCGAGGGACGCTATCGTCCTTCACTGGACAGAGGACCTCGCCACCGCCACCTTTGGCCGCCGGACGTTGGACGCGCTCGGTCCGGTTCTACGGAGCTGGCTCGAGCGGTCCCACGGTTTCCTCTCGTTTCGCCTGGTGCAGGTGTTATCCGGCCATGGTTGTTTCGGATCGCACCTGCACCGGATCGGGAGGGAGGAGACCCCGGCGTGCCACGACTGCGGCGCGCCGGAGGACACGGCGCAGCACACCTTGGAGTCGTGCCCAGCTTGGTCCGAGTTGCGCCGCGGTCTGACCGCGATAATCGGACCGGACCTCTCGCTTCCCGGCGTCGTCAACGCCATGCTGGGGAGCGAGGAGGCCTGGGCAGCGGTCGCCTCCTTTTGCGAGGACGTAATCTCGCAAAAGGAGGAGGCGGAGCGCGTGCGGGAGGACGACCCTCTCGCTGCGCCGCTCCGCAGACGAAGAAGGGGTCGGAGAAGGCACCGTCCTCTCCCTCCTCATGGTGGCGACGGGCGGGTGACAGGCACGGGGGTGCCTTCGCCCGCATTGCACCCGTCACCACCTTCGTCAGTCATTCCCGGGCCCATGTGAGGGGCCCGCCATGAAGGGCAATCGTCGGCGGAGGACTGGACGTAAAGGCTATGCCGGTTTCCCAGTCCCCCGCCACTTGGACGAAGCGGGAATGTCGCTGGGTCGTTTTAGTGGGTATACCGGGTCAGACCGGGGAGTCCCACATACCCCTCTCATCCCCCGATGGGAGGGTATGCGTAATGCATTTTTTCCCAGCGTCAAAAAAAAAAAAAAAAAAAAAAAAAAAAAAGGTATTTTTTTTTTTTTTTTTTTTTTTTTGTGCTTTTCCCCGTTCATGGGAACAACGGGATCTTATTATTCTAATTGACTCGTTCATTCCAGTTCTCTCATTTATTCCTCTCGCACTTTCATGCTTCATACTGTATCTTTCTTTCATTCATCTCTTTCATTCTAAGCCGGGTGGGACTCCCGCTATTGTATCTATTCTATCTACTTCTATTTATTTATTTTTCTTTATTTAGGGGGTATTTAAAGACAGATTTATTACAGATACAGTACAAATAATTGTTTTCTTAGGTCTATTTCTTACTGACTATGTTTCTATTTTCTACATTCTGTTTATTATTATACACTTCTTTGATATTACTTTAGAACATTTATTTTGTTGACATTGTTCCTATGTTATTATCTAAGCATAAGCATTCTTATTTCTATTTTCTAACTTACATTACTATCATAATATATAATACCATATTTTCTTATATATCTAGTTTTACATTTCTATTTCCTTATCCTATGTTTTATGGTTCTAATTTTCTTTAATAGTTTGATTAACCAATAACAATATGAAAACACAAGATTAGCTTCTTAATTTGTATTTCGGTTCTTGGACTGTTTCTAGGGTTGTGTGGTTTTTCTTTCGCATTGGTATTTATTTATTTTTCTTAAATGTTGTGGCAATAATATATATATACTATATTATATTATATTTATTGTCATTTCTTAATCTGAGTGCTTTTCTTGGCGTATTTTAGATGTTGTTTGGGGTGCGTGTTTAGTGTTGCGCATGTGTTCTGATATACTTGTATATATTTACAATATATTCCATATATCTGTGTTTGTATGTGTTCTCTGGTTTCCATGTATTCTATTTTTGTTGTGTACTCCCAGTTTGTGTTTCTGTGTTGGTGTGTTCTTGTGTGTGTTGTGTATGTATCGTAAACCCTAGAGAGCTGTTTAGGCGTATGCCGTCGTCGTCCGGGCCAGATAATCCCACTTTCTGCGGACCGGACATTCCATGCTGAAGGCATTATGGTCGGTCCTCTGGAGCTTTGAGTGCAAGCAGTTGCAGCACTGCGGTTCGTTCCCCGCAAGAAATTCGGAACATTTCTCACGGAGGTGCGGTCCTCCGCAGTGACTGCACCTGTCCGCACCCTCAGTACAAAATTTCCGGCCATGTCCGAAAGCCAAGCATTTCGTGCATTGGATGAGCGGTGATTGGTCCTCCACCCTTACCTTTTGCAGGTCCAGATAAAGGGCACCAGCCTCCGTCATCCTCTGCCAAACCGTGGGCCTGACCTGGACGACGACGTGCGCCGTTTTGGGGTTCCTAGTTCTCTTCTTGTATTTAATCGTCATTTCTTGATCATCTTCGCCTAGGTCCTTGAAAATGTTAGTGTTCTGGGAGTAGAGCGCCTTGACCATTTCTTCGTCGTTGCTATCTAGGAAGACGTCTTTAAGAACGACGAGCGGGTTTTTATTCCTCATGGGCGCTACTCTTAGCCCTTTGCCTCGGCTCTCAATCCTATCTTTCACTCTTGTGTACTCTGCTTCTGTGTCGCACCCCAGTATGACAGTCTGATTTTTAGCCTTGCGAACCTTGCTAATTTTCAGGCCAGTTTCCCTGGCATCGACCGCCTCCTTCACCCTGGCGAGCACCTCGTCAGCAGTCTCCTGGCTGCCTTCGAGGGTGACCGCCATCGAGTGAAGTGCCGGCCGATGCCCGGGTCTGGCTGCCGTGACGTTGGCGTATGATGGCACCTCGGTTTTTGGCTCTGATTCCGCCACCTTAATGGCCTCCTTGACGTCCCTAGTCGCTTCGTCTATCCTGAGCTCGAGGACACCCTGCCCCACCTCAACCTTGACGCTGAGTTCCTCGAGCTGTTCGCCGATCTTGTCGTGGAGGTCGGCACCGCTTTCATTTATCTCCTCTTTTAAAACCGAGGTGACCTTTGACATCTTCTCGTCGAGTTGGTTGAGCCGCGTCTCCAAGTTCGATTCCACCCTTTCTAGCCTTCCCAAGATGTCATCCGACAGTTCGGGTGGGGTAGGCCTGGTGTTGGTTGTGGGTGGAACCGTTCCGGGCGCTGTCTCCAGGCTCTTAACTCGCTTGCTCAACTCGAACAAGGTCCGCAGGCACTTATCTGATTGGGTCTCCAGGAAGATCTTGATATCTTTTCGCATCTGAGGATACCCCTGTACTCTGGTCGGGATATCCTCAAACGTCTTCATGACCTCCTGGAGAAGTTTATCCGTCGACGATGTGGTGTACATGTTTGTCTGCTGTTTGTACGCGTCCATGATGTCTATTGACCTCCTTTTGCGTTCTGGCCTCCGGATAAAAGTCTTTGCGGCATCCAGTGCCTGTGCCGGCTGTCCTACTCGACTGGGAGTGGTGGTGGGAGCGACGGCACCAGCGTTCCCTGTTGATGCCGACGGTGGCGTTTTGGCGGTCGACGTAGCCACCTGTGCTCCGGCGCCTGCCCCCGCCACTCTCCCTGTTACTGGGGTGCGAATTCCAGACATCATCTTGTTTGTGTGTGGTGTAGTGTGTTGTGTTACGAGTATGTTGCTAGTGTGTAAAAGACACTGCCAGAGAAACGGGGAAAAGTGGTGTCAAGTGGTCTGCACACAGTGTAAAGGGTGTGTGCAGTTCAAAATAATATAAATACAATAAAAACAGTCAAAGGAAAAAGATACAAGATTATTTTAGAAGTGGATGTAAATACGCTTGGGATACTGATATCCACAAGGGTCCAGCCTTCGCTCAAAAGAGCGGGTCACAAGAGAAATCTAAACTACACGAAGAAGATAAAAGCCTAATATACAAACTAAAGTAATAATGGGAAGCAACTTATTATATCCCCCGTAAAATAGTCAATAATAATAAATTTACAAATTTTAAAATAATCAATTAAGAAAATTAAAAGTGGAGTCAAAGTCGGACAATGCAAATCCGCGATCAAAATTTTTCTATCTCGTTTAGACTCCAAGATACCGGTGTTTTAATTTGGGAGTGGTGGGGGAAGGTCCAAACAGGAGGGGGAGGGTACCTCTTGTGCGACTTTAGCCGTGGTGTCTAAGACACCACAAAGGCTGATTTTGAGGTCGGAATTGTTCTATCTTCTCTCGTTCCCGAGATATGGCCCTTTAAAAGGTGAGGGTAAGGATTAAGGAAAAAAGGGGGAGGATTTGGTAAAAAAGGGGGGGATGGATACCTCTGTAGTGGTTTTCACCTCGTGGTGACGACACCACTAAGGCTGAATCAGTGGTCGAAAAACGCCTATCTACACTGGTTTCAGAGATATTGGCTTTATGGGAATTCCTACCGTACCGTACCGCGCCGTGTTGGGTAGATGTTCCAGTTGACCTAGCTGGGTCTACCCTGTTCTGATATTGGCGTGAGTGGGCTCGTTTATTCGGTCTTTTTGAGCTCTTTTTGGTAGGTCAGGTTTCAGGGTCGAATTAGGGGGAGGGGGATGAGGGGGGGGGGGGGGTATTGATGGTTTTACAAAATGTGGTGCAGGTTTGTACGGCTAAAAGCCTCTTACTTATTACTAAATGGGAAGTTGGGTAGGGTGGTTTTTGGAGGGGAGGGGGAATGTTATGAAGGGGGGAGGGGGGATCCCGGGGATGTAGACTGTGATGCACAGTACGGTTGAGGGCCACGTGTTAGATAGTTATTTGGGATTGGAAACGGAAGGGTCTTGGAAGGGAGAGGAAGGGGTGGTTAGAAGGGGGTGGTATTCGGAGTCGTAAAAAGATGATACTATAATATGGCTGAGGGCCGCTTGCTGTAATTAAAATTTTAGTCTAATAATTTTTTTTTTTTTTTTTCCTAAGTCCTAAGGGTGATTTAGCCCTAGGGGGTTGAAATTTTGCCCAAAGGTGCGGGTGGTCCAGAATGGTTGGGTATCCAACCAGGGGGGGGGTCAGGGGGGGGGGGGGGGGGGCTTCGAAAATGTTGTTATTTTGTTGATCAGACGTACCGTTCCGGAGTTACAGGCCTTTTTCAGGTTTTGTGCTGTTGGCAAAATTATTTCCGGTTCTTAAAAATTTACTTAACTCAGGTGCTATATAACTTAAAAATTTTTTGATTGCGAGTACTTGTAGGGGAGGGTACCACTTGTGTTTGGCGCTCCTTAAAAATGGGGCGCACTCTATAGGGTGTGAACTACTGCCTCCTGAAACTTTTGTCAGTGTGCCAAAAACTGCAAATGGCTGTTTTTGGCTCTCGCGAATCGTCTTACTTAGGGCTCTGTATCTCCGAAACGGGTTGCTTCCGGAGCCTGGTTCTTAATCCTAATCTTAAACAATAAGCTAACCTATAAACTTAACTAAAGGTCTATGTTCCACCGCTGATCTTCGCTGCTCCAGCGACGTCTGAAGTCTTCCCGGGGGTGCCGCTTCCAGGGGGTGGTGTTGACCGGACCGGGAGTTATATCGGGTTGTAGGGCTGGAGCTTCTCCAACTGCTGGCACCGGTGAGGTTCCTGTGGCTGGTCCCGTTGAAAAGTTATTCCCCTGGGAAGGTAAAAATTTGACCCTGGCGAGCTGGTGGTAAAGTGTCCAGGGTACTCGTCGTTGGTAAGTTATCTCGTAAGAGATCCGATTTTTCGTCGGTTTTTGGATCCGACGCACCGTTCCAGGGTTACAGGCCTGCCAATTTAGGACGGTAATGGCGTCCCGAGTCGACGTGTGAAATAATATTTAACGAAAAATTTGGTTTCCGTCCGATCTTCCCGCGATCTTCAGATTATGGGTTCTGTTGATATTCCGCTTCGGTTGAGTCCAAGTGCCTATTTATATTGCGGCCTGCTTATTTTCAGCAGATGGTCAAAGTTTTTTATAGGAAAACAAAAACCGCAAATAGGTCTTCCCGGAGGATCTAGACGTCCTAAAAATTATTTTCAACCAGATTTGCCTTATTCGTGGTCTGGGTAGTCTTGTCTTATTTTTTTTTCCGATTTTTAGTCGCAGTATTTAAATGTATTTATATTTACGTGGAGTTTGTGAACAATTTATAACTTTTTAGTGACTGATCCGAAAAATCTGAAATTTTGCACTTGGGTAATTAATACTATGCACTGTTTTTTAAGGTCCAAAAAATAATATGTTATCGATTTCGTTTTAGAGTTATTAAGGGTTGAATATTTTAAATTGTTTCGTGACTTTTGAAAACTGTGTATCTTACAGGAGGATGGTCCAATTTCGGTGATCGAGGTGTCTGATGAAAGGGTGTGGCTTCCTGCGCCTATTTCTGCCTCCAGTTTCCCCCTCCGACTGCTAGAAGTTAACCTCGTGGCCACGTGGATTTTCCTGTTTGTCCTGTATCTCGGCGAGTTCCCACGGGAAAAATCCCGGACTCAGCCAAGATATGGTGCTCGTGCAGGTGTTTCGACAGGCAATCGAAGAACAGTAGGTTACCGATCAAAATCACGCAGCGTATCACTTTTTTGTTTTTGACAGTCAGTTTTGAGGTTAATTTTTCGGTTTTTCGGCTTTAACTCCGTGAGTTTTCCAGCGATTTGAAAAATTTTTTCACACACATTATGGACTTTTTAGCGCGCAACTTTTAACGAAAACACAGATATTTTTGGTCACTTTGGCTATTTATGCCGATTTTTTGAGCGCGGAGCGACTTAAAATCGTGGCGCTAGGGCTGACGGCTAGCGTGGAACTGGGTTAGGTTAGGTTAGGTTAGGTTTCGGGGACATCCGTCGCCCCCCATCACACTGGACCCGAGACGGCGGCGCGTTGTGTTCCACGCGCGCCTCTCATAGACGTAGCGGGGGGAGTTGTACACCTCACTCCCCCCGGGACGAGGCCCGTAGGTCAAGCGGGCCAGCACTAGTCCGGGGCAGCGGAAGTCGCATCAGATCCCGTTGCCCCCTGACGCAAGTGTGCGAGGGAACACCGGTGTGGTTTTAGTCAGTACGAGTCTGACAGACCCCTTCGCTCTCCCCAGGGCGGAGGACATCCATTGAGGATTTCCACATCGTGAAAAAAAAAAAAAAAAAAAAAAAAAGGTTAGGTTAGGTTAGGTTGGGGTAAGCGGTGTCCCGGGGCGGGGTGATGTTGGCGGTGTCCTTGGACATCTCCAACGCTTTCAACACCCTGCCCTGGAGCTGTATTCGGGAGGCGCTGTGTTACCACAGGGTGCCCCCGTACCTCCGCCGCATTGTTGGGGCTTATTTGGCGGAAAGGTGTGTCACCTACTCGGGACGCGACGGCGGAGGCCGGCGCGACATGTCGTGCGGTGTTCCACAGGGTTCGGTCGTTGGCCCACCCCTGTGGAACATCGGGTACGACTGGGTGCTGAGAGGCGAGCTCCAACCGGGAGTGGCCCTGGTGTGTTACGCAGACGACACGCTGGTCACGGCCCGGGGGAGCTCGTACAGGGAGGCAGCGTTGCTAGCGACCTGTGCGGTCTCACAGGTTGTGGGCCGCATACGGCGCCTGGGCCTGGAGGTGGCCCTCAACAAGTCGGAGGCTGTGGTCTTTCACGGCCCCCGGCGGGCGCCGCCGCCGGGATCACATATTGTGGTAGGGGGGACCCCGATCGCTGTCGAGTCCACCATGAAGTATCTGGGATTGGTGCTCGACAGCCATTGGAACTTCGGCCCCCACTTCCGGCGACTGGCGCCCAAGTTGATGGGCGCTGCGGGCGCGCTTGCAACGCTGCTTCCCAATCTAGGGGGGCCGAGCACCGCCTGTAGGAGACTGTACCTAGGGGTCTTGCGATCCATGGCCCTGTACGGGGCCCCGGTGTGGGCCTCTGACTTGGCGGCCGGCAGCATCGCGATGCTGCGGAAACCGCAGAGGGCGATGGCCGTCAGGTCAATCAGGGGGTATCGCACAGTCTCCTACGAGGCGGCTTGTGCACTGGCCGGGTCGCCACCTTGGGACCTAGAGGCGAGAGTCCTCGCGTCGCTTTATCGGTGGCGCGAGGAGGTGCGGACGCGGGGCGATGGACCGATGCAGCGAGAGATCGATCTGCGTCGGTCTCAGCTCCGCGAGGTCCTGGTGGCGGAGTGGCGGGACAGGCTTCTACGCCCTACCGCCGGCCTCGCTACCATCGAGGCGATCCGACCGGTGCTCGAGGAATGGCTCGAGAGGAGGCACGGCTCCTTGTCGTTTCGGGCGACGCAGGTACTGTCGGGGCATGGTTGCTTCGGGAAGTACCTGTGTCGCATAAACAGGGAGCCGGACGCTCGGTGTCATCACTGCGTCCACTGTCTGGAGGACACGGCGCGGCATACGCTGGCAGAGTGTGCCGCATGGGAGGAGCCGCGCCGTGCCCTCGTGACAGAAGTGGGAACCGATCTGTCGCTGCCGGCCGTCGCTCGCGCGATGGTCGGGAGCGCGGAGTCGTGGGATGCGGTGATCTCCTTCTGTGAAACGGTCATCTCACAGAAGGAGGCTGCGGAGAGGTTGAGAGAGGTGGAGAGCACTCTCCCGACCCGCAGCAGACGAACCGGGCGTCGGCGGAGGGCGGACAACGCCCTCTTCCAGCCCCCCTGAACGGGTCCAGAGGGACGGCGGACTTGGGGAGGTCCGCCGCCCCGCCGAATAACTGGACCCGAGGCGGTGGCGCGTAGTGTTCCGCGCGCGCCCCTATATGACGTCGCGGGAGGAGTACACCTCACTCCCCCCGCAGACCTGAGGAGGCCCGCAGTGGCGGGCCGGCACTAGCCGGGGATCGTGGAAGGCGCACTAGTTCCCATGATCCCCGGTGCAAGTGTGGGAAGGGAACACCGGGGTGGTTTTTAGTCAGTACGAGTCTGACAGACCCCTCCGCTCTCCCCAGGGCGGAGGACATCCATCGAGGATTTTCCACCCCGGCAACAAAAAAAAAAAAAAAAAAAAGGTTAGGTTGGGGTGGGGTGCGGCAGAATTCCTCCACGTTTGTCTGGCGGCTGCTGGTCCCTCTCGATACGTCTGGAGGAAAGAGCAGCTGCTGGGCTGGTGCACCCTGGGCGCGACAGTATTATTCCTCGAGGAATCGGGAAATGGTACTGTCGTGGCTAATATTCTGGGGGAGGGGTCACATCGTTCCTCGTGCGATGACCCACTGGTCTGTCGTGCGAGGTTCGATGTGCATAGGGGGGGGATAACATCGTGTACCGTGCGATGACTCAAGCAGGGTCATCGGACGGTACGTGATTAGTGATTACTCTTCGAAGTTTTCGGGGAGTAAATCGGGGCGGGGAAAACGTCGTGTGCCGTGCGATGGCTCAAGCGGGTCATCGGACGGTACGTGATTAGTGATTACTCTTCGAAGTTTTCGGGGAGTAAATCGGGGCGGGGAAAACGTCGTGTGCCGTGCGATGGCTCAAGCGGGTCATCGGACGGTACGTGATTAGTGATTCACTTCTCGAAGTTTTCGGGGAGTGAATCGGGGCGGGGAAAATGTCCTGTGCCGTGCGATGGCTCAAGCGGGTCATTGGACGGTACGTGGTCAGTGATTCACTCCTCGAAGTTTTCGGGGAATGAATCAGGGTTGGGGATCTTCCTTGATTTTGCATCGCGGCCATTCGTCGCCCTCTGGTACGCGTCTGCCCGCCAGACGTGACTGTGAGCGTGGCGAGTGGTTGTGGTGGGGGATCAAGGGGGAGGGGGGGAATTTATGTATGTATGTTTATATTTATATTTTTATGTGTATATGTTTATATATTTATATTGATGAAGTGGGGAGTCAGGGACCGCACCCTTCAAAGGCAAAAAACGATGCAACAAGCGACTGGAAATATATTACCCCAGGGCGGTACCAGCTGCACAGCAGCTGGAGAATCCGCCACGATCCCTTCGGGATCGTCTGCCCCACCGTATTCTGGGGGGGGCAACCATCGCTTTCCATTTGCCAGTGGCAACAAGAGCCGAGGAGGCTCATCGAGATCACGGTCTTTTGAAGACCTGATCTCCTTCAAACCACCCGACCCAAAACCGGGTGCAAGGACGGGAGCAGAGGCTCCAGACACTCCGAAGTGTGCGCCCTCTGCAGAGCCACACGTGGTTCTGGAGAGGGTGTGCATGTCGGAGTCGGACGACGCATCGCAGGCTGCTGCGGCCGTTCCCTCCAAATTTTGGGGGAAGCGTTCGCGCGGTCAGACGGACGCTGTTTCGGCGGGTATGTCCTCTAGTGAGGAGGACCAGCCGGCCGCCAAAGTGGCAACAGCGAGGAGAGGCAAAGGTCGCGGGACAGGCAGTCCGGCAGCATCACGCGACACCCGGGGCCGCTTCCTGAAGCGCCCCGACACGCCAATGGCCAGCGGTTCGGATTGCGTCTCACCTGCAGTCTCGACCGACGACCAGGGAGGGGTCACCGTCGCTCTTGTGGGGACAAAGGCGGAGGCCAATGCCGCAAAACGTGCTCAAAACAGAGCAGTTGCGGCCGATGAGGTGGCCGAAATGGCCCGTCAGGCTCGAGAGCGGCGGTCTGCCCAGGCAGCCAATGGGGAGAGCCTGACAGCAGAGGCTCTCAGCCGCCAAGTAATGGACGGCGTTGACATTGTCCTGAAGGTCGCCACCAAGTCCGGCAACCTGAAGGGCTCATTCACGCGCGCCCTCAAAGAGGCGGCAGAGGGGATCAAGGAGGCGGTTCTGGTTCTCCATGACCACACGACCTCGGAAGAGACTGCCAGGTTGTGGACGGAGAACAGCCGTCTCCGATCCGAGCTGGAGGACCTGAAGCGGCAGTTTGCCGCTCTGCAAAGTGTCGGGCAGCAGCAGGCGGCTCCCTCGTCGGCCCCTGCACCTGCAGCGCCACCCACTCTCAGTTTGTCAGACTACGACGTAGAGAGGGTGGCAAGAATCTGCATGCTGCAGTGTGGGGGCAAGGTGAGTGCCCGCCTGGAGGCAATCGAGTCTCGACTGCCCCCAGCTCAGATACTCCGGCCTCCGCTTGCAGCGGACAGGCGGAGATTGGAAGAGCCCGCGAGGACGAAGCCCGCGCAGCTCACGCGGAGGCCTGCAGGGGGGGGCAAAGAGCCCGCGGCGGAACTCGGGACACCAATACAGGTTGCGCCCGCAGCCCCCGTTCAGCCATCACACTCCTCGGTGACCGCTTCTCCCACCCAAGTGACGGTGGGTGGAGAGGGCCGCCGCAGGAGGAAAAAGAAGAAGAAGGCGGCGGGTGCGACCGCGCCCCCTACCTCCCAAGAGGCCACGATCCCAGCGTCCGCGCCTCCCGCCCAGGACCTCTGGACGACGGTGGTTAAGAGGGGCCGCAAAAAGAGGGCACCGCAGCCGACACCTCCTCAGGTACCGACTCGACCAGAGGGCACGAGGCCACCCAAGGTCACTACCCCACGCTCCGAGGCTGTAGTTATTACTCTGCAGCCTGAAGCCGTGAGCAGGGGAGTGACCTACAAGTCGGTCCTGACGGAGATGAAGCAGAAGCTTCAATTTAGCGAGTTTGGCACCCCGGCTGGTTTCGTCTTCAGGACGGCAGCCACGGGTGCCAAGATGCTTCAGTTGTCGGGTGCGGCAAGGCAGGAGAGGGCGGACAAGTTGGCCGCCAGACTCCGGGAGGTCCTCAAGCCAGAGGACGTCCGAGTGTCCAGGCCCATGACCACGGCTGAATTACGCGTGGAGGGGCTGGACGAATCCGTGACCCCGGAGGTAGTAGTGGCGGCTATTGCCCAAAACGGTGGGTGCCCGCCAGACAATGTGGCGGCAGGCGAAATTCGCAGCAGCGCGGACGGGCTGGGCACTGTTTGGGTGCGGTGTCCGGTCGCGGCTGCGAATAAGATTGCAGATGGCGGGCGACTGCTGGTAGGCTGGATGTCTGCCAGGGTCAAACTCCTGCCAAAGCGGGCTGTGCAGTGCTTCCGGTGCCTGGAAAAGGGGCATGTCCGGGCACAATGCACTGCACAAATCGACCGCAGCGAAATATGTTTTCGCTGCAGTCGACCCGGCCACAGGGCGGCACAGTGCTCCGTAGCGCCATACTGCAGCCTTTGCGCAGCTGCAGGGAAACGCTCGGAGCACAGACTTGGTGGGAAGGCCTGCAAGGCACCCAAGTCCAAAAATAAGAGGACTCGAGCTGTCGGAGAATCTGCGCCTCTCCCACAGCCCGACTCCCGACCCAGGGAAGGAGGAGCCGAGGAAATGGAATGTCATTAATGGCACAATTCCGTTTCCTCCAGGCGAACATCAACCACGCCGCCAGAGCTCAGGATCTATTGCTCCAGAGCATGGCGGAGTGGTTGATCAACGTGGCTGTGGTCGCCGAGCCGTATTTTGTCCCCCCCCGCGATAACTGGGCGGGGGACCTAGACGGTTTGGTGGCCATCATTGGCGGGACTCTTGGCATTCCGTCCCGAGGACACGGTTGGGTGGCTGCCCTCGTGGACGGCATAGTCACAATTGGGGCGTATTTCTCCCCCAATAAGAGTCTCGCTGACTTCGAGGAGTTCCTTGTCGAGCTAGGTGCCGTCGTGAGCCGGTTCCACCCTCGCCCGGTGCTGTTGCTCGGGGATCTCAATGCCAAGTCCGCGGCTTGGGGATCCCCGACCACCGATCCTAGGGGTGAGGTGTTGGAGGAGTGGGCGATCGAGACCGGCCTGACCGTCCTGAATCGGGGCTCGGTGTACACGTGCGTGCGGAAGCGGGGCGGGTCCATAGTGGACGTGTCGTTCGCAAGCCCCGCTGTTGCGGGCCGTGTACGCGACTGGCGAGTTGCCGTAGAGGTGGAGACGCTGTCGGACCATCGATATATTCGATTCGACGTCTCCACCCAGACTGCGGGCGGCGGTCGCCCGCCGACCCCGCGGATGGACGGTCCTCGCTGGTCGTACAAGCGTATCGACAGGGAACTTCTCGAGGAGGCCGCAATCCTCCAGGCCTGGGTCCGGGAGTCAACGGCGAACGAACCCGTCGACGTCGAAGCGGAAGCGCAGTGGTTCCGCGGGGCGATGACGCAAATCTGCGATGCGTCAATGCCCCGTGTCACCCAAACCACAAGGCGCCAGCTGTACTGGTGGTCCGCCGTCATCGCGCAGCTGCGCGTGACGTGCGTGGAGGTGAGACGCCAGTACACCCATTACCGGAGGAGACGTCGCCGGGTTCCGGAGGAAGAGGCCGCGCGGTATGAGGTGTACCGCGCGGCCAAGGAGGCTCTGTGGCTGGCCGTCGGCGAGGCTAAGACTCGAGCCAGGGAGGAGATGCTGTCGGCTCTCGACGTGAATCCGTGGGGGCGCCCTTACCGTGCGGTCCGAGGGAAACTTCGTGCCTGGGCACCCCCACTCACCGAGAGCCTGCAGCCTGAGCTGTTGCAGGAAGTGGTCGCAACGCTCTTCCCTGCTAGAGAGGAACATGTTCCACCGCCGATGGCTTTGCCCTCAGCCACAGAGCCAACTGATGAGGAGGACGTCAGCGTCCCAGAGGTGACACAAGCAGAGATGAGGGTGGCGATAACGCGGCTTCGGGCCAAGACCGTTGCCCCAGGGCCTGACGGAGTTCCCGGAGTAGCGCTCGCCCTCGCTCTGAAGGAGCTAGAGCCCCAACTGAGAGGACTCTTCACCGCATGTTTAGAGCAGGGCCAATTCCCTAGTGAGTGGAAAAAGGGTCGTCTGGTCCTGCTCAGGAAGCCGGGGCGCCCAGCGGACTCGCCGTCTGCGTACCGGCCCTTAGTGCTGCTGGACGAGGTGGGTAAGCTTTTTGAACGGATTATCGCTGCCCGCCTCGCCGGCCACTTGTACAGAGAGGGGCCGGATCTGGACGACAGCCAGTTCGGCTTCCGGCATGGGCGCTCCACGGTGGACGCCATATTGCGGGTAAGAGTCCTGGCGGAGGAAGCGGTGTCCCGGGGCGGGGTGATGTTGGCGGTGTCCTTGGACATCTCCAACGCTTTCAACACCCTGCCCTGGAGCTGTATTCGGGAGGCGCTGTGTTACCACAGGGTGCCCCCGTACCTCCGCCGCATTGTTGGGGCTTATTTGGCGGAAAGGTGTGTCACCTACTCGGGACGCGACGGCGGAGGCCGGCGCGACATGTCGTGCGGTGTTCCACAGGGTTCGGTCGTTGGCCCACCCCTGTGGAACATCGGGTACGACTGGGTGCTGAGAGGCGAGCTCCAACCGGGAGTGGCCCTGGTGTGTTACGCAGACGACACGCTGGTCACGGCCCGGGGGAGCTCGTACAGGGAGGCAGCGTTGCTAGCGACCTGTGCGGTCTCACAGGTTGTGGGCCGCATACGGCGCCTGGGCCTGGAGGTGGCCCTCAACAAGTCGGAGGCTGTGGTCTTTCACGGCCCCCGGCGGGTGCCGCCGCCGGGATCACATATTGTGGTAGGGGGGACCCCGATCGCTGTCGAGTCCACCATGAAGTATCTGGGATTGGTGCTCGACAGCCATTGGAACTTCGGCCCCCACTTCCGGCGACTGGCGCCCAAGTTGATGGGCGCTGCGGGCGCGCTTGCAACGCTGCTTCCCAATCTAGGGGGGCCGAGCACCGCCTGTAGGAGACTGTACCTAGGGGTCTTGCGATCCATGGCCCTGTACGGGGCCCCGGTGTGGGCCTCTGACTTGACGGCCGGCAGCATCGCGATGCTGCGGAAACCGCAGAGGGCGATGGCCGTCAGGTCAATCAGGGGGTATCGCACAGTCTCCTACGAGGCGGCTTGTGCACTGGCCGGGTCGCCACCTTGGGACCTAGAGGCGAGAGTCCTCGCGTCGCTTTATCGGTGGCGCGAGGAGGTGCGGACGCAGGGCGATGGACCGATGCAGCGAGAGATCGATCTGCGTCGGTCTCAGCTCCGCGAGGTCCTGGTGGCGGAGTGGCGGGACAGGCTTCTACGCCCTACCGCCGGCCTCGCTACCATCGAGGCGATCCGACCGGTGCTCGAGGAATGGCTCGAGAGGAGGCACGGCTCCTTGTCATTTCGGGCGACGCAGGTACTGTCGGGGCATGGTTGCTTCGGGAAGTACCTGTGTCGCATAAACAGGGAGCTGGACGCTCGGTGTCATCACTGCGTCCACTGTCTGGAGGACACGGCGCGGCATACGCTGGCAGAGTGTGCCGCATGGGAGGAGCCGCGCCGTGCCCTCGTGACAGAAGTGGGAACCGATCTGTCGCTGCCGGCCGTCGCTCGCGCGATGGTCGGGAGCGCAGAGTCGTGGGATGCGGTGATCTCCTTCTGTGAAACGGTCATCTCACAGAAGGAGGCTGCGGAGAGGTTGAGAGAGGTGGAGAGCACTCTCCCGACCCGCAGCAGACGAACCGGGCGTCGGCGGAGGGCGGACAACGCCCTCTTCCAGCCCCCCTGAACGGGTCCAGAGGGACGGCGGACTTGGGGAGGTCCGCCGCCCCGCCGAATAACTGGACCCGAGGCGGTGGCGCGTAGTGTTCCGCGCGCGCCCCTATATGACGTCGCGGGAGGAGTACACCTCACTCCCCCCGCAGACCTGAGGAGGCCCGCAGTGGCGGGCCGGCACTAGCCGGGGATCGTGGAAGGCGCACTAGTTCCCATGATCCCCGGTGCAAGTGTGGGAAGGGAACACCGGGGTGGTTTTTAGTCAGTACGAGTCTGACAGACCCCTCCGCTCTCCCCAGGGCGGAGGACATCCATCGAGGATTTTCCACCCCGGCAAAAAAAAAAAAAAAAAAAAAAAGGTTAGGTTAGGTTAGGTTAGGTTAGGTTAGGTTAGGTTAGGTTAGGTTAGGTTAGGTTAGGTTAGGTTAGGTTTTTTTTTTTTTTTTTTTTTTTTTTTTTTTTTTTTTTTTTTTTTTTTTTCAGCTTTTCCCCGTTCGTGGTAAAACAGGACCTTACTATGCTAATTTTCACATTCATACTAGTTCTCGCATTTTTGCCTCTCGCACTTTCAAGCTTCATACTGTATCTTTCTTTCATTCGTCTCTTTCATTCTTAGCCGGGTGGGACTCCCGCTATTGTAGTCTGAATACTCTACTTTTATGTTTTGTATTTACTTAAGGGAAATTAAGGTACACAAGTTTTGTTTTAATAACATTGTTTTTGGTGGACATTGAAGTCTTACATTTATGTTTCTTATTTTGTTTCATTTTTAATTTGGTAGCAAATTTTATCTATTACATTATTTCTAAATTCTAAGTTTACATAACAGCATTTCTAAGTGGGACGTTGTATCTTATATTTCTATTTTCTTATTTTAGTACATTTCTGTTGTATGATGTTTAACAATTTTTTCCTTATATCATAATACCTAAGTTCTATGTAATTTTTTTTTTTTTTTTTTTTTTTTTTTTTTTAAAACTATGCTTCTTATGTTTATACATTTCTATTTCTAACTTAATATCTATCATTTTCTTAATTGCTTAGTTTTACATTTTTATTGCCTTATTCTATGTTAACACATACAGACTTATCCTTGTACTTAACTTATCTTTCTATCTAACACAATGTACGTATTTGTTTAACTTATTAAATGATATATTCTTGTTTTTCGGTTTAGGACATGAGGTTAGGGTTATGGTCTGAGGATTTAGGGTTTGGACCTATTTAGTTTGTCACCGTTTATTTCCGTCGTTAAGTATTATATATTTTTGAACTGAAAAACAATAAATTATATAAACATTTACTTTATATATGTTTATTGCTATTTCTTGTGCTGATTTTGTAAATAGGTATTTTGGAATGGTTGTGGATATATTTCTTTAACATTATTGGGTTTATTTAATTTCCTTATGGTATTGGCAATAATATATTTATATAATATACTCAGATTATATATAATTATTACCCTTTCTTGTTCTAGTTTTTTATTCTTTTCAATACTTATATGGGTTGTTTGGGATATGTTGTTAGATGTTATATTAATACATACATATATATTTACTATATAATATATATATTTAGTGGGCAGTTTAGGCGTATGCTGTCGTCGTCCGGGCCAGATAATCCCACTTCTTGCGGACTGGACATTCCATGCTGAAGGCATTGTGGTCGGTCCTCTGGAGCTTTGAGTGCAGGCAGTTGCAGCACTGCGGTTCGTTCCCCGCAAGAAAATCTGAACATTTCTCACGGAGGTGCGGTCCTCCGCAGTGACTGCACCTGTCCGCACTCTCGGTACAAAATTTCCGGCCATGTCCGAATCCCAAGCACTTTGTGCATTGGATGAGCGGTGACTGGTCCTCCACCCTGACCCTTTGCAGGTCTAGGTAAAGAGCACCAGCCTCCGTCATCCTCTGCCAAACCCTGGGTCTGACCTGGACGACGACGTGCGCCGTTTTGGGGTTTCGGGTCCTTTTCTTGTACTTGATTTGAATTTCTGTGTCGTCTTCGTCCATGTCCCTAAATATATTCTTGTTCTGGGAGTGGAGCGCCTTAACCATGTCGTCGTCGGTGCCGTCTAAGAAGACGTCCTTGAGGACGACCAACGGGTTCTTGTTTTTCATGGGAGCTACCACTAGCCCCTCACCTCGGCTCTCGATTCTTTCTTGAACTCTCTTCAATTCATCCTCTGTGTCGCATCCCAGTATAACCGTTTGGTTTTTGGCCTTCCTCACCTTGTTTATTTTTAAGCCAGTTTCCCTGGCGTCGACCGCCTTCTTCACTCTGGCTAACACCTCGTCCGCAGTCTCTTGGCTGCCCTCGAGGGTGACCGCCATCGAGTGAAGTGCCGGCCGGTATCTGGGTCTGGCTGCCGTGACGCTGGCGTATGACGGCTCCTCAGTTTTTGGCTCACATTCCGCTCTCTTTATGGCCTCCTTGACATCCCTGGCGGCTTCGTCAATCCTGAGCTCGAGGACACCCTGCCCCACCTCAACCTTGCAGCTGAGTTCCTCGAGCTGGTCGCCGATTTTGTCGTGGAGGTCGGCACCGCTTTCGTTGATCTCCTCTTTGATGTCCAAGGTGACCTTTAAGACCTTCTCCTCGAGTTGGTTGAGCCGCGTCTCCAGGTTTGATTCCACCTTTTGTAGCCTTCCCAAGATATCATCCGATAGTTCGGGTGGGGTAGGCTTGATGTTGGTTGTGGGAGGAACCGTTCCGGGTGCTGTCTCCAGGCTCTTAACACGCTTACTCAACTCGAATAAGGTCCGCAGGCACTTATCTGACTGGGTCTCCAGGAAGGTCTTGATGTCCTTACGCATCTGAGGATAACCTTGGACTCTGGTCGGAATGTCCTCGAATGTCTTCATGACCTCCTGGAGAAGTTTGTCAGTGGACGATGTAGCAAAGATGTTGGTCTGCTGTTTGTAAGCGTCCATTAGGTCTATGGACCTCCTTTTCCGCTCTGGCCTCCGGATAAAGGTTTTTGCGGCGTCCAGCGCCTGTGCCGGCTGTCTTACCTGACTGGGAGTGGTGGTGGGAGCGACTGCACCAGGGTTCGCTGCCGTTGCCGACAGTGGCGTTTTGGCTGTCGGCGCAGCCTCCTGTGTTCCGCCGGCGCCAGCCCCCGCCCCTCTTCCTGTTACTGGGGTGCGGATTCCGGACATCATTTTTACCTATTTAGGTTCCACCTGTTTGATGTTGTGTGGCTGTGTGTAAAGGGCACTGCCAGGACACGGGGAAAAGAGTGGTGTCAAGTAGTCTGCACACAGTGTAAAGGGTGTGTGCAGTTCAATAAAATAAATAAACAATAGAAAGAAAAGTGAAAAGAAAAAGATACAGGAAGATCTAGAAGAAGGTGGATGTAGATGCGCTTGGGATATCAATATCCACAAGGGTCCAGCCTTCGCTCAAAAGAGCGGGTCACGAAGAAGTCTAAACTACGCAGCAGAATATAATAGCCTAATATTATTATACAACTAAAAGTAAATAAAGGAAGCAACTTATTATCCCCCGTAAAATAGTCAAAATAAATTTAAAATTTTAAAATAATTGATTAAGTAAATAAAAAGTGGGGTCAATTGCGGACAATGCAAATCCGCTGTCAAAATTTTTCTATCTCGTATAGACTCCGAGATACCGGTGTTATAATTTGGGAGGGGTGGGGGAAGGTCCAAACAGGAGGGGGAGGGTACCTCTTATGCGACTTTAGCCGTGGTGTCTACGACACCACAGAGGCTGATTTTGAGGTCAGAAAGGTTCTATCTCCTCTCGTTCCCGAGATATGGCCCTTTGAAAGGTGAGGGGAGGATTTAGGAAACAAAGGGGGAGGAATTAAGAAAAAAGGGGGGGGCGATAGGTACCTCTGTAGTGGTCTTCACCTCGTGGTGTCTACGACACCACTAAGGCTGAATCCGTGGTCGAAAAACGTCTATCTACTCTGGTTTCAGAGATAATAGCTTTTTTAGGAATTCCTGCCGTACCGTACCGCGCCGTGTCGGGTAGATGTTCCAGTTGACCTAGCTGGGTCTACCCTGTTCTGATATTGGCGTGAGTGGGCTCGTTTATTCGGTCTTTTTGAGCTCTTTTTGGTAGGTCAGGTTTCAGGGTCGGTTTTGGGGGAGGGGGATGAGGGGGGGGGTATTGATGGTTTTACAAAAGCTGGTGCTGGTTTCTACGGCTAAAAGCTGCTTGCTTATTACTATTTGGGAAGTTGGGTAGGGTGGTTTTTTGGGGGGGAGAGGGGTGTGATATGAAAGGGGGGAGGGGGTATCCCGGGGACGTAGACTGTGACGCCACAGTTCGGTTGGGGACCACTTGTTGGAAAGTTACTGGGATTGGAAAGGGAAGGGTTTTGGAAGGGAGGGGAAGGGGTAGTTAAAAGGGGGTGGTATCCAGAGTCATAAAAAGATGGTACTATAATATTATGGCTGAGGGCCGCTTGTTGTTAAAATAAAAAATAATTTTGTTCTAAAAAAAATTTTGTCAGGGGTGACTTAGTCCTACGGGGTTGAAATTTTGTCCACAGGTGCGGTAGGTCTAGGATGGTTGGGTATCCAACCAGGGGGGGGGTCAGGGGGGGGGCTTCGAAAATTTTGTTATTTTTGGGATCAGACGTACCGTTTCAGAGTTACAGGCCTTTTTCAGGTTTAATGCTGTTGGCAAAACTACTTCCGGTTACTAAAACTTTACTTAACTCAAATTCTATAAATCTTAAAATTATTTTGATTGCGAGTTTTTGTAAGGGAGGGTACCACTGATGTTTGGCGCTCCTTAAAAATGGCGCGCACTCTATGGGGTGTGAACTTTTGCCTCCTGAAACTATTGTCAGAATGCCAAAAACCGCAAATGGCTGTTTTTGGCTCTCGCGAATCGTCTTACTTAGGGCTCTGTAACTCCGAAACGGGTTGCTTCCGGAGTCTGGTTCTTAATCCTAATTTTAAACAGTAAACTAACCTATAAACTTAATTAAACGTCTATGTTCCACCGCTGATCTTCGCTGCTCCAGCGACGTCTGAAGTCTTCCCGGGGGTGCCGCTTCCAGGGGGTGGTGTTGACTGGGCCGTGAGTTATGTCGGGTGGTAGGGCTGAAGCTTCTCCAACTGCTGGCACCGGTGAGGTTCCTGTAGCTGGTCCCGCTGAAAAGTTATTCCCCTGGGAAGGTAAAAATTTGACCCTGGCGAGCTGGTGGTAAAATGTCCAGGGTACTCGTCGTTGGGAAGTTATCTCGTAAGAGATCCGATTTTTCGTCGGTTTTTGGATCCGACGCACCGTTCCAGGGTTACAGGCCTGCCAATTTAAGATGGTAATGGCGTCCCGAGTCGACGTTTGGAGAAAAATTCGACAGAAAATTTGGTTTCCGTCCAATCTTCTCGCGCTCTTCGGATTATGTGTCCTGATGATGTTCCGCTTTGGTTCAGACCAAGTGCCTATTTATGTTGCGGCCTGCTTATTTTCAGCAGATGGTCAAAGTTTTTTAGAGGAAAACAAAAACCGCAAATAGGTCTTCCTGGCGGATCTAGATGTCCTAAAATTTATTTTCCACCAGGTTTTTAATATCCGTAGCTTTTATAGTTTTCTGGAATTTTTCCCGATTTTAGTCACTATTTTTAATGATTGTTTACTTTTTGTAAACAATCCGGGTTTCACTTGTGAAGTTTATATCTTTAAAACTACTGGTCCAAAAATTCTAAAATTTTACACTTGGGTTCTATAATCTATACACTGGTTTTTAATGTCCAAAGGTTGCTAGGTTATCGATCTAGATTTTTATTTACAGAGGGTTGAAATTTGGAAAAAATCTTGAGAATTAAAAACCTTATAACTTCCAGGAAAATTGACCAATTTTGATTATCGAAGTGTCTGGTGAACTGGTATGGCTTCCTGCGCCTATCCCTATCTCTGGTTTCTCTCTCCGACTGCTGGATGATGACCTCGTAGCCACGTGGAATTTGGTTTTTCACCCCTAACTCGGCGAGTTTCCGCGGGAAAAATCCCGGACTCAGCCAAGGAGTGGGGCTGATACAGGTGCTTCGACGGGCAGTCCAAAAACACAAGGTCACCGATCTAGTTTTCGCAGCGTTTCACTTTTTCACTTTTTCTCAGTCAATTTTAGGTTAAATTTTTCGTTTTTTGGCTCTAATTTCGCGATTTTTTCGCCGATTTGAAAAATTTTTTCAGTGTAACACTTCACACGTTAGCGCGCAACTTTAAGCAAAAACACGGGTGTTTTTGCTCACTTTGGCTAATTTTCCGTATTTTTCGAGTGCGGAGCGACTCAAATTCGTGCCGCTCGGGGTGGCGGCTAGCGGGGAACTGAGGGTTAGGTTAGGTTAGGTTAGGTTAGGTTAGGTTAGGTTGGCGGCTGCGGTCCAGCTCAGAGGGTCCCTGACCGAAGTGTGCAACTCCAGCATGCCCCGGTCTCGCTGTCCGCCTCCCCGTCGTGCCGTCTATTGGTGGACGGAGGAGCTGGAGGGACTCCGGGCCACCTGCGTGGCGGCCAGAAGGGCCTACACGCGGAGCCGACGTCGCAGCGCCCAAAACCGAGACCGGGCAGAAGAGGACCGCCTATACGCCTCTTACCGAGAGGCGACGACGGTCCTCAAGTCTGCAATGGGTGCTGCACAGGACTCGGCGAGAGCCGAGATGCTGGAGGGTCTCGACAGGGACCCCTATGGGAGACCATATAAGGCGGCGCGGAACCAGCTCCGCCCGTATGGTCCCCCACTGTCGGAGACCCTCGATCCAGCGTTGCTGGATGGGGTGGTCCGGTCCCTATTTCCGCGCAGGACCGACTTCACCCCACCAACGATGGATCCCCCGCAAGGGGCGGCTTCGCCGGAGGAGGAGGATGTCCCCGCGGTGACAGTGGCAGAGTTATACGCGGGGGTTCTCAGCCTCCGCGCAAAAAAGACGGCGCCCGGACCAGACGGAGTCCCCGCAAGGGTGCTGGCGATCGCCGCCTCTGGCATGGAGGACAGGTTTCGGGACCTCTTCAGCGCGTGCTTTGCGTCTGGGAGGTTCCCGAAACTGTGGAAGGAGGGGCAGCTTTGCCTCCTCCGAAAAGCGGGACGCCCGGTGGACTCCCCCTCGGCATACCGGCCCGTCGTCCTGCTCGATGAGGTCGGTAAGTTGTTCGAGGGGATTGTCGCCTCCCGGCTTGACAGCCATTTGCGGGGGGTAGGGCCGGATCTGTCGGACGCCCAATTCGGCTTCCGTCGAGGGCGTTCGACGATCGATGCGCTGGCCCTACTCAAGGGCCAGGTGAAGGAAGCGGTGGAGGCGGGGGACGGAGTGCTGGCGGTGTCATTCGACATTGCCAACGCCTTCAACTCCGTCCCCCACTCGACGATATTGGAGGCGCTCCGATATCACGGAGTGCCCCAATACCTGCGGGACCTCCTGGCCAGCTACCTGGAGGACCGAGAAGTCCTCCTAGTGGACAAAACGGCCACGGTGAGGCGGTACGGCGCAGAGTCCGGTGTTCCGCAGGGGTCCGTGCTTGGCCCTCCCCTGTGGAACATCGGGTTCAACTGGCTCCTGCGAGGAGCCCTCCTCCAGGGCACGAGTGTCATCTGCTACGCGGATGACACTCTCCTCACAGCTCGGGGGAGGAACTTTGCGGACGCGGCTTGTCTGGCCTCGGCTGGCGGATCCTTGGTTGCAGAGAGGATCCGCCGCCTGGGATTGAAGGTGGCGCTGCACAAGACCGAGGCCGTGTTCTTTCGCGGGCCTCGGCAGCGCTGCCCTCCCGACGCCCACATAATTGTGGAGGGCGTCAGGATAGGGGTCCAGCCCCAGATGAAGTATTTGGGGCTGGTGCTGGACGACAGGTGGCGCTTCGGCCCGCATTTCAGCGGGCTGTCGACGCGCCTGCTGAAGGCCGCGGACGCCCTCTCGTGGCTCCTGCCGAACCTGGGGGGGCCCAAGGCGAAATGCCGGCGCCTGTATGCCGGCATCTTGCGGAGCATGGCCCTATATGGGGCCCCAATCTGGGCGGACTCCCTCCACAGGAGGGAGAATGCGACGGCCATCCGCAGGCCCCAAAGGGCCATTGCACAGCGGGTGGCGAGGGCCTACCGCTCGGTGGGCTTTTCGGCGGCATGCGCCCTTGCTGGCACCCCGCCTTGGGAGTTGGAGGCATGGGTGCTGGCCAGAGTGTACGAGTGGACGGCGCGCCGGAAGGCTCTCGGGGAGCGCCCCGTCGCCGAAGAGCGAGAGGCCGTGCGGCGGGAGGCGAGGGACGCTATCGTCCTTCACTGGACAGAGGACCTCGCCACCGCCACCTTTGGCCGCCGGACGTTGGACGCGCTCGGTCCGGTTCTGCGGAGCTGGCTCGAGCGGTCCCACGGTTTCCTCTCGTTCCGTCTGGTGCAGGTGTTGTCCGGCCATGGTTGTTTCGGATCGCACCTGCACCGGATCGGGAGGGAGGAGACCCCGGCGTGCCACGACTGCGGCGCGCCGGAGGACACGGCGCAGCACACCCTAGAGGTGTGCCCAGCTTGGTCCGAGTTGCGCCGCGGTCTGACCGCGGTAATCGGACCGGACCTCTCGCTTCCCGGCGTCGTCAACGCCATGCTGGGGAGCGAGGAGGCCTGGGCAGCGGTCGCCTCCTTTTGCGAGGACGTAATCTCGCAAAAGGAGGAGGCGGAGCGCGTGCGGGAGGACGACCCTCTCGCTGCGCCGCTCCGCAGACGAAGAAGGGGTCGGAGACGGCAACGCCCTCTCCCTCCTCACGGTGGCGACGGGCGGGCGACAGGCACGGGGGTGCCTTCGCCCGCATTGCACCCGTCACCACCTCCGTCAGTCATTCCCGGGTCCCTGTGAGGGGCCCGCCATGAAGGGCGATCGTCGGCGGAGGACTGGACGTAAAGGCTATGCCGGTTTCCCAGTCCCCCGCCACTTGGACGAAGCGGGAATGTCGCTGGGTCGTTTTAGTGGGTATACCGGGTCAGACCGGGGAGTCCCACATACCCCTCTCATCCCCCGATGGGAGGGTATGCGTAACGCATTTTTTCCCAGCGTCAAAAAAAAAAAAGGTTAGGTTGGCGGCAGGCGAAATTCGCAGCAGCGCGGACGGGCTGGGCACTGTTTGGGTGCGGTGTCCGGTCGCGGCTGCGAATAAGGTTGCAGATGGCGGGCGACTGCTGGTAGGCTGGATGTCTGCCAGGGTCAAACTCCTGCCAAAGCGGGCTGTGCAGTGCTTCCGTTGCCTGGAAAAGGGGCATGTCCGGGCACAATGCACTGCACAAATCGACCGCAGCGAAATTTGTTTCCGCTGCAGTCGACCCGGCCACAGGGCGGCACAGTGCTCCGTAGCGCCATACTGCAGCCTTTGCGCAGCTGCAGGGAAACGCTCGGAGCACAGACTTGGTGGGAAGGCCTGCAAGGCACCCAAGTCAAAAAATAGGAGGACTCGAGCTGTCGGAGAATCTGCGCCTCTCCCACAGCCCGACTCCCGACCCAGGGAAGGAGGAGCCGAGGAAATGGAATGTCATTAATGGCACAATTCCGTTTCCTCCAGGCGAACATCAACCACGCCGCCAGAGCTCAGGATCTATTGCTCCAGAGCATGGCGGAGTGGTTGATCAACGTGGCTGTGGTCGCCGAGCCGTATTTTGTCCCCCCCCGCGATAATTGGGCGGGGGATCTAGACGGTGTGGTGGCCATCATTGGCGGGACTCTTGGCATTCCGTCCCGAGGACACGGTTGGGTGGCTGCCCTCGTGGACGGCATAGTCACAATTGGGGCGTATTTCTCCCCCAATAAGAGTCTCGCTGACTTCGAGGAGTTCCTTGTCGAGCTAGGTGCCGTCGTGAGCCGGTTCCACCCTCGCCCGGTGCTGTTGCTCGGGGATCTCAATGCCAAGTCCGCGGCTTGGGGATCCCCGATCACCGATCCTAGGGGTGAGGTGTTGGAGGAGTGGGCGATCGAGACCGGCCTGACCGTCCTGAATCGGGGCTCGGTGTACACGTGCGTGCGGCAGCGGGGCGGGTCCATAGTGGACGTGTCGTTCGCAAGCCCCGCTGTTGCGGGCCGTGTACGCGACTGGCGAGTTGCCGTAGAGGTGGAGACGCTGTCGGACCATCGATATATTCGATTCGACGTCTCCACCCAGACTGCGGGCGGCGGTCGCCCGCCGACCCCGCGGATGGACGGTCCTCGCTGGTCGTACAAGCGTATCGACAGGGAACTTCTCGAGGAGGCCGCAATCCTACAGGCCTGGGTCTGGGAGTCAACGACAAACGAACCCGTCGACGTCGAAGCGGAGGCGCTGTGGTTCCGCGGGGCGATGACGCAAATCTGCGATGCGTCAATGCCCCGTGTCACCCAAACCACAAGGCGCCAGCTGTACTGGTGGTCCGCCGTCATCGCGCAGCTGCGCGTGACGTGCGTGGAGGTGAGACGCCAGTACACCCATTACCGGAGGAGACGTCGCCGGGTTCCGGAGGAAGAGGCCGCGCGGTATGAGGTGTACCGCGCGGCCAAGGAGGCTCTGTGGCTGGCCGTCGGCGAGGCTAAGACTCGAGCCAGGGAGGAGATGCTGTCGGCTCTCGACGTGAATCCGTGGGGGCGCCCTTACCGTGCGGTCCGAGGGAAACTTCGTGCCTGGGCACCCCCACTCACCGAGAGCCTGCAGCCTGAGCTGTTGCAGGAAGTGGTCGCAACGCTCTTCCCTGCTAGAGAGGAACATGTTCCACCGCCGATGGCTTTGCCCACAGCCACAGAGCCAACGGATGAGGAGGACGTCAGCGTCCCAGAGGTGACACAAGCAGAGATGAGGGTGGCGATAACGCGGCTTCGGGCCAAGACCGTTGCCCCAGGGCCTGACGGAGTTCCCGGAGTAGCGCTCGCCCTCGCTCTGAAGGAGCTAGAGCCCCAGCTGAGAGGACTCTTCACCGCATGTCTAGAGCAGGGCCAATTCCCTAGTGAGTGGAAAAAGGGTCGTCTGGTCCTGCTCAGGAAGCCGGGGCGCCCAGCGGACTCGGCGTCTGCGTACCGGCCCTTAGTGCTGCTGGACGAGGTGGGTAAGCTTTTTGAGCGGATTATCTCTGCCCGCCTCGCTGGCCACTTGTACAGAGAGGGGCCGGATCTGGACGACAGCCAGTTCGGCTTCCGGCATGGGCGCTCCACGGTGGACGCCATATTGCGGGTAAGAGTCCTGGCGGAGGAAGCGGTGTCCCGGGGCGGGGTGATGTTGGCGGTGTCCTTGGACATCTCCAACGCTTTCAACACCCTGCCCTGGAGCTGTATTCGGGAGGCGCTGTGTTACCACAGGGTGCCCCCGTACCTCCGCCGCATTGTTGGGGCTTATTTGGCGGAAAGGTGTGTCACCTACTCGGGACGCGACGGCGGAGGCCGGCGCGACATGTCGTGCGGTGTTCCACAGGGTTCGGTCGTTGGCCCACCCCTGTGGAACATCGGGTACGACTGGGTGCTGAGAGGCGAGCTCCAGCCGGGAGTGGCCCTGGTGTGTTACGCAGACGACACGCTGGTCACGGCCCGGGGGAGCTCGTACAGGGAGGCAGCGTTGCTAGCGACCTGTGCGGTCTCACAGGTTGTGGGCCGCATACGGCGCCTGGGCCTGGAGGTGGCCCTCAACAAGTCGGAGGCTGTGGTCTTTCACGGCCCCCGGCGGGCGCCGCCGCCGGGATCACATATTGTGGTAGGGGGGACCCCGATCGCTGTCGAGTCCACCATGAAGTATCTGGGATTGGTGCTCGACAGCCATTGGAACTTCGGCCCCCACTTCCGGCGACTGGCGCCCAAGTTGATGGGCGCTGCGGGCGCGCTTGCAACGCTGCTTCCTAATCTAGGGGGGCCGAGCACCGCCTGTAGGAGACTGTACCTAGGGGTCTTGCGATCCATGGCCCTGTACGGGGCCCCGGTGTGGGCCTCTGACTTGACGGCCGGCAGCATCGCGATGCTGCGGAAACCGCAGAGGGCGATGGCCGTCAGGTCAATCAGGGGGTATCGCACAGTCTCCTACGAGGCGGCTTGTGCACTGGCCGGGTCGCCACCTTGGGACCTAGAGGCGAGAGTCCTCGCGTCGCTTTATCGGTGGCGCGAGGAGGTGCGGACGCGGGGCGATGGACCGATGCAGCGAGAGATCGATCTGCGTCGGTCTCAGCTCCGCGAGGTCCTGGTGGCGGAGTGGCGGGACAGGCTTCTACGCCCTACCGCCGGCCTCGCTACCATCGAGGCGATCCGACCGGTGCTCGAGGAATGGCTCGAGAGGAGGCACGGCTCCTTGTCGTTTCGGGCGACGCAGGTACTGTCGGGGCATGGTTGCTTCGGGAAGTACCTGTGTCGCATAAACAGGGAGCCGGACGCTCGGTGTCATCACTGCGTCCACTGTCTGGAGGACACGGCGCGGCATACGCTGGCAGAGTGTGCCGCATGGGAGGAGCCGCGCCGTGCCCTCGTGACAGAAGTGGGAACCGATCTGTCGCTGCCGGCCGTCGCTCAAGCGATGGTCGGGAGCGCAGAGTCGTGGGATGCGGTGATCTCCTTCTGTGAAACGGTCATCTCACAGAAGGAGGCTGCGGAGAGGTTGAGAGAGGTGGAGAGCACTCTCCCGACCCGCAGCAGACGAACCGGGCGTCGGCGGAGGGCGGACAACGCCCTCTTCCAGCCCCCCTGAACGGGTCCAGAGGGACGGCGGACTTGGGGAGGTCCGCCGCCCCGCCGAATAACTGGACCCGAGGCGGTGGCGCGTAGTGTTCCGCGCGCGCCCCTACATGACGTCGCGGGAGGAGTACACCTCACTCTCCCCGCAGACCTGAGGAGGCCCGCAGTGGCGGGCCGGCACTAGCCGGGGATCGTGGAAGGCGCACTAGTTCCCATGATCCCCGGTGCAAGTGTGGGAAGGGAACACCGGGGTGGTTTTTAGTCAGTACGAGTCTGACAGACCCCTCCGCTCTCCCCAGGGCGGAGGACATCCATCGAGGATTTTCCACCCCGGCAACAAAAAAAAAAAAAAAAAAAAAAAAGGTTAGGTTAGGTTAGGTTAGGTTAGGTTGGGGTAGGAGGTAGTGGCGGCGGTCGCAGCGATAGGAGGCTGTGGCGCCGCGGCGGTACAAGGCCGGGACATAAGGCCCGGCCGTGGCGGCATGGGCACTATTCGCCTAGAGTGCCCAATCGCCGCTGCCAAAGCCGTCCTTGCCAAGGGACGGCTGTCGCTTGGGTTCAGCTCGGGTGCAGTCCGAGCCCTCGAGGACCAGCCTCTGCGGTGTTTCCGGTGCTTCGGCATCGGTCACACCCGGCCCATGTGTCCGTCCACGGTGGATAGGACGGACACATGCTACCGCTGCGGCAAGAACGGCCACAAAGCCGTCTCTTGCGAGGCCGCCACGCCGCACTGCGCGGTGTGTGCCGCCAGTGGCCGCCTGGCAGGCCACGTCATGAAGGGGAGGAAGTGCAATCCTCCCCCTAAGCGTGGCAAAGCGCTGGCACCGACCAGGCCTACTGCTGCTGCCGCTGACTCCGTCGTTCCTGCGACGGCTGCGGAGGGGGGTGCGATGTCCGATTGATGGATAGGGTCGAACATCGCATCCTCCAGGCGAACGCCAACCACTGCAGGGCAGCCCAGGATCTGCTGATGCAGACCATGGCTGAGTGGTTGGTGGACTTGGCGGTGGTCGCCGAACCTTACTCGGTCCCTGGCCGTTGGCTGGGCGACCGGGACGGCTTGGTGGCGTTGGTGGCGCGGTCTTCCACAGACTCCCCTCCCCTCTCGCTCTTAGAGAGGGGACCGGGATACGTGGCCGCCGCCTGGGGAGACATGGCCCTGGTGGGGGTCTATTTCTCCCCAAACCGCCCTCTCTCGGACTTTGAGGATTTCCTCGAGATCCTCACCGCAGTCAAAGGGAGGGCGGCGCCACGCCAAGTTCTGATGTTGGGCGACCTGAACGCCAAGTCGATGGCCTGGGGCAACCCGGCCGCAGGTTGCAACGTCCGGGGACGCGCCGTCGAGTTTTGGGCGGCCTCAAGCGGTGTGTCCCTCCTCAACAGGGGGGCGGTCCACACGTGTGTGCGGCAACAGGGTGGGTCGGTGGTGGACGTGTCGTTTGCCACCCCCGCGCTGGCCGCCCGCGTCGTCAACTGGCGGGTAGAGATGGTGGAGACGTTGTCGGACCACCGATATGTGCGGTTCGACATCTCCACCCAGCAGGGCGGGAGGGGGATGGCCCGCGCTGGGCAATCTCCCTTCCCGCGATGGGCACTCACCCGCCTGGACCGGGAGGCAGCCAAGGAGGCGGCCTTCCTCCAGGACTGGCTGTCGCCCCCTGTCGAGGTCCTGGACGTAGACGCCGCTGCGGTCCAGCTCAGAGGGTCCCTGACCGAGGTGTGCAACTCCAGCATGCCCCGGTCTCGCCGTCCGCCTCCCCGTCGTGCCGTCTATTGGTGGACGGAGGAGCTGGAGGGACTCCGGGCCACCTGCGTGGCGGCCAGAAGGGCCTACACGCGGAGCCGACGTCGCAGCGCCCAAAACCGAGACCGGGCAGAAGAGGACCGCCTATACGCCTCTTACCGAGAGGCGACGACGGTCCTCAAGTCTGCAATGGGTGCTGCACAGGACTCGGCGAGAGCCGAGATGCTGGAGGGTCTCGACAGGGACCCCTATGGGAGACCATATAAGGCGGCGCGGAACCAGCTCCGCCCCTATGGTCCCCCACTGTCGGAGACCCTCGATCCAGCGTTGCTGGATGGGGTGGTCCGGTCCCTGTTTCCGCGCAGGACCGACTTCACCCCACCAACGATGGATCCCCCGCAGGGGGCGGCTTCGCCGGAGGAGGAGGATGTCCCCGCGGTGACAGTGGCAGAGTTATACGCGGGGGTCCTCAGCCTCCGCGCAAAAAAGACGGCGCCCGGACCAGACGGCGTCCCCGCAAGGGTGCTGGCGATCGCCGCCCCCGGCATGGAGGACAGGTTTCGGGACCTCTTCAGCGCGTGCTTTACGGCTGGGAGGTTCCCGAAACTGTGGAAGGAGGGGCAGCTTTGCCTCCTCCGAAAAGCGGGACGCCCGGTGGACTCCCCCTCGGCATACCGGCCCGTCGTCCTGCTCGATGAGGTCGGTAAGTTGTTCGAGGGGATTGTCGCCTTCCGGCTTGACAGCCATTTGCGGGGGGTAGGGCCGGATCTGTCGGACGCCCAATTCGGCTTTCGTCGAGGGCGTTCGACGATCGATGCACTGGCCCTACTCAAGGGTCAGGTGAAGGAAGCGGTGGAGGCGGGGGACGGAGTGCTGGCGGTGTCATTCGACATTGCCAACGCCTTCAACTCCGTCCCCCACTCGACGATATTGGAGGCGCTCCGATATCACGGAGTGCCCCAATACCTGCGGGACCTCCTGGCCAGCTACTTGGAGGACCGAGAGGTCCTCCTCGTGGACAAGACTGCCACCGTGAGGCGATACGGCGCAGAGTCCGGTGTTCCGCAGGGGTCGGTGCTTGGCCCTCCCTTGTGGAACATCGGGTTCAACTGGCTCCTGCGCGGAGCCCTCCTCCAGGGCACGAGTGTCATCTGCTACGCGGATGACACTCTCCTCACTGCCCGGGGGAGGAACTTTGCGGACGCGGCCTGTCTGGCCTCGGCTGGCGGATCCCTGGTTGCAGAGAGGATCCGCCGCCTGGGATTGAAGGTGGCGCTGCACAAGACCGAGGCCGTGTTCTTTCGCGGGCCTCGGCAGCGCTGCCCTCCCGACGCCCACATAATTGTGGAGGGCGTCAGGATAGGGGTCCAGCCCCAGATGAAGTATCTGGGGCTGGTGCTAGACGACAGGTGGCGCTTCGGCCCGCATTTCAGCGGGCTGTCGACGCGCCTGCTCAAGGCCGCTGACGCCCTCTCGTGGCTCCTGCCGAACCTGGGGGGGCCCAAGGCGAAATGCCGGCGCCTCTATGCCGGCATCTTGCGGAGTATGGCCCTTTACGGGGCCCCCATCTGGGCGGACTCCCTCCACAGGAGGGAGAATGCGACGGCCATCCGCAGGCCCCAAAGGGCCATTGCACAGCGGGTGGCGAGGGCCTACCGCTCGGTGGGCTTTTCGGCGGCATGCGCTCTGGCTGGCACCCCTCCTTGGGAGTTGGAGGCTTGGGTGCTCGCCAGAGTGTACGAGTGGACGGCGCGCCGGAAGGCTCTCGGGGAGCGCCCCGTCGCCGAAGAGCGGGAGGCCGTGCGGCGGGAGGCGAGGGACGCTATCGTCCTTCACTGGACAGAGGACCTCGCCACCGCCACCTTTGGCCGCCGGACGTTGGACGCGCTCGGTCCGGTTCTGCGGAGCTGGCTCGAGCGGTCCCACGGTTTCCTCTCGTTCCGTCTGGTGCAGGTGTTATCCGGCCATGGTTGTTTCGGATCGCACCTGCACCGGATCGGGAGGGAGGAGACCCCGGCGTGCCACGACTGCGGCGCGCCGGAAGACACGGCGCAGCACACCCTAGAGGTGTGCCCGGCTTGGTCCGAGCTGCGCCGCGGTCTGACCGCGGTGGTTGGACAGGACCTCTCGCTTCCCGGCGTCGTCAACGCCATGCTGGGGAGCGAGGAGGCCTGGGCAGCGGTCGCCTCCTTTTGCGAGGACGTAATCTCGCAAAAGGAGGAGGCGGAGCGCGTGCGGGAGGACGACCCTCTCGCTGCGCCGCTCCGCAGACGAAGAAGGGGTCGGAGACGGCAACGCCCTCTCCCTCCTCATGGTGGCGACGGGCGGGCGACAGGCACGGAGGTGCCTTCGCCCGCATTGCACCCGTCACCACCTCCGTCAGTCATTCCCGGGTCCCTGTGAGGGGCCCGCCATGAAGGGCGATCGTCGGCGGAGGACTGGACGTAAAGGCTATGCCGGTTTCCCAGTCCCCCGCCACTTTGGACGAAGCGGGAATGTCGCTGGGTCGTTTTAGTGGGTATACCGGGTCAGACCGGGGAGTCCCACATACCCCTCTCATCCCCCGATGGGAGGGTATGCGTAATGCATTTTTTCCCAGCGTCAAAAAAAAAAAAAAAAAAAAAAAAAAAAAAAAAAGGTTAGGTTGGGGTGCGGCAGAATTCCTCCACGTTTGTCTGGCGGCTGCTGGTCCCTCTCGATACGTCTGGAGGAAAGAGCAGCTGCTGGGCTGGTGCACCCTGGGCGCGACAGTATCCTTCCTCGAGGAATGAGAAGAAATTCTCATCCCTTGGGAAATGATACTGTCACGGCTAATATTCTGGGGAGGGGTCACATCGTTCGTCGTGCGATGACGTGCGGGTCTATCGTGCGGGGTTCGATGTGCATAGGGGAGGATTTCGTCATGTTCCGTGCGATGGCTTGTGGGCTTATCGCACGGTACGTGATTGATGATTCACTCCTCGAAGTTTTCGGGGAGTAAATCAGGGGGGGGGTTTTCATCGTGTACCGTGCGATGGCTCACAGAGTGGGCTTATCGGACGGTACGTGATTTGTGATTCACCCCTCGAAGTTTTCGGGGAGTGAATCAGGGTGGAGTTTTTCGTCGTGTACCGTGCGATGGCTCACAGAAAGGGCTCATCGGACGGCACGTGATAAGTGATTCACTCGTCGAAGTTTTGGGGAGTTAATCAGGGGTGGCGTCCCTCCTTCATCTTGGATCACGGCATTCGTCGCCCTCTGGTACGCGTCTGCACATCAGACGTGACTATGAGCGTGGCGAATCGTCGTGATAAATGATCAAGGGGGAGGGGAGAATTTATTATGTGTATGTATATATATTAATATGTTTATAAGTATATGTTTATGTATTTATTTAGACGAAGTAGGGAGTCAGGGACCGCACCCTTCAAAGGAACAAAAAAAAATGGACAAAAAAACGAGTTGCAAAGAATTACCCCAGGGCGGTACCAGCTGCTCAGCAGTTGGAGAATCCGCCACGGTCCACGGATCGTCAAGCCCCCCGTATTCTGGGGAGGGCACCAACCGTTTTCCACTTGCCAATGGCAACGAGAGCCGAGGAGGCTCAACAAGATCACGGTCATTCGAAGACCTGATCTCTTTTAAACCGCGACACGCGGCCGACGCAGTGTCGGAATCTGGCACTGCGTCACTAAGGCTGGGAGCAGAAGCTCCAGCACGAGGAGGGACCACAGAACCACGAGTGGTTCTCGAACGGGTGAGTGTGTTGTCGGAAGCTGATGACACACCGCAACCAGCTGCGGCAGCTCAGTCCAAGTTCTGGAGGAAGCGGCCGCGTGACGGTGGGTCGGATGCGGGCTCGGTGGGTTTGTCTTCTAGTGAGGAGAACCTGCCGGCCCCCAAAGTGTCGACACCAAGAAGGGGAAGAGGTCGCGGGATACCATCAGGAACGAGCTCTCCGGCAGCAGCACCACGCGATTCCCGGGGCCGCTTTCTAAAGCCCCCCGAAACGCCGGTTAGCGATTCCGACGGGGTTGGGATGCAGGTTGATCAAGGTGATCCCTCCATTACATTGGTGGCCACGAAGGCGGAGCTCAATGCTGCGAGGCGGGAGGGCCGGAAAGCAATCGCGACCGACGAGGTCGCTGAAATGGCTCGTCAGGCAAGGGAAAGGCGGTCGCAGACCGCAACAGCTCCCGCGGGCTTGACGGCAGAAGCTCTCAGCCGTCAGGTTCTGGACGGCGTGGACGTCGTCCTGAAGGTGGCCACAAAATCGGGCAACCTTAAGGGCACGTTCACGCGAGCCCTAAAAGAGGCGGCGACTGCAATCAAGGAGGCGATGGACGTCCTCCTTGAAAGAACGACCTCGGAGGAGACGGTGAAACTGCAAGAGGAGAATTACCGTCTCCATACGAGGATGGAGGAGCTCCAGCAGGAGGTCAGCGCCCTGAGGGCGGACTTCAGCCGGCAGCAGGGTGTGCCGACTACGGCCAGTCGTACCCTGCCACAGAACGGGTCTTTGGGGGAAGACCAGTTCAGCCGGCTGTTAAATATAATGACCGCCCGCTTCGACAGCCTAGAGCCCAGACTCAACCCCCCTGTCAGGCTTCGTCCGCCGCTGGCGGCCGATACACGGACGAACGAGGTGGAACCCGTACCTGCAGCGGCTGGGCCGACGTGGGCACAGGTGGCCAAAGCGCCACCTGCGCCAAAAAAGCCGTCACCCGTGCCCAACAAGGCCATGCAGAAGCCCAAAAAACCCACAGAGGGGGCAAAGGCAGGGTCGGGGGCCAGAAATCCCACTGAGGAGAGCGGCTCGTCCCCCAAAGACCGCGAAGAATGGAAGACGGCTGAAAGCCGTAAAAAGAAGCGAAAGAAGGGTAAGGCCAAGAAAGCGCAGGGCACCAAGGGGCAGGCCCCCAGGATCCGCATCCCTCGCTCCGAGGCTGTAGTTATTACGCTGCAGCCGGAAGCCAAGGAGAGGGGGATTACGTACCAGAAGGTACTGGCGGAGGCGAGGGGCAAGCTGGTGTTCGCCGATTTTGGCACTCCGGAAGGCTTCCGTTTTAAAACGGCGGCAACGGGAGCCAAAATGTTTGAGTTGGCGGGGACCAGCTGTGCCGAGAGGGCGGATTCTCTAGCTGCAAAGCTGAGGGACGTCCTCAACCCTGAAGAGGCCCGGGTGTCCAGACCCATGAAGACGGCTGAGGTTCGCGTCGATGAGCTGGACGACACCTTGACCCCAGAGGACGTGGTGGCGGCCATAGCCCGGAGCGGCGGATGCCACCCGGAAAATGTGCGGGCGGGCGAGATCCGCGTAAACGCTGGCGGGTTTGGCACCATCTGGGTGCGGTGTCCGGTGGCTGCGGCCAAGCAGGTCGCCGACGCGGGCCGTCTACTGGTGGGCTGGGTGTCAGCGAGGGTAAAACTCCTGACACCCCGGGCCATGCAGTGTTACCGGTGCCTGGAGAAAGGGCACGTACGGGCACTCTGCACCTGCGACACCGACCGCAGCGATTTATGTTATCGCTGTGGTCGGCCTGGCCACAAGGCGGCCCAGTGCTCCGCGGAGCCAAACTGCAGTCTGTGTACAGCTGCAGGAAAGTCCGCGGGGCACAGAATAGGCGGCAACGCTTGCGGCGCGCCCAGAAAGCGCAACAAGCGTTGGACCAAGGCTGCGGGGGCCGCACCCCCTAGCACCTCTGAGGCCGACTCCCGGCCAGTTGTGGGACGAACCGAGGAAATGGAGTGTTAGTAATGGCACTTCATTTCCTTCAGGCGAATATCAACCACTGTACCAGAGCTCAGGATCTCTTGGTCCTGAGCATGGCGCAGTGGTCGATAAACGTGGCGGTGGTCGCTGAGCCGTATTTTGTCCCTCCCCGGGACAACTGGGCAGGGGATCTGGACGGCCTGGTGGCCATCATCGGTGCGACTCTTGTCGACGTATCCCGGGGTCACGGTTGGGTTGCCGCCCTTGTGAACGGGATCGTCACGGTCGGGGCATATTTTTCGCCCAACAGGAGTCTCGCCGATTTCGAGAGTTTCCTTGTCGAGTTGGGAGCCGTCGTCGGCCGGTCTCACCCTCGGCCCATACTGCTTCTCGGTGATCTGAACGCCAAATCTGCGGCGTGGGGATCCCCGGTCACAGACCCGAGAGGCGATGCGCTAGAGGAGTGGGCCATTACGACGGGCCTGGCCGTCTTAAATCGGGGTTCGGCCTACACGTGTGTGCGACAACGGGGCGGGTCTATAGTGGACGTCTCGTTCGCTAGCCCCGCTGTTGTGCACCGTGTTCGTGATTGGCACGTGGAAGCGGAGGTGGAGACGCTATCGGACCACCGATACATACGCTTCGACGTCTCCACCCAAACCGCTGGAGGTCGTAGCCAATCGGCCCCCCAGAGAGACGGCCCGCGTTGGGCTCTGAAACGCCTCGACAAGGAGGCTCTCGAGGAAGCCACCATCGTCCTGGCCTGGGTTCGGGAGTCGGCTACCGTCGGTCCCGTCGACGTCGAACAGGAGGCGCAGTGGTTTGGTGACGCGATGACGCAAATTTGCGACGCGTCCATGCCACGCGTCTCCCCTCTGTCCGCAAGGCGCCGCGTGTACTGGTGGTCCATCGAGGTCGAGCAGCTGCGCGTCGCATGCGCAGACGCCAGACGCCCGTACACGCGATGTCGGAGGAGACGTCGCCGGGATCCCGACGAAGAAGCCGCGCTGTATGAGGTGTACCGCGCGGCAAAGGAGGCTCTGTGGCTGGCCATCGGCGAGTCAAAGACGCGCTCCAGGGAGGAGCTGCTCGCGACCCTAGACGGGGATCCGTGGGGGCGCCCATACCGTACGGTCCGAGGGAAACTTCGGCCATGGGCCCCCCCGCTAACGGAAGGTCTCGAGCCGCAGTTCCTGGAGCAAGTGGTCTCGGCTCTCTTTCCTGAGAGAGCCGAGCATGAGCCACCGCAGATGGCTCAACTTACATCTGCAGAGCCGGAAGAAGAGGAGAATGAAACCGTCCCAGAGGTGACACAGGCGGAGATGAGCGCGGCCGCGATGCGGCTCCGGGCAAAAAACACTGCTCCGGGGCCCGACGGAGTGCCTGGCCGCGCTCTAGTCCTCGCCCTGAAAGAGCTGGAGCCCCCACTGAGGGGACTCTTCTCGGCGTGCCTTGAGCAGGGCCATTTCCCTAACAGGTGGAAAGCTGGTCGACTGGTCCTGCTCAAGAAGGCGGGGCGCCCGGCGGATTCGTCGTCCGCTTATCGGCCCATAGTGCTGCTGGACGAGGCGGGCAAGTTGTTCGAGCGAGTAATCGCAGACCGCCTCGTCAGCCACTTGTGCACAGTGGGGCCGAACCTGGACGACAGTCAGTTTGGCTTCCGGTGTGGGCGCTCTACCATCGACGCCATCAGGAGAGTAAGAGTCCTGGCGGAGGAAGCGGTTTCCCAGGGTGGGGTGGTGCTGGCGGTGTCCTGGACATCTCCAACGCGTTCAACACCCTGCCCTGGAGTTGCATTAGGGAGGCCCTGCGATACCATAGGGTGCCTTCCTACCTCCGCAACATCGTGGGGGCGTATCTTTCGGGGAGGTGTGTCACCTACATGGGACGCGACGGTATAGGCCGTCGCGAGATGTCGTGCGGTGTTCCACAGGGCTCGGTTCTGGGCCCACCCCTGTGGAACATCGGATACGACTGGGTTTTGCGGTGCGAGCTCCCGCCGGGAGTGAACCTGACGTGTTATGCGGACGACACGCTGGTCACGGCCCGGGGGAGCTCGTACAGGGAAGCAGCGTTGCTGGCTACGGCTGCGGTCTCACAGGTGGTGAGCCGCATACGGCGCCTGGGCCTGGAGGTGGCCCTCAACAAGTCGGAGGCCATCGCTTTTCATGGCCCCCGACGGGCACCGCCGTTGGGATCACACATTGTGGTCGGGGGGGTCCGGATCGCTGTCGAGTCAACCATGAAATATCTCGGATTGGTGCTCGACAGCCGTTGGGACTTCGGCCCCCACTTTCAGCGGCTGGTGCCCAAGTTGATGGGCGCGGCGGGCGCGCTATCAACGCTGCTTCCCAATCTGGGGGGCCCGAGCTCCGCCTGCAGGCGGTTGTACGTGGGGATCGTGCGATCGATGGCCCTATATGGGGCCCCGATATGGGCGACCGACCTGACGGCCCGCACTATCGCAGTCCTGCGCAGACCGCAGAGAGCGATGGCCGTCAGGGTCGTACGGGGATATCGCACGATCTCCTACGAGGCGGCTTGCGTACTGGCCGGATCCCCGCCATGGGACCTGGAGGCGAAGACCCTCGCGACACTATACCAGTGGCGCGAGGAGGCCGAACATCGGGGCGAGAGGCTGGTGCAGCGACAGATTACGCTGTACCGGTCTCAGCTCCGACAGGTCATGGTGGCGGAATGGCGGGGGAGGCTAGACCTCCCCACCGCCGGCCTCAACACAATCGAGGCGATCCGGCCAGTACTCGACGACTGGCTCGGGAGGAAGCACGGCTCTCTGACGTTCCGGGCGACACAGGTACTCTCGGGGCACGGCTGCTTCGGGAAGTACCTGTCTCGCTTAAGCAGGGAGCCGGACGCCCGGTGCCATCACTGCGTCCATTGTTCGGAGGATACGGCGCGGCATACGCTGGCCGAGTGTGCCGCTTTCGATGAGCCGCGCCGTGCTCTCGTTGCAGAGGTAGGAGGAGACCTGTCGCTGCCGGCCGTCGTTCGCTCGATGGTCGGCAGCGCAGAGTCCTGGGACGCAGTGATGTCCTTCTGCGAGACCGTCATGTCGCAGAAGGAAGCTGCGGAAAGGGAAAGGGAGATGACCAGCTCCCGCCCATCCCGCAGCAGGCGCACCGGGCGTCGGCAGAGGGCTGACAACGCCCTCTTCCGGCCCCCCTAAATTGGTCCAGGGGCGGCGGATTCGGGGACATCCGTCGCCCTCCATCACACTGGACCCGAGACGGCGGCGCGTTGTGTTCCACGCGCGCCTCTCATAGACGTAGCGGGGGGAGTTTTACACCTCACTCCCCCCGGGACGAGGCCCGTAGGTCAAGCGGGCCAGCACTAGTCCGGGGCAGCGGAAGTCGCATCAGATCCCGTTGCCCCCTGACGCAAGTGTGCGAGGGAACACCGGTGTGGTTTTAGTCAGTACGAGTCTGACAGACCCCTTCGCTCTCCCCAGGGCGGAGGACATCCATTGAGGATTTCCACATCGTGAAAAAAAAAAAAAAAAAAAAAAAAAGGTTAGGTTAGGTTAGGTTAGGTTAGGTTGGGGTGCGGCAGAATTCCTCCACGTTTGTCTGGCGGCTGCTGGTCCCTCTCGATACGTCTGGAGGAAAGAGCAGCTGCTGGGCTGGTGCACCCTGGGCGCGACAGTATTATTCCTCGAGGAATCGGGAAATGGTACTGTCGTGGCTAATATTCTGGGGGAGGGGTCACATCGTTCGTCGTGCGATGACCCACTGGTCTGTCGTGCGAGGTTCGATGTGCATAGGGGGGGGATAACATCGTATACCGTGCGATGACTCAAGCAGGGTCATCGGACGGTACGTGATTAGTGATTACTCTTCGAAGTTTTCGGGGAGTAAATCGGGGCGGGGAAAACGTCGTGTGCCGTGCGATGGCTCAAGCGGGTCATCGGACGGTACGTGATTAGTGATTCACTTCTCGAAGTTTTCGGGGAGTGAATCGGGGCGGGGAAAATGTCCTGTGCCGTGCGATGGCTCAAGCGGGTCATTGGACGGTACGTGGTCAGTGATTCACTCCTCGAAGTTTTCGGGGAATGAATCAGGGATGGGGATCTTCCTTGATTTTGCATCGCGGCATTCGTCGCCCTCTGGTACGCGTCTGCCCGCCAGACGTGACTGTGAGCGTGGCGAATGGTTGTGGTGGGGGATCAAGGGGGCGGGGGGGAATTTATGTATGTATGTATATATTTATATTTTTATGTGTATATGTTTATATATTTATATTGATGAAGTGGGGAGTCAGGGACCGCACCCTTCAAAGGCAAAAAAACGATGCAACAAGCGACTGGAAATATATTACCCCAGGGCGGTACCAGCTGCACAGCAGCTGGAGAATCCGCCACGATCCCTTCGGGATCGTCTGCCCCACCGTATTCTGGGGGGGGCAACCATCGCTTTCCATTTGCCAGTGGCAACAAGAGCCGAGGAGGCTCATCGAGATCACGGTCTTTTGAAGACCTGATCTCCTTCAAACCACCCGACCCAAAACCGGGTGCAAGGACGGGAGCAGAGGCTCCAGACACTCCGAAGTGTGCGCCCTCTGCAGAGCCACACGTGGTTCTGGAGAGGGTGTGCATGTCGGAGTCGGACGACGCATCGCAGGCTGCTGCGGCCGTTCCCTCCAAATTTTGGGGGAAGCGTTCGCGCGGTCAGACGGACGCTGCTTCGGCGGGTATGTCCTCTAGTGAGGAGGACCAGCCGGCCGCCAAAGTGGCAACAGCGAGGAGAGGCAAAGGTCGCGGGACAGGCAGTCCGGCAGCATCACGCGACACCCGGGGCCGCTTCCTGAAGCGCCCCGACACGCCAATGGCCAGCGGTTCGGATTGCGTCTCACCTGCAGTCTCGACCGACGACCAGGGAGGGGTCACCGTCGCTCTTGTGGGGACAAAGGCGGAGGCCAATGCCGCAAAGCGTGCTCAAAACAGAGCAGTTGCGGCCGATGAGGTGGCCGAAATGGCCCGTCAGGCTCGAGAGCGGCGGTCTGCCCAGGCAGCCAATGGGGAGAGCCTGACAGCAGAGGCTCTCAGCCGCCAAGTAATGGACGGCGTTGACATTGTCCTGAAGGTTGCCACCAAGTCCGGCAACCTGAAGGGCTCATTCACGCGCGCCCTCAAAGAGGCGGCAGAGGGGATCAAGGAGGCGGTTCTGGTTCTCCATGACCACACGACCTCGGAAGAGACTGCCAGGTTGTGGACGGAGAACAGCCGTCTCCGATCCGAGCTGGAGGACCTGAAGCGGCAGTTTGCCGCTCTGCAAAGTGTCGGGCAGCAGCAGGCGGCTCCCTCGTCGGCCCCTGCACCTGCAGCGCCACCCACTCTCAGTTTGTCAGACTACGACGTAGAGAGGGTGGCAAGAATCTGCATGCTGCAGTGTGGGAGCATGGTGAGTGCCCGCCTGGAGGCAATCGAGTCTCGACTGCCCCCAGCTCAGATACTCCGGCCTCCGCTTGCAGCGGACAGGCGGAGATTGGAAGAGCCCGCGAGGACGAAGCCCGCGCAGCTCACGCGGAGGCCTGCAGGGGTGGGCAAAGAGCCCGCGGCCGAACTCGGGACACCAATACAGGTTGCGCCCGCAGCCCCCGTTCAGCCATCACACTCCTCGGTGACCGCTTCTCCCACCCAAGTGACGGTGGGTGGAGAGGGCCGCCGCAGGAGGAAAAAGAAGAAGAAGGCGGCGGGTGCGACCGCGCCCCCTACCTCCCAAGAGGCCACGATCCCGGCGTCCGCGCCTCCCGCCCAGGACCTCTGGACGACGGTGGTTAAGAGGGGCCGCAAAAAGAGGGCACCGCAGCCGACACCTCCTCAGGTACCGACTCGACCAGAGGGCACGAGGCCACCCAAGGTCACTACCCCACGCTCCGAGGCTGTAGTTATTACTCTGCAGCCTGAAGCCGTGAGCAGGGGAGTGACCTACAAGTCGGTCCTGACGGAGATGAAGCAGAAGCTTCAATTTAGCGAGTTTGGCACCCCGGCTGGTTTCGTCTTCAGGACGGCAGCCACGGGTGCCAAGATGCTTCAGTTGTCGGGTGCGGCAAGGCAGGAGAGGGCGGACAAGTTGGCCGCCAGACTCCGGGAGGTCCTCAAGCCAGAGGACGTCCGAGTGTCCAGGCCCATGACCACGGCTGAATTACGCGTGGAGGGGCTGGACGAATCCGTGACCCCGGAGGTAGTAGTGGCGGCTATTGCCCAAAACGGTGGGTGCCCGCCAGACAATGTGGCGGCAGGCGAAATTCGCAGCAGCGCGGACGGGCTGGGCACTGTTTGGGTGCGGTGTCCGGTCGCGGCTGCGAATAAGGTTGCAGATGGCGGGCGACTGCTGGTAGGCTGGATGTCTGCCAGGGTCAAACTCCTGCCAAAGCGGGCTGTGCAGTGCTTCCGGTGCCTGGAAAAGGGGCATGTCCGGGCACAATGCACTGCACAAATCGACCGCAGCGAAATTTGTTTCCGCTGCAGTCGACCCGGCCACAGGGCGGCACAGTGCTCCGTAGCGCCATACTGCAGCCTTTGCGCAGCTGCAGGGAAACGCTCGGAGCACAGACTTGGTGGGAAGGCCTGCAAGGCACCCAAGTCAAAAAATAGGAGGACTCGAGCTGTCGGAGAATCTGCGCCTCTCCCACAGCCCGACTCCCGACCCAGGGAAGGAGGAGCCGAGGAAATGGAATGTCATTAATGGCACAATTCCGTTTCCTCCAGGCGAACATCAACCACGCCGCCAGAGCTCAGGATCTATTGCTCCAGAGCATGGCGGAGTGGTTGATCAACGTGGCTGTGGTCGCCGAGCCGTATTTTGTCCCCCCCCGCGATAACTGGGCGGGGGACCTGGACGGTTTGGTGGCCATCATTGGCGGGACTCTTGGCATTCCGTCCCGAGGACACGGTTGGGTGGCTGCCCTCGTGGACGGCATAGTCACAATTGGGGCGTATTTCTCCCCCAATAAGAGTCTCGCTGACTTCGAGGAGTTCCTTGTCGAGCTAGGTGCCGTCGTGAGCCGGTTCCACCCTCGCCCGGTGCTGTTGCTCGGGGATCTCAATGCCAAGTCCGCGGCTTGGGGATCCCCGATCACCGATCCTAGGGGTGAGGTGTTGGAGGAGTGGGCGATCGAGACCGGCCTGATCGTCCTGAATCGGGGCTCGGTGTACACGTGCGTGCGGCAGCGGGGCGGGTCCATAGTGGACGTGTCGTTCGCAAGCCCCGCTGTTGCGGGCCGTGTACGCGACTGGCGAGTTGCCGTAGAGGTGGAGACGCTGTCGGACCATCGATATATTCGATTCGACGTCTCCACCCAGACTGCGGGCGGCGGTCGCCCGCCGACCCCGCGGATGGACGGTCCTCGCTGGTCGTACAAGCGTATCGACAGGGAACTTCTCGAGGAGGCCGCAATCCTCCAGGCCTGGGTCCGGGAGTCAACGGCGAACGAACCCGTCGACGTCGAAGCGGAAGCGCAGTGGTTCCGCGGGGCGATGACGCAAATCTGCGATGCGTCAATGCCCCGTGTCACCCAAACCACAAGGCGCCAGCTGTACTGGTGGTCCGCCGTCATCGCGCAGCTGCGCGTGACGTGCGTGGAGGTGAGACGCCAGTACACCCATTACCGGAGGAGACGTCGCCGGGTTCCGGAGGAAGAGGCCGCGCGGTATGAGGTGTACCGCGCGGCCAAGGAGGCTCTGTGGCTGGCCGTCGGCGAGGCTAAGACTCGAGCCAGGGAGGAGATGCTGTCGGCTCTCGACGTGAATCCGTGGGGGCGCCCTTACCGTGCGGTCCGAGGGAAACTTCGTGCCTGGGCACCCCCACTCACCGAGAGCCTGCAGCCTGAGCTGTTGCAGGAAGTGGTCGCAACGCTCTTCCCTGCTAGAGAGGAACATGTTCCACCGCCGATGGCTTTGCCCTCAGCCACAGAGCCAACTGATGAGGAGGACGTCAGCGTCCCAGAGGTGACACAAGCAGAGATGAGGGTGGCGATAACGCGGCTTCGGGCCAAGACCGTTGCCCCAGGGCCTGACGGAGTTCCCGGAGTAGCGCTCGCCCTCGCTCTGAAGGAGCTAGAGCCCCAACTGAGAGGACTCTTCACCGCATGTCTAGAGCAGGGCCAATTCCCTAGTGAGTGGAAAAAGGGTCGTCTGGTCCTGCTCAGGAAGCCGGGGCGCCCAGCGGACTCGCCGTCTGCGTACCGGCCCTTAGTGCTGCTGGACGAGGTGGGTAAGCTTTTTGAGCGGATTATCGCTGCCCGCCTCGCCGGCCACTTGTACAGAGAGGGGCCGGATCTGGACGACAGCCAGTTCGGCTTCCGGCATGGGCGCTCCACGGTGGACGCCATATTGCGGGTAAGAGTCCTGGCGGAGGAAGCGGTGTCCCGGGGCGGGGTGATGTTGGCGGTGTCCTTGGACATCTCCAACGCTTTCAACACCCTGCCCTGGAGCTGTATTCGGGAGGCGCTGTGTTACCACAGGGTGCCCCCGTACCTCCGCCGCATCGTTGGGGCTTATTTGGCGGAAAGGTGTGTCACCTACTCGGGACGCGACGGCGGATGCCGGCGCGACATGTCGTGCGGTGTTCCACAGGGTTCGGTCGTTGGCCCACCCCTGTGGAACATCGGGTACGACTGGGTGCTGAGAGGCGAGCTCCAACCGGGAGTGGCCCTGGTGTGTTACGCAGACGACACGCTGGTCACGGCCCGGGGGAGCTCGTACAGGGAGGCAGCGTTGCTAGCGACCTGTGCGGTCTCACAGGTTGTGGGCCGCATACGGCGCCTGGGCCTGGAGGTGGCCCTCAACAAGTCGGAGGCCGTGGTCTTTCACGGCCCCCGGCGGGCGCCGCCGCCGGGATCACATATTGTGGTAGGGGGGACCCCGATCGCTGTCGAGTCCACCATGAAGTATCTGGGATTGGTGCTCGACAGCCATTGGAACTTCGGCCCCCACTTCCGGCGACTGGCGCCCAAGTTGATGGGCGCTGCGGGCGCGCTTGCAACGCTGCTTCCCAATCTAGGGGGGCCGAGCACCGCCTGTAGGAGACTGTACCTAGGGGTCTTGCGATCCATGGCCCTGTACGGGGCCCCGGTGTGGGCCTCTGACTTGACGGCCGGCAGCATCGCGATGCTGCGGAAACCGCAGAGGGCGATGGCCGTCAGGTCAATCAGGGGGTATCGCACAGTCTCCTACGAGGCGGCTTGTGCACTGGCCGGGTCGCCACCTTGGGACCTAGAGGCGAGAGTCCTCGCGTCGCTTTATCGGTGGCGCGAGGAGGTGCGGACGCGGGGCGATGGACCGATGCAGCGAGAGATCGATCTGCGTCGGTCTCAGCTCCGCGAGGTCCTGGTGGCGGAGTGGCGGGACAGGCTTCTACGCCCTACCGCCGGCCTCGCTACCATCGAGGCGATCCGACCGGTGCTCGAGGAATGGCTCGAGAGGAGGCACGGCTCCTTGTCGTTTCGGGCGACGCAGGTACTGTCGGGGCATGGTTGCTTCGGGAAGTACCTGTGTCGCATAAACAGGGAGCCGGACGCTCGGTGTCATCACTGCGTCCACTGTCTGGAGGACACGGCGCGGCATACGCTGGCAGAGTGTGCCGCATGGGAGGAGCCGCGCCGTGCCCTCGTGACAGAAGTGGGAACCGATCTGTCGTTGCCGGCCGTCGCTCGCGCGATGGTCGGGAGCGCAGAGTCGTGGGATGCGGTGATCTCCTTCTGTGAAACGGTCATCTCACAGAAGGAGGCTGCGGAGAGGTTGAGAGAGGTGGAGAGCACTCTCCCGACCCGCAGCAGACGAACCGGGCGTCGGCGGAGGGCGGACAATGCCCTCTTCCAGCCCCCCTGAACGGGTCCAGAGGGACGGCGGACTTGGGGAGGTCCGCCGCCCCGCCGAATAACTGGACCCGAGGCGGTGGCGCGTAGTGTTCCGCGCGCGCCCCTATATGACGTCGCGGGAGGAGTACACCTCACTCCCCCCGCAGACCTGAGGAGGCCCGCAGTGGCGGGCCGGCACTAGCCGGGGATCGTGGAAGGCGCACTAGTTCCCATGATCCCCGGTGCAAGTGTGGGAAGGGAACACCGGGGTGGTTTTTAGTCAGTACGAGTCTGACAGACCCCTCCGCTCTCCCCAGGGCGGAGGACATCCATCGAGGATTTTCCACCCCGGCAACAAAAAAAAAAAAAAAAAAAAAAAGGTTAGGTTAGGTTAGGTTAGGTTAGGTTAGGTTAGGTTTTTTTTTTTTTTTTTTTTTGTTTTGGCAGGAGTGGGAAATCCCCGCGGACACCTCGACTATCGCACAGGAATTTCTCTTGTGCAACAGTCGAGGTAGTGCCGGACTCGAACCGGCTAAAACCACACTCCTGCCCCACCAGTGTCCCTCTGACATGGGAATCAGAGCCCTTGTGTACAAAATTTTTGAACTTGTTTAGCGACAGTTTTTTAGGAGGCCGAGAAGACCAAGTACTATGCAATAAAATTTTTAACAATGTGTTTTTTAATACTGTATAATTCTTATATTTATATTTTTACTATTTATTATCTTTAGTTTTAAGGAACTGTTAATCAAAAATTTTATTATTATAACCTTTTATTGTACTCATTAATATATTTATATGTAAATGATTCTTTAATTTCTAATTAAGTTTTCTCTAATTTCACTTGTTTCTATGTATTTTTCCGCAATCTTTATCCCACGCAATTTTTGTTTAATTCACATTGTTTCGAATGATTGGTTTTGTCTTCATAATATAGTCTGTATATACTAAATATATATTTATATATCAATATTAAAAACCAAACAAATACTCGAATTCGAATAGAAACACGAACGACTTACGACCAATTTGACACAACTTGTCGATTCCACTAGAGTTGATTTACAGACCAGCACAATTCTAGCCACTTTCTCAAGAAAATGGCTCCAATTAACCCCCTCAGTTAAGCCAACCCTAGTGGTTCGCTCAATGCGTCTGCAATCTGGTTGTGTCAAATTGGTCATCTCTGGGTACGCGGAAGTGGGCGCATCGACAACTTTAGCAATATGCTATGGTTGCTCGTGCGAATGCGTCCCACTTCCTGCGTATCGGGCATTCTATGCTGAACGCATTGTGCGAGTGTTCCCCGAGCTTGGCTCTGGTGCAGTTAATGCACGCCGCTGCTTCTCCGGTCTGTTTGACTGGGCAGTCCAACCTAAGGTGTGGACCGCCGCAGTGGCTACAGAGATCGGCTGGCTCCGTGCACAGGCGTTTGCCGTGTCCGTATGCCAGACAGCGGGTACACTGCACCAGAGGCGTCTGGTCTTCGACGCGCACTCTCTGGAGGTCAATCCGAAGTTTGCCCCCTTCGAGTGCCCTCTTCCAGATTGCCGGGGTAACACTCAGCACAATGCTGTTCGTATGCGGGTTTCGACACTTCTTGCGGAATTTGACAGTCATTTTGAGGTCCCCGTCCTCGAGGCCGTCAAAGATCTCCCGGTTCTGGTTCCTAAGGGCTCTTAGTACCTCTTCGTCATTATGCACTAATAGCACATCCCTTAGAACCAGAAGCGGGTCCCGATTTTTCACCGCCTCGACGACGAGGTTCTCTCCGGCCGATTCAAGTCGCTTTTTTAACTTTTCTCTCTCCTCCTTCGTTGCGCACCCCATGATGACCTTTTGGTCCTTGGCCTTTCGGACCCTCTCTACTCGCACCCAGCCCTCCTTCGCATCTACTGCTTTTCGAACTCTTTCGAGAACTTCGGCCCCCGTATCCATCTCCTGTGTGGAAGAGACCACCACGGAGTGCAGCGTCGTCCGCTCCGGGGCCTGTGCACCGGTGTGGATTTTGCTGACAGCCGCAACACCCGCGTAAGTGGTCTCCCTCACACTTTCCCTGCTTGCCAGACTGTCTCGGAGCTTTTCCACCCTCTCGGTGTTCTCTTTGACAATCGAGATGTGCTCCTTGAGGGTGGTAATGAGCTCAGTCTGGCTCGCGAGACTCTCGGTAGTGGACGGGGGGCAGAAGTCGGCAGCGGGCGCGGGTTCCGGCACGGCTACAGGTGCGGTAGAGGCCTTGTCGCGCTCGGACTCCTTGACCAGCTCATAAAGCCTGTTTATGGCTTCGAGCACCGCAGTCTTTATCTCGGCCTTGAGGTTGCGAGAGTTGCCCAAGTTTAGCTTTGCCTTATTTAGGCAAGCTCTCGCTTCCTCAATGCGGCTGCGGCACTTCGCCTCAGGCTTTTTGAGCGGTCTTGGGGCATCAATAGCAGCTCGGCGCGTCCCCGGAGTGGCAGGGCCACCCTGTGACGCAACAGGAATCTCGTCTCCGAAGGAGATCCTCCTCCTTGCGTCAGCAGGCGAAAGCATTGCCTTCTCCGCCGATCGCGGCGAGCCGCTAGAGCCAGGAGCCCTCACGGTGCTGGATGGGGTGCAAAACATCTTAAAAACTTTGGGAGCAGGTATTGTCAGAACAGAACCCTGTAAAGCGGGGGACGGAACAACAATATCTGCTCGAGAGGAGAGGTTCAGAGGGAACACTGGTACTTATGTGACCCTGTAAAGGGGGGAACACAATAAGTAAATATGAAATAATCAAATTAAAATCGAAATAAAACAATGTCATATAATTATAGTCGCCTTATTAGGTACGACTGTCACAACAAATAACTTAACAATATATCTAAACAAATAAATAAAAAATTAAAAAATCTGAGAATATGTTATTTATAAAGTCAGAATGGTTAAAATAAGCTTTCCCTTAAGAAATCCCTATGTACAGGCCTAAATTAAACAAAGGAGAATAAATTTGGAATGAAAAAATGTTGTCGGAAATCCCACGTCTACCTTCCTATATACCAGAGGGCGGGTGGGTGGGCAAAATTTTTTCGAGCTAGGGGCGCGTGCGAGGTGTCCAGAGACGCGTCTCCGCGCGGGCTAGCGAATTATGGAATAAAACTTGTTAGGTGCCGAACAAAAATTTTGAGTTTTG